>VCII01000094.1:2558333-3837500 GCA_006030095.1 Triplophysa siluroides | reverse complement strand
GCCCCAAAATAAAGGAAAACTGACCAATGCTGATCATCTAAACGCTCTCATTCATGCTGCTTTGAGAAACAGGATTTCTTCCTCCAGTGAAACACAAGCCAGGAGACTGTTTCCATACAACACAAGTGGAGCTGACAAGTTTAAAAAGGGCAAAATCGCCAAAGGTTGAGCTCGTCCAAGCTCTTAAATCTCATCATGTTTGAAGCGGACACATTCACAACACAATGAAGAACATCTGCTGTGAAGCGCTGCAGAGGAACACGTGTGTTCTCATGGATCTGGTCAAAGCGCTCCTGCAGGTTTGAAGCTACATCATCTGTCAGTTTACCATCATTTGGATGAAAAGACGAACACATCACGCTAATGACATACTGACTGAAACAAGCCGAATCAAACACAAAGCAGTCCTTTCTATAAAACATAGAATACACAGAATACGTTTAGAACCAAAACTCATGAATTTGCAGAAATGCTCTCTTGTTCATTTATTTTTTGAAGTCTCAACCTCATCCAGGCCTGAAGGAGTTCACATCTTTTCTGACCTCAGTCCATCAACCATTTCAAAAACATTTACTTAAAATAAAACGCCAGTTTGAAAGGAAATGAATATGTTTAGATCTGGAAGGTCAAGAGAAACACTGGACTCAAGTGACTCGAGACGTTTGTCAGGTGTTATCGGCTCTGTTCCAGAACTCCTCACTACAAATGTCACGACCTTTAGACCAAAGTGACTGCTTTTCATTCAGATCTTTGGGCTGTGTTCAGACTCTTTATGGGATGTAGTAGGCTGTTTTTGGAACAGAGCTGATAATACCGTGTCCGGTGTAAATCAGGTTTCAGGATGAGAGGAGACACGACAGTGATGGCAACAGCAGGCTGAAGGACTCACCGTCAGCGGTCTCCATCACGCTGGTGTTCATGTATCCGCGCGGGATCCCTCGAACCGATGACACCTGTGGACGCTCCACATGCAGCGAGCGCTCCGACAGGCCGGTCACGTCCGGAGGGGCACTGTGGTTGGTGTCTGTGATGAGGGGTCAAAGGTGAGTGAAGGTCAAACCATGACATTTACATGCTCAATGATGTTTGTGTGGGCTGGTGACAGTGACGGATCAATATTGGACATCAGGTCGCAAGCGAATATCAGACACAAGCAACAAGACATTCATTCTGTCGCCGTACTATCGTCCTTAAAGCTGCGATGCCACACTATTTTGGTTCAAAATGAAAACGTGATTCGCAACAGTAGGATTATAATAATGATCATGAAGTTGATTTTGGCTTAGTGGTTAATGTCAAGGACAAGAACATAAATTAACCTGCCAGATGATGTAGATGATGACAGAGAGGCAAACGTGTTACGCATCACAGCTTTAAGAGACAGAATGAATGAAAGTGCTTAGATGACTGAGTCAAAGTCTGATCAGATTCTGTGTCTGATAGTGCCGTTGAAAGACAGAGAGAAGAGAAATGAGTGAATGAAAGAAGGATACTAAGGATATAGAACTTAAACAAGCACAACTCAATGAATCATACTGTGACCCCTACGGAAATGAACCGTGGTTTCAAACTAAAACATGGTTTACTACAAAAACATGGTTACTACACGTTTACTACAAAAACATGGTTACTACACGTTTAAGACCATTGCACATTGAGTCCGAAATTTGCGTCTGAAATTTCCACACGTTAAAACATAAATATGACCTCACGTTGTGTCCATCACATGTACACACTGGCTCAGATATTTTCGTCAGTCATAAAAAATTTGGACTGGGTTCGATTTTCTGCGCTTTTCGCATCCATAGTGAGCATTTTGAGAGGCGATTTGACAATCCAGAGACGCCGTACAAACAAGCGCCAAAGACGTAAAATCAGGTACCAAAACTTCGGACTGTATGTGCAAAGATCTTTACTACAAAAACTTGGTTCATTTTTGTGAGGTGTGTTCCCAAACTCCCAAACGAAGCAACAGATCACCACAGAATCAACATTTACTCTGCTCATTTACACCTGAGAATCTGACTCAAATGTTAGATGTCAAAATTCAGACCGGCTTTCTCAAGCAGCCACATGTCACTGATTCTCATCACGTGTCTCAAAATCAATGATTTTAATCTGAAAAATGACAGTACAGAGTAAAAGCCAACGACTAGCATGCAGAAAAACAACATGAATTTCACACCAGACTCCAAGAAGAACACACACGTCACATTCTGTAAAGACTCGCTGTGTTTCACAATAGAAAGCGAATCATGCGGTTTGTTGTTTTTGGGTAAATGATTCATTGAACGGGACTTTCAGAGGAGGCTGAACTGTTAGCTGAAGTTCATTTACAGAACGATAGAGATGAACGTGAGATATTTCTGTTGCTCAGTACTGATGAGACGTCCAGAACATGATCACATGACATCTGACGTTTAGTAAAGAACCGCTCACCTACACCGTCTAACCGACCACAGCTCATTCATCAGCCAAAAACTGACACATCTACACTTGAGGAACAACAGCAAACCTGAACAATCCAATGATGATGACTTCATTCTGAAGACCTGCCGTCATGTTAACACAGATAAACCCCTCAGCCAATCAGATCAGAGCTTGTGACACGAGTGTGTGTGGTGTGAGGCCGAGGCGTCAGAAGAACTCTTCGTCACGTGAGATACTGACCGTTGTGTGTGTGAGACATGAGGTCAGCCAGGACCGTCGCAGCGGAGGAGGAGGTGGCGTGATGAGATCTTCCTCCGGGGTGAGAGGAGGTGGAGGAGGCGGACGATGATGTGGACGAGCCCTGGAGGACTTTATTAAACCAGTGTTCTACTCGAGGGTGAGACTGATACGGAGACGAGGAGGAGATCCGTCCCTGCCGTCGCAGCGAGCCTTCATCCTCCGATGCTGATGACGTGTCTGTCAGGTGAAAAACACACAAAGCATCTTCAGTACGATCTGACACTCAATCAATCTACATTCATGAAATAAAATCATTGTGAGAGGAATTCAGATTTTCATCTTTCCCTTTAATGTTTGTTTGCTGTGGACTGATAATAAGATATGATGACAGTGATTTAATGACTCTTATGTTGTTATTAGTTCATATCTGACATATAAAAACACACAAACACAAACTGGTTTTGTGACTTTAAAACACACGGCGAGAGACAGATGTGAGATCACAGCTCCACAAACAAAACTCCTTCAGACCAGCGACAAAGCGAGCCGACGTCCTTCATTTCAATGGTAGGCTAATTGACAGGAAGTGGGCGTGTCTGGCGACCAGACAAAGTTCAGATTTGATGAAAATGATGAGCAACTTTCAGGAGCAGCAGCATCGTAGCGAGAGACAGCTGACACACAGGGACACAGTCGCTTTACACCACATATATCTCCAGACGTGTTGCCATGGTAACCGCTGGATTATATTTAAAACAAGTCTTATGCTTTAACAGTTCTCCACTAATATATAAAACCATGCAGACGATCTGTAAACCGATCAATATCAAGAAACTGGAGGTGTCAGAGATCTCACACAATGAGAGTACGGCTCGGCTCGTTTGCTGACGATTAATTGTCTAATAAACCATTGCGATTATGACGATTAAATGTCTATTTTTGGGCTTTGACGATTTAGTCTCATACATTTTTATTTGGCTTTGAAAGGACCATATTGTTCTAAATATGAGACTATGTTTTTTTTCTTGGAAATGCATCGTAAAAAATGGTGTCATCATTTACAAGGTGTAGGCCTTAATACAACCGCCAAATACTGGGATATTGATCAGGGGTGAGTTGAAGCCACCTATCAGTCAAAGAAAAGCTTCTAGTCAGTTTTTTTCTCACTTGCAAGACTACAATAAAATGTTACTTCTGTGAAGGCTGGTTTTCATGCTGAGATTAATTTAAATAATATTAAATTGTACTGTAGGTTATTTTCATGGTTTATGCTTTCAAGTATTTTTTTTAAGTGATGGTGTTGTGGTTTTGTGACTTACCATACTTTAGTTCCAATATATACATTAAAATAAGCAATATGCAGCTCCCCCTAGTGTCTTCTATAGAGATGAACAATATTTGCGACCCAGTACAATTCGTCTAGCTTACGTCTATTTGACGTCTGCATTTACATCTGCAATAAGTCTCGGAGACGTCTGAAATACGTCTGCTAAAGATCTGGAAAACATCTGCTGTGTAAATCATCTGCTAAACATCTTAGAAAGAGCAGTTATACATCCATTCTAAATCATAATGCATCTTACAGACATCTTCTACATGTCTACATGACGTCTGACAGCAGACATCTCCCAGACGGATTGCAGATGAGCAAACAATGTCTTGCAGACGTCAAATAGACGTAAGCCAGACGTATGTGTGCTATCAGGGGACGATCTGAAACCATCGCCATTATTTAATAATCGTGAGAACAGTAAATGAGAGAGTTACATACCACACTTATCAGCTCACAGGACATGAGAGTGAAAAGGGTTTGTTCTGATCTGAGAACCCTGACAGGACGAGTGGGTATCACTCCAACCCATCAAGAACAACATACACACTTGAGTTCTCTCTCCAGAGTCACATGACAACTAAAGCTCATTATTATTGTGAGAAACATTAGAATTCTGTTCTCAGTCCTCAGACTCTCATCGAGTCCCCTTGACACAGATAAAGAGAGAGAGAGAATACACACGATGAAACAGAACCACAGGAGAGATGAAGAGAAAGAGGGCAGAAATAAACTGGAACTTTCTGTCCAAAGAACAAAGAAACATTTGAGCTTGAGCAGTGAAAATAATCCAGACTCATTCTCCTTCTCTCTCTCTGAGCTCACAGAAACACACACACAAACACACACATGCACACACACACACACGCGCACATCTAATAATGACACATCCCAAATCAACAGATCTGGAGAAAGAAATCTCTGAAATATCTTAACAGTTTCTTATGGAAACGTCAAAGCTGGAGATCTAAGCAGAGGGTTGATTTAGTTTCACATCTTCACATTCAGAGGTTATGTAAGACATGTGGGATGATGGGATGGAAACTGAGAGGCAGGAGAATGAGTTTATTATTCATCAAACGATGAGAAGATCTCAAAAGTTTCCAGAGTTTAAAGCGCACAATGTAAACTGATGTACAGCAGTATGAATCTACACACAACATTCAACCCCAGAGAACATGATCCAATAAAAACAGGCTTATGACATGTGTGTGTGTTGTACCTGGAGGAGTGCAGGCTTCCACTGAGGACTGGACCAACACAGATCGTCTCTTCGAGGGCATCGGCATCTTTCTCTCTTTATATTTCGCCAGTGCCGCTTGTACCGCTTCAGTGTGCAGATCTGAATATAAAGAAATAAAGATTTAATGCAGTCTGACGATTATATTCACCAGGACAGAAAGAGACGTTCATACCCGATCTAAAGCGCTCATCCCTGGAGTTTGTCACCCGGGATTTGATGTGTTTGGGACCGGCGGCGGTCACCTGTGAGGGGATTCTGTGTTCTATCTGCAGAGACGGATCAACACCTGCACACGAGACAAAAACACATCACATTCAACAAATAACAACAACACATGGAGTCATGAAATCTGTACAAACAACACCCTTAACTCCATAAACCTCAAATAAAACCTCAAGACACACTTGATGTGAGTTTCTGTGAGGAATCAAATCCACACGCTGACATCCAGTCATGAGATTTTGTTTTTGTGAGACCCCATCAGTCAGCTAAATTAGTTTTACTCAATGGAGCTCAGTCAACATATTAACAAGACAACCAAAGTAATGTTTTAAATCTCAGAATACCTACACTGCTATACACGCGCGCACACATATACACACCCACGCACACTCTCTCTCACACACACACACACAAACATGTACGCATGCACGCACACAAACACACACACACACGCACGCACACACACACACATGTACGCACACAAACAAACAAACATGCAGCCAAACACACAAACATGCATGCACACACACACGCACACAAACATGCACGCACACACACACGCAAATGCGCACACGAGTACGCACAAATTAATTTGAGTTTATTGCCACAAACAACCAACAAACCACCAGTAAAGGAGGAAGAATATTGATGAAGAGAAACTCCGCTGTGCTGTGAAGCTCCTTTAAAGCAAAGCTCTTCATTCCCGTCTCAAAGCCAAAGCAGAAACACCGAGTGAGCCGCTCAGTCTCCACCACAAACACGCATGATGAGTATTCATCAGATCTACAGCAGACATTCTGCTACAGGAGACCAGCGAATCCAATCTGTCCTCATCACTACATCAAACACTGCACAGTTTATTCTCCTTCACATCATTCAGTGTGGCCATCAGACCTAAAATCTCCTCATGATTCTGTGACTTCTGCTCCGGCGCTTTCACGTTTCTTCTTTTCCTTTCCCACACGTCTGTGTTCGTGAGGAAGAAGACTCTTGAAATCTTTCGGTCACTTGTGAGCTCATGAACTGAGATCTCATACACGGCTGGTGCAGTGCAGATTTCCTCATGTTCAACCATCTACAGCTGCACGATTCATCATGACATTCATGATATAAACCAGGGCTGGCGTCAAGTCCACCATTGTCCAGTCCAACACCAGGACTAGTTGAGACCGAGTCAAGACTGAGTCTAAAGAGGTTATCAGTATCGGCCGATAATAAAATGTAGGCTGATATATTCTAGCCGATGAATCATAAATCATTTCCTCTGGTTAAACCTCTTCAGCTGCACACTGCTCACAGTTAAATACAGCACAGCACTGTCTTCTGTTGTGATCAGACACTTACTGATATTAGCAAAACATTCGTCCTTCAGATGAGGCGTTAAACCGAGGTCCTGACTCCCTGTGGTCATTAAATCCCATGTCTCTTCTGGTAAAGAGTAGGGGTGTAACCCCGGGGTCCTGGCCAGATCCCCTCCACTGGCCCTTGTCAATCATGGCCTTCTAATACTCCCCACCCTGTGAATTGGCTCGATCTCTCTCTCTCTCCTCTCCACCGATAGCTGGTGTGTGGCGAGCGCACTGAGGCCGTTGTACTGTGGCTGCCGTGGCATCATCCAGGTGGATGCTGCACACTGGTGGTGGGTGAGGAGAGACCCCTCATATGATTGTGAAGTGCTTTGGGTGTACAGCACTATAATATATAGATGCCTCATTCATTCATTCATGTGTAAATGATAGAAACAAAAGCACATTGTTTGAATCAGACTGCTGTCTGAATGCTTTCTGTCTTGAGACCTGTTTGACATGTGGCTCTTAAGAACACTTTTCTGGAAGAACATCTATCATTTGTTTATTAAATAAAATATAGCAGAAAAGTTTGAAGGTTAAAGAATCGTAAAGTAGGCCTGGTAGGTGATTTTGAGGGGAAAGAATGGAACAATGGTCCGCTTGTTTTCTGCAGTCAATGTTTTCTTATAAAAGCAGCTGTCCACTTTTTGCCTTTTGATTGAGTCTGATGGAATTTTATATTAATATCTAGATACTGTATATCGGCCAATATATCCGTTATCGGCTTCCTATGTTAAGGAAGTATCGCTTATCGGCCATAATAACTAAAAGTAGGAAAGAGAATGAAAGTCAAGAGTCCAACTAAAGCAAACAGAAATGCTTCATCAATGGTTTTGTTTGGAAGGAGAAAATATCATTGTGACCGAGTGCAGATGCCAATGAGTCCAAGACAAGTCCGAGAAAACTAGAAGTGCTACAGATCTGATATCAACTAAGTGTCTTAACAACACTCCTGTCCTGACTCACTCAACCTTAAACCAGAATAAATCTCTACAGCTACAGCAGATCAACACAACCGCTTCAGCGCACATGTATTACAGATGTATTACAGATCCAGATCACTTCAAATGTGAGTGAATATGTGCATACGGAGTAATGTGTGTACATCATCCCGACCAGCATTCACACATCAGCGCTGAACTGGTGTGAGTCTGAAACGTGTGTATATAGTGAAGCTTTAATCAAAGATGTTTACCTTGTATCTGTGGTATGTAGGGTGCCAACAGTTTACCTCTCTTCTTTTCATAGCCCTTCTGTGTGATGTCACCTACAGACAGACAGACAGACAGACAGACAGACAGACAGACGTGATGAATCATGTGTTCTGGGTCACGAGTGATAAATACATTTGGCTTATTGTTAAAGAGACTGTATGTCAGTGAGCTGATGATCTCTCAGATCCTACACGTTTATCTGAACAGATTCATGCATGAACACGCGTGTGATGATTCATGCTTCAAGAGAACCTGTTGAAATCAGCCATGGCTGCAAAAAGAGAAGAAATATTTCATATGTCATCTTAAGTTTGTGTTTAGTTGCGGCTCCACGCAGAGTGAGATCTCACCGGTCCTAAACTCGCTCTACAAAGCTGAATCCTATCCAAAACACTCAAGCTTCAGTGCGATGTGATGTGATGAAGAGCGGAGGTTGTGTTTGTGTGGGAATGATGAGTTCAGCACACACACGCTCGCACACACACGCGCTCGCACACACACACACACGCGCGCTCACACACACACGCGCTCACACACACACACTCGCTCACACACACTCTCACACACACACACTCGCGCTCACACACACTCCCTCACACACACACACGCGCTCACACACGCTCACACACACACACACACACACACACACACACACACACACACACACACACACGCTCACACACGCTCACACACACTCCCTCACACACACTCCCTCACACACACCTCACACACACTCCCTCACACACCACGCTCACACACACGCTCACACACACACGCTCACACACACTCCCTCACACACACTCCCTCACACACACTCCCTCACACACACTCTCACACACACACACGCTCTGTTGGCCTCAGTAGGTTTGGGGCAGAAAGAGGATCAGTCTGCACCCCAGTGCCATCTGTCTGAATGAATAACACACACAGAAACAGCCCTCGCTGAGACACACACACACACACAGGGCTGTCACAATTATTAAATAATCTCATCGCAATTATTTTTGTTGCAAGTCCTTAAAACAAGCGAGATCTTCTGCACGCACTGTGACATTCAAACGCCATTTCTCCATCATCTCAGTTGTGTTGGCTTTGTGTGTTTTGTTTCCAGACTTCACAGCTACACAGCAAGACCCTCATGACTAGTTTTAATGCTCAAGACTCAAGTCTTCTCTGTTAAAGTCAGTCTACATTAAATAATATTAGTCATTTACAAAGTCTATGTCTTCTTCATTGAATTAATACATTTATTATTATTATTATTATTTTATTTATTTATTATTAATTAATTGATATATTGTCAAATCCTTAAAACTGACAATTAATCATTTTGTGCACTGGATTTTAGAAGAGACTCATACCCACACCTGCAGTGTAAATGTGTGGAATTACCCACAATGCCTCACTCCAGATGAGAGGAGATGATGAGAGATTGAGCAGTGATAAGGTCTGTCAGTTTTCAGTTAGTCAGAGCACTCATGAGGTGTTGGTCACAGACTCATGATCACGTAAACGCTCAATTTCACGTGTCTAATACATGCATGGGCCACTTATAACACACCAAAGACACAGAAACACATGTGTCCGCAACATATGACCCCTTTATATATCCCTTGTTATGATCATGAAGATTGATTATTTTCTTTAAAAATGATGAAGTAGCATCATTTCAAACACAAGTCGCACTCGTGCGTGTGTGTGTGTGTGTGTGTGTGTTAGCTCATTAAGGGCTGATGATCTATGGTGTCACAGCTGTTTTCTAGAGCTCAATACCCCGCTGAGATAGACCAATCTTTACCTCTAATGACTCTCTCTCTCACACACACACACACATTTAGCGCATGTCTTGCTCATTGTGAGAGGTCTGGCCCAAATGCTTCAGAAACACGATGAACACAACAGCAGGTGGCAGCAGAGAGCCATGCAGCACCAAACACCACACCTCATTCCCTCAGTCACACCACAGCAAACACATCCACAACACACCTACAGCGCTGATATTACACAAGAAGAAGAACGACACAACAGATGTGTGTGTGGAAACTGCACCTGTGATGTATAATGTTATGTCAGTGTGTTTCTGAAGAACAATAATCCTGAATAAACATGTCACCAGATATAAGTGCTGCATGCATGAACACAAAACACTCCTGACAAGAGCAGAAGAGATGATTCAGATGTGTGACATCACTCTGAGCTGAGGAGGACATGTGAAGGTCACTCCACTTCATTTCATGAGAACTTTAAATAAGATCTGACTGACATGTGTGTGCGCTGAGAGAGAGATGACCTTGAGACAACTTCAGTCTGTACTGTACAGCCCGTCATCATTCATAAGTACTCTCTCTCTCTCTCTCTCTCTCTCTCACACACACTTCAGCTGTCCTTTACCCAATATCCCCACACAACTACATCTACGTCACGACACACTGCTTTACGAGAACAGAACCAGAACACAATACATCCCTCAAGTCAACATTACAGCAGTTATATACCTCACTCGTGATGTTTAATCCCATTTATGTCCGTCTGCTTACCTACATACAGACCGTAGATGTTGTTCAGGGACATTTAACATCATCACACATCTCAAATAATACAACTTTTCCAAACAACGTGTATGAAGATTCATGTCACAGAGCTGTTTTCTGCTGTAGGATGGATTGAGTGTGATGTTCATTTCTTGGGTCGTGACCTCAGTAATCAGGCACAAACCTGACGTGACATCACTTCCTGCAGCCGATCACACACACACACACCACAGAGGATGAAAGTCTGGAGTGAACTGAATCCCGTCACGGCTGAAGACTGTTGTCTGACTGATTCAGTGTGTGAGTCGTTTCAGACTGTGAATCATTTGGAGTGACTCAGCTCATAAGAATCAATGTTCATCAATTCCACTACACCCTTCGATGTGAGCAATACACAAAGTAAATACAAAATAAACACCAAAGAGGATGTCAAACTGGTCTGGATCGCACACGTTTTCTAAAGCTTCAGATGTGTTTAAAGTGTTTTCCAACATGTCAATAAATTGACCTCAGAATGCTTTTGAAGAGCTTTAAGTCCAGGGGGAGATGTTTACTCTTCAAACGCTCAGCTCATCTCAGATGAATGTGGGGGTGGTGGAGTTTGAGATGAATCACGTTCAGGAGTCTCTCAAGCATCGTTTCAGAGCGCTCTGACATCTGCACCCCGGAGGAGCTTTATGGTGTCGATTTAAACACAGACTTCCAGCATCTGTGGCTCGTCTGTAGTTCACCCCCCCCTCCGTTCATCAGGCTACTGCCGGGTCGCCATGGTGACTGCCTCCGCTAACAGACGGAGACGGGACGTTTGGGTTCGAAACAGGACTGATGGCTCATATTAAATCATGGATAAACACAGCTCACAAATCACACTGAGGGGAGCGATGCTATTGGCTGATCCAGAGACGATGACTGCTGAAACACAGACTAAAGCGTGAAAGAGCAGTGCAGAGACACACAAAGACAGATTGATGGACAGCTTCTGGTTGCCGAGCGTCTCTCTCTCTATCTCTGTGGTGTGGAATGTTGGCGTCCGGCACAGGAAGTGTGGCTTCATTGTTTCTCATCTCCTTCCTGCTGGCTCACCGCTCCGGCCGTCCGGGGGGAGGGGGGTCAGACGTGAATGTGTTTGTGTGCTCACAGGAAGCAGACTGTACGAAACACACCGGCTCTCTGGCAAGACATGTCACACACGTGACAGATGACAAACACACAGAGTGAATGAAACAACACACAGAGTTTGTGTAAAACTGCTCGAGATTCCACAGGATTTATCTTCACACCGCTCGACCAAACTCCATCTGTGCTCTCATCCTGACAAATCTGACATCTAAACTTCTTTTACACGAGACCGTCTTCAACTGAAAGCACAAAAAAATGATGTGTCTTGGCCGTTCGTTTAGACGGAAACGGCGTTTTGGGGAACTGACCACACAGACTTTTGAAGACGGGTCTCAAAGCGAAACATTTTCCAAGCGCCGCCTTTTTCGTTTGCATGTAAGCTACAAGACAGAACTTTCTGAAAACGACCGTGAGTATTAGGCGCTTGGTTGCGCGAATATAGAGGGTATGGACGTGTTGTCACTTTACCACGTGAGCACGCCCCTGTGAGGGGCAAAACACTCAAAAATGATTTACACAACCACATCGCCACTCACTGGCCTGGCGTGCATACTAAAGGGTTTTTATCCGTTTTCCTGCATGGATCCGTGTAAATGCAGACTGTTTTGATAACGCTGTCATGTGTACGTGAAACTTTTCAAAAACGTAAAGGAAAAACTTTTCCGTGATATTGTTTGAACGTTTATGTAAAACGAATCATTCATAAAACATGAATGAATGTAAAACATTACAGAACAATTCACATCACATCCAGAATAATCAAAGCACAGACAAAACACATTCCATTCACATTCTCTATCATTATTTTGTGTTTCTGAGGACGCATCATTCAAAAATAAAATCCCTTTGTAGCCCAGTGCATCAGGGCTTATTGCTTTAGTATATGAAACCTTGCTATGCATATACTAAAGTAAATAAAGAGATATTTAGGTTGTGTAATGCAGTCAGCCTTTATAAAC
This sequence comes from Triplophysa siluroides, assembly GCA_006030095.1. Taxonomy (NCBI): domain Eukaryota; kingdom Metazoa; phylum Chordata; class Actinopteri; order Cypriniformes; family Nemacheilidae; genus Triplophysa; species Triplophysa siluroides. Next base: position 3,824,863 of record VCII01000094.1, on the reverse strand, counting down.
CGGGGTATTTTATAACGACTTAGAACTTGGCTCAGCCAATCAGAATCAAGGACCAGAACTGACCTTTTATAATCATTATTTTGGGTTACCAGTAGAAGAAGAGTAACTTGGTTAAACTTAAATGCGACAAAGTTACACAACCCACTCAACAAATTCTTTATTTACTTCACTTGACATACAATAAAATTCAACAAATTGTTTATATAAAACAATTACTACACAAACAAATATTAATATAAAATAATATTAATATCAATTAAATAAAACATACAGTTATATTATTAGCCAATAGCCAGACCGATCGACAAACACAGACTGAAAGTTAACTTTACCAGACGTGTGCGTCCGGTGAAACGGCTAGTAAAACAAAGCCCTTCTTCATGACCTACACATGAAAGCACACACACATGTTCAGTCCCCTCAGCTTCATGTCACTCTGGTCTTGACATGTGAGCTCATGATTCTTATGATGAAATTAACACAGACGGATGGGTTTAATCCAGCACATCAACACACAGACATGATGAGACTCTAGTGTTTAAATAAACGGATGAGATGACAGATCAATTGAACCACTCACACACACACACACACATCAGAGGTTCTGCATTCACTTATATAAACCAAAGACATACACAATCACCTGCATTACACTTGCCTGTGTACACAACACACACACACAAAAGATTCCCTTTCTTCTGATGTGTGTGTGTGCGTGGCACAGACAGGTCGAGCCTGTTCTCCACAACACCCTGCAGTCATGTGAACACAACTAATTCTGTTCTACTGCAGGCAAATCCTCCTCATTCACACTCCACTTCCTCTCGACACACACACACATCAAACACACCTCCAGAGCAACAGAGGGACACACACACACATTTGTTTCTATACATTGTGGGGACTTTCCATCTACCCTCACAATCCCACACAGTCACTACAACTCCAGTAAAACACACACGTACGCACACACACACACACACACGAGTCCCAGACAAACATACAGTACACAACTGATTTAAAGTTAAAGAGAGAGAGCCATAAGTCATAAGAATGAATCATTTTTTTCCACATAGAAAATGTTAGTAAACAGCTTTCATGCTGAAAAACACACAAACTCTGTGTGTGTGTGTGTGTGTGTGTGTGTCTGATGCGGGAGAGACGAGTGAAACACATTCTGTGTGGAGTTTGTTATTGTTGAAGGAATCTCCCCCGTACAGCACATGAGGGACATGAAGAGTTCACAGCGTTACAGAGAAACATCAGAACCACTGTATGATCGCTGAAGAGATTCACAACACAACAACATTCATCCTCTACAACACGAGGAAAAGAAAAACATACAAGGAAACTCTAAACTGTGTGTCGCTTTAAAACCATAAGACTGACCGACTCCTGTGAAACACAAGAACCTTTACACGGCTGTGTTCGTTTCATAAGCATGAACAAAGACAAACCTTCAGCTTTTCAGCAAAATATTACATGTGCATTGTGCTCTATTACTAATGTGATTCTGTACAATAATCTTAATCACAAAGACTCAAGCAAACCTCTTCACTCCTGTTTACTTTCATCATCAGGATGAACTGTGGTCACAAAAACACCACAAACCACGAGCTCACATACACAGTGACTGTTCTAATGTATTTACCTCAAATATATTCAAAGCATCTTTTGTGAAACACAGATAGAGAAAGGTGAGAAAACCTAAATGTTTATGTTTATGGCTAGTTGCCACAGTTAGATCACCGATCTGATCCAGGCAGGTCTGGATGGTTGATCAGTCAGACCTGAATCGGATAGACCATCTCAGTCAGCTTCATAAGACCTGGTAGATAACCTTAGATCAGCAAAAAATAGCTTCCCTGTTCCAAAAACCAGCTACACTGCCTTCATCTGATGTGACCTGTTTTTTCCATCAGGGACCAGAGAGACCCAGAAGGAGAAGAGCAGAACAGAGGCTGCGACCCAGCTCAAATCTCTTTCATGTGTCTCTGGACCGTCCTGCAGGAGTGTTACGACCGGATCCAGACAGAGCGGTCATTGAACATGAGACAGTATCAGTGCCAGGACACCCAGCGCCCGGCCAGACCGTCCCACTGTTTACTGGCCACAGCGGCCCTCGTTCTTTAAGAGTGGCTCTTCAATCTCACACCGCCTCTATAGATCTTTTATTCCTCTTTCATCCTGTCTGTCTTTCTGCTTCTTTCTTTAGCATTCTGTCTATGTGTAATGTACATTTTCCAAGCTATGATCAGTAACATGCACACAAAACACAGCACGCTAAGCTAATAGCAGCAGAAGCTGAAGGTGTCCCGCTCGGCTCAGTTCTTGGGTCCCGCTCTGTTTCATCACAAATAAGCTGAATTATTGCCCTGAAGCTTTACATTATTCAGTTGTCCTAAAGAATAATGAATATGTAACTATAGCTGCTGTAATGATAATAATGTGGTTTGTACTGATTGAACATTGACATTTGTAAGATACCTGAAGGTGTTAAGTAGTTTAAGAGCAGTATCTTGTGTAGCTGGGTCAAGAAGCTCCAACGATTAGGTTATTCAAATCAAGTCTATTTAACATTACTGGCAGTGTCTCACACCTGCCAAACACACACAAACACACTTCCAGCATTTACACATTTCTTTTCTTTTTTCTCAGCCTTCATCTATCTCTCCCACACACACAATCTCTCTTCTTCTTCTGCACCTGCACACCCGGTTAAGGGCTCACAGGAATCTGACCCGAGTACAATGAGGGCATCATTCGCAGACATACACATACAAGAACACACAAAGATACGGATGTAAACACATTCTCTCTCATGAGTGAGACTCAGACATGAGATACCCAGAATGCCCTTCTGCCCCGCAGCCTTCTGCTGGAACACAAGTTACTTGTATCATCCACGGCCAACAAACATGTTTTGACCATTTATGGTCACAGTAAGAAAGAATGCAGCGTAGAACTCATTTTCTTGGCGCTACATCATTGGATTGTTCCTCGGGTCCGTCATCTGGTTGCCAGCGCTGATGTTAATTTTAAGAGAGATCTGGAGAATACATGACATCACCTTCAAAGATATTCAGAAGATTCCTGAGCCGCCAAAGTTGATGAATTCTGTTTTTGGACACATCCTACATGCCTCATACGAGTTCCTGTTATTTGACCCAACTGTCAAAAGTTATCAAAAAAGAAACAAGTCAAAGTTCTCCTATATTAAGATCAGAGGTGTGGCTAAACCTATAACTAACCAAAGCAGAAGTGCCAGATCGACATATATCTTATTCTGATCCTGACACCTGACAGACCAGTAAAACACTCAACCACAGGTCCATGCATGAGGGTTGGGAAGAGGATGTGTTGATGTAATCCTCATACGCTACATCTCAAACATAGTGTAGATGTTTGTGTGTAGTCAACACACTGGATGTATTGTGATGTGTCTGTGGACTGATATGTGTATCATGACTTTCACATTTCAGAGGGCTGGAGACTTAACAGTGTCGGTTTCCTCGTATGTTTGTGTATCACAACTCTCATGTGCTGGACTGTGATAACAGCAGACCAGATAAAACAGCACAGGACCTCTGATAGATGTGTGTTGGTGTGTGTGTGTTCTGAGAGTGGAAGACTAAGAGAGAGATCAAGTGCGAGTACAGAAAGAATGCTATACTGAGAGGTGTCCATAAAAAAACCCAAAAGAAATATCTGGACAGCAGAAGCTGACTGGTAAAAAACTGAGCAAACATCCATCTCGCGGACCCCAAAACCACACTGAGAACTGCATGCAATCTACCCGCTCCATTACTGTGTGTGTTTGTGTTTTTTTAGTGACATGTGAAGGTTTTGTCGGTCAGTGTTCAGGTCTGTAGGCTGTCTGTGTGAGGATGTTTATCGGCGTCAGTAAAAGGTGCTGTCTGAGGGTGGTAGGGATGCCACAATACTCAACATTATATTGAACCATTCGTACGAGCTCCACGGTTCAATACGTGTAAGTGAATTGCGGTTGTCCGGATTTGCGTTTAAATTATTTCCGTGCGCTCAACACTCTGAACTGGCTCTGTCCGTGTTTGTCTGTATCTAATAGCGAGTGGTGGTCGGGAGGTGAAGCGAGGCTGCCTGCAACATGAGAAGCAATGTGCTGTTGTCGAGTATAATGCTGACGAACAGACGCGGGCTGGCTTTACTGTATGTCCGTTGTACTAAAGTGATAATCTCCAAATTTGGCCGCACATGCAGAAAGAGTGTCTACTACAGCATCATGCCAAAGTCCGTTTAACGAAAGTCATGCCACTCGAGGGCCTTTCAGACAGCGATTTACATCATAGCAAGAGCGCCTCCAAGCAGCTATTTAGCATTTCTTCCAATTTATTGCAATGGTAGTGACGCACCTTGTTCATATATTATCTTTGGCCTTTCCCATTGAGCGCTGGTGTTTGCAGTGTTAACCACACGTTTACATCCATTACTGCCATCGCAAGTTTTGCATTACACTATTTTAAATACTCTACTGTTCAAAACCTCTTCTAGAAGCTTATTTTACGGCAAGTTGATGAACGTTAAACCAAAAACTGCTGTGAGCCGGGAATTTGTGCAAGTTGATTTTTACTTAAAGATAATAAAAAAAGAGAATTTCAGTAAAATAGTTCTTAACTTTTTACTGTTACTGTCCAAAAGCATAGAACAATGAAAAAACACTTTAATGTGCCAAGCTATCAGAACCGAACCGAACCGAACCGAAAACCGTGGGTGAAAAAGCGAGATGTGTCCTGTTGTCTGATGGAGCTGGTGTTTGAATCAGATGGTGAGTCTGATGTGAACTGATTCTCATAGCATCAGAAGGTTAAGAGTGGCTTTGAAGCGTTGAGTTTAAAGCACACATCCCATCAGAAAGTCTTCTAACCTCTCTCCATCACCACATCATTACTCTTTCCTCTGTGATGTCACGAGACATGGATGACAGGGTCACACACAGCTCAAAAGAGGAGTGTGTGTGAGGAGAATTTCTGAGCGTGAGAGGAAATACCAGACAGAACACACGTGATCTCTGGTCAGAGTGTCCGCTGACTGACACGTCCTTCTGAACCCAAACTGATAACACACACACTTGGGTGAGGACAAAGAGAAAGACATTCATCATCTCACTCACTCACACACATCTCTCTCTCTCCTCAGACTGCAGGGACAGAGATGAGGATAAACCACTTGACAACTCTTTCCACGTATGGATGATCGGTCTCAGAGTCTGTTTCCATGGATACTGCAACATCCCCTCTGATCTCATTGAGACACATCACTAAAACCGTCATGAAACCAAGTCTTCTCAGAGCCCTCGACGCGAGACAGCACGCCAAATACGCATACTATCCGTCCCACCTTATTATCTTTATCAACCCTAAACACTGAGAGAGACCTGCTGCAAGATATGTCAAGTCCTGCCACGACAAAAGAACAACCAACACAACACAACACAACACAGACACAACACACACAAACCGACACTATGACAGGATCCTGTCACCCTCACTGAGAACTGTCATCAATACTTTGCTCTTTTTCTCTTTATATTGAGATCTATATTTAGATTTTGATCCTAATCTGTATTTGTGCATGTTTATATGTAAACAGAAGACTTTAGTTTAAACTCTCTCTCTCTTTCTGAAGTGAATGAAGCTGTTCATGTCCCGACACATCACACTCTCCAGACTCAGCGTTGAGATGAGGTTTCAGTGTCTGATCTGCACAGGCTCTCTTACTGTAGCACCTTTGAGTTCTACTGTACATGTAATGAGAACTCATCTCCTCGTCCTCATTTACCAGAGAGATCAGATCAGATCAGATCATTAAACACATGCGCACACACACGCACACACACGCACGCAGAGACGGGTGCTGCTAGAATCCTCACACATTCTCGCAAAATGCGATCATTTAGTCGCAGTCTGGAGCCCTGATAGGCCTAATCAACATGCTGAAGTGAAATAAAAAACTAAAGTTCTGAACTGACAAAATAATCGTGTTTATTAGTCCTGATTAAAATGCTGAGCAAAAGAATCACGATGATCATCTCACCCATGATGGTGCAGCGCTAGCGTGAGCTGAAGAAGAGCGCATCATATGATTTATTAGCACTGTGATGTGTGTGGGTCATATATTTCAGCTTCATTATAAGAGAAGAATGAAGTCTCTGTTGATCTTGAATTACAAGCATCCTTAAGGGTTTTTTCCAATTCCAAGCATTCCAGCTCCACCCGACGAGCCGTGGATCACACTTCACTTTAATAACAGCACGAGATGAAATCTAATAGACATTCTCACTGTTCTCCTCTCCCTAACACAACCAGCGAGAGAGAGAGAGACCAGTTCTTCTCCAAACCATCACAGAACCTCAAATACACTTCAACACAATCCCACGTTTTCAGGTAACCACCGAGCACATCTCTGAATCAACCCAAACAACCTTGAACACATTCAGACTGTACATTTACAATACAAGAGAGAAGACCAACACTTCACTCAACTTCTGTTCACCTGCTCAACAGACAGAATATTCTCAACACAAATGAAAGAAAGAATGAATGAGGCATTTATATGTTATAGTGCTTTATTGTGTATTGCTGTACACCCAAAGCGCTTTACAATCATATGAGGGGTCTCTCCTCACCCACCACCAGTCTAAATCCACCAAATCTACCTTCTAACCCAGCGGCTCCCAAACCTTTCAGCCTGTGACCCCCAGAATAACAGTGCCAGGGATTGGAGACCCCCACTATCCTCGGGAATGTTTAACGTGGTGCTGTAAATTGACATACTGCACCTGACCTAATGCGGTTGCTAATGTGACGTAATCACCTCAGGGGTCACGATCGAGGGGAAGGAAATTCCAAAGGCTGGCGGCTTTTAATTTGCATTGTTTTATTTTTAACTTAACTAATAGTTTTACGTTTTGTTAGACTTATTGATTAAATACACTATTCCCATCAGTAAAAAAATATTTCTGGAAATCTTTTTGAGACGCCGCCCTCGCTGCCTTGCAACCCCCCGAGGGGTCCCGACCCCTAGTTTGGGAACCCCTGGTCTAACCAAGTGGTCGGGAACCTTTGGCTCACACGTGGCTCTTTTCAAAATTCATGTGGCTCCCGTTCTCTCTCTCTCTCGTGTAATTGTGGGAACAACCCTGTCTACTGCACTGCATGATGGGAAATGTACACAAGTGCCTATAGACACAGGGTACGGCCTGAGAGCAGGTGGATGTGTTGCTCTCGTGCGTTTAACCACAATATTATTTTTCTGCTGAATGGACAAGAACACTATAACTTCTGTCAGTCAGTGTGTAGACTGACCAGTTCCCTCACTAACACCTCCTGGTCTAGGCATTACATTACGTGTGTGCGAGTGTGTGAATGCATGTGTGAGTGCATGTGTGTGTGTACATGTTTTATAACACGGTATAAAAAAACATTATGCCTATGGACTGTCCCCACGGAGATAGTAAACCAGACATGTGTACGAGTGCGTGCGCGTGTACACGAGCTTGTGTGTGTGTTGTGAAGGTTGTCAGGTGAAATGTTAAAGTTCTTCTGCTGGTGTGTGTGTGTGTGTGTGTGTGGTTGTGTGTTCTGCTGACAGGACACATTCCACACAGATTTACACATGACTGCCCGTCCCGTCCTGGAATAACCACAACACCACACACTTCAGGGATCTGTTCGGAAAATTCTACACCAAAACAAATCATAGACAATCATTATTACCAGACCATAAAACTATTCATCCTGATGTCCAGCTGTAGTCCAAATATCAGCAGTGAAACACAGCACATCAGATCAGAACACATGCAGGAAAACTAACAGATACATCTGTAGTTAGAAAAAAATTAAGTGAACGGGTCTCAAAGATATTTCTAAATGATTTCATTGTTATAAATCTCAAAGTGTATGAGTGAGAGAGAGAGTGAGAGAGAGTGAGAGAGAGAGCATGTGAATGAATTCAGACACATTCAGCTGTGGTGTTGTGAGGACGGATTCTCTTTGTTCCTCAGTGAAAAGATCTCAAACACAAAGCTATTCCTCCACAAATCTCTCACATTCACAGCCCAGCGCTCTGTCTGTCTGTCTGCCAAAGCTTTTATTATAACATTATAAACAGATGACCATAGTTTTACCATAAATATCCTGGTTATTGTGGTAAGATCCTGGTAGATTTGTGTTGACCAGTGCAGATAAAGCATGGTTAATGTGTTGTTTGTCTGATAAATAAAGCACATGTCCACCGCTCGGCCTTTAGAAACACTGATGTGTGAAATTGTGTGAGGAGCCACTGAAGTGACCTTTGACCTCATGTCACACGCTCATACCTCACATTTACACATATGAGCGAAACATCTCGCCGGGTACGAAGAGAAATCCAGCTCTATTCTCACAGACAAAGACGGCTGTTATTGTGTAGGATAAACTGATGTCAGGTGATGGAGTTCACATCATTCCAAACAACACATCATCATCATCTTCATCATCATCATCATGAGCTTCTGCAGTCTCATCTATAGAGTCTTTATATGAACACATGTACACATATTCATATTAGTCATGTCAGAAGAATATGTTCAGCTTGTAGTTCACTTCTAGTTCTGATTTATTTTGAGTTATAAAGTAATTCCATTTGTGTTATTCTTTGCTGTATTATTCCAAAATGTGGAAAAAATAAATAAATGATCCTAAAATTGCGAATGAATATCTGATCTGTATTGTAGTTAATTTTACCTTATTACATTTTTACAAATCTATAAACATCTTCTATATATAAATATTGATTTCAAATGTTGGGTAATCTCTGGGTCTTCGAGGTGAAAAGCAGTCTTCATTATCTTACTCGTGAAACACTGCTATTGGTTTCTGACGAAAAACATTGAGGATGTTGTTAACATGTTTTCTGGATCCTGTGAGCTGAAAGTCAATGCAGGATCCTGGAAGTGAAATGAAAATGTGCAATAGCAATCTGCCAACCATAAATCAGTCCTGTATTAAATAGTACTGCCCCCATCCATCCAAAACTATCCTCTGCGAGAGAGAGAGAGAGAGAGAGAGAGAGAGAGAGAGAGAGGAGAGAGAGAGAGAGAGAGAGAGAGAGAGAGAGAGAGAGAAGGAGGTCATGTCATGTGTTTGTCTTCATGCTCCATCAGCACTGATCCAGAACCACAGCGACAGCTCGACACGCTACCTCACATGATCTACAGATGAAAGATTAAACACACAACACATCATTGTGTCTGTCAGTGTGATTGTGTTCGTCAGAGGTGCTGCTGGGTTTTTGGAGAGTCAGTCCATCACACCGTATCCAGCGTACTAAAAAATAATGACAGGCTGAGAAATGGCTGAAATGACTTCGCTGTAAAAAAACAGAATGTAAGTGAACATGCTGGAAGACCACCACAGATCACTCAAACTGCTTCACTGGTGACCCTTCTCCATTAACAGATGAAGCTGAAGGAGGACTGATGGATGTGTCGTGAACATCATGAGGGAGGTTTGGTGCGGGATCACTTAATGTCAGATATAAATCTATAACGCACACTTCATTTATAATCTATCCCTGAATATATAGAGCACAGAGCAGTGTTTCACTGAATGATGGAGACTAAAGATCCTCTTGTAAAGGGCTCATATGACCCGAACACGTGTTTTTCTGTGTCTTTGGCGTGTTATAAGTTGCACATGCATGTATTAGACGTGTAAAAGTGCAGAAATGAAAGTGTGGGAACAAAAGAGTCATTGTATCTAACAGGTGAATGCTCACCAGACCTGCCTGAAACACCTCGTGTAGCCACACCCCCTCAAATCTACGTCAGATGGTGGTCTGATTTGACTAAGACCGCCCAAATGTAGACGCAGGTAAGGTGGTGAACCTGTCAGCACAACTGAAGAGGAACCTGATGTTCCAAATATGGTCAGAGGCGTCACATTTCCCTCACACGCTTGCAGTATTCCACCAATCACTACGCACTGGTGAACTGGCCAATCACAGCACACCTCGCTTTTCAGAGCCATGAGCTTTGTTTCAGAGAGGCGGAGCAAAGAGGAGATACAAACATGCAGTGTGTGGAAAATACAGCGTTTACAACCATGAACCGTGTTTACACATTGAGTTACATCTAAAACAAACCATAATATTCCTTTCAGCCGTGTCATGTGACCCCTTTAAGATGCTCTCCTGTCCAAACGCTTCAACAACAATGAAATCTGACATTTATTCTTCAATATCCCCAAGAGTTGTTCACTTCAGAGACTGATCTCTGAACGCCGATCTCTCTGAACAACGATCAACAAGCTTTGATAGACAAACCAAGATCAGATGAAATCATTCCCCCTCAACAAAAATCACACACATGAATTCCACATGGGAATTAACACGGTATTCACACAACAATGTTCCACATGTGTGTATTTTCTGTTAGGGTCAAGCTGAGGTCATTCATGCCATGAACACATGTGTCTGTGCACTTACGTCACAGTAACCTGAACACTACTGCAAACAAATGTTACTTTAAAATCATCATTGGCATGAAAAAGAGCCCGGAAGAGACGGATGCAGCCCCACATGAGGTCGAACACATCTATCATGCAGGACAGGAAGTGATGCGCACGCTCACAGGAAGCGGACGGGCTGTGTTAGAGACCCTGCTGTGTTCTTTTGTGATGTCATTCAGACAGACAAAAACTTTAAAAATACCGAAACAATGACACAATCATGATGAGTAATTGTATATACATTTCTGGACAGTATCTGCAGCCTTTGATATTCACATGGACCGCAGCTGATGCTGATGCTGATGCAAAACCACGTGATACGGGTCTCCAGCACGGGATGAAGAGCGGGCAGATCAGCATTAAAGTTACCTGAGAATACGAACCAGTCTTTGACTACAAAGAAACAAAACATGCTTACTATAGTAAAACCGCGGTAACGACAAATCATGGTTTTGATCCACTAACCATCCACGGTTTTGGTAGAAGTTTCTCAGTTTACTAGTGTTAACGCTGCAGGATACACCGAGGCGGTGTTGTAGTAATATACTGTACTGTACTGTAGTAAATAACGGGGTACACTGCAGTATTCTGTCACGTGGGGATATTCAGCCTGGATTCTGTCGTTCACATATTAAATGTGATGGATCGAGTCTTCACCGTGCTGTCAGTGTCATGGCGCAAACCAGAGCCGCATTACACCTTCATCACCTTCTCGTGCCCTTAGCACATGTCTCCGCGGTCACATGTTATCACATCACGTATGTTGAGTTCATGTCGAACGTCCATAATAATGTCAACCCGTTAATCAAGCTCCACACTGACAGACAGTCTGAATATATAACTATACATATAAATAGCATCTTTATATATGACGGACGTGTGACATTAGCAGCGCGAGCTCAAGAAGATCCGCGACTCACCCTCGGACAGCTCGAGCTCCAGCTCCGCCAGCTTCTCGCGCACCTCCGCCGGGAGAGTGCGCGCGACCGCCGTTGACGGCTCCGACATCAGCATCAATAATCCGTTGGAACCGCGTTCTGCCATAATCATCCACACGGGTCAGATCTGGAGCGAGGTTCTGCTGTTCTCAGATCAGCCGGTGGACACTGCGGGCGGGTCGCGTGCAGATGTGAGGAGCGTTCGGGGCGGTTTCATTCACCTTCACGGCTCGACCGATCCGCTCACCGGAGGACATGAAATGATCAGACGCAAGATCCGTTGTCTTCCTCAGATCGGATTGACCGATGACCCGCCGTGCATACCTGTAGATTGTCGTTTAAATGATCTGTTAAACTCTCTTCAGCGCGCCGCCAGCGCCATTGCAGTGCAGGAGCGAGCGCGCGCACCATTCCAGTCCCGCGCGTGAATGAGTTCTGTCTCACCTACAACCACACACACACACGCGCATTAATGACTTGTGGGGACATTTACTTAAATGTTCGTCTCTACACTGTAGGTTGACATGTCCTATGAACGGTTGGTATTCAACTAATCGCAAGAATTGTAAACAACAACGATGTACAACTGAGATTACACACATCGCTATATAAACATCTGACACTACGAATAATACACAATTCACTATAGACAAACCGACTCGACTTTATAAACGTCTGCATCTAAAACCTGTTCGCTACACATATAAATAAATACATGAACTAATTACATTTATTTTACTAATAAATATTCAGCAAATAAATGATTTGAATAACATTTAATGTATCAGTTTAAATGTAAAATAGAAAAAGTGAACACGTTCATAATCATACAAACTCTGGAGACGGTATAAAAGTTTGTCAGAAAGACAACACCGCCGACATGTGGACAATTCAGGAAACTACACACCATGACACACAACCAGAAGCATAAACACACTGCACAAGCATCAGTTACATTATGATTAAACTATGAGCACGTTTATAATGTACTGGGTGTGAAACTGTACGAGAAAAGATGAAGAGTTTGTTTCCAACATGAGATAACATGTTTTTTTACTGTGCATTCCAATTAATATCAATCAAACTGCAGTTTTTTGTATTAAAGCCTTAAAAACTAACATGATAAAACACAATAAAAACACGATAACATCATAAAAAACATGATTATCACGTTTTGGTACCAAACTCTTCAGATTATAATTAGAAGTGAATAGTGAAGCTCTATCGTCTAAAAGCCGACTCACAGAAAGAAACTCTTGTTAAATCATTTATGAAAAAAACACATTTGAAGTTCAAAATAAAAGTAACGAGGAGAGAATAATAACAGTGATATAAACAATTCAATTGATTTATATAGCACTTTTCACAATGTGCATTGTTCCAAAGCAGCTTTACAGGAGCAAATAAGAGCAACACAGAAGTAAAACACAGTGTTTACAGAACAAGCAAGATCATTCTAGAGAGAGAATCACAGTCTGTTTATGAAAACTAGATCATGTTAAAGAGTAATAAAGAGATCGTAAACCACCAACAGAACTTAAATAGGATTCAGAATGATTTTTTTCTTCATTTAACTTACACTTGTTAAAAGTGGAAAAGATCATCACAGAAACATCGAATGCCATTTCAAGAATGTTTAGATTTCAGCCGTTGTCACGCTTACTAGAAACACTCTTGTCATCATTTCATGTCACATGACGGTCAGTCGCTCATTGTGAGCACATGATGAACACACGATATGATCATGTTACCTCATATGGGTTTCAGACTGTGAAACATTTCTTATAAAATGAAAATAAATGCGAATGATAATTGATACAATCAATCCGAACATCATTGTGATATCGTTGAAGCATTTGAAGTGTTACAGATAAAAACATATCTTTACTTTCACACAACCTCACAGGGCTGGAATCATAAATACATATTTTTTCCTGAGAGTGTGTTTTAGATTTAAAACAGAAGATCCTGGAAATCTGCTGTTGTGTTGAAATACTTCACGGTTCACGGCTGTGTGCACGTCCAGCAGATGAGTTCCCCTGTTACACACAAACAAAACACAAGAGTTATTTCACCTGTAAATCCTCATCACACACGGCTGGATAATCAACTCTTTCATAAGTTACCTGATGTGTCCGTCATGTAAAGCAGATGTGAGAGCGTTCAGGTACACAGACTGATGTTCTGGGGTCATCGGCTGCTTCTCTTGACTGCAGCAGTGACTCCAGAAGATGTCTGCATCCGTCGGGATGCTCCTCGCTCGACAGAACACCGCAGGACCGTCCGTCTCCAGCTCTCCGTCTTCGTGACCTCTGAACCCCTCACACCTCTGAGGCTCAGAGACGTCGTATGTCTGGATGAAGAAGAGTTTGGGTTTGCCGGCCAGGCCGGGGCAGGAGTCTGCGGTGAACAGGTGTCTGATGGTGGCCAGGTTGAGTCCGGGCCCGTGACGGTCAGTGTCCAGCAGATGTGATGAGCGACGGCTGCGGCTGATCATACAGCAGATGAAGGCACATGAGCTGTAGAGATCTCGCTGACGGGCGACGTCCATCAGAACAGACACGACGTCTCTCACGCACAACAGCCTGTGTTTCAGCACGTGGAAACGTAAACGTGTGAATGTTTTCTCCAGCGCATCTGTGTGCGAAATAGAGCGGTGTCATTATCTGTAAACATACATCTCACGTAACTGAACATCAAAACGACAGCTAAATGTTTTTGTATTCGCACCTGTCAGAGGTTTGATTCTCATGTAATACTGTACATGGACTGATGAAATAGAAACTTTACTGTAAGTCACTTTGGATAGAAGCAGCATAAACGTAACCAAATGCTTTAAAAGTCCAGTGTATGATATATTGTGGCATGTAATGGTGAGGTTGCATATTGTAACCGACGGCTACACCCCTCCCTTTCGAAGCACTACAGTGGCTTTCGTTATTGAATGAACTGGTAAGTAAAATAAATACAATTGCATAATTTACGACAGATTTGAGTCATTTGGATTAGATTTGAATTATTAAAACCAGACCTGAATCATTTGAATTAAATTGTATTCATTAGAACCGGACTTGAGCTATTAGAATCAGATTGGAATCATTTAAATACATTTCAATCATTAGAATCAGATTTGAATCAGAATTGAATCATTAGATTTTTTTGTAAATCATCTGAATCAGACATGAGTCATTTACATCAGATTTGAATCATTTGAAATAACTTTGAATCATTTGAATTAAATTGGAATAATTTGAATCATCTGAATCAGACTTGAGTCATTTAAATCAGGTTTGAATCATTATAACCAGACTTGAATCATTTGAATTAAATTTGATTCATTAAAAACTGACTGAAGTTATAAGAATCAGATTGGAATCATTTAAATACATTTAAGTCATTAGAATCAGAACTGAATCATTTGAATTTGTTTTTAAATCATCTGAATCAGACTTGAGTCATTTAAATCTGACTTGAATCATTTGAATTCAATTTGATTCATTAGAACCGGACTTGAGTTGTAAGAATCAGAATGGAATCATTTAAATCAATTTAAATCAATAGAATCAGATTTGAGTCATTTACATCAGCTTTGAATGATATAATGAATACAAAAGTGTGCTGGACATCTGTCACCTGTTTCTGTGCCGATGCAGTCGATGATTAAGCACACTCCTCTAGGATCGGTCTGCATACGGTACACTTCAATCTGCTGAGAGAAATCACACCGTTCACATCATCATCATCATCATCATCATCATCATCATCATCATCACAGAACACACGGCTAAAGACACGGCTTTCATCATTCTTACCTGACTACACACACCAGGTGTTTCTTTCCGTACAGCGGTCCTCGTATCTAAACAAGACCACCAGTGAATTTACAGTAATAACACTCGTGATGTGCAGCTGCACTTCATCAAGTACTTCAAGTAAACACTAGTTTAGTTTACTATTGTGACACTTACAGCATAAAAGTTCACTTTCCTACACTCAAAAGTGGGCCAGCTTAGTCCGAAGTAGTATTGAAAAACAAGTATACTAGAACTATCACTCACTACATGAAGAAAAAATGAACTTTAATATAATATACTTGTACTTAAAGGGATTACAGAAAATAAACAGAGTGAATGATTGTGTGTTTTCTGTGTCCTCACCACAGAGATTGTGAACTTGACGTGTTATGTTGCAGGACACTGACGATGAGATGTCCAATGAGCGGCTTACCTTCACATGACAAGAAAACATGATATATATTATAATATATTCCAGTGAATCTCATGTCTTTAATTTAATAATAAAAAGGTTTCATCTCTTACTGATGCTGTTGTGTTGAGTTGCTGTTTGACTGCTGGTGAAGTTTCTTGTTTTGTGTTTAACACTGAAAATGCAAATATCGGTTATCAATGAAACTCAAATGACTGATTTCATTCATCAGAAATTCCTCTGAGCTCATTTCTCAGGAAACGCAACAGAAAGCACGCAGATGTGACGTCTCTAGAGCAAGTTCTCATGTGATCTCACTTCCTCATTCTTCTCAGTAAACCGGCCTCAGTTTCATATGTTCTCTCTGGATTCCTGTTGGTGGTTTTTGTAGATGTTTTTGTTGGATTAGGACATTGACTCTGATTGTAAGATGAGCGTGTGGATCACTTGCTCGGTGTTTTTCACATGAGAACTCCTGCACGTGTGACAGTCAGAGGATCTGAAGCGGACGTCTCTGCAATCATTCTTAAACATGACAATGATGATGAGGAGGATGTTCACCTTTCTGCTGGTAATGTCGGATTTTCTTGGCCAGATCTGCTCTGTGAATGGATCTCATGAAATGTTCAATTCTGTCCGTCTTGTCACTGGAGAGCTGCTCAACGTTCTCCAACTCCACAACGATGTCTAAAAAACTCTGCAAAGAAGAAATATTCCTGAAATGTCACAACGGTCCACTGACATTCAGACGTATTTTCAAACCACAGTCAAGAGTCACATCGAATCCAAAAACAAATGTCAGATTGATGTTAGCGGCTGTATGAAGTCCTAGCAGATGATACCTGGATGTTTTGCAGTTTGTGTTTGGGTAAAGTGTCTCTCAGGAGGAATGTCAATGACTTCAGGTCATGTGTGTCCATGTCTTCACTAACATCAGCCATCAGAACTCTAACACACACACACAGAGTCAATACTTCACATCACGAGTATGAATAAACCCACTTTATCCCTGTGAGAGGTGAATCACCTGTACTCCGACACGGCTCCACTGTTCTCCAACATCCCCTCAACAGTGCCCTTACTAGTGCTCAACACGTCTCGCAGCAGGTCGTAGCGTTTGATTCTCAGCATGAGCTCCATGAGAAACACGTGGTCAGTGTGTGTCATTCGGCAGAGCAAAGAATGTAACACTGTTCTGAGATCAGTGGTGCAGGTGTCCGTCTGAAGAGCTCCACACAGATAAAACAGACGCTTACATTCATCTGTGCTGAGTTCATCTGTGATCTGACTGATGATGTCACCAAACATCTGAAAACAACATTTATCATAGAGAAAAAAATCACTGGAGAGATTATTTTAAGACATCAGTGAGATTAAACGGGAGTATTTGCTTAAATCTCTTAAAGCTTTCCTGTAGCTCAGTGGTAAGAGCATTGGGTTAACAACGCAAGGTTGTGGGTTGGATCTCAGGGGATTGCAAATACCTATGTATACATGTATAGGATAAAGCAATGTAAGTCGCTTTGGATAAAAGCGTCTGCCAAATGCATAAATGTAAATGTAAATCTCATCTGCGTCTGAGAAAGAGAGTCAGAAATCTCTCAAACGTCTCAAACTGAGCTCAGATTTGTCAAGTCTGCAATCAAAGGTCATTCTTGAAGATCTCGATATGAACTCAAACATTTCTCAAGCTCCACAATCTCAATTCATTCTTTTGATACTTCATCTGAGCAGTACTGTGGATTTATCACTCATGTCATGAGCAGCATGATTCATGGGTTTCACAACTGAATTTAACGGAAAACCAATGTGTATGATGTCACATAAAGTCAATAAATCGTGCTTGCATAAAAGACCGTTTTGACCTCATCAGAGACAGATAGAGAAGTGTTTGGACTTTATATGAAAGTCAGACGGCAAACCTGACGCTGATTGACCCATTCATCATCAAAATACACCAGTCTCATTTAAATCACGTGAAAGTTTTCTGTCATTTCTTAATTATATTATATAAATAACAACATAAATGATTCTTATGTTATATTCTTTGAGGAAAACATTGATTAGTTTTGTAAAGTTTTGAGATCAGGGCTCCGATGCGGAGTGTGCTTATCTGAAGATGTCAATAATAATATCTCAAATACCTGTTAAATATAAAAGTAACAAATATTAGGCTATAAAAGATAAATGTATGTTCTTACCTTGAGAGATCCGTTCTTTCAGCTAAAGGAAGAAAAGTGAATGCAAAGGGTTCGGGGAACCTAATGTCAGTTTTTTCTGACGTGAAGGAAAGAGGAAGTGATGATGACACGTGTAGGAAACGGGGCTTTTCTCACCCACACATTCACACTTCAGCGCTCGTATTAATCAATGTGACGTGAACATTCCAGCAGACACTGTCATCAGAACACAAACTCCATATAATGACTTGTTTCAGGATATATCTTAAATCAATCAACGTGTCTTATTAGATAAAAAAGCTGTTGATAAATGCCAATCACTGTGGTCAGGGACAGATTATGACTTCAATGGCCCCGGGGGCAGTTACCTCCAAGCGCCCCCTCCCACAATTGTTTCCGTTCTTTCCCAGTGTATTCACAGTTATAGAAAGTGAAATTGAATATTAAAACCGTTCTCGCTCTGCGTCAAATGCCTGAGCTACGCTAAAAATAATCTGTACAAGCAGATGTATTATAATATTAGCTTCACTGCGGAAAATCAAAAGGCGTATGAAACACACGTCTTTAATTAACTGTCAAATATACACGTATTTAATGCATCACATAAATAAATAAAAAATGCTCACCATAAAATGCCCCTGTGACACATGTAAACATCAAATCATCAAACAAAAGATTCAGTAAATGCTATTTAAATGTGCTGTAATTTAATAAATAAGTACATTTTGAAAACGTTACATTAAATGTAATAAGTTAAAGACATAAAAATATATGTTTCCATAATTTGTTGATCATTTGATTTTTTACAGGGTATCCACAGAGGCCTTGTATAGGCTATATGACCCATATATTAAACATAGATAAACATTTGCTTTCATTGTTGTTGGGCTCTCTGTACCAAACATTCACAAAATGATTTTACATTGGGTTTGACATGGGTACTGGTATACTTTGTGCTCTGACTGCTGGTATTTATGGTTCAGCCAATGTTTTCTTTGGTTAAAAATACTTGTCAGCCATAATGAATGACCAGGTATTAGGACCAACGACAACAACATTTACATTCGCTCACAGTGGACTTAAACCCAAATGTACAATGTTTGCAAGGGAAATTTCTGACATGTATCTGGGGTGTATTCCAGAAAGCAGGTTAATTTACCGTCAGCTAAACCCTGAACTCTCGGATGATTAACACAAACCTGGCTTACTCAGGGAATGTCGGTTCAAAACACCGGAGAAGAGTTAGTTCACTCAACCTCCCGAAAGATTCCCAGAGATAACACGCGCTCACAGAAACTACATGAAGACATTGTCAATGGATCACAGATTTCACCAGTCACCATGGAAACGGCCCAAGAAGACTTAAATCTGCATCAGTGTATAAAGTGCGGGATAAAAATCATAAAATAAAAGTTTTATTTAAGTTATGTGTTTATAAAACTATAAACGCTATAAATTAATTATTTAATTCAATATTTTAAATATATGCGCTATTTTTATACTAAAATATTTACTCATCATGGCTATCTTTGTTACATAAACTGTAGATTTGTTGAGATGTTTGTAACTGTAATTTTACCATGTCCACCATGGTATTTTACCAAAATTGTGTTGTATGTATTTGATCACATTGGTAATTTTTAAGGCAGTATTAAACCTCTTTTTTGTTCCTTCTCTGTATGAAAAGAATATACGTTTATTTGGTTTTCTGTAAACTGACTTTGCATTGTGTCAGCTTTATTTGCAACAGTTGCTGATATAGTCTTATAAACAGAGACTCTTTTTTATTCCAGAAACTACTACATTAGTCATCATTTTGGAAGGAAATTGTGTAATGCTTTTCAGTACTCTACACTATGTATGATAATTAATTTACAGTAGAGGATGAAGGTCTGTTGTGACATGAGGTAGAGGTTTAAAATCTTAGGCCCAGTCATATATACATAATAACCATGTAGCCTTTATACATCCCTTTCAAATACTTCTCAGATTTATGTTTGTTTCTTTTGACTTTGTTTGCTAAAAGGCCGTGGCTTTCTAAATGTTAAAAGAGGTGGAAACGGCCGACACTAAAAGGAAAAATTGTAATCTGGAGAAAGGCCTTTCAATGCTAAACTGTAGGAGGCTGAGGATCAGAAAGACATTTTTAAGCGATACAGTCAGTATGAAAAACCTAAAGTCTAAGTTTTAAGTGTATTTTTTATGTAAATGGTTTAAAATTATAATAAGAATTTAAATATGTGAACAGTATGCCATGGTGATCCCATTGAGGGTCACCTAATAAAGCCTTGGAAACCTGCCAGCCTGGGAATCGAACTTGCACCCTTTGCGTTTTAAATCTGGCTCTCTAACCATTAGGCCACAACTATCTTCGACCCAATGCATCAATTACTGCCTAATAAGTGGACAAGAGTAATGAAGTATTCCTCGAGTTAAAATACTTCACTATTACTGCAACATCCATTAGCTGTCGGAACCTGTAAGGTGTGTATATCTATCCAGTGATATTTGGAGATGTTTAAATAAACCTAATTCAAAGTTTATACAGTATTTAATATAAATACATAAAGTTAGACAATAACAGCTTACATCATTTTATTTAAAGATTATTTAATTGTAAAAGGTTAAATAATAAAGTTAATAAAAAAATAAGTTGTGAATGCTATATTGCGATGGGTGAGATTGGAAATGTGATTGTAATATTGCTGTAAAATTATAATATATTACACATAATCTGTGCTTTCACGCCCACTTGACGCTTATCATAAAAAATGTGCGCAGACAACCCCTAAAGCTTAGTAACATTTTCTTTAAATGAACTAACCCTGGAACATAACCTGAGCAGGTGATCTTCAGAGTGAGTTGCTATGGTTACTTACATACCCTGAAAGTTACCTCTGTTTTTAGTACCGAAAATTGAGATTATCAGATAACTAACCCTAAATTTACCCGGGTGTGTCACATAACCAGCTTTCTGGAACGAATATTATGGTGTGGTATTATTTAAAGCTCTGTCTATTTGAGATGTAAATCTATCATTAACTATTTGCCCAATACAATTTTATAATTAAGTTAAGAAAAAAATGCTACAAGTAGCCTATTAAATGCAGATAATCTTACTCATGTAGGTAAATCATGAAATGAAATATCATCAAATGTGCCGGAATGGAAATACAAATCTGTCCATGCGATGATTAATGAATACATGTTGTCATCCTGTATCATCCATTCCAAAGACACGCTTGTCAGTTTGTGTGGAGGCCATTCAGTGTTTTCAGACAGCAAGATTTAAGATTTTCAAATAAGATTCAAATCAGTGTCTACTGTGTTAAAAAAACAGGGGACGTTGTGCAATTTTTCATTTCAGATGTACCCACAGTTGTTTTCCTAGAAGCTTTCTGATTGGTCAAACACACCTGACTCATGTGTGTTGTGTTGTGATTGGACTGTGTCACTGTCACTCATCACACTCTTTTGTTATTGGTTGTGTGTCAGTTGAAGTAAGAGAGAGTCACAGTTCTATCTTCATCTTCAGACTCACAAAACCTCTTGACTGGGTAAAGATGAAGACTACACTCACTGTGCTCCTCATCCTCCAGCTCTATGGACTCGCCTCATGTGTCACTAAACAACATTACTTTATAAATCAGATGAAGACATGGGATGAAGCTCAACAATACTGCAAAACAAACTATCATGACCTGTCCACCTTCATCGATGAGATTGAAGAACAGCAGTTTAAACAAGATTCAGATGCTCAAACTTCTCGTGCCTGGGTTGGACTCAACAAAGAATCTGGAACCTGGACGTGGACGACTGGTGGAGTTGCAACAGAAATCGACTGGGATCATGGACAACCAGACAATGATATCTGTGCTTTTATAGTGAAAAACCATATGAAATTTCACGATGATGAATGCTCTACTCCTCACACCTTCTTCTGTATGAATGTCTTGAGTTTGTGGTGGTTCAGCAGTCTGAGAGCTGGGAGGGAGCTCTAGAATACTGTAGACATCATCATGATGATCTGGCATCTCTGACTCAACAGAAGATGACTGAAGCTCTCAGTAAGATCTCAGGAGCTCAAACACAACACGTGTGGATTGGTCTGCGCTTTCTAGCAGGTGGATGGTTCTGGATCAGTGGAGATGATCTTATCTTCAAGGTCTGGTCTTCAGCTGGACAGCTTCAATGTCCTGCCCAAAACCAACGCTGTGCAGCTCTGGACAAGATCACACGGACCTGGACACCCAGAGACTGTGAGGAGAAGCTCAACTTTCTGTGTTTTTAGAGGTCAGTAGATGCTTCTTCACCTACATGGTGTAGCTGTATGGTAGCAGATGTGGATGGGTTGGTGTAAAAACAATCTTACCCTGGAGGGCCAGTGCCCTGCAAAGTTTAGCTCCAACCCTGATTAAACACCTGAGCAAGCTCTTCAGGATCACTGGAAAATCACACGTGAGTGAGTTTGATCAGGGTTGGACCTTACAACAAAAAACCCTGGTAGTTGCTGGAACTACTTTCTACGATGGCAAAAAGCAAATATAACTAAAACTGTTATTGTTTTATATGATTTCTTTTAGAGCTTCGGACTGTCCTGGACGCAGCTGCTGGACTACTTTTTGGGACTCTTGGAAAACTCTTCAGCCTATTATATTTAAAATTCTTGCGTAACATCCAAGGAAATGTGAACAGTGTAAAGTTTAAGTGCAAAACAAAAAATATAATTATAAGGCAAATATGTAAATAAAAGTGGTTCACGTGTAAGAAAGAGAGGCTGTGCTGTACCAGCTGAAGGTCATTTTTAAGACTATATATGATACTGCATTAGCTTTCGTACATTATTTCTTTAAGTACTTTAAGTTTTTAAGGTAAAATCACTAAAAGCCTTTCTACTTCTGAAAAATATAGTTCCACCCTTCATTCCAATTCTACTGTATCTATCCTTAATAGACATTTACATTTACATTTAGTCATTTAGCAGACGCTTTTATCCAAAGCGACTTACAAAGAGTTTAGGAGCAATAAGCGATGTGTCATACAGGAGCAATAATACATTAAGTGCCAATACAAAGTTACTGGTTTCAACAAAAGCTAGACCACTACCTGTTGAGAGAAAGAGAGGGTTAGTGTGTTTTTTCATTTGTCTGTCAAGTATTCACAGAAGAGGTTTTAAGTAGTTTTTTAAATGTTGTGAGAGATGTGGTTGAACGGACCGAGTTAGGAAGAAATAATAACTATGCAGGGGCGCAACTGCACCTTTTCTGGGGGGTATGCGAGATCAGTTTTGATAAAGCCTACCACAGTTTACAGAGCTAAGTTTGAAGGTTTTTTTTTTGAAGAAGAAGAGTAGAAGAGAAATGGAAGGGATCTTATGGGGAAGATGCGTGTGACGTTTAATGAAGAGCCCGACATCTAGCTAATATGCGTGATAGTGGGAAGATTAAACAGATTTAACAACCTTCTCAAAGCCCATTCACAAAAATGGAAAGGGAGATGTGGAGGGAGACCGATATTAACGTTACAGTTTTTCTCAATCGATTTGGTACATTTCTCTAAACTCAGGTAACAGCTCTCAAAACAGTTAACACAGCAAACTAAACACACTCTTATGCTGGCGAAACCGTTAAGTATTCACTGCACAATGAAACAGAGCATTTTATTCTAGTAATGCATTTATTAAAATTCAATATTAACATCAAAACTAAAAGTGTGTTCTCTGTTGATTTTATAACAAATTCAGCTGAAGATACACAAAGAAATAAATGAAATACATGTTTTTCATTAAGTTCTTTAATGAGGAGTTCAGGTGTATAACAATAAGTTGTCACCCCACACACACAAAAATATATATATTATGCAAATAAGTACATAGGTAAATAAAAAATAAAGTGATAAATGTACTGCATTCATTGAATCAATTATTTTATTGATCATGCCTCTCAATTACATCTGGCCAGAGAATTTCATCAACATCACAGAAAATATTTTCACGAGTCGTGCATCGTGGGAAAAAACGCCTTGAATGCTGTATCCATCCTTGACATGCTTGTGCCCCAATATCTCCACAGGCCTCTTCCATCGCTTGAAGAAGACTTACTTGGTTGTAAGGGTTGCGATCATGTACTTTCCATCTCCAAGAGGAGAAGAATTCCTCAATTGGATTCAGGAAAGGAGAATATGGTGGAAGAAGAAACAACATCCTGAATTGTGGGTGATTCTCAAAGCACTCTCGCACTAGTGCTGAATGGTGGAATTGGACATTGTCCCAAACAACTACAAAACTCCACACCATTTGATTCCTGATAACCCTGCGGAAAGATGATTTCATTGAGGAGGTTTAAAAAATGTAGGAGCCTTGCTGTGTTGTATGGTCCCAAGACAGCATTGTGTGCCACAACACCAGTTGTAGAAATTGCTGCACAGAGAGTGATGTTGCCTCCTCGTTGTCCAGGGACATTGACTGTAGCACGATGACCAATCACATTTCTCCCTCTTCTCCTTTTTTTTTGAAGATTGAAGCCTGCTTCATCAATATACAGGTACTCATAATGAGTTGCACTGCTATCCAACTCCAAGAGTCTCTAGAGTAAAAAGAACACAAGGTAAAATATAGTAAATTTGTGTTTTACAGTAATGGCATTGATTGCAGTCAATACTACTGTGAAATTGTTGCTGAAGTTTGAGTTTACACTTTGAAGCAGCAGTATACATAGATATGCCTAAATCTTTTCACATATAGTAGCATGGAATAGTTTATGGACACATACATAAAATTCAGGAAAAATATATCTTTGAGTTGACAGTAAAATTGCAGTAATTGGGTTGCACATACTTGAACAAACTGGAATCGCAACTCCTTCACTCTAACGGAGTTCCTCTCAAAGGGCACTGTATATACTTGCTTCATTCGTATAGCATTTCTTCTTAGAACACGGTCAATTGTGGAGAGACTGCATTGGTGGATATTGTGGAACAGTTGATTGTCCTGTGTTATTCTTTGCTGAATTTCTTTGAGGCGGAGGGTGTTGTTCTGGACCACCATGTCAACAATGGCATGCTCTTGTTCAACTGAAAAAAGTCTTGTTCGTCACCTGAATGTTCTCTAACTTCAATTCTGAAAAAGGTTTGGACAAGCAGGAACATTTACTGTAGAGATCTAGATCTATGTCAAACAAGACTACATGGACTCTCATTGTAAAAGTAGAATGATATAGTTACTTACCGGTTTTCCCTGTGTCACTGTGGATCTGTTTATATTGGGCTGAACTCTCTGGCCAGCTTCTCTCAGTGAGAGACCATGATTTATGACATGGTCAATAAGTGTGGCTCTGATTTCATTTGAAACACGCGTGTACCCTACCCTCATTCTACCTCTACCTCTCCTCCCTCCTCTTACACCTTGGCCTCCTCTTCCTCTTTGCCCTCCTCTTCCTCCCTGTCCTCCTCTTCTTATATTTTCTCTTTCCACTATACCATTGCCCTCCAATCTATCCATCTCTTCAATCTCTTCTCCTCTTCCTACATCCTCAGCTCTTCCTCCTACATCTTCAGCTCTTCCTCCTACATCTTCAGCTCTTCTCTTCTTTCTCTTTCTCTATCTCCTCTTCCTCTTCCTCCTCTTCCTCTTCCTCTTCCTCTTCCTCTTCCTCTTCCTCTTCCTCTTCTCCCTCTACCCTGGCCACCACCTCTCACTCTTAAACCTCTTCTGTTTCCACTGCTCATACTTCTTTTGTTTGTCTTACTGTATCTCCTCATTTGTCTTCTTTGTTCTTCTTCTCTTCCCTTTTGTAGTTGTTGTAATTACGTAAGACAGCTGTGTGAACAATTAGGAAATTGGCTTTTTCTGTGTTGAGTGGATTACTAACTCATCAGATAAAAATTTGGCGTTAATTGAAGACAAAAGGCGTGCAACTGACTATTTTACAATTCACAGAGTTTTGTTTGTTGTGTTTGAAAATGGTACAAAAATGCTTGTGATCTTTGTGAAGAACAATGAAAAAGTTACAAATGTTTTTCCTGATATATTAAAGATTTGGTTGGCTGTATGAACTGCTGTGATAAAATCAGGGATTTTTGTGCACAGTGTTTTGAGAAAATTATGCTTTTGATTTGTGATTTGTATGAAATGAAGGAGAATTTACTATCTGTTTAGGACAATTACAAAGTGTACTGATCACTGTGTTAACTGTTTTGAGAGCTTTTACCTGAGTTTAGAGAAATGTACCAAATCGATTGAGAAAAACTGTAAACTTATGTTCAAAACAATAACATAATACAAAACTGAATAAGACAGCAATTTGCTACATTTCTAAAGTAATATTTTAATGAAATATATTTTAAATCTTAACATTAAATGCTATAAAAACAATTGGACCAGCCACAGCTGATTCTCATTGTAAATGAACATCTACACAGGTGTTACTCCTTCAATTTCATTACAAAAGGAGACAACTGCTGAATAGTTGTGTATTGTGATGTAAACATGGACCCAGCGAGAAACAGAGCAGTGGCTGAAAGAGGAAGAAGAGTGGCTGGGAGGGGGCGAGGAATACGTGTGCGTGGTGGAAGAAGAGTAAGAGGAAGATCAAGAGCTGTAGTCTCAGATGAGATCAGCGCTACTGTAATTGATCATGTCGTAAATCATGGTCTCTCGATGAGAGAGGCTGGTCAGAGAGTTCAGCCAAATCTGCAACGCTCTACAGTGGCGTCTATTGTTAGAGTTTTCCGGCAAACCAACAGGTAACATGTATTCTGCACGGGCATTTGACTGAGTTGCACATTACAGAAGTAAACAAACTTGTGTGTAACTGTATTTGCATTTCTGCTTAGGACTCCACGGTTACCTCACACAGGTGGGAGAGGAAGATGCTCACTGATGTGCAGGAAACATTGTTGATATGGTCATCAGAAACAATGGGATAAAACTCACAGAGATTTGTGACAGAGTCTTGGCAGACCACGTTACTTTTGCAAATATTCACAGTGTAAGCATAACAACAATTTCTAGAGTCCTGAAAAACATCAGGTCAGGATGAAACAGTTGAACACTGTGCCTTTTGAGAGGAGCTCTGAACATGTCAAGCAACTCAGGAACCAATATGTCCAGGTAAGATCACAATAAAATACAGAACTGTTTCTGAACAAAACCAAACACACACAAAGACAATTTTTACAAATGTACTACTGTAACAGCTTCTGTTGCCTCGTGGATTTATTTTAGAGAGTCATGGAGATTGAAGGCAGGCAAACACCCCACATTTTCATCTTTGTGGATGAGGCCGGTTTCAACTTGGCCAAAACACGGCGACGAGGGAGGAATGTGGTTGGGAAGAGAGCCACAGTGAATGTCCAGAGGGTGCCAACATCACAATGTGCGCAGCAACATCCACTGATGGACTGCGGTTACACAGATCACTGATTGGGCCATACAACACTGAACGTCTCCTTGCGTTCCTGCATGACCTCTATGGAAGTGTTGTGCTAGGTGAGGAAAGGGATGCAGAGAGAAGGAATCAGCCAACATTATAATTGCATGGGACATGTTGCATTTCACCACTCCTGTGCAGTCAGAGTGAAGCCAACAAAAAACAGAAAGACAGAGTGAGAGATAACAACAACAAACAAGGAAAGACAAGTAGGAAACAACTTGCATTCATGTAAGAACTGATTTTACTTCGAGAAAATACTATTTGATATAAGAAAAGAAGACAAGAAGGTGTTGATTAGAATCCGGCTATCTGAAAATTTCCCTCCAAAACACTAAAGGATTATATTAAGGAGTTTTTCAAGGAACTACAGCCAAATTCATCACACAATAAAAAAATAAAAAAACTGGTCTTAATGGGCGGAAATCTGCAATTTGTGAAGAATACACACATATTTGTAAAGAAGGAATTGATGGAGTGCGTGTTTTTGCTAAATGATTCCCAACATCTATCAAACTTTACCTCATCTGCCAACATGATTTCTGGTTCCCGTCTGATTGATGGTTGAAGACAACAGATCCCATCACTCAATGCTCCTTCACAGTCATCAGTGTTGTTGCTTTGATCCTGCGCCCTCTAGCGGCGGTGTCTGCACCTTTAAGTCATCAGAAATGTTTTGCTTCAGCTCAGAACACAAGTCAACGAGACAAAGGCTGTTTTGAATCTATTGCTTATTTAGGATGACTCTTGGTTTTCCCTTCCTTCTGTCAGTTGCTTTGGATAAAGCTTTCTGCTAAATGTAAAAAGTATTAAATACTGTATAGTATAGAGTGAGACATTGAAAAACACTTTACAATTGGTTTTAGTGTTGAGACCATGTACATTACATGTACTGTATAACTGAATATTAGATTATGGAATATCCACAATTTTTAATCAAGACACTTCCCAGTGATACAGTTGATCAAGATGAATAAACATCCATCCCTGAATGTCAGCTTCTGGCCTGTCAGTCTCCTCTTGTCCTATGTCTTCTTGCTCTCTTTATCCTGTAACAACAAGCGAAAACAAGATTGCTAGAAAAATATTCCCAAATATATCCCATAGTGTTGTGCAGCCCTTGAATTTAGCAATGTGAACCAAGTAACTTATGTAGTAATGTTAGAGCAAGGTCCAAATAAACCAGTCCTGTGTTTTGGGTTTCCAGACATTGGCTCTCTGTTTAAGATAAATTCTCAAACACAAAAGTTAAAAAAAGGCGTTCACATCCACACACCACATGGGCTCAGGTGCAGGGCAATAAACATTAAATGATGGTCACCTGATATCTATAAAGACTTTATTCTGTTGTTGTTTTGTGCCTGAGGAAGACCTGACGGTCGAAGCGTTGCTGGTCATTTATTAAACCTGTTGAGCAGTTTTCAGTGTGCGGACATTTTGTAAATTCTGCTGTAGGATACATTCTCACTCACCTGTCATGGTCTCTGTCCTTCTCCTTATTTCTACGTTTCCTCTGAAATCGCAACATATCATTATTCAGCCATCTAGAGTTATGCTTTTGATATATAAATACAAGGAGGAACACAACTAGGGGATGAAATTCAAATGCACGGACAGTCATCCGTGAACGTGATACATGTTACACATGTACTTTACTATCCACAAATAAAATGCCTTGATTTGAATCTGTGAACTTTAGATTTTTATAAACATGAGACGATTTGTACATAGATACGGCAAAGAATGCAAATGTCTGTATATTGAGTTAATATATAATCATTTTGCGCAAACCAAGGACAGGTTGTGCATTTGTGGACCAGGCAACACACGTGGATTCATCCTGTTCTGTGCATTTGGATTTTGAGACTTGTTTCGCTGTTTTCAGCATTACACGACACACAAACAAGTATCAATAAATAAGCTGACGTCCACGCGTTATTTTTCTTAATAAATGTCTCTCATTTCGTGTCAAACGGATATATATTTAAAAATGCAAATGTTCTCTTTTGTATGAAGATATCATAATTTGTGCATGTCTATTAGAAAACGTGGATTTGAGACTTTTGTTTTGCGATTTTGCGTTGGACAATCCACACACAAATAACTTCCGACCCACACACAACCGTCCCTAAGAAAAGCAGCTACCACTAGATGGCAGTCTCACGGAGCTTTACAGAACTTCATGACACAAGGCTCAAGAATGTTCGTTCTTTTTTAATGTAGTGGATGGCTTTGAAATAGCCTTCATATCTTGCATTCAAACAGGGCTCGAGTTTCGCGGGACCGCACATCATATGAACCTTTCCTGTCCAGCTTTAATAATGGGAGAAATCGCCTTTCAGTCATATGACCATCTAAAATAACCCGTTTTTCAGCGTATTAGGCGTGCGACAACGTTTTAGTTCACATGTGTGTTTAAATTAATTGTTACTTCTGTGTTTTTTATGTTTATGTTTATTTGGGGTAGAATAGCGATGCAGAAATCAAGTGAGTGTGTGTACACTGTTGTAATGGCACATGTGTGAATGTTTATAAATAAAGCTTTATGACTTTAAGAACATATATAGCCTGTATTTAGATTTCAGGATAAGCACATTTGACGCATGTTGAGGTGTCTCTGCTGGTCTGCTGTGGACGCTGCTGTAATGAAAATGAATGTAGCTCAATAAGACTTTACACTATTAAGCAACATGCTTAAGACATTTGCGTTGTTAGAATTTACTGTGAGACTGTAGATATGAAAACGGTGACGGGCAAGTTACGGTTTTATCATTAATAGGCCACGCGATATTGATTTAAAAGAACGTTTGGGCATACGACAGCGGTACTGTAGCTGCAGTGTAATGATGTCATGATCCAGTCATGTATGTAGATCAGTGGTCTGAACCCTGACGGCTGCGCCAGCGGCTTTGGTGTTATGCCCGTATACGTCGTGCAGCGGTATAAATCTCTAGTTTAAGTTTTACAGTGATCATTTTTGTCAGTACTGTGTTAATATGTGATTGTATTAAGATGGCCACTAGATGGCGGTACAATGTAGCGGTACAGCCGAGTCAATACTGTGTTGTAACGGGATAGTGTTTAAATAAAGTTGTTCCGAAATACGGTATCCGGTGTATAAGCCTCATCAAAACAATTATGTTCATTTACAAAACGGATCTGCAATTTAGTAATCCAATTCATGCTTGTAAGAGCGACGCAGCCTGACATCAACCGCGTACACAGAAATCCATGTCTGCACATGTCTGTGTTTCCTCTCTGCAGCACCAGGCCGCACACCACCTTGGTTAACGTTTAAGAGCCACACGTTTCTAACTAAAGCAGAATGATAATAAAGTTAAATTTTGCCCATCCTGAGTCGGCAGTAGACTTGGAACTTGATCGGCCGTTATAGACGCGACGTGCAGCGCTGTGGTTCTCGTCCGGTGGTCACTAGCGCTTTGAAGTCTCCGTTCATGATGAGATGTTTGTGATAAAGCCTTGACTTCAAATAGGCCTTTTTCACATGACGTCACGCATCTTCCGTTCTGCCGCGAAGCAGTGTATCGTTACTTCCGCTAGCGCCTCCAAAGTCCCTTGCACAGCTGCCACAAATACGGCTTGATAATGTACAACATCTTGCAGACAAAGTTTCGCTTATGACAAGATCAAAGCTCGATAAAATATACAAATACTTTGTTGAACAGTACCTGTTTGATTATAAAGGTGAGTGTTTTGTTTTCTTTTTGTGTTAGCGAAGGTATCAAGGATAAGTACTTGAATATGTGTTCTGTCAGTCTTTCTGTCACTGTTTTAAATTCCAGTGTGACGGCAAAACAGAAGTTATTTTTCTGCTTCTTCTTCTTGTTTGTTGCAAGATTTCAAATTACAAAATGTATTTTAATTCAAAGAGCAGAATAAGGTGGTGCTTCCAACAGGGCCGCTAATTTAAATTACAGTTTATTACACATTTCAATAATATTGTAATGCATATGACCTGAGTGATAGTGATGTAATGTATAAGTGACGTAATGAAGGAGGGGGCTGCTGATGAATGCATATATATAAAATATTTGTAACTGAATCAAACTGTTAAACAAAAATGTAATTATATTGGCTATTTGTAAGGCTAAAAGTAAATAAATGGACTAAACTGGAAGTGCTTCTGTACCAGTGAAAATTAACTATGGTAAAAGTGTAGTAACCATGTTTTATTGTTGTTGTGGTTGTATTGGTGAAATACTTTTGGCGAAACCAATCTTACTACAGACACCATGGTTTAACTAACGATATGCAGAACATTTTAAAATATTTGTACATATCTACTAACAGTCTTAAAACATAGCTTACAGGAGACAATTGATTTGCAATTGCAACTGCAATTTAGTGTTTTTGTGAATTGAAAAATTAATAATACACACAGTTGGATCAGATTTACAGAACAACAATAATATATATTATCTTGTTATATACAAATATACAGAAGACTTGAGTGTTTGTTTTGAATGTATAGGCATGTATAAAGTTACAGAAAAAAGTGACAAGTTTCTTGTGAACAACATTATTTATTAAGACCATTATCAAAAACAGGATTGATGATCATTATAGGATGGCTCTCAATAATGACTCCTATGGGTTGCCACTCTTCTTCAAAATGTTCTTAATCCTCTTGTCAAACTGATCCCACTCACTGATAAAAGAAGGTTTAAAGTTGTAGACAAAATTGTTATTGGAAATAATGGCAGGATGTCATGCTTGAGCATTTCTCCTTTATAGCATCCTTACAAACATTACCTCAATGACAGCCTCTTTTTGAAATAAACATCTTTTTTTCCCTGTTGCTCCCTTCTTTCTTTTGTTATTATTAATATAAGTGTTATGATTAAGACTTCTCAGTCAGAATTAAAAATGTTTCAAATGTTTCAGAGCCTGTGTTCTTAATTTTTATATAAATGTAAGTTTTTTACACCATATATATCGGTTCAAAATATCGGTTATCGGTTTAATTTCCATGGAAATAATCGGTATCTCTCTCTCTCTCTCTTGTTGAATATCTGTAAAAAATATGTGCTACACAAAGTTACAACGTATCAGCAGTTCATAGAAACAATACCAAGTTAGGGGAAAGGGAGGATTTAATAGCACGTAACTGCTGTGTAACGCCTTGAGTGGAGCATTTAAATGAACATTTTCCTTTAACAGACCATCATACAGACTCTGGCTGTGCTGCAGAATTTGTCCTTGTAGGAGGCTGAACAGGTATTCCTCTCAGGTCTGGATTACCATCTCAGGGAAGACTAGAAAACACTTCGTACTTTATGCTGAATACACAATGCTGTTGAAAGTCAAAAGCGAACATGTTTTGTCAGCAAAGTGAAGTTCTGTGTCTTTATGAATATATATTAATCTTAATGTAAATTATGTTGAACTTCCATAATAGTATATTAATTAAATATAAATTAATTCTATTTTTCTGTGGGTATTTGTGTTTGTATGCATTCAGGTATGTCCTGATCATTCCCTGTCCCAGAGGCTGTGGCATAATCAAGTTGATGACCACGACCTGATCTGTGGTGATGAGGAGACAAACGGCTCGGGTCAAGCTGTCAAGGCTCGCACGCGGTCAAGGCTCGACAAGGCTCGCAAAGTCAAACCGGGCAAGGCTGTCAAAAGGCTGGTCAACGGTCAAGGCTCGCACCCGGTGGTCAAGGCCCGGTCAAAAAAGGCTGTGGCTGAGGCTTCAAGGCTTCAAAAAGGTCAAGGCTCGCACCCGGTCAACTCAAGGGTCAAGGCTCGCACCCCCCGGTCAAGGCTCGGTCAAGGCTCGGCTCGGTCAAGGCTGTCAAGGCTCGCACCCGTCAAGGCTCGCACCCGGTCAAGGCTCGCACGCGGTCAAGGCTCGCACCCGGTCAAGGCCCCCGGTCAAGGCTCGCACCCGGTCAAGGCTCGCACCCGGTCAAGGCTCGCAAGGCTCGCACCCGGTCAAGGATCGCATCTGGTCAAGGCTCGCACCCCCCGGTCAAGGCTCGCACCTGGTCAAGGCTCGCACCCCCCGGCAAGGCTCGCACCCGGTCAAGGCTCGCAAGTTATTTCCTTGTATAATGTTTGAGTTTCTTCTGTGTTAGTATTTATTTAGCTGACATTTTCCCCCCCAATGTGTTTTGTTTTGTGTAGGACCTGAGTGCTTCCTGAGGCGGGCTGGCTCTTTATTGCTCCACATGGTGTTTTGTCAGGGTTGCTGTGCCATCATATGTTGCGTACTTTGTGTAATTTCGATTGGTGTGTTATTTTCTCTTTGCATGATTGGTGCTATTGTATGAGCCAGCTCATGTAGGAAGCCTCAGTCTCTTGGTTTATTTGATTATTATTTTTTGTTGTATGTTTGTTTCCTGGCTTATTATATTTGTTTCTCATTTTAACTGATTTCATTTTAACTTCAATAAAAATAGAATATGTTTGTATGGTAACTTGTGCCTCTTGCCATTTTTCATTTTTTTAAGTGGAGTAGACGTGGAAATAGTTTTTCCCTATTCATTTAGGGTGGTGTAGTCAGTACGAGTGAACACTTGCTACACTTTATTTTTGCACATTCAGTAGCCTGATTTTCACAAGCAGGGTCACCTCATTCTGTATAGTGCCCATGTGTTTATTTTCTTGTTCATTTGAACCTTGACATTTGCATTGTCCTGGCCTAAACTAAGCCGTGTCTGTGAAACTAGGCCTATATGTCTTTGATGTATATACACATATATTTATATTCACGTATTTGCACTTCTAGTTGTTGATAAATATTGGTCAGGAGTATCATTAAAATGTTTAATTAAACTTTGAAATTGAAATTGTATGGCTGAACAGATTTTATTATCTCTCTGACAATCTTCTCTTAGGAGTAGGTGAAGCTTGCAGCATGTCCATGTAGCAGCTGACAGATTAAACGTTTTCTGTAGATGTTTTTTTGTATCGTTATTTATTAATGTGTAATATATATGTATGCGGTCTTTAATCTACCCCACAATAATCAACAAAGCGGTGTCATGTTTCCTTATTCCAGAAATTACGAAAGCAGAGTACAAACAGCACCCTCAAGTGATGGTATTTGGAAACGAATATAGAGCTGGAAAAGACACATATAGATAAACAAGCAACAAACAAATTGACAAGGAAGTGGATAAAATTATATTAATAAAAATTATTGTTGACATTTTTGTTCATTATAATTGACATGGATAAGTCTGGCATAATAGGTCTCCAAATACATATGTTCTACACAAATCAACAGGAACAACAGAAAGATGAGCATTTTCTTGTTTGGGTACATTTCTTAAGTATTCACATCAATATTTAATTCATATCAAGAGTGAAAGTCAAGGTAAATATTATACATCGCTAGATTATAATTATTGAATTTATGTGTTGATCTTTAAATATGTTGACTCAGTATGGTGGGGCTTTTAACTATTTAAGACTACTTGGTAACATAACATGCTATTAATGTTTAATTTGTTTGCTTTGCAATGTCACATATGTATTATACTAGATGTGACAGTAGCCATTATTAATACATTAAGCTGTTAAAACTTTTACATTTTCTGAGTTGTGTTACTCTTTGCAAGTACTTACACTGGTAGAAACGTCTGACACAATTTTAACTGCAAGTCACGTGTATGTTGTGGCGGTGTATTTCTCCGCAACTTTATTCACGCGTCGGTTGTGGCGACGTACCTCTCCGTGACGTTAGAGTCACGCGTCAGCTGTGACGACATACTTCTCGGCAACGTTAGAGTCACGCACCAGTTGTGGCGACGTACTTCTCCACGACGATAGAGTCACGTGTCTGTTGTGGCGACGTTATAGTCACGCGTCAGCTGTGGCGACGTACTTCACCGCGACGATTGAGTCACGCGTCAGTTGTGGCGACGTACACCTCCGCTCACTTCAAAGTACACAACTGTCTCCTTCGGTATGTAATCCGTGGCATTATCCACCCATCATACTACCCCAGTTATCATTCGCGGTTCAGGTTATGACTCTCGTGAGCCTGTGTCTTATACACCGTGTCCTTCACCGGCTTACTGCTTGGGGACGCAAACATACCAGCTTGCGCCTGTTTCCGTCCTCACTATGTACACCGGTTGCCTCGGCCCTTAGCAAGTTAAGCAAACACATTGAAAAATCCACACAACATGAAACATTGAATTGTCACCAAAGTTTACTGTAATAAAGCAATGTGTAGATCATTTACTGTCTTACTGGTGAAGCTTTTAACTACATACATGTGAAACTACACCCTAAACCTGTTTTGTGCCTTTCTTTCACAAAAATATCACATAGGGGCGGTTTCCCGGACAGGGCTTAAGCCCAGTCCTAGACTAACTTAAATGTTAGAGGTGTCTTGATCAAAAACAACTTGCACCTACATAACTTAAAATATATGAGTGCAATTGTTTTGTCTCAAGATGCAGGCCCGAAAATTTGTTTGTAAAGTACGTTTTTTAACTGGACTTAAATATCCTAATTTATCTAAAGCTTGGTCCTGATTTAAGATAATCCTTGTCCGGGAAACTGCCCCTTAATGTGTTAAATAGCATAACATTAAATTCAATTTTATTTATATAGTGATTCTCAAAATGTGCATTGTTCCAAAGCAGCTTTACAGGAGAAAATAATAAAAACAGAAAACACAGAAAACACAGAAAAGGTCAAACACAGCACAGTGCATGGTGTTTATAGAAGCAATATCGTTCTAATAAATAATATATCTAATATCCAACACGGCCGGGGAGGAACCCAAACGCCAATGATACATAAATGAAAAAAACAAAAAAACTAAAGAGAGACCAGTCTCAGTCGGGACACAAACAATGTGTTATAGACAATCTCAACTACCACAAAGCTGTTAAAAGGTTTTAAGCACAAACAGCATGAGCATCTGGTAATAAGACAAATGTCATGATTCAGTTACTTTACTTATGGTTACTTAAAACACACAGAAAGCTGAGCTTCTCCTCACAGTCTCTGGGTGTCCAGGTCCGTGTGATCGTGTCCAGAGCTGCACAGCGTTGGTTTTGGGCAGGACATTGAAGCTGTCCAGCTGAAGACCAGACCTTGAAGATAAGATCATCTCCACTGATCCAGAACCATCCACCTGCTAGAAAGCGCAGACCAATCCACACGTGTTGTGTTTGAGCTCCTGAGATCTTACTGAGAGCTTCAGTCATGCTTCTGTTTGAGCTCAGAGATGCCAGATCATCATGATGATGTCTACAGTATTCTAGAGCTCCCTCCCAGCTCTCAGACTGCTGAACCAACACAAACTCAGAGACATTCATACAGAAGAAGGTGAAAGTCTGAGTGCATACATCATCATGGAGTTTCTTACTGTCTTTACGTAAATAATTACAGATATCACTGTCTGGTTCATTAGAATCCCAGCTGATTCGTGTTGCAATTTCATTGGTTGTCCACATCCAGACTACATATATCTTGTAGAGTCCAACCCAGCCATCAGAGGTTTGATCGACTGCATCTTGTAAAAACTGCTGTTCTTCAATCTCATCGGTGAAGGTGGACAGGTCATGATAGTTTGTTCTGCAGTGATTTAGTGCTTCATTCCATGTCTTCTCCTGATTTATATAGTAATGTTGTTTAATGACACATGAGGCGAGTCCATAGAGCTGGAGGATGAGGAGCACAGTGAGTGTAGTCTTCATCTTTACCCAGTCAAGAGGTTTTGTGAGTCTGAAGATGAAGAGAGAACTGTGACTCTCTCTTACTTCAACTGACACACAACCAATAACAAAAGAGTGTGATGAGTGACA
Source organism: Triplophysa siluroides (assembly GCA_006030095.1). Taxonomy (NCBI): domain Eukaryota; kingdom Metazoa; phylum Chordata; class Actinopteri; order Cypriniformes; family Nemacheilidae; genus Triplophysa; species Triplophysa siluroides. Next base: position 3,787,788 of record VCII01000094.1, on the reverse strand, counting down.
GTGACACAGTCCAATCACAACACAACACACAAATGTCAGGTGCATGTGACCAGTCAAATAAACTTGACAATGCCTCAAAGAAAGTCACATTTGCATGTTTTCCAGCTCCCAGATTTATTTTTTGTTTAAATCTTACAGCTGAAACATGTCCACTCATCTCCGGCGTTCACCTGCTATATCTTATCTGTAAACATGGCCCTGTAGACTGTACTTGCTTTTAACTCATCGCTCATTTTATTGAATTTATTTTTAGTAAGTGCACAGGTCAGGAAAAAGATGCCTGGATTTACAACTCATTCATTTTCCACACAGTTACAGCACAACTGATGAGAGAGAGCAAGAGCAAGGTTCTGTCACATATACTCCATCGATCTGAAACAGAATTTCAGGTCTGGGTGAGCATTCGCTTTAAGATAGAAGCATCATTTTGCAATTCGACGTGTCTAATACATGCATGGGTAACTTATAACACACCAAAGACACAGAAAAACACGAGGTAATCCAATTCAATTTTATTTATATAGCGCTTTTCACAATGTGCACAGAAACACAGCACAGTGTTTATAGAACAAGCAAGATCATTCTAATAGATAATATCTCATAAATAAATAAATAGATGCAGTCTCCCGGTGAGCAAGCCAACACTGCCCTGCCCTGCCAAACTCCAATGATTGATCTCATTAATATAGCAGACACATGGGCTGAACATCTTGAAGCAAATTACAGATGTCGTGGAAGCGGTGGGGAAGCTGGTTTGAAGGACGAGTATAAAGTGTTAATACTGTTCTGGGGTCATTCTGACTCCGCTGAACCCAAAGTGCATCATGTGCTCCGTGACTGCATCGCTTCAATTAACTTCATTGAGATCTTCTTTGTCCTCATCATTTTTTCGAACTTAGTCTTCTATGATCAACATGAAACTGTCCCGGTTTCATTTACAGACTGGGATCATCTGCTCGCTTGTACGTTTCGAAGCTCTGCTTTTTCACTACATCACTCCAAATGCCAAATCGTGACTTTATTTTCAAAATAGTATTGCTACAATATTAATATCATCACCTTTATATGTTATTTTATTTACTTCACATTGCACTATACTGTTGTTGTGAGTTTTTCACAAGGTATTTTTTACAAGACAAACAGTGAAATATTTGAATCCAGTGTAATGACATCACATCATAACCAAATGATGAGATAAACAAACATCAAAAAACGTTGAACGGCAAATGTAACTTTATCAATGTAAATGTTTATTGTCAAAAGATTATTTCCATCGTTCATTACACAGCGCTCTGGAATACTTGATTCTGATGACGTTCCAAGATATTCAAGCTTCAGCCCAAGTTCTGCCGGGAAGACTCAATCTTGACCATTCACTACCAATTATCACCTTCTAACATGGAATGTATAAATGATCGCCACTTACCCTCATTTTGCGTCCGCAGTCGAGGCAGCAGAGATTCATAACAAATGTGTTTTTTTATAAATAAGTTTTATTTCTTTTAATAACAATTGTGAAATGATATTAAGAAATGTTTAAATCACTTGTTTGTCTTGTTTGAACTTTGTGCCTTAAAAAATGTGAAATTCAACATGTTTTCCTTGCTGAAGCTCTGCATTTGTTAACAATGAGCTCAAACAATGAATCTATCAAATCAATATTTCACGTTCAGTCACATGTAGCCGTGTAATAATCGTGATAACGTGCAGCCAGTTGTTATTGTGAAATACAAGGCTGATCACTACTGATCTAAAACGCATCACGTCCACCTCACATTAGGTCCAATTTGACAGTGTAATGAGCACATGTGCTGCTGTTTTGGTTGATGTGGAGGAAAAACTGGAAGGTGCTGTCTCGTTCTCTAAACCCAACTGGCTTGGACTGTATTAAGAACTCGTTTTGAAAGGATGTTTGAATCACTAAGTAACACGTAAACTAAATGTTCACATGCAGATTTTATTTGCTGAGTTATGTGTGTGAGAACTAGAAAACATGGAGTGTCCTCTTTGACACGTGTGCGTCATAGGGCACATTAGTCAAAATACAAGACATTTACATTCCCTTACAGTATGCTTCAAAAACAAATTTAGACCATTTAAAGTGAGGAAACATGCAAAGAGTTTAGCCTGGGAAATGATTCTTATTTTGCCTTACAGAGACCTTAAAGTCCTTTACTGCACAGTGGATTATCCCTCACAAAAAACTATGTTTTAAAGTGTCCTGTGTGTGTAGAGGAGGTAACAATCATTCTAATGTCAAACGCCTCTGAACACAAAGTGATGTTTATTACATTGCATTTCTCCTCAAAGAATGACACACAGCACCTTTGAATAGAAAGAGCAATATTAAAAGAACTAAAACTATAAAATAAGTCAAAACATTTCTAAAATGTAAACAACACTCACATGAACTGTGAAACTAAACAATAAAGCTCATTCAAAATATATGAAGCTATAATAAAAGTACAATAATGTCTCTGAGAAACTGAAGGAAATACAGAAAGTGTTGTCACTCTCCTCCAGTTGATCTCTTTAGACCTTTGAACTTTGATCTATGTGGAGAGGACAGAACTTTGCTCTTTTTGACGGAGTGGATTTCTTCATTTTGAAACCAAAAGCTCTCTTTCAAAAGAACATCAATCAGAAACACGTCTTTTCTCATCTGTTGTGCTGTGACGGTGTGAGAAATACTTGAGTTGTAAATCTGATGAGTTGATGAGTTCACAACAGAAATAATGATTTGATAAACTTGAAACTCTGTCGGTTAAAGCAGATAAATGAGAAATATATATATGAGCGTGTAAGCATCTAAATGAAGCAGCTAATTGACTTCAGGAACAAATGCAAACATGTTTTCATGCCAGATTAACCGCCCAATTTGACTTTGAAGCATCATCAAGTTTATTTGATTGGTCACCTGCACCTGACACCTGTGTGGTGTGTTGTGTTGTGTTATGTTATGTTAAGTTGTGTTGGTGTGTTGTGTTGTGTTGTGTTTGAAGTCGGTCCATCTTCTGTCTGAGAGGACCAGAGATTGTGTTGGTACAGTGAAGTGAGAGCTGGGAGTGAGCTCCAGAATACTGTAGACATCATTACAGGCCCGGATTAAGAATTCAGGGGCCCCTGGGCACAAGTGTCTTGTAGAACCCCCCCCCCCCCGTAAGCACGGGCGCACATTAAAGCTTTGAAATAGCCTACAGGGTACTACGTGTAGGAAACACCTTTATTCTTATACAGGATTATATTGCCAAGTTACAAACTATGATCACAGGACAACATCAACATCTGTACATCCTCCATCATACAGGATTTACACCACAACAATGCTTTTCTGGACCAGCAACAACAATATCAAGACATTTCTCTGCATACTGTAACTCACTGGCATTTGCAATCACACACTGCCACTGTCACAGTCCACCGTTTGCCCTCGTTTTACACCGGACTACACTCCCCATAATCCTTTGCACCCGTCCCACGGTGGTGGTGGTGGTGGTGGTGTGTGGTGGTGTGGTGGTGTGGTGGTGTGGGTGGTGGTGTGTGTGTGGGTGTGGTGATGTGTGGTGATGTGATGTGATGTGATGTGTGTGGTGGTGGTGATGTGATGTATGTGATGTGATTGTGGTGGTGTGTGATGTGTGTGTGTGATGTGGTGGTGATGTGATGTGATGTGGTGGTGGTGATGTGATGTGGTGGTGGTGGTGATGTGATGTGGTGGTGGTGATGTGATGTGGTGGTGGTGATGTGATGTGGTGGTGGTGGTGATGGTGATGCCTGTTTTCACTTGGATTATATTAAAACCACTTTGGATTTTCTGCATTCCTCGAGTCTTCTGTGCACGTCCTGTTACACTCACCGCTGCCTGATAATTAGGTTCTATCAGATTCTTCCATAAAAACATGCAGGATTAACAAAACTGTTTTTAACAGAAAATATAAGATAAATTATAGGAGGTTCTTAAATGTAATTCTCAAATATTTTCTAAGAAATATATTCATTTTTCTAAGAATAGACTTTGTTATTATACTATAAGAGTAATGTGTCCATTTGTTAAACATTATTTGTGTAACAAGCACCTCGCGACTCACATTATGTAATGTGTTAAATGACATTAAAGAATATTATAGGTAGTCTATAGGCTATGATACGAGTCTGTGTAAGTAAACATTTTGCAACATTTTACATATTTTCAGTTTCTATTGTCAGTTCTGACGCGACATCTAACGAATCACCATGAAAAGCTGCGATTTTGGCTATATTCTTTCACACAGCCTCTGTCTAGGAAACCATGTGCATATTTACGGACGAAATGTGTTCATGTTTATACATTCAAGCAGTCGATAAGAGTGACAGGTTGTTGGAAAGGCTGTTTTGTACTTATTTCATTCAGGAGTCACCTCCAATGTGCTGCTTCTTCCTGCCGCTCACTGAGACGATCCCTGCGCGGGGAAAGAGAGACCTGGTGCTCACGGGACATATTCCCACTGAATGAAAGCATTATCGGATTTCGCTTTGTGCTTCTCCTGAACAAAAGCTGCTAAAGGGCTTAAAGTTACTAAATCAAGAGACAGACTTGCCATAGAAGCACCGCACTTGCCTGTGTGCGGGCCAGAGAGTCACATGGCAAAAGAATAGCCAAAACATTGTTATGTGAAATTTTCTCCCCCTTTCTTGGCCCCTTTTATTTTACAGACAGTGAGTTATGATACCTAGATACCTTTTCAAAGAATTAACAAATAACAAAAGAAACATGACTGGCCATACGTACTATTGTTTTGCTTCACTTGAAGAAGATCACACCATTGAAAAGATGTTGTTTAGTTCATTGATAATGCACAACCCTTTCCGTCAGGTGTGTGTTTCTGTCTCTCTTACATCACTCCTCTGTTAAATCAAAGCTGAACTTTGAAAAAATATGAACACATTACACCTACGCTAGAGTCGGTCACCAGCTCGCAACAGAATTGTGTACACAGATGTTCAAAATCAGATGTAAAATCCGACCTCTGGGTGAAATAGGAGCTGCTCATGTTCAGCTCCCACTTCCTGACAAAGCAAGGAACACAAGCGTGCATTTATTGGTCGTGCTTTCATAAAATTCACCCTTTGCACTTCCTGTTTAAAAACGGATTTGAAAGACTCGGGCTTTTGCTTTGATACAAGTGCTTCACAATGGATCATACAGTGGGTCCATTTGGCTAATGGGACTAAATGTTGTGCAGGAGGGACCAGGCTGCTAACCCTCCCCATCATGGAACGCGCCCGTCCGTGCATATGCCAACACACGTGTCCCATGACATGCCTGCGTCCTGTATAAAGCCCTTCAACATGTGAAACAGTGCCTCGCCAGTTGTGTGCGCTGGAAGAGACCGACAGAAGAGAATGTCCTCCACAATGTTGCCATTTTTTATTTATCTGACAAAGGTAAGCAACTGTGCTAGCCCCACAACATCAGTTGTCTCTTCAAGCTGCAGGGCATAGCACTGGCTGTGCATGATAGAAACTGTTCCTTTATGTCATTTGCCATGTCAGATATGCAGCGACAAACAGTGTCATTGGAAAGGAGGATGTCACCAATCTGGTTTGCGAAATTTCCACCAAACATGACTTGACAGAGATCTTTAGCAGTGGGTAAGATAAGCGTTTCGGCAATTGTGTGCGAGACGCAGTAGGACGCTTCTGGACACTTGTTTGATACTGACGTGTGTTTGCTCATGGAGCGTTTCTGCTGTGTCAGGCAAGATCACTTTAATGTAATAAAGTCTAAAGGTTTGTATTTTAATTGTGGGTGCTTCCTTAAATGTTCTAAAAGTTTTGATCATTTGCTAGGAAATCCGCACATACCACACACTGGGCAGCATCTGTTCCAGCCACTGTAAAGCCAAACTGAAGATAGCTCTCATCGTATTTTCTTGTTTTAGAATAAGACTTTTTAGCTGGAGGTGCTGACGACGGACCATTGCCACAACTCCTTTCGCCATGCGTGACAAACTCATCGCAAAGTTACTGTATGAGCATAGTGGACATTGCTGTGAGTGTCACATTGACAAGAAAGAGGTTAAATTAAATTAATAAAAAATATTGAATATTTTATTAGCTTGAACCTCTTTTCCCCATTGTGGGTTTTTGTTTGTTAAAATAAAGTCTGTTGTTAAAACCCCTTCATCCCTGTGTCTGCCTGCATTTGGGTTCTCTCACTTCCCGTACTGTGACATTATCAATATTACCAAGGACAGCTTTGGTAATGCGATTCTACCATTTTTATCTCTTATCAAACCGTTAGCATCTGGTGCGCATTCTTTTTTTGTGCCCAATGTTTCACGTCTCCTTGTGTGGGTTGACTTTCCAAAATTTTCAAATCTATGTCAGGAATGCATGATACATGTGCAAACATCATTGTTTCTACGTCCCTACTCTGCGCTCTCTGATATGACGAAAATATTGCATGTGTCGCGGCCCATTTGGCCATTTCATCAGCATTCCTGTTGCCAACAGCATCTGGTTCATCTCCTGAAACATCTCCCTTGACCTTCACTACAGCTAGTTCAGATGGCAACATAACAGCTTGTAATAAATCTCCCACCAACTCTGCATGTGATATTGGTTTGCCCTCAGATGTCTGAAAATTTCGTCTAGCCCAAGTCTGGGCAAAGTCTTGAACAACCCCATACGCATATTTGCTATCCGTATCAATGGCATGGTAGCTCTTTTGGCTTTTGTTGTTAACTCGCAGGCTCTTGATAATGCAATTATTTCTGCAGTCTGTGCTGAGTTATGGTTCAGGCGGTATGCCTCCACTCTCTCACCCTCCTTTGTCACAATGGCATATCCACACAGATACACTCCATCAGATGGTCTGGAACATGAGCCGTCTATATATAAATGCTCCCCCCCATCCATGCGCGTATCTTTCAGATCGACCCTGGCCGCAGTGGAGCGCTCAATATCATTCATGCAATCATGAGGTACAGTGTCAGTTATCAATGTGGATAAGTCATACAGTGACTGAATTGCTGGGCTAGAAACCTAAGTAGGCTTAATGGTTAAATTTTCTGTGGCTAACAGCGTTGCTTCATAGCCAGATCTCCTCTGGGCCGTCATGTGCTGTGTCTTCAAATTGTGCAAAATAACACCCACCTGGTGAGTGGTGTATAAAATCAAAGGATGTGATAAAACTATTTTTTCAGCCATTCTTACCATCTCCGCCGCCGCAGCCACAGCACGAAGACATGCAGGCATTCCATGGACCATTGGGTCTAATTGTCTGGACAAATAAGAAACAGGACGTGGTTTACCACCGTGCTCTTGGGTCAAAATGCCCATTGCGACACCCATAGCCTCCCCCGCATACAAGTGAAACGGCCTTGAATAGTCTGGCAGCCCCAATGCAGGAGCACACGTGATAGCAATCTTCAATGCATCAAAATGTTCTTCCGCTTCAGAAGTCCACTTCAATGAGTCCCTTGGACCCATGCCATGTTGAATGAGACATCGTAGGTTTTTGTCATGATACGCACAGTCATGTATCCATGAACTGCAATAGTTCACCAATCCCAAAACACTTTGTAGCTGTGTCACAGTTTCAGGAGTTCGTATAGTCTTTATCAGCTTCACCCTCTCAGCTGAAATGGCCTTCAGGCCCGGTGAAATGATGTGGCCCAGGTAATGGACTTTGGGTTGCACCCACTGCAGTTTGTCATTCGAGGCCTTAAATCCAGCCCTCGCAAGCACATTGCAAACAACAATTGAGGCCTGCAAACAGTCAGCTGCAGTTTCAGCGGAAATTAAAATGTCTACCATGCCGTAGATGGTAGATCAGTTATTGTGTCCAAAACATGTTTCACAGCAGCGAAAAAGACGACGTGGCTATCAACAAAACCCTGAGCAAGGCGTGTCCAGGTCAGCTGCGCACCTTTAAATGTCAATGCAAACAACGGCTGAGTATCTGCATGAACGGGGATAGAGAAGAAGGCTGCACACAAATCAACCACCGTGAAGTGGGTGTGACTGTGTGGTATAGAATTCAGAATAGTTGGCACATCAGGCACAATCGGGGCCAGAGGAATTATTAATGAATTAATAGCCCTCAAGTCCTGTGTCAAACGCCAACTTGTTCCATCAGCTTTCCTGATGGGATTGGTTGGTGTATTGTAAGGTGAGTGAGTGGGGACAATAACCCCCTGTTTTAAAAAAGTATCAATCACCGGTTGAATACCCTCAACCTTTTCAGATGACAATGGGTATTGCTTCATGTACACAGGCTTCTGTGTGATTAATTTCGCCTTGTAAGGAGGTATACCAACAAAACCTGATTCATCTTTATACTGTGACCACAACGACGGGTTTACCTCAGCAATGTTATATTTAACCTGTTGTGGTTCGTCTTTACTCATGAAGCGTGGCATTAATTCCACAGTTGCATCTGGGACATCTGAAAGCAAAGAAAAATGAACAGAGCTGTCTGAAAATACAATCTCAATGCTACGTTTATGCATGAGATCTCTCCCGAAAAGAGTCAATGGTGAATTTGGAGTAATAACAAATTTGTGAAAGAACGGCAGATGGTTAAGGGCCTTCACCTCAATGGCAGGTGTCATGTTACAAATAACTTCAGTCCCTGAAACCCCAACAGAGCGCATAGTACGATTTGTGATCGGTTTAGCAGAAATAGATGAGCACGTAGCACCAGTGTCGATTTAAAATGAGTAATCTAGCTCATTTACTTTTAAATGTACAATTGGTAGCTCATCAGTATTGCTAAAAGAAAAACTAATCATTCACTGTGCATGTGGACTGAAAGCGCTCTGTGGGCAACCCTAAGCATGTCTTTTCACTTTTTTATTTTGTTCACCCCTCTTGTTTACCCAAGACACCTGATATCGATCAGCAGAACCACTGCCATATAGTGGTGCTTGAGTTTGGTTTATTTGTGGTGCTCGAGGGAGACGTTCGTTGTCATGTTCCTGTTTCATTCTACACTCTCTCCCAGTGGCCTGGTTTACCACAATAGCAACACACCCCGGACCTTTGAAGACCTCCTCGAGGCGGGCCCCGATTATATTGAGGTCCGCCCCTTGGTTCCCTCTGGTACGTACCGACACTGCAGCCATTTGCTGTTGAGAAGATTAAGATTTAAGTCCAAAATGTGTCGGTTAATAAAGATGGTGTCTGTTTAAAGATGAGCATGGATGTTTTCAGAGATGTGAGCTCCACGGAACCACCGAGTGATCGGTGCTCATGTATCCTGCTGAACGCAGCCTCGTCTCGGCATGTCCTTCTGAAACACCGCTGGCTTTGATGTCTGATATCTGTAGCGGTTAAACATGATATTTAATTCATTTTGGGCATATGTCAAACGGCCAGTTTCAGCCTTATACATCTGTTATTTGAACCTGGTCTAACCGTTTTGATTGAGGGTAAAGTTAAGTTTCAAACTTGATATGTTTGATTTAACTTTGTGAAGCGCTTCCTTGCGCTTTTGACTAAATTATTTGTTTTTAAATTACGTATTGAACAAACATCCTATACGTTCTAATAAGGGGTTGTGTTTTATATCATATTTAATACATGTAAATAAATATGAACTGGGATTGACGTAGAGGGTTCAGTATTCACATGAACTGTGAAACTAAACAATAAAGCTCATTCAAAATATATGAAGCTATAATAAAAGTACAATAATGTCTCTGAGAAACTGAAGGAAATACAGAAAGTGTTGTCACTCTCCTCCAGTTGATCTCTTTAGACCTTTGAACTTTGATCTATGTGGAGAGGACAGAACTTTGCTCTTTTTGACGGAGTGGATTTCTTCATTTGAACCAAAAGCTCTCTTTCAAAAGAACATCAATCAGAAACACGTCTTTTCTCATCTGTTGTGCTGTGACGGTGTGAGAAATACTTGAGTTGTAAATCTGATATCTGCCTTGGACTGCTCACTATCTCATTGAGCATCGGTCTGCCACTCTTCAACTACCTCTTCTGACAGGTTAAACAAAGCCTTCTCTTTTGTCACTTTAAACTAGTTAAGTTTAGTTTAGACTAGTTAGCTCTTTGCACTACCTTCCATCTGCACTGTTGTTTATTTCGCTGGTTTGCACTCTGTCTGCCATGACCCATCTTCTTATTTGTTTTTAAATATCCCTGCTTGTAATAGCTGTATTTGACATATCTGTATATGTTATTTGTATGCACCCTGGCTCTGAGAGTAACGCAATTTCAATCCTCTATATGTATGTACAGCACATGTGGCAGAATTGACAATAAAGCAGACTTTGACTTTCACTTTGACTTTGACTTTGATGAGTTGATGAGTTCACAAGAGGGTTCTGCTCTGAATGGTGGCATCCTCGGCCGAGAACCGGCTCCAGCACCAGCCCCAGTGTAAAACCAGTAATAGAGATCCACCTGCTTCTCTTTTACTACAGCTCCGCAGCCACCGACCTTGTGCTTTAAAATAGTTCTATTTCAGCTAAGTTGTAGTGTTACGGTACGGTTTGTGACTGGGGTTTTTTTCTCTACTTGTGATGACGTCATGACTCGTGTTCTTGCTCTGTGTCTGAGGTGATTGCTAGGTTCGCACCTGCGGGTCATTGTACACCTGCATCTCGTTGAACTTGATGCTGATACTTTAAAAAGGACGCTGAAGAGGAGAGGAGGAGAGAGAGAGGAGGAGAGGAGCAGAGGAGGAGAGGAGGAGAGGAGCAGAGGAGAGAGAGGAGAGGAGAGGACAGGGAAGAGGAGCAGGAGGAGCGAGCCCAGCAGAGAGGAGCCACCAGCAAACAAGTTTTCATTTATTTTTCTCTTTTGTTTAATTTACTGTCCTTGTCAATGCTTGTTGCCTTTATATTTTTTGAAGTATCCGTTTGTTTTTTATTTGTATTTGTAGTTGATACTTGTCTTAATTATTTTGCTTATTTGTCAAGATACGTGTTTCTTGAGTTTTTGCGTGTATTGAGAGTTAAATAAATGTTGACGCAGCGCACTTAAGTTCCACGTGTTTTTTTAATGTTATGTAACCCTTACGTAGCCACTTTTAAAGAGGGGTTCGTAACATGTAGCAATAGATGAACAACAGTTTATATGTATCTGGATACTTTATGTTTAGAGGCTATTTTGCGGGAGTCCTGCCGTTCTCCCACAGCCCACACACACGAGTGTCTAACTGCCCACACCCATCCATCTTGTTGCAAAACAGCTCTTATTTGATGAATTAATGACGTCATCTATTAGACCACATCGACGTGACTTTTATCACATAATAGTCGACTTCAAAGGATCTGAGGTCGTTCAACCCCTAGTGTGTATTGTTTGTTGGATCTATAAGAAGTTAAGCAAACACATTGAAAAATCCACACAACATGAAACATTGAACTGTCACAAGGTTTACTGTAATAAAGCAATGTGTAGATCATTTACTGTCTTACTGGTGAAGCTTTTAACTACATACATGTGAAACTACTTTATAAAACACATGTTGTTCTTAACTAAACACATCTCAGTTATTTCTTGAGATAACACATATTGTGTTACTTTTCAAACAACTTGTTGTGTGCCTTTTTTATCAACACAAATAACACATAATGTGTTAAATAGCATAACATTCAATTCAATTTTGTTTATATAGTGATTTTCACAATGTGCATTGTTCTAAAGCAGCTTTACAGGGGAAAATAAGAAAAACAGAAAATGTCAAACACAGCAGTACATGGCGTTTATAGAAGCAATATCGTTCTAATAAATAACAAATAACATCTAATATCAGCAGTCTCCAGGTGAGCAAGCACAACACGGCCCTGTGGCGAAGAACCCAAACGCCAATGATAAATAAATGAAAAAAACTAAAGAGAGACCAGTCTCAGTCGGGACACAAACAATGTGTTATAGACAATCTCAACTACCACAAAGCTGTTAAAAGGTTTTAAGCACAAACAGCATGAGCATCTGGTAATAAGACAAATGTCATGATTCAGTTACTTTTCTTCTGGTTGTCCAAAACACAGAAAGTTGAGCTTCTCCTCACAGTCTCTGGGTGTCCAGGTCCGTGTGATCTTGTCCAGAGCTGCACAGCGTTGGTTTTGGGCAGGACATTGAAGCTGTCCAGCTGAAGACCAGACCTTGAAGATAAGATCATCTCCACTGATCCAGAACCATCCACCTGCTAGAAAGCGCAGACCAATCCACACGTGTTGTGTTTGAGCTCCTGAGATCTTACTGAGAGCTTCAGTCATCCGTCTGCTTGAGTTCAGAGATGCCAGATCATCATGATGATGTCTACAGTATTCTAGAGCTCCCTCCCAGCTCTCAGACTGCTGAACCACCACAAACTCAGAGACATTCATACGAAAGAAGGTGCGATTATCTTGCTGAACCAACACAGTATTCACAGACACATTCATACAGAAGAAGGTGTGAATAGAATTGAGACAAATGATCATCATGCAGTTTCTTACTGTCTTTGTGTAACATAGCACAGTATAAACGTCCTGGTTTTCCAGTGTCCCAGCTGGCTCCTGTTGCAACTTCACCTGTTGTCCACTTCCAGGTTCCAGATCTTGTGTTGAGTCCAACCCAGCCATCAGAGATTTGATCGACTGTGTCTTGTTTAAACTGCTGTTCTTCAGTCTTATCGATGAAGGTGGACAGATCATGATAGTTTGTTCTGCAGTGATTTAGTGCTTCATCCCATGTCTTCATCTCATCTATAAAGTAATGTTGTTTAATGACACATGAGGCGAGTCCATAGAGCTGGAGGATGAGGAGCACAGTGAGTGTAGTCTTCATCTTTACCCAGTCAAGAGGTTTTGTGAGTCTGAAGATGAAGATAGAACTGTGACTCTCTCTTACTTCAACTGACACACAACCAATAACAAAAGAGTGTGATGAGTGACAGTGACACAGTCCAATCACAACACAACACACAAATGTCAGGTGCATGTGACCAGTCAAATAAACTTGACAATGCCTCAAAGAAAGTCACATTTGCATGTTTTCCAGCTCCCAGATTTATTTTTTGTTTAAATCTTACAGCTGAAACATGTCCACTCATCTCCGGCGTTCACCTGCTATATCTTATCTGTAAACATGGCCCTGTAGACTGCACTTGCTTTTAACTCATCGCTCATTTTATTGAATTTATTTTTAGTAAGTGCACAGGTCAGGAAAAAAGATGCCTGGATTTACAACTCATTCATTTTCCACACAGTTACAGCACAACTGATGAGAGAGAGCAAGAGCAAGAGCAAGGTTCTGTCACATATACTCCATCGATCTGAAACAGAATTTCAGGTCTGGGTGAGCATTCGCTTTAAGATAGAATGCATCATTTTGCAATTCGACGTGTCTAATACATGCATGGGTAACTTATAACACACCAAAGACACAGAAAAACACGTGTTCACGCCATATGAGCCCTTTAAAAGGAGTTGAGCTCTCCTTGATGTTTTACCCTGTTTATAATGTCTGTTATGGTGTTATGATAGTGAAGAAGCTCATCCACAGAAAAGCCTCTTTATCATCGAGGTAATTCAATTCAAGTTTATTTATATAGTGCTTTTCACAATGTGCATTGTTCCAAAGCAGCTTTACAGGAGCAAATATGAAAACACAGAAACACAGCACAGTGTTTATAGAACAAGCAAGATCATTCTAATAGATAATATCTCATAAATAAATAAATAGATGCAGTCTCCCGGTGAGCAAGCCAACACTGCCCTGCCCTGCCAAACTCCAATGATTGATCTCATTAATATAGCAGACACATGGGCTGAACATCTTGAAGCAAATTACAGATGTCGTGGAAGCGGTGGGGAAGCTGGTTTGAAGGACGAGTATAAAGTGTTAATACTGTTCTGGGGTCATTCTGACTCCGCTGAACCCAAAGTGCATCATGTGCTCCGTGACTGCATCGCTTCAATTAACTTCATTGAGATCTTCTTTGTCCTCATCATTTTTTCGAACTTAGTCTTCTATGATCAACATGAAACTGTCCCGGTTTCATTTACAGACTGGGATCATCTGCTCGCTTGTACATTGTTTGTTTTATTAATGTGGTTTCTGTTGTGAAGCTCTGCTTGTTTATAATTTTTATAAAATATTTTTTATTTCTTTTAATAACAAATGTGAAATGATATTAAGAAATGTTTAAATCACTTGTTTGTCTTGTTTGAACTTTGTGCCTTAAAAAATGTGAAATTCAACATGTTTTCCTTGCTGAAGCTCTGCATTTGTTAACAATGAGCTCAAACAATGAATCTATCAAATCAATATTTCACGTTCAGTCACATGTAGCCGTGTAATAATCGTGATAACGTGCAGCCAGTTGTTATTGTGAAATACAAGGCTGATCACTACTGATCTAAAACGCATCACGTCCACCTCACATTAGGTCCAATTTGACAGTGTAATGAGCACATGTGCTGCTGTTTTGGTTGATGTGGAGGAAAAACTGGAAGGTGCTGTCTCGTTCTCTAAACCCAACTGGCTTGGACTGTATTAAGAACTCGTTTTGAAAGGATGTTTGAATCACTAAGTAACACGTAAACTAAATGTTCACATGCAGATTTTATTTGCTGAGTTATGTGTGTGAGAACTAGAAAACATGGAGTGTCCTCTTTGACACGTGTGCGTCATAGGGCACATTAGTCAAAATACAAGACATTTACATTCCCTTACAGTATGCTTCAAAAACAAATTTAGACCATTTAAAGTGAGGAAACATGCAAAGAGTTTAGCCTGGGAAATGATTCTTATTTTGCCTTACAGAGACCTTAAAGTCCTTTACTGCACAGTGGATTATCCCTCACAATAAAACTATGTTTTAAAGTGTCCTGTGTGTGAAATGTAGAGGAGGTAACAATCATTCTAATGTCAAACGCCTCTGAACACAAAGTGATGTTTATTACATTGCATTTCTCCTCAAAGAATGACACACAGCACCTTTGAATAGAAAAGAGCAATATTAAAAGAACTAAAACTATAAAATAAGTCAAAACATTTCTAAAATGTAAACAACACTCACATGAACTGTGAAACTAAACAATAAAGCTCATTCAAAATATATGAAGCTATAATAAAAGTACAATAATGTCTCTGAGAAACTGAAGGAAATACAGAAAGTGTTGTCACTCTCCTCCAGTTGATCTCTTTAGACCTTTGAACTTTGATCTATGTGGAGAGGACAGAACTTTGCTCTTTTTGACGGAGTGGATTTCTTCATTTGAACCAAAAGCTCTCTTTCAAAAAGAACATCAATCAGAAACACGTCTTTTCTCATCTGTTGTGCTGTGACGGTGTGAGAAATACTTGAGTTGTAAATCTGATGAGTTGATGAGTTCACAACAGAAATAATGATTTGATAAACTTGAAACTCTGTCGGTTAAAGCAGATAAATGAGAAATATATATATGAGCGTGTAAGCATCTAAATGAAGCAGCTAATTGACTTCAGGAACAAATGCAAACATGTTTTCATGCCAGATTAACCGCCCAATTTGACTTTGAAGCATCATCAAGTTTATTTGATTGGTCACCTGCACCTGACACCTGTGTGGTGTGTTGTGTTAAGTTGTGTTGTGTTGTGTTAAGTTGTGTTGTGTTGTGTCACTCATCACACTTTTTTGATTGTGTGTCACAAGAGAGAGTCACAGTTCCTCATCTTCAAACTCACAAAACCTCTTGATTGGGTGAAGATGAAGGTTATGAATCAGTCAATGTCGTGGCACAACTCTCATATCCACTGAGTACAAACGTTTGAAGTCGGTCCATCTTCTGTCTGAGAGGACCAGAGATTGTGTTGGTACAGTGAAGTGAGAGCTGGGAGGGAGCTCCAGAATACTGTAGACATCATCATGATGATCTGACATCTCTGAACTCAAACAAAGTCATGGTTGATTTTCTCAGTAAGATCTCAGGAGCTCAAAGATTTGAGGGATTTAATAATCCAGCGTTATGTTGCTAGTGTAGGTTGTGTACCTTTACCAATGAACTCAACGACAGCATCTGATCGGGAATTTTTTATACGTTACCACGAGCAAACGTTATTACACACTCACACATTATGCTACACAACCGCAAACTTGCTGCACTCGCTGCACAAAACTTGTTTGCGTTGGTTATTGTTGTAATGTTCTTCACTTCATACATTTACATTTATGCATTTGGCAGACGCTTTTATCCAAAGTGACATACATTGCTTTATCCTCTACATTTATACATAGGTATGTGCAATCCCTGGGATCCAACCCACAACCTTGTGTTGTTAACACAATGCTCTTACCACTGAGCTACAGGAAACCTATGTTTGAAGTACATTCATACTCGAATATTTATGATACCTAGATACCTTTTCAAAGAATTAACAAATAACAAAAGAAACATGATCTGACGGGCCAATCATACTATTGTTTTGCTTCACTTGAAGAAGATTTCACCATTGAAAAGATGTTGTTTAGTTCATTGATCATGCACAATCCTTTCCGTCAGGTGTGTGTTTCTCTCTGTCTCTCTTACATCACTCCTCTCAGTCTGTTGAGTTAAAGCTGTGTGAGGACATTTATGTAAGTCTTCACACACAAAGGTGATGCTGGTCTGGAAAATATAAATCTTTTTAATTGGAAACAGCAGGATTAACCATTGTATTGAGCAAAGCTATACATTTATTTTACTCAGTTGCTGAAGACCAACAAGAGGGACTAGTTCTTTTCAGGCACAAACTGATTTGATGTTTACAAATAAATAAACAGCCTCTCAAACTTCATTTATTCTTGATAACTGTAATTCACTCTACATGGGGATACGTCTAGTGTCTCTTTCAAGACTGCAAGTGGTTCAAAATGCAGCTGCTACGTTTCTGACTCGGGTCAAAAACTATGAACACATTACATCTACGCTAGAGTCCTTGCGCTGGTCACCAGCTCACTACAGAATTGATTTCCTTCAATGGTCCATTTTAAATCTCTTGATGGTTTAGCGCCTGCTTATCTGACTGAGCTTTTAGTGGAACACGGTTAAGGAAGATGTATGAGTTCATTAACATCAGGGACTATCAGTGGTCCCCAGGACAAAAGGAAAACTTAGGGGTGACCCGGCATTTGCAGTAGCAGCGCCAAGACCATGACATAGCCTTCTGAATAATATTAAAACGCCCACAACTGTAACCAGTTTTAAGTCCAAATTGAAATCTAATTTGTTTGACAGCATTTTATGAATGAAAGGTGTTTGCTACATGATGCTTTTGCTTTGTTTTTATGCCATTTGAATGTATTTTATATTCAATATTGCAGTTTATTTTATGTACAGCACATTGGTTAACAGATGTTGGTTTAAATAGTTCTTTATAAATAAAATAAAATGACATGCTATGAATTTCTCTCTTCTTTATTTACTATTTTCTCCAAAGGGGTTTTCACCTCTGCCAGCTCCGCATCCATCAGTTGGTCCCAGGCTCTGCCCAGAATATCCACTGGTGCTCCGCTTTGGCTCCTCACTTCATCAGCTCCACCCTGGGGTGCTTGTCAATGGTCTTCATGGTCCAAAAATGTGTACCCGAACCTGAAGAGACCCGTTAATGTGCCAAATCATCTCTGCGCTCTCTGAGCTGTGCCTGACCAACTTTTTTAGATAAAACAAGACGGCGCATTCATCTTTTTATAAACATGAGGATCAAGTGGAATACGCCCTTTACCCTGCATCACTCATGAAGGCATCCATGATCACAGACTGCATGCACTGATTCTCTGGCAGAGTTTTGCTGCTGACCAGGGGCGGAGCCAGACATTGTAGACTTTGGGGGCTTAGCCCAAAATCTGTGGGTTCCAGGGCATGGTCCCACAATGAGATACATTTTTTGTATCCACTGAACCATGAAGTAACGAGTAATTCAGATCAATGTTCCTCAACAATACAAAGTAAATGTGGCCTTTAATATTCATTTGGTGGAATGAACTACCAGCCTCCACCCCAACTGCAGCATCCTTCACAAGTTAAAAAAACTGCTCCAAACACACCTGCTCCACATTTATCTGACTAACCAATAACTCTGTCTGTCTGTCCGTCCGTCCGTCCGTCCGTCCGTCTGTCTGTCTGTCAAAAAAACCCTTGCTGTTGATTCTCCAGGTTAATCCTCTAGTATCATGGCCTTGTAAACTAACGTTTCTGTTTAGTGTGTTGACAACATGTTTATATGATCTCCTACATGTAAGCGGCTTCGGATAAAAGCGTCTGCCAAATGAATGTAAATAATACTCTAATTTTACTCTTTTATTTGTTCCTTTTATTCTTTAAGCGGTAGGATATACATGGGTATATACTGTATATACTATTGCTTAAACAGCACTTTATTTGATATGGTTATTTGATATTCAATAGTTCTGGTCACTTTTTCTTCACCCCTAGTTTTCAACAGCGCGTTTCACAATGTGCATTGTTCCAAAGCAGCTTTACAGGAGCTGAATCATCTGTAAACCCTCAGTCCATTAAATGATCATTTGACATCTACACGGTGACGTATGAAGGTGTTCAACACCCCTGCGAAAGATTCCAATATAATATAATGAAAATATTAAATAAAAAAATGTTCAGACTACTTTCAAAATGAGAATAGAAGGAAATCCACTAACATATGTTTTACATAAGTTTACTGCTGGAAAGCTTTTCATGTGGCAGACTTTTCGATTCACTCGCCTAAACTCTCAGTGTTTAGCGACAACAACCTTGACTTCACTATCTGTGCACTTTCTCACCTGCTTCTTGAAGCTCTCAGTCTCTCTCTCTCTCTCTCTCTCTCTCTCTCTCTCTCTCTCTCTCTCTCTCTCTCTCTCTCTCTCTCTCTCTCTCTCTCTCTCTCCTCTCTCTCTCTCTCTTCTCTCTCTCTCTCTCAGTCTCTCTCTCTCTCTCTCTCTCTCTCATCTCAGTCTCTCTCTCTCTCTCTCTAGTGCGCATGTGCTGATTGAATGAGGAGATTGTGCGTGTGAGTGAGAACGCTATTGTGCTAAGAGTGAGTTTTTCTTTTTTCTCTCACTTTTATATATATAAATTTTCTACACTTTTAGTCTATTAATATTTATTATAAGTGTTCATTGTGTTGAATGCTCTGGTTTTCGGGTTTATTGTAGTTTGTATAGTGAAGGAACGCCGTCAACCGGCTTTCTGCTGGTTGGTAATGGCGGCGTTACCTCAGAGCATGGAGCAACTTTCACGCAAGCACGGTATTCGAATTGTTCCTGCGGTGAATTGTTCCGTAGAAGATTGTGCTCTGGCGGTAGGGAAGGTAGCAGGGTATGCTAGTATAGCATCGGCCTCCCGAATGAATGTGGTTATTTTCTTGGATTCCGTTGAAAAGTAAACGATGTGGTTCAGAATGGAGTTGTTATTGGGGACGTTTTTACTCCTGTTATGCCATTAATGCAACCCGCAAGAAAGATAATTTTGTCCAATGTTCCCCCCTTTATAAAAGATGATTTGTTAACAAAAGAGTTGTCTAGACATGGTAAAATCATGTCCCAGATGAAAAAGTTACCGTTTGGGTGCAAGTCACCTTTGCTTAAACATGTTGTGTGTTTTAGACGACAGATACACATGATTTTGAATAATGGAGTTGATGAACTGAATGTGGCTTTTAAATTCCGAGTGGATGGTTTTGACTATGTTGTTTTTGCATCGTCTGAATCTATGAAATGTTTTGAATGCGGGAAAAAGGGTCATATGAAACGCGCATGTCCTCTGCAGGCAGGTGGCGCTATTCCTGATGCAAATGTAAAAGGCAACGATTTGATACAAGTTGAGGAAAATAATGCTGAAATGGATGTACTAGAACAGGTTACAGATAATGAAAGCATTAATGATAAGGATTCTAAGGGGGCTGAAAGTGAAGGAGACGGTGAGTCCGTTTTAGGAAGTGTTCATGAGAAAGAAAAGGAAAAAGAAAGCAATGTGGGCATTGACGAGAACATAGGCGCAGTAGAGTTTATTGTGGCTGAGGAAGACATGAATACTGATTTTGAGAAGGATGAGTCCATTTTCAAAACCCCTGTTACTAAGAGAAAACGTTCTAAGAAGTCTGGAAAAAAAGTGAGTGATGACGATGTAGTAGAAGGTGTTGAGAAAGATGAGTTGTATAGTACACAAGAGGAATCTGATAATGAAGCTGTAACTCCTGAAAGATGTAGAAGACAACAACATTGTTATACTTTTGAAAAGGTGAGACTCTTCCTGCAGAAGACAAAAAACATGAAAAATGTTCAGGTATTAGACCATTTTGGATTTGGATGGATTCAATTTATTGTCATTACACATATACGAGTACAGTGTAACGAAATGGATTTAAGAAGAAAAATACAGCATAACATGAGGAATGTGGGGAGAAAAACAAATACACATAATACACCATAGACACGACTTGCAACAGGGGAAGTTAATCCAGCTCCAGCAAGCAGCCATCCGGTCCAGCAGCCATTATAGCGCCGATCACAAACCCACTTGTCAGGCTGGTGGTACAAAGCGACGGAGGCGTTGGATTGGGTGAGGGGAATGTGTGTGTAATAGTTCCAACCGCCTCAGTTGAGTGCGGCATATGTGTGTGTGTATGTGTGATAGTTTGTAATCCGCCTCAGTTAAGTTCGGCATATGTGTGTGTGTGTGTGTGTAATGGTTGTAATCAGTCAGGTGTCTGTAGAGTGGGGGAGGAACGCAAGAGCGTCTCACTGCAGTGCTCTTCACAGGGTTGATTTCCCAGCAGCGGCCTTGGCCGAGGCCAGTGCTGGTTCCGGGGAGCCGAAAAGATAAGATTGCGATTGTTTTGTCTTGGGGCGAGTAAACCACATTCCAATTCCGTGGCTACTCTCTTTGTCCATTTTGGTCTCCAATACCATCAGTTTTCCTTTGCAAAGCCGTGAGATTCTCCATGATAGAAACCATATTGCGGTTAATAGTCTCAGTCTCAATGCTGACCGCTCTTCCCACAGCTTCAATCGATACGGGCAGCCTTGTGAGGCTTTGGACAGCTGTTCCCGTTTTATGAATTCTTCGATAACCCAGGGCAAAGCCTAATCCAATCAGCACAAGACCTGTTATCATGGTTCCGAATAGGTAGATATCTTCGATGTCCTCCACGGAAAGAGCCGCCAGACACACGATCCGCCATCTGTCCCACGCGTCCATCGTGTAGCCAGCTGCGAACGTTCCGTCAGGGCAGTTAGGTTCCCCCGAACCCAAGCTCCTCGTCGAGAAAATGGTGTCAGTTGCGTTGAGAGACCAGTTGATCAGATCCATAATTTCAAAGTTTGGAGAGCAGTGCAGAGAGAGTCTCTCAATAGATGAGACGAGACAGACAGGAGACAAAGCAGGGAAAATAAGGGCAAGGACGGGGAGTGAAAAATGCGACCGCCTCCGTTGAGAGCCAAACGAGATGATTTTCCTGATAGAAAAGTTTTTATTAATTCAGTTGTAAAATTAATGAGACGAAAAGGTGAAGAAGAAGAATTCACGGTGCAGGAGATATTTAGGTTAAGGAAATTTGTTGCCAGAGTAAAACTGGATTTAAAGAATAAGGATGGGTTTGAAACTACATAGTGTTGCTATTATTTTCTTTCAAGTTTTGTGCTTTTTTCTCTGTCTCCTTAAAACACACAATCAGATGAGTGCAATAAGAATAGGCACCCTCAATCTGAATGGTGCTAAGTGCATACAGAAGAGAGCATTGTTGTTTGAATTAATTAGACAAAAAAACATTGATGTGACTTTTGTTCAAGAAACTAACAGTGATAGTCAAAATGAAATTGAATGGAGGAAAGAATGGCAGGGCGAAGTGTATCTCACCCACCTTAGCTCAGGTAGGGGTGGGGTAGCTATATTATTTGCCAAGAATTTCTTGCCGATTTCATGTGAAATAAAGCAAGTGATACCTGGTAGAACTTGTGTGTGTGGAGTTTGCATGTTCTCCCCGTGCCTCGGGGGTTTCCTCCGGGTACTCCGGTTTCCTCCCCTGGTCCAAAGACATGCATGGTAGGTTGATTGGCATCTCTGGAAAAAATTGTCCGTAGGGTGTGAGTGCGTGAGTGAATGAGTGAGTGTGTGTGCCCTGCGATGGGTTGGCACTCCATCCAGGGTGTATCCTGCCTTGATGCCCGATGACTCCTGAGATAGGCGCAGGCTCCCCGTGACCCGAGGTAGTTCGGACAAGCGGTAGAAAATGGATGGATGGATGGATGGATACCTGGTAGACTTTTAGCCCTAAGAGCAAAATTTGAGAAGTTTAATTTTATTTTTCTGAATTTATATGCTCCTGTTAATGGACAAGAAAGAGTGTTATTTTTGAGAAACAAAGTTGTGAATCTGGGGATTTCCTTGTTTTGGGGGGTGATTTTAACTGTACGGAGAATGATGCATTAGATAGGAATCATTTAGAGCCTCATAATGCTTCAAGTCGCGTTATAAGAGAATTAATGCAAACTCATAGCTTAAATGATGTATGGAGGGGAATAAATGGGAATGAAAGACATTATACATGGACACATACCAGGGAAAATGTAATTTCATTAGCTCGACTTGATAGGTTTTATTGTTTTAGACATCATTTTAACATTGTGAAGAAATGTGCAATTTATCCAGTTGGCTTTTCGGATCATTGTTTGGTGTTATGTGAAGTCTTCATTGCAAATGTTAAAATCAAAAGTGCATATTGGCATTTTAATGTTTCTTTTTTGGAAGATATGAATTTTAAAGATGTGTGTAGCAAATCTCAATAAAAGGGAAGGAAGGAGGCGGGAACCGGAAGACATTTAAATTTAAACATTTAATAAAGTAAAATAAACAGCCGGCAGCCCCTCACGGACGACTGCCGGCGAATAACACAATACATAAACATATAAAACAACTTAACATAAGTTCGGGCCCGGTCCTCTCTCATCGACGGTCCGGTCGCTCGTTCCTTTTATATGCTCCCAATCTCCTACGTGATTCGAGCCCGGTGTGCGCACAGCTGGCGCTTATTCACAATTACTCACCGGTCTCGAACCACGGTCTCGCCCCGCCTACTCCACTACAATGTGTTTTCAAAGTTCTGGGAAAATTTTAAGCTTCAGAAGAATTGTTATAGAAACTTGCGTCAGTGGTGGGACTGTGGGAAAGTTCAAATAAAAATATTATGTCAACAGTACGCTTTCAATGTTTCTAGAGACATCACACGCTCAATCAGAGAGAGCTTGAAGCGGAAATTGTTAATTTACAAAACTTGGTAGAAACCAAGAGAGAACAGAGATTTATTGATGACATCAAATGCAAAAAATCTGCTTTAGTAGATCTGCTGGGCATAAGGACACAAGGAGCATTGGTTAGGTCACGTTTTCAGATGTTAACGCAAATGGATGCCCCGTCTAGATTCTTTTTTGGCCTTGAAAGAAAGAATGGTCAGAGTAGATTTATGCATTCTATACGTTCTGAAACTGGGCAGGAATTGAATGAACCTGC
Source organism: Triplophysa siluroides (assembly GCA_006030095.1). Taxonomy (NCBI): domain Eukaryota; kingdom Metazoa; phylum Chordata; class Actinopteri; order Cypriniformes; family Nemacheilidae; genus Triplophysa; species Triplophysa siluroides. The sequence continues at coordinate 3,764,329 of VCII01000094.1, read as the reverse complement.
TGACATAAAGAGGAGAGCTGTGCAGTTCTATGCTGAACTGTACAGAAATGAACACAAAGAGGATAAAGTTGTCTGCCAGTTTTTATAAAGGCTTATTTAATATCTCAAAAGACTCCAAGAAAAAACTCCACAAGCCTCTCTCTGGACAGGAACTGTTAACAGCCTTGAAAGACATGAATCCTGGAAAATCACCAGGTATTGATGGTCTTCCTGTAGAGTTTTTTTAAAAGTTTTGGGGAGTGCTAGGCGATGATTTCTTGGATGTTCTTAATGAGAGTCTGGTTGAGGGCTCACTCCCTCTAAGTTGTAGGAGAGCTGTGGTTACATTGTTACCTAAAAAAGGTGACTTACAGGAAATAAAAAACTGGCGTCCTGTAAGTTTACTCTGCTCTGACCTAAAATATTCTCGAAGGTCTTGGCCAACAGACTAAAAGATGTGATGGGGCAGATTATTCATTTTGATCAGACTATTGTGTGCCTGGCAGGGCTATTACAGATAATCTCTCTTGTTCGAGATATCTTGGATGTTTCTACCAATAGTGACTTGGACTCTGGTCTTGTTTCTATTGACCAGGAAAAAGCGTTTGATAGAATAGAACATCAATATCTATGGGATACTCTGGAAGCTTTTGGTTTTGGCTCGATTTTTTCCGGCATGATTAAAGTGATGTATCAAGACATTGAAAGCATACTGAAAATCAATGGTGGTTTGAGTGCCCCCTTTAAGATAGGAAGAGGTATAAGGCAGGGGTGCGCTATATCTGGGATGCTATATTCTTTGGCCATCGAGCCCATGTTGAACATGCTTCGCTTAAAAATTGAAGGGTTTAAAGTAGGCTCTGATAATGTTCAACATCAAATATCTGCTTATGCAGATGATGTTGTGGTCTTTATAAATAGTCAAAATGATGTTAATAATTTGATATCCACTGTTCATGATTTTGTGTAATTTCCTCTGCTAAGGTGAACTGGGGGAAAAGCGATGCTTTGATTCGTGGCAAATGGATGAATGGTGTACCAACCTTACCTGGTGGTCTAATCTGGAAAAAGGAAGGTATTAAATACTTGGGAGTGTACCTTGGGGATGCCTGCATACAGCATAAAAATTGGGATGGGATAATGGAAAAAATGGAGGGTAGACTCCAAAAATGGAAGTGGATACATTCTCAAGTGTCTTTTAGAGGGAGAGTTCTAATAATAAATAACTTAATAGCATCAGCCTTATGGCATAAGCTTTGGTGTGTGGATCCCCCAACTGGACTGTTATCAAAACTGCAGGCAAAACTAGTTGATTTCTTCTGGGACAAATTGCACTGGGTTCCCCAAGGTGTTTTATTTTTGCCAGTGGAGGAAGGTGGGCAAGGCCTGGTGTCCTTGCTGAGCAGGCATGCAACCTTTCGTCTCCAGTTTATTCAGAGACTCCTAACAGGCCCAGCGCATTTAATATGGAGGGACATAGCCAAAATCATACTTCAGCGTGTGGATGGAATTGGACTGGATACTGCCTTATTTCTTGTGGACACAAACAAGGTACATATGTATGGACTATCTATTTTTTACCAGAAGCTGCTTAAGATCTGGGGTTCTTTTATTACCAGAGGACCAGAAAACACTGACTCACTGTTCTGGTTGTTGGAAGAGCCTCTAGTCAGGGGAGGTCGCCTGGACATAACGGAACAAGTATCAGGCCTATCTCAGAGATTGTGTTACACCAAGACTGTGAAACTAGGACATATAATAAAAATTGCTGGTCCCGAGCTGAATGATGTATCTGCTGTGGCGTCCCTGTTAGGCCTTAAATCATGGCGTTGTACCTCAAAAATTATGGAACTTTGGTCAAAAAAACTGACTACTAATGAACTGACAATGCTTAAAAGATACAAAGAAGGAATCTTGGTTCCAAACATAAAGGACCCTTTTCCCAGACCTTGGTTAACACCGGTCTTAAAGGACATGTCCGGTCAATTGCTAGATGTTGATGTTTTTAAGGATTTGGATTTAAATGAACTAAATGGAAAGACTATGTACAAATGCTTTGTTAAATTGATACACAAGACACTGTGTGAAAAAACTGACAATGTATGGAGGGATAAACTTGGATTGAGTGATGAGATTAAACCTTATTGGAAGGTCTTTTACAAACCACCATTGATAAAGAAAACTGGAGACTTACAGTGGAAAATCCTGAAGGGTGCTGTTGGTGTAAACTCTTTTGTTTCTATTATTAATCCCAACTCTAGTGATGTTTGCGTTTTTTGTGGATTACGGGAAACGATTTTTCATTGTTTTTTGGAATGTAGAAGGCTTGAACCACTGTTTAATATATTGGGACAGTTGTTTTTAGGTTTTGGGGAGAATTTCACACCCACTGCCTTTATTTTGGGAGCTGGTTACATACGTAATCAAAGATTTAAATGGCAGTTAATCAACTTTATGGTCGGACAAGCAAAGATGGCAATTTATATCTCAAGGAAAAATAGGATGAATAATTTACATGGCACAGATGTTCTTTTTTTGTTCAAAGGCCTTATCAAATCCAGAATATCAGTCGAGTTTAAATACTATAAAGGGATGAAAGATTTAGATATGTTTGTACTACAGTGGTGTTTTAATGAAGCATTTTGTGCTGTTTTGGAAGAAGATCTAATTTTTAATCTTTTGCTTTGTTGATGTGAGTGATTTTCCTCTGTTTTTTGTGATGTTATTGGTATTATTGTGAATGAAACTGATTTAATAAATGTATGTGTTGAAAAAAAAAAAAATGCTCTCTCTCTTCTGTCTCTAAGGTCTCTCTATCTAATAGCCGGTGCGGGTGTTGAGTGCGTGAGTGGTGTGTGCGAGTGGAGTGCGGTGAGTGAAGTTGTTTTCCGTGTCTAATACCTTTTCTCTTTTCCGCCTTTTTGTTCGTGTGTGTTTTGTGTTTTAGTTTGTGGTAGTTTTTTGTGTGTGGTTTGGGTCGCGTGCTACCGGGATTTACCGGAGAAAGCATGACGACCCCAGCTACACAGGGTTTGTCCACGCTCACGCGGCGTCATGCGGTCAAAGTGGCGTTTGCGGCGAGCATAGAAGATATTTGTTTAGCGATCGGCGAAGTTGTGGGGCATGGATCTATTCTATCCGCATCGAGGATGAATAACGCTACTGTGGTTTTTTCTTAGTAACGTTGAAAAGGTGAATGAAGCGGTTGAGAGTGGAATTGTAATTGGTGGCGATTTTGTTCAGGTTCTTCCCCTATCCTTACCATCTAAGAGGGTCACCTTATCTAACGTTCCCCCCTTTCTCAGTGACCAGATAATAATAGAAGCTTTATCACGTTATGGAAAATTGGTGTCCCCAATAAAAAAAAATCCCGATTAACACAGGCTCTCCCCTGTTGAAACATATTGTGTCTTTCAGGAGATTTGCATACATGATTATTCAGGATGATGAGGAATTGGATTTTTCACTTAGTTTTAGAGTTGATGATTTTGATTACGTCATTTTTGTAACAACTGCGAAGACGAAATGCTTTGGTTGTGGAAAAGCTGGACATCTGATTCGTAACTGCCCAGAAAAGAAAGTCACTGAGAAAGGGGATATGGTTTCCAATCCAAGTACGAGTAGTGGAGAAGCTGGTATAGTTTCACTGAGCTCAGAGTTGCAGAGTGACAATCATAGTGAGACTGAAGTGGTTACTTGTAGGGAGATAGCCGGAACAAAATCTGTGGTTGGGGCAGGTATAGATACAGGAAAAAAAGAACAAGTTGATATTGTATCTGAAGTAAAACAATCAAAACATCCTGAAAAAGAAAGGAAAGATGTTAATATTGGAAATGTAACACAGGTTGAACAGAAGAAGAGTGGAATTGATTGTGTGGACATGGAAATGGAGGCACACATAGGAATGTTCAAAGCACCTCTAAAAAGAAAAAAGAGATGAATAAGTCTCAAAATAAAAAGACTGGGAAGAAAGCTGACTTAGATGGTAGCAATGAAAATGAAACCGAAAGTGATAGTGAATCATCAGATTCTAGTGTGGCGTTGTCTTTGAGTGATTTCTCTGCTCGGAACTATGACAGTGAGGAGATAAAATTGTTCCTTAAGTCAAAAAAGAACAAGAGAGGGGTACGTGTACAAGACTATTTCCCCAATATAACACAGTTTGTTGAGAAAACAAGAAATTTTATGGCTGAAGGTTGCTTCACAAATAAAGAAGTTTATCGTTTAAAAAAGTTGGTGAGGAAGGTAGAGAAATTTAAGGATGATGTTTAATAAGTTAAGCTCGTTTTCCATATCGAGTGTGGGGTTTTTTGGGTGGTTTTTTCTCCTATTGATCATGAGTGAAATTAGTCTAGCAACCCTGAATATAAATGGTGCTAGAGAAATTAAGAAAAGAGGAATGTTAAATGTATTAATGAAGCAGAAGAATTTGGATATTGTAATGTTACAAGAAACACATAGTGATGGGGGGAATGCAGCAGACTGGAGAAGAGAATTTGAGGGGTTAACAATTTTAAGCCATAACACTTCAATAAGTGCAGGAGTTGCAGTGTTATTTTCTAAGAATTTTTGTCCAATTTCTTACGTAGTTGATGAAGTTGTGAAAGGAAGATTGCTAAAAATTAGAGCTGTCTATGAAAGCTATGTTTTGGTTTTTATTTGTATTTATGCCCCAACAGTCCCTGTGGAAAGATTGTTTTTTTTAGATTTATTATGTACGACTTTACAAAGCTGCTCAGAAGAGGAATATCTGTTCTTGGGGGGAGATTTTAATTGCACAGAAAATATGATTGATAGGAACCACGTTGAACCCCATTTGCTGTCTCAGAAACGTCTCATTCATTTCATTAAGAAGTTTGAACTATGTGATATTTGGAGACAATTAAATGGAAATGTGAGACAATATACATGGGTTCATATGAGGGAAAACATGGCATCCCTTGCCAGATTAGATAGATTGTATGGGTTTTCACATCAGCTTAATATCTTCAAAAAATGTTCCATATTTCCAATAGGGTTTTTAGAGACTCTTTTAAGTATTTTTGGCAGAATTATAGAAAATCAAAGACTAATTTTAGATCAATACAGCAGTGGTGGGACATTGGTAAAGTAAAAATTAGACAGTTTTGTCAACAATACACTCGCAATGTCACTATAGAGGCAAAAAAATCTTTGGAAATTTTGGAGAATGAATTAAGTGAGTGTAAAAAAATAGCCGAATCAACTGGGACAAGCAATCATTTCGAAGTATTTTTCAAAAAGAAAGCTCAGTTAGCGGAACTGCTAGAATACAGAACACAGGGCGCATTGGTCAGATCAAGATTTCAAAATATAAATCATATGGATGCACCGTCAAAATTCTTCTTCTGTTTAAAAAAAAATGGGCAGAAGAGATTGATTAAAGCCTTACGGTCGGAAGATGGTCAGTTTTTGCTGAACCCCAGCGATATTCGGAAGAGAGCAGTTGGTTTTTACAAAAATCTGTTTAGAAGTGAGTATGAAACGGAGGGCGATGTAGACAGCACTTTCTTGAGCTCCCTACCAAAGATGTCTGAAGAGGGTAATGTGGCTCTCTCAGGTGTGTTAAGCCTGGTGGAGCTATATAAGGCCCTTCATGACATGGAATCGGGAAAAGCTCCTGGGATTGATGGCCTCCCAGTTGACTTTTACAAGTCTTTCTGGACAGAGTTGGGAGCAGACTTGCTACAAGTTCTGAGTGAGAGTCTGTCAAAAGGTATTTTGCCGTTGAGCTGCAGGAGGGCAGTGATAACGCTTATACCAAAGAAAGGAGATTTGACAGACATTAAGAATTGGCGCCCTATATCACTTCTTTGTTGTGATTACAAACTGCTCTCTAAGGTGTTGGCAAACAGATTGGCTGAAGTAGTAAGGCAAGTAATACATCCAGACCAGTCCTACTGTATTCCTAGCAGATCCATTTTTGATAACATCTCTTTAGTTCGGGATGCTTTAGAGGTGTCAAAGCTACTTGATTTGGATTTTGGATTGATCTCACTGGACCAGGAGAAGGCTTTTGATAGGGTTGAGCACCCCTATTTGTGGAAAACTTTAGCAGCGTTCGGTTTTAAAAAAGATTTTATTATGATGGTCCAGGTACTCTATATTGAGATTGAAAGTGTTTTGAAGATTAATGGCGGTTTATGTGCTCCATTTCAGGTTAAAAGAGGTATAAGACAAGGGTGCTCTCTATCTGGAATGTTGTATGCCTTAGCCATCGAGCCTTTATTACAAAAAATAAGGGAAAAAATTGATGGATTAAACTTGCCTAACTGTACAAAAAAGATATGTTTATCTGCTTATGCTGATGATGTAATGGTGTTTGTAAGTGGACAAAAAGATGTGCAAAGTTTATTTGATATAATCAATGTTTTTACTCTTGTATCTTCTGCAAAGATAAATTGGAAGAAATGTGAGACACTCTTGGTTGGTAAATGGAAAAACGGTGATCCGAAAATTCCTGAAGGTGTGGTTTGGGGTAAAGGTGGTTTAAAATATTTGGGAGTTTTTTTAGGTGATGACACAAATCAACAAAAGAATTGGGAAGGAGTTATTGAAAAAATTAACGGACGATTAGAGAAATGGAAGTGGCTGCTCCCTAAAATGTCATATAGAGGACGCATCCTTGTCATCAACAACCTGGTCGCGTCTTCACTGTGGCATAAGCTGGCGTGTGTTGATCCTCCTCCCCAACTACTGATGAAAATACAAGCGATTCTTGTAGACTTTTTTTGGGACAAATTACACTGGATTCGACAGAGTGTTCTTTATTTGCCGAAAGAAGAAGGAGGACAAGGACTGATCCATTTACAGAGCAGAACTGCCGCTTTTCGTTTGCAGTTTCTGCAGAGACTCTTAGATGGTTCAGCGGATGTCAGCTGGAGGGCAGTGGCCCATATTGTTTTGCAAAATTTTGGAGGCTTTGGACTAGACAAACATCTGTTCCTACTAAACCCTTTAAAGATGGATTTGTCTGTTCTTCCACCTTTCTATAAGAGTCTTTTTAAAGTTTGGAGTTTGTTTCACATCCAAATCCGAAAATCCGTATTTCACTTCACTGGCTTCTTGAGGAACCTTTAATTCTTGGGGCCCGGTTGGATGTAAATGAAAGTGACAGTTCTTTTAATTGTGGTTTTAAGCTGCAAGAATCAAAAGTGATTATTTTTAGACAATTGTTGGACATTGCTGGAGAGAAATTGGACAATGCTGTAAAAGTAGCTGAATTTTTAGGCACTAGATCTATTCGATTAGTTGCTCTGTTTTTAGCTAAGTTAAAGTCCACCCTCACAACTGAGGAGAGTCTAATGGTAAAATAATATTTTGATAAAGTAACTGTTCCTGATGAAAATGATTTTTTCCCTTGTTTGATGATTGCACCAAAATTGGATGGTTTTAAGGGTTTTACTTTTAAAACTTGGGACTCGCAGTGGTTGGATGTATTATCTACTAAAGGAAAGATATTGTATGGAGCTTGTGTAATGGGTTTTAATAAGAATCATCTGGCAAAAAAAGAGGATACACCGTGGAGGAAGTTTTTTGGCTTAAAGGAAAATGTAAAACCAGAATGGAGAATTCTATATAAACCGCCATTAGCAAAAAAGGTTGGGGATTTGCAATGGAGAATTCTTCATGGTATTATAGCTGTTAATTCTTTTGTTTCTGTTTTAAATGTGGAAGCTGATGATGATTGCCCCTTTTGTTTGCAAAGAGAAACAATTTTTCATGCATTTGTACAATGTGTTAGATTGAAATCGTTGTTTGATTTTTTAGAGAATTGTTTTTGTGGTTTTAATGAATCATTTACTGAAACTGTATTTATTTTGGGTTTTAAGTATAGTCAAAAAAAGAAATATATTTGTCAGTTACTGAATTTTATTATTGCCATTCCATTCCATTTTCTACCGCTTGTCCGAACTACCTCGGGTCACGGGGAGCCTGCGCCTATCTCAGGAGTCATCGGGCATCAAGGCAGGATACACCCTGGATGGAGTGCCAACCCATCGCAGGGCACACACTCACTCATTCACTCACGCACTCACACCCTACGGACAATTTTTTCCAGAGATGCCAATCAACCTACCATGCATGTCTTTGGACCAGGGGAGGAAACCGGAGTACCCGGAGGAAACCCCCGAGGGATAAAATTGAACAGAATATATATCTATATATCAGTAGAAGGGATAAAATTGAACAGAAACCTTGTCAAAACATCATTGAGACTTTTTTAACATTGGTGAAATCAAGAGTACTGATTGATTATAAGTTTTATAAAACTATGAATGATTTGTTTACTTTTGAGAAGATTTGGTGTTGTAAGGGAGTTTTTTGTACCATTTTGGAAGATGAATTAATTTTTTTCCTTAATTTTTGTTTTCTGTGGTTAGGTTGTTAATTTGTGTGTATTAAGATGATTGTGAAATAAAGTAATTTTTCAAATAAAAAAAAAAATTCTCTCTCTCTCTCTCTCTCTCTCTCTCTCTCTGCGCATGCGTGAGCGTTTGTCGAGTGAGTGGAGTGAGCGGCCGGTGAGTGCGTGATTGTTTTTGTGCCCGCCGTGGCGAAAAAACTAATTTTCTTTTCTCTCCTTTTCTTGCTATTTGATCTTGTTAATATAATTGTTTAGTTTCGCTGATTTGGCCGCCAGAACCAGCGGGTTGCTGGGAGTAATGGCGGCACAATCTGCCAGCGGATTTAATTCACTCACGCGGCGTCACGGAGTTAAAGTGACGGGTGCGGGGAGTGTGGAAGAATGCACTTTGGCAGTAGGGGAAGTGATAGGACATGATTGTGTGTTAGCAGCATCCAAAATGAACAATGCCATTGTTCTTTTTTTGAACAGCGTGGAGAAAGCTAACGAGGTAGTAGAGAGAGGAATAGTGATCCGAGGTTTGTTTACTCCGGTATATCCTCTCTCCACCCCCGCAAAAAAAGTAATAATTTCAAACATCCCTCCTTTTACCAAAGACGAGATGGTGATAAAAGAATTATCATATTTTGGTAAAGTGATCGCTCCAGTAAAGAACATTAAAATAGGAAGTAAATCGGACCTGATTAAACATGTGGTGTCCTTCAGGCGATTTACTTTTATGATTTTGGACAGCAATAGAACTGAGCTAGATCTAAATATGAAACTCAGAGTAGATGGTTTTGACTACACCGTGTTTGTCACCACGGATATTTTGAAATGTTTTGGGTGTGGAAAATCTGGACATTTGATTAGCAAGTGCCCTGAGCCCAAGATTCGTAACACTAGGGAAAAAAGAAAGGAAAATGAAACTGCAGTAGAAACTGAAAATGAAGAACTTGTTGGTGTTGTAAATGTAACAAATAATGACCCAACCCCTAGCACATGTGATCAGGGAACACCAACTGTAAATGAAAAGATGAAGTCAAATGATTTAAATTTGACCAAAATCGACGATGCACAAAGTGAGATCAATGAAATTGTCATTGAAAATGTGGATAAAGGTGGTGGAGATGAAAGTGAGGAACCAATTGATACACAGGCTAGTATGAGTCAGTGTTCTGATGTGGAGTCAGTTGTTGAAAGTATGAGTAATATTGAAAACTCCTTAATGGATATGGATCAGGTTGTGTTCAAAGCACCTTTAAAGAGGAAAAAGGACAGGAAGAGTATTGTCTTAAAACAGGCAAAAAAAGTGGAAAAAGAACAAGAGGAAAGTAATATGGTGGTTGAGGATGGTAATGAGAGTGACTACTCTGACTCTGGTGCTTCAATTTGTTCTCAAACAAGTGGCACATGTGGCAACTATGGGGCAGATGAAATCCAGAATTTCCTAAAAGTGACAAAAAATGTAAGAGGTGTAAAAATTAGTAAATACTTTCCAGATCTCAGGCGATTTGTGGAAAGCATTAAGGTTTCGATGGGCGAGGGTCGATTTGACGAACAAGAAGTTTTTAGACTAAGGAAAATGGTGACAAAAATTCAAAAACAGTCAAAAAATGATGATGATATGGCTTAATTTAAATTTTTTTAGAGTGTCTTTTTCTTTTTGCTGCGGTCTCTTCCTCCTTCCAAAAAATGACTGATATTCGCATTGCCACATTGAATGTGAACGGAGCTAGAGACTACAGAAAAAGAGCAGAGATAAATGAAGTAATGAAACAAAGTAAAATTGATGTTTTTTTTATTCAAGAGACACACAGCGATGAAAATAATGCGATTGAATGGGCCAAAGAGCATACTGGCCTTTCTTTTTTAAGCCATAATACTACTTTAAGTGGAGGAGTTGCAATTTTGTTCAATAAGAATTTTAGCCCATCATCGTTTGCAGTAGAAGAAATTGTAAAAGGGAGGCTTTTAAAGGTCAAAGCTGTTTTTGAAGACCATGTTTTTGTTTTTCTTTTGTGTTTATGCACCAACCTTGCAAATAGACAGAATGTTGTTTTTAGAGTGTTTAAATACCGAAATAGGAAAATGCAATGGTGATGATCTACTAATTTTGGGGGGAGATTTTAATTGTGTTGAAAAAAATATAGATAGAAACCACATAGAACCACATATGATTTCAAGGAGGAAATTAATACAAATGATAGAATCAAATGAGCTATGTGACGTTTGGAGAAACTTTAATGAAAATGTAAAACAGTACACTTGGTTACATCTTCGTGATAATTGGTTGTCACTAGCCAGGTTGGACAGGTTTTATTGTTTTAAACACCATTTTAGTTTTTTTTAAAATAGCTCAATTTTACCAGTGGGATTTTCTGATCACAGCTTAGTGATGTGTGTTTTAACTGTAAGTTCGGTGAAGTCACAGAGTGCATATTGGCATTTTAACACAACTTTGATAAATGATTTACATTTTAAAGAATTTTTTGAATTTTTTTGGAAACAATTTAAAGAAGAAAAAGATCAATATGCATCCATACAAAAATGGTGGGATATTGGAAAAGTGCAAATACAACAATTATGCCAACAATATACTCGAAATGTCACAAAAAATTTAACTGAAACAATTACAATGTTAGAAAATGATATCTTAAAGGCACAAGAGTTAATACAGATAAATGGAAATCAAGATCAAATTGAAGTTCTTTATTCAAAAAGAACTGCTTTATCAGAATCATATAGGAAAAAGGCACAAGGAGCATTGATTAGATCACGTTTTCAAGGTGTAGAACACATGGATGTTCCTTCCAAGTATTTCTTTGGCCTAGAAAAAAAGAATGGCCAGAAACGTCATATTCAAAATTTGCGCTCAATTACTGGAATCATGTTATCAGATCCTTTTGAAATCCGTAAAAGAGCAAATGATTTTTATAAGTGTCTGTATAGTTCTGAGTACAAAGAGAATCAGGCGATAAAACCAGATTTTTTTGATGGGTTACCAAAAATCTCTAAAAAAGCCAATGTGAAATTGTGCAAAGGTACACCACAATAGAACTATATGAAGCTCTCCAGAGTATGGAGAATGGAAAAGTTCCAGGGATAGACGGTATCCCCTTTGAGTTCTATAAGGCTTTCTGGGGTATTATTGGAGAAGATCTGCAAACCGTTCTCAGTGATAGTCTAGCAGGAGGGCTACTACCACTCAGTAGCCGCAGAGCAGTTCTTACCCTCTTACCTAAGAAAGGAGATTTGGGTAATATCGAAAACTGGAGACCTGTGTCGCTTGTGCTCAGACTACAAAATATTGTCCAAAGTATTAGCAATTCGGTTAGGGAAAGTCTTGGAGGAAATCGTCCACTCTGATCAATGCTATTGTGTGCCTGGAAGATCAATATCTGACAATATTTTTTTAGTCAGAGATTTAATGGAGTATTCGAAGCTGAGTGAGTTAAATTTTGGCTTGATTTCCATCGATCAAGAGAAGGCTTTTGACCGTGTCGAGCATGATTATTTGTGGGAAACATTAGATGCCTTTGGTTTTAATTCAGAATTTATAAAATATATTAAAGTTTTATATTGTGACATTAAGAGTTTATTGAAGGTTAATGGTGGTTTATGTGCTCCTTTCAGGGTTGAACGTGGGGTGCGACAAGGATGCTCATTGTCTGGAATGTTGTACACACTGTCAATAGAACCACTTTTACATAGATTAAGAACAATTTTGAAAGGGGTATCGTTAAAAAACTGTGATGATACTTTTAAATTGTCTGCGTACGCCGATGATGTGGTTGTTTTTATTAACAGGCAAATTGATGTGGACATTTTATGGAAAACGTTAAAAGATTTTGAACAGATTTCAGCTGCAAAAGTTAACTGGTCTAAAAGTGGAGCTTTTCTGATGGGAGAATGGACAGATGGAACCCCAAATCTTCCAGATGGATTAACATGGTCAAAAGGTGGATTCAAGTATCTGGGAGTATACTTGGGAAACAATGTTTTTCAATCAAAAAACTGGGAAGAGATTTACGAGAAGTTGAAAGGTCGACTGGATAAGTGGAAATGGATTAAACCATCACTATCTTATAGAGGACGTAACCTTGTTATCAACAATCTCGTTGCGTCTTCACTCTGGCATCATCTAAATTGTATAGATCCACCATCATATCTGCTGGCAAAAATTCAATCAATGCTTGTAGACTTTTTTTGGGACAAAATGCATTGGATAACCCATAGTATTTTATATTTACCAAAGGAAGAAGGTGGCCAAGGACTCATAAATTTGCAAAGCAGGGCTGCTACTTTTCGAATGCAGTTCATACAACGTTTCTTGACTGGACCTGAAGCTGTAAATTGGAAACCAGTGGCTTCTGCTATATTAAAGACTACTGGTGGACTAAATTTGGACAAAACACTATTTTTAATGAATCCAACAAATATTAATGTAAAAAAACTGCCTATGTTTTATCAAAATCTTTTTAAAGTTTGGAATACTTTTAAAGTGGAAAGAGAAAGCAGAACAACGTCCTTATACTGGCTTCTCCAAGAGCCTTTGGTTAATGGTGCTAGATTAAATCTAGCTAATGGTGGTGTTTCCATGTCTGAATATTTTATCAAAGCTAAAGTAATAACACTTGGACATCTAGTGAATGAAACAGGTCCAAATTTCACAGAAGTGGAAAAATTGTCAACATTGTTGGGTTTTAATTCAATACGAGTTATTAGTAAAGTTGTACAAGGTTTAAAGTCCATTCTTACAACAGAAGAGAATGAAATGGTAAAAAAGTATTGTGCTATGGAAATTTTTCCTGTAGAGAAAGATGAATTCCCAAAAATATTGTTATCACCAAAATTAGATGAACATACTGGTTTTTTTCTGGAGTCAGAAAATTTACTAGATTTAGAATTGAAAGAAGTGAATGGGAAGAAAATATATAAAACCTGTGTCAAAAATTTTAACAAAAAAACTTTACATGGAAAAGTAGATACACCATGGCGTACTTTTTTAAGTGTTGAAAAAAATGTAAAACCACAGTGGAGATCTTTTTATAAACCACCATTAACCAGGAAGAATGGAGATTTACAGTGGAGAATTTTACATGGCATTCTTGCAGTTAATGCCTTTATTTCTGTGTTGAACCCAGATGTTGGTCAAGAGTGTCCCTTTTGTTTTCAGAGGGAGTCTATTTTCCACACTTTTGCACTTTGTGATAGGCTTAAAGATTTATTTTCTGTTTTAAAAAATGTTTTTAACTGTTTTAATGTGGAATTCTCAACGCAACTTTTTATTCTTGGTTTTAAGTATACAAGGACACGACAGAGGGAATGTCAACTGTTAAATTTTATTTTGGGAAAGGCAAAAATGTCAATCTATATGAGTAGAAAAGACAAAATAGAAAAAAACTTTGATTTTAATGTGGTCTCAGTTTTCGGAGCCCTAGTGAAATCACGGGTGCGAATTGATTTTCTATATTATAAATCAATTGATTGTTTATTAGTTTTTGAAGACATATGGTGTCAAAGAGAAGCTCTCTGTTCTGTTATTGAAAACAAACTTTACTTTTCCAATTTCTATTGATTTTTTTGGATGTTAAAATCAAGTGTTGTGTAAGGGTTGAGAAACTGTAATTAAAAGTTTTTGTTAAAAATCAAAAAATCTCTCTCTCTCCCTCTCTCTCTCTCTCTCTCTCATTTCCGGTGCACGCTGGAAGCGTTTGGGGTGGTGGTGAGGGGTTTTACGGAGAGGTGCTAAACTTTTCTATTGTCTCTCTTATTTCTTTTTTTGAGTAAATTTGATATTTAAATCTAATATTACATCTAGTAGTAAAAGTTTAGTTTGAGGTTAGTTGACGCGTTGTGGAATTAGTTTCACGTGGCGAGTACAGAGATGGCGTCGCACCTGGATGTGCGAACGCCGTCGCTGTCGCTTCGTCACGGAATTAGATGCATCACTCAAGTTGGTATAACAGTTGAGGATGTGTTGCTGGATGTAGCGGAGCGAGTGGGACATGAAAACATTATTTCCGCGTCTCGAATGAACAAGGCCGTGGTGGTCTTTTTGAAAGAGGAGCTACTGGTCAATCGGTTGGTAGAGCGGCATAGTGGTAAGTGGAGCGTTTGTCATTGTACAACCGTTGATATCTCCAACTGTGAAGGTAGTAATTTCAAATGTGCCGCCATTTATTCCTGATGAGGATATACAGCGTGAGCTTTTGAGGTACGGAAAGTTTGCAAGTGGAATTAAGATGGTACCGCTTGGTTGTAAACATGAGTCTTTGAAGCATGTGTTGTCTTTTAGACGGCAGGTGTTTATGTTTTTGAATGCTCCGACATTAAACGTGTCGTTTCGGTGCGTTTATGAAGGAAAGTCGTACATGTTGTATGCGAACACTGGGGAAATGCGCTGTTATGAATGCGGTGCTGTAGGACACGTAAGATTGTCATGTCCGCAAAGAGAAGAAGTGATGAAAGAGACAGGTCAAAATAAAGATACGAATGGTAGTGTAGAGCAAACTGTGGAAGAAAGAGTGGAAAATGAGAATCAAAATGTTCATAATAATAAGGATTTAGTTAGTGTTGGTGCTGAGAGGGAGACTAATACTACTGAAGTGTCTACTGAAGTGGTAGAGAATGTTAATGGTGGTGAGATACAGGTGACTGAAGAGATGGTGATGACGGAAACTGAGAAGAATACAGAGCAAGTGGAGAAGGTAGAGGGTGATGAGGAAGTGATGCCAGTTGATAGAGATCAATTAAGGACAGTGAACTCAGAGGGTAATAATTCAGAAGAGATGGTTGAAGATGAAGGAGAAGAAGATAGTGATGATGATTTGTCAGATATATCAGATGTTTCAAATTTATCTCAGATGGGATGTGATAACTGTTATGCTTTGGAGGAAATAGATGCCTTTCTGGATAAGACTTTCGGGAAAGCAGCAGAAGTAAAGGATCACTTTAAGGACACTAAAAAATTTGAAAGTTCTGTATTATACTGGATGAAACGAGTTGGAGAGGACAAATTAAGTAGGAGGAAGAGGTTTCGATTGAAAAAGTTTGTCACGAAAATAAGAAAGGGGGGAACCCTGAGAAAAAGGAAACATAAATGATGTCTAATTCACTAAGGGTGTTTCTATTGCTTCTTTCTCTCTGTCTTTCTTTTCCCTCCATTGGAACCTTATTATGGAGTATGTAAGAGTAGGATCCTTAAACATCAATGGGGGAAGAGATGGGGTTAAAAGAGCACTGATTTCTGAATTTATTAAATTAAATGATATCAAAGTAACTTTTTTACAAGAAACACATTCTGATAGTAATAATGAATTGGAGTTGTATAGATGGTGGGAAGGAGAGTGTAAATTAAGTCATGGAACAAATTTAAGTATGGGTGTTGCAATTCTCTTTTCAAAACATTTGGAGTTAAAAATTGTGACAACAATAGAGGTAGAAAAAGGTAGAGTGTTATTAGTTATAGCAGAAATTAAAAGTGTTTAAATTCCTTTTTGTTAATGTGTATGCTCCGAATATAGGGTGGCATCGTGAAATAACATATACAAAATTAAGTGATGCAATAAAACAATATGATGATGGCAATGCATGTGTTGTAATAGGAGGTGATTGGAATTGCACAACGCAGTTTTTATTGGATAGGAATGGGGATGAGCCTCACTCAAAATCTAGTAAGTTACTAATTGATATCACAAATAATTTAAAGTTGGTGGATGTGTGGAGAAGTAGAAATGAGTCGGTGAAGCAATATACATGGATAAAGATTTTAGATTCTGTTGTGATAGGAGCGAGACTGGATAGGTTATATGTAAGTAAGTCAAAAATAAATAGAGTAACTAATACTAATATACTTCCAAGTGGTTTTTCAGACCATCATATGGTTACTTTAGATTACAATGTTCAAGACCTACATTTTATTGGCATTTTAATATAAAACTACTACAGGATGCAGATTTCTTTGAGAAATTCTATAGTTTTTGGGAAATTTGGAGACAGAGAAAAAATAATTTTGAAAATCTGACTCAATGGTGGGAGGTGGGAAAAGCACAGATTAAAGTTTTTTGTCAACAATTTTCTTATAATGCTACTGCTACAATGAAGAGAAATGTGAAAATGTTGGAGTTTGAGATTAATGAAATGGAAAAAAGAATGATTGAGGTTGTTAATGATGGTTCAGTGAATGTTTTAAAAAAGAAAAAAATAGAGTTAAAGTCATTGTTGGAACAAAGAGTTAAAGGTGCACTAGTTCGAGCGAGAATATCTTCAATTAAAGAAATGGATGCACCAACTGCTTATTTTTTTGGACTTGAACGGAAGGAAGCACAAAAGAAATGTATGCTTCATCTTAAAAGAAGAAATGGAACTATTACTTCAGATCCAACAGAAATGAGAACAATGGGCATTGAATTTTATAAAGAGCTGTTTGGTAATATGGACTGTGATGTTGGATCTATGGACCAGTTTATGCAAGATCTTCCTAAATTAAGTTGAGGAAAAATTCATTGGATGCAATGATTTCTTTTGATGAACTTTCGAAGGCGGTCAAACAGCTCTCAACAGGAAAGTCACCAGGAATTGACGGTTTACCGGCTGAGTTTTATAAAGCCTTTTGGGGTGTTTTAGGAGAAGATTTGTATAATGTATTTTGTGAATGTTTTAAAAGAGGTTGTCTACCAAACAGCTGTCAAAGAGCTGTGTTATCACTCCTACCAAAAAATGGAGACCTAGGATTGCTGAAGAATTGGCGACCAGTGTCCTTAATGTGTCTAGACTATAAAATATTGTAAATGTTTAGCAAACAGACTAAAAAATATTTTGCATGTTGTGGTGGAAAGTGAACAAACTTACTGTATTCCTGGGCGGACAATAATGGACAATTTATTTCTTATGAGAGATGTGATTGATTTATCTATTAGAAACAATCTTGATGTGGGTTTTTTATCTATTGACCAAGAGAAAGCTTTTGACCGGGTAGGTCATGAATACCTTTTTACTGTGTTAAAAACTTTTGGATTTGGGGAGAATATTATTTCTTGGATAAAAATACTTTATGAAGATGCTTCACTTATGCTTAAGATAGGGGGTGGCCTGAGTTGTCCAATCCCTGTTAAAAGAGGAATCAGGCAAGGATGTCCTCTATCAGGACAACTTTATAGTTTAGCCATAGAACCCTTACTGTGTAAGCTAAGAAAGGAGTTACAAGGGTTAAGGATACCAGGAGATAATTCAGGGTTAAGGTACACTGTGTCTGCTTATGCGGATGATGTAAATATTTTTATTTCTGGTCAAAATGATATTCAGATACTTTGTAAAAATTTAAATCTTTATGAAAAGTCTTCTACAGCCAAGGTAAACTGGGCAAAGTGTGAAGGATTTGCTGTGGGGTCTTGGGTTGATACGGGGCCACCTCAACTTCCTGAAAGACTGAAATGGGGAAAGGAAGGTTTTAAAGTTTTGGGGGTGTATTTGGGCACTGATAAGTATAAAGAAAAGAACTGGGAGGGTCTGCTTGGAAAGGTTGATGCTAAGTTGTCTAAGTGGAAATGGCTATTGTCCGAACTATCTTATAGAGGCAGAGTCCTAATTACAAACAACCTGTCTGCCTCTATGTTATGGCACAAATTGAATGTGCTGGAGCCACCAGATGACAGTATTAAGGAGATTCAGAGGAAACTGGTGGATTTTTTCTGGTCTGGTCAAAAATGGATTCCTCGGCAGGCACTTTATCTACCAGTGATTGAAGGAGGGCAAAGCTAATAGATGTACGAAGCCGCATAAATGCTTTCCGATTGCAAGCAGCCCAGAGACTATTGTACGAGGAGAATGTTGGATGGATTAATGTTGCTTGTGCTCTTCTACGGAAAACATCTGGATTATTGTATGATAAACAGCTTTTTTTACTGAAAAGTGATGAAGTGGATTTGAAAGAGTTGACACCGTTTTATAAATCAATGATAACAGCTTGGAGAAAGACATTTATTATTCACAGAGATATTTTACAACCTCAGGACTGGATAATGGGAGAACCGTTGTTCCATAACCCATTAATAAGAACAAGGATTTTGTCCTCTAAATCTGTGGAAAGCTGCTTTGTGAAGGCTGGGTTTGTCAAGATGGGGGATCTGAGAAATGGTGATGACTGGAAAACAGCTGAGACTATACAGTGTGTTACGGGGTTGAGATCTCTTCGACTTGTGAGACGAATAATGAAGGAGGTGTGGGCAGCTCTACCTGGGGCCTGCAGAGAGGCACTGTCACAGGAGTTGAATGAGCAATATTTTTTCCACCCATCAAAGTTTCTGCTGCAGTGCAAGAGGAGATGGAGGAAACTGGACATTCGATTTTATCATTCGAGTACCCCGAGTTGGGGACTTTTCAAGATGTTAAGAAGAAAGAACTCTATGTAACATGTGTAAAAGTGACGCATCAGACTGCGCTGAGAGGAGTGAAGACTTGGAGGTGGTCAGAAGTGCTTGGGACAGATTTTAAGGCATGTTGGAGGTCTCTATATAAGTTGCCTGTTGAAAAGCGTACTGCAGATTTGCAGTGGAGACTGATGTTCGGGGCTATAGCTACGAACAGACACGTGGCACACCTCAATCCAGCAGTGGGGACAGAGTGTTTATTTGTGGCTTAGACGAAACGGTTAATCACTTATTTATTGATTGTTTTAGGTTGGAGGGAATGTTTAATTTTTTAACGCAAGTTTTTAAAAAATTTGGAGAGAATTTTTCTCATCAGATGTTTATAAGTGGTCCAATTTATTCTTTTCAAGAAAGAAGGAAGAAATGTTTACTTAATTTTCTGTTGGGTTCGGCAAAGTTGTCCATATGGAAAACTAAAAAATAAAATGTTAGGTATAGGTTCAATTGATGCTGAAATGGTACTAAAGGGATGATAACTGCTAGAATCAAGATAGAGTATACATATTATAAAATGGTCAGTGACATTGTAATGTTTTCTGAAATTTGGTCAGTGGGGGGAGTACTTTGTCAAATTGGAGAAAATGAAATGTTGCTTTTAAGTGTGTAGAAATAGAAAATTTAATTTGTGGAATGAAAATTTGTATAAGAAAATTGTATTGATGTAAAAGGGCAAATGGTCCGGAAAAGAGAAGGTTCTACTCTCTCTATCTCTCTAAGTCTCTCTCTCTCTCTCTCTCTCTCTCTCTCTCTCTCTCTCTCAGTCTCTCGTCTCTCTCTCTCTCTCTCTCTCTCTCTCTCTCTCTCTCTCACACATAAGCATATTGCATACTTGACATCACATCACATCACATCTAATAATGATTAATGTAAATATATTCAGATAATAAGAGATTGGGGAGAATCCACATTTTATAACTGTCTATCAATACATGTCTTATGTGAAATCTTGGTGAATTCCAGTGGAATATATGAGAGCAAACCAGAAGCTGCCTCGGCACTATAACTATGAGGTCGTGTCACGAATGACTGTATACTTCTCACCTGATTCTTGCTTTGATTTCCTTTCGTACTCCTAAATGTATCCTGCTCTCTCTTTCTTCGTGCTGTAAAACAATGGAATTATACCAACCAATAGATTGTTTTTTTTAAATGATAAGAGGTATCCGATCAGTAATACTTTTCACTTTCTCTTCAGAACCTGGCTGTCTCTTTTAAAATAAGTTTGTATATCCATCTATAAAAATATAGATATTTGCAATGAGCAAGGGTTTGTCACAACGCTTTAATTCATTGAGAATAAATGTATTCTAAATATACCAACATTCACTCAGACTACATTTACATTTATGCATTTGGCTTGTGACTTACATTGCATTATCCTTTACATTTGTACATAGGTATTTGCAATCCCCTGAGATCGAACCCACGTTGTTAACGCAATGCTCTTACCACTGAGCCACAGGAAAGCTGGAGTTAACATTAGCCGTTAGCCGAACGCTATTTAACAGAATCCACTCAACATAACTATAAAGAGACACTTTGGCAGTAATAACGAAGCCACTTTAATATTTACCGATTTAATAACGCGATTACTGTCGGAAGATTCAGCATTTCAATTTGCACACACCTTCGTTTTGACTGAAGTGGTGGACCACTGAGTTTATGGCTCAATGCCGCCACCTAGCGAACTGTGTGAGTTCATTTAACCTGAGGAGATTCGGGCCTTTTGATAAAACAATCGGGGCTCAATTGCAGACTCCTAATTTGACGAGATGCACGTTACTCTTCTCACGCACAGAGCTGACGGCGGTGTTCTCCGATCGACTCGGGTATTACACACAATATTAAACAGACCCGGGTCCCGAAGTAATACATTTGGCACCCGACTCGGACCCGACTGACCATGTAAAATATTTTTTTTCCCGGGTCCTCCCCAAAGACCTCTTCTTATCAATACCTAATTGATGCTTCCTCATTTCCTCACGCAGCCATCTTGTAGGGCAACTCAAAATGTTCACCTTTATCAGCACTGCTAAGAAGTGAGGAACAAGGAAAGATTAGGCTTTCTGATGTCAACCCATCATGAAACGTTGAAATACAGTAGACACAAATGTCAAAAGCCTGCATGTTGACCCAAGTCCATTTGGCAGACAAGTGAGCCGACTGGCAGCTCGCAAAGTTTTCAGCACTTCCCTTGCTATGGTGGCCCTGGCGTGTCACAAGTGTGTTACACATTCACAGTTCTTCCTTTTGGGCTCTCTGTCTCAGTCCAAAAACCTTTTGGGTGCTTACCGTGCTTCTCAATTCTTATTTGTTGGAGGAGAGGGAAGGGAACAAGGAAAAGAAGCGAGGACGGAGGAATTAAAAGAAGTGAAATGGCAGATCCTTGCTCCCGTCACTTCACAGCGTCGTCATTTAATGACGACTGTACACATTGCACATTGAACAAATAAAACAATGCAGTTAAACACATTCTTTAGGCAGTTTTTGTAAATCTAGTGGGAATTTAATTCGTAAATTCCCACTAGAATAAAATAAGTTAAAAACATGATCAAAGGTGGTCACCCTGATACACCCTTGTGGAGCTTTCAGCGTCCGCGTCTCACACCGAGGACGCTTCTGTCAAAAACTCCTTTGCGGCAACCCGTCAAAATAAAAGTCCTTTATTTGCGAACAAGTAACAACATTTCAACAATAATTCGGCCACAGAGTATTTTTACTTACTTTAGTAAATTGAAGTAAATGTGCTAGTAAAAGTGTCAAAAAATAGTACATATAATAAAACAATTTTTACTTGCTTAGAAAATAGTTCTTCAATTTATGTAGACCTAAAATCAATAAAACTTAACGATACCCATCCCTAGTGGTCACATGTTTAAAGCTCGAAATGTGATTGGAAATCTAATGCTGTTGAAAGTAAAAAGCGAATAAGTTTTGTTCAGCACCTAGCAGTCTGGTGCCAACACACTGAACACAGTATCTTAGTCGGACTGTAAAACAAATAAACTGTTTCCACACTGAACACTGACATTTCTTATGTCCCTTGTATTTTTGCACATTCCGTAGACTGATATTCACAAGCAGGGTCACCTCGTTCTGTATAGTGTCCATGTGTTTTTACTTCTTCATTTGCATTGAGCCTGTCTCTGCATTCATCTTTATAACTTGGTCCTCTATATGTTTTTGCTGTATATACACATATACTTATATTCACGTATTTGCACTTCTAGTTGTTAAAACATATTTGTCAGGAGTCTTCTACTACTTCTAGTATCATTTAAAAAATTTATTAAACTTTGACATTTGAAATTACAAAGCTGAACAGATCTTTTATTTTCTCCCTGACTCGGTCCTTCTCTTAGGAGTCGGTGAAGCCTGCAGCATGTCCATTTGGCTGCTGAGAGATAAAACGTTTTCTGTAGATGTTTGTTGTATTGTTATTTATTAATATATATGAAAACAGTCTTAAATCTACCCCACAAACTACAACAAAGCAATGTCATATTTTTTGGTTTATTATAATTGTCATGGATAAGTCTGTATGACATTGCTTATTGCTTCCTGAACTCTCTTGGGAAAAAGCGTCTGCTAAATGTCAATGTAAATAAGTCTGGCATAATAAATCTCCAAATACATTTGTTTCACACACATTAACAGGAACAACAGGAAGAGGAGAATTTTCTTGTTTGGGTACATTTCTTAAGTACAAACTTTAAAGTGTTCACATTTTTGATTTCATGCCCACTTTATAGAAGAAGGTCATAGGTCATATACACCTGGGAAAGCTTGAGAGTGAGTAAAATAAAGACTCATTTAATTTCTGGGATAAACTGTTCCTTTAAAGGGAAATTATTATTTTTATTAAATCTTCATCCAAGCATGTTTTTTCAGCATTAACTGTGACCAAATCATTGATCTCAGAAATCAGGAAAAGACGCTTTATTAAGGTCCACAGAGTAACATAAAGTCCAGAGAAACACAAAATGATATGACGCAGCGCATGTGGAAATAGGCTAACTTCCGTCATCATTTCCAACGTGATCAACTGCTTGCTGAAAGAGCGTGATATCACTGCGCCTGCTGCGGCCATGTTACAGCAGCAAACTTCCTTGATTTCTACGCCAGAATGGCAGTATAGTTCCTAATCATATCGGCCTAGAAGATCACAACTGTTCATTCTCTGCCAGTCTTAGCACACGATATAAGTACAGAAGAGTCAAGATTTAAATAGGAAAAATATTTTAGAACACGATGCTACTGGTCTAATTGGATTCAACGAGCTTTGCTAAGCTATGCTAAAAGTGCTATCGCCAGAACCGGAGATCGGCTGAATAGATCCAAAACGGTAAAACTCAACTTATTACCTCTGGGGGAGTTGGAAAATGAGCCTATTTCCAAAAAAGTGGAGTGTCCCTGTAAATGCTGTCAGGTAACAGGGTGGGGCATACCTGACATTGGCTGCACGCTTCTTTGCATGCATTGCATGTCCTTCCCATAGGTGAACAAGTCAAAGTACAAAACATTCTCTAGTGTTGAAACATATGAAATCTGTTTGAATAAAGTGAAAGTAAGGCTTAACGTTCATATGAATATGAGGCTGGAGAGCTCTGTCAGAAGCACTAAGAGCACTGATCACTACACACGGACACTAGTTAACTTTACCCTGAAGAGGACAACATTTTACCAAGTAGTGAAGCAAGATTGCCGTTGTTCCTCATAGTGTCTGAACCTTTGATCACTCCCGATGCTTCAGGCGGCGAGCTCCGCCATCTCATGATAATGTTGTAAATCAAACTTTGCATGTCGTAGGGAGAACCGGAACGAAAGTAACTAAACGATCTTCTCAGAGGCCTGACTACATTTGCATTGAAGGCTATGACGGCATGTTCAGCACGTAACCCTTGAGGAACTGCCGATTATCACGCGATTTCTTCATAGTTTCTCACAGTTTGGTCCGGAAAACAGTTTTCAAGCACAGAAAGTAAATTACTTCAAAGTGAAATGATACTGAAGTCGATCTTCATCTGTACAAAATATCACCAAGTACTGAAACACCACACTTGTGAGTTACTGATCTCAGCAGAAATAAATCTTGGTTTACAGAATTTTCTTTGAAAATGTTTTTTTTCTGAAAACAAATCCACTCTCCCCTAGTTTACAGAGGACTAGCAAATGTGCATTACTACACCTTCATTCTACATGTGATGTGGTTTACTTTCATGCCAATATGTGATATGTGTCTTTGTAGAGAGAGAAAGCTACGGGCGGTTTAATGCTCCTCCGCCAGCATCCTTAAACATCAGCTTGACACTATAAATCACTGTTTTTCAGCAATAAACAAGTGATATTTTCAGAGATGATAGTCAAGATGTTATAGAAGAATTATTTCATAAAAACCCTATTTTTGACTTACTGAAAACAGCATATAGCTGATTCAATGCACAAACACTGTGTGTATCTGTACAAATTCTGGAATAATGACCCGGATATCATCATAATGATTTAAGGCTGAATGAATGTCAAAGACAACCAATTTAACATTGATTTAAAATCAAAAGAATCATCTTTTCTGGATGTGGGTGTGTGCATGAAAGGTTTTTTGGGGCTGACTAAATTTACATTGACTCACTTAAAAACCAAATAGAGGTATTTTACTGTAAAACTAATTCAAGGCCTGTATGCAAAATGTTTGCAATGGAAATTACTGATACGCCTAATTTCACCGACTGGACAGACAAGCGTTCTCCACATATTATAGTTTATTATAGTTTATCTCCACATATACTATATTGGCAAACCAATATAGGCTAATGTCCACAGTTCAGTCCCACATGAAGCACTACATCAAGGACCTCTCGTCTATATGACTAGTGTTATTTCTCGTAGTGTGAATGTGCTGATGAACCACTCAACTCCTGTTTCAATGATGTTCTCAAACCATGTGTTGAATAACAGGGTTGAACAGTGCTCATACGCCAAATGAATATTAAGCTCAGCATTGAAATTAAATGTATATTTGCTTTGAGTATAACAGCCAAAGTGTGTATTATATACGGCCACAGAAATGAGGAGATCATTCCAAATGATGTTTTATAAGCAAAGTTCGGGAGGAGCTGGAGCTGGAGCATATAATCAAACCCGGCTGGTTCGCAATCAGTAATCATGGCTTCCACCCTACCGGCTAAGCGAGCCAACCCATAAATAAGCAAGACTTCTTACCTGTGACATCTCTACAGTTTCAAACACCCCCCCACCTCCTACCCTAGCGGGGGGGAGTGTTCCGGGTTCAGAAGGAACCGGCGAGCTCGGAGCCCGCTCCCCGGACAGCACGCCAAACACGCATACCTTTTACACTTCTGCTAACCTTTATTATCTGCATAGGTGAACTCGTGAAATGTTCATTTGTTCTTCATTTGTAAATGTGTTGTGCTCATTCCAGGCCGGTGTCTGTTGAATTTCAACAAAGTCAAACCTCAGAGGTGACAAAGTCATCCAACAGCAACAATAAAGTCGTATTGTTCAAAGTGAATATGAACTTATTTTCTTTGCAGATAACACAGCTAATCCTTTAGCTTATAAGGTAAATGTAAACTGTGAGAAGCGCAATACAAATAAATACGAATTGAATTGAAATATGTGTTATTCTGTCTAAAATATAGACTAACACGAGGATAAAACATGAGTGAATATCTGTGTTCCACTGTGTTGTGTTTTGCCTATTGAAATGTTATGGTATAAAACATGAATGTTACACCAGAGTCATCAATGCGTCAGCATCCTCACAGACGGTTTGTCTGGTTTTGACTTCATTTGTCACGTGTACAGATTGTTGGTTATTAAGTTGTTTAATACACTAAAGGTGCATTTACAAGACATTCCTTTAATGTTTTCTTTAGTATAATGCCTAAACAAATACTGACATGCTTCAGTCCCTCAAACACTGCTTTTGTGAATTCATGTTCCCTTTCTGTCGGTCTCTCGACGTTGTGTCGAAGACGACAGATGGGGTTCGCCCTTGAGAACCAATCAACTCTGACTACTATAGAAAAGGCCAAAGAAATTTGGCGAATGAAATTTGCATGCCGGGCTCCGCCCCCGGATGTCCGGTATAAAAGGAAGCCGGCGTGCAGCATTCACTCATCTTTTGTTCTTCAGAGCCCTCGCTCATGACTACGAACAAAAATAATTCAACGAATTCTTCTTCTACTTCGCCGGATCTACGACGCAGAGCAGCGGATCGTCCCTTCCTGCAGCGACCTTCTCCTGGGCGTCTCGGCGGTTCCGGAGGTGATAGAGATTATTTCTAAAAGGTCCTTTTCAGGACTGAGCAATTTCCAGCGCGGCATGTCCCGCTGTTCTCTTGGGTGCGGCACCCTCATCGAGGAGGGGGATGGACACGATCGCTGCATTAGGTGTCTGGGCGTCCAGCACACTGAAGCAGCGTTCGTTGACACATCTGCCCGCACTGCGGGCGGATTGTCACTCAGAAGTTGCGGTCACGGGGGGCTGTCTTCCTACGGGAACCAGCCACCATTTCGTCTGCTACCCGGGCTGTGACATCTGGCTACGGCCCCGATGACCACCCACGTAGCAGCGTTAGTGATATGGGGAACTCTGCGAACGTAAACCCGCCAGCCAAGTGCTCACGGGCCAATCGCACCCCTCTTCTGAACGTTCCCCAACCGGCGGTGGCATACCGTTCGGATCCTCAGGCACGCACTCGGAAACGATGTGTGACGTAGATGAGATGTCGTTCGCAGCATCGGAGGGAGACTGGCATCCGACTCTGACGAATCCGAGCTCCCCCCCAGGGGGGTCGAGCTCAGGAGGAAGCAGAAGTGATGTCAGCCATGCTAATCCGGGGATACGTGGTTCCTGGGGGCGGAGCGCGGTGCAAACCGCGCCCACCCCGGGTGCCATTTGTTTCCCGGAGGTGCATGAGGAGCTGTGTAAAACTAGGAGCGCTCCACGGACCGCTCCGGTCGAAACAGCTCCGGCTCCCTCACTTCCCTCGAGGGTGGGGCAGCCAAAGGCTACGTCGAGATCCCCCGGGTGGAACGTGCGGCTGCGGTGCATCTGTGCCGCAGACGGCTGCCGCCTGGGGAGAATCGGCCACCCTACCGTCCAACGCGTGTAGGACTTCGACATCTATGGTGCCGAAGCCTTGCGCTGCCGGGCCGGGCTGCCTCCTCTCTCTACGCCATGGCCATCCTGCAGGTCCGCCAGGCCAGGGCGTTGAGAGAGCTCCACGAGGGTAAGGCCGACCCAGGTATAATGCAGGTTTTCTGTGCCGCCACTGACAGCGCTCTACGGAGCAACCAAGGTGGCGCCCGGGACCTGGGTCGGACGATGTCCACGGAAGTGGTCCAGGAGAGTCACCCCCGGCTGAACCTTGCGCAGATGAGTGACACCGAGAAAGTCCGCTTTCTTGTTACACCCGTCTCGCAGGGTGGGCTGTTGGTACACCGTCGAGGACTGCGCTCAGCAGTTTTTGACGGTGAAGAAGCAGACAGTGGCGATTAGCCACATTTTTACCACGCTGCGACTCGGCCGCCCTCAAGCCTCCGAGATCTCACGTCATGTCTGTTTCCCGGCAGCCCAGGACCCCTTCCACATCGGCTCCGGTTACTGTGCCCCCGCAGGTGGCACCCCGGAAGTCGAGGTCGAGGGGGAAACCTCACCCCGTCAGCTAACTTCTCACGAGAAGTGACACTGACGGGAAGACCCCAGGGGGAGCAACATCGGGCCCGACCTTCACAGCTACGGCTCTGATCTCGGTCGGGACGGCTCCTGCCTCGTCACCAAAGCCGGGCCCTTCTCAGGGCCTGGCGCCCACTACTCACAGAGAGTTTTCTGTTTCCCCTGGGAGTTCATTCCTGCCGATCGCACACTCCACTGGACTGTGCCCGGCAAACCCGACCCCACGCCCTGGCGAGGCGTAGGGTCGTAAACACACGACAGCTGCTACCACTCTCAATGACAGTGCGTGCAGCTGTCCCGCCAGGCAGGTAAGTAGGCAGAGCCAACCTTCCCTCCGGGGCCCCCTCCCCGCGACAGGGTTAGCTCCGCCAGCCATCGAACCTCCCTCCATGGGAATGGTGAAACAGACCGTCCCCTTGGTCCCCCTGTCACAGTCCCTGGGAGCTCGAGAGCTGCCCACACTGTCTCGGTGGCTAGGGCAGACGGTCCGTCTTGGTTACTCGATCCAGTTCGCCAGAGACTCTCCCAAGTTTTGGGGCATCATCTCTCCCTCTGTCTGAGGCTAGGGACGCCTACATACTTCGGGTAGAGGTCACCACCCTTCTGGCAAACAGGCATCGAGTTCGTCCCTCAAACCAAGATGTTCGGTGGGTTCGCACTTCATCGTTCCCAGAAAGATGGCGGGTTGCGCCCCCAAGGGCCTCCTTGCACAGACACTGTGCAAGGCCAGGGAAGAGGAGCACCAAGTGTTATTGGTTACACCGCACTGGTCTAACCGCACTTGGCGTCAGAGCTGATGCTCTGGACAGCGACTCCCCCTGACCCATTCCCCTGACAGAGGACCTGCTCTCTCAGGGGAAGGACACGTTCTGGCATCCCAGATCAGACCTCTGGAACACCATGTCTGGTCTCTAGACGGGACGAGAAGTTCCTGAGTTGGCTACTCCCCCTCTATGGCGGAGACCATCACCCAGGCTAGGGCCCCGTCTACTGGGCGGTTACACGCCCCTAGACGGCGCCGCTTCTTGTCCTGGTGTCTCTCTCAACGAGAAAGACCCACTGAGGTGCTCGATCAGGATTGTGTTGTCCTTCTTACGAGACTGGAGACTAACATCTCCCCTCCACACTGAGTGTGTATGTAGTCGCTGTCGCCACTCATCACAACTCAGTTGATGGAAAGTTTCTAGGATGACACGACCTGGTCACCAGGTTCCTAAGGGGTGCGAGAGGGCGGCTCCCGCCTCATCTCCGCTCCATACCCTCTTGGGACCCTAAGGGGTCCTCGGGGGGGCCTCTGGGCCCCCCAAGAGCCCCTCGGAGGTTCCGATCCTCACCCGAGTAAGACGGCCCTCCTGATGGCGCTCGCTTCCTTCAAGAGGGTAGGGCACCTCCGAGCATCCTCCGTGTCCCCGGATTGCCTTGAATTCGGCCCTGGTAGCTCTCACGTTATCTTGAGACCCAGGCCCGGATGCGTGCCCAAAAAGTTCCCACTCCCTTACGGGCGAAGTGGTGAACTTGCAGGCGCTCCCCATTGGGGAGGAAGACCCAACCCCATCCGTGTTGTGTCCTGGACCGCACGCAGGGCCTCAGTAGCTCTGACCAGCTCCTTGTCTGTATTGGAGGACAGCAGAGGGGAAGGCTGTCTCCAAGCAGAGGTTGGCGGACTGAGTTGTGGATGCCGTTACGACGACATTCCAATCTCAGAATCTCCCATGCCCACTGAGGGGGGTATAGCCACCTCCTGGGCACTGGCAGAAGCGCCTCTCTAGCAGACATCTGTAGAGCTGCGGGTTGGGCTACGCCCATACACCTTCGCAGGGGTGAAACAACCCTAGCGTAAACCCGGTGTCAGCCCACGTCCTGCGTGGCAACATGTAGGACTGGCATCCGGCGGGGCGTATGCCTGCGAAAGCATCACCCCACCCTCTAGGAGGCTGGGTCAGTGTGCTATCTACCTCTCTCCTTACCCCACTCTGGCTAAGGACAGGTACCCTATCCGCTTCCCTTCTTACCCAACCACTTGGTTAAGAATAGGCATTCTATCCATCACTAAGCAAGCACCACCTGGGGGTTGGCTGGGCAGAGCAGCCTTCCCCCTTAGGCCGGGATAACATGTGAGCCATCCCCTGGCTCTAACCGGACCTAGTGCTACCGGACGCCTGTAACACCCCCCCCCGTGGCTGTTCCGTCTGATGTATCCTCATGATATGGTTCCCACTCCTGGTAACCCATGAGCTTCCCCAGGTGGACCTCCACCTCGCGGTTAACTACTCAGCCCGCACGTTCCATGCGTTCTCCTCCAAGGACGAGACCATACCTTATCCACCGTATTCCTCCCCACGGGTAGGAGGTGGCCTCTGCAGCGCATCCCTAATTAAGGAAGTTGCGCTTACCCGGTGTAAACCCGAGCCGGACGGCCTCTCGCCAGTAGAGAGCTAAGGCCTCCGTCCGTGAAAGGTTACCGGTCAGGGCTGTACCCATCTTTCTCCAAGAAAGCTCTGGAACCCCCCGACCACCACACTGGAAGGTTACAGTTTCGCGAAAGCATCGAGCTGACACGCCCAGGCCTGTTACCGTCGCTTCGCTAGAGATTGTGACGCGATACAGCGTTGTGGCGTTTTCCATAGAGAACCCCATCTGTCGTCTTCGACACAACGTCGAGAGACCGACAGAAAGGGAACGTCTCGGTTACGTATGTAACCTCGGTTCCCTGATGGAGGGAACGAGACGTTGTGTCCCTTATGCCACTAACACGTATCGTATTCTGCTGCAGTCGTGAGAGGCTCTCAGGCTCTTCAGAACAAAAGGTGAGTGAATGCTGCACGCCGGCTTCCTTTTATACCGGACATCCGGGGGCGGAGCCCGGCATGCAAATTTCATTCGCCAAATTTATTTGGCCTTTTCTATAGTAGTCAGAGTTGATTGGTTCTCAAGGGCGAACCCCATCTGTCGTCTTCGACACAACGTCTCGTTCCCTCCATCAGGGAACCGAGGTTACATACGTAACCGAGACGTTTTACACTTCAAGCAGCTTTAGTTACTCTGAGGCACGACAGAAGTTTGGAATGTCATGAAAATGTGGTTCAAGAAGGACGACTCTAGTGTTACGGATGTGACAAACACTCAGAGAATGTGACTAATATACTGAACCATTCTGTCTATATCGAGAGACCTATCATGAGTATTTGATCCACTGGATGTGGACGTCTGTGCTATCAGTACAGTGAAAACCGGTTGTATAAACATAGATGGATTTGTCCAGGACGATTTAAAGGTGTAGCAGACCAAAGCAAACTTTAATGATTTTGCTCAATCTTCAAATGAGAAGCAAATTCGTCCAAAAGACCTGGGGAAGAAATGCAAAAACACTCTGATGCCAGACTGACCTGAATCTGATTTAATGCCCTTTTCATTGGTCACCTGCACCTGACTCATGTGTGTTGTGTTGTGATTGGACGGTGTCACTGTCACTCATCACACTCTTTTGTTATTGGTTGTGTGTCAGTTGAAGTAAGAGAGAGTCACAGTTCTATCTTCATCTTCAGACTCACAAAACCTCTTGACTGGGTAAAGATGAAGACTACACTCACTGTGCTCCTCATCCTCCAGCTCTATGGACTCGCCTCATGTGCCATTAAACAACATTACTATATAAATGAGATGAAGACATGGAATGAAGCACAACAATACTGCAGAACAAACTATCATGATCTGTCCACCTTCACCGATGAGATTGAAGAACAGCAGTTTTTACAAGATGCAGTCGGTCAAACCTCTCACGCTTGGGTCGGACTCTACAAACAATCTGAAACCTGGACGTGGACAACAGGTGGAGTTGCAACACGAATCAGCTGGGACACTGGACAACCAGAGAGTGATATCTGTGCTTTTTTACACAAAGACAGAAAGAAACTGCATGATCGTATATGCTATTCTACTTTCACCTTCTACTGTATGAAGATATTTAAGCCTGTCATGGTTCAGCAGTCTGAGAGCTGGGAGGGAGCTCTAGAATACTGTAGAAATCATCATGATGATCTGGCATCTCTGAGCTCAAACAGAAGCATGACTGATGCTCTCAGTAAGATCTCAGGAGATCAAACACAACACGTGTGGATTGGTCTGCGCTTTCTAGCAGGTGGATGGTTCTGGATCAGTGGAGATGATCTTATCTTCAAGGTCTGGTCTTCAGCTGGACAGCTTCAATGTCCTGCCCAAAACCAACGCTGTGGAGCTCTGGACAAGATCACACGGACCTGGACACCCAGAGACTGTGAGGAGAAGCTCAACTTTCTGTGTGTTATTCAGTAAATGCTTCATGACAGCGTTCTGGAGTGTAGGTTTGTTATAGATGTGGTAGAATTTAAAGGAGTAGTTCACCTTCAAAATGAAAATCATTCATCATTCAGTCCTCATTTACACGCCTCTTGTCATTTCAAACCTGTATGAGTTTCTTTCGGCAGAACACTAAAGAAGTCATTTGTAATAAATCTCTTGGTTTCTGTGTTTCTCTTCTGCTGTCTCTAGTGAAAAATAAATATACTAAAATGTATTTGAAATGCATTTATGTCATGCCAAGTATACTTCAGATCCATTTATATCTTATGTACTTAATGAAAATACACTGCGGTTGTATATCTGTGTTATACTAAATTGGTATAATTAACATCTGCTAAATTGGAACTAATGTTAATATACTTTAATTGTGCAGAAATAGTGCTGAAGTCCAACTAAAGATACATTGAAGTGTATTTGATTGTGTTAAAGTGGAACTATTGAAGAATACTTCAGGTACACGTGAAATATCTTCCATTGAAAGATTGATTTAATTTAAACAAATCATAAAATCCTCATCAAAAATGACATTAGAACACATTTTTAATCAAACAGGCTTAATATGAAGAAATGTTCATTGTGTATAAATAAAGCTCCATATAATGTTTAATTTTAATTGTATATAAGTTTCATTTCACTAAATAAGTTAATACATTTTAACATTATACTTAGTATGAAATAAATGCATTTGAATGAATTGTTTTTATAGGGATATCTTGTACTAAACTTGCTTATACTGTGTATTGTGTTCTATATATTGTTGGATTGCTTGTGATGTGTTTCTCATCTGTAAATCAGTTTAGATTAATCATTTACTTAATAAATACATTTAAATAAATGTAATAAACGAGGACATTAGACATCTTTGTTTAAAACTGTGAGAAGCACTTTATACATTTATTTTAATATACAAGTAAATAATACTTTTAGTAAATTATGGAATAAACTTTTTGTATAATGTCTTGATTGTAATTAAAATATATAAATGTAAATTAATACATGTGAATTAAAATTGAATTGTAACACAACTGTGTAATATTATGATATGAAAGTCAACTCTTTCTTTTGAGAGACAATTACTTCATTTATTTTGGTGCACTTTTAGATTTACAACTTGATAACAAGACTTTAGATAAGACTTTTATCTATATCAATCATTTTAAACATTTTACTCTCAAATATATATATTTTTCCCACACACTTGCTGTTATAAAAAACAGTGCTGTTGTTGAATTTCTGGATTTTTTTCTCATTCTTTTTCATTTCCTAATTTCTAAAGCCAATTTGCTTACAATGTCCTTTTCATGAAAAAGTGTATTTTAACTTAATTTGATTTACATTGCTAAACTAAGTTAGTAAAATAAGACGTATTAAAGGGGTGCTATGATGATATCTATTTTTACTTTAGTTTAGTAAACAACATCTGCTTACGACACAACCCTCAAAGTCCAGGGTTGAGTGCAAAAACATTTGCATAGGGAGTGAATTCTGTTTCTTGTCACTCAACTGAAGACATGCGTTTAATGAGGGGTGTTCATACTAAACAGATTATTTGTTTCTTGATTTCAATAAAGTATTATTGAAGTGACATTCAGGCACACTGCAAATCTAACTTCAACAAAAACACAAAAGAAATCTTTCTTAATCCATTTCCCTCCTCTCGGAGCACAGACCATCAACAACCTTTCTCCTGTGTCCGCGGTCCAGGGCAATTATTTCCAGCTCTTTCAAGGTGTGCCCCATCTCTTTGGTATCTGCCTCCAAGTCTCTTCTCCAGGTCTTTTTCCTTGTGGATTCCATGTCAGGGCCTGTCTGGTGATGCTTGTACTTGCTTTTCGCAAGGTGTGCCCTATCCATCTCCACTTCCTCTTCCTGTTTTCTTGTTCTACAGGAAGCTGGTTTGTCCTCTGCCATAATTCACAATTTCTGATGGTGTCTGGCCAGCGGATCTGAAGGATTCTGCGTTGACAGCTGTTGATAAAGGTCTGAATTTTCCTGATGTTTTTTTTTATTTTTCTCCAGGTTTCTGCTCCATAAAGAATAACCGACTTGACATTGGAGTTGAAGAGGCAAATTTTGGTGTGTGTTGTAAGCAGGCAGATTTTTGATTGACATCTGCGTCTGTGCCTGCTTGTTTGTCGATGATGCTCCCTAGGTATGTGAATGACTCCACTTCTTCTAGGGGTTTTCCTATCAGCTTTAGCAGTTCTGTGCTGGTTTATCCTAAGGCCAAGTTGGGCTGAGACAGTTGAGAGGTCGGATGTTAGCCAATTATAAAAAACGATTTACCAAATTTACAGGAAAACACATAAATAAGAACAATAAATATAGCTTAAGGTCAAATAAACATACAGAAATACATCAACACTTCTCTAAATATTCAAACGTCAGACTACGGAGGATTGTTTTATAGCATTAACAAGAGTCACAGCAGGAGTGTTTATTTCTTGTACATTAAAACACATGGCATCATGGACATTTACAGACGGAAGTGAGAGCTGAGCCCTTGAAGTGTGTTCTTTGAAGGGTGTAGGGTGAGTGCATTTGGAATTCCCTTAGAAGTGTTGCACGAGAGGATTTAACGGCTGAAGTTCCTTTCTTAAAGTGACACTTCACCCAAAAATGAAAATTCTGTCATCCTTTCCTCACCTTCGAGTTGTTCCAAATGTGTTTACATTTCTTTGTTCTGATGAACACAGAGAAAGATATTTGGAATAATTCTTACATCCAAACAGATCTCAGACCCCATTGACTCCCATAGTAGGAAAAATCACTTGATCATTTCTTTGTTCTGTTGAACACAAAACAAGACATTTTGAAGAATGTAGGACAGCAAACAGTTCTGGGCCATTTTTGACCACCATTCTTATTTTCCTACTTGGGAGTCAATGGGTGTTGAGATCTGTTTGGTTGTAAGAATTATTCCAAATATCTTTCTCTGTGTTCATTAAGACGTTTAGTCATGTCAAACGCGTCCTATTGTGAAGGGAATGATCGAGCTCACTATTCTCCCAGGTCTTCCTCTCGTTCCTGTCCCAGCCATTCATTTTCATGCTGGGAGAAATGGGTGAGTTTGCATGTTGTAAATGCGAACGACTTCAACTGCATTACAGCACGTAGCTCTAATAACGAGCCATTTAATGATTGTCTACATTAAAACAAGAAGATGTACACATGTTTAAACATAAATATCAGAAAATGCACATTCCTGCGCATGCGTGGTAGCTTTTCATAAGCTTGAGTTGATCAGGTGTTTCATTTGAATGGAGGAACGTCAGACGGAGCGGGAGGCGGCAAACTCAAAATCTGTTTTATGAAACATGCCGTTCAGAAGCTGGTAGAGGCCGGTCTGTCTCATCTCACGAGGAAGAGGGCTCTCCTGGTGGCGCTCGCCTCTATCAAGAGGCTGAGGGATCTGCGAGCACTCTCTGTGTCCAACGAGTGCCTTGAGCTCAGGCCGGGATACTCTCACCTTGTCCTGAGACTCCGGCCCGGCTACGTTACCAAAGTTCCTACCACTCCTTTCCGGGACCAGGTGGTGAACTTGTGGGCATAGCGGGAAATGTGCATTACTACAGCTTCATTCTACATGTGATGTGGTTTACTTTGATATGTGAACTGTCTCTGTAGGGTTAAGAGAGGGAAAGCTACGGGCGTTTTGTCGACAGCATCCTTAAACATCAGCTTGCCGCTATTAATTGATATTTTTCAGCTATAAACAAGTGATATTTTCAGAGATGAATTTACCACGAAATTTGTAGTAGACTTGATAACAATTTTAGAGAGAAAGTAACTGCAGGCAGAGGTTTGGTCGGCCGTGATCCTTTGTGAATACAAAAGTCAACCTTTAGTTCAGTGGGCATACAGAAAAGAATAACAGTCCATCAGTGTCTTAATTTTTATTTGGGTTAAATAGAACAAACACAGTTCAGCTTTTGCTTTATGACTTCATTGCTGAAAAAGTCTTTCCTTTACAATATCACTGCCAATGCTGCTCAAGGCTGAAGGTGCTCCGCTCATCACATCAAAGCATATCATGCCAGCTTGCTCATACATGTACATGTATCATATCAGCCTGAAAACACCGCTTCCTGAACGTTTCCATCTGTAATTCATACATGAATGATTCCAACAACATTGTGTCTGGTGTCTGTATAGTTGTGATGTGAACACCGCTAATCTCCTTCATTTAGAATAATTATTAATTTTCATTGTAGTGTGAACGTCCATTAAAGCCGGGTATATATCTCTCTGTTTAATATTACGATCATTAAAAAGCAATTTTTCATATTAATCGCCAAAGCTCTACTACGCCAGCTTGTCAGACTGGTTTGTTTGTCAGATATAATGGCGGTCAGTCACTGGGGAACATAATATCAGCGTTATGATTGGTCAGATCGCCATTCAATCGAACTGCTTGCGAAGGGTCAATTCTCCGATGCCAAATACATTTTAAGCTATTTATTAATTGATAAAAAAATTACAGCCTTTATGCTTAACTCTTAAATTATATTTATATTTGCTTTAAGAATAATAGCCAAAGTGTAAATGAAATAGATTATGTTATGATTTTCATATTCACTTTATATTTGTCAGGTCCCGGGTCTGATCAGCTGTTTGTTTTGTCTTTCATGTGTTAGTGTTTTTCGAGCACATGGAGAGTAGTTTGACATCTCTCCATGTGCTTGGAGTTCGTGTGTATACTCCACCTTCCTCGTTATCCTCATCATGCCTAGCCTAGCCTAGCCTAGCCTAGCCTAGCCTAGCCTAGCCTAGCCTAGCCTAGCCTAGCCTAGCATACTATTCTTGTTTGTCCAGGCGCCAGAGCTCTTTGCAACCTGCTTGGTATTCCTCTGTTCCCTCAGACAGGTGCTGACATGGCGAGTTTGGTTCTCCTTCTGGCTGGCCGTGTGGAGGAATTTCCCTAGGCGCCCTGAGGTTACCGTTTCCCAACTCCTCGCTGCAGGGCCATTGTTAATCCCCTTACTTGAGGCACACTCACTCTCATGGAGGATCCAACTCACTCTTCGGAATCGATTCGATCGGATTACCACTCATCTTCGGCATTGTCACGTTGATATTCAGATTCCGGGGTTGTTACGGGTCTTACTGTCCATAAGAATTCTTGAGCTGTTCAGGTCCCCTTCAACCAGCTTCCTGATCAGGGCTCGAGCGCTCTAGCCCTGTCCCATAACTTCCTTAGTGCCGGTAAGTTACTAACTTCATTAGTAACTTACCTGTTATTGTTGGAATAAATCTTTTGACCCCGCATCTGCCTCCTACCCTAACTACCCATAACAGAACGGACTGACCATTATGGAGTCAGCAGGACCAGATTCCCTCGGTTCTGCTCTTGCCCAACAAGGACTTATGCTGGGACAGCAGAGCACCCGGCTGAACGCTACCGCCAAGAGGAAGGGGCTATTAACACCCAGATATCCGAGCTCGCGGCCCGACTCGACAAACTCTGACTGGGTGCGTCTGCCGCTGCAGCCAACCGCCGAGAACCCACCAACTTATGAGTGCGCCATAGTTTTCACCCTTCCGGCTGCGTTGCGCCCTGATGTCCTTCAGTGGGGTCACTCGTCCAAACGGGTCTGCAATCCAGGAAATAAGGGAACGTTGGCTGCCGTGAGCCAAAGTTTTTGGTGGCCATCTTTAGCCTACTTGATGCAAGACACCCAACCGCCCGCCCGCTGGTCTGCTTCGCCCCTTACCTATCCCCTGTTCAGGTCCCCTTTAACCAGCTTCCTGATCATTTCCCGGCCGAGCGCCATAGCCCTGTCCCATAACTTCCTTACTGCTGGCTGGTTGGAATACATCTTTTGACCCTGCATCTGACTCCTATAGGTCTTCATGTCCTGCAATGTTTAGGTAAAACCATCTCCAAAACACACATCATTTTCCGGTCCTGGTATGAGGTTCCCTTCATAAGTGAACCAGGGTTACAGTCTTAAAA
This sequence comes from Triplophysa siluroides, assembly GCA_006030095.1. Classification (NCBI taxonomy): domain Eukaryota; kingdom Metazoa; phylum Chordata; class Actinopteri; order Cypriniformes; family Nemacheilidae; genus Triplophysa; species Triplophysa siluroides. The sequence goes on along the minus strand of VCII01000094.1, from coordinate 3,726,558 downwards.
TCGTCATGAAACGGAAGCAGCAATTGCTTTTTTTTTTCTGTATCTTGACGTATATCCGAGGGAAAAAACTTCTGAAATGTAGGGTGGGAGTTGATTTCGTTAATCGAGTACCGATTGGATCGTTAAAGGTTGGGTGTTGCCAACAAAATGGAGTCAGATTTGTAATCTAGTTTGCAATCTGTCAGTCATTGCAGCCATGCCCTCGCACCGTTCCTCATGACCAGAAGTAAAGAGTAGTCGTTTTGAGGGGATCAATTTGAATTGCCAGTTTTAATTGGATGCTGACTTTAACCTAAGATGCTCCCTTGCTGTCGGTTACCCTATGCTGTGTTGATGACGTTAGGGGTCCCTATACAAATCGGCACCGCTTAACCCCAATAGTGCTTGCAGAGCGGACACAGGCAAACTGCCACATCCATCACATCGAGCCGTTTGCAACCTGTAACCTATCAGTGCGACAGATATGGCATACCCATATCCCTCACATAAAGGTGAGGACAGGTTACTTACCCGAGGTGACCTAACTAGTGGCCTTTCCTTGTGTAGGCCACCAAGTAGAAACAGGCACTGGGAAGTGATCTATCCTCAAAGAGAGTAAAAACACTACAAGGACCAAATCCTACCTGGAAGGGAGGTGAACATATGGACATAACCCTCTAGGTTTATCAGAGGAAGATCTCACAGGAAGTACTCAGATGTGGTGGAGAGGGCAGAACCAGTTTTGGAGTGAAGGCAGATGGCCTCTTCCGAGTGGAATTGCACACAGCGCTCCTTCCGATATGTCACAGACAATTCATCATCACCTGGAGCTTCAGTCGAGACCAGACTGGGCCAAGAAATCCATCTATTATGAAAGCTTGAACGGAACACACAGTGTCGGAGGGGAGTGCAGGAACTGGCAGATTTGGGGGATTGGTCTTTCGCTCATGTTCAACCTTGTTCTACTGTTATTCAACATATGGTTTGAGCACACCATTGAAACAGGAGTTGAGTGGTTCATTAGCACATTCACACTTACTTGAAATAATGTTAAGTCTGGTTGGCTTGCTGTCCATGATGAACGGGCTTTATGTGTGACTGAACTGTTGGTTTGCCTTTAAATTGTCACCGACTAAAATTTGTGGAGAACACTTTTGTTTATCCAAATTGTTAAATTAGGTGTATCTGTAATTTACATTGCAAACATTTCCTTGAATTATTTTGATAGGAAAAGGCCTGAATTAGTCAATGAGTCAATGTAAATTCTGTCTCAGTCAGTCCTTTAAAACGTAATGTTGAATCGATGTTAAACAGGTTGCCTTTGACATTAATTCAGTCTTAAATCATTGAAATGCTATCTTGGTCATTATTTTAGAAGTGAATCTTAATCGGCTGAACTGATTTGTTACTCTTTGGCTTTTCATCATTATTTTGTAAACACTTATAAACATTTCGCATGTTGTCTGTCAAAATACAGACAAGGTACAATTACATTATGCATTTGAGGTAATCAAGTAATAGGCAATTTGTATGCTGTTTAAAAACGCAGTTTGGATGTAGTGTAACTTCTACAGTAACGACTTTTCTCACAGAATAAAGCTGTAATGTGAGTTTAAATAGTCCTGCATTGAAACAATCACAGTCATTATCAGACACATCTCACATCAGAAAACATAGTCAGGCCCATTGCCGTCACAAGCATGGGGTGGGTCCCCGGTCCAAGTAATAAGATTCAGGGCCCTACCTGGCATACAAGGCTCACGATCATGTTCGTTCGCATCCCGGCCCACACTGAGTCAGCGTCAAAAACAGGCTGCCTTATAAATAATAAATATGTTTTCTTCCCGTGGGGTTTCCTACTTTTAAATCCCAGAGACCCCCAAATATGATGATTCAATGCAGGGGAGCCAAAATATTAAGGCAACTAAGAATTGGACTCCGTCATCCATCTTGATCACACCCGCACCTGTCACTCATTACTGGACTCTTTATATTCACCCGCTCACTGTTTGCACATTGTCTTAAAATGATTTCTGCCATGATCGTTTGTTTAGAGCTTTACCTGTTACCGGTGTTGAAATTCCTTCAGTAAACGTTGTCTGTTGTTTTGTAACAGTTGCAAAAAAATTGATTTTCACAAGAATTAACAATTTACAACTTCCGTAGCGTTTTATATTCCTGAAATTGCAAAGTATTTCCATGAACTAAACAGGGTACCCTTTTATAAGTATGACAAGTACAACCTGGAAGTCATTTGGTTTACAAACATGTAAATCGATCAAATAAACACCACATTCACCGATACACAAACTCCTGGGGCCTCATTTATCAACAGTGTGTACACACAAAACAAAGAACAGTTTCAGAGCGATCTACCAACTTGTAATTATGCGCTGAATTGTGTGTAAATAAGCACACCTCTGAGCATGTTTACACAGAAAATGTAGTGGTAGAACAGTGATACTACAGACAGAAAGTGCCACCGTGTGTTTCCTGTGTCCTTCATTTGCAAATACTCAAGTAGTAAATTCATAGTTCAGGCTTGACAGTGTATAATGGTGTGAGGAGCTACAAAAGACAGATGGGAAATCCTTTGAAATGCAGTTATACAAAACATTTTATTAAAAGCATAATGTAAAAGACACACTAAACAAAACAATATATGAAAAAAACTGAAAAAGAATAAAAAGAGGTTTGCATATGAATCATTTTTACAGAAATTATATAAATAAATTATTTTTAACATCTTATTGCTTTTCTTTTTCTACATCACTTTAGCAAATCATATAAACATTGCAATTTCACCCAAAAAGATCTGCAAATTTGTTTTCTTTTCTGAACATGTTAATTTATGCAAAATAAATCTCCTATAAATAATTATGAAATTAACAATAAAAACCAAATTTAACCAAAAAATAACTTGTGAGTTCTCTCTGTATCTCCCGTGTTTCCTCCTTTGGACTACACCTCCCACGATGCTCCACGCTCCATCACCTGTCCCTAGTCTTGCTTGCAGCTAGTTCAAACGCCACGGCTGGACTTCCTCTTAATGGGAAAAAAAGAGGGAGTATATTACTCCTATCTTACGCTCATTACACTGGTTGCCTAGTCGCTTAGAGTGGATTTAAAAATCTTGCTCCTCGTCTATAAATCTCTAAAGGGTTTGGGCCCTACTTATCTCTTTGAGCTACTGACTGAATATAGTCCTCTTAGATCCCTTCGATCTTCCAATCAGGATCTATTAGTTGTCCCTAAATCGAGGCTAAAGTGTAGGGGCGATCGTGCCTTTTGTGTTGCTGCTCCCAGACTCTGGAACGCCTTACCACCATCAATAAGACAAGCCTGTTCTCTGAACATGTTCAAATCTAGGCTAAAGACATTTTTATTTTCGCAAGCGTATGATTGATGTGTTATTTTGTTTGTTTGTTTGTTTTCTTTCCATTTCTTGTCTGTGTCTTTTACTGGAAAGCACATTGTGCTTTATAAATGAATTGTCATTGTCTGCAATCACCCTCACCTGCCAGCGATCACCCCATCACCAGGACTCTATTTATACTCACCCTGTTTTCATGTTCTTTGTCTGTGTAATGTGTTAGTGAATGTTGTACTCTCCTGATTCCCTTTGCGATTATTAAAGTGGTCTTTTTTTGTAAATACCTTGGATGTCGACTCGGAAGGATACTAGACTATGGTAGAAAAAGGATAGGGACTGTTTTAGGAATGTTTCCCATAATGTATGTTCATTGCCACAAGCCTGGGTTATAAAAATGTGGTCCTCTAGCATGGAAACTGAAGATGAAAGAGAGAGGAGATGTGCAATGAAAGGGCAGCCCTGTGGAATGATGCGCACAGCGAAGTTTAGATCGCCGAACAGAGATAGCAATTAAGATTGCCTAGAATGGTGGAGGATGGAGGATTATTATGTGGATTTTTTTCTTTGTGTAGAGATGCTTGGAATTGAGTAGAATCTAAATGTATGCCTGGGAACTCAATAGATGTGTCAGGACCCATGAGGATGAGGATCCCAAGTACAGAAATAACTTTTTGAACTTTAATGATGTGCATGGCATGAGGAGGCGAGAGGATTAGGTAATCGTCGAGCAAGTGGATAATATGGGGAATTGAATAATTGTATGGCAGAATCCATAGAAGTTTTGGCAAATTATATTATTTGAGAGTGGACAGTCCATGCCAGGTTTAATTCCATGTTTGAGACCAGATAATAAATAGTTAGTGAAATTGGGGTCTGGGTGGTGAGATAGTTCGATAGACAGGCCGGAAATATTGAGAGGAGTCTACAAATATTTTCCTGAATTTGTATTATTATTATTTATTTTTTTGATGGGAAATCATGGCGGGCATGGGTGCTGCCACCAAAGGGAGGAATAGACGGGTTAATTTGAGCGCATGATATGGTGGATTGTTCTACTGACCTGCAGACTGCGCACAAGATATTTCTGCAACCCGGAAACGCAGATCAGTCCATTATTTGCCTCATTTCACAGACAACGATTAAGTCTAGTCCCAGAGGAAAATGAATGTTTGAGATGTCTTCACTAAAAACTTACCTCCCTGACATATCTTTTCAGCAAAGTATTAACAAAATTTTGTTAAAGTTAACTGACAAGGGAAAAAATGCTCAAGACAAGCATATTTGGAAGATACAAAGTCACCTAAACTGAAAACAAATGCCAAAAAATTGTTTTCATGAACACCAAACCAGAGGTCTCGGTTGTCATGAGTGTTGCGTGTGAGGGCTTCAAGGCTTTCCCTAGGCATTTCAGGCTGGCTTCCAGTTTGGGGGATGCACCTTTGAGGTCGGTAAGAGAGGCTGGCATCCCTAGGCCTTCAGCAATGGAGGTTATAAAGGAAGTTTCCCTGTCTGAATGCTTCCAGTCATGGCAGTGGCTATGTTGTGTGTTTGGGCTCTCACTTTGGAGCCCAGTCAAGCCCAAGAGCCCGCACCAGAGTCTAGTCAACCCCGAGAGTCCGCTCCGGAGTCTTGTCAAGCCCAAGAGTCTGTTCCTGAGCTCAGTCAAGCCCAAGAGTCCGCTCCCGAGTCTATTCAAGTGCAATAGCCAGTTCTTGAGCCAAGTCCAGTATACACATCTGTTCCCTCACAGACCTGGCCCTCCATCCCGCCCCCTGTTCTACCTCCGCTCCACCTCCCTTCTGGACCTTTTCTGGTATTTCAAGTGTTTTGGGAGCATCTGGAAGCCTCTCTTAAGGGGGGGATCTGTCACAAACCCAGTCCATAGGCTTGTTCAAGTTCACCCATAATAGCCTGCTAATAGAGATCAGCTGGTTGCAGACGGGGGAGGAGTAAAAATACGGCTGCCAGGTCCGACACTTCGTGCTTCCTGTAGGGAGCTGAACCTACAGCACACCACAGGATATTCATTTCTTTATCACTGATGAAGTGATTATGATAGGAATACCTATGTTTTTGCATTAAGATAACTACAGTTAACATAAAATGAGAATAAACTTCTATACTGCATTTGGATCTGCTTCCTGTTTTCCCTTGCCAGGCACATAACAGAGCCCCACTGTTTAAAATCTCACAAGTCAGAATCCTTACTTTTTCTTTATATCTGTAACAGTTATCGACCCTTTGTTGGCATTTTCCTTGGTTCTGTGTGCCCTGTCTTGTTTTACCTAGTTTCCCGAGTTCCGTTGATTAGTCGTTTAGTTCACCTGTGTTCATTTAGTTACTCATTAGTCTTGTTATTTATATCCCCCTTTCTGTTCATTCCTTTGATGGTTTTCGTTTGTGTATGCTGTGTTGTTTGTGTGTGGATGCTCCTACGTTTTTGGATTTTTGTTAATAAACCATTCTTGTGGATTACCTTCTTCGTCGTGCACTTATATACATCAGCATTCCATGACAATATCCTTACATTCTCTGTATCCTCATTCCCTGTAGTTGTTTTAAACCTCCTCGTTACGTTTATTTTATGTTTAAAATAAGGAACGTTCACCACAACATAAACTTTGTACATTTCTTCCCCCTAAATTAACAACAAGTATTCACACAGATATGGCAGTAAAATCTAGCAAATGTTTTTTACGTAATCTTTCGTATGTGATGTGCTTAAAACATGACGCTTATGAAGAATATTCTATAGTGGTCAAGAGTACTGGCCTAGACCAGTTTTTTCCAATGCTATAACTTCATAATCGAAACATAAGTGATGAATTATGCATAAGTATTAATAAATGGCATATTTAACTGTAACATTTGTCATGTTACTAGAAAAAAAACACGCTGACTTTCGTTTTTTGGCCATTTGGGTTGTGGGTAATGGTTGTATATTTTAGTACACCACTTTTTTTGTTAGGACCACACCACTGGTGTACATGCCTTGGTCATTACATTACATACATCAAGGAAGTAAGTTCCGTTTGTGACCATGTGTGATCTTGGGTAACAAGTTCTCGCGATGCGGGGTTTTGACTTCAAATACAAATGTAAGTAGGGTTTTTACTTTAAGGTAATACACTATATTTTTATTCAGCAATAAAAATATGATTTATTTAAGAAAGGAATTTTAACCATGTTAATAATTGCTAGTGTGCATCATTTCTAATTGAATTCCAAATACATACATGAGGCAGTAATGCCCTGCCTACACCCTTCAAAGAACACACTTCAAGGGCTCAGCTCTTTGAAGGCAGTAGGGCACGAGAATGCTCCCTTCCGTCTGTAAATGTCCATGATGCCATGTTTTAATGTACAAGAAATAAACACTCCTGCTGTGACTCTTGTTAATGCTATAAAACAATCCTCCGTAGTCTGACGTTTGAATATTTAGAGAAGTGTTGATGTATTTCTGTACGTTTATTTGACCTTAAGCTATATTTATTGTTCTTATTTATGTGTTTTCCTGTAAATTTGGTAAATCATTTTTTATCATTTGAAATTTTTGTGTTTTTTTGTTTTAGTTAGATTTGCAGTGTGCCTTACTAATGTCACTTCAATAATACTTTATTGAAATCAAGAAACAAATAATCTGTTTAGTATGAACACCCCTCATTAAACGCATGTCTTCAGTTGAGTGACAAGAAACAGAATTCACTCCCTATGCAAATGTTTTTGCACTCAACCCTGGACTTGTTTGAGTGAAAGTGAAAGGTCTGTGTTTGCTTCTCTAATGAGGCAGTTTAAATGTAGTTTTGTGTTTATTTTGAAGTACTTGTTCATACATGCATCACTAGTTTAACTAAATTAGTGACTTTACTCTAACAGTGTGTTGTAACATTACTTCTGATGACAAGGATCTGTTTTAGGAGATTTTAGATTTAAACTGCAAACACTTTCGCTATTTCAAAATGTCTTTGTGTTTTTGGTTGCTCGACAAAAGGTGTTTAGGTTTTGATTTTCAAAATCACTTAATATTTCACCTGTATTCAGTGTTGAGTTCCTGTTTCCATTAAGTCTCTCCTTCTGAAACCCTCCAATTGGTCAAGCTGTCTCAATCTGTTGTGATTGGTCACTCACTTTACTGGGAAGTTTGAGCATTAATGTTTTTTTTTATAACAGTAAGTGTGTGGGAAAATTATATATATATTTGAGAGTAAAATGTTTAAAATGATAGATATAGATAAAAGTCTTAACTAAAGTCTTGTTATCAAGTTGTAAATCTAAAAGTGCACCAAAATAAATGAAGTAATTGTCTCTCAAAAGAAAGAGTTGACTTTCATATCATAATATTACACAGTTGTGTTACAATTCAATTTTAATTCACATGTATTAATTTACATTTATATATTTTAATTACAATCAAGACATTATACAATAAGTTTATTCCATAATTTGCTAAAAGTATTATTTGCTTGTATATTAAAATAAATGTATAAAGTGCTTCTCACAGTTTTAAGCAAAGATGTCTAATGTCCTCGTTTATTACGTTTATTTAAATGTATTTATTAAGTAAATGATTAATCTAAACTGATTTACAGATGAGAAACATCACAAGCAATCCAGCAATATATAGAACACAATACACAGTATTAGCAAGTTTAGTACAAGATATCCCTATAAAAACAATTCATTCAAATCTTAGCTTTAATGTAGCTCTGTGGTAAGAGCATTGTGTTGCAACGCAAGGTGTTGGGTTCGATCCTGGGGGATTGCAAATACCTATGTTAAATGTATAGGATAAAGCAATTAAGCATCTGCCAAATGCATAAATGTAAATGTAAATTAAAATGCATTTATAAATTAAGTATAGTTAAAATGTATTAACATATTTAGTGAAATGACATACTTATATACAATTAAAATTAAACATTATATGGAGCTTTATTTATACACAATGAACATTTCTTCATATTAAGCCTGTTTGATTAAAAATGTGTTCTAATGTCACTTTTGATGAGGATTTTATGATTTGTTGAAATGAAATCAATCTTTCAATGGAAGATATTGCAAGTGTACCTGAAGTATTCTTTAATAGTTCCACTTTAGCACAATCAAATACACTTCAATGTATCTTTAGTTGGACTTCAGCACTATTTCTGCACAATTAAAGTTTATTAACATTAGTTCCAATTTAGCAGATGTTAATTATACCAATTTAGTAGAACACAGATATACAACCGCAGTGTATTTTCATTAAGTACATAAGATATAAATGGATCTGAAGTCTACTTGGCATGAAATAAATGCATTTCAAATACATTTTAGTATATTTATTTTTCACTAGAGACAGCAGAAGAGAAACACAGAAACCAAGAGATTTATTACAAATGACTTCTTTAGTGTTCTGCCGAAGAAAGAAACTCATACAGGTTTGAAATGACAAGAGGCCTGTAAATGAGGACTGAATGATGAATGATTTTCATTTTCAAGGTGAACTACTCCTTTAAATTCTACCACATCTATAACAAACCTACACTCCAGAACGCTGTCATGAAGCATTTACTAAATAACACACAGAAAGTTGAGCTTCTCCTCACAGTCTCTGGGTGTCCAGGTCCGTGTGATCGTGTCCAGAGCTGCACAGCGTTGGTTTTGGGCAGGACATTGAAGCTGTCCAGCTGAAGACCAGACCTTGAAGATAAGATCATCTCCACTGATCCAGAACCATTCACCTGCTAGAAAGCGCAGACCAATCCACACGTGTTGTGTTTGATCTCCTGAGATCTTACTGAGAGCATCAGTCATGCTTCTGTTTGAGCTCAGAGATGCCAGATCATGATGATGATGTCTACAGTATTCTAGAGCTCCCTCCCAGCTCTCAGACTGCTGAACCAACACAAACTCAAATGTCATACAGAAGAAAGTGTGAGGAGTAGTGCTCCAATAATCATGTAATTTCTTACTGTCTTGCTTTAAAAAAGCACACTGAGAACCGTCTGGTTGTCCATCATCCCAGCTGATTCGTGTTGCAACTTCACCAGTCGTCCACCTCCAGGTTCCAAATACGTTCTTGAGTCCAACCCAGGCATCAGAGGTTTGATCCACTGCGTCTTGTAAAAACTGCTGTTCTTCAATCTCATTGGTGAAGGTGGACAGATCATGATAGTTTGTTCTGCAGTATTGTAGTGCATCAGTCCAATTCTTCCTCTGATTTATATAGTAATGTTGTTTAATGGCACATGAGGCGAGTCCATAGAGCTGGAGGATGAGGAGCACAGTGAGTGTAGTCTTCATCTTTACCCAGTCAAGAGGTTTTGTGAGTCTGAAGATGAAGATAGAACTGTGACTCTCTCTTACTTCAACTGACACACAACCAATAACAAAAGAGTGTGATGAGTGACAGTGACACAGTCCAATCACAACACAACACACAAGAGTCAGGTTCAGGTAACCAATGAAAAGGCCATTAAATCAGATTCAGGTCAGTCTGGCATCAGAGTGTTTTTGCATTTCTTCCCCAGGTCTTTTGGACGAATTTGCATCTCATTTAACGATTGAGCAAAATCATTAAAGTTTCCTTTGGTCTGCTAAACCTTTAAAACGTCCTGGACAAATCCATGCATGGTTATGTGACCTGACGCCAATCGACCACAAAATGCAGCGACTACGCCACCCTGGATACTTGCCAGGGACAAAAATAGAGATTCTTATAACTTAAAGCACACAAGTTCACTTCAAGAGGCGGCAGGAGACGTGAGCGTATAAATATATATATACTTTTATTTAAAAGATTCTGACACACAATCTCTTGAAAATAAAGAAATATAAAATATAAACAAAGAAAATACTAGGATGGGAGAATACCACCGTAAGCAGCCTGAGACAACAAACCCTTCCAAATAGGCCAAACAAAATAGAACAGGAGCTGAGGCCCGACCGCAGGGTCTAGGGACACACTAGGCCACACCACACCTCACACTGGTTACACACACCACAGCACTCGTGGGGAACACCACCACACCAAACTCCGTCCGCCTTCGGCACTCAGCTCCTGTGAAGAAAATAGATAGGGACAGGTTTGGCACAAACTTCAAGGGTGCAGGCACTCTGCAGGTACGGGGCACTACAGTGAAATATAGCAAATAGGCGCTCTACTTGCCCACAACAATGCAGCTTCACAAAATACAAAAACAACAAGTATCAAGAAAACAAATTAAATTAAATATGCCGCTACAGCAACACCACCTGGACTACAGCAAGTAACCAAACGAAAGCAAAAACATGAAAACAGTAATGCCAACCAGGCAAAGTAATAAGAAAAAAAGAATAAAATAGAAACAGCAAACACAACAAGCAAAACAAATGAAACTAAAGAAAATTAACAATAACATAAGGTAAAGCAACAGCGCCTCCGGATAACTCCCATGTAGCTCCAAAGCGTGAAAACTACTCGTTGGTAGAGGCACGGCCAATCTGTCGGTAATGCAATAAATAGTTAGATCGATTAAACCAAATTACAATCCTGATAAAACTTTCCCAGTACATACCATGAAGAATCTCCCCACCCCCGATAAGCAACAACAGATGAATGTCGGGCGGTTGCGGCTCGTTCAACAATCTGTAGGCGGAGTTCATTTAGGCGGCCAGAAACCGCAAGATCATCACCATCATCAGATCTAAATAGAATGTGTTAGCGACTCATTACAGGGGCTAACAGGGACGAGGTTTAACCCACGTACCGTACACATCCGATCTCGTAACTCCGCGGATCAGGTGATCATGCAAATGTGCGAAGGACAACTCGTTCAGTATGTCGGGTACACAGACAGCCAACCCCCAGAATATTTGTAACGGACACCCAAGCTCGACTCCAGCTCACTCAAGCTTTCGCCTGCAAACACAAAGCCTGTCTGGTGTCACCCCAGCACAATCTTACATCACACCACCACAGCCAGTACATTTACCTGTAGAGGGCCGACGCCAACCAAGTGTCAGTCACAAGGTTTCTCTTAACGCGCCGTTCTGCAAAGAACCGCTAACATTAGCTTGCTACACATGCTACCAATTACATAGTCAACATCCCTACACACCTGTTGGACGACCGGATGTAACACCGAAGCAAAAGAAAGGGCGGGACTAGTAGAATCAAAACCCTTTAACATAGGATATATATACACCCCCATATCAACTGATAGGACAACTAATAATCAGATCCACCAATCGGCGCCATGAAAGACGTATCAGCCCTACCACAGTTATACAAATGATTTTTAATGTGATAATCTGAATTATTATCAGTGTGTCTTCTCATGCTGTCAGTCTTTCATGTTGCTGTTGGATGACTTTGTCACTCCTGAGGTTTGATTTTGTTGATATTCAACAGACACCGGCCTGGAATGAGCACAACACATTTACAAATGAAGAACAAATGAACATTTGGAATGATCTCCTCATTTCTGTGGCCGTATATAATACACACTTTGGCTGTTAAACTCAAAGCAAATATACATTTAATTTCAATGCTGAGCTTAATATTCATTTGGCGTATGAGCACTGTTCAACCCTGTTATTCAACACATGGTTTGAGAACATCATTGAAACAGGAGTTGAGTGGTTCATCAGCACATTCACACTACGAGAAATAACACTAGTCATATAGACGAGAGGTCCTTGATGTAGTGCTTCATGTGGGACTGAACTGTGGACATTAGCCTATATTGGTTTGCCAATATAGTATATGTGGAGATAAACTATAATAAACTATAATATGTGGAGAACGCTTGTCTGTCCAGTCGGTGAAATTAGGCGTATCAGTAATTTCCATTGCAAACATTTTGCATACAGGCCTTGAATTAGTTTTACAGTAAAATACCTCTATTTGGTTTTTAAGTGAGTCAATGTAAATTTAGTCAGCCCCAAAAAACCTTTCATGCACACACCCACATCCAGAAAAGATGATTCTTTTGATTTTAAATCAATGTTAAATTGGTTGTCTATGACATTAATTCAGCCTTAAATCATTATGATGATATCCGGGTCATTATTCCAGAATTTGTACAGATACACACAGTGTTTGTGCATTGAATCAGCTATATGCTGTTTTCAGTAAGTCAAAAATAGGGTTTTTATGAAATAATTCTTCTATAACATCTTGACTATCATCTCTGAAAATATCACTTGTTTATTGCTGAAAAACAGTGATTTATAGTGTCAAGCTGATGTTTAAGGATGCTGGCGGAGGAGCATTAAACCGCCCGTAGCTTTCTCTCTCTACAAAGACACATATCACATATTGGCATGAAAGTAAACCACATCACATGTAGAATGAAGGTGTAGTAATGCACATTTGCTAGTCCTCTGTAAACTAGGGGAGAGTGGATTTGTTTTCAGAAAAAAAACATTTTCAAAGAAAATTCTGTAAACCAAGATTTATTTCTGCTGAGATCAGTAACTCACAAGTGTGGTGTTTCAGTACTTGGTGATATTTTGTACAGATGAAGATCGACTTCAGTATCATTTCACTTTGAAGAAATTTACTTTCTGTGCTCGAAACTGTTTTCCGGACCAAACTGTGAGAAACTATGAAGAAATCGCGTGATAATCGGCAGTTCCTCAAGGGTTACGTGCTGAACATGCCGTCATAGCCTTCAATGCAAATGTAGTCAGGCCTCTGAGAAGATCGTTTAGTTACTTTCGTTCCAGTTCTGCCCTACGACATGCAAAGTTTGATTTACAACATTATCATGAGATGGCGGAGCTCCTGTTCCGTTCGTTTATATGTAGAGGATGTTTATGACCTGTACCGCAGCGAGCCAACAGAGACGATCAAAGGGCCGCCGGCTTCACTTTTCAGGACGTGGGATTGAGGCACCACTGATCCAACACAATTAATCATGGGCCGTTTCTTCAGCGGTCTTGTGTCCTCGTGTTTTCGCTCTACGTCATCAATAACCCTCAAAGTCCGTTCCAATACTGAAGAACAGAGAACGCATGAAACTACCCAGATGTGTTGTCGATATCAAGGATGCATTGAATCCGCTTGAAGTCCCAGAAGTCACTGCGGTGCGTCCACACAAGTTCATTCGTCCGAGGCTGCCTCGCGAGACCGGTCTGGAGAACACAAGTCCGTTCTTTGCGTTCTTGAGAAAGGGCCATGGTGTCACACCCCGTTGCTGGCGCCTTGTTCTCCACCTGAGGGTGCCATGTTGCTCAGTGTTTCTGCCTGTGTTGTGGTAAAGTCTCCTCATCCCATCATGCCTTGTGATTGTGTCCCATTTCCTGTTTGTCCCTGCATCTGCGGCCCTGTCCCAAATGGCGCCCTTCATGTGGTCTCGTGGACTTAAATTGCGCATGCTCGCCAAGTCTATGAGTCCGTAGGGTGTCCCATTTGTCATTTTTACGCTCTGAAGTGTGCTCATCAGCGAGCCCTTTGTGCCCTTGATGCGGTCATCGGCAGGCTCCACACAACTTACAACCCAGAAGTCCTTGCAAACACCCAATCACAGAATGGATGGGAGGAGTGTCGTGGATGTCAGACATATACATATAAACATGACGGATACATTTTTAAATATATGTTTTGATCAAATTCAAAATTAATTTCTTATTCACATTATTGCTTCTTCATTTTCTAATATTCAAGAATAAACACTGTTAATACAGTGCATTTTCCTACTTAAGGTCAGGGCCGTGCACAGGGGGGTGGACCGGTGGCTAAAGCCACTGCCCCTCTGCCCTCATCCTCTAAGGTGCCCCTCTCAACCCCACCTCCGGGCACGCATCCATTCAAGTTCAGTGTGGAAACTGTTTATTTTCTTTTACAGTCCGACTAAGATACTGTGTTCAGTGTGTTGGCACATCAGACTGCAAGGTGCTGAACATTCGTTTGTCTCCTCATCACCACAGATCAGGTCGTGGTCATCAACTTGATTATGCCACAGCCTCTGGGACAGGGAATGATCAGAGCACCTGAATGCATCCACAACACACACAAAATACAATTCATTTATATTTCATTAATATAACATTATTGAATTTCAACGTAATGAACATAAAGAGGAAAATATATTGATAAAGACACGGAACTTCACTTTGCTGACAAAACATGTTCGCTTTTTACTTTGAACAGCATTAGATTTCCAATCACATTTCGACCTTTAAACATGTGACCACAGAAAATAGTAAAAATTGTCATTTTGCACCCTCTAGTGGTCGTTATATGTAACAAGAATACATTAAAGCCACTGGCTCATTTTCACTAATACACAAACTTATATGACTTAAACCACATTTCTAAATCATAACAATAATCATTCTAGATAAGAGTGTTTGCTTTTTCTTAACCAAAAAAATGTCAGAAGACTTAAAGTTGTCTTTCAAATGATGAGTGAGGACATTAGATTTCTTTGCTTAACCTCAGACAGCATATAATACAGCTGCTCAGCAACACTGGCCATTGTGAGAAGCACTTTAGACATTTAATTGAATCTGCAAATAAATAATACATCTAGTAAATTATGGAATTAATAATTCATATCTTTATTGTAATTAAAAGTATATTAATGTAAATTACAAAATGTGAATACAATTTTAATTGTCACACAAGTGTAATATTGTTTTATACAGTTCTATAAACAAGAAGTTAAAAGTGCACATGATATGCTATTTCAACTTTCTTTTGAGAGACAATAACTTCATTTATCTCACATTTACAAATTAATACCAAGACTTTGGACTGATTTTTTTCATCTTTGGCATTTCTAAGGCCAACGGCTGACAAAGCAGCATCGCAAAGTTGCGTGGTTGGAACTACAGGTCTAGAGCTGATATTATTATGAAATGTAGACTTTCATGCATCAATCTTTTGATCAAAGCAACAGTGCTTTCCATATCCGTCATTCTAAATATATACACATTCAATTCTTTTAGTTTGTCAAGAAAATAGAAGCACTGTTGAAAAGTGCGCAGGCGCATGACCCCGGGGTCATTTACTGTTTATAATTAGCTTATGTTTGATGTTTTGGTTATAGTTAGAATGGCAGTGTACCTGTAATAATAATAATAACATACTAATCATATAAAAATAACAAACGTTTTAGTATGAACACCCCTCATTAAACGCATGTCTTCAGTTGAGTGACAAGAAACAGAATTCACTCCCTATGCAAATGTTTTTGCACTCAACCCTGGACTTGTTTGAGTGAAAGTGAAAGGTCTGTGTTTACTTCTCTAATGAGGCAGTTTAAATGTAGTTTAGTGTTTATTTTGAAGTACTTGTTCATACATGCATCACTAGTTTAACTAAATTAGTGACTTTACACTAACAGCTTTTTAAAGTTTTTTTTTGTCTTTAAGGGTAAGGTGTAAGGTGTCCTTGGCCAGGATTTCAGGTGTCCTCCGGAGGTCGCATTTGTTGTAAAAAAATAAACGACTTTGCCAACAGAGCGTAACAGATCGGTAAGGTTTATTTACTATACTATTTGGTGTTACAGTTAGCTAACTACAGAGTTCTTGAGCTGCCTTTGAGCTGTGTCTCAACGCAACGCGACAAAGTCAATAAAACATATTATAATGAGGCATTTGTTGCATCCAGCGAGGACTTGCTGAATAAAATGACTTATATTGACTTTTGTCATGTAGCATCACACTGCAGGGGACAACAGCCAGAGGATACGATGCTGAATCCACCTCCCAATGGACGTCACTGAACATGATGTCACGTCAGGGAGACGTTCAGATCCTGTCTGTATCATGTCTGTGAGTTCAAACCAACTTTTGTTCGTCTGCTGGAAGTGCAAAACTGGTTTTGTTATCTGAGCGCCTGACTGGCAGTGGTGGAAACAGTACTGAACAAGTGTACCAAAGTAAATGTATTGTTACTTAAGAAATACTAAGTAAGAGTAGATAAGTAGTTTGCTGAAAAACTACTCAAAGTACAGCGTTACAAAGTACTTGACTATTGTTTTTCTATTTTTACCCCAAATGGGGTTTTGTGAGCATGATGGAGAGGTAAACATGCTCATGTAAAAATGATTTCACTGTGGACAGGAGGGCAGTTACATAAAGACCACAAGTGAGAATTACAGAGCCAGAAAACGTGTGATATTGTCTGATGCAACATGAAGACAATAAACATATACAGTTTATCTGTGTTCTTCAAGCCATCTCTGGTATTTGCATAAGATAATGTGTATTTATCACAGCCTGTACAGCAGAATAGAATTTGAAAAAAGAATATATTTTCTGTCTCAGTCTATGATAAGAAGCAACATACAACCACAAGAGTGGGATATTTCAAAGGTCACATCATTTGAATGGTTTTATGAGGGGCAAGAGAATAAAAGTGATAGGTTTGATCAAAGAACAATAACAATTTAAGTGTGTCCCAAAACTATTTTTCTGTTTGTACTATTATTCTGTTTCCGCCCGGATCAAGTACACGGTTTCCCTCCTCACATATCAGAGCATCCATGGAAACGCCCCCACCTACCTTGAAGAACTTCTTACTCTACAGACCCCAGCAAGTTCTCTCCGCTCCACAAATACGTATCAGCTGCTTCCCCCTAGACTAAGACTCGCACCATTGGGGACAGAGCTTTCTGCCCCGCGGCCCCTCGCTTGCCTGCCCTGAACATCTGAGGGCCCACAAATGATTGACAGTTTTAAAAAGAGTCGTTAAATGCACCTTTTAAAAACGTTTTTCAATGTTTAAATTGTTTGTAATGTTTAATTGTTTGTGTTAATGTTAGCTGTAGCCAGCTTTTTATTTATTTAATTGTCTGATTCTATTATTACTTTTTTGTAGAACTTTTCTCAGGACTGCTAGCAAAAATGTTTGCATGGTAAATTACTGAAGCACCTAGTTTCACAAACTGAATAGACAATCTTTATCTACGAGATTTACTGGTGGAAATATACTAGCAAAGCAATAAATTGTCTACAGTTCAGTCCCACATGAGCTGATTCTCAGCATCAAACCTCTCCATCAAGGACAGCAAACCAAACCACTCAACTCCTGCTTCAATGATGTGCTCAAACCATATGTTGAATAACAGTAGAACAAGAATGAATATGAGCGAAAGGCAAATGCATAATTGTCAAAGAAATACTGTAAATATGGCAAAGAAATCTATAGTTTTCGTCCTGTCAATCACTCGATTGGCACACCCCATTGTGGATATGAGGGAAGCCACATCAGCCGTTCTGACAGTTCCAGTCCCGCAGACCGGCTCTGAAACCATCCAGCTTTAAAACAATAAAAACTATAACACGCAAACGCATGTTTTTACTGACCAAATGACCGGTTCACTAACAAAAATGACACAAGTTTACTCAAGCTAAGCATATGAAAACACATCCATAATTTGGCAAAACTTAATGAGAGTTTATAGTAGTAGGCAAAAACACATGCCTTCTTGTTCTTTTGCTTCGTGTTGTTGCTGTTTTTTTCGCTCCAGACAGATAGTTTTGAAGACTGGGTCATATGTGAAGACGCATTTCGGCATATGATGCTCATGTCATGACCTGCCGCCCACTGCTAGCGTCTTGTTTCGGTCCTCAAAGGGGCCCTCTGGTGGTGCAGGGGCCCTATGCAATCTGCATAGTCTGCATGTAGGAAGGATCGGCTCTGCTTAGCGTCATCTACACAATGTAGAGTGACTGACGGCAGGGGAACATCTCAGGTTTACGACTGTACCCCGGTTCACTGATGAAGGGAACGAAGCGTTGTGTGCCTCATACCACAACGCTAATCTAGCTGTGAGTGGGTCCTTCCCTGGAAAACAATTTAGAGTGTAGAAACAACACCACTTTCCCAGCAGCTTCACTACGAGGAAGATGTGTGACAAGGAGTTCTGACGCTATATATAAATGCAAGATTGAATCCGCATTTTGCCAAACTACATAGCGCTCTGTTGGGGTCTCCATTACTATTTGACTGTGACGCGCGTCAAATTTAAATAACAAACCTGAGTCAACAACTTATGTTACTTAAGTAATGTACAACGTGGTTACGAACAGACGGAGGAGGCCTGTTTTTATGCCTTTTTTTGCATATGGGCCCGGACCTGACTTGCAACGCCACTGTCAAATATTGGTTGTGTTTGTTATTTTTTCTACATTTCAACACTTTAGTTTGTTGAGTGTGTTTAAAACTGTGTACCGTTCACAGAGGCTTCAAACTTTAAACGTTTAGTTGCTCTGGGACACAACATACGAGTCTTATATCATAGAAATGTGGTTAAAGGATGAGTATTCAAAGGTATAGAGACCAAAGTAAACTATTCTGATTTGGCTGCTTTGAATAAGAAATCTGTGGAAAACGACCTGGGGAACAAATGCCAAAAAACTTTTTTTTAAATCAGACTGACCTGCCCACTGTTTATTCTTTAGTTTTCATGAATTTAATACAATGGCCTTTTCATTGGTTACCTGCACCTGACATGTGTGTGTTGTGTTGTGATTGGACTGTGTCACTGTCACTCATCACACTCTTTTGTTATTGGTTGTGTGTCAGTTGAAGTAAGAGAGAGTCACAGTTCTATCTTCATCTTCAGACTCACAAAACCTCTTGACTGGGTAAAGATGAAGACTACACTCACTGTGCTCCTCATCCTCCAGCTCTATGGACTCGCATCATGTGCCATTAAACAACATTACTTTATAAATGAGAAGAAGACATGGAATGAAGCACTACAATACTGCAGAACAAACTATCATGACCTGTCCACCTTCACCGATGAGATTGAGGAACAGCAGTTTAAACAAGACACAGTCGATCAAATCTCTGATGGCTGGGTTGGACTCTACAAACAATCTGGAACCTGGACATGGACGACTGGTGAAGTTACAACACGAATCAACTGGCATGGTGGTGAACCAGATGGTGATAACTGTGCTTATTTACGTAAAGACAGTAAGAAACTGCATGATGATGAATGCTCTACTCCTCGCACCTTCTTCTGTATGAATGTCTCTGAGTTTGTGTTGGTTCAGCAGTCTGAGAGCTGGGAGGGAGCTCTAGAATACTGTAGAAAGCATCATGATGATCTGGCATCTCTGAGCTCAAACAGAAGCATGACTGAAGCTCTCAGTAAGATCTCAGGAGCTCAAACACAACACGTGTGGATTGGTCTGCGCTTTCTAGCAGGTGGATGGTTCTGGATCAGTGGAGATGATCTTATCTTCAAGGTCTGGTCTTCAGCTGGACAGCTTCAATGTCCTGCCCAAAACCAACGCTGTGCAGCTCTGGACAAGATCACACGGACCTGGACACCCAGAGACTGTGAGGAGAAGCTCAACTTTCTGTGTGTTATTTAGTAAATGCTTCATGACAGCGTTCTGAAGTGCATGTTTGTAGCTATAATAGATGTGGCAGCACTTAAGGATGGAGGTTGGGATGAAGTTGGCTGTAGTGAGTTTATTACAAATGTTACACATTTTTAAATGTTGCTTAGTAGCGCTAATATAAAATTAAAATATTTATTTTGTTAACTTTGAATGACAATTGTATCATAAATTGTACAACTTGCTATTATTCAAGAATGTAGCTGCATTCCAAGACCAAATGCATCACATCGGCGTATAAATGCGTCCTTCGTTCTCTGGCAGATGCAGAATAAAGACAAAATGAAGCCAGATTATTTTCAGATGTTGATTCATTAAAGTATGTTTTGGTAAAGACTGGGGTCAGATTAATGTTTATTGATATTAATTTGAAGTACAAAATGTAAAAATGATTTGAAATATAATTTGAGATATACAATTGAAATCTAAAGAACAAAAGCTGTTTACCACAACCTTTCTGAATGTTTCTGAAAAAGTGAATTCTTATATTTGTTTCTTGTCAACCTCGACTTACTCTGCTAAGATCTCCTGAAGACGCACCTTCTGTTTATTGATAAATTAAAGAAATCTCTTGTTTTCTGTGTTTCACTTCTGCTGTAGCTTGTTCTAAACTTGCTTATACTGTGTATTGTGTTCTACAGATTGTTGGGATGCTTATGGTGTTTCTATCTGTGAGTGGGTTTGGATTGATCATTTACTGAATAAATAAATGTAAATGTGATGCAAATGATGAGTGAGGACATTAGATTTCTTTGCTTAACCTCAGACAGCATATAATACAGCTGCTCAGCAACACTGGCCATTGTGAGAAGCACTTTAGACATAAAAAAACATTTAATGTACAAATAATTAAGAAATGTGAAATAAAATGTAATTGTAACACAAGTGTAATATTGTTTTATAGGGTTCTGTAAACAACAGTAATAAATTCAAGTAAAATAAGTCATATTAAAGGGGTGCTATCGTGGTGACTTTTTTAACTTTAGTTAGTGTGATTTTGCTGTTTGAGCATAAACAACATCTACCACGGCGTCACAAGGCTCAAAGTTAACAGCAAAAGGATATACGTTCTTTAACAGAAATCACTAGGGCAAATGGCTGGTTGGGAGTTTTAAGACTTTATTACAGAGAAAACAAAGCAAGAGAAAAACAAAAACAAAACAACTTAAACAATAATACAATTGAAGGAGGGAGAAGAAAGCAAATTTAAAAAGTACATAAACTTGTGTTTTTTTTTTTTCAACAAATGTGACCTCTGCAGGAGACACTTGAAATCCTGGCAAGGACGTGTCCAGGAAAAATGTCCTTTATGATCACCCTAGGATACAGGTGAAAAATAAAATGATAAAAAACATGAACACCTTTGGTTGAGCACCCAAAATCACAACAAAGACTTAAAAAATCTCCTAAATTCTCATCACCTCAAGTAATGTTATACATTTACATTTATTCCTTTGGCAGACGCTTTTATCTAAAGCTAAGTTATTACACAAACAACACACTGTTAGTGTAAAGTCACTAATTTAGTTCAACTAGTGATGCATGTATGAAAAAGTACTTCAAAATAAACAAAAAAAATAAATTTACATTGCCTCATTAGAAAAGCAAACACAGACCTTTAACTCAAACAAATCCAGGGTTGTTTGCATAAACATTTACATTTAGTCATTTAGCAAAAGCTTTTATCCAAAGCGACGTACAAAGTAAGGCAAAACAATAGAAGCAATTTGTGCAACAAAAGAACAACAATGCATAGGTGCAGTAAAAACTGGTCTACCAAATTTACAAGCTAAACTAACGCAAAATAAATATAGCCTAAGGTCAAATAAACATACAGAAATACATCAACACTTCTCTAAATATTCAGACGTCAGACTACGGAGGATTGTTTTATAGCATTAACAAGAGTCACAGCAGGAGTGTTTATTTCTTGTACATTAAAACACATGGCATCATGGACATTTACAGACGGAAGTGAGCATTCTCGTGCCCTACTGCCTTCAAAGAGCTGAGCCCTTGAAGTGTGTTCTTTGCAGGGTGTAGGCAGGGCATTACTGCCTCATGTATGTATTTGGAATTCAATTAGAAATGATGCCAAGAGGAATTAACGGCTGAAATTCCTTTCTTAAATAAATCTATCTAAAATATAGTGTATTACCTTAAAATAAAAACGCTTCTTACATTTGTATTTGAAGTAAAAAAATCCTCGCCATCTTTGTTTCACAATGCATCGCGAGAACTCGTTACCCAAGAACACATAGTCACAAACGAAACTTACTTTTCTATATTTATTAAAAAATACATTCCTTTGTCTTACATTCTTTGGGCCTTTACTGTGTTATTTGTCCCTGATGGACAGCTTCAGTTACAAGTCACTGCCATGATGCACATGAACTTCTGCTTCCCATGTTCAGAGGTTACTGCGCAGCCTGATCGGCACATGACATCAACATGTTGCGAAAGCAAAGCAAAGTTTTTCAGTTTAGCAGCACAGCCATTGAATCAATCTTGTGGTGCTTTGATGTGTTTAAGTCAAGTCTTTTTCCTGCTTTAAAGGGGGGATGCAACAGTGTTTCATGCATTCTGACTTATTTACAATGTTAAACGTGCTGTCTTTTCATGCTTGACATGGTCAAAAACGAGTTGGATGTGTGACGTGGTATTTCTGTGTTTGATACACTCCCCTGGTGTTCACATAGGTTTGGGAAAGTTTTTTTTAGAACATGAAAACCCTTATTGGGCAATTCTCCTGGAAAAGCATGTCAATGGCAAGGAGAAAGAAATGGCCCGCCCACGCGTCCACTGACGAGCGATAAGAAGACCCGCTTACCATCATGATTGGCTGCACTGTGGGCCTGTAGCTCAGAAGAAATGTCATAGAAATGTCTGTATCATGTCTGTGAGTTCAAACCAACTTTTGTTCGTCTGCTGGAAGTGCAAAACTGGTTTTGTTATCTGAGCGCCTGACTGGCAGTGGTGGAAAGAGTACTGAACAAGTGTACCAAAGTAAATGAATTGTTACTTAAGAAATACTAAGTAAGAGTAGATAAGTAGTTTGCTGAAAAACTACTCAAAGTACAGCGTTACAAAGTACTTGACTATTGTTTTTCAATTTTTACCCCAAATGGGGTTTTGTGAGCATGATGGAGAGGTAAACATGCTCATGTAAAAATGATTTCACTGTGGACAGGAGGGCAGTTACATAAAGACCACAAGTGAGAATTATAGAGCCAGAAAACTTGTGATATTGTCTGATGCAACATGAAGACAATAAACATATACAGTTTATCTGTGTTCTTCAAGCCATCTCTGGTATTTGCATAAGATAATGTGTATTTATCACAGCCTGTACAGCAGAATAGAATTTGAAAAAATAATATATTTTCTGTCTGAGTCTATGATAAGAAGCAACATACAACCACAAGAGTGGGATATTTCAAAAAGCAAGAACCCAAGGTCACAGAAGGAGATGACGGGCCGACCTAAGTCCAGGAGACAAAAATAAATTGATAGACATGTGAGAAAGGATAGGCCTAAGAGCACTACAAGGAAATATTAAAAGTCGCCTGGCCTCGTTGCGAACAGCAGAGAGCTTGAGAAAGCAACATAAGAAAAATGAGCAAACCAGGACCGCTTTCTATAAAGATCCTTACAAGTTTGTCAGTAGCATCTCTAGCAAGGAGAAAACTGGAACCCTTAAAGTATCTCTAACAGATCTTGAGGAACACCTACTGAAAACGTATTACGACAATCAGAGGTATGAGCCAATCTCCATTCCAGAGGACATGCCACCAATTCGGCTACGAGAACACCAGATGAACACAAGGCTCCCTTAATGGAGCAAAGTGAGAGTGTAGTAAAACGAGAACGATCAGCCTCAGGTCCTGCACCCAACGGTATACCATACAGGCTCTACAAGAACAGCGTCACCTGGTAGTAGATGAGGTTCGGCATCGAGAGGAAGCAAGTAGATTCACCAGAGCGGTCTCTCAAGCCCAGCAAGGCCATTGGATGAAGTGGGAAGGCATTGAACGGTGCAAAATCACTTGAAGAGAGCTGTGAAGTAGGGAAACAAACAGGCTAAGTTTTATAATAAGACCTAGTTATGATATGCTGCCCTCAACAACAAATCTGCATGTTTGGTGTGGAGAGGATCCAGCCTGCAACCTATCCTTAAACATATTCTTGTGGGTTGTAAGAAGAGCTTGACACATGGGAGATACACATGGCGCCACAATCGAGTGCTAAAGTGCTTGGCTGCAGCAGTAGAGACCAAGAGAGTGGCAGCAAATGCCATCCCCCAAAACACCAAGACTAACTCACTTAAAAGGCAATCCTTTATTCGGGAGGGGCAGAAACCGCAGGCCAAGCCCTTAACCCCAGATTCAGGTCTGCTGAGTATAGCCAGGGATTGGGAAATGCGAGTGGATTCAAACCACAGACTTACTTTCCCATTGGAAATCACAGCGACCAACCTGCGGCCAGACATGGTTCTGTGGTCCAGCTCCAGTAGGACAGTCCTCATAGTTGAGTTGACTGTACCTTGGGAAGAGGCCATAACAAGGCGCTTGAAAGAAAGAATCTCAGGTATGAACATCGGGGATGGACAGCGAAAGTGTTCCAGGTGGAAGTGGGCTGCAGGGGCTTCGTTTCCACTAACAACCAGAAGGTAATGTTACATGCAAAAAATCAAACATATTTCAATGCTTTTTCTCATGTCTCTGTCTCTATATTTTTTCTGAAATGTTTTGTATAAAGTTACTTTGCAATGCAAAACTGTTAAAGGGCTATAAAAAAAAATGTTAATCGGATTGAATTTCCTCGATTCAGCTCGAAATGACTGGAGGTGGAAATTCCTTGACTGATACAAATACAACACGCTTTCAAAAGCATCAAAAGCTTTAATGTTTTCTGCAAGTCTCTGTTAAAGTTCCCTTTTGTTTCATGTGTCCGTCATCAGACACATGCGATACGGTCTTACTGTCTGCCTCCACTTCTTCATTAGTTTTATTATAGCATATAATATATATTCACACTATGAACGATAACGAGAAAAAAAGTTTCAAAAGTCATTCTCAATTTAAGAGAACAGGAAGGTTCACAGCACAACTATAAAGATAAAGATACAGAGAACAATATTGTTGGGATTATAAGAACCAGCTCTGGGTCCAACGACAGAATCCGATGATGTGAGCGAAGGTGTCCCGTGTGTTCTGTCTTTCCATGGTGCCTTTAACAGATTTAGCGCTATAGTAATTCACAACTTATTCTGTCAAATATTGATGCTGAGTAATGTATTTTTAATGGGTTAATATTGTATGTCTGTGTGACTGTTGCAGGTCAGAATCTCACATACCAGGACTTGATCCTCGAGGTCACTGAAAATAATAAATCGACTACCATTGTGCCTGTGTACTATGATGGGTGATTTATTCACAATAAAGCTCAGTTTCTCGTACCGTATTTCTTACGTAAGCAATGGTCCCTGATCTTCACCCATCTGAAAGTAGAGCCACCAGACACGGAACTAGTCACTGGAGAATGTATTTTTTACATACTTTACACTCTTAAAAAAGGTGCTTCTAAAGGTTCTTCAATGCCATAAAAAAACCTTTTGTTTCCATAAGAACCTTTAACATTTCAAGAACCTTTCGGTTTCACAAGATGGATCTTTAAATAACATTTGACTGAATGGTTCTTTGAGGATCCAAAAATGGTTCTTCTATAAAATCACTGTAAAGAGAAACCTTTAAACACCTTTATTTTTAAGAGTGTGCAACTAGAAACATTCTGTATCACCTAAAATTCAGCAGAATTGCAGAATTATTTGAAAATATATATATACTGCAAGCATTTAAAAAAATTACAAAAGGTTGGAAACTTAATATAATTTAAAATAATTAACAGTATAATTGGGTAAAGAAAGCAATTTAACGTTTGTCACAAAGCAGAAAACCCCATACACAGTCATGTGATTGTTATATAGGGTCTCGATCTCGTGTAGTGACTGTTTGTTGCTCTGAGCCTCTTGATCTTTTTTATAAATATATTTCAGAGATGTAGAGTTTGTGAGGCACAACATTGCTCTTTTTACCTGTGTGTAGCCTATTTGTACATTTAAGTTAAACCCTGAATATAAACAACCTGTATGGCACATGTATGTCATAGTTTTAATAAACGTTCTTTCACTGGAAGGCTGCCATGTTGTTTGTGTCTCAATACATGACGTGAGAAGGTTGCAACCTTTGAACTTTTCGACTGAGCTCTTATTTACAGGGTTTGTCTCTCTGTTGATATCTGCTGAGAACGCTCTATTGTTTGTCTAAACAATGCCCTCTGTCGGTGTGTCTTATTTGGTTCTCCATGTACACTACAGTAAAAAGACTAAATACACAGAAATAAAATGCATCTCACACAACCCAAACTCATTCTCTTCACGCTAACCCAATGGTTCATGATTTCCATCAGTACAGAAGATGAGAGAGAATTATGCACAGGTTCTGGCTTCCAGAAATCTTTCTTCAGTGCGTGTGCACACTCTTAGGATGAACTCCACACAAAGTTTTATAAATGAGACCCCTGGACACTGGACTGTGAGGAGAAACTCAACTTTTCTTCTTTTGCACAACTAGATAGTGTTTACTTACCTGGCATACTGTAAACAATTACTGCACCATAACATGCGAGATGACCAGATGTCCATGCTCTTCCACCTAAAGCATCTTTATCCATATTCCCTCCAGACAATAAATATATATATATTTGAATAAAGTGAACAGACCATTAAATTAGTTAATGCCATCTAAGGGAGGGAATACTCAAATATTAACCAATGGAAAACATTTTGTTTCGTTTCCTTTTTCAGCACATGGCAACATATTTTCTTGATTGAAGAGAACATATTTCATAAATATTTGTCAGTATAATTGCCTATAAAAACCTGAATCACCTTTACTGGGAATTTACATTATATATCATGAGGATATATGCATAAGGCCATACTGTTATTATCTGCACACGGAGACAGAGTGAGGTTTCACATGCAGTATTTAATATCCAGAATCACAAACCATAAGATCAGTACAATGTCAATACGACAGAAAACAAAACCAGAAGGGTGCTAAGAACAGCAGAACTGAAAACACCTCAGACTAAACAATAGTTATGGGCGCTTTCGAAACAGGCTTCATGAAGCTTCCGAACCCGTATCAAATCTTTTGCATGCAATCAGTGCTTCGAAACGCATATCAAACTGGCTTAGTCACGTGTTTTTTAGCAAACAAGGCTTCATTACGTCATTACTGTTTCGAAACGTTTCAAACTCAACGACATTTCGCCACCAGGGGGTGTTGATCGTAAAGTAAACTCAAACCACTGTTCTATAACTGATGTAACTGTTAACCAAGAAATAAAAAATAACATTGTTTGCAGTGATCTATGGACAGTGATCCTCTCTCGATAAGTATCACTTAATGTGAAATCTAGTCAAATTTAACTAAACAAACAGATCCATATGTTGTGTTATTGATATATGTTGGATAATTTGGCATCTGACATACATTATTTCAAAGATGAGTGCAGTAAATAGTCAAAGGTCAATTGTAGCCTATGGGACCATGTTGAGAATAGCCTTGTGAGGTGTGTGATGGCAAATCATAAATACGAACACCTTATCAATGTTGAAATACTGCATTCCCACCACCTTCATTTATTGGATGGGCATAGGTGTAGCCAAAACATCTGGTGTTCCTATGGTATTTGTGTGTTATACGAGAGGGCAGGGACAAAGACGAGACCTGGAGAGAGCATGTGGAAGGCCAGAAAGGTCAACATGTCTATCTCCACATAAAACAAGGGATCCTGCTCTGATTCTGCCTCAAGACCAAGAAACACCTGACATGAGGTAGAATCATGATAGAACCCCCGCCTTAAGGAGCGATATCCTGACGCTCCTTAAGGTGACGAACAGGACAAGACAGACTGTGACAATGACTAGAACCACCAAAACATGGAAAACAAAAACTGGGGCAGACAAGAATGCAAGATCATGGGGTTGGGGTGACAAATAACAAACAAGGGAGGGGGAACAACAAAGTCCGGGGGGGTACACATGGGTTGGGGAGTCACAGTTCAGGGGGGGCGCTCAAAAGCGCAGAGACCTGGTGGGGGTAGTCCTGGGGGGAACTGCCGACTGGCCGGCCTCACAATGCTGGGGAAAGCCGGCTGAGTCTCCGGCTGGACAAGAAAAAACTGGGTTTAAATAGGCAGGTAATGAGGCTAACTGGCTCGGCTGAATGAGATTGAACTTGATTATAAAAAGGCACTAAAAGCAGCAAAAGCTGAGCACCTCCGAAACATCATAGAAACTGACAAAAACAATCCAAGGTTTTTGTTTAGTACAGTTGCTACATTAAACAAACAGACCTGGCTATTCCGCCGCACCCTGGTAGCAATGAATTAATGAAAAAACCTTACACGAAAACATACGAGACAACATAGTTAAAACCCAACCTCCAAGTGTGTCCGATGAATTACTATCAACCATCACCCCAAAAGAAAAGCTACAGTGTTTTCACCTATAAAAAAGATTTAACGAAACTTATTGCAACATCCAAACCTACTACATGCTTATTAAACCCCATTCCAACTTAATTATTAAAAGAGTTACTACTTGTTGCAATTGAGCCCATTTATAACATTATCAACTCGTCAATTAATCTAGGCCATGTCCCATTACCCTTTAAGCTGACTGTCATTAAGCCTTTTATCAAAATAAACAAACTTAGACCCCATTGAACTTTGAAGTTATAGGTAGATTTCAAATCTCCCTTCTGTGTCTAAAATACTAGAAAAAGTAGTGTCCACTCAGATGTGCTCTTTCCTACAAAATAATGACATACATGAAACATTTCAGTCTGGCTTTAGACCGCATTGTCAGGGACCAAGCAGTCAAATTAAGGCATAGCAGAAAGTTCCCAAGAAAAAAAGATTCTATTTAAAAAAAATCTTTAAATTAACTTTCCAAATGGTAAACAAGAAATAAATGAGATCAACAAAATTAAATCTTGAGCTCAATTAACATAGCTAACCCAGAATTAACTGAGCAGCTAACAAAATTGACCTCCTTGAAATGGCACAAGGAACACATTTATACAAACAGACTAGTCCAAATAAACACACATGGGGGAAACCATAAATCAATTAAGTAAGACATTCAATATACATAACAAACGATTGTTTAAATTATTAATATAAGGAAAACTAAACTATGACAAGTAACCATTACAGCAAATAAGAAGCCAGCCTAAGAACTAGAAGTCCCAGCAAACAATTACTTCTCCCTACACCCCCACAGTCAATCAGCCAGTTAGTTCCGGCTAGCAGAACTAATATGTGGGCATGGTGGCACGCCAGTCCCTTTGTTTGGATGGACCACCCCAGGAAGTGCTGGACCTCGACGCCGCTGTAAAATTATCAATAAAACGAACTAAGTTGTGTGCACCCAACCAGTAAGGATATTGAACTTAAATAAATTGTTTGAAATTAAATAAAAATTTAAAAATTATTTTAAATAAATATGATGAAGTAAATGAATGTGTATTAACTAGGAGAGAGTGAGAATGTAAAGCAAGATTACGCTTCACAATTGTGTGGCACTATGGTGGGCCATCACACGCATCATAGCTCTGATACTGCGCTCGTTAAAATTACAAACGACCTTCTTATAGCATCAGATAAAGGTAACATCCCACTCGTAGTCCTGCTTGACCTTAGTGCTGCGTTCGATACTGTAGACCATAAAATACTTTTAGATCGTTTACACAATTATACCGGTATTCAGGGACAGGCACTACAATGGTTCAGATCTTACTTATCAGACCGGTATCAATTTGTCCATTTAAATGGGGAATCGTCAAATCTAAGTAAACTATACATTACCTCAGGGATCGGTTTTAGGACCCTTGCTTTTCTCCATATACTGTACAAGCTTCCTCTTGGCAACATTATTATAAACATGGAATTAGCTTCCACTGTTATGCAGATGATACTCGGCTATATATCTCATCGAGACCAGATGATTCCTTCAAGCTATTGATGGACTTTAAAATGTCCTGCATGTTCAAAATTGGAGAGAAAGGCCGCTCAAATAATCGTTGAAATTTATTGATCAGAAAGTTTCAAATACAGCGCAGGGTTGTCTCGGACACAACGTCTCACAAAGAACCAACCCCGGAAATCAGTTTTACAGCCTATATATAGTATTTGTCGACATGTCTCTTCTTCCTGCTGCGAGGGGAGGGTCCTCCCTGTGCTCATCCAATCAGCTTTCACTCCTTTGTTCTCCTAGTTTCTGTAAAACATCCCATGACAAACCCCCACCCAATTTCTGCAGTCTGTTCTAAGTAATCAGTTGTAGCTATGTGTGTGCGTGCACATTCCATGCTGCACCCCCACACACATACCAACCCTGTAGTAAGCACATTTAATATCAGCACAGAACCCCTCACAGTTTCTATTTAAACATTTTCATTAAGGCACACACACACATTGTTTTAATCACACCATGATAAAGAGTAAAGATTTAAACGTAATAAAACTTATTAAAAACTCCTTCAATCCCTCTCTTGACCTCTGAAAGAGGTCACATAACTTCATCCTCATCATTGTCATCACCATCATCATCAGTAAATTGATTGCCAGACAACAGTGGCATACTGTAAGGGGGTGGGGTGAGATCTTTCTTTTCTATTGCAGCCACTATTAAACGGTTACATAATGCTCTGATACATGGAATACAGCAACATCCACAGGTGACCAAAATTCCTAATTTACTAAGCAACGATTATCAACATTGTATAAGAATAAAAATAAAACCACAAAGCTTATCATACCTGGTAAAATCGAGACACGCAGTTGCAGTGTGGGAAGTTCTGGTTACAGATGCTTCCCTGAGTCCTTTGCCAATGCACATTATATACCCAGATGTAACAAAGCCAATGGTCAGCGAGAAACTTGGTTTGATTGTTTTCTCGTCACTGAAGAGAACATCAAATGAGATCTCAATCTACATATAAACAGGATTCCCTGAGAAAGTCACACCTCTTTGAGGAGTGCAGGTGATGGATTAGAGTTAAACAGTTTTAATATACTCTCTGTTAGATTTGAAAGAACAAGACCTTTTTACCCATCGCACCATGACCTTTAAAACAATACCATCATCAAAACTTCATACTATGACAATAAATGATATACACAGTATAAAGCGTAAGCATTTTCCCAGTGATCAGGGCCTGAAGAGATGAAGGGGAGGGGTGTGACAAGAAGAGGGGGTTCAATTCCTGGCATCAACAATCCCTGAGGGGAGGGCAGGAGGATATTCCTCAGGATCTAACAAAATGGGGTTTCATTGTGTTGTCCCAGCATCAAAAACAACCTTAGTTCTTAGGACTTTTCCAGCTGCCTTACAGTTCCTCCCCTGACCCCTTGGGGCAATCTCAGAGCAGTCCCTAAGGGGACATTGTTAGGCATTTTTGGTCATTGTGTATCAATTACTGCAGAAGTCTCTGTAGAGCTGGCACTGTGCAGAGAGGGTGGATCTTTGGTCTGGATTGTCCACCTAGGTCTGATACTCTGCAATATCTGCAATATAATCTGTTGTACCAAGTCCATTGTTTCAGTCAGAGCCCATGTGCTCTGTTTGTAGAAGGTGTCTCCCACCAAAGAGAAACATCTTTGTGTAGTAGTGTCCTCCCCAGGATATTTATCTGACCCATTTATCCTAAGTTACTCTTGGTAGAAGGTATGGTTTGCAGGGCAGCTCCATAGGTGAAGGAATTCATCTCATAATAACACAGCATTGTGTATGAGACACCTGAACGACATCTGCATAAGCATACAACAACTGAACACTGATGAACCTAGTAACATTGGGAGATGATGATAAAGGGTTACAACAACAAATGAGATAACTAGATCTTTCATGGAACCTGGTGCGAGTGGTGAATAAGGTCTCAATTTCATCCAAAGCCATTTATAATATCACATAAGGTGATCTCATTTGATTACCTGATTCTTCACCATAGTGGAATTTAGATACTCTGAGTATTTTAAAGGAAGAGTGGCAAAAGTCAATTTAACTGGCATATTCTCCAGTGAAATACATCATTACATCATACAATAACAATGTATAATTATACCTTTCAAATATATTGCATATAAAATACAAATGTACAGTATGCATATAAATGTATTTTCATGTGTATATAAAATCCAGATAATGTTATGCATAATATGGTATAGTTATATAATATTTTAATAACCATAATAGTAATTCAGAATACTCAAATATGAGTTAACTATGCAGAGCTATCATTACAAAGAAGCAGTAGGACATATTCTGAATCTCTAATTTAGCTTGTCAACAAATTCTCTGAATGTTGATGTGTACAGTACGCTACGTCATGTTCAATGGTAAAAATCTGATTGGGAATTGCGTAGCCGATTGCAGAAGCGCCAGCACTTCAGATCTAACCACTTTTTAAAAAACAATCATTAGACATATGTTAAAAACCAGTGTGCTATTTGGTTTGGAACAATGCCAATGATTTAAATAGAAAATTGCACAAAATTTCAATTTCACATCTCTTCATCAGAAATAAAACCATTTACTATACATAAAACTGTAACCATGCAGATTTCCTATGTACATTGCAATGTTTCACATAAATCAACAGAATTGTAACAACAGGTTTTATCTATAATTAAATTAGCATCATGGGTTTGTCCTATGTGTGAGATGCTGTATATTTGTGTGTATGCATGACAGGCTCTAGATCCTTATGTATCACATTTGAAATCTAGACTAGTCATCAGAGGTGATGTGTAGTGTTTTGAGTCTGGATAACTTTTAGGGTTATGCCAGATAGTAATTTTATGAGGTTGTAGTGGTGAAAGTGTGTGCACAATGCTATATGTTCATGTCTGGGAGATGGGAATCTACAACAATCTGTGTTGCACAATTTGGATCCGGTGCTACACCGGGAGGCCGTGTAACTACTTCTGTGATGTAGTGCTGTGAAGTGTGAATGACCCCTTAAAATATTATCTCACCCATCTCCTCCATTTCAGGTTCTAAAACACCTCTCTGGTATAAAGAGGCGGTCCCAGTATGACATGAGATACTGGCTTCTTCACTTCCTGACTTTCTCATCACTTCTTTCTCTGACTTCCCTGACTGCACATGTCCCTCAGTCTTTTTAAGAGGACTCAAAGCAGTGGCAGTTAGCGCAATGCATGTCCACAGTCTTAATTCTTCCTTCATTTAACTTCTTGATTTTTATGTTTCTTTTCTAACCACTTTATATTTTTTCCTTCTTCAACATGTCTTTTCAGTCTCACATGCGCTCTTTTCTCCATGTTTCTAACTTTTGGCGCCAATTTAACCAATACTTTTTCTGGATCTTCCCACGTGTTTCAACACATATCTGACTCCATTTTCCCCCCCAAATGTTCCTCTCTTTCTTATGATTCTTCGGCTCTGACTGAGCCATTAACATATCCACTACATTTCCCCATTGTTTTGTTACAGGGGAACACCCATAGTCCTCACATTCTCTCTCAAATTCAGACATTTTACAATAATATATATATTTATCAACACACAATTAATTATGCAACACAAATTATTTATTATCCGTTAGTGCCGTAGGACTTCAACCTACGGTCTTAATTATTTCCGCTTTATCGTGCCGTAGGACTCTAACCCACGGTCTTTATGCCGTAGGACTCTAACCCACGGTCTTTATGCCTGCGGTGGGCCTCTAACCCACCGTCTTTTAATTTAATGTGCCGTACTTTTAAACTACGGTCAGCTGTGGGCCTTTCATCCACAGTCTTTTTATTTAATGTGCCGTACTTTTAAACTACGGTCAGCTGTGGGCCTTTCATCCACAGTCTTTTATTTATTCTGATCAACAGATATCAACACTATCTATTAAATGGAACGGAATACATATCGAATTCAACACATGAAATTTAGAATATTCAATTGGCAGAAATTCGTTTAAACAGGTTTCTGCTCACCTTTTTTATTCGGTCGACCGTGTGTTGAAATCAAAATCGTTCCGTCCCGAAATTCGGCAATGTCCGATCTCTACCATGGTCCTAAATGCCTTTTTTCTCCAATCACGTCGCCGGGGGTCACCATTTGATGGACTTTAAAATGTCCTGCATGTTCAAAATTGGAGAGAAAGGCCGCTCAAATAATCGTTGAAATTTATTGATCAGAAAGTTTCAAATACAGCGCCGGGTTGTCTCGGACACAACGTCTCACAAAGAACCAACCCCGGAAATCAGTTTTACAGCCTATATATAGTATTTGTCGACATGTCTCTTCTTCCTGCTGCGAGGGGAGGGTCCTCCCTGTGCTCATCCAATCAGCTTTCACTCCTTTGTTCTCCTAGTTTCTGTAAAACATCCCATGACAAACCCCCACCCAATTTCTGCAGTCTGTTCTAAGTAATCAGTTGTAGCTATGTGTGTGCGTGCACATTCCATGCTGCACCCCCCACACACATACCACACCCTGTAGTAAGCACATTTAATATCAGCACAGAACCCCTCACAGTTTCTATTTAAACATTTTCATTAAGGCACACACACACATTGTTTTAATCACACCATGATAAAGAGTAAAGATTTAAACGTAATAAAACTTATTAAAAACTCCTTCACTATCCAAACTGCATCAAAGATATAAAACATTGGATGACTTTCCTTCTTCTAAAGAATATCTCGGATTATAACCTACAAATTGAAGGCTGCACTGTTACTCCGACAAATACAGTTAAAGACCTAGGCGTTATATTATACAGCAACCTGTCATTTAAAAATCACATCTTAAATGTCACAATAACAGCCTTCTTCCACCTAATATTTTGTGTTGCTGACGCAGAAACTCTTATTCATGCATTTGTGACCTCAAGACTTGACTACTGTAATGTTCTACTTAGTGGTTGTCCTGCGTCTTCAATAAACAAACTACAGTTAGTTCAGAATGCAGCTGCCAGAGTTCTAACCAGGTCAAGAAAATACGATCACATAACCCCAATTTAATCATCCCTTCACTGGTTACCCATAAGGTATCGTATTGATTTTAAAATTATTTTAATTACTTATAAAGCCTTAAAGGGTTTAGCCCCTACCTACTTAACAGAGCTTCTGTCACATGACAACCCATCACGCTCTCTAAGATCTCAAAACGTTGGTTGTGGTTGGGGGGATTTAATTTGTTGGGGCTGTGTGGGTCTGGTCTTTTTTTTGAGGAATAAAGTTACATTACGCTATTACTATTTTCCCTGGTTGTTCCTCTGTTTTCTGGTGTCGATCGCAGGGGGACCGGGTTGGACCTGCACGGTTTCGGCGAGTGGGACTTCCTGGGTCGCGGGTGGTGAGCTCTCCCTCTTCTTCGTGGATGGATGTTTGCTCGGTGATTAGTCCAGGCAAAGGATTATGGGGGATGTAGTGTGTAATGACTGTGTGTACACGACAGCGACACTGGCACAGTAAATAGGAAAACAAATATTATATATGTAGGGAAAGAGTTGAAACACATGAGTCTAAACACAGAGCCCGTCTGGATTTTGAAAGTGACATGCGCCTGTCTCTCACAAAAATAAAGCCCCACTTTGACAAACTTTGTAGGAGCCACGAGTATCATCCATCCCATTAGGAGTTTGTGTATCGGTGAATGTGGTGTTTATTTGATCGATTTACATGTTTGTAATCCAAATGACTTCCAGGTTGATACTTGTCATACTTATAAAAGGGTACCCTGTTTAGTTCATGGAAATAATTAGCAATTTCAGGAATATAAAACGCTACGGAAGTTGTAAATTGTTAATTCTTGTGAAAATAATTTTTGCAACTGTTACAAAACAACAGACAACGTTTACTGAAGTGACTTCAACACTGGTAACAGGTAAAAATCATGAGACTTTTTGCCCAGGTCTTGCGAGATGAAACTGAAAGCTTTTCAGTGTAAGTTATACTTTTTAAGGTTAGATCTTTATTTATTCTATGTTTGGCGTGTGTTTTTATTTTACTTTTGGGTACAGCTGCTTTGATACAATACAAATAAAGCACCGTAAAAATAAATCTTGACTTGACTAATTAGACATTACATATAATTTTGTAGTAAAAATGTAAAGTGTTGCACATTTCATTGGTGAAAACTCCAGAGTTATGTATTTTGTAAAACTGCTTTTTATCACATATATAGAAACACCACATTTATGACATGTTTGCACTTGCTAAGTGTGTCCCTTCAGGTTAAAAGTACTACATGCTCACTTGCGTTTCTTACAGAAAATACGTCATGAAAATAGTCAAGAGCGCAAGTGCGGGAATTTGGACGCATCACAAGTCTGGGGTGATTCAACTCTTGGCCGCTACTGCTGGCGGTATGACCAGGTACAACGGCACCATGAGGCCATGACACTGTAGATAAGGGCAGATAGAGAGAGATTTGGGCAGGATACATCTCTACTCTTTACGAGTAGTGCCACAGGATTTTTTTATGACCACAGAGAGTCAGGACCTCGGTTTAACTGCTCATCCAAAGGTTGGTGCTATTCTTACAAAACAGCATCCCAGTCACTATTCGGGTGCATCAGGACGCCCACAGACTAGAGGGTGAGCACCCCCTGCTGGTCTCAGTAACACATCTTCCAGCAGCAACCTAGCGTTCCCAAGCGGTCTCCAAATCCAGGTACTGACCAGGCTCAGCCCTGCTTTGGCTTCAATGGGCAACCAGTCTTGGGCTACGGGGTGATATGGCTACTGGCCTAAGAAGACAGGAGTACAAAGCTCCAGCCGGCCTGATGTATGCTTTTCAATTCTGCAGTGTGTACAGCTTGTCTGTGGCTAACAACAGCTTTTAATAAAGATACAATTATTATAACCACTCTTATCACAGACTACGTGATGTTTGAAATTGTTTTTATGAATGATTTTATTTGTACTGCAAACAATTCAACTGCCACATGGGATTTGCGTGTACCTGTTGTTATTTGTAATTTGTTTGATTTCACAACACATATGTATGTAAAACACTGGGTGTCTGCTTGGAAATTAATTGTTTTTATTGTTTAAGGTTTTTTGGATTGTGACATAACTCTATATGCTGTGGCCATTTAGTAAAAAGCTTTTTACAGAGTAACACAAATGATTATGCAAAATTAGTCTTGCTTTGGAACAGCTTGGCAAACAGGTGGTGTTTTGGAGCATCCCAGTGGCCATTTTTGGAAATGAGCCATGATAAAGTAAAACTTGAAAGGAACAAATCTTCAAATGGAAATTTGTCACACCTTTGGCTTTCAGAACAATGACATCTATTTAACATAAAATAACTTACATTCGGTACATAACAGTTCATATCCATGTGAATCAGGTGCTTCACATAAGGAGAGATCTTAAACATTCTGGCACTGCTCTAGAATGCTGCAGAGATCATTGTGATGATCTGACGTCTCTGAGCTCAAACAGAAGCATGACTGATGCTCTCAGTAAAATCACACAAATTCAATCCCTGTGGATTGTTACACGACCCATTTAACAAATTGTTGATTTAACACAACTAAAATACAAAAAAATGATCAAATAAATTCATTTAAATTAAATACAACAGAAATTGCTATATTTCTAGCCACTAGCCAGATCCACAAGCAAACACTGATTGTAAGTTAACTTTGGGCGCAGTCTTTTGCATGCAATGACACGTAAATATACACTGTGTAAGATGTTTGTCTTCTCAATAAATGTGAGAATCAACCGAGTCCAGAGCACAAATTCCAAGTATGGGAGACTAGTTGGTCACGCGTCACTTCACTTTCAAACGGAACTCCACGGCACACTGTGACTTATGGCCCACCACCACACGAGGCTAACTGCCTGCCCTGGACCTCGGCCCCTGGAACACAAAGGACGCAAATACAAATAAACAATATAAACAAATACACTATATAACCACAATCTAAAGCAATTTACTCACAATAATACACAAACAAAAAAAAGAAATAAAACAGATGCAAAACATAAGGCACAGAAATGACATGCACGCACACACACACAAGCACACATTTAAGATAAAGAGAGAAACACAGGTCAAATATTATACGGACTATAAATTCATATATGTAATAATAAATAAATTAAGCAGAAAGTTACATTTTAAAGTGATATTAATAAATATGAAAACTTTTCACAATAAATAAAAATTGTTCGAAATATATTTTATTATATTACAATAAATATTGATCAAAAAGCAATACATCGCATTAATTACATGTTAAATTCGCGAAGCTATTTCTATTAATCCTCAACCTCTGTATGAATGAAGCCGACTTGACTGCGTCATGGCCGCGATCTAATCCAGTTTATATGAAGTAAGACTGCTCCTGAGCAGGTTAAAGCTAACGGACCTGTTGCTAAGACAACAAGTCCAGGATGAGCGTCGAAGAACCGAACAATCCAAGATCATGTGAAATCGTCCACAATTAAATCAAGCTAACTGAGTTATCGAGGTATGAAGAACAAGCCCCTGCGCTGTAATTTACCTCCTATCTGTGGACACCAAAACCTTAACAAAGAACACGAATGCTCTGTCAGTAGAAGAACAGCTCTGAACTTATTGCACTGCGTTTCCATGCAGAAGGATCTTTCTAAGAAGTTGTTGGTGACAGTATAGAAGACAACCTGACTGTCTGAAGCGGTGAAATCTGTTCTCAATTCGCTAGTTGCACAAGATGGCGACAGTGAGCTTTTGGGATGCCAGAGTCCGCAGAGTCATTTTCGGTCATATAACAGTGTATTGGAAAAGGAACATACCAACCTAAGTTTTATCTTTTGGGAAACATGCTTTTAGGAAAGGACTACTTGGATTTTGGACTACACCCACGTGGGTATGTCATCATCACAAACTGCATTGTGAGGTGGCCTGATCTACAGACGGCTCAAAACCAACAGACCGGATAGCAGTTTATTAGGAGACAGTGTCTATTTATTGCTTCAACACTGCTCAATGCAAAACAAAACGTGAGCACTTAAACTGAATTCTCAAGAGGTGCTTTGCATGCCTTAACTGCTTACGAGCGAAACCACAGGGATCAAGCAACATAACACTTGCCTGTTATGTCTTACACAACATTGCTACAAGGCACAATGTCCTTCTCTGGACTTTAAGCAACAGCTGCAAAATGAATCAGTCTACAGTTTACGGTGACCGGACGTCACCTGTTGGACCACCGTAGCCACGAACGCTAACATCACTTAGCAACCTTAAACAAGATGGCATGTCCAAACCCAACATTTTCTTTCTCTTGAGATACCGTCATCTGATTGATTTTTGATGACAACATAAACGTATTCATGTCACGGTTCACGGATCTGTGTGTTCATTCCTTGGTCTTGTCACATGTCTATCACATGTTAGTGTTGCCCTGGAAACCTGGGTGCTGACGAGCCTTTCAGCATGGTGGCACCTGTTGTGCATTATCTACCGACTATATCTGTCTCGCTGTTGTTGTGCCTATTGTCAGATCGATTTTTGCTCATGTTTGTCAGTCCTCCAGTCTCTCTGCCGAGGAGCTGCCTGGAGTTACTTACCTTGCGGGGAATACCTAGCTGCCGTTGGATATCTCTTCGGTGTTGGACTGGTTTAGTGTTTTTCGCAGTGTCCATGCATCTGGGATCTACTCAAAAACGATGTAATAGTGAGTGAACTTGACCACTTAAACTACACATCAGCAGTCACTTTCATTGAACAGCTAAAATCCATCTGTGTTCGCGCTTATGCATCCATATTGTCATCGTGTTTTAAATCATAAATGCTCAAACAAGGTCAATAAGTGATAGATCTTGGAAACACTGTTTGTACATGCGTAACTCATTCAGACGTTAGTGTGGTCTGAACTGAATGTTGCTTCTCACTGAACAGAGAAGACACAGGTAAGGTGGTGTACCTGTCAGTACAACTGAAGAGGAACCTGAGGTTCAAATATGGTCAGAGGCGTCACATTTCCCTCACACACTTGCGGTATTCCACCAATCACTTTGCACTGGTCAACTGGCCAATCAGAGCACACCTCGCTTTTCAGAGTCATGAGCTTTGTCAAAAATCTGAGAGGCGGAGCAAAGAGGAGATACAAACATGCAGTGTGTGGAAAATACAGCGTTCTTGAACCTTACAGTGTATACACATTACATCTACAACAAACCAGAATATTTGTTTGAGCCGTGTCATATCACTCCTTTAAACTTTTTATAACTTTTGATTGCATTTTTACCAAGAAATCAGTATTGTAGTATTTAAAAATTTGTTTAACTTGGTTATCAAAAAGAGGCTCTCTATTTATATTCCAAATAAAATGTAGTTGCCTGTAAAGTCTTTTTGTGCACAAACGCTGCCTCTGAAGTCATTGCCTGATAGGACAGTGAGGCAAGTCAACTGCCCGAGCTTTCAGATGCAATCTATGTCCTGGGGCTCGTATGAAACTTGCCGTAGATTCCATCTTAAAAGAACACAAAAGCTATAGGTTTTGCATACACACAAGTTTTCAGATTAATAAAACCATGCGTACGCCAGAACCTGCTCAAAAATTGTTTACATTTAAAAATATAAAAAATCCCAGTCAGAGAAAGACTACACAGGAGCGTGTTTACCATTTCTTAGCAAAGTCAAGACCTGAGGCCCACCACAAATTTTTGTTTGAACTGCACAGCAGTATTGGGTACATGGAATTAATGAGACATATATACATTGTGACGGGTTAAGAGACACGGCAGACACAGAGCAACGGTAAAAGCAACCCCAGTGGGGAATTTAATAAACAACATAAAATAAACAGTCCAAAAAGATACCATTTGGGGTGCTCATAAATAAGATGCCAGTCCGTACTCGTGAGTGAAGGTCCTCGTCTCTACTCCCCTCGCTGTCCTTCCGTCTTCCTCTCTGGGGCGAAATGGGAACAGCGGTTGTAGCCTCTCGACCCAGGACCTTGAGTGCTGGGAGCACGCGGCTTTTATGCCGGGCTGTTTCCCAGGTGACGCTGATCCCAGGTCAGCTCCGCGTCACAACATACACATATAAACTGGATTTATTTTACGTTGAACCACATAACAGCACAAAATTCTCTACAGTTTGTTATAAGAATAAACCCTTTGTTTTATTCAGAATAATACAGAATGTTTTTAGCTACATTATAAGAAAGTAAAAGGTGCAAGATTCTTCTTTTCATAGCATTGTTTTTCTATATTCGTAAAACTAGTATTAGATTTCTTTTCTTTTGCTTTCTTCCATTTTTGAGCACCGCTTTGATACGTGCGCTTCATTGCTATTGCCAAAGTGTTTAAATCAAGCGTCAAATGATTTTACCGCTTGTAGCCACTTGGAGGCCGCCAACCTTGTGGGCAGGTCCGGCCCAAGCCTTCAGGGGGCCCTAAGCTTGTGGGCAGGTCCGGCCCAAGCCTTCAGGGGGCCCTAAGCTTGTGGGCAGGTCCGGCCCAAGCCTTCAGGGGGCCCTAAGCTTGTGGGCAGGTCCGGCCCAAGCCTTCAGGGGGCCCTAAGCTGAATTTTATTTGGGGCCCCTCTGTGCCACCAATATGACTAATTATTGTCAATCCTTGATTCGCACACATAAATCTAAAACACCCATTATCAATTGTATTTGTTGTAGCTGTGTTCCTTTGCTTGCATCAATGGTTTTACCCTTCTACTGATTTTAATTGTAACAGTAGCAAACCCACAAGAGTGGTTAAGGTTTTAACATTCAAAGTACCAAATGCCATACTTAATGTGGTGTACTGAAAATGAGCTAAATAAACCAGTAGACAATGCATTTACTGTAAACATGTTAACCACTTTAATTAGTTTTGGTTAGAAAAATAAGCAACATGCAAGTAGTGCAATACAATCAACTACTTGTTTGAGATAAAACAGTATCTTTTCATATAAAAAAATAATTTAAATGGACAATATTAAATAGTTTTAGACAAACTAACTCAACTTTACATACCATCTCAATTTGTTTGTATCATTACCCATATCCATTGAAATATTATATATAAAAAAAAGATTTTAAGAAATATATATATATTTTTCTTAAGCAGCAGCTTAGTTGGCTTAAGCCTTGGGCCGGCTCTGCTTGCGGGGACCTGCGAATTTGCATGGTTTGTGTGGTGGTTAACAACACTACATGCATCTCCACCCCTGGAAGTGCCATACATGGAGTTTACAACGCCAACTTTTACTATGCATTACCTCATCTTCATATAATTTTCATGCATAATCCAATCCATGTGACACAATGTTTAACACCGTCAAAGGTACATGACATTCAGAAAATAGGAGATACGTATTGTACTATAAATGACAATTGTGCCACACATTGCTAAAAATCATCCAGTATCTTTGATATGTTTTAGAATAAACATATCAAAATAACCATAAAACTGTTTAATAGTTCTCAGATAAAGATTTTTGATTAGTGATCTCATTCTTTTCCACCGGCCAAATATTCTTTAAATTGTTTTAACAATACTAATCAAATGAGATTTATCAAGTTTTGCTGATAGGTGAACAACTTTTAGCTATTTTAGTGAAAACGATGAAACCTACAATTGTCTGACTCTGCATATTTTATAAAGGAAACGTTCAATTCTTACCGTTTTCTGTAAGTTGTAAAACAGTGTCATTTCTCATAACCGGAGACATTGTGCACCTATAAGATGCAGCTCTGTCATTAAAACATAACATGTCACAGAAAGTGATCGAGCACATCCACTATGAATATGTCTAAAGGTATATCATTTTTGTTTAACTTATGTCTTGACTCTGGTTAAATTACTTAGGTGTTTACTTTAAGAGTGGAATATTGTATGTAACTGTGTATATCAAAAAGAAAGCAGAGTTTAAAATCCTTCTTTACTTCAAAGAAGTAAAAAAAATGGATCTAAGGACTAGTGTTTCAAGCACCTATAGTAGCAAGTAAACTTATACAGTTCTTCATGTTTTTAACCTTTACTACAGTTTTTAGTCTTAAGTCATGACTGTAAATGGAAACACCGAGTGTCCTCTGTGACATTGTGAAAGGGCACATTAGTGAAATACACCACATTTGCATTCACCTACACTTTGCTTAAAAAACAAATTCAGACCACAAAAATCGGAGAAAAGAAAGCAGTGTTTGCCTGGGAAATGATTCTTATTTTGCCTCAGAGACAAGGAGACTGAACTTAACGGCCATGAGACAAAAACCTCATTTTTGTATGTTCCTTCCTCTTCCAAGAAAAGTTTATTTCCAAGAAGAGTTTATCAGAGCACTAATATTACGAATAAAATGCCTTCTGGTCACAAATACATTTAAAATGAGTCTCAGTGAATGTTTATGTCATGTTTATTGATAGCTAGCAGCAAGATCACTTACACAACATATGCGGTTATATTGTCATTGGAACACAAAAGACACATTTAGACTATTAAATCAGTCCTTAC
This sequence comes from Triplophysa siluroides, assembly GCA_006030095.1. Lineage (NCBI taxonomy): Eukaryota > Metazoa > Chordata > Actinopteri > Cypriniformes > Nemacheilidae > Triplophysa > Triplophysa siluroides. Next base: position 3,683,323 of record VCII01000094.1, on the reverse strand, counting down.
AAAATAAAGCTCTTGTATGGCCTCAGACATATTTAAATGGATTTCTTTTAGAACAAATTCTAGACCAGTTTCTAATTTAGCTTGATGTTCAAAATCTTGGACAAAGTGATGTGAATTCAGCTTTCTTGAGCTCTTTCCACATTCATAAAACTTTTTGTACAAATTTCTTATTTAAAAAATCTCATAAATCTCATTTCTCATTAAAAAACATTTAGCCTATAGAAAAGAAATTCCACAATACACATCCTCCACTGATCTTTTGTCTTTTCATGTTCTTCAGGGTTCCATTTTGTTCTTCGCAGCTCTTTAAACTGAAGCGTAAAATGTATATGAACACAAAATCTGTTCTGTAGTTACGTCTTTCTTTTATTTTTTTTCATTTTATTTGAATGATGAAATAGACTTGCAATTATTCCAGAGTTCTAAAGCGTTGAACATGATGTAGAGAATCTATAGAATAGTAATAGACAATAACATTAACAAAGTTACAGTGTCCATTCAATATTTATTGAATTTTGTGTATTTAATTATGTTTATGATAAAATAAAATTACACAAGACCAAAAATATCACTGTTTATTAAGTCTTCATATCTTTTTTCAATATTAATAATAACAGTGCCAGGAAAAAAAAAATATTACATTAGGAGTTTGAAGTCAAAGCTACTATATAGGAAATATTATTTTTTAAGTAAAATTTCTTTGAAGTGATAAAGTAAACAAACAGATCTGCATAGCAGAGACCCAATCCAGCCCAAAAATATTAATAGAACAAACAATGTACAAGTAAGCAGATGAGCCCAGTATATACAGTAAATACAATTAGGAAAGATTCTCAAATATTTTACTATTAAAATACTATGAGATTCTTCTCACTCTGTGCTCTTTTTTAAGTTTTAAACTTATATTAATATTTTTACCAGTGCGAAGCAGGAAGACATTGCTGCTTTATATATCTGTAAATTATACTTTTATTTTATAAAATATCTGAGAAAATTCAGCACAGTAAATGCTTTGCTCTGAAGGGAATTATAACACCAGCAAGACCAGCCTCGACCACGCCCCCAGCGTCTCCTCCTTCATATCCCCGCACATTATCTTCAGACTATTAGTTACATTACACTTCCCAGGACTCTGTGCGCGCACTCATCAACACTGACCACTCGCACCTGCATCCCATCAGTCACACCTGCACTCGATCACCCACACGCTACCAACACTCACAACCAGTCACCGTCAGGTCTACTTGTATTCTTCCCTGTTGTACTTACCACTGACTCCCTAGTTTATGGCAGATTCTAGTTCCCGTGGATGTTCTGTGGTCTCCTGGTTGTTATCTGTTTCCTGTGGATGTTTAGCATTGCCTGTGTTGCCATTGTGGAATCAAAGTGAATGTACATTGCTTTTTAAAAAATATAAGTCACACATCAGGTATATACAGAGTATGTGGGACAGAACATTTCTCTTTTTAACTGAATGTGATTGTTCATTTTAACCAAAAGCTCTCTTTTTACAGAATATTGATCATACAATCCAGACATCTTTATCCTGACATGTGTACTAGATTACCGTATCTGATGAGTTAAACTTCAAATTTTCATGTAATAAACTTCTTTATTTATTTGATTAAACTGACTAAGTCTGTAAAAGTGATACACATTTACATTAATGCAAAAATATTCAACATTCAAAATAAAATCACAGAGTATTTTGCTAAAAGTAAGTGCAGTCTAAAGGGCCATGTTTACAGACAAGATATGGCAGGTGAAAGCCTAAAATAAGTGGAGACGAAAATAAATCTGGGAGCTGGAAAATATGTAAAAATACCATATACAAATGTGTCTTTCTTTAAGGTATTGTCAAGTTTATTTGATTGGTCACATGCACCTGACTCATGTGTGTTGTGTTGTGATTGGACTGTGTCACTGTCACTCATCACACTCTTTTGTTATTGGTTGTGTGTCAGTTGAAGTAAGAGAGAGTCACAGTTCTATCTTCATCTTCAGACTCACAAAACCTCTTGACTGGGTAAAGATGAAGACTACACTCACTGTGCTCCTCATCCTCCAGCTCTATGGACTCGCCTCATGTGTCATTAAACAACATTACTATATAAATCAGATGAAGACATGGGATGGAGCACAACAATACTGCAGAACAAACTATCATGACCTGTCCACCTTCACCAATGAGATTGAAGAACAGCAGTTTTTAGAATATGCAGATGCTTACACTTCTGATGGCTGGGTTGGACTCTACAAAGAATCTGAAACCTGGACGTGGACGACTGGTGAAGTTGCAACACAAATCAGCTGGGGTTATAATGAACCAGACAGTGATAACTGTGCTTTTTTAAACAAAGACAGTAAAAAACTGCATGATTTTGGATGCGCTTCTACAGGCACCTTCTTCTGTATGAATGTCTCTGAGTTTGTGTTGGTTCAGCAGTCTGAGAGCTGGGAGGGAGCTCTAGAATACTGTAGACATCATCATCATGATCTGGCATCTCTGAACTCAAGCAGACGGGTGGATTATGCTCTCAGTAAGATCTCAGGAGATCAAACACAACACGTGTGGATTGGTCTGCGCTTTCTAGCAGGTGGATGGTTCTGGATCAGTGGAGATGATCTTATCTTCAAGGTCTGGTCTTCAGCTGGACAGCTTCAATGTCCTGCCCAAAACCAACGCTGTGCAGCTCTGGACAAGATCACACGGACCTGGACACCCAGAGACTGTGAGGAGAAGCTCAACTTTCTGTGTGTTATGAAAGATAATGGGTCAACTGCCTGACAAACTGTAAAAAAGGTTTAGGTAACTAATTCTTGTGGTGGTTGTTATTGTCTATTCTTTTATTAAATACACATGCATCCAAATTTGTAGCTTCACTGGTATGAAAGTAAATTCTTGATGCATTCTTTTGTTAAAGTAGACTTTGCTGACAAATCATTTCACAAATTTCCTGTGTGACTACTATTATTTAAAAGCGGTATACACACACTGCGATCTTCACCTGGTCTTTCTCTTGCCTCACTGACTTTGATATAAGAGATATGATGTGATAAGTATTGGTGGGGTTGCAGTTGAATGAGACAATATTGCTCCTCATGACTGCAGGGTTTTCTCTGCATAGAAAAACCTGAACCCCACCTGTAACTAGTAAATGTTTAAGTTGGATTAAGGTTCTACTGGTATTGATACATCTGAATGGGTTTATTCTTAATGTGTTTCAAACCCTGTCATATGCTAAATGATCTTTTTCCCACCTGGTGATGTATGTTATCTCACTTTCATTAGAATCATAGTCCTTCTGTAATCAGTTTCAGTTATTGGAGGCAAATTGTCCACACTGACAGAGCTATGCATATAAAGTGGTTGGAGAAACAAAGGAACTTTTTAACTTCACTATTATCACCTCTCGTGTTTACAGTTTGTTTGTGTCTAGATCGAGTTGTCTATTGACATGTAGAGTATAGTTTAATAAATACCCATATAGGTTCACTCATGATGGTTTCTGTCGTTTCTGCTCATGAATGTCTCTTAAACCTGCTCTAAAACTGTGTAGAGAAGCATTTTTCTCAAAGGTCAGACATTAACATGATTTTATTCACAAAATCATATTTCTCAAAATTTAGCCTGTTTTATGCCTGTCTTGCGTAGATTTCGCAGTTTGTATATCTCTTATACTCATTGATAACAATAAAAATAACAAGGTTTTCAAAAAACAGCCTGCAGAACGTATGCAGAAGCGTTTGAGCGTTTCAAACGTGATGCATCTCCCTATTATGTAGATCAAGTATATGAAAATAATCCATGTGAACCAATGCAGAATTAGAAAAACGAATGTCATTGCAGAGCACTTGACGTAGAGACTCTATAGAGAGAGATGGACAAGTTTGTCTCATGATATAGCCATTTGGATGACACTTGGTGAACGGAGTGATTCAGAAACTCAATATTTCTCCATATCTCGGACGAGCCTTCGTATTGTGTCTCTTTCCCGCAGTGACTTTCAAGTGCGCAAAACCGCCGTTAAACTACAAGGAATATTGACTCGGTGGGAATAAACTGTTGTTGTGCGTGGACAATGGATGTGTATGATGGCCGTGTACATGGCTCGAATGAAGCGTGCGTTTAATTAGCTAACATGGGTGTGTAATCAGCGCATGTGCAGCGGTCACAAATAATTCTTGTAGTTACAAGAGTTATAGTTTTGATGAGTTTTGAAATAATGTGTAAATGTCGACCCTTCAACCAAGTATTTGAGGAGCGGAATATTTTATTAAAAAAGCTTTCCTGTAGCTCAGTGGTAAGAGTATTCAATTCAATTCAAGTTTATTTATATAGCGCTTTTCACAATGTGCATTGTTCCAAAGGAGCTTTACAGGAGCAAATAAGAAAACACAGAGGTAAAACGCAGCACAGTGCATATTGTTTATAGAACAAGCAAGATCATTCTAATAGATAATATCTAATAAATTAATAAATAGATTAAGTAAATTAATAAATAGAAGAGTATTGCGTTAACAACGCAAGGTTGTGTGTCCGATCCCAGGGATTGCACATAAATGTATAGTGTAATCAATATAAGTCGCTTTGGATAAAAGCGTCTGCCAAATGCATAGAATTAAATGTAAAAAGAATACAGCCTGTGGTTGCTTCGAGTTTTAAAACATTTTAAAACAATTTGATCAACATTATTACTCAAAATTACAATATCATGGGAAAAGCATGAATGATTTTGCCATTATCATGAAGACCTACCATCAGCTATTTTAATATTGCAATTAAAGATATTCATTTGTGATCAAATAAACACTACTGCAACGAATGTGTGTTTACCCCATGTTAAAATATTGGGGTGTCTGACACAGAGCACCTGTCGAGGGGTCCCAGACTGAAAGGTTTGGGAACCCCCTGCTCATTAATGACATTGACATTAGTAAAATTAAACATTGGTATTTTCATTTATTAATTCGGCCATTACCAGATGGTCCACAAACATACAATAAACATTAAAAATTGTGTCTTGAACTATACATTTCATGAAACTACAAAGTTGTGACTTTTTCCATTTATTTGAGACAAGGTTTCCATCAAATACAATGTAATTAATCTTGCAATAGAAGATATCCACCGCATATCGAGAACAATAAGGACGAATACAGCAACAGAGCGCAGTTAAGAGCTCAATGTTTGGTACATGTATGACTGGAATTGCCACTTTTAAAATATTTTCATCATTTTATTGAAAAGAAATGCCTTTATGGTCTGATATGTGATAGAGAAAAACTTTGTCAAACAGAAGATCAGAACCCACGAGGACATGAAATAAGTTACACACATACAGCTAGTGTGCTTGTGCCATTCTCTCACTTTCTCTCTTCCGCTCTGAACTGGTGGGCGGGGTTAATGTAAATACCTTCTGCTGACAAGGCAGGCTATTTGCTCGTAATAGACACTCGCTTATTTTATATATTTCTTCCAATGAGTGCTGCGGACAAAATTGACTTTGGCTTCTGTGCTGACCTTTGTTTTTATCAGTCTCTCCTCTCTCCCTTCTCTTTATCTTAAGTGAAAGTAAACAATTCCGTCTGAAGATCTAACTCATAAGATATTTGTGGAAAAAAAATAAGAATTTGTGTTCCAAAGATGAACAGAGGCCCTGGGGTTATTCTGTACATTTATGACAGATTTTTTATCTTGCTCATCTTTTTCAAGGATCGGCTAACACACAAACGGCTTCAGCTTTGTCAAAAGGTTTATTTTTTATTGTTAAATTCGTCAAATATTTGAATATCAAATTTAAATTTGCCAGCCCTGTCATGTAGTTTTTTGGAATTTGCCTCATTTGTTTGAGTCATGACTGTAATAGGAAACCCTGAGTGTCCTCTGTGACATTGTGAAAGGGCACATTAGTCAAAATACACCACATTTACTTTCACCTACACTTTGCATAAAAAACAAAATCTGAGGTTATCCAAATGTATGAAACTTTTCAGTCTGGTTCCAGGAAGTTATATCATGCAGAATCTGCCACATTAAAAGTATCTAATGATATCTTACTGGCTTCTGATGGTTTCTGCTGGAAATGTTGCACTTTGATCTTAAGCTTTTGATCTGGTTGACCACCATGTATTTATTTCTCATTTAAAAATATCCCTCTTAAGGAGCTTGTATGATAATGTGTCACTTTGACTTTAACTAATGTGTAGTGTAGATGTTGGAACATAAACAACATCTGCAGAGTCATAGCACTCAAACTTCACAGCAAAGGGAGATATTTTCTTTAATAGAAATCACTTTTCACGAGTACAATGCTGCGTTCCAAGCATATTGAACGGCTCGTTGGAAGAGTTTGTAGCTGGTCTGAAGTGCAGCGGCCAGACTTTTGACTGGTACATTTAACTCTTCACATCAGTGAAACCACTTAGATCAAGATTTTTTGTTATGTTATCCGTCCATAAATGTCCAGACTGATGCACTGTGCTGATCAAACTTTCACAATTGGAACAGCACCTTGGCAATGTGTTTTTGAATCTGTTCAAATGTTATTTTAAATGCTTGATGTGGTTTAACAGTCATTTAATTAAATCGTCTCTAATGTTGTTAATGTTTGCTCAACCTCTGTAAATGTTCTTTAAATGAGAATGAAAGGATTTGTCAAGAAACACCCTTTCGTTCTATGTAAATGAGATGTTTTCTATTCAAAACCATGAAACTCAATATCTTTGTGTTAGTTTCTTTTTGTAGATATGACTGTCAGTGGATTAAACTTTACTGAAAAAACTGTTGAAGAATCCTGCATTTTACTCACATCTTCACCTGTAGTTCTCAGGTCTTTAAACTGATGTGTAAAAATGAATGTGAACAGTCAGCTTAAATAAAAGAATAAATAAAATAACATTAGAGATTAATTTATGTAACATTATGTCAAAATAACATCAGATTAAAATGAAGCATTATCAAGTTCATGTGACTGGTCACATGCAGTGACATGTGTGTTGTGTTGTGATTGGACTGTGTCACTGTCACTCATCACACTCTTTTGTTATTGGTTGTGTGTCAGTTGAAGTAAGAGAGAGTCACAGTTCTATCTTCATCTTCAGACTCACAAAACCTCTTGACTGGGTAAAGATGAAGACTACACTCACTGTGCTCCTCATCCTCCAGCTCTATGGACTCGCCTCATGTGTCATTAAACAACATTACTATATAAATCAGATGAAGACATGGGATGGAGCACAACAATACTGCAGAACAAACTATCATGACCTGTCCACCTTCACCAATGAGATTGAAGAACAGCAGTTTTTAGAATATGCAGATGCTTACACTTCTGATGGCTGGGTTGGACTACAAAGAATCTGAAACCTGGACGTGGACGACTGGTGAAGTTGCAACACAAATCAGCTGGGATGATAAAGAACCAGACAATGATATCTGTGCTTATTTACACAAAGACAGAAAGAAACTGCGTGATGATGTATGCTCTGATACTCGCACCTTCTTCTGTATGAATGTCTCTGAGTTTGTGTTGGTTCAGCAGTCTGAGAGCTGGGAGGGAGCTCTAGAATACTGTAGACATCATCATCATGATCTGGCATCTCTGAGCTCAAGCAGAAGCATGACTGAAGCTCTCAGTAAGATCTCAGGAGCTCAAACACAACACGTGTGGATTGGTCTGCGCTTTCTAGCAGGTGGATGGTTCTGGATCAGTGGAGATGATCTTATCTTCAAGGTCTGGTCTTCAGCTGGACAGCTTCAATGTCCTGCCCAAAACCAACGCTGTGCAGCTCTGGACACGATCACACGGACCTGGACACCCAGAGACTGTGAGGAGAAGCTCAGCTTTCTGTGTGTTAAGTAACCAGAAGATAATTAGTCGACTGTCTAATATACAGTAGCCAAAAGGTTAGGGTTAGGGTTAGGGTTACTGAATAATGACACTTGTTTTGTTATCAGATGTTGTTCTGTTCATCTTTAAATAGTTGTGGTTGTTGTATTTGTCTATTATTTTCTTGAATTTACATGCTTCCACAATTTGCCTGATACTGTCTTCTCGTATTAAAAACTTGATTGGGTTTGCAGTAATATGAGATTTACATTTACATTTTTGCGTTTGGCAGACGCTTTTATCCAAAGTGACTTACATTGCATTATCCTATACATTTTTACATAGGTATTTGCAATGCCCTGGGATCGAACCCACAACCTTGCGTTGTTAGCGCAATGCTCTTACCACTGAGCTACAGGAAAGCATGTTGCAGCTTGTTACTGTGTCTGTTTTAAAAATAAAAGGCTCAACTATAGACAATATTTAATCTACAGTCAAAATTAACAGTCAAAAAATTATATTTAAAAAAATTTGACAGTTTCCATCACAAAGTTCAATAAACAGTATGTTCCTTATTTTTCTGAAAAGTTCTTCATTACTATAAACCAAAAATCGGTAACCACCACCCATACTAAAAAAAGCTTAAATATAGCTGCAAGCAGCATTCACAGGGTCAAGCACTTCAAAGGCACAAAGGGAAAAACATGTGACATGTGATCATGTAAGATGATGAGTATTTGAAAGCAGGTATAAAACATGGAAAATCACTTAGATTTGCGCCAGGCCCAAAGTTATCTTCCAGTCTGTGTTTGGTTTAAAATGTAACGATTTATTTAATATTTCAATTATATTCATGTTGAGTTATATCAATATTTTATTGTATATGAATTGTTTAATGTAGATATAGTAAAAACTACTTTGCAGAGGTCTACCGGAAGTTTGGGCCTGACCTAACATTTACATTGTTTTTCCTGAAACCGTCTATAAGTGCTTATAACTTTTGACGAGTAGGTGGCTATGTCACCAAATTTATGTGAGGGAACAAGATGTGCCAGTGATGATACATACCAATGTGTGTCCAAACACAAGCATTAGCAGAGATACAGACACATGACTCTATAGTATGTTTGCATTGGAATGAATTCACTCCGTGCACGAAAACCAATCGAAAAACTTTAATCACATTTTGAGAGGACTGTCTCTAGGTTATGTATACAAAATGTTGTGCAAAACAGAAAACGGTCTACGAGGAATTTCAAAAACGTAGGTTTCATAAGGATTCAAACTGCATTCAGATCTAAAGCATACACTTTTTTTATGGCTTGACACACTCAGAACACATATTTAGTATTGATTTACCCGGCCTTTAAATAAGAGCTGCAACTCATCACCTTGGAATTAAAAGGTTCTATCTGGATTCTGTTCTGCAGTTTTTAAATAAAAAAATCCCCAAATGTACGCAACGTTAAGTAAAAAAACATCAGATACGCAAATTTGTCGCGGAATTTCGACAAAAAGGTAAAATAGAACCTTATAATTCTAAGGCATCGAATTGTGGACCATGTTCTCGATCATGGCCTTGCAATGGCTGAGGCTGGTCGAAGTGTGCAGCCAAATGTTTGGAGATCAACTGTGTCCTCAATCTTTCAGATGTTTCGTAGGGAGAACAGGTGAGTCCACTTTCATTTTTTTCATTTTATGTATATTTTCAATGTATATATTTAAAGTGTACCTTCTGCCTATAATAGGTGTAAAGAACAGACGTTGTACCAGGAGCGCTACACATTTTCATAATCAACAATTATATTTGTAAACATAAGTGCTAGCAGCAATTACATAATCAAGCCCAACAAAGGACCAAAGCAAAATAGTTGGACATGTCAGATGATTCGTCATGAGGCACGGCTTCACAGGATAAAAGGATTTGTTTCCACGACTTATGGTTCAAAAGTTATAGGGGAAAAATGTAATGAGATAGTCTGAACTGGTGGTGGTGCTATAGAATTAGATTTAGAGATTTCATATTTGCATGGCAACAGTTCAGACTCTCCTCTATGTGTTTCACAACTTTCTCACTTGCCGTTGTTGGCTGGCATAGACTTTCATGACAAAGAAGACAAAGAAGAAGAAAAATAATAAAACTAACTGATAAGTGTATTGACAAACTCTAATGGAGAGGCCATGACTTCCTACATACAGTTTCATTTTAAATAGGTCTGTACTTTCTTCCTCTCCGCCCACCCTGCTGTCCACGTCCTCTCTGCTCAAAAGTTCAAACGCAGCATACTGCATGGTGTTTATAGAAGCAAGATTATTCTATTAAACAAATAAAAAGTCTCCCTGTGGCGAGGAAACCAAACTCCAATGATAAATAAGTGGAGAAACCCCCCCCCGGGAGAAACCAGTCTCAATTGGGAAGACCAAGTCTCCTGTGGCTCAGCGGTAAGAGCATCGCGTTATCAATGCAAGGTTGTGGGTTTGATCTCAGGGGATTGCAAATACCTATGTATAAATGTACAGGATAATGCAATGTAAGTCGCTTTGGAGAAAGGTGTCTGTCAAATGCATAGATGTAAATGTAAATGTGTCACAGCTGCACTCACTGACTTTGATTAAAATTAAAACATTGAGTAAATGTTTATGAATAATATGGAGATTTATTAGTCGTGATTTAGGAAATTTCATTTGTAGAAACTGTTTAGGTCTAATTTTGATATCAGACAACGGAATGTTTAAAGCAGGGAAAATAGTAATGGCATAATGTAACTGAGTGCAGCTTTAACTTCAAACTGCTGTATGTTTAGTATTTCACTAAGTATAGTAAATTTGGCATTAATGTGACAAGTAGTTCGTCTTTGCTCTTGGTTTGGGATGGAGTTGCCTGAGCTGGAGCTGTGATGGTCAGATGGTCACTTTGCTATTGTTTGGTATTTCCCCTTTATATTTTACATTTTAAATACTTTATTTTAAAACAATTGCGATCAATTATAAACAATTCGAAAAACTGTGTTTCCTGTGCTGTGTGTGTTATTAGCCAATCGGTTATTAGCCAAATGAACATTTACCAGTTTCAGAAAAATGTTTCAAATTAATTTATTGCAATGAAGGATACATAACAACCTTCCCATGTCATAGATATTCACAGAATACACACTGAATATACACTGAATGGATAGTTTTGAATGTGATGGCTGATCATGGCTCACACGATAAAAGAATGTGTGAGAATCAGCTCACAAATGTTCAGACGTTTTGAAGAGATTGACAGTGTTTTGGAGTATCAGATAATCAGTTTTGATCATAAAGCCTTATGCTTTTAGTTATGGTGCATATTGTTGAGAGTTGTACATAATCATTTTTACACACATACAGTATGTTAAAACAACGATTGATATCAGCCTTAAAACATGTTTTGTAATTATGTATAGTGTTACAGTTATGTTAGAAATAATTTTGGAAGGAAGATAAATAAATATATATATGAAGAGTTTGTTTTCAAAAAGAGATTTTTCAAAACTAAAATTTTTATTTTGTTTTCATGGTTTATTGTGTTAGTAGCTGTACCTTTTTTTTTTATTGGCCTAAATCAAAACAAACCAACTGCAATTTGATTAATATCAATTGGAATCAACGACAAAAAAAACATGATTTTTGAAAAATATTTTATTATATGTATATTTACATTTACATTTAGTCATTTAGCAGACGCTTTTATCCAAGGCGATTTACAAAGAGTTCAGGGAGCAACAAGCAATATTTCATACAGGAGCCATAATACATTAAGTGCCAATACAAAGTTACTGGTTTCAACAAAAGCCAGACCACTACCTGTTGAGAGAAAGGGTTAGTGTGTTTTTTATTTATCTTCTTCTTCATTTGTCTGTCAAGTATTCACAGAAGAGGGTTTTAAGTCGTTTTTTGAATGTTGTGAGAGATGTGGTTGACCGGACAGAGTTAGGAAGAATATAGGAAGTATATCAATTGATAGATGATAGAGTAATAGCATGTGACTGATAAAATGTGTTTTTGATCATCTGCATATACATAAGATGAGTAGTGCTGTGATGTGTGTATGAAAGTTCAGACAAATCCAAGACGTTTACATTCACCCACACTGCCCCACAAAGGCAAAGTGCAAACACTGAATCTGAGAAAATGAAATGAAAACGTTTTTGCACCAGACAGTAACTTTATTTTTGACTCAGAGACTGGTCACAAGAGAGATGTCACTAACCCATTTCAAGCCTTAACTCAATCTTAACACAATTTTGACCAAATGTGTATTTACTGCACTTTGCCTTTGTGGGGCAGCACAGTTTGCTTAAAAATCAAGATCAAAATATATATCCATGGAAAAATGTTTGCATGGGAAATCATTCTTATTTTGCCCAAGGTTATTTTAGTTTACTAAAATAAAAAATTTGAAAACACTTCTGTTTCATTGAAATCAAATAAAAAATTGACCTTCAAATTATTGGAATAACTTAAAGGAAAATTTAAATGTTGCCTCAAAAATAAACTGAAATAAATTGAAAGCACTAAAACATTTTTTTTAAATTATTAATCTTATATAGCAACATAAAAATAAACAAATAAATGATAAAATGACAAAAGCATATCAAAAAATTGCTAAAACTTAAATTCAATTAACACCAAAGCTAAAAATCTCCCTGATTTTACCTCACCGATGAAGCGGTTCAACAAATTGAAATGAATGGCCATGAGACATGCAAGAACCGATGAGATCTGAAGTTATCAAAGTGCTGCCATATTTAAAAGTGTTTGTTTTCATTTTAGTTTTACTTTAAGTATGAATTTAAATATTGTTTCACATGCCTTTCATTTAACTTCATTTATTAATCCAGTGGACTTGGAGTTCTGGAGTACTTTTTAAAATATTTTTACTCAAACCTTGATTCATTTTATTCTAACTAAATCGGTTTGTCAAATTAATTGAATGTAATGTTTAACTTTCCTTAACTATCTTGTGCTGCTTCCACCAAAAACTACTCACTACCAATGCAATGAGTCCTGATTAAAAGAACAGCGGAAGTTCTCTTTGTAGAAGCCTGGAGAGCCAGGAGGGAGGGCATTGCCAAATGTTATACTTGTCTACTATAGTTCAAAAATTTGTCTTGGGTGTTAACCTGGGATTTGCATCTGATTTCCTTCTGGATGCAAGTGTGGAGGATTCGGGCACCAAATGTTCTCCTCAAAGGCGGGGTGTCCGATTTCTCTTAGCCGTTGTTGATGTTTGTAATACAATTCAAAGTAGGGAAGGAGACGGGAACCGGCAAACATTCAAACGTTTAATAAAAGCATAACAAAGTAAATAGACAGCCGGCAGCCCCTCACGGACGACTGCCGGCGACACACACAAACCCCAACTAAAACCCAGGCCTGGTCCTCTCTCCTTGACGGTCCGGTCGCTCGTCCTCTTATGCTCCCGATCTCCTCCGTGAAACAAGCACCCGGCTGTTATCGTGAAATAAGCCCCTTCCTTGTGATACCTGGGCTTATTTCTGTGATAACAACCGGCTGCTTATACATTATCCCTTACATGTAAACGCCGCAAGCATATCATTTATACGCTTCATGTAATGTTAGAAATGCATTACCTTTAAATGAATCGTTGTTTTTTAATCCTGTTTCAAGATTATTTTATTTTGACCTATTTTAAAGAAAACAAATGTGTCACTTATCACTCATTTACCTACATGTCAACCCAAATCTCTTTTATGAAACAAAGATATATCAATCTGGTAATATTGCATAAAAATATTGTGTTTACTTTTTTTACTGATGCTGACAATGATGAACAGACATATATCATTGTAGATTGTTATCTAATTTGTCTTAAAAAGTCCTAAAATGCACATATGTAGATCAAGGATGTACCTCTGTGCTTCTAAAATCCTGCGTATATCTTCATGTAGTCTGTAGATCAGGTTCGATGGCAGAATCTGCACCTCTTCTGTGGCCATCACTCATTTCACAGGAAGGTGGAAACCCCGCTACATTACAATACCAGGGAATTCATCCTTTGCTGGGCCGCTTTAAAAATGGGGGCATAAATGAAGAGTCTACCCACTTCAGACACCACTGTTTGACAGGATTCGTGCGACAATCTGGCTGACAATGTAAATGAGATATTTTTAATTTAACTCGCATCCCTGCGTTACTTCCTTTTCCTGGATATCGATGTCAGTGGATTGACCATTTCATTTAAAACAGCTACATATGTACATATATATCAAGCAATCATGTCAACACATGTGACTGAGTGGATCAGCAGTTCGAGCCACAGATGTTTCAGCTCTGTGTTTTTCCCACAAGCATGTGCTGCTTACATTTGCCTTATATTTACTCACATGTGCAATGTGAATCCTCAGCAGCTACGTGTAACTGTCGGAACTGTCAAATGGGGCATCTATGTACATACATGTGTACGGACTAAGCTGGTGCGATTGAGTTAACGCACGGACAAATTTGAATATTCACATCTACGCTCTCGGCGGTTGCAAATGAGTGAGGACAGGGACTATTTCGCCTACTATGAGGCAAAGGTATAGATTTGCATTCAAGCTATTTTAAGGCATGAAGAAATGACTATCACTTTAACATCTGGGTAGTTGACAAATATATAACACGCTTTACAGGGAACTGGTGCATCCCCCCGAGACTGTGTAGAGCCCAGCCCTCTGTGAGGGGCTCGCTCCTTCTCCTGTCTTGTCCGGTCTCTCGCTCTCATCGGCTCACTCGTGCTGGAGTTCAGCTCAAGCCACTTCGCTTCAAAGTTTCCCGGCCACTCCGCTCCAGAATACACACTCTGCTAGATTCGATTCGCTCTCCCAAAACAAATCGCACCTGAAAACATACCCATCCTGCAGATCAGTCCAGTGCCCGATCTTGACCCAGAGTCCAGCCCGGAGCCCACTCTCACCATGGAGCCCAGCCCATCACCTGCTCACGTCTCAGAGCTTAGCCCCGTTTACCTGTGTGAGTTCTCCCTATTCTTCTCCAGTCTCGTCTTTGTTTATAGGCTTGTTGAATTTCCCCTTCTCTCGTGTTAATAAACATACTCAGTGTTTGTAATTCATCTGTGTCCCGGTCTGCTACATCAGGGGTTTTCAAATTGTGGTCCACAAAAGGGAGCTAGGGGGTCCGCGGAAAACTTGATAGAACAAAATTAATTAACATTATATATTGTAACGTGAACGGTAGTTAGAAAGGAATAGGACGAGGTTGGCTGGACTGATACGGGCTTTATTCCAAAACAAAAAGATAAAACTCTGTCCTACGGTAGATTCACTTCAATGTGGTCGTCTTCAACAGTCCTAAGACCCGTACTCACTCCGTCTCTCTCTCACCATAACTCTGGCCTCGCAGTCTTTATATGCGGTCTCTCCATGCCTCTTACTGGAAAGAGACACAGGTGTTTACTATTTCCACTTGACACACTTACTCACCGCTCATCTCCCAGCTCTCTCTCTCTCGCTGAACCACGCCCCCCTCGGCACATATATATTTACCACATTTATTTCTAGCGTATATATAATTATAACCAAGTCTACATACAGATTTGTGCTTTATAAAAGAGGTTTTAAAGTTTATTTACGCCATTATTTATCCCAAAATACCTTTTGCTATTTACATTTTGCATGGACAGTACGTTGAACGTAGCAAAATTGGCGCCATACTGTATGTAACGTGCTCGTCAAATGATAGAAAGATTTTTGAAGGAATCCCGCTACTGCAACAATGACTTTGTGTTAGTCTGACGCGGTGAACACTTAGCAAAAAGCTAGAAAATATGACAAACATCCTTTTGGTTCCGGCCCTTGCTTTTACCTGCCGCCATCCGGCAAAGCTCTAAAAGAGTACATTTCTGAGCAAATTTCCTGCAGCGTTGTTGCAAATGCCGCTCCGTCCCTGTCATTCGTGTGGGGTTCTCCTGCATGCCGCTGACGGTCACGACGAGTGCTTCCCATGCTTGGGAGCTTCCCATGCTCAAGACACACTCAGAGAAACGGAATGCCCTCATTGAGAGAGCATGAGTCTCTCCTCTCTGCCCTTGCGGATAGCTTTCTTTTCAGAGAGCGAATCCGCTCCTCGATCTCCCCGCTTCACCCCCAACAGGGCTCTGCGGGGACGAAGCAGCGGGGTAGAGGAACTAAACGCTCGGAGAAAGGCGGGTTCACGTCCCCTCGGCGTGCATTGCCTTCTCCACAGGGAGATTTTTCGCCGGTTCATTTCTCCCAGCCTGACCAGCGTCCATTAGTATCCACCAGTGACATGGTCTGTGATGCGCATTCTCATCCGCCGGCCAAGTGGCTTCAGCACTGCATTCCATGGCAGTGCTCCAGGTATACCAGGCCAAACTCCTCCAAGGGTTGGACGAGTCCGGTACCGACATCGCGCGCTCCAAAGAGCTGCGGAGCGCAACGGATTCTGTGCCTTTGGCAGACAACACAATGAGCAGACGCATAGGTGACATGGCCAGTGATATTGCTTGGCAAATTTTAGAGCAACTGCGAGACAGTGAATATTTTGCGCTGCAGCTGGATGAAAGTACCCATGTAGCTAATCAAGGACAACTTATGTGAAAGTGACCTATTTGTCAGTTATGGTTACCCATACCCGAAATATACCTCTGCTTTTAACCCATCCAGTGAGTAGTGAACACACGCACAGCAAGTGGTGAACACACGTACACCCGGAACTGCAGCGCCCGGGGAGCAAGTAGGGGTAAGGTGCCTTGCTCAAGGGCACCTCAATCATTACCTGCCGGCCCTGAGGATCGAACCGGCAACCTTCTGGTCACGAGTCCGACTCTCTAACCAATTGACCAATTGCCCCAACTTATGGTCTGCATTCATTTTCTGGGACGGGACAGATTTATCAAGGAACTTATGTTTTGTAAAAGCCCTTAAAGGCAGAACCACAGGACAGGATACATTTAATATTATGGATCAATTTATGACGAACAATTCAGTAGACTGGTCTCGATGTGTTGGAGTGTGCACTGACGGTGCTGCCGCTATGACCGGTATGGACAATAATCTGGACCACATCCGATATCTATGCTCAACTCAAAGGACTATAAGAGACTGTTGTGTTTATGTGATCACGGAAACATGGCTCAGCAACAGACAGACCCGCCGCGGCAGACTTTGTGTTTACATCAATGATGCGTGGTGCAGCGACGCTGTTGTGGTCTGCAAACGTTGCTCACCCTGGGTGGAGTTTATGATTATAAAGTGCCGACCGTTCTATCTACCGGGGGAATATACAGCCATACCTCTTGTTGCTGTATACATCCCTCCCAGCTCCAACAGCAACAACAGGAGTGAGACACTGAATGAACTGTACCAGCACGTCAGTGAGAAGCTGACAGCCCACCCAAATGCTTTTCTCATTTGCCTGGGGATTTCAACCATGCTGACCTAAAGATTGCAGAAATAATATATCACAAATAAATGACTTTATAGCTGGGTTTTCACATAGATCACAAATGTATATTGAAAATTTCCAGCTGATAAACCTGTGCTTTATTGACTGTATACATATTCCATCGCATGCAAAATATAACTCTTCTGACTGGTTTAGACAGTGATTAAAAAAGTCCCCCCAGCTGTCATTGGCTATTGAAATCTTGCTTGCTTTAAAATCTTTCTGAATGTTTTTCAATGACATATAGAGGCATATGCTTTGCTATGCATTTGTAAGTGTGGTGCTGCTCATGGGTTGTCGATCTGGGATGGGTGATTACACTGGGGGGAATCAGAGTACACTAGACTACACCACTGCTTTGAAGCATCATCAAGTTTATTTGATTGGTCACATGCACCTGACTCATGTGTGTTGTGATTGGACTGTGTCACTGTCACTCATCACACTCTTTTGTTATTGGTTGTGTGTCAGTTGAAGTAAGAGAGAGTCACAGTTCTATCTTCATCTTCAGACTCACAAAACCTCTTGACTGGGTAAAGATGAAGACTACACTCACTGTGCTCCTCATCCTCCAGCTCTATGGACTCGCCTCATGTGCCACTAAACAACATTACTTTATAAATCAGGAGAAGACATGGGATGGAGCTCAACAATACTGCAGTACAAACTGATATCGATATCTGCTGAGAACGCTTTATTGTTTGTCTAAACAATGCCCTCTGTCCGTGTGTCTTATTTGGTTCTCCATGTACACTACAGTAAAAAGACTAAATACACAGAAGTAAAATGCATCTCACACAACCCAAACCCGTTCTCTTCACGCTAACCCAATGGTTCATGATTTCCATCAGTACAGAAGATGAGAGAGATAAGTGAACACTGAACAGTTTACTTCTGACAACAGTCTCCCACTGAAATAAACAAGAGTGCCTTCTGTCAGCAGCTTTGAATTAAACTGCCGTCTTTCAAAAACAGAATTCCAGTTGCAATTCTTCAAAACATTATCAACCTGCAATGTCCTCTTTTTAGACCTTGTGGCAAGAGAGACACGAGACGAACACGTTTGCAAGTGAAGTGACCCAGAGGGAAGTTTTTTTACAAACATTGTGCAAAACAGTGAAGAAGTCGTCATTGGGGAATCCAACTCGTGGAGTGCTCTTCCGGGTACGGCTAGTGAGGATCCGAGAGGGTTCGTGTCTCAATAGTCCCCTTGTCACCAGTCGTCATGCACTGGCGTCTTTAGGGAAGATGAGAAAGAAGTTAGGTATGGTACCGTGTGCGTCTCTCTGGGAGTCGTAGCTCACTGTGCTCTGCCGGTCTCCTGCTTTTGTCCCATCGGGGAAATAAGCTGCAGGTGTTGACGACCAGCAGGTACGGGGTGATTGTCTCCGTTTCCACGGCAACGCTGATTGAAAGATGGGAGACTCGCATGAACAGTCAGGCAGTTTGTCTCAGCCGAGTTTTCCCAGTAAGCTTCCATGATAGAGAGAGTCTCAGTAGATACGAAAAAAGAAACATATTTTATACTAGATAAAATGCAATCGATGAATCTTCTGTGCATGAAATTAATGTTTGTTATGTGTAGCTCAGTGGTAAGAGCACGGCGCTAATAACATCAAGGGTGTGGGTTTGATCCCAGGGGATTGCACATACTTACATTTAGACATTTTAGCAGAAACAAATACATTACTTAGAAACAAATGTATAGGATAATGCAATGTAAGTCGCTTTGGATAAAAGCCTCTGCCAAATGCATAAATGTAAATATATTATCCACAATATATTGTCAGTCCCTACAAGATGCACCAAATATTTTTGCATTATTTTCCATATGTATTTGCATAGGATCTGAGGACTGAGCAGTGTGGTATAATTTTCCGACAAACGCAAACAAACTCTGACGTAATCTGGTAAACGTTGCCATGCCAAATGACTGTGAATCTGATACGCCAGACTGTCATCGCAAAGTGTTAATGGTTGGAATGGCCCCACTTTTAACCAAAGCTTTCGTGCATAGCCGGTCTTAATCTCTCTCCTACGTTCGTGAAGCAATCGTCGGTGAAATGCGCTGCACAAACGTGAACATTCGGATTGTACTTTTCTGGAACAGTGTTGTAAAGAAAATGTAACCGCTCGCCCACTTTACTTGTGTTTAGATTTTGGGCGGTCAAATCATGTTACGAAGAGACGTGGATTCGCCGGGGTGTGGTTACACGAGGCCTTTCAGGCAGGTCTGGATGAGCATTCGCTTTTAGATAGAATGCATCATTTTTGCAATTTGACGTGTCTAATACATGCATGGGCAACTTTTAACACACCAAACACACAGAAAAACACGCGTTCACGCCATATGAGCCCTTTAAACCAGAGGTCCAGGACGGGCTACGCTAAATAATTTGTGACCCATATTAACATATAAATTGGAAGCAGCGGTCTTTGAGCCACAAGCAAACGTAAAATGTTTTGATTTTGGACGAATTTGAGGTTTCATAAAAATAAGTGCATTAAGCCCTAGCCTATCCCTCACCGAATACTGTTTAAACATCTACAATCATCCTTATTTGTGACTTTTTTAAGAAGTGTACTACCTGAAAAGGTGTCACTAAATCTTTGTAAAAACGTCTGTTGTCTTTGTTGGCATGTGTCTGTGCGTTGTGATTTGGCCTTTAGAAAAAAAATCTGTGTGGTTTGGTTCTGAAGATAAAGAAAAAGCCACAGTGAGTTTAAACAACACAAGGGTTAAATAATGACAACATTTTTACGTTCGTTCAAACTGCCTCTTTAAGCTCAGTTCATGTGTCAGGGGTAAAAAGAGTTTGAAAGCGTTGAGCGACGCTATATTGTTTGTAAACTTTGGGAGGCTGTCTGTTTGTGTTGCTGTGGTAATTCCATGTGTGATGAGTGAAGGAAAGGAACCGAAAGAAGCAGGTCACACCCACCTACCGTCTTTGCTTTGGAACAATCAGTCAGTTATTATAAAGGTCTCCTACGAGTTTTCACTGCTATGCTGTTTCAAACCATTAAAACAAAGCAAGAAGAATTTGATCTGAAATATGTTCTGGCCTCTGTAGATCTTGTGTCCAGTAAATGTTTTCTTCCCATTTTAACCATCCTGAAGGCAAATGCCTGTCAATTTGTTTGAACACATTTGACTTGCATTTCTGTACATGCAAATTCTATATCAAAGTCACAAAGAACTATCCAGAAGTCATAATGCTATTGAGAAATATGTTGAAAACGTTTACTGAGAATCGTAAACAATTATTTTAAATGTTTATTTAAAATGGCTTATTAACACACATGCATACAGTTGTGTGAGAGACACAGATTTGAGAGCAGAAATTCAAAATTTCAATTCAAAGTTTTATTATAAATAAAAACATAAGAAGTAAAAGGTTTGTTTGCGTGCTTGTTTTGAAGTATTTGCTGAGCTAAACAAACTGAAGAACACATGCAAAACCATTGTGTCAGATTTACCTCCTACTTTTGTTTTCTGTTTGTGCAGATATAATGCATGGCAACCAAAGTTTTCTGACTGGTCACGTGCACCTGACATTTGTTTGTTGTGTTGTGATTGGACTGTGTCACTGTCACTCATCACACTCTTTTGTTATTGGTTGTGTGTCAGTTGAAGTAAGAGAGAGTCACAGTTCTCTCTTCATCTTCAGACTCACAAAACCTCTTGACTGGGTAAAGATGAAGACTACACTCACTGTGCTCCTCATCCTCCAGCTCTATGGAATCGCCCCATGTGCCACTAAACAACATTTCTATATAAATGAGAAGAAGACATGGAATGAAGCACTACAATACTGCAGAACAAACTATCATGACCTGTCCACCTTCACCTATGAGATTGAAGAACAGCAGTTTTTACAAGACGCAGTCGGTCAAACCTCTGATGCCTGGGTTGGACTCTACAAAGTATCTGGAATCTGGACGTGGACGACTGGTGAAGTTGCAACACGAATCAGCTGGGACACTGGGCAACCAGACAATGATAAATTTGCCTTTTTAAAAAGCTCTGTCAAGAAACTACATGATAGAGTTCAGCAAGATAATCGCACCTTCTTCTGTATGACATTTGAGTTTGTGTTGGTTCAGCAGTCTGAGAGCTGGGAGGGAGCTCTAGAATACTGTAGAAATCATCATGATGATCTGGCATCTCTGAGCTCAAACAGAAGCATGACTGAAGCTCTCAGTAAGATCTCAGGAGCTCAAACACAACACGTGTGGATTGGTCTGCGCTTTCTAGCAGGTGGATGGTTCTGGATCAGTGGAGATGATCTTATCTTCAAGGTCTGGTCTTCAGCTGGACAGCTTCAATGTCCTGCCCAAAACCAACGCTGTGCAGCTCTGGACACGATCACACGGACCTGGACACCCAGAGACTGTGAGGAGAAGCTCAACTTTCTGTGTTTTTAGAGTAGAAGAGAGTCAGTAGATTTATAAAAAAATGCATAATGCAAGTATATCTGGTCATTGCTTTTTGCTAACAGACAATTTAGTTTAGAATTTATATACATCACAATATACAGCCAAAACTACAACCTGACCTGAAATGTAGAGAAAAAGACACATAGGACACAGTTTAACATTCTGGTTAACATCTACTAAAAGTTTTAAACTTGAGGTTTGACAGCCCTATAAAAACTCTTCTCTGTGTCTGACCTGAGATGAGGCTTTTCGGCTAAACTAAAGTGGATTATTTCACAAGAGTTACAAGATTTTACAAGTGTCGATTTTAGTTGTATTAATATTTTTAATTAGCTTTTATTTATATTTTTAGTTGTCATGATAACACTTCTAAAAATTCTGGTATGTGCTTTGCTCATCTTATTATTTATTTATAATTTTATTACTAACATAACTATATTTCTGTTTAACTTGAAATAATTGAATTGAAGTTATTTCCAGTAGTCATTTTAGCATTTCTAGTACTGTGTATCAGGAACAATTGCTGTAAATACATGACTTTTATCAACAATATCTAAAGTTTGCAGTAAAATAATGTATTGGTGGCTAACATTTGGCAAGTCTTAAATAAAATAAAAGTGTCAAAATATTTGTTGGCAGTTTCGAATGTTTCTGTTGAAGCCATGTGGTTAATGTGATCTCATGATTATCTTTCGTTTACTGCACGGTGCATCTGGCAATGCCAGACTGGGTCTGGGTGTTTGTTATCCGTGTGTACTACGCATGAGTTGTGTTTTTACAACCAGGGACCCATTTCATAATGGAGGTTTAGTGAAAACTCTGAGTACAGTGAATTAGATATACTGTATATCTCCTCCATCCTTACATCTATAACATCAGCCATCGTGGCCGTGTATTACATCAGAGCAGATTCTTTCCCTTACCTGTTCTCACAAATGCTAGTTTTCTATGACTTAATAAAGTGTGAAAATAAAGTGCACAAATAAAGAAAGGAATAAATACAGATATAAATGCAGAAATGAAGCAATAAAGCAAATAAAAAAATTCATTTAGATGTGCAGCCATTCCTATCCAAATCTGCTCCGAGCAGGGTTCACACCCGTGATCAGTCTGAAACTGACACAAGAGTCTGACACACTAACAAGTGTCCCATACACACTGACATCCCCACTCATCACTAGACACTGATCCGGAGTGAGAACATAAGATGAGAACATAATTGATTCATTCATTTACTGATTAATGTACTGTATGTGTTTATTGGTACATTGATCATTTAAACTTAAGCGCAGCAGGTTATTAATTATACGAGATCAGCAGATTCTGTGGCCATCATTAAGAATCAGCTGAAAACTCATCTCTTCCGTCAGCACCTGACCCATCATTTCTGATTTTATATCTTTTCTACTCTATCTATAAAAAAAATGTGTTGTCCTAATGTTGACCCAATTGCTTCCATTGTTTACACAACTTGTAAGTCGCTTTGGATAAAGCGTCTGCTAAATGACTAAATGTAAATGTAGGTCATAGCGATATATAGAAATCATCACGATTAGTTTGTGTAACACTCTGTTGTAATGACACAAGTGTAAATGTTCAGAAATAAAGCATCATGAATTTAAGCACATACACAATCGGAAATATTTCTGTAAATAAACTGAATTTCCTCTTCCCTTTTATCGACTTACATCCACCTCAGACTCCATCGCAAATAAGATGACATTTTGTCAGTTTGCATAGGATTGTTATCTGTATGCCATATATTTTTTAATCAAATGTAAGCTTCACCAGACATAATGTTAACATCTTTGAAATACAGTACTGTACATGTAGTCTAGAAAATCGGGAATATGAACAGAAAACAATTGTGTATATCACAGCATAAACATGGGGGATACTTATACAAGATGAATGCACCAATTTAAAGTTAAAAATCTGTATTTCAGATTTCAGAATGAGCACTGGCGTTCTGTTGAGGTGTTTTGTCCATCTGCTGATTGGATATGTCAGGGAGGGAGTCTGGAATTAGATGCGGGGGTAACAAAAAGGCTTTATTATTAAAAAAATAAAAACAAGACACGGTTCTTGGTGACCCCGATGGCGGAAGATAAAATCTAGGAACAAGGCTAATTAGGAAAATTAGGGAACAGGACTAGGACTAATGGCAGTCAGTGCAAGGCAAGAACTATATTACAAGACTTGGGAGGCGACGTAAGAGAAAACATCAAAAACTGTGAAACACAGGGAATAGAAAGGGAAGGAAATCAGAATACCAACGAAGAACAGGAGAGGAGAGAGAGAAGACAATTGCTGCGTCCGAAATGAGTCAGAGTCATTAGCAGTATGTCTGAAACCTCAGTATGCAAATATCAGTAGGAGAGAAATACATGGATGGTCTGCTGCTTCCGCCGAGATTCATGAGTGTGGATCGGATGGACACTTCTCTATCCCATGATGCGACAGGAGCTGAGCAACAGTCAAATTTCTTTTGGATAAAAGCGTCTGCCAAATGCATAAATGTAAAAATGTAAATGTACTTATTCAAATTCAGTACGTACTGTCCCAGTATGCAATTTCGGACGCATAATGAGAGGACGGGGTCACACCACAATGACAAGAAAGCACATGGCAGGCTGTCAACCAGACCATGTGCTCACGAGGAACAAAACATCAACACAAGGGAAAAAACTTACGCTAGACAGGGACCCTGATGTGATATGTATGCTAATGTCATAATTAATTAGTTACATTTATATTGCGCTTTTCTAGACACTCAAAGCGCTTTACATGGACGGGGGAATCTCCTCAACCACCACCAATGAAAAAAAACAGGGAAAGCATAGAACAAACTATCCTTTTCAACTAAGCTTTCCCAAGAGTCGTTGCACATTGGTGATAACAGTTTAAGAAAATGGTGGGCTTTGGAGATTTGAGAATCTTTAAATATACTTTTAAATGTAAATATTGTACTTTTATCTTATTCAAACATTCAGCTGTGCAAATGACGCAATAACCCAACTGGATATGTTACATGACTACACCACTGTACATACTGCTGCATTTGTGAGGTGTTGTGAGGTCGATGTCAGGGTTTTGAGGGGAAGAACCCAAGGCACAGGCAGCAGTACGGGGTAACACAAAAGACTTTAATAAATGTAAACAAAAACCCACGATGGGGAAACAAAAACAGACAGGACTAAATATATAATTCAAAACAAAGACTTCCCACGAGGGGGCAAAAAACTAAACTAAAGCAGACAGACACAACGTCAAAAAAGGCAAGGTAAGGTAGCCACAGATTACGTGAAGGACTGGCAAGACACGACACGACTAGGACATGATACAAAACGAACAAGCACAGGACAATAAACATGAGGATGTTTTATAGGGGAGACAGACAAAGAATAATTAACAAGGACCAGGTGTAGGGGATGAAACACTGATGGGAAGGTAACATGGAAACGAGATGGCGGGGAAACACAGACGAGACTCGAGAAAGCACATGGCCAGCCAATATATAAACAAAGCCATGTCTTTCCCACACAAAACCTAAGGCTATGCCATGACTCCGCTGCAAGACCAAGAATAAACATGACATGATAGCGGAATCATGACAGTCGAAGTGACTGCCAGCCGCTATTTGTAACCACAACGCTTCAAGCATTTTTCTTTACTAAAAAGGTGCCATTGTCAACTTTTTCTTGTCAAAGAAAGAATTCAAATGTGAACACAGCCTAACATTTCTTATATTGTATGGTGCAAGGAACATACTGCTTAAACACTGAGGGGAAAACACAAAATCCCTCACTGGACCAAAAACTTAAACATTTCCATTTAACCATCTTGAACATAATGTCAACCAGTAGATGGGTCAATACTCTTTCAGATTGTTGTTTTTCAAGCTTTCTTTGAGCGTAGTACTTTGAGCGTTTTTTATCATCTTTAAAGTGTTAACATGTTTCATAACTGTTTCCCTTTTCCCATTCTGAAGAAAATGGTACAATTTAAAAAAATACTGAGGATGCATACTAATAAACTCAAATGTTTTATGCAAGTTGTTGTACTTTTGTAATTAAAGGGCATGATTTATTTATTTTTCTTTAGGACTGCAAGTGTCCTGTCTCAGGTGAAGGTGCTAGTGAAAAACCCAGCAATACAGGGGACTAACCGTAGAAGCTGATGGTAGGAGAGGGTCTTTTTAATGCTTGTTGCAAACCACTGCATTATAGGCCATTTTATAGCCTATAGATTAACTGAAATAGTCCACACACGTGAAAAAAGTTTACTCTTATTTCTGTGCACTCACAACAAAATAAAACACTGCACTTTAATTTGTAGCATCAAGCAACCCAGTCTCACGGGAATTTGTGAATTGTCACGAAATGTAAATCTATTAATTCTTGTTCATCAACACAAATCTGCAACTTTTTTCGTGTCAGTCAGTGTGTAATTTTTGAGAATCACCCAGCACAAATTTCCCTCAACAGTACTTTAATACGTGATATCTTTCATATATATACATTTATATCATCGCAATCTGATGGGAATTCAAAGCTATTTTACAAGGTGGCTCATTCGTGTGAATTCCTATTTCCTACGATCTCATTTGTATGATTTGTAATGATTTGACTTTCCCCTGTGTGACGTCAGGTTTAGGGGCGGGGTTAGGGGAGCCATTGTGAAACTAGCATTGTTAGCTAAATTAGCCTTTTCGGCTGTGATTTTAGGGTTTGTGGTGAGGTAAGGTGTTGGTTAGCCAACTCCTGAAGTATTTGCGACTTCTTTTGATATCAGGTTAGAAATATCAAGATGCCTTTTTTGTTGTCTTGGTTCTTTTTATTTATGGAGCGAATCACAGAAAGAAATCAAAACTCAGCATTTACTTCTCTCACAGTTTTTTTTCTTTCGTTTCATTCAACTGAAACATATTTAGTGTAAGCGTATTTATTTAATTATGTACACTTTTATTCTTTTTTCCCTTCACAAAAGTGAGGTAGAAACATGATAACATGTCAAAACTCATGTTCGGTTGATGGTGATATGTGTATGGCATTATTAAAGGGTCTACGGCTTTTTTTTCTAATTTAGTTTTAATTAATCGTTTGAATCTTTGCAAAAGATTATGGAAGTCATTTTTAGGCTGAAGGGGGCTGATTGGTAAATGTCTCAAAAGTAAACAGCTTTATTAACTTGATTACAGCCCCCATGTGGTCGATCATTTTATCCCTTTGAGCTAATCTTTGAGCATCAAAATGACACATTTAAACATTTTTTTTCGGTCATAAAATTTTACAGCTTTCCTGTAGCTCAGTGGTAAGAGCATTGCGTTAACGGGTTGGATCCCAGGGGATTGCACATACCTATGTAAAATGTATATGATAAAGCAATGTATGTCACTTTGGATAAAAGCGTCTGCCAAATGCCTAAATGTAATGTAAATGTAAAATAGCTTCAATGTCCCTTCATACTTCAGCTTTATTAAGTATACGCAGATATTTGAATATACAGATTAGCCCCCCCAGAATCTGAGCTGACACAGGAGTGCAGCCCTAGTCCCCACAGGGTGTTGTTTTGTGACTTCTGCGGCCAAAAATGTTTGATCTTGCAGCGACTTTATTCAAATTTGGGGCTTTTTCAGGAAAAATGTAAAATACTTCTTGAATTGGAAAGCAGGGTTCATTAAAACATTTTTATTAATTTCCTATATTAAAATGCATGCAGAAGATTAATACAGACGGTCTGAAAATCTTTAAGTCGCCAAGGCCTGCCCAAGAGACCTGTTCGACTGAAAGGTCAAGCAACCAATCACGTTTCGTTTGATGCCGCTTCATGTTTATGGGTGTGGAAATGTTTTTGTCAATATTTTAATAGTATAAAGACTAACTGAGATTCAAAATCTCTTTTACAGGAGTGTCCTGGTCAAGATAAAACATAGAACCCATTATAAACGGTTGCATATTACTGTATGTAACAGTACTGGACTGAAGGACGATGCCACACAGCTCTGCTGTTTTTGCCAAATGGTTGATATCCTAACCCTGGGTTTACATGAGCAGCAAGTATGAATGTTCATCTCCTCTGTGATTTTCACAGCTCCTGGTCAAGATCAATGTGTTCAGGCTGGGCAGCGGATGTGATGCAGCGAGGCATCGTACATTGTAAACAAAATAATCTCAAAATTCTCTCTCTCATAATGATATAAAGTAACTAAACAAATCATTTTTTGTGTGAGCAGAGTTACTTATTTATACAATTATTTTATATCCAAAGTTCACAGAATCAAAACTTTTCATCTGTTTAAACTTCTGCCATCAGTCAAGACTGTGTGAGAATATACTGTAGATCACTAAACGCACACGGCTCTCCTGTTTTTGCCAAGTGGTTGATATCCTAAGGGACAACATCATGATGACCCTGGGACAACATTTAAATCAACCAATCAGATTTCAGAAATAAGTTTACAGTTTATTTAAAGTTTAATCTTCCAACCAGGATAAGGTGTTTCTAGACCATGTTTTTTCACTTCTCATTTTTCTCTGATTTTAGGGGTATGTTATGGTTGGGGTTTGGTGTGGGTTTAGGTTTTATGTATTAAAATGTTGTCCTTAGGTCAACAAAAAATATTGTTCTGAAGACATCCACCACTTGGCAAAATCAAGTCGAGCAGGCCGCACGCGGAGTAAGGTGAGGTGGTGATTGAATGCAGGGGTGAACAGATGAACAAACGACAGGTGAAAATCCAACAGGTAACGAAACATCCACAGATAAATCCACAACAAGACGACAGGTACATCCACTGGAGAGTAAATACAAATAATGTACAAAAGGCCCGGCTGTCTTCAATGGCCCGGATGATATGGACCTATCAGAGCATGCATCGCTTCAGCAACGTCATCAGGTGATGCGGAAATAGACGTTAGAAAGTTTAGACAGCGCACGTGAGGAGACGCAAAGTTCGACGGCTGTACTCTAATCCACTCAGATACAACTGAGCTAGAGACTTTATTGGGTTACAGTGTGCGTCAATGTGAAGTAAGTAATGGATGTTCCTATCTCTCGTTACTATGTAGAAAGTGCGCTATCGTTCTTGTGCTGTTCATGTTAACCGATAAGCCGAGCTCTGTTGATATAACATACTCGATTCTGTACATTCCTAAATGCTTCATGCTGTTTGCTGTACGATGTTTATATTTAAACTGTTAGTATTACCTATCCGCATTATTATTGGACATGTGTGCTATGTAACAATGCTCGTTTACACAGGAATCCATGTTTAGTCCGGAGAGCTGCCGCTATACCACATTTGCATGTTGGTAGGACTCCCTTGCGGACATTTAGAGAATAATTACCTCATATATATATATATACATTGAATTTGTATTGTTATATGGTAATTGTGTTACTGTTCAGTGTTTAAGATATGTTTAAGGTGAAAACATTGTATATCCATGTGATTAAGTTTGTTCTTGGTTTAACTTATTACAGATAAACCACATCTGTATATTCACCAAGCTCTTCAGTAAAGAGGACATCTTCCAAACCTTTGTCGAGTGCTTAATTCTGATCTAAGAATCCATCTCACTCAGTTCTTACCGACTGCCTACCGTGTTTCATACATTCGAATTTAATCATCAACGAACCCCTCATTTCAAATAACATCCATGGGACCTCGGAACTAGCGAAACATAAAGTACAACTATACAGTTTACAACTAGACCTGACAATTGACAAGACAAAACACATAGATGCGTCCGAAATCGCCGACTTCCATACTATATAGTAAGCGAAAAATGAGTATGAGTCATGAATAGAATGTTCGAAAGCTCAGTATGCAAAAACCAGTAGGCATTAAATACACAGATGGCCTACTACTTCCGCCGAGATTTGTGAATGTGGATCGGATGGACACTTATCTATCCCATGATGCTACGGGAGCTAGCCTGGTATGGCCAAACTCTGCTACTTCGCTTTGTAGAGAGAGTCTGGAAGGGCTCAATTGACAAGCGGTTTCTTTCTCGTGGGCGGGCACTTATCTGAAGTTTAAAATCATTGGTGAACCCGAAAGCCAATCACATAACGTTAGGTTATGACGTATGTTATGCGCCGGCTCAGCCGCCTTCAACTTCTGCTGTAGACACATGTATGCGGCGAAAACAAAACCATCGAGGGAAAAACCGTAGTGAAAATGGCTGTCAACGAGTTTTGCAGATTATGTGAAGTAAATCTACGTGACGATCAGGTGCAGGTGTAATCGTTGTGATAATCATGTGCAAGGGATTATGGGAAGTGTAGCCCGAGAGTTCCAAAGTCAGGTGAAAGGTTACAGGAATGGCTTGGAGAAGGGGCTTACGCGAAGGGGCGTAGCACACAGCGGTGGAGTGTTACACTGTAGTAACATTTCAAAATGACTATGTGACACCAGACCATGCAAGTTCATCTCCATTTGGAGAGTGTTCCAATCTGAGGGGGCCGCATATTTAAAAGCAGTTTACCAAGAGTTTAAGTTCAGTTCTAACAGACTCGTCTAACAAATGATCTTTTTAACATAAACTTAATATCTTTGGTGAATTCTAAATCACTCAAAGTCACTTACTTTTACTCACATTTACTCAATTTAAACAATATGTATATTTCATTTATTTCAAAGCTTTGTTTCACGTAAAATCACAATAAATCATTTTTGAGGAAGGAAATAAAAACAAATGTTTCTGGGTAGCTATTGAAACAGGCCACAGTTGGAATTTAATTTGAATGAAACAACATTTACTGTCACAGTTCAATTGATAACCAAATCAAGGGCTGAGGGATATATGCAAAATGTTTCCATGGAAAGATGCTGTGGAAGTCCCAGTTCCCAAGTCTAGTAGCATTAATACCCTGATTGATTTTATACCAGTTAGCCCTCACATCTATTTTAATGAAACCCCTTGAAAAACTGGTAAGGGCAGAAATCTTATGGAAAACTGAACATACACTTGACCCTATGCAGTTTGCTTATATGTGACATTAAGGATTAGAGGAGGCTACAGTAATATTGCTGAATATCTGGATTTTGTGATCAACAGGACACAAAGAGTAAGGGAAAACAGAACCCTGTGACCGAGTTTGTTCCTCTACCGGCTCCCCACAAGGACGGCTCCTACAAAACTATGTGTCAGATTAAGTGGGAAAATGGGACTATTTTAAAGCATCCAGATGACACCGTCATTGTTTGTGATCTTAATGGCAATGAGAACAGCCATGGCCCGAAAATCAATGACTTTATAAAGTGGTTTGAGGAGCTTTTTCTCCCATAAAGCTTATCTAAGACAAAAGATAAGATTATTGACTTCACCCATGTGAAATTACATCTATTAATGGTCAGAAAAGAGAATTTGTGCCAGCCTACAAATATCTTATTGGTAAATTCAGAGTCAGTTAATCAATAATTGGTCTTTTTATTTTTATCACACAAATGTATTTATTTGATATTTTATGGCATTAGAAAAATTCATTGTCAGATAGTATTACGCTAGTTTTGATCATGAGAGTCCCACATTTTATGTGTGGAAGGAAGCACATGGTCATTGTTTGTTATGATGGCCATGGCTCTCCTGTCTCGTCTCTTGACCCAGCCCCTCGCTTCCACCTCTACCTTCCTGCCAGTGTTTCATTCCCCACACTGTCTAGTGTAATTATCCCTTGATAGTTCAGCTATTTAATGCCCCTGTGTTTTCTGTCCTGTGCCGTTGTGCTCAATTTCTGCCTTGAATGTATCTAGTGTCCTTATTTCCTGATCATTGTTCCTGAAGTGAATTTCTCGTGTCTATTCCTTGCCTACTTTGGCCCCAACTCGTGGGAACAATTTTTATTTCAAGTTTTGAAGATCTATTGTTGTTAAAGTTGCCCCATGGTGGGTTATTTGTTTGTGTTTAATAAATATATTTTGTTGCCGCCATTCCTCTGTCTGGGCTTGGGATCTGTCCTCACCAGCCCTGACAAGTTTGATACAGGGGTGTCAGGCAAAACATTGACAGAACATTGTGATCTTTTGTAATGTAAAGAATTATCACATCACTATACGCACATACACTAGTGCTGTTGCTGAATTGTTGTTGGGTCATTTTTTCTGTTGAACAGACATTGCATATAAAGCAAGGACAAAAACAATTGTTTTTTGTTTAGAGTTCAAATAAGAAACAAATCAAGGTCCAATGTACTAAACCAACTGGAGGAGGCATGCAAACACTTTTTTCATTCTAGATTTCTCTTTGTTGACCACTTTGTCTTTCTTTAAAGTATCAAGTCAATTTGACTGGTCACATGCAGTGACATGTGTGTTGTGTTGTGATTGGACTGTGTCACTGTTTCCTGTGTGACTACTATTATTTAAAAGCGGTATACACACACTGCGATCTTCACCTGGTCTTTCTCTTGCCTCACTGACTTTGTGATAAGAGATATGATGTGAAAAGCATTGGTGGGGTTGCAGTTGAATGAGACAATATTGCTCCTCATGACTGCAGGGTTTTCTCTGCATAGAAAAACCTGAACCCCACCTGTAACTAGTAAATGTTTAAGTTGGATTAAGGTTCTACTGGTATTGATACATCTGAATGGGTTTATTCTTAATGTGTTTCAAACCCTGTCATATGCTAAATGATCTTTTTCCCACCTGGTGATGTATGTTATCTCACTTTCATTAGAATCATAGTCCTTCTGTAATCAGTTTCATTTATTGGATGCAAATTGTCCACACTGACAGATCTATGCATATAAAGTGGTTGGAGAAACAAAGGAACTTTTTAACTTCGCTATTATCACCTCTCGTGTTTAATGTGTTTACAGTATGTTTGTGTCTAGATCGAGTTGTCTATTGACATGTAGAGTATAGTTTAATAAATACCCATATAGGTTCACTCATGATGGTTTCTGTCTTTTAATCCTGCTCTTAAAAAAAGCTTTTTTCTCAATGGCCAGACATTAACGTGTAGGTGTTTTTATTCACAAAATCATATTTCTCAAGATTTAGCCTGTTTTATTTACTGATTTAGCCTGTCTTGCGTAGATTTCGCAGTTTGTAACATCTCTTATTGATAACAATAAAAATAACAAGGTTTTCAAAAACCATCCAGTCACCGTATGCAGAAGCATATGAGCGTTTCAAACGTGATGCATCTCCTGATTATGTAGATCAAGTATATGAAAATAATCCATCTGAACCAATGCAGAATTAGAAAAACGAATGTCATTCCGTTAACACTTTACATTAAGAACCCTTTATGAAGCATTTATGAATGTGTTCACTAATGATTAATTAGTCATTTACTAATGCAATAAAAAGCAGTTATAACTGCATGAATAAAAATGGGGATTCCAACAAAATACCTGCCAAACAGTGAGCAGGTCAAGATAAACAACACAACACCCTACAGTGTCCAGTCTGTACAAGTACTGTTACATTGCTGAAATTGTCCTCAATTACAAGTAAAAGTACTGGTGTTAAAAAAGCAATTGAGTAAAAGGAAGAATTACTCATCTCAAAAACTCCTCAGAGTACTAGTTACTCGTAACTTTTTAGGCGGTTTTATTTAATGAATTAAGAATAATTATTAGTCATCGAATTTGGAGATTTATATAGAAAATAGCTACTTTTAACAAAGCACAATTTCACCTTACTGATAAAGCTTATAACTGTATACAACTCAGACAAAATAACCATTCAATGTGTTTGAATGAAAACTGAATGAAAGCTTTGCACCGTTTGTGGACGCTAAATATAGTGCCAACGTCACAAAATTGTAACCGGTATGATCGCGGCTGTGTGTGACACGGGACCTGAATGGCAGGATCGGTGGCTAATTGTGGCTGTTAATGTTCACATCATGCCAGGTTGCCAAAAATAAATCAATGCATGGGAAACGGCTTCGGCGTGTTGGTTGCAGTGTGTGACGTCCTATAACAAGCTAACGTTTACTAGCTAAGTAACGTTTTAATCGCTGACATAGCAAATTCATGGAAAAATACATCGGTAATCAGCAATTGAATCGTTAGTATTAACTAGCTAAAAGAATCACATCAACTGCATTAAAGAGAATCACTTCATTTA
Organism: Triplophysa siluroides; assembly: GCA_006030095.1. Taxonomy (NCBI): domain Eukaryota; kingdom Metazoa; phylum Chordata; class Actinopteri; order Cypriniformes; family Nemacheilidae; genus Triplophysa; species Triplophysa siluroides. The sequence continues at coordinate 3,649,513 of VCII01000094.1, read as the reverse complement.
AAGTGAGTAAAAAGCCTTCTTACTGGACTTCAACAACCACTGATGTACTGAGACACACAACTGAGTTTGTGTTGCGCAATGCGCAGGTGAGATGAACGAGGAGAGCAGGCAGTGGGCCAAACCACTGTGAGAGGCAGGGGAGGGGGAACTCAACAGTTTCTAAACTTAAAACACATTTTTTGCCTTTGTATTTTCTTCTAATTACACAATTAGTTTAGGTAAACATTAATATATTTATGACAATGGAGAATGCGAGTTTAATTGATTTGGGGGTTTTAATTGACGTGTCCCCCCCGGGATTTACGCCCATGCATGGGCGTGTACATGGCTCGAAGGAAGCATGCGTTTAATTAGCTATGGGTGTGTAATCAGCGCATGTGCAGCGGTCACAAATAATTCTTGTAGTTACATAAGAGTTATAGTTTTGAATTAATGTGTAAATGTCGACCCTTCAACCGAGTATTTCAGGAGCGGAATATTGTATTAAAAAAGCTTTCTTGTAGCTCATTGCGTTAACAACGCAACATTGTGGGTTCGACCCCACTGTTGCACATACCTATGTATAAATGTATAGGACAATGCAATTTAAGTCGCTTTGGATAAAAGCGTCTGCCAAATGCATGAATGTAAATGTAAAAAGAATACAGCCTGTGGTTGCTTCGAGTTTTATAACAGTTTAAAACAGTTTGATCAACATTATTACTCACAATTACAATATCATGGGAAAAGCATGAATGATTTTGCCATGATCATGCAGACCTACCATCAGCTATTTTAATATTGCAATTAAAGATATTCATTTGTGATCAAATAAACACTACTGCAATGAATGTGTGTTTACCCCATGTTAAAATATTGGGGTGTCTGACACAGAGCACCTGTCGATGGGTCCCAGACTGAAAGGTTTGGGAACCCCCTGCTCATTAATGACAAACATGACTTATCTAGTACGCAGGGGAAACGGATGGAAAATTAAACATTGATGGTTCACAAACATTATAAACGTAAAAATTGTGTCTTGAACTATATTTTTCATGAAACTACAAAGTTGTGACTTTTTCCATTTATTTGAGACAAGGTTTCCATCAAATACAATGTAATTAATCTTGCAATAGAAGATATCCACCGCATATCGAGAACAATAAGGACGAATACAGCAACAGAGCGCAGTTAAGAGCTCAATGTTTGGTACATGTATGACTGGAATTGCCACTTTTAAAATATTTTCATCATTTTATTGAAAAGAAATGCCTTTATGGTCTGATATGTGATAGAGAAAAACTTTGTCAAACAGAAGATCAGAACCCACGAGGACATGAAAATAAGTTACACACATACAGCTAGTGTGCTTGTGCCATTCTCTCACTTCTCTCTTCCGCTCTGAACTGGTGGGCGGGGTTAATGTAAATACCTTCTGCTGACAAGGCAGGCTATTTGCTCGTAATAGACACTCGCTTATTTTATATATTTCTTCCAATGAGTGCTGCGGACAAAATTGACTTTGGCTTCTGTGCTGACCTTTGTTTTTATCAGTCTCTCCTCTCTCCCTTCTCTTTATCTTAAGTGAAAGTAAACAATTCCGTCTGAAGATCTAACTCATAAGATATTTGTGGAAAAAAATAAGAATTTGTGTTCCAAATATGAACAGAGGCCCTGGGGTTATTCTGTACATTTATGACAGATTTTTTATCTTGCTCATTTTCTTTCAAGGATCGGCTAACACATAAACGGCTTCAGCTTTGTCAAAAGGTTTATTTTTTATTGTTAAATTAGTGAAATATTTGAATATCAAATTTAAATTTGCCAGCCCTGTCATGTAGTTTTTTGGAATTTGCCTCATTTGTTTGAGTCATGACTGTAATAGGAAACCCTGAGTGTCCTCTGTGACATTGTGAAAGGGCACATTAGTCAAAATACACCACATTTACTTTCACCTACACTTTGCATAAAAAACAAAATCTGAGGTTATCCAAATGTATGAAACTTTTCAGTCTGGTTCCAGGAAGTTATATCATGCAGAATCTGCCACATTAAAAGTATCTAATGATATCTTACTGGCTTCTGATGGTTTCTGCTGGAAATGTTGCACTTTGATCATAAGCTTTTGATCTGGTTGACCACCATGTATTTATTTCTCATTTAAAAATATCCCTCTTAAGGAGCTTGTGATAAATGTGTCACTTTGACTTTAACTAATGTGTAGTGTAGATGTTGGAACATAAACAACATCTGCAGAGTCATAGCACTCAAACTTCACAGCAAAGGGAGATATATGTTCTTTAATAGAAATCACTTTTCACGAGTACAATGCTGCGTTCCAAGCATATTGAACGGCTCGTTGGAAGAGTTTGTAGCTGGTCTGAAGTGCAGCGGCCAGACTTTTGACTGGTACATTTAACTCTTCACATCAGTGAAACCACTTAGATCAAGATTTTTGTTATGTTATCCGTCCATAAATGTCCAGACTGATGCACTGTGCTGATCAAACTTTCACAATTGGAACAGCACCTTGGCAATGTGTTTTTGAATCTGTTCAAATGTTATTTTAAATGCTTGATGTGGTTTAACAGTCATTTAATTAAATCGTCTCTAATGTTGTTAATGTTTGCTCAACCTCTGTAAATGTTCTTTAAATGAGAATGAAAGGATTTGTCAAGAAACACCCTTTCGTTCTATGTAAATGAGATGTTTTCTATTCAAAACCATGAAACTCAATATCTTTGTGTTAGTTTCTTTTTGTAGATATGACTGTCAGTGGATTAAACTTTACTGAAAAAACTGTTGAAGAATCCTGCATTTTACTCACATCTTCACCTGTAGTTCTCAGGTCTTTAAACTGATGTGTAAAAATGAATGTGAACAGTCAGCTTAAATAAAAGAATAAATAAAATAACATTAGAGATTAATTTATGTAACATTATGTCAAAATAACATCAGATTAAAATGAAGCATTATCAAGTTCATGTGACTGGTCACATGCAGTGACATGTGTGTTGTGTTGTGACTGGACTGTGTCACTGTCACTCATCACACTCTTTTGTTATTGGTTGTGTGTCAGTTGAAGTAAGAGAGAGTCACAGTTCTCTCTTCATCTTCAGACTCACAAAACCTCTTGACTGGGTAAAGATGAAGACTACACTCACTGTGCTCCTCATCCTCCAGCTCTATGGACTCGCCTCATGTGTCATTAAACAACATTACTATATAAATCAGATGAAGACATGGAATGAAGCTCGACAATACTGCAGAACAAACTATCATGACCTGTCCACCTTCACCAATGAGATTGAAGAACAGCAGTTTTTAGAATATGCAGATGCTTACACTTCTGATGGCTGGGTTGGACTCTACAAAGAATCTGAAACCTGGACGTGGACGACTGGTGAAGTTGCAACACAAATCAGCTGGGATGATAAAGAACCAGACAATGATATCTGTGCTTATTTACACAAAGACAGAAAGAAACTGCGTGATGGTATGTGCTATTTTACAGGCACCTTCTTCTGTATGAATGTCTCTGAGTTTGTGTTGGTTCAGCAGTCTGAGAGCTGGGAGGGAGCTCTAGAATACTGTAGACATCATCATCATGATCTGGCATCTCTGAACTCAAGCAGAAGCATGACTGAAGCTCTCAGTAAGATCTCAGGAGCTCAAACACAACACGTGTGGATTGGTCTGCGCTTTCTAGCAGGTGGATGGTTCTGGATCAGTGGAGATGATCTTATCTTCAAGGTCTGGTCTTCAGCTGGACAGCTTCAATGTCCTGCCCAAAACCAACGCTGTGCAGCTCTGGACAAGATCACACGGACCTGGACACCCAGAGACTGTGAGGAGAAGCTCAACTTTCTGTGTGTTAAGTAACCAGAAGATAATTAGTCGACTGTCTAATATACAGTAGCCAAAAGGTTAGGGTTAGGGTTAGGGTTACTGAATAATGACACTTGTTTTGTTATCAGATGTTGTTCTGTTCATCTTTAAATAGTTGTGGTTGTTGTATTTGTCTATTATTTTCTTGAATTTACATGCTTCCACAATTTGCCTGATACTGTCTTCTCGTATTAAAAACTTGATTGGGTTTGCAGTAATATGAGATTTACATTTACATTTTTGCGTTTGGCAGACGCTTTTATCCAAAGTGACTTACATTGCATTATCCTATACATTTTTACATAGGTATTTGCAATGCCCTGGGATCGAACCCACAACCTTGCGTTGTTAGCGCAATGCTCTTACCACTGAGCTACAGGAAAGCATGTTGCAGCTTATTACTGTGTCTGTTTTAAAAATAAAAGGCTCAACTATAGACAATATTTCATCTACAGTCAAAATTAACAGTCAGAAAAAAATTATATTTAAAAAAAATTTGACAGTTTCCATCACAAAGTTCAATAAACAGTATGTTCCTTATTTTTCTGAAAAGTTCTTCATTACTATAAACCAAAAATCGGTAACCACCACCCATACTAAAAAAAGCTTAAATATAGCTGCAAGCAGCATTCACAGGGTCAAGCACTTCAAAGGCACAAAGGGAAAAACATGTGACATGTGATCATGTAAGATGATGAGTATTTGAAAGCAGGTATAAAACATGGAAAATCACTTAGATTTGCGCCAGGCCCAAAGTTATCTTCCAGTCTGTATTTGGTTTAAAATGTAACGATTTATTTAATATTTCAATTATATTCATGTTGAGTTATATCAATATTTTATTGTATATGAATTGTTTAATGTAGATATAGTAAAAACTACTTTGCAGAGGTCTACCGGAAGTTTGGGCCTGACCTAACATTTACATTGTTTTTCCTGAAACCGTCTATAAGTGCTTATAACTTTTGACGAGTAGGTGGCTATGTCACCAAATTTATGTGAGGGAACAAGATGTGCCAGTGATGATACATACCAATGTGTGTCCAAACACAAGCATTAGCAGAGATACAGACACATGACTCTATAGTATGTTTGCATTGGAATGAATTCACTCCGTGCACGAAAACCATTTGACCAATCGAAAAACTTTAATCACATTTTGAGAGGACTGTCTCTAGGTTATGTATACAAAATGTTGTGCAAAACAGAAAACGGTCTACGAGGAATTTCAAAAACGTAGGTTTCATAAGGATTCAAACTGCATTAAAATCTAAAGCATACACTTTTTTTATGGCTTGACACACTCAGAACACATACTTAGTATTGATTTACCCGGCCTTTAAATAAGAGCTGCAACTCATCACCTTGGAATTAAAAGGTTCTATCTGGATTCTGTTCTGCAGTTTTTAAATAAAAAAATCCCCCAAATGTACGCAACGTTAAGTAAAAAAACATCAGATACGCAAATTTGTCGCGGAATTTCGACAAAAAGGTAAAATAGAACCTTATAATTCTAAGGCATCGAATTGTGGACCATGTTCTCGATCATGGCCTTGCAATGGCTGAGGCTGGTCGAAGTGTGCAGCCAAATGTTTGGAGATCAACTGTGTCCTCAATCTTTCAGATGTTTCGTAGGGAGAACAGGTGAGTCCACTTTCATTTTTTTCATTTTATGTATATTTTCAATGTATATTTAAAGTGTACCTTCTGCCTATAATAGGTGTAAAGAACAGACGTTGTACCAGGAGCGCTACACATTTTCATAATCAACAATTATATTTGTAAACATAAGTGCTAGCAGCAATTACATAATCAAGCCCAACAAAGGACCAAAGCAAAATAGTTGGACATGTCAGATGATTCGTCATGAGGCACGGCTTCACAGGATAAAAGGATTTGTTTCCACGACTTATGGTTCAAAAGTTATAGGGAAAAATGTAATGAGATAGTCTGAACTGGTGGTGGTGCTATAGAATTAGATTTAGAGATTTCATATTTGCATGGCAACAGTTCAGACTCTCCTCTATGTGTTTCACAACTTTCTCACTTGCCGTTGTTGGCTGGCATAGACTTTCATGACAAAGAAGACAAAGAAGAAGAAAAATAATAAAACTAACTGATAAGTGTATTGACAAACTCTAATGGAGAGGCCATGACTTCCTACATACAGTTTCATTTTAAATAGGTCTGTACTTTCTTCCTCTCCGCCCACCCTGCTGTCCACGTCCTCTCTGCTCAAAAGTTCAAACGCAGCATACTGCATGGTGTTTATAGAAGCAAGATTATTCTATTAAACAAATAAAAAGTCCCTGTGGCGACGGAAACCAAACTCCAATGATAAATAAGTGGAGAAACCCCCCCCCCGGGAGAAACCAGTCTCAATTGGGAAGACCAAGTCTCCTGTGGCTCAGCGGTAAGAGCATCGCGTTATCAATGCAAGGTTGTGGGTTTGATCTCAGGGGATTGCAAATACCTATGTATAAATGTACAGGATAATGCAATGTAAGTCGCTTTGGAGAAAGGTGTCTGTCAAATGCATAGATGTAAATGTAAATGTGTCACAGCTGCACTCACTGACTTTGATTAAAATTAAAACATTGAGTAAATGTTTATGAATAATATGGAGATTTATTAGTCGTGATTTAGGAAATTTCATTTGTAGAAACTGTTTAGGTCTAATTTTGATATCAGACAACGGAATGTTTAAAGCAGGGAAAATAGTAATGGCATAATGTAACTGAGTGCAGCTTTAACTTCAAATGCTGCTGTTTAGTATTTCACTAAGTATAGTAAATTTGGCATTAATGTGACAAGTAGTTCGTCTTTGCTCTTGGTTTGGGATGGAGTTGCCTGAGCTGGAGCTGTGATGGTCAGATGGTCACTTTGCTATTGTTTGGTATTTCCCCTTTATATTTTACATTTTAAATACTTTATTTTAAAACAATTGCGATCAATTATAAACAATTCGAAAAACTGTGTTTCCTGTGCTGTGTGTGTTATTAGCCAATCGGTTATTAGCCAAATGAACATTTACCAGTTTCAGAAAAATGTTTCAAATTAATTTATTGCAATGAAGGATACATAACAACCTTCCCATGTCATAGATATTCACAGAATACACACTGAATATACACTGAATGGATAGTTTTGAATGTGATGGCTGATCATGGCTCACACGATAAAAGAATGTGTGAGAATCAGCTCACAAATGTTCAGACGTTTTGAAGAGATTGACAGTGTTTTGGAGTATCAGATAATCAGTTTTGATCATAAAGCCTTATGCTTTTAGTTATGGTGCATATTGTTGAGAGTTGTACATAATCATTTTTACACACATACAGTATGTTAAAACAACGATTGATATCAGCCTTAAAACATGTTTTGTAATTATGTATAGTGTTACAGTTATGTTAGAAATAATTTTGGAAGGAAGATAAATAAATATATATATATGAAGAGTTTGTTTCCAAAAAGAGATTTTTCAAAACTAAAATTTTTATTTTGTTTTCATGGTTTATTGTGTTAGTAGCTGTACCTTTTTTTTATTATGGCCTAAATCAAAACAAACCAACTGCAATTTGATTAATATCAATTGGAATCAACGACAAAAAAAACATGATTTTTGAAAAATATTTTATTATATGTATATTTACATTTACATTTAGTCATTTAGCAGACGCTTTTATCCAAGGCGATTTACAAAGAGTTCAGGGAGCAACAAGCAATATTTCATACAGGAGCCATAATACATTAAGTGCCAATACAAAGTTACTGGTTTCACAAAAGCCAGACCACTACCTGTGAGAAGAAAGGGTTAGTGTGTTTTTTTTTCTCTTCTTCATTTGTCTGTCAAGTATTCACAGAAGAGGGTTTTAAGTCGTTTTTTGAATGTTGTGAGAGATGTGGTTGACCGGACAGAGTTAGGAAGAATATAGGAAGTATATCAATTGATAGATGATAGAGTAATAGCATGTGACTGATAAAATGTGTTTTTGATCATCTGCATATACATAAGATGAGTAGTGCTGTGATGTGTGTATGAAAGTTCAGACAAATCCAAGACGTTTACATTCACCCACACTGCCCCACAAAGGCAAAGTGCAAACACTGAATCTGAGAAAATGAAATGAAAACGTTTTGCACCAGACAGTAAACTTTATTTTTGACTCAGAGACTGGTCACAAGAGAGATGTCACTAACCCATTTCAAGCCTTAACTCAATCTTAACACAATTTTGACCAAATGTGTATTTACTGCACTTTGCCTTGTGGGGGGCAGCACAGTTTGCTTAAAAATCAAGATCAAAATATATCCATGGAAAAATGTTTGCATGGGAAATCATTCTTATTTTGCCCAAGGTTATTTTAGTTTACTAAAATAAAAAATTTGAAAACACTTCTGTTTCATTGAAATCAAATAAAAAATTGACCTTCAAATTATTGGAATAACTTAAAGGAAAATTTAAATGTTGCCTCAAAAATAAACTGAAATAAATTGAAAGCACAAACATTTTTTTTAAATTATTAATCTTTATAGCAACATAAAAATAAACAAATAAATGATAAAAATGACAAAAGCATATCAAAAAATTGCTAAAACTTAAATTCAATTAACACCAAAGCTAAAAAATCTCCTGATTTTACCTCACCGATGAAGCGGTTCAACAAATTGAAATGAATGGCCATGAGACATGCAAGAACCGATGAGATCTGAAGTTATCAAAGTGCTGCCATATTTAAAGTGTTGTTTTCATTTTAGTTTTACTTTAAGTATGAATTTAAATATTGTTTCACATGCCTTTCATTTAACTTCATTTATTAATCAGTGGACTTGGAGTTCTGGAGTACTTTTTAAAATATTTTTACTCAAACCTTGATTCATTTTATTCTAACTAAATCGGTTTGTCAAATTAATTGAATGTAATGTTTAACTTTCCTTAACTATCTTGTGCTGCTTCCACCAAAAACTACTCACTACCAATGCAATGAGTCCTGATTAAAAGAACAGCGGAAGTTTCTCTTGTAGAAGCCTGGAGAGCCAGGAGGGAGGGCATTGCCAAATGTTATACTTGTCTACTATAGTTCAAAAATTTGTCTTGGGTGTTAACCTGGGATTTGCATCTGATTTCCTTCTGGATGCAAGTGTGGAGGATTCGGGCACCAAATGTTCTCCTCAAAGGCGGGGTGTCCGATTTCTCTTAGCCGTTGTTGATGTTTGTAATACAATTCAAAGTAGGGAAGGAGACGGGAACCGGCAAACATTCAAACGTTTAATAAAAGCATAACAAAGTAAATAGACAGCCGGCAGCCCCTCACGGACGACTGCCGGCGACACACACAAACCCCAACTAAAACCCAGGCCTGGTCCTCTCTCCTTGACGGTCCGGTCGCTCGTCCTCTTATGCTCCCGATCTCCTCCGTGAAACAAGCACCCGGCTGTTATCGTGAAATAAGCCCCTTCCTTGTGATACCTGGGCTTATTTCTGTGATAACAACCGGCTGCTTATACATTATCCCTTACATGTAAACGCCGCAAGCATATCATTTATACGCTTCATGTAATGTTAGAAATGCATTACCTTTAAATGAATCGTTGTTTTTTAATCCTGTTTCAAGATTATTTTATTTTGACCTATTTTAAAGAAAACAAATGTGTCACTTATCACTCATTTACCTACATGTCAACCCAAATCTCTTTTATGAAACAAAGATTATATCAATCTGGTAATATTGCATAAAAATATTGTGTTTACTTTTTTTACTGATGCTGACAATGATGAACAGACATATATCATTGTAGATTGTTATCTAATTTGTCTTAAAAAGTCCTAAAATGCACATATGTAGATCAAGGATGTACCTCTGTGCTTCTAAAATCCTGCGTATATCTTCATGTAGTCTGTAGATCAGGTTCGATGGCAGAATCTGCACCTCTTCTGTGGCCATCACTCATTTCACAGGAAGGTGGAAACCCCGCTACATTACAATACCAGGGAATTCATCCTTTGCTGGGCCGCTTTAAAAATGGGGGCATAAATGAAGAGTCTACCCACTTCAGACACCACTGTTTGACAGGATTCGTGCGACAATCTGGCTGACAATGTAAATGAGATATTTTTAATTTAACTCGCATCCCTGCGTTACTTCCTTTTCCTGGATATCGATGTCAGTGGATTGACCATTTCATTTAAAACAGCTACATATGTACATATATATCAAGCAATCATGTCAACACATGTGACTGAGTGGATCAGCAGTTCGAGCCACAGATGTTTCAGCTCTGTGTTTTTCCCACAAGCATGTGCTGCTTACATTTGCCTTATATTTACTCACATGTGCAATGTGAATCCTCAGCAGCTACGTGTAACTGTCGGAACTGTCAAATGGGCATCTATGTACATACATGTGTACGGACTAAGCTGGTGCGATTGAGTTAACGCACGGACAAATTTGAATATTCACATCTACGCTCTCGGCGGTTGCAAATGAGTGAGGACAGGGACTATTTCGCCTACTATGAGGCAAAGGTATAGATTTGCATTCAAGCTATTTTAAGGCATGAAGAAATGACTATCACTTTAACATCTGGGGTAGTTGACAAATATATAACACGCTTACAGGGAACTGGTGCATCCCCCGAGACTGTGTAGAGCCCAGCCCTCTGTGAGGGGCTCGCTCCTTCTCCTGTCTTGTCCGGTCTCTCGCTCTCATCGGCTCACTCGTGCTGGAGTTCAGCTCAAGCCACTTCGCTTCAAAGTTTCCCGGCCACTCCGCTCCAGAATACACACTCTGCTAGATTCGATTCGCTCTCCCAAAACAAATCGCACCTGAAAACATACCCATCCTGCAGATCAGTCCAGTGCCCGATCTTGACCCAGAGTCCAGCCCGGAGCCCACTCTCACCATGGAGCCCAGCCCATCACCTGCTCACGTCTCAGAGCTTAGCCCCGTTTACCTGTGTGAGTTCTCCCTATTCTTCTCCAGTCTCGTCTTTGTTTATAGGCTTGTTGAATTTCCCCTTCTCTCGTGTTAATAAACATACTCAGTGTTTGTAATTCATCTGTGTCCCGGTCTGCTACATCAGGGGTTTTCAAATTGTGGTCCACAAAAGGGAGCTAGGGGGTCCGCGGAAAACTTGATAGAACAAAATTAATTAACATTATATATGTAACGTGAACGGTAGTTAGAAAGGAATAGGACGAGGTTGGCTGGACTGATATGGGCTTTATTCCAAAACAAAAAGATAAAACTCTGTCCTACGGTAGATTCACTCCAATGTGGTCGTCTTCAACAGTCCTAAGACCCGTACTCACTCCGTCTCTCTCTCACCATAACTCTGGCCTCGCAGTCTTTATATGCGGTCTCTCCATGCCTCTTACTGGAAAGAGACACAGGTGTTTACTATTTCCACTTGACACACTTACTCACCGCTCATCTCCCAGCTCTCTCTCTCGCTGAACCACGCCCCCCTCGGCACATATATATTTACCACATTTATTTCTAGCGTATATATAATTATAACCAAGTCTACATACAGATTTGTGCTTTATAAAAGAGGTTTTAAAGTTTATTTATTATTTATCCCAAAATACCTTTTGCTATTTACATTTTGCATGGACAGTACGTTGAACGTAGCAAAATTGGCGCCATACTGTATGTAACGTGCTCGTCAAATGATAGAAAGATTTTTGAAGGAATCCCGCTACTGCAACAATGACTTTGTGTTAGTCTGACGCGGTGAACACTTAGCAAAAAGCTAGAAAATATGACAAACAGCCCTTCCTTTTACCTGCCGCCATCCGGCAAAGCTCTAAAAGAGTACATTTCTGAGCAAATTTCCTGCAGCGTTGTTGCAAATGCCGCTCCGTCCCTGTCACTCGTGTGGGGTTCTCCTGCACGCCGCTGACGGTCACGACGAGTGCTTCCCATGCTTGGGAGCTTCCCATGCTCAAGACACACTCAGAGAAACGGAATGCCCTCATTGACATGAGTCTCTCCTCTCTGCCCTTGAAGATAGCTTTCTTTTCAGAGAGCGAATCCGCTCCTTTGATCACCCCGCTTCACCCCCAACAGGGCTCTGCGGGGACGAAGCAGCGGGGTAGAGGAAACTAAACGCTCGGGGAAGTTCGGGTTCACGTCCCCTCGGCGTGCATCGCCTTCTCCACAGGGAGATTTTTCACCGGTTCATTTCTCCCAGCCTGACCAGCGTCCATTAGTATCCACCAGTGACATGGTCTCGTTTGGCGGAAGTGAATTCGAGGAAGACGACAGCATGTCGTTGGCCTCACTAAGGCTGTGGAGGAGCTGGGCTTAGAGTGGTCTTCTCCGGAGGAACCCGCTCTTGACGAATGGTTCCTGCCGGGGCGCCGCCTACCCCCTTGTCTGTGGACTTCACCATTCTTTACGGAGGTTCACGATGAACTCACCAGGTCATGGCGCGCCCCCTACTCGGCCCGTCTATGACCCTCTTCTTCCTCTCACCTCGGTTGATGGCCCAGAGGAAAAGGCTATGAGAAGCTGCCTCCTCTGAATGAGACGGTGGCCGCAGATCTGTGTCCGCCCACTGCAATCGGTTGGACGGCGAAAGCAGCTCATCCCTCCAAGCCGTGCAAAACCACCTTGGCCCTTCCTGGACGCGCATTCTCATCCGCCGGCCAAGTGGCTTCAGCACTGCATTCCATGGCAGTGCTCCAGGTATACCAGGCCAAACTCTCCTCCAAGGGTTGGACGAGTCCGGTACCGACATCGCGCGCTCCAAAGAGCTGCGGAGCGCAACGGATTCTGTGCCTTTGGCAGACAACACAATGAGCAGACGCATAGGTGACATGGCCAGTGATATTGCTTGGCAAATTTTAGAGCAACTGCGAGACAGTGAATATTTTGCGCTGCAGCTGGATGAAAGTACCCATGTAGCTAATCAAGGACAACTTATGTGAAAGTGACCTATTTGTCAGTTATGGTTACCCATACCCGAAATATACCTCTGCTTTTAACCCATCCAGTGAGTAGTGAACACACGCACAGCAAGTGGTGAACACACGTACACCCGGAGCAGTGGGCAGCTATCACTGCAGCGCCCGGGGAGCAAGTAGGGGTAAGGTGCCTTGCTCAAGGGCACCTCAATCATTACCTGCCGGCCCTGAGGATCGAACCGGCAACCTTCTGGTCACGAGTCCGACTCTCTAACCAATTGACCAATTGCCCCAACTTATGGTCTGCATTCATTTTCTGGGACGGGACAGATTTATCAAGGAACTTATGTTTTGTAAAAGCCCTTAAAGGCAGAACCACAGGACAGGATACATTTAATATTATGGATCAATTTATGACGAACAATTCAGTAGACTGGTCTCGATGTGTTGGAGTGTGCACTGACGGTGCTGCCGCTATGACCGGTATGGACAATAATCTGGACCACATCCGATATCTATGCTCAACTCAAAGGACTATAAGAGACTGTTGTGTTTATGTGATCACGGAAACATGGCTCAGCAACAGCGTTCCATTCGGCACGGCGAGCTAACATGCTACCGAGCGGACTGAGTTCTCATCGAGGGAGGTAAGACCCGCCGCGGCAGACTTTGTGTTTACATCAATGATGCGTGGTGCAGCGACGCTGTTGTGGTCTGCAAACGTTGCTCACCCTGGGTGGAGTTTATGATTATAAAGTGCCGACCGTTCTATCTACCGGGGGAATATACAGCCATACCTCTTGTTGCTGTATACATCCCTCCCAGCTCCAACAGCAACAACAGGAGTGAGACACTGAATGAACTGTACCAGCACGTCAGTGAGAAGCTGACAGCCCACCCAGATGCTTTTCTCATTTGCCTGGGGATTTCAACCATGCTGACCTAAAGATTGCAGAAATAATATATCACAAATAAATGACTTTATAGCTGGGTTTTCACATAGATCACAAATGTATATTGAAAATTTCCAGCTGATAAACCTGTGCTTTATTGACTGTATACATATTCCATCGCATGCAAAATATAACTCTTCTGACTGGTTTAGACAGTGATTAAAAAAGTCCCCCCAGCTGTCATTGGCTATTGAAATCTTGCTTGCTTTAAAATCTTTCAGAATATTTTTCGATGACATATAGAGGCATATGCTTTGCTATGCATTTGTAAGTGTGGTGCTGCTCATGGGTTGTCGATCTGGGACGGGTGATTACACTGGGGGGAATCAGAGTACACTAGACTACACCACTGCTTTGAAGCATCATCAAGTTTATTTGATTGGTCACATGCACCTGACTCATGTGTGTTGTGATTGGACTGTGTCACTGTCACTCATCACACTCTTTTGTTATTGGTTGTGTGTCAGTTGAAGTAAGAGAGAGTCACAGTTCTATCTTCATCTTCAGACTCACAAAACCTCTTGACTGGGTAAAGATGAAGACTACACTCACTGTGCTCCTCATCCTCCAGCTCTATGGACTCGCATCATGTGCCATTAAACAACATTACTTTATAAATCAGATGAAGACATGGGATGAAGCACTAAATCACTGCAGAACATTCTATCGTGATCTGTCCACCTTCACCGATGAGATTGAGGAACAGCAGTTTTTACAAGATGCAGTCGGTCAAACCTCTGATGCCTGGGTTGGACTCTACAAAGTATCTGGAATCTGGACGTGGACGACTGGTGAAGTTGCAACACGAATCAGCTGGGACACTGGACAACCAGACAATGATAAATTTGCCTTTTTAAAAAGCTCTGTCAAGAAACTACATGATAGAGTTCAGGGAGATTTTCGCACCTTCTTCTGTATGACATTTGAGTTTGTGTTGGTTCAGCAGTCTGAGAGCTGGGAGGGAGCTCTAGAATACTGTAGACATCATCATGATGATCTGGCATCTCTGAGCTCAAACAGAAGCATGACTGAAGCTCTCAGTAAGATCACAGGAGATCAAACCACAACACGTGTGGATTGGTCTGCGCTTTCTAGCAGGTGGATGGTTCTGGATCAGTGGTTATGATGTTCAGGACTGGGTGAAAAAGGGACAGCTTCAATGTCCTGCCAGAAACCAACGCTGTGCAGCTCTGGACAAGATCACACGGACCTGGACACCCAGAGACTGTGAGGAGAAGCTCAACCTTCTGTGTTTTTAGAGTAGAAGAGAGTCAGTAGATTTATAAAAGAATGCATAATGCAAGTATATCTGGTCATTTCTTTTTGCTAACAGACAATTTAGTTTAGAATTTATATACATCACAATATACAGCCAAAACTACAACCTGACCTGAAATGTAGAGAAAAAGACACATAGGACACAGTTTAACATTCTGGTTAACATCTACTAAAAGTTTTAAACTCGAGGTTTGACAGCCCTATAAAAACTCTTCTCTGTGTCTGACCTGAGATGAGGCTTTTCTGCTTAACTCTGCCAAGGACAAGTGGATTATTTCACAAGAATTACAAGATTTCACAAGTGTCGATTTTAGTTGTATTGATATTTTTAATTAGCTTTTATTTATATTTTTTGTTGTCATGATAACACACACGCTTTGCTCATCTTATTATTTATTTATAATTGTATTACTAACATAACTATATTTCTTTTTAACTTGAAATAATTGAATTGAAGTTATTTCCAGTAGTCATTTTAACATTTCTAGTACTCTGTATCAGCAACAATTGCTGTAAATACATGACTTTTATCAACAATATCTAAAGTTTGCAGTAAAATAATGTATTGGTGGCTAAGATTGGGCAAGTCTTAAATAAAATAAAAGTGTCAAAATATTTGTTGGCAGTTTCGAATGTTTCTGTTGAAGCCATGTGGTTTAAGTGATTTCATGATTATCTTTCGTTTACTGCACGGTGCATCTGGCAATGCAGGTCTGGGTGTTTGTTATCCGTGTGCATCGTGGCCGTGTATTACATCAGAGCAGATTCTTTCCCTTACATATTCTCACAAATGCTAGTTTTCTATGACTTAATAAAGTGTGAAAATAAAGTGCACAAATAAAGAAAGGAATAAATACAGATATAAATGCAGAAATGAAGCAATAAAGCAAATAAAAAAATTCATTTAGATGTGCAGCCATTCCTATCCAAATCTGCTCCGAGCAGGGTTCACACCCGTGATCAGTCTGAAACTGACACAAGAGTCTGACACACTAACAAGTGTCCCATACACACTGACATCCCCACTCATCACTAGACACTGATCCGGAGTGAGAACATAAGATGAGAACATAATTGATTCATTCATTTACTGATTAATGTACTGTATGTGTTTATTGGTACATTGATCATTTAAACTTAAGCGCAGCAGGTTATTAATTATACGAGATCAGCAGATTCTGTGGCCATCATTAAGAATCAGCTGAAAACTCATCTCTTCCGTCAGCACCTGACCCATCATTTCTGATTTTATATCTTTTCTACTCTATCTATAAAAAAAATGTGTTGTCCTAATGTTGACCCAATTGCTTCCATTGTTTACACAACTTTGAATAAAAGCGTCTGCTAAATGTAAATGTAAGTCATAGCGATATATACATTTAGACATTTACATTTAGTCATTTAACAGACGCTTTTATCCAAAGCGACTTACAGAGAGTTTAGGAGCAATAAGCGATATTCATACAGGAGCCATAATACATGAAGTGCCAATACAAAGTTACTGGTTTCAACAAAAGCCAGACCACTACCTGTTGAGAGAAAGGGTTATTTTTTTTTTTTTTTTTTTCATTTGTCTGTCAAGTATTCACAGAAGAGGGTTTTAAGTAGTTTTTTTAAATGTTGTGAGAGATGTGGTTGAACGGACAGAGTTAGGAAGAATGTTCCACCAGGAAGGAGTTGTGAATGAGAACGAGCGGGAGAGCGTTTTACTGCCCTTATGGGAAGGCAATACAAGACGCCGCTGGTTTGCTGAACGCAGGGATCTTGATGGGGTGTAGGAGTGCAGGAGGGTGTGGAAGTAAGCCGGTGCAGATCCAGTGATAGTCCTGTAGGCAAGCATTAGTGACTTGAATCTGATACGGGCTTCAACCGGTAGCCAGTGAAGAGAGATGAAAAGGGATATGTAGAAATCATCACGATTAGTTTGTGTAACACTCTGTTGTAATGACACAAGTGTAAATGTTCAGAAATAAAGCATCATGAATTTAAGCACATACACAATCAGAAATATTTCTGTAAATAAAACTGAATTTCCTCTTCCCTTTTTATCGACTTACATCCACCTCAGACTCCATTGCAAATTAGATGACATTTTGTCAGTTTGCATAGGATTGTTATCTGTCATGAACGTGGGTGGTGAGGGACAGAGGACCCAAGTGCAGACAGGGAGGTAAGGGGTTTAACAAGACTTTAATAAATAATAAATACAAAACAAACACCCACGAGGGGGTAACAGAACAAACCATAACAGCAGGAACATGGACTAACTAGACTAGACTAAACTAAACTAAACTAAACTAAACTAAACTAAGAACAAGACTTGACATTTAAACTACAATAAACTATACTACACAAGACACAGCAACTCACCACAATGACACAAACAATGAACCAGCACAAGACAAGAGACACGAGACACGAGGTCAATATAAAGGGAACCAAATCAAGAGGGGACAGGTGCAGGGGATAAACTAATTAACACTAACTAGGAAACAGGAGGGCAGGAACAATGACAAGACCGGAGAGAGAGTATGGCAACTAATAGGTGCCAAAATAGTCTCTCTCCAACATAAAACAAGGGATCCTGTCTGATTCCGCCTCAAGACCCATGACAGTTATCTGTATGCCATATATTTTTTAATCAAATGTAAGCTTCATCAGACATAATGTTAACATCTTTGAAATACAGTACTGTACATGTAGTCTAGAAAATCGGGAATATGAACAGAAAACAATTGTGTATATCCCAGCATAAACATGGGGGATACTTATACAAGATGAATGCACCAATTTAAAGTTAAAAATCTGTATTTCAGAATGAGCACTGGCGTTCTGTTGAGGTGTTTTGTCCATCTGCTGATTGGATATGTCAGGGAGGGAGTCTGGAATTAGATGCGGGGGTAACAAAAAGGCTTTATTATTAAAAAAAAAAAACAAGACGGTTCTTGGTGACCCCGATGGCGGAAGATAAAAACTAGGAACAAGGCTAATTAGGAAAATTAGGGAACAGGACTAGGACTAATGGCAGTCAGTGCAAGGCAAGAACTATATTACAAGACTTGGGAGGCGACGTAAGAGAAAACATCAAAAACTGTGAAACATAGGGAATAGAAAGGGAAGGAAATCAGAATACCAACGAAGAACAGGAGAGGAGAGAGAGAAGACAATTGCTGGGTCCGAAATGAGTCAGAGTCATTAGCAGTATGTCTGAAACCTCAGTATGCAAATATCAGTAGGCGAGAAATACATGGATGGTCTACTACTTCCGCCGAGATTCATGAGTGTGGATTGGATAGAAACTTATCTATCCCATGATGCGACAGGAGCTGAGCAACAGTCAAATTTATTTTGGATAAAAGCGTCTGCCAAATGCATAAATGTAAAAATGTAAATGTACTTATTCAAATTCAGTACGTACTGTCCCAGTATGCAATTTCGGACGCATAATGAGAGGACGGGGTCACACCACAATGACAAGAAAGCACATGGCAGGCTGTCAACCAGACCATGTGCTCACAAGGAACAAAACATCAACACAAGGGAAAAAACTTACGCTAGACAGGGACCCTGATGTGATATGTATGCTAATGTCATAATTAATTAGTTACATTTATATTGCGCTTTTCTGGACACTCAAAGCGCTTTACATGGACGGGGGAATCTCCTCAACCACCACCAATGAAAAAAAACAGGGAAAGCATAGAACAAACTATCCTTTTCAACTAAGCTTTCCCAAGAGTCGTTGCACATTGGTGATAACAGTTTAAGAAAATGTTGGGCTTTGGAGATTTGAGAATCTTTAAATATACTTTTAAATGTAAATATTGTACTTTTATCTTATTCAAACATTCAGCTGTGCAAATGACGCAATAACCCAACTGGATATGTTACATGACTACACCACTGTACATACTGCTGCATTTGTGATGTGTTGTGAGGTCGATGTTAGGGTTTTGAGGGGAAGAACCCAAGGCGCAGGCAGCAGTACGGGGTAACACAAAAGACTTTAATAAATGTAAACAAAACCCACGATGGGGAAACAAAAACAGACAGGACTAAATATATAATTCAAAACAAAGACTTCCCACGAGGGGGCAAAAAACTAAACTAAAGCAGACAGACACAACGTCAAAAAAGGCAAGGTAAGGTAGCCACAGATTACGTGAAGGACTGGCAAGACACGACACGACTAGGACATGATACAAAACGAACAAGCACAGGACAATAAACATGAGGATGTTTTATAGGGGAGACAGACAAAGAATAATTAACAAGGACCAGGTGTAGGGGATGAAACACTGATGGGAAGGTAACATGGAAACGAGATGGCGGGGAAACACAGACGAGACTCGAGAAAGCACATGGCCAGCCAATATATAAACAAAGCCATGTCTTTCCCACACAAAACCTAAGGCTATGCCATGACTCCGCTGCAAGACCAAGAATAAACATGACATGATAGCGGAATCATGACAGTCGAAGTGACTGCCAGCCGCTATTTGTAACCACAACGCTTCAAGCATTTTTCTTTACTAAAAAGGTGCCATTGTCAACTTTTTCTTGTCAAGAAAGAATTAAAATGTGAACACAGCCTAACATTTCTTATATTGTATGGTGCAAGGAACATACTGCTTAAACACTGAGGGGAAAACACAAAATCCCTCACTGGACCAAAAACTTAAACATTTCCATTTAACCATCTTGAACATAATGTCAACCAGTAGATGGGTCAATACTCTTTCAGATTGTTGTTTTTCAAGCTTTCTTTGAGCGTAGTACTTTGAGCGTTTTTTATCATCTTTAAAGTGTTAACATGTTTCATAACTGTTTCCCTTTTCCCATTCTGAAGAAAATGGTACAATTTAAAAAAATACTGAGGATGCATACTAATAAACTCAAATGTTTTGCAAGTTGTTGTACTTTTGTATTAAAGGGCATTTATTATTTTTTCTTTAGGACTGCAAGTGTCCTGTCTCAGGTGAAGGTGCTAGTGAAAAACCCAGCAATACAGGGGACTAACCGTAGAAGCTGATGGTAGGAGAGGGTCTTTTTAATGCTTGTTGCAAACCACTGCATTATAGGCCATTTTATAGCCTATAGATTAACTGAAATAGTCCACACACGTGAAAAAAGTTTACTCTTATTTCTGTGCACTCACAACAAAATAAAACACTGCACTTTAATTTGTAGCATCAAGCAACCCAGTCTCACGGGAATTTGTGAATTGTCACGAAATGTAAATCTATTAATTCTTGTTCATCAACACAAATCTGCAACTTTTTTCGTGTCAGTCAGTGTGTAATTTTTGAGAATCACCCAGCACAAATTTCCCTCAACAGTACTTTAATACGTGATATCTTTCATATATATACATTTATATCATCGCAATCTGATGGGAATTCAAAGCTATTTTACAAGGTGGCTCATTCGTGTGAATTCCTATTTCCTACGATCTCATTTGTATGATTTGTAATGATTTGACTTTCCCCTGTGACGTCAGGTTTAGGGGCGGGGTTAGGGGAGCCATTGTGAAACTAGCATTGTTAGCTAAATTTAGCCTTTTCGGCTGTGATTTTAGGGTTTGTGGTGAGGTAAGGTGTTGGTTAGCCAACTCCTGAAGTATTTGCGACTTCTTTTGATATCAGGTTAGAAATATCAAGATGCCTTTTTTGTTGTCTTGGTTCTTTTTATTTATGGAGCGAATCACAGAAAGAAATCAAAACTCAGCATTTACTTCTCTCACAGTTTTTTTTCTTTCGTTTTATTCAACTGAAACATATTTAGTGTAAGCTTATTTATTTAATTATATACACTTTTATTCTCTTTTCCCTTCACAAAAGTGTGGTAGAAACATGATAACATGTCATGTTCGGTTGATGGTGATATGTGTATGGTGTGGCGAACCACAAGTAGGAGGAGACATTCACCAAGGTACTGTACCTTTAAGAGAGGGAGGGGTGATGAGTAGTTGTTGTGTTCCGGTTTTTGGTGTGCGTGTGTTTTCTTTGTGTCCGCACTTGCTGTTCCGAGTGTATTTATTAAAGTGGAGTGTAAAGCTGTCTCGACGCATTTTCGTCTCCTGTCTCATCATTTATTACTCTCCACAAGTGGTGACCCCGACGCGAGTAGGATACGGCTGAATCATGTCACACCGCGACGGTAATGAAAATGCTGCTGCTAGCGGCGCGGCTAATGTCGGTGCTACCTGCGCCGCCACCGTCAAATTACCGGATTTTTGGCAGCATAACCCACGGCCGTGGTTTCAGCACATCGAGGCTCAGTTCCAGCTGAGAGGCATAACGCAGGACATTACGAAGTATTTCCACGTAGTGGCGGCCTTGGATGCCTCGACGACGGCCAGGGCTATGGCGCTGTTGGAGGCTCCTCCGGCTGACGGCAAATACGACGCACTCAAAACGTTCTTGTTAAAACTTTTTGAACTGTCGGAGCTGGAGAAGGCAGACCGCCTGCTGTCTCTGAACGGCCTTGGCGACGGTAAGCCGTCCGAGTTGATGGAACGGATGTTAGCTGTTCTGGGCGCGGCGGATCCCTCGTTCCTTTTCGCGCATGTTTTTCTGCGGCAGCTTCCGGTGCCCGTGCGCACCGCGCTGGCCAGTTCAACCCTCCCTTCCTCCAGAGACTACCGGGCGCTGGCTGTGGCAGCGGACAGGATTTTCCTCGCCAACCGACAGCAGTTTGTCCATGCACTGTTGCCTCCCCATGACATGTCTGCCCCGCTTGGCTCCCCAGCGGACGACCTGGACACTGCAGCTGCCGTGACGGCCCGCCGACAGCGTGAGGACGGGTGGTGTTATTACCATTCCAGGTTTGGGGCCAAGGCCAAGCAGTGTCGCCAGCCTTGCAGTTTTAGAGCCCTGGGAAAAGCCAGGGTCGGCGCTCATTAACGGCTATGGGCGCTGGCCGTGACTGCAAGCTGTTGTTCATCACCGACCTTGTCCGGCCGTCGGCTGCTGGTTGATTCTGGGCTCAACGCAGCATCTTGCCCGCGACGCCTGTTGACACTATGGCTGGCGGGTTTGGCCCCCCGATGGACGCCGCCAACGGCACACCCATTCGTACCTATGGCACGAGGTGTGGAAGTGTGTTTCGGCGGGCGGCGTTTCGGCTGGGATTTCGTAATGGCCGCTGTATCTACGCCGCTCCTGGGGGCGGATTTCCTCTGCGCTTACAGACTGTTGGTGGATGTTACGAACTGCCGCCTTATCGACGCCCTGTCTTTTGCTTCGTACCCCTGCACGCTTGGAGGGGTGGGGGCACTTTGTCTTTCGAACACGCTTGCCACCGGGGACTTGTATCAACGCCTGCTTGCTGAGTTCCCTGACATCACCACGCCCACGTTTTCATCGGCGGTGGCTAAAGCATGGCGTGGAGCACTACGTCACCACGGTTGGTCCCCCAGTCTATGCGCGAGCCCGGCGCCTCGACTCTGCCAAGCTCGCGATCGCCAGGGAGGAGTTCGCTACTATGGAGCACCTCGGCATCGTGCGCCGCTCTAAACAGCCCGTGGGCTTCCCCCCTACACATCGTGACCAAGGCTGATGGCGGTTGGCGTCCCTGTGGTGATTTCCGTCGACTGAACAACGCCACCACCCCCGACCGGTACCCAGTGCCGCACATACAGGATTTCTCTGCCCACCTGGCTGGCGCCACCATCTTTTCAAAGGTGGACCTAGTGCGCGGTTACCACCAGGTGCCTGTCCACCCGCAGGATGTCCCCAAGACCGCAGTCATCACACCCTTTGGCCTTTTCGAATTTCTGCGGATGCCTTTCGGCCTCAAGGGTGCAGCGCAGACGTTTCAGCGCCTTATGGACTCTGTGCTGAGGGACATGCCATTCCTCTTTGTTTACTTGGACGACATTCTCGTGGCCAGCGGGTCCGCAGACGCCCACCTGACGCATCTCAGGCAGCTATTCGGCCGGCTCAATGAGCATGGTCTCATCCTCAACCCGGCTAAGTGTGAGTTTGGCCGGTCGTCCATTACTTTCCTCGGCCACCACGTCACCCCACAAGGGGCCGTTCCCCTCCCTGCCAAGGTGGACGCCATCGCCAGTTTCCCACGCCCACAGACTGTGAAGTCCTTGCAGGAGTTTTCTGGGTATGGTGAACTTCTACAACCATTTCCTTCCCCATGCGGCCCAACTCATGCGACCCTTATACGGCGCCTTGAGGGGTGGGAGGCCGGCGGATGTGTTGGATTGGTCCCCTGAGATGACTGATGCCTTTGATGCTGCCAAAACCGCCCTGGCCAACGCTGCTCTGCTAGCGCACCCGTCTCCGACCGCCCCCGTTGCTCTTACTTCGGACGCTTCTGATTACGCAGTGGGGGCTGTGTGTGAACAGTGGGTGGGTGGCGCCTGGCAGCCGCTGGCCTTTTTTCAGCAGGAAGCTTCGTGACAACGAGAGGAAATACAGCACCTTTGACAGGGAGCTCCTGGGCTTTCCTTGCCACCCGTCATTTCCGTTTCTTGTTGGAGGGCCGGCGTTTCACGGCTTTCGTTGACCACAAACCGCTGACGTTTGCAATGGCGAAGTCTTCAGAGCCATGGTCTGGTCGACAGCAGCGTCAGCTCTCTGCCATCTCCGAGTTCACTACTGACATTCAGCACGTGGCCGGTAAAGACAATTTCGTCGCCGACTGCCTCTCCCGGGCTGTTGCTGGGTCCGTCCATTTAGGCCTCGACTATGCTGCTATGGCTGGGGACCAGACCGCGGATGCTGAGATGCAAGCCTACAGGACAGCCCCTACAGCGCTGATCATGGAGGATGTGGTTTTTGACACGGCCAACACTACACTCCTCTGCGATGTCTCCACTGGCCAACCGCGCCCAATGGTACCTGCTGACTGGAGGCGTAGAGTTTTTTGATGCCATCCACGGCCTTTCCCACCCAGGGGTGAAGGCCTCTACAAAGCTGGTGGGGGCCAAGTTCGTCTGGCCAGGCCTGTGGCGGGACGTCAGGGCCTGGGCTGCTGCCTGTGTGGCGTGCCAGCGTGCAAAGGTGACCCGTCATACTAAGGCTCCTTTGGCAACCTTCAAAGTACCTGAGCGACGTTTTGATCATGTGAATGTGGACCTGGTAGGCCCACTTCCTCCCTCCCATGGTTACACCTACCTCCTCACCATGGTGGACAGGACCACCAGGTGGCCAGAAGTGGTTCCCCTGTCCTCTACTACATCAGCGGAGGTGGCCCGGGCGTTCATTATGGCTTGGGTGGCCCGGTTCGGTACACGTCCGACCCTCTCCTCGGACCGAGGTCCGCAGTTCACCTCTGAGCTTTGGACTGCTGTCGCCGAGGTCCTGGGGGTTAAGGTCCACCGTACCACAGCCTATAACCCACAGAGCAATGGACTTTGCGAACGGTTTCATCGTGATATGAAGGCCGCGCTAAGGGCCAGCCTTACGAGCTGCGACTGGGCTGACCGCCTCCCATGGGTCATGCTTGGCCTTCGCTCCGCCCCTAAAGAAGATCTTCAGGCCTCATCGGCCGAGCTGGTGTACGGCCAGCCTTTGCGCGTTCCGGGGAGTTTCTTCCAGATGCCACGGCCCAGTGGTCGGTGGACTCTCATCGTGCTGTGTCCCGGGACATTGCTGATGCTTTTGTTCCCATTCCCACATCTCATCATGGCCTTCCCCGGTCCTACGTGCCCAAGGATTTACCGTCGGCCAAGTATGTTTTCATCCGCCACGATGGCCATCGTACCCCGCTGCGGCCCCCCTACGATGGACCCTTCCGCGTCCTGGTAGGGGGGTCTAAGAACTTCATTGTGGATATGGGCGGCAGGCCTGAGCGGGTGGCGATAGACCGTCTCAAGCCTGCTCATGTGGATATTGGTGAACCACTTCAGCTGGCCCAGCCTCCACGGCGAGGGCGCCCCCCTGCGGCAGCCCCTGCCCTGCCCCTGGCCCTTAGTCCTTCTCCTGTTCGACGAAGCCGTTATGGCCGCCTTATCCACCCCCTGTACGTTGACTTTCCTTTCAATGTTTTATTATGGGTGAATTCTGGGGGGGGCCTGTGTGGCGAACCACAAGTAGGAGGAGACATTCACCAAGGTACTGTACCTTTAAGAGAGGGAGGGGTGATGAGTAGTTGTTGTGTTCCGGTTTTTGGTGTGCGTGTGTTTTCTTTGTGTCCGCACTTGCTGTTCCGAGTGTATTTATTAAAGTGGAGTGTAAAGCTGTCTCGACGCATCTTCGTCTCCTGTCTCATCATTTATTACTCCACAATGGCATTATTAAAGGGTCTAAGGCTTTTTTTTCTAATTTAGTTTTAATTAATCGTTTGAATCTTTGCAAAAGATTATGGAAGTCATTTTTAGGCTGAAGGGGGCTGATTGGTAAATGTCTCAAAAGTAAACAGCTATATTAACTTGATTACAGCCCCCATGTGGTCGATCATTTTATCCCTTTGAGCTAATCTTTGAGCATCAAAATGACACATTTAAAAAAACAAATTCGGTCTTAAAATAGCTTCAATGTCCCTTCATACTTCAGCTTTATTAAGTATACGCAGATATTTGAATATACAGATTAGCCCCCCCAGAATCTGAGCTGACACAGGAGTGCAGCCCTAGTCCCCACAGGGTGTTTTGTGACTTCTGCGGCCAAAATTGTGTGTGATCTTGCAGCGACTTTATTCAAATTTGGGGGGTTTTCAGGAAAAATGTAAAATACTTCTTGAATTGGAAAGCAGGGTTCATTAAAACCTGCCCAAGAGACCTGTTCGACTGAAAGGTCAAGCAACCAATCACGTTTCGTTTGATGCCGCTTCATGTTTATGGTTGTGGAAATGTTTTTGTCAATATTTTAATAGTATAAAGACTAACTGAGATTCAAAATCTCTTTTACAGGAGTGTCCTGGTCAAGATAAAACATAGAACCCATTATAAACAGTTGCATATTACTGTATGTAACAGTACTGGACTGAAGGACGATGCCACACAGCTCTGCTGTTTTTGCCAAATGGTTGATATCCTAACCCTACGACAACATTGAAATCAACCAATCAGATTCCAGAAATAAGTTTACAGTTTATTTAAAGTTTAATCTTCCAACCAGGATAAGGTGTTTCTAGACCATGTTTTTTCACTTCTCATTTTCCTCTGATTTGGTTGGTGTGGGTTTAGGTTTTATTTATTAAAATGTTGTCCTTAGGTCAACAAAAAATATTGTCCTGAAGACATCCACCACTTGGCAAAATCAAGTCGAGCAGGCCGCACGCGGAGTAAGGTGAGGTGGTGATTGAATGCAGGGGTGAACAGATGAACAAACAACAGGTGAAAATCCAACAGGTAACGAAACATCCACAGATAAATCCACAACAAGACGACAGGTACATCCACTGGAGAGTAAATACAAATAATGTACAAAAGGCCCGGCTGTCTTCAATGGCCCGGATGATATGGACCTATCAGAGCATGCATCGCTTCAGCAACGTCATCAGGTGATGCGGAAATAGACGTTAGAAAGTTTAGACAGCGCACGTGAGGAGACGCAAAGTTCGACGGCTGTACTCTAATCCACTCAGATACAACTGAGCTAGAGACTTTATTGGGTTACAGTGTGCGTCAATGTGAAGTAAGTAATGGATGTTCCTATCTCTCGTTACTATGTAGAAAGTGCGCTATCGTTCTTGTGCTGTTCATGTTAACCGATAAGCCGAGCTCTGTTGATATAACATGCTCGATTCTCTACATTCCATGCTGTTTGCTTTGAGATGTTTATATTTAAACTGTTAGTATAACCTATCCGCATTATTATTGGACATGTGTGCTATGTAACAATGCTCGTTTACACAGGAATCCATGTTTAGTCCGGAGAGCTGCCGCTATACCACATTTGCATGTTGGTAGGACTCCCTTGCGGACATTTAGAGAATAATTACCTCATATATATATATATACATTGAATTTGTATTGTTATATGGTAATTGTGTTACTGTTCAGTGTTTAAGATATGTTTAAGGTGAAAACATTGTATATCCATGTGATTAAGTTTGTTCTTGGTTTAACTTATTACAGATAAACCACATCTGTATATTCACCAAGCTCTTCAGTAAAGAGGACATCTTCCAAACCTTTGTCGAGTGCTTAATTCTGATCTAAGAATCCATCTCACTCAGTTCTTACCGACTGCCTACCGTGTTTCATACATTCGAATTTAATCATCAACGAACCCCTCATTTCAAATAACATCCATGGGACCTCGGAACTAGCGAAACATAAAGTACAACTATACAGTTTACAACTAGACCTGACAATTGACAAGACAAAACACATAGAGTGCGTCCGAAATCCATACTACTTCCATACTATATAGTAAGCGAAAAATGAGTATGAGTCATGAATAGAATGTTCGAAAGCTCAGTATGCAAAAACCAGTAGGCATTAAATACACAGATGGCCTACTACTTCCGCCGAGATTTGTGAGTGTGGATCGGATGGACATTTATCTATCCCATGATGCTACGGGAGCTAGCCTGGTATGGCCAAACTCTGCCACTTCGCTTTGCTTCATAGACAGAGTCTGGAAGGGCTCAATTGACAAGCGGTTTCTTTCTCGTGGGCGGGCACTTATCTGAAGTTTAAAATCATTGGTGTACCCGAAAGACAATCTCATAATGTTTGGTTATGACGTATGTTATGAGCCGGCTCAGCCGCCTTCAACTTCTGCTGTAAACATGTATGCGGCGAAAACAAAACTATCGAGCGAAAACCCGTAGTGAAAATGGCTGCCAACGAGTTTTGCAGATTATGTGAAGTAAATCTACGCATCCACGTTACAATCACTGCATTCTAACTCAAAGTTAGGTTTAGTTCTGTTAAACACAGCTCTTCGTTCATTTCGAGCCTGTTGGAAATGCTGCAACTTAATTGCAAGATTACAGCATGACATGGAAATATTCAAGGACTGGGAAAGAAAGGAGACACTGACCTATCAAAAGGGTGCAAGTTCGAGCTCGACAGATAAAAGATTGAGCGGAAGTACGAAGTCTGACGTAGTCAGGCTAACGGGAGCTGAGCAATGGTCACATTTAAAAAGTTAATCAAATAAATAAAGTGGAAAACTTTAAGGAAGACGTCCGTTTCTAATGTAAGTAACAATAAATTCCTTTCTTGTGACTAAATTATGTTTTTATCAACGCTCACATGTAGGTTGTTGTTAATACGTCATGGGTCAAAGAGCATACGGGCCTCATGACCATAAAACATGGCGGACCCAGTATGTCTTCACACTACTCCCACTCATACTATACAGAACGTCCTGTTTTAACAGCTGATAGGTAGATACTTATAAAGTGTCCAGAGAATGATGCGGGTGTAATCGTTGTGATAATCATGTGCAAGGGATTATGGGAAGTGTAGCCCGAGAGTTCCAAAGTCAGGTGAAAGGTTACAGGAATGGCTTGGAGAAGGGGCTTACGCGAAGGGGCGTAGCACACAGCGGTGGAGTGTTACACTGTAGTAACATTTCAAAATGACTATGTGACACCAGACCATGCAAATTCATCTCCATTTGGAGAGTGTTCCAATCTGAGGGGGCCGCATATTTAAAAGCAGTTTACCAAGAGTTTAAGTTCAGTTCTAACAGAATCGTCTAACAAATGATCTTTTTAACATAAACTTAATATCTTTGGTGAATTCTAAGTCACTCAAAGTCACTTACTTTTACTCACATTTACTCAATTTAAACAATATGTATATTTCATTTATTTCACAGCTTTGTTTCACGTAAAATCACAATAAATCATTTTTGAGGAAGGAAATAAAAACAAATGTTTCTGGGTAGCTATTGAAACAGGACACAGTTGGAATTTAATTTGAATGAAACAACATTTACATTTACTGTCACAGTTCAATTGATAACCAAATCAAGGGCTGAGGGATATATGCAAAATGTTTCAATGGAAAGATGCTGTGGAAGTCCCGGTTACCAAGTCTAGTAGCATTAATACCCTGATTGATTTTATACCAGTTAGCCCTCACATCTATTTTAATGAAACCCCTTGAAAAACTGGTAAGGGCAGAAATCTTATGGAAAACTGAACATACACTTGACCCTATGCAGTTAGCTTATATGTGACATTAAGGATTAGAGGAGACTACAGTTATATTGCTGAATATCTGGATTTTGTGATCAACAGGACACAAAGAGTAAGGGTAAACAGAACCCTGTGACCGAGTTTGTTCCTCTACCGGCTCCCCACAAGGATGGATGTGTGCGCTCACCTCAACTGTTTATTCTCTACACAACTATATGTCAGATTAAGTGGGAAAATGGGACTATTTTAAAGCATCCAGATGACACCGTCATTGTTTGTGATCTTAATGGCAATGAGAACAGTCATGGCCCGAAAATCAATGACTTTATAAAGTGTTTTTTTCTCCAATAAAGCTAATCTAAAACAAAAGATAAGATTATTGTGTAAGGCAGCTGGAAAAGTCCTAAGAACTAAGGTTGTTTTTGATGCTGGGACACACAACAATGAAACCCCATTTGTTGTTAGATCCTGAGGAATGATATCCTGCCCTCCCCTCAGGGGTTGTTGATGCCCATGAATTGAACCCCCTCTTCTTGTCACACCCCTCCCCTTCATCTCTTCAGGCCCTGATCACTGGGAAAATGCTTACGCTTTATACTGTGTATATCATTATTGTCATAGTATGAAGTTTTGATGATGCTATTGTTTTAAAGGTCATGGTGCGATGGGTAAAAGGGTCTATTTTCCTTCAAACATAATAAAGAGTGTATTAGAGTTTTTTAACTTTAGGATATAACCTACACTTCTTATAGAGGTGTGACTCTCTTCAGGTTATCCTGTTTACATGTAGATTGAGATCTCATTTGATGATCTCGTCAGCCACGAGTTAAACTAAATTTCACAATGACCATTGAATTCATGATTCTTTGTTACATTTGGGTATAAAAGGTGCATTGGGAAAAGACTCAGGGAAGCTTCTGTAACCAGAACTTCCCACATTGCAGCTGTGTGTCTCGATTGAAGCATCTGTAACCAGAACTTCCCACACTGCAACTGTGTGTCTCGATATTACCAGGTATGATAAACTTTGTGGTTTTATTTTATTCTTATACTATGTTGATAATCGTTGCTTAGTAAATTAGGAATTTCTTTGTATATGCATTCTATGATTTTAATTAATGTTGTGCCTGCCTGGTATAATAAATTGTTATTGTTGATATTATCTGAATTCTTCAAAGTCTGTTATTACAAGTAGATTGAAAGGAACCTGTTCTGTTACCGCAAAATCGATGTGTCAGGATAGGTAGGGCTAGTTTATACTAGATTTTTATTATAAAAGGAGCATTGCTAAAGCTCACATGATTTCCACCTATCATCTGGCCTAGCAAGTTGCATGATCGTGACTAAAATAACTATTGTTATGTTTCTGAGCAAGCATATCGCGGCCAAACTTAATGATATTAGTTTACCCGGCAACCTCTGACTAGAGATCGGAACTGACCGTTTTGTGTCCGTGAGATCCATGAACCGGCCGGCGTGAGACTCTGAGCGACTGCAGGTCCCAATCGAAAGAATAACTCTAAATAATAATATTTAAGTATGGAGATTTATAGAAGTTAACTTTGATCAACAGATACACTTGAAATGACAAATAAGTTATTTTATATTATATTGAAATTGGAGTCAGATCGGTCTTAACCACAGAGTCATATAAATTGAACTAAATCGTAACAGTTCTTAAATAACTTCATGTAGAAATCACTGAGGAGAAGTAGAACACGAGATCCCTTCAACCACGACATTGGATTCCGTCGTTGGGCCAGTGGGTTGTCCTTTACAATTGCCTTCACCCATGTGAAATTACATCTATTAATGGTCAGAAAAGAGAATTTGTGCCAGCCTACAAATATCTTATTGGTAAATTCAGAGTCAGTTAATCAATAATTGGTCTTTTTATTTTTATTACAAAAATGTATTTATTTGATATTTTATGGCATCAGCAAAATTAATTGTTAGATAGTATTACGCTAGTTTTGATCATGAGAGTCCCACATTTTATGTGTGGAAGGAAGCACATGGTCATTGTTTGTTATGATGGCCATGGCTCTCCTGTCTCGTCTCTTGACCCACCCCCTCGCTTCCACCTCTACCTTCCTGCCAGTGTTTCATTCCCCACACTGCCTAGTGTAATTATCCCTTGATAGTTCAGCTATTTAATGCCCCTGTGTTTTCTGTCCTGTGCCGTTGTGCTCAATTTCTGCCTTGAATGTATCTAGTGTCCTTATTTCCTGATCATTGTTCCTGAAGTGAATTTCTCGTGTCTATTCCTTGCCTACTTTGGCCCCAACTCGTGGGAACAATTTTTATTTCAAGTTTTGAAGATCTATTGTTGTTAAAGTTGCCCCATGGTGGGTTATTTGTTTGTGTTTAATAAATATATTTTGTTACCGCCATTCCTCTGTCTGGGCTTGGGATCTGTCCTCACCAGCCCTGACAAGTTTGATACAGGGGTGTCAGGCAAGACATTGACAGAACATTGTGATCTTTTGTAATGTAAAGAATTATCACATCACTTTACGCACATACACTAGTGCTCTTGCTGAATTGTCGTTGGGTCATTTTTTCTGTTGAACAGACATTGCATATAAAGCAAGGACAAAAACAATTGTTTTTTGTTTAGAGTTCAAATAAGAAACAAATCAAGGTCCAATGTACTAAACCAACTGGAGGAGGCATGCAAACACTTTTTTCATTCTAGATTTCTCTTTGTTGACCACTTTGTCTTTCTTTGAAGTATCAAGTCAATTTGACTGGTCACATGCAGTGACATGTGTGTTGTGTGTGTTGTGTTGTGATTGGACTGTGTCACTGTCACTCATCACACTCTTTTGTTATTGGTTGTGTGTCAGTTGAAGTAAGAGAGAGTCACAGTTCTATCTTCATCTTCAGACTCACAAAACCTCTTGACTGGGTAAAGATGAAGACTACACTCACTGTGCTCCTCATCCTCCAGCTCTATGGACTCGCCTCATGTGCCATTAAACAACATTACTTTATAAATCAGTGGAAGACATGGGATGAAGCACAACAATACTGCAGAACAAACTATCATGATCTGTCCACCTTCATCGATGAGATTGAAGAACAGCAGTTTTTACAAGAAGCAGTCGGTCAAACCACTTACGCTTGGGTTGGACTCTACAAACAATCTCGAACCTGGATATGGACGTGGTCAACAGGTAAATATGCAACAAGAATCAGCTGGGACGCTGGACAACCGGGCAGTTTTTACTGTGCTTTTTTAAACAAAGACAGTAAGAAATTGCATGATGGTATGTGCGATATTATGCGCACGTTCTTCTGTATGACAGTGTCTGTGAATACTGTGTTGGTTCAGCAGTCTGAGAGCTGGGAGGGAGCTCTAGAATACTGTAGACATCATCATGATGATCTGGCATCTCTGAGCTCAAACAGAAGCATGACTGAAGCTCTCAGTAAGATCTCAGGAGCTCAAACACAACACGTGTGGATTGGTCTGCGCTTTCTAGCAGGTGGATGGTTCTGGATCAGTGGAGATGATCTTATCTTCAAGGTCTGGTCTTCAGCTGGACAGCTTCAATGTCCTGCCCAAAACCAACGCTGTGCAGCTCTGGACACGATCACACGGACCTGGACACCCAGAGACTGTGAGGAGAAGCTCAACTTTCTGTGTTTTAAATAACCAAAAGATAATGTGTCGACTGCCTGACAAACTGTAAACACAGTTAATGTGACTGAATCATGACAGAGGTATATTTGCCAGTTGATGTTGTCAACTATTTTATTTATAAAAATGTTGTCCTTAGGTCAACAAAATATGTTGTCTAAGGATATCAACCACTTGGCAAAAACAACAGCCGTGCCAACACAAAGTTACTAGTTTCAACAAAAGCTAGGCCACCTGTTGAGAGAAAGAAAGAGAGGGTTAGTGTTTTTTTTATGGCTTATAGCCATTAGAAAAGTAATTACTGGCACATTTCTTTACTCGAGACAAATTCAGTAGCAAACCCCAACGTTTGATGTTTTGTTGATGTTTAAATGTGTTTGCTAAACTATTACTATAGACCATAGGCACACTCAGCAAGCCGTTATTGTTGTACACTTATTGTTCTGTCTGATATTTTCTTGTCAAGAGAAGTCGTGTAGTGACATGAGATGATTTCATGACTGTTTGTTTGGTAATAAAAGGCTTGATGACGGACTCTCATGGACTGATAAACTCATCTGTGGTCACCTGTATCATCTCACTGAAACTCATCACCTCCATCTCTATAAACCACTCTAGGATTAACACACAAAACATAATAAGACATCACCTTAATGTATAGATTTTCAACTCAGTTAGCTGGATTTGATTGTTGAGGATTTCACATGATCTTGGATTGTTCGGTTCTTTGACGCTCATCCTTGCGTTGTTGTCTTAGCAACAGGGCTGTTAGCTTAAACCTGCTCAGGAGCAGTCTTACTTCATATAGACAGGATTAGATCGTTGCATGACGCAGTCAAGTCGGCTTCATTCATACAAAAGCATCTTGTTGCGCAAGGTACAGGATTAGAAAAAGAGCTTTGCGAAGTTAACATGCAATTATCGCAATGTTTTCATTTTATAACAATATTTATTGTAATATAATATAATATATATAGAACCATTTTTATTTACTTTGTCTTAGGTGAGGACCGAAATAAATTAATTAATAAAAAACGTTTTTTTCTTGTGAAGGAGATATTTGCCATATTAATTTGTTGGACCTTCATTTTAAAAATATGTAAATGTAGTATGTATATACACAGTATATATATAAATGCAGTCTGTCCTGCCATTTGCAAATGTGTTGTATTTCAGGGTCTTAAGACCCCAGTTTGTTACACTGTTTTTACCAATAAATATTATATAAGGGAACTGAAGATCAAGGTCATGATCATGTCAATGAGCATTGTATGTGTCTTTCAGTCTTGACAAATGTCATAGACTACATAATAGGCCTCTGAGTCCTCAGCTTATTTTCTGAAAATAAATGAAAATATTTGCAGGAAATAATATTTCTTATATTATTAGTAATAATTTTAAACAACATGGAATTGAATGGATAAGGAAGCTGACTGGTTAAATCTCTTAGATGGTGTGTGACCTAATGCGCACCTACAGTATCACCAGCACTGAAGCAAAATGACCTGAATCTGCACGAGTCAACATTCTTCAGGCAGATTTATGATGGGACTGTTTGAAGACACCGTTCCCTGAGCCAAACCTGTGACACTGCAGCTCAGGTCAGGACAGGATCATGAAATGACCTTTGGGCAACTGAGAGGAATGAAGGATTTCAGTGTATATAAAGGGGTGAACCTGACAGGGCCTGTACACATCTTCAGATAGGAGAGGAGACCTGTGATGGAGAACAGCCTGATGATGATGTCCTAACACTACACTTAAACCACTCGACTGAGCTTCATGACATGTCACTTTTGGAATACCATTTTCTTTATGTTTCTAAAACTAAAAACATCACAGACATGCTTATGCCCACGCGCATCTTAGTTTTTATCTTCATGGATTATAGGAAGGCACAAGTGTCATCTTTTACCAGCAATAAGAAATGTTAGGTCAGTAAACAATACATCCTTTTAAAATCTCCAATCTTTCTAAAACTAAATCTCTAGGTTGTTTCTTTATAGGTCAATGCCTTTGAAGTTTTGGCTTTTTTTGCATGTATTCAACCTTTAAAGACTTTAAAAAGACGCGTGTCTTGTGTCTTTTGTGGAGAGAAATCAATCATTCACATACATTAAAAGCAAAGATATAGCACAATAAAATCATATTTTCCTCATCTCTGTACCACATTTCCGTGCTTACTCAGCAGATGAATGCCTTTCAGATGATGTGGACTCCTGCAACTGCTACTGAGTTTATCCAGTTTAAGAAATGTTATTGAAATGAAAAGTCTTCAGACACTTTCCTCAGTATCCTATGTAATGAACACTGATGGGTATAAAACACTTTATTTTGTGGGGGTAAAACACCATCTCATTGCAAAAATACACTAAAAAAGAGAATTTATTAAAACAAATAATTAATTTATCAAAATATACAACTTCAGTTTACAACTGCTTTAAAATGTTATAAATATCTCTGAAAATAATCTGTCTGTCCATCGTTTGAAGTGTTCCTGACAAGGTTTTAAAATTTGTCATAATCTTCAAGCAGGAAAAAACGGACGTGACTACGTCTTTTGACGTAACAACCAGCCAATAGCAGTGTTGCTGATCACTAGTTCTTCTATCGATATATGCTGCCTTTCCAAACAGCGCGTGAGCGTGCATTGATCCCAGACAATTTAATCCAGATATTCTAATCGTACACAATGGTGCGTTTGAAGAACCGAATCCAGAGCATGATTTGCGGGATTAGGTCATCTCGGATGTTTCATTTGATGTTGGATGTAGTAAGCGACGTATGAAAAACGGGCTGCTACTATACAAAACTGCATTCTGTTACTGTTGTGTGTATCATTTCTGTGTAATATGTTCAATAAAACTAGTGTAGAACACACAGTCTACATGAATGACACATATGACATGACATGAAGTCAAAGACAGATCATCAGTGTACATGACATCCCAAAGCTGAGCTGCCTGATATATGAACAGCTTTGATTTGTCCTCTGGTGGATATATAGCACATATGACCACAAAATGCAACAAAAAACCAACAACAACAACAGAAATATGTAACATGTGTTGACATTTAATCATTTAGCAGACGCTTTTATCCAAAGCGCCTTACAGAAGAGGGAAACAATGGAAGCAATTGGAACAACATAAGAACAACAAAAAAAGCATAAGCGCAGAAAATATAAAGAAACTGGTCTCATATAGCCTACCACAGTTGAGGTGGAATGCTTAATCTTGAACTCACGTTAGATTTACTTTGACAATGTGATGAGACACATGTGCTGGTGTTTTGGTTGACGTGCAACAGGAAAAACTGGAAAGCACTTTCTCGATCTGGCGAGAAAAATAAAAATAGCTAATTACTGGATTCATTGCCTAGCAAGTAAACTACATAATGAATATGACGTTTACAGTTACAAGATATATTTTTTAATTTACAATTTGTTTGGTCTACAGACTCGAGTGTCTACTGGGGCGTGTGTCTGAAAGTGCTCGTCATTTACATCATTTTGGTACCTAGGATAACCAAATCCACCAAAGGGGGTCGAGCTTTCTTATCTTAGCACCTAAATTCTGGAATAGCTTGTTCCTGATACTATTCGGGGGTCAGACACACTCTCCCAATTTACGCTTTAAATTCTGTTTAATTATGCGGGACATTGCGGGTCGTCATCTAAAGCGTTACCTAATTTCCTAAATCACAACTATAAGCGCTCCTGGTTATTCCTAAACATTTACTCTTTTAATCACAGTCATTAAGGGGCAGCTGGGACACGTCAGAGGAGACCTGGCCCTCCCGGTCTGAGCCATTCCTAGCAGGGTTCAAACCGGTGATCAGTCTGACTTCAATGCGAAAGCCTGAAACCCTAACAAGTGTCCTATACACAATTACATCTCCCAGTCATCACTAGAGCACTGATCCGGAGTGAGAACATGAGAATATTTTTCTGTTGGTTTTATTCATTATTCATTAATTTACTGATTAATGTATGTGTTTATTGGTACATTTATCTTTATTCATTTAAACTTACGTCATTTTTCAGCACATTAGTAAATCCACTTTATGAAGAGTAAAAAATTGTGCCTTGCCCTCAAGCGCTTTCTGCCGCCATGTTTCTTTATTTGGTACCGTTGCCATGGTGAATCGTAATATCAGAGCGCCATTGATCATGGCTTTTCATAGTTGTGGCGCAAGCAAATAACTCAAAGGAATCCTACCCAGAGTTTACTGAACTAACTCAAATCTGCTGTTCTGAAACCAAAACTCAAAGTTTCTCATCTCGGTGTAAATCAAGTCAGAGTTCACATTTTAACTCGGTGTTGGTTGAACCTCCTTATTGAAACAGGCCCAAGGGAATTAACTGAACAGAGGATATAAATACACAGAAGTAAATGTGGGAACATGACACAGGTTAAACACAACAGTGACTAATTAATTCAAATAAACGTTCATAAGCTGTATTTCATTTCGAAGGCTGTGTCCTATCGTCCTATGTTATCAATGTATAGAGTCACCCAGCTGTTGAGCATCTTTCCAAACACATCATTAATATAAGACGAAAATATCTGACGGACTGTTTGCCAGGCTAAAAAGATATTCGTATTGACATGTGGTGGTTGAGAAAGCCGTCTTCGGGCTCATCTCCTCCTTGGACCTAGAAAACTTAAAGTAAAACACAGGCACAATTGGCAACGTCTTGAAGAGCAATTCAGAGCACCCAGGGACGGTGTAAAATCTTCAGTGCAGGACGTGAGGGTGTGTTCTGTTCAAACTGGGGTGGAGTAGTCACATATGTTTACACAACTACAACTACAATCACAACTAGATAAAATTAGTTTTTCCAAAATTGGCACGTAAGGGGCTACTTGACTGATCAGTTTTGACATCTATTTCTTTTCTACTTTTTCCTAAAAAAATAAATGAGGGTAACTTAACTCTGTATACTGTGGTAGGCTATATGAGACCAGGGCCTGTATGTATAAAGCAACTCAGAGTAAAATTTTACTTTTAAGTGTGTCAAAATTCTAAGAATGAGGTAACTGTACTCTTCTTACACTTAAGAATAAGAGTGATTCATAAAGGTTTAAAGTGTTAAGACTAGGTCTCGGCTCCTAAATTATTTAAGAGAGCTGAAGAGGTCTCCTACCCTAGGTAAGAGTAAAAAGATGCCAGTACAGAGGCAGATACCATGGACTTTACAAACAAAGAAACAATTTATTAGAATGATATGACGACAGGGAGTACATGAAATAATATACAAAAATAGGTTAAATCAATTTTTTTAAGGATTTGCAGCTTTGCTCTTTTCTTAAATAGCCTACAGCCGTGAGTGATGTGATTCAGCAGCTTAATTATTTATATTAACTGTTCATTTTAAGTGTATGAAACCAAGACAAAAATGGATACATATTTGTAATAATTTTGTGCATAATGCAATTGCAATTTTTTACTTTTGCATCTCTGTCGACATCTCTGTTTGAGAATTTAAATTGCAGGTTACTTTATGCGTTTATCTTCATACGGGTGGAAGTCAACCGATGTTAAATTTCCCACAAAATCGTACAGCTTACCGTTGTCAATCAGGGGAAGGTAGGCAGACAGTTTTCAACACAAATTTTTATGTACTTGCCCAATACTACATTTTGGCTTATTTTACCCAAATAAGTTATGGATTGCAGCTGTATATATTAATTATTAAAATAAATGTATATCAATTAATGTCTGAATTAAGTAATGTCTTAATTCAGTTATGAATAAACGGCTTACTTCACCCTTACTGGCTCCCTATTGGCTGATTCAGAGGTCAAGGGCGGCCATTTTGTGTTTAAATCATTGTAGTCCTTAATTTACAACACTTAAGTCAGAACTTAAGAATCCGTATTAAACTTTACTGAAAGTTGCTTTTAGCTTCTTTATAAAAGCTCCTACTCTTAAAAAAGTCCTACTTCTTACTAAGAATTTTTTACACTTAAGTCAAAGTTTAAACAGCTCTTAAGAGCATTTTTGAGAAGTTTTATACATACAGGTCCAGGGCCCGTATTCATGAACAACCATAGCGCAAAGAGTTGCTCCCAGTGACAAAATTCTAAGAAAATTCTTAGAAATGTGTGCGTTTCCCCTTAAATTTACAGAAAAGATCCCAGTAAAGAAAAAAGAAAAAAAGAGCTCTTAAGGTCCAAAATTTTAGGAGTAGTGAGGAGGACTTTTAAGAGCCTCAAGAGTTTCCTTAGCAGCACAGTTTTTGTCTTTTTCTTGCTCAACGTTGCTCTCAGACTCGCTTTTAAACTTAGACTCCTATGTAGAAGTTTTTAAGCTAAATTAAGAGCTCTCTGAGAGGATTCTTAGAATCTTTATGAGTACGGGCCCAGATCTTTAGCAGACATCTTACAGACGTACCTGGGCTATGGGATGTCTGAGTAATCGTAAAAACTGAGTGTCCAATGTAGTGTGTGTATGAAAGGGAAAACCAGTCCAACATTTACATTCACCCAGTTTGCTTAAAAACAAAACGACTCCACCAAAACTGTGCGCAATACATGCAAAAATGTTTGCATGGGAAATTATTCTTATTTTGCCTTACAGATGAAGAATCAGAGATTGACTTTTAGGCCATGAGAACAACATTCAATGAATCGGTTGAAGGATTTGATTTTATGATTTGAGGTTATCAAAGTGCTGCCATATTTGTGGTGTTTAATGTGTTTTTTTTTACTAATAATTCAATTTCGTTCTAATTAAATAGGTTTAGTTCGGTCAACACAAAGCAGTTGGTTTAGTGTTTAACATGTTTGTGTTTGTTACAGTATGTCTTTTTTTTACCTCAGTGTTGTTAAATCCAAGAAGCACAGTGGAACAATATGAACTTTAAATATACGTTTAATAACAAAACTTACACACATCAACCAAAACTATAACAAATAAGAACAGACAAGCTTCTCCAACCCAAGGCTGCATCCTACGGAGGCCTGGACCAGACCTTATGAGGCTTCAAGCTTGATCCTACTGGGACATTGTAGAACAGGGCAAGTCAACTCCGATCCTGGAGGGCCGTTGGTCTGCATAATTTAGTTCCAACACACTTGGTCATCATTTTCATGGGCTGCGTCCGAAAGTTTTAAAATACTGCCTGCAGACTACATTTCTCCACACACCTACACTCCATTAGCCATCTGAGAAAACGACTTTCATGCAATCTTCAGTCTCCGTATCCTGATATCCTTCCTCTCCTACAATGTAATTTTAAGGTCCTTGACATTATAAAAAAAAAAAAAAACTAAGAATCTTAGTATTAAGTATTAAGCTCTTGAAACAGAAAACTAAGTTGCTGCTTAGTGCACAAATTTGATTGAAAACATTTCTGAAAAGAAATTCGAAAGAAAATCAAATTGAAAAAGTGAAAGTGAATAAGTAAAAGAAACCGGTGTTGTTCTACTAAATATCAGCATCATTGGAGCTATTTTTACAGTTTCAAACTTCTTAAGATTTTTTCCACTAAGAAGCAGGAAGTCTGTGTTTTCGAGCACAGTAAATGTTCCCACTGATCCATTCTGAAAGAAATTGTGGGTTATTATAGTCACTGTAAATGAGAATGAATTAAAATATATAAACTGTATTATATAAATATATTTCAGACAGGTCAAGTGTGTGTGACAGAACACCGCACTTTTTAACAGAGTGTATTTTTTATTTCAGCCAAAAGCTCCCACAAACATGTAGTTTACAACTGAAATAAACTTCTCTAGTTATTTGATCAAACTGAATCTGTGTCGGTTAAAGTAGAAGAATGTGACGTATATGAATGTTTAAGAATCAGATTAAATTAATCCAGATCTGCTGGGTTTTACATTTTAAGGAACACATGCAAAACAATCGTCTCGGTTACGTATGTAACCTCGGTTCCCTGATGGAGGGAACGAGACGTTGTGTCGAAGACGACAGATGGGGTTCGCTCTTGGTAACCTATCAGCTCTGACTACTTTAGAAAAGGCCAATGAAAATTGGCAAATTCAATTTGCATGCCGGGCTTCGCCCCCGGATGTCCGGTATAAAAGGAAGCCAGCGTGCTTCATTCACTCACCGTTTGTTCTGAAGAGCCTGAGAGCCTCTCACGACTGCTGCAGAGGGCGATATGCGTTGTGGCATAAGGGACACATACCTAACCGAGACCTTTTCCTTTCTGTCGGTCTCTCGACGTTGTGTCGAAGAAGACAGATGGGGTTCCCTCTGGAAAAATCGCGTCACAGTCTCTAGCGAAGCGACGGTAACAGGCCTGGGCGTGTCAACTCGAGGCTTTCGCGAAACTGTAACCTTCCAGTGTGATAGGCCGGGGGTCCCAGAGCTTCCTAATGGAAGATGGGTGGGCCCTGACTGGTTACCTTTCACGGACGGGACCTTAACTCTCTTACTGGCGAGAGGCCGTCCAGATTTGGGTACCACCGCGTAAGCGCAACTTCCTTAATTAGGGATGCGCTGCAGAGGAGAATAGTGGAAAGTTATGGTCCCGCCGTTAGGGGAGATTGCATGGGACATGCGGACTGAGTAGTTAACTGCGAGGTGGAGGTCCACCTGGGGAGGTCATGGGTTACCATTGTGGGAACCATTCATGAGGATACATCAGATGGAACAGCCCAGGGAGGGGGTGTTACATACGTCCGGTAGCACTAGGTCCGGTTAGAGCCAACTGAGGGCTCACATGTTCTCCCGGCCTAAGGGGAAAGGCTGCTCTGTCCAGCCGACCCCCAGGGGGTGCTTGCTTAGTGATGGATGGAATGCCTGTTCTTAACTAAGTGGTTGGGTAAGAAGGGAGGCGGATAGGATACCTGTTCTTAACCAGGGTAGGGTAAGAAGAGAGGTAGATAGCACATTAACCCAACCTGCTGGAGGGTGGGGTGGTGCTTTCGCAGGCATACGCCCAGCCAGATGCCAGTCCTACATGTTGCCACGCAGAACGTGGTCTGATACCGGGTTTACGCGGAGGTTGTAGAACCTCGCAAAGATGTTGGGCGTAGCCCAACCCGCAGCTCTACAGATGTCTGCCATAGAGGCGCCTCTGGCCAATACCCAGGTGGTGGCTATGCCCCGAGTGGAGTGGGCCCTAGCCGCCAAGGGGCATGGGCGATCTTGGG
Organism: Triplophysa siluroides; assembly: GCA_006030095.1. Taxonomy (NCBI): domain Eukaryota; kingdom Metazoa; phylum Chordata; class Actinopteri; order Cypriniformes; family Nemacheilidae; genus Triplophysa; species Triplophysa siluroides. Next base: position 3,607,669 of record VCII01000094.1, on the reverse strand, counting down.
ATCGGTACGCCGCCCTGACGGCGTCCACGATCCAGTGCGCCAGTGTCTGTGTGGAGACAGCCCTCCCCTTCTGCTGACCTCCAAAATAGACAAAGAGCTGGTCAGAGCTCCTGAAGCTCTGCGTGCGGTCCAAGTAGAGGCGCAAACACATGGATGGGGTTGGGTCTTCCTCCCCCAGGGGGAGCACCTGCAAGTTCACCACTTGGCCCGAAAGGGAGTAGTGGGAACTTTGGGCACGTAATTCAAGGCAATCCGGGGACACGGAAAACCCTCTTAAAGGAAGCGAGCGCCACTAGGAGGGCCGTCTGACCTGAAAGCTGGGGAAGATCGGAACCTCTGAGGGGTTCGAAGGGGTGGCCAGAGAGGCCCGCCAGGACCACATTAAGGTCCCAAGAGGGTACGGAGCGGAGACGAGGCGGATTCCGCCTTCTCGCGCCCCTTAGGAACCTGGTGATCAGGTCGTGCTGCCCTAGAGACTTTCCATCAACTGAGTGGTGATGAGTGGCAATAGCGGCTACGTACACTTTCAGCGTGGAGGGGGAGATGTTAGTTTCCAGTCTCTCCTGTAGAAAGGACAGCACGATCCCTATCGAGCATCACCGCGGGTCTTCTCGTCGTGAGAGACACCAGGACGAGAAGAGGCGCCATTTGTAGGCGTAAAGCCGCCTAGTAGATGGAGCCCTAGCCTGAGTAATGGTCTCTACCACGGAGGGGGGTAGCCCACTCAGGATCTCCTCGTCCCATCCAGGGACCATACATGGAGGTTCCAGAGGTCTGGCCTGGGATGCCAGAACGCGCCCTTCCCCTGAGAGAGCAGGTCCTCCGTCAGGGGAATCGGCCAGGGGGGAGTTGTTGTCAGAAGCATTAGCTCTGAGAACCAAGTCCGGTTGGGCCAGTACGGCGCAACTAGTAGCACTTGGTGCTCCTCTTCCCTGACCTTGCACAGGGTCTGTGCAATGAGGCTCACTGGGGGGAAGGCTTACTTCCGCTTGTCCCGCGGCCAGCTGTGCGCAAGGGCATCCGTGCCGAGGGGGGCCTCGGACAGGGAGTACCTAAGCGGGCAGTGGGTGGTGTCCCGGGAGGCGAACAGGTCTACCTGGGCCTGCCCGAACAGCATCCAAATGAGCTGGACTGCGCAGGGATGGAGCCGCCACTCTCCACGAGGCGTCGACTGACGAGAGAGGGCGTCGACTGACGAGAGAGCGCGTCGGCTGTCTGGTTCAGGTCGCCTGGGATGTACGTGGCCTGCAGGGAGCGGGTCACCTGCTGACTCCAGAGGAGGAGGCGTCGGGCAAGTCGTGTTAGTTGCCGTGAGCGAATGCCACCCTGACGGTTGATGTACGCCACAGCAACTGTGTTGTCGAGGCGGACAAGTACGTGCCTGTCATGCACGAGAGGCCGTAGCCTCTTCAGTGCCAGCAACACAGTCCACAAATCTAGGCAGTTGATATGCCAGCGCAGGCGGGGGCCCGTCCAACGCCCTGCTACTGCGTTCCCGTTGCACACTGCACCCCAACCCTGCAGGGAGGCATCGGTCATCACCACGACATGCCTCTTGACCTGCCCAAGAGGGACCCCAGTCCGGAGAAAGGCCATGGAAGACCAGGGGGTTAGGGTGCGTCGGTAGAGAGGCGTGATCACCATACGCCTGCTGCCGGTGTTCCACGCTCTTCTTATCGTCGATACCACTAATGTGGACATCGTCCGACCCAAGGCCCGCGCCGTCACCTTGGTCGCCCTTAGAGCGAGGTCAGTGGCGGCGCAGGGGTTCCCGCATAACCCCTGGGTCGGCCATACCCTCGTGGAGCTCCTTCAACGCCTTGGCCTGGTGGACCTGCAGGATGGCCATGGCGTGGAGGGAGGAGGCGGCCTGGCCCGCGGCAACGTAAGCCTTCGACACCAGAAATGCCGAAGTCTTACATGCCTTGGACGGAAGGCGCGGTCGATTCCTCCAGGTGGCAGCTGTCTGCGGGCACAGATGCACCACGACAGCACGTTCCACCTGGGGGATATCGACGTAACCTTTAGCCGCCCCACCATCGAGGGAAGTGAGGGAGTTGGAGCTGGTCTGACTGGAATGTGCCTTGAGCGGGGCACTCCAAGTCCTACACATCCCTTATGTGTACGATCTGGTGTTTTGCAGTGGGGACATGCATCTGTCCTTTCGTGGCACCCTAGGGCTACAAGGACTCTGAAATGGATCCAGGCACGATTCTGGTGGCCTGGCAGGGAATCTGATGTCAGAGAATTTGTGTCAGCCTGTTTGCCTCAAAATATGGAGCCTAGGACCCGCCCTCAAGGCCTACTTCATCCATTTCCTATCCCTAAACGCTCATGGTCTCACGTCTCCTTAGATTTTGTTACTGGAGTCATAGCACCTCTGATCTGGGCTGAGTTTGCTCATCACAGTCTATACAGTCCATCCTTGGGCATGTCTCCTTTTGAATGTCAATTTGGCTTCCCCCCCTTTGTTTCCCGAGCAGGATCTGAATCCCAAGTACCGGCCGCCACCCAATTAGTCCAGAGGTGCCGTCAGGCATGGCGGAAAGCAAGTACAGCCTTAGTAAGAGCATCTCAATGGCAGCAGAAACAGGCAAAAATGCACCGTAGAGTTGGGCCATCGCTACGTTAGGGCCAGAGGGTGTGGTTGTCAACTAAAGACCCTTCACTTCATCTAGAGTCTCTGAACCTGCCTCCTCGGTTCATTGGGCCCTATAAGATCCTTAGGAGAATCAACCCCGTGTCCTATCGACTACTCCTAACCAGGTCTTTACGCATTCACCCCACATTTCACATTTTAAGCCTTTTATCTGCTCTCCTATATCAGCAGCATCTGCTCACGTGGGAAATTGATGACGCGTCCATACCCTCTATTTAAGTTAAGCAGTTTCATTGTGTCACGAATTCTCAGAGTCAAATGCAGGATTTAAGAGTCTTTATTTCAATAGTTCATAGAACCACAATGACCCAACAAAAATACCTCAGAGTGAGAACAACTACGTTGTTCCACAACGTAGTTTCCACCACACAATTCCGCAAGGCAGGAGACTAGATGAACATCCACCAGACAGAATACCAGGCGGATCTCCACAAGATAGGATTCGGGACGATTCTCTGCAGGACGGGATAATACTCGGAGTTCCACAAGAGAGGATACTAGACAATTCTCCGCAGGAGGATACTAGGCGGGCTTCCACAAGACAGGATCCTAGGCGAATCTCCACTGGATCCTCGTCATTACAACACCAAAGAGGCAACACTCACTCGAGCAAGGGATCCGGAACTGCGCATTAACAGCCAGAGCCTGGACAAGCGCTGACCCTAAAGGTCAAGTGATCAGAGCTCAGAGCTTGATGAGTATAGTCACACTAATGACGCTCAGCGATGCTCTGGATTCGGTTCTTATTGTGTACAATTGCTGGATTAAATTGTCTCGCTCACGCGCTGTTTCAGCATATATCGATAGAAGAACTAGTGATCAGCAACACTGCTATTGGCTGGTTGTTACGTCAAAAGACGTAGTCACGTCCGTTTTTTCCTGCTTGAAGATTATGACAAATTTTAAAACCTTGTCAGGAACACTTCAAACGACGGACAGACAGATTATTTTCAGAGATATTTATAACATTTTAAAGCAGTTGTAAACTGAAGTTGTATATTTTGATAAATTAATTATTTGTTTTAATAAATTCTCTTTTTTAGTGTATTTTTGCAATGAGATGGTGTTTTACCCCACAAAATAAAGTGTTTTATACCCATCAGTGTTCATTACATAGGATACTGAGGAAAGTGTCTGAAGACTTTTCATTTCAATAACATTTCTTAAACTGGATAAACTCAGTAGCAGTTGCAGGAGTCCACATCATCTGAAAGGCATTCATCTGCTGAGTAAGCACGGAAATGTGGTACAGAGATGAGGAAAATATGATTTTATTGTGCTATATCTTTGCTTTTAATGTATTGTGAATGATTGATTTCTCTCCACAAAAGACACAAGACACGCGTCTTTTTAAAGTCTTTAAAGGTTGAATACATGCAAAAAAAGCCAAAACTTCAAAGGCATTGACCTATAAAGAAACAACCTAGAGATTTAGTTTTAGAAAGATTGGAGATTTTAAAAGGATGTATTGTTTACTGACCTAACATTTCTTATTGCTGGTAAAAGATGACACTTGTGCCTTCCTATAATCCATGAAGATAAAAACTAAGATGCGCGTGGGCATAAGCATGTCTGTGATGTTTTTAGTTTTAGAAACATAAAGAAAATGGTATTCCAAAAGTGACATGTCATGAAGCTCAGTCGAGTGGTTTAGTCCAGTGGTAAGGACATCATCATCAGGCTGTTCTCCATCACAGGTCTCCTCTCCTATCTGAAGATGTGTACAGGCCCTGTCAGGTTCACCCCTTTATATACACTGAAATCCTTCATTCCTCTCAGTTGCCCAAAGGTCATTTCATGATCCTGTCCTGACCTGAGCTGCAGTGTCACAGGTTTGGCTCAGGGAACGGTGTCTTCAAACAGTCCCATCATAAATCTGCCTGAAGAATGTTGACTCGTGCAGATTCAGGTCATTTTGCTTCAGTGCTGGTGATACTGTAGGTGCGCATTAGGTCACACACCATCTAAGAGATTTAACCAGTCAGCTTCCTTATCCATTCAATTCCATGTTGTTTAAAATTATTACTAATAATATAAGAAATATTATTTCCTGCAAATATTTTCATTTATTTTCAGAAAATAAGCTGAGGACTCAGAGGCCTATTATGTAGTCTATGACATTTGTCAAGACTGAAAGACACATACAATGCTCATTGACATGATCATGACCTTGATCTTCAGTTCCCTTATATAATATTTATTGGTAAAAACAGTGTTACAAACTGGGGTCTTAAGAGAAATACCACAAATTTCAAATGACAGGACAGACTGCATTTATATATATATATACTGAATATATATATATATACAAACTGTTTGCGCTTTTATATATATTTAATATGGAGGTCCAACAAATTAATATGACAAATATCTCCTTTCACAAAAAAAACGATATTTTATTTATTCATTCATTTATTTCGGTCCTCACCTAAGATAAATAAAAAATGCTCTATATATATATTATATTAAATTACAATAAATATTGTTTTACGTGTTAACTTCGAAAAGCCCTTTTTTTAATACTGTACCTTGCGCAACAAGATGCTTTTGAATGAATGAAGCCGACTTGACTGCGTCATGCAACGATCTAATCCTGTCTATATGAAGTAAAATTGCTCCTGAGCAGGTTTAAGCTAACAGACCTGTTGCTTAACAAGGCAAGGATGAGCGTCGAAGAACCGAACAATCCAAGATCATGTGAAATCGTCCACAATCAAATCCAGCTAACTGAGTTATCGAGGTATGAAGAACGGGCCCATGGTGAGAGGTAAGCCGCACCACGTGATCGACAAATAACAACACAACCAAGTGCTCGACCCGGGACCTGACACATTGATGTTTGTTAAAGTTGCGACCTGCCATTTAAAGAAAAGAAGATCTGTGTTCAGTCTTCAGTCTTGAGCCTTCCTTGTGTGGAGTACCTGAGTTTTTTGTGAAAGCTAAGCGTTATCTTGTGGCTACAAATGGCTGACCTTTATGTTTTTTGTCTGAGGGTTACTTCGATCTTTGTTTGTTTATAGAAACCAAGACCAAGTAAAGATTGCTGTTTGAGTCTCCTCGTCTCTCCTTTCCTCTGAGTCTTCTGTAAAGTGGCTCCCCCAGTGGGCTAGAGGTAGTGAAGCTGTGCTCTCAACAAGCTGGATCTGGATCATAATCAGACTGATCCCAACTGAGATTAGATTAGCTCAGGCAGTGCCGGCCCATCCAACAGGCAATACAGGCTAATGTTCCTAAACTCAAACAAAAATTTGGTATTTCACCAACCGCGCAGACGCGATCATGCAGGAGTGAGCGCAACATGCGTAGACGTTATTGATTAACATACGAATCACAGAAACGGTAAATTAAAAAATCCAAAAGGATTTAATAACAGGATAAACACTTTTCAGGACAATCAAAAGTAAAATGACAATAAATACAAAATAAATAAAGACAGAGACCATCAAAAATAGGAGCAGAGTGAGCTAACCTGCATAATGTTTAAGACATGATTACAGAGGTGCTTTAGGTGATGTCAAATACGTCTTATTGCGCATGCTTGAAATTTTCAGGATTATGGGTAATGTAGTATCCCATAACAACGTAATGTTCACGATACACCAAGAGCAGCACGTCTTAATTAAGAGATAAAGAACGAATTAGACTTAGGCAAACTATGGCATCAAAAACAGAACCTTTCAGGAGCTGAAAAGAGAAAAAGGAGAAAAGCAGAAGAATAAAGGAATCTCAAAGTGAGGGTATGTTCTGCTTTACATTCAAGTTAATGAGAGAGATTCCCTTCTCCTTCTATAATTGAACTCACGTGAAAAACTACTTTATTGCACTATATTATTTACTATAGTAAAGAGTGGTAAAGATCTTAGAAGCTATACTGGAGTATACGGTTTTAAACCATGCTAGTTAATATTATAGTACAGTATATTATAGTAGGCTATTACTTTTCTAGTTTTAATAATTCAGAATACCAGTGCCTAAACCAATAGTACTTATTCTATATGAATATCCTATTGCCTGGTACACTTTACTAGTAAATACTAAAGTATTTTTCATGTGGGATGAATTGTTTTTGATTATTAAAGCACTTACTACAGGACTTGCCATGCTCAGCATAAACCATGAAACATGTGAGGAGCTAAAATATGATGATGTTATCAATGATTTCGCAGCAAGAAAGTCACGTAAAGTGATGATTTAAGGTTGTGCTGCATTTTTGTTGTCATTTATATTTGAGATAATTTTTTGCCTTCTTGATCACTTACAGTTACAGTTGTTGCACTATAACAACATTGTGTTGAATTTCTACACTTAAATATATACATTGTAATTTTTGTCTGTTTTTTTACCTAAATACCAGTGGGGCCCGTTTTCATGGTCTCGTCTAGGGCCCCACAACCCCACGAGCCGGCCCTGAGCTCAGGGCTCTGTAAATTCCACCAACAGCTTTCCGTAGCTCAGTGGTAAGAGCATTGCGGTAACAACACAAGGTTGTGGTTTCGATCCCAGGGGATTGCACAAACCTATGTATAAATGTAGAGGATAAAGCAGTGTAAGTCGCTTTGGATAAAAGCGTCTGCCAAATGTAATATTGGCTTGTTATAATGATCTTACTCTTTCCATAACACCATGTACTGTATTATTTTCAAACTTCTTCTGCTTTATTTCTGTTTCTGGTTTTTGTTTTGTTTTTCTTCATGTAAGCTGCGTTGAAACAATCCAACATTGTAAAAAGTATATTTAAATAAAATTGAATTGAATTGAATAAACAAATAATCATAAAAGGGCAAACTACATAAAAAACAACAACAGTGAAATAATAATAGTAATCATTTAAATAACAATAATAGTATTCAACATAGCTTTCAGGCCACCATGATTTGTTCAAGTATACATTTACAGACTGCCTGGTGCTTTTGCTAACCAGGCGTTCATCGATCCTCCTTCTGTAGTGCGCCTTGGCTCTACTGATGCCTCTATTTACGGGCCGTGCTGTAGAGAGCGCTGTCATCAGACTTGAACGCTGTGTTTCTGTCTTGAAGGAGCTGCTGTACCTCGCTGGTCTTCCAGTGCTTCTGATTGCGATAGACCCAGAAGGGCTCTCCTCCACCTTTAATACCACGGCTGAGGTGAGACCCTTGAGCAAGGCACCGATCCCCCAACTGCTCCCCGGGCGCCGCTGCAATGGCTGCTCACTGCTCTGGGTGTGTGTTCACGGTGTGTGTTTTACTCACTGCTGTGTGTGTGCACTTGGATGGGTTAAATGCAGAGCACAAATTCTGAGTATGGAACACCATACTTGGCCTCACATCACTTTCATCACTTTCTGTGCAGTTCTTCACGTGACATAAGACAGTGTCTGTGAATACCTCTAGAGCCTGGTGTTCAAAGTCATCCCAGCTGGTTCTACCTTGTGGTTGCTGAGATGTACCATCCAGGCCAGGTTTTAACTGTCTTGGCATTGGTAGGAGCAGTTTGGGGGTGAGCACCGCTCTTAAATCCACATGGTCCCTAGCTATTATATGCAGCCGGTCGACAGCGACGTCATTTGAGCGTGTCCGTCAAATGCTGCGATTGGCACGTCACGGGTCGTTCCTCTTCTGCTGCTTTAGACCCTGCCTTGGAGAAGGAGATAATGGTTTCCTCCATAAAGGTTCTCCCAAACTAAAATTCCTGCTGTGCAAACTCGACAAAAAGCGGCAAATTGTCCCGGAACTATGAAACCGTCCCTGCGCTGTGAAAGCCCCTTATGTTAGTGCACCAGTTGTTATGAACGTACACACATAGTCTCCCTCCTTACTGGAGTCACTGTTCCTATCATGACGCTGTACCGTTCTAGAGGCTGAGCCTTTTAACTCAAAGCAAAGTTTGGAATAGATGTATGAAGCAACTTTGTTGGCGCCTTAAGTCTCAGTGCATCCATTTCATTTGCCATGGATCTTGCGTTGGTGAGAATAAGGAGTAGTGGTTTGTGTGGCTGCTTTCAAAGCCTCGCAAGCACGTCGGCCCTGCAGCTCGCCTTGGTGTCCTCTCCCTGTGCCGCCTCGGTCTCCTCAATATCTAGTGTATGAATCCAGAAAGTTTGTGTGTGCGTGCAGGCGTGTGTTATGTGTGGCCTTGTTTTTATATCCCGGTGGGGACCTAAACATTTTTTTGTTTTTTGAAAATCTAAAAATGCAAAAAGCTTTCTATGATCTTTAGGTTAACGGGATAAAATATACAATTTGTACAGTATAAAAATCATTACGCCTACCTGTCCCAACAGACATAATAAACCAGACGTGTGTGCGTGTGTAGAAATCGTTTAGCATTTTAAGAGCCTACAGTGTGCCAACTTTGTTTCCTTTCATGTTGCCCGCAGCACTAAGATCAAGTTGAACTAGAAGCAATATACTGATGAATATCTGAAGTGCTGAGTTATTTCAGTGTGGTCCTTATAGTTTGTATATTATAATAAGATGTTTACTTTGATGGTTTTGCAGATCCTTCCCTCCAATTGTCAGTCTGCTTCAGCTTCATTTCTGAATCCATCCTGTCAATTCACAGTGAAAAATATTCCTTTCGTTGAGAAATACATCACCTGAGTATCTTATTAAACTGGCTTTGTGCAACAGGCCTCAGCTGAAATATCATTTGAATTAAATAACATTTACATTTACTCACGGTTCAGTTAAAAACCAAATCCAGACTTGTGCCCAGATGGAGGAGTGCATGCAAAAATGTTTCCATGGGAAAAAAAATGGTTATTTTGCCACACAGACAATGAGACAGACATGTTCCTGGCGAGTTACATTTTTGTAAATAATCAAATATTGTCTTCAAGAATGTATAATTCTATAAAAGTATGGAAGTTAATGTTATTCGCAATGTAGTCCTCTATCTCGATACCTTTCTCTTGTAACAAGTATTTTTTTTTTCATTAATTGTTTACAAATAGGTAAAAAATATGGAAGTCCAAAGTTTTGTCAGAGCTTTAAGGCTGTAAAGTACCAAAATACAGTTATTGGTCATATCTGGGTCTAGAGAGAATTTCAAGTCTTCTCACATTTATCATGTTTATTCCAACACCACCTACAGTCCATCATCATATCATAACTGCATCGTTCATGTTCCCAGTGATAAATCACACTATTATATAGAACATCAAATCATTTTCCTCAGCTTATGTTCACAGAATGAAAACTTTTGTCTGTTTAAACATCTGTCATCAGTTAAGACTGTGTCCGGTTTTATTTTTTACTTTTTTACATGTTATTTCACACTAATATGTTATCCAAAATGTCTTTAAAAAGGCTTTATATGAGTGTGTTAAACGGTGTTACCATGGTAGTTTGATCATGTATCAGGACATTTATACACACTACACACACACAATAGTGGTGTTGCTTATTTCTTGTGAGGTCATGTTTCTGTTGAAGAGACATCGCGTGTAAAGAAAGGAACAAAAACAAATTTGATCTGTTCAGAGTTCAGATGGGAAGCAAATCAGATTCCAATGTACTTAACAAACTGGAGGAGACATGCAAACACTTTTTTAATCGGCCCACTTTGTCTTTCTTTGAATCATTATTCGATTTATTTGATTGGTCACGTGCACCTGACATGTGTGTGTTTGTGTTGTGATTGGACTGTGTCACTGTCACTCATCACACTCTTTTGTTATTGGTTGTGTGTCAGTTGAAGTAAGAGAGAGTCACAGTTCTATCTTCATCTTCAGACTCACAAAACCTCTTGACTGGGTAAAGATGAAGACTACACTCACTGTGCTCCTCATCCTCCAGCTCTATGGACTCGCCTCATGTGCCATTAAACAACATTACTATATAAATGAGATGAAGACACGGGATGAAGCTCGACAATACTGCAGAACAAAACTATCATTATCTGTCCACCTTCATCGATGAGATTGAAGAACAGCAGTTTTTACAAGACACAGTCGATCAAACCTCTGATGCCTGGGTTGGACTCTACAAACTATCTGGAACCTGGACGTGGTCAACAGGTGAAGTAACAACACGAATAAGCTGGGACACTGGAGAACCAGGAAGTTTGTACTGTGCTGTGTTACACAAAGACAGTAAGAAACTGTATGATGATCATTGTTTCAATTCTATGCACACCTTCTTCTGTATGACTGTGTCTGTGAATACTGTGTTGGTTCAGCAAGATACTCGCACCTTCTTCTTTATGAATGTGTTTGAGTTTGTGTTGGTTCAGCAGTCTGAGAGCTGGGAGGGAGCTCTAGAATACTGTAGACATCATCATGATGATCTGGCATCTCTGAGCTCAAGCAGAAGCATGACTGAAGCTCTCAGTAAGATCTCAGGAGCTCAAACACAACACGTGTGGATTGGTCTGCGCTTTCTAGCAGGTGGATGGTTCTGGATCAGTGGAGATGATCTTATCTTCAAGGTCTGGTCTTCAGCTGGACAGCTTCAATGTCCTGCCCAAAACCAACGCTGTGGAGCTCTGGACACGATCACATGGACCTGGACACCCAGAGACTGTGAGGAGAAGCTCAGCTTTCTGTGTTTTGGACAACCAGAAATGTGAAGCTTGTTGTGTCTGAAAGCTCCTCACACGTGTGGTGTCATCATGACGATTGTTTTACTGCTTCTATTCCATCAGAAGCTCCCTGATCTCAAATTGTAAATATCAAACTTGATCAGGCTGTCTCCGACGGCACACCTGCAATAGCTAATGAGAGCGTTTAAGTTTCAGTTCAGTTTAAACATGACCACCACAAACAGGTCACAAAAGCAGAGACTTGAGAAAGAAGACCCTACGATTACCTTTGAATGGTCTGTCATTTTATGGATTGTTTGTCAATTAACCTCCATATTTCTTTCTCTTTGATCACGCTGTGAGTTTCTGTGAGAAAGTCCTTATGTCTCATTCTGTCACAATGCATAATGTTGATTTGATTTGGTTTGTATTTGAAAGAAGCAAATATATATTCTACACTGTAGATTCAGTTGTGTTTATTCTATAATGACTTGTGTGTAATTTGCTTTTAATTACTGTGTTAGTTCACATTGTTTGTCAACAGTCTGATAACAGATCCCATTTGTAACACATATTATGTGACATTACATGTAATACATTGTAGTCCATCGTGAATTATGCACATGCGGCTTTTCAATAAATATATATACAGTATTTCTTGTTTGTTTCTCAGGCAGAGGACGCAGCTTGATTGGCAACTGCGCCAGAGACGCGGATTTAAACGCATGACAGTAAAATAAAAAATAATTGGATTTGTGCGACATAGTAGCTACGTTTACATGGACCAATGTAATCCGATTAAAAATCCAATCCGAATGAAAATGCTCCATATAAACACGTCAATCAGATAAAAAATGCCCAAACCGATAGAAATTTCAGTTGGATTGTGAGGGGTGGATCGTGCCTTTTTTTATTCCGCTGATAGGACATGCAAACACTTGATCAGTTTGAAATCCGAAGTAGGAAGTTTTTCGCATGTGCAATGATGTCTCTGGGCCCAACAGACGTTAGGGCGTATGACGCAAGCAGCAGCTGTTGCTAAACAAACCAAAAGCCATAAATCTGAGTGGGGAGGGGTTAGAATTAGCCAATCGGACAGCGTGTTATTGAAGGAGGTGCATATTCTGGCAGGGGTGGATTTCTCTGCACGACACCGGCTCTACGGTTAGACCTGGGCCGTCCTTGCGCTGCGTACGCTTGGAAAATCCCATCGGTTTAGGACCAGAAAGGGGTAACTGGCAGCACAAAAAACTCTCTGTGATGGTGTGCTCGTTGCACGTATTTGCTAGTGACTTTGGAGATTGGTTGCCAGTAGGTCCCAACCTTGAGAAGTTACATTTATTTATTTTATATTCGTATTCCTGGCTCCATTCATGACAGTAAATGGAGTCGAAGTGTCGATTCCATCGACTCCAAAAAACCCGGAATGGAACACCCCTATGGAAAAGTGCCTTTACACTCAGAGTCTGTTACCACGGTAACTGTGTGAACCTAATCTGATTGGAAGCAGAGTTTCTTTCGGTCTTATCTCCTTTTTAAAATGTGAGCGGTGTTTAAATACCTCATTCATTTATTTAAACGAATTCATTGAGATATTTTGATCATGCAGAGAGCAAGTGACTAAAATGAGATGTGCTTTTAAAGAGGATCCTGTAGATTAATTCAGAGGGAGATACATTTACTTTAAGAGAAGATTTTGAGGACACGAGTGCATTTTTGTAATATCCACATGCATTTTTATGTAAGTGGAACCGTTTTACTCTACAGCAAAATATCTATAATCCCATCCACCCTTACATCAGTTACATCAGCCATTGTGATAGAAGGGATTCTTTCCCAAAAAGATTCACAAAATGGTAGTCTCTACATAGGAAAAAAGAATACTTACGCACATATAAAGATATAAAGTACGCATATAAATGCAGAAATAAAATGAAAAAAAAGCAGTAATAAGCAATTCATGTAGAAGTGTAACACGCTCTGAGCAAGGACTCGAACCAGCGATCAGTCTGACTCTGGAATGAGAGTCTGACGCTCTAAAAGGATTGTAAATGCCACAACTTTTAGAATATGGCCTCTAGGAAGTGAAAAATACTGTAGATGTATACTAAATGGAAATACATGTAGAAATAAATGTTTATTACTGTATATCCAAAGTATACTGTTTATATATACAGCAACATGTGCAGGGATGGTGTTCAAGTTGTCATCCTCTAGTGGGAGCTGTTTGTTGCTTGTGGGGGTGTGGATGTTGCCTACTACCATTTTTCATCTTTCTTGTTGGAAAGGTAAGATGTGCTCTGTAGTTCTCTTTGTAATTTTGATAAATAGCTGATTTAAATGGTCATCCATGTGATGTGGAAGCATTTTCTAACTTTTTAATTGTTAACTAAATGGGATATTGTGTTGTGGATGACAGATGACTGTTTAAAGGCAGTACTTTCTAGCACTAAGCAACCAGTCTCACATGCTTTGTCTCGTTTTGTTCAGTATAACTTGAGTTAACGACACTTAAAGATGGCGTATCACACTCAGTTTCTGCCAGTCTCATATTAATCTTGAGTGCCTATACAGTAGTATCGCATACGTCGTGTCTTCGAAGAGTCTTTGGTTTGATCACATTTATAAAAGAGAGATACAGCTGTACCATTATTTCCAGAATAACACGAGCTGCTGGAGGCGGGACTAGTGGGGAGAGTGGGATGGGACTACAGCACGAGCACACAACACATCATCACATCATCCCTTCCCGTTTATACATTATGCACGTACACGCCAATCGCCAACAAAACACAGACGTATGACTTAGTTTGACTTACCGCGTGCAGTTCATGTCCGGCATCTTTTAGCGTGCCATCTATCAGTATAAACCATCTCCAAATCCAGCGTTTTATATAACATCCATCACTGAAATGCCGTGAAGAAACAGATACACCTAAACTTCACAATCGCAAGAGTAACCAGCTGCAGCGCAACCCATCTTGACGGGTCTTGCTCCTTGGTTGGCATGTGGGGCTCTTTCTTTAGCCTTGCCGTGCTTTTCCCGGAGAATGGCCAAATAAAAGGAATCGGATAGTGACGACACTGGGATCCAGAATTATAAAAAACAAGTTGGAGTGCTGGGGGAGTCTATCAAGTACAGAAATACTACGTCATACGTCCAACTCGTTTTTTAACAAGTTGACCATGTTAAGCATGAGAAGCCAACACGTTTAACAGTGTAAAGAAGTCAGAATGATACCCAATCTTTTTGTTATTGTGAACCATTCATTTCTCTTTCCTGTTTGAAAGTTTTGGAAGCTGGCAAATTTACTTTAAGTCCTGTCGTATGAGTAAAGAAAATAAAGAGAGCTACTACCTTGTTTCAACCATCAGTCCAGACGTGTGTCTTCTCCTTTTCCGTAACACCAAACACAACACAGAAACTCAAATCCCACGAGCGAGAGGACAGAGCGCGGATAAGGGTTACATATACATATGTATATTAACTTGTTTGTGGGATTTTGAATTTCTTTATTATTCATTTGTTTATTGGCACACCTCGCAACAGTATTGGCACCTAAGTAAAGTCATTTTACATCCTCCACAGATTTCTATATAGCACATTGTGTAAATCTACTGTATGCAGAGCATACACATTTTAACCCAGAGCGGGTTAAACCTCTTCACTGAACTGGGCCCCAGGTGTATTAAAGTAAGGCAGAAACCTGTCTGGACTAAGGACTGTGCTTTACTGGAAAATCAAGAGAGTTTGTCTTAGATTTTATAATATGAGTCAAGAAAATGTTTCAGACATGTTCTTCATTCCTTGGTGTTCCAAAGTAGTGGTTAAAAATGGAAAGATGTTGTGTTTTTCTATTGATAACATCCATTGCTCTACTATCAATGTCCCCTAGATGGCACTGTGGCACTGTGGATGAACAGGGGTGTGTGTAAGTGGCTGTCCCAATTCAAAAGCCAATTGAACATGAATGAAATGTGGGTTTCTAAAAATAATGTAGAACTAATGACAAGTTAAAGACAATAAAGAGTCAAAGATAACAAAAAAAAACATGTATTCTTTGTAATACTTGCAACGTGACCTCCAAAATATCTTGGCTGCAGATTAAAATGAAATAAATGTTACTTGATATGTTGTCACCGGTGCGGAGCCTACCACAGAAGAATTGTATGAGGAAATGTATACCCAGCAGTTAGAGTTTCTTGAGGTTCCTAAAACATACAGATGTAGAATCTAAAAATGAATTAAAAAAAATATATATTTAGTTACATATAAAAAAAAACATAAAAATAGCCAAAACCACAATTAAAGGCCTTATAAGACCATGATCCTTGAGTGGGAGAGGGCCACTTCGCCATGGTGGAAAATGGTGAAAACAGTAAACAAGCAACATGAAAACATTGGGCTTCATTCATGAAACATTTGTAAATATACGTATGACTAAATTCAGAGAATTTTGCTCGTAAAACAGACCTACCCGACAACTTTCCTCCCGATTCACAAATACTTCGTAAACGTCAGATTTCGTAGTAAAATGTGTGTATGTAAATGAATTCCAATCAATCGTAAACCGGTTCGTGCATGCACGCTCATTCACAATTATAATCCCCGCCTATGAATTACAGCTACGCAAATTACATATCTCGGAATGCTGGAATCCTCTAGACTTCATTCTCTGGTTTGGCTACATTATATTGCATAAATGCATAAGAGACCAATAGGCTATATGATTACCAATAAATTAATAAATTAAACTGTGTCCACCAAAGTTTTTAGCCAGCTGAAATAATACCTGGTGCTCTTCTGAAACGACCAGCTGGTTGCGCTTGAGAACGCCTTGGAGGCACTGCGGGTTGTTTAGGAGATGCGTTGTTTGCTGTGATTAAAGGCCTCGTTATACCATTGTGCTAAAGCAATATACATCTAAAATGTATGTGGTAAAAGGGGGCAATATAAAGCCAAAGTGTGAAGAAGCTACTAAAGCAGTGTAAGAGGGTTAGGAAGTATGACCATAGAAGGGAAATGGTATACGATAAAGAAGCCGAAGTAGGCAGTTGTAAAGCCATATGTATAAAATATATATTAAGATGGCAGCAATATGTCATAACGAGGAAGGTTATAGAGGTCGTAATAAAGGGAAACAATGTCATAGAAAGAGAAAAGTAGAATACCAGGTTAAAGAAGGAAACGATATGCCCTAGGGCATGAAAAACCAATGGCCGTAAAGAGGGCCACTTCCCGCCCAGGCCATATGACTGAGAGGTAAAGCATTGCAATCACATTAAGTTTTTTGTCCCGTCATGTAAAGAGGCTTGGAAATTACCCCACAGTGACAGACCAGTGTACATTCACGACGTGTCAAAAGTTAACAGCAAGAACAATACTTCTGCGTTTATGCTGTGAACCTCAAATACCTCCAAGAATCCAACGTTTAGTCGATCGTGATGAACTCTTATTGCAACCGATATACACACGACAGCTTACTACTTCGATCAGGCGGCTTTGTGTTGTTGGGTGTCATCTGCATATCTGTGACATGCAATTTGTTTCTTTTTCATTATTTGACTCAGTGGGAGCATATAGAGGCTGAACAAGAGTGGCGCAAGGATTGAGCCTTGTGGGACTCCGCATGTCATTGACCTCCACTTAGACTTATACTCTCCTATACTCACATAATAACCTCTCCCATCTAAGTATGACCTTAACCATTTGAGGACAAAACGAAATGTGTCGTCCGCAGTCTGATGTAAAATGCTCCAAAGTTTATTAGATAGTGCAAGATTTCGACCGTCAGGTCTTTATCAGTTTGTTTGGGTGGAGGCCATCAAGTTTAAACAGTTTTTTATGGCCCCAAAAGATTGAAGTTAATGAAGTTAACTCCTTTTACAGTATACTGCAGGTTCTTTGTAGCCATGTATTAAGACCCAAGCAACCGTGAAAACATGTTAGTTCCCCTTGCTGGGAGTGGTCCACTGATGAACTGAACAACTGAACTTTAAGACTTTGAAATGTTTCAATAGTTCACTGAAATCCTTTTAAGACTGTTCTTTCCAAATATCATTCTTCCCAACATGGATGTTGATTCAATTTGCAGTCTTGTGCTTCATTAGAATATTCCGAAGTTCCCTGTTCACATCAGAGACGATTGCTTGAGGAAAGCAGCATGTAGTAGTATCCTGCTCCGGATGTTTCTGATAATAGACTCATCTTTATATGGCATGCAGTTAAATTTTTCCTTACTCTTACTCTTATTCCCCACAGCTTGCATATTGTTTCCCTTTATCTACAGATATGTACTGTAGAGATACATTTATGTTCAAATTAGTCAGGCTGTAAATCCTGTTTAATTATGCGGTTCATTGATGGCCGTAATCTATAGCTTTTCCAAAAATAATCTTAAAGTATGAACAATCATATAGGGAACAAAGACTTCAGGGGAGGGCTAAGCCAAAATAAAAACCAAAACTAAAGTTATTGACCCATGATTTTTTTTTATAAATTACCTAGAAAAAGAAAATCCCAAAATAAAGTACATAAAACTTCCCTCTCTTCCTGTCTGACCATATCCAGGAGAAAAAGAGAAGTTCAAACAAAAATGTCACCTTTCCCCCTACAGTCCCTTAAATCGAAAAGATCATGAAATACTAACAAACATCGGTAAAAATAATGAAAGATGTTAAGCAACTTCAGTTCTCTTTCTGTCAAAGAACACAACAAGCATCCTGAGTTCACTTACTCAGAAATCACAACCTGGGCAAAGGAGGAAGGAATTTTCCCTGGAAGATGGAAGTTTCTCTCCTCTCCACAGATCCACTGCATCTTATATTTCGACTCCTTCCCGTCAACATCCAATCACCCCAGACCACACCAGAATGAACACAGCTGCTTGGAGCACCTGTCTCGTGACAAGAGAGAGAGAGAGAGAGAGAGAGAGAGAGAGAGCACAAAACTACATCCAACAGTACATAGTTATGAACACATTCAATACGTCCTTGGACAAAACAGGGCTGTGCTGATCTGCTGAAGGAAAAATCTTACAGACACAGGTAGCAAGCACAGAGCAGTAAGCAAGAGCGTCCAAACAGTAGCGAAGCCGGAAGCAGATGCCCATTCAATCTCTGTCTATAGTTCTATCTCTGTCTAGCTTTGTCCGACTCCATCTAACTAAACACTTTGAGCAGGTGTTATTATACCAACATAGACAGTGGAAAATGATGCTTCACAACATTGAGTCTTACTCCGATTATGCTTAATAAGCTGATATATGTAAGGTCATTTAAAACAGTTTTCTTTCATCGGGGAAAGCTCATAAACAGCGTTATCAAAACTCGCTCGCATTTACCGGTTTTCTCTCAGTTTTGTTTAGGTACGCACTGCGCATGTCTGTCAGCACGATATTAAAAGTCCCAAATGGAAGTAATAGTAAAATAATGCATAAAAGTCCGCTCTCATATCATGCAGTTGATGAGGAAACGTCCAAATGAAGAACTATTGTTACATATGCAGGTACTGCGGACATGAGAAGAGATATAAAAACACAGCTTCTGACCGTTTTCCCGCTGCATTTTCAATTATTAAACAGACTATCGACGATGACGTCACTGCACGTGAGAAACCTGGCACGTCTCAAACTTCCATGTAAACGCTATGCATGTAGACACAGGAAAACAAGAAAAACAGTTTATTTTTGAGCAGATTTTTCATAGATATCTGTTTATTTTGTGCATGTAAACACACTCAGTGTCTCGTTACGTATTATGAACCTTAAGAGCGAGACCACCGCAAACTCATCTCTACTTGTGATGACAATACAAACGCAGCATCCAACATTTGAATTAAACAATATTTGCATTGACACAGTTCAATTGAAAACCAAATCCAGACCTGTTCCCTTAAAACAAAGTGAGGAATATATGCAAAATGTACAGACCTTACAGACAATCACACAGATGTTTTGCCGGTGAGTTATAAAAAAAATAGTAATTTGAAGTCCAAAGGTTTGTGAGATTGAGGTATCATGTTTTGATTCTCTCTGTCTGTCCAACTTTCATGCTGTTTAATAAAGACGACACTTCATCTTTAATGTAAGTAAGATAGATTTCTCACACAGATCACATCATAGAAGACAATGCAGGATTAATGTCATGAGCAGCGGTCATCACACTGATACAGAACAAATATAAATGAGTCTGTTAAGAGAGATTTGACTCCAGACAGAGGTCGCAAGATGCGTTTACATGCATTCACACTAAAGAGACAATATATCACACACACTTGAATGTTTCTCATTGATCCGTTTTGTCCTGTGATACGTCGTATAAGGATGCACCCAAGAGGATTCTTTCTTCTTGTCCTGTCTTATATTTTGTTAGTTAAAGAAGCGTTAACAAAAGCACTGATGGTGACTGCATACATATTTCTGGTTGAATCTGTAAGTGTGAAAGATCTTACATTTACATTTATGCATTGGCAGACACTTTTATCCTAAGTGACTTACATTGCATTATCCTATACATTTATACATAGGTATGTGCAATCCCCTGGGATCCAACCCACGTCCTTGCGTTGTTAACACAATGCTCTTACCACTGAGCTACAGGAAAGCTATCTTCTGGACTGTGTTCAGCCATAGCAAACATGCTTTACCAGCGGTCATCTTTTGGTGATTATTAAGCAATATAAGTTAGGAAAATACATTTTATTGTATAGTTTCAGTGTTATATTAAACATGTCGCAGTGTTGTAACACAAAATTGTGAGCAGCATTTATATGTGACTGTGGCTCTTTCACACTGTTAATAAACTGTAATTACATTTTTTTCCAGAAAAAACACTGGAATTTGACTGTTTCTAAGATTTTTTTTTTATTTTTTTTAAATACGGGGGAAACCCAGCTGTTATTTTACTGTTTGTTTATTATTGCTGGACCTTATCATAGATTTTCTTATACACAACAGCTTTTTTATACCATCCAAGTGTCCATTTATCTTTATACGTATAAAGTGCTTCTCTACTTTACTGGACAGTGTGACAGATGACAGCTTCACAATGCCGATGAACATCGTTTATTGTAATCTGGCAAAGTTTACATGAGCAGCAAGTATGAATGTTCATCTCCTCTGTGATTTTCACAGCTCCTGGTCAAGATCAATGTGTTCAGGCTGGGCAGCGGATGTGATGCAGCGAGGCATCGTACATTGTAAACAAAATAATCTCAAAATTCTCTCTCTCATAATGATATAAAGTAACTAAACAAATAATTTTTTGTGTGAGCAGAGTTACTTATTTATACAATTATTTTATATCCAAAGTTCACAGAATCAAAACTTTTCATCTGTTTAAACTTCTGCCATCAGTCAAGACTGTGTGAGAATATACTGTAGATCACTAAACGCACACGGCTCTCCTGTTTTTGCCAAGTGGTTGATATCCTAAGGGACAACATCATGATGACCCTGGGACAACATTTCAATCAACCAATCAGATTTCAGAAATAAGTTTACAGTTTATTTTAAATGTAATCTTCCAACCAGGATAAGGTGCTTCTAGACCATTGTTTTTCACTTGTCATTTCGCTCTGATTTTAGGGGTAAGTCATGGTAAGGGTTGGGGTTTGGTGTGGGTTTAGGTTTTATTCATAAAAAGGTTGTCCCTAGGTCAACAAAATATTTTATCCTGAGGACATCAACCACTTGGCAAAATCAGGTCGAGCCGATGTCATGTGTTCTGATGAACAGACGTTGCCTGGAAAGTGAGACAAAAAACAAATTGTATTTGTTCAGAGTTCAGATGGGAAGCAAATCAGATTCCAATGTACTAAACAAACTGGAGGAGACACGCAAACACTTTTTTAATCGGCCCACTTTGTCTTTCTTTGAATCATTATTCGATTTATTTGATTGGTCACGTGCACCTGACATGTGTGTGTGTGTTGTGATTGGACTGTGTCACTGTCACTCATCACACTCTTTTGTTATTGGTTGTGTGTCAGTTGAAGTAAGAGAGAGTCACAGTTCTATCTTCATCTTCAGACTCACAAAACCTCTTGACTGGGTAAAGATGAAGACTACACTCACTGTGCTCCTCATCCTCCAGCTCTATGGACTCGCCTCATGTGCCATTAAACAACATTACTTTATAAATCAGATGAAGACATGGAATGACGCACGAAAATACTGCAAAACAAACTATCATGATCTGTCCACCTTCACCGATGAGATTGAGAAACAACAATTTGTGAAGGCAGTCAATAAATCAGCTGATGCCTGGATTGGACTCAGAGGAGCTGATTCTTACTGGTATTGGTCAGGATTTATATAAGTGCAACAGCCACAGTGGTTAATTGGAATGCTGGAGAACCAAGACATGATTGTGCCTTTCTTCCTATCGACAACAATAGCATGAGTACTCAGGACTGCTCTTTGGCAATGACTTTCTTCTGTATGAATGTCTCAGAGATTGTGTTGGTTCAGCAGTCTGAGAGCTGGGAGGGAGCTCTAGAATACTGTAGACATCATCATCATGATCTGGCATCTCTGAGCTCAAACAGAAGCATGACTGAAGCTCTCAGTAAGATCTCAGGAGCTCAAACACAACACGTGTGGATTGGTCTGCGCTTTCTAGCAGGTGGATGGTTCTGGATCAGTGGAGATGATCTTATCTTCAAGGTCTGGTCTTCAGCTGGACAGCTTCAATGTCCTGCCCAAAACCAACGCTGTGCAGCTCTGGACACGATCACACGGACCTGGACACCCAGAGACTGTGAGGAGAAGCTCAACTTTCTGTGTTTTAACCAGAAGATATTGTCAGCTGGCATTTAAGTAACTGAATCGTGATATTTATCAATACTAGATGCTGATGCTGTTCTGTTCAAAAACTTCTTAAAATTCTTCACTGTAAAAAACTGTGTGATCAATAAGTTATGACAACATATTATTTCAAATTGCTTTGACTGATATGTTAAGCATCATGAAGTCAATTTCAACTTGGTTTTAAGAAATAAATTAGTTGTTTAGACAGTTTCATTGTATTTAAAAATGTTCGCTGTAGTTGTTTAGTTGTAGATAATATTGTATTGAACATGCATCCATGTAGATGATGTAATGTGTGTGTGATTGTGACATCATTTTGTGACTGTGCTTGTTTTGGTCTGTGAATATTGACTCTTCTACAGTCACCTGTAACGTCTCTCCAAACACTCTTAAAAGATCTATAAAAATAGGGCACAATATACTGAATTAATATAAAGAGATTTTCCATATTTGTTTTTTATAGTTGTTTTACCCATATTTTCCATTTTGCACTGCATTAAATTACATTTTAGCATCAACGGAAATGTCTGTAAAATAAAGGAAATGTACTGGTAATTTTCTGCCAGTACTTTATCCATTTTTGAATTGGATTTTTTTACAGTGAAGCTCATCCTATCACAGAATGAATTTTCACACTTGTGTTTTTCTCAACACTAATGTCTGGATACACTATTTTAGGATTACCTTGTTACATTATACATGTTTGTGAAAAAAATATGTCAAACATTACTTTCTTAACAAAAAACAACATTTAGCTATAATTAAGTGCTTTTTTCATCCATAATAGTAAATGAACATTAGATCACAAACGTCTCTACTAAGTAAAAGCTTCATTGGTGACTTTTGTCTACGTAATATTTGATATTTATTTTATAATGTTTATTTCATATTTATTGTATATTTACATTTGTAACACATTTTTATGTGTTTATTATGAACATGTTACTCTTTAACATTAAATATATCTTTCTAGTTCACCTGATTTTATTCAACAGAGGGTAAAATGAATTTATCAAATCCTTTATTAAATAATGAGAATTTAACCAGAAAGTGATGATGTGTCTGTATATTTAAATAAACACACGCCATTAAATGCCTATATCATATCTTGACATTATTATGAGGGGTTGGGCAAAATAAGATCTCTTTCTTGGTAAAATGTTGTATCGAGAAAAAAATATGCTTTGAAAAAACTTTGAGAAAAATAGTGTAACAAATTAGTCTTTTTTTTAAACTATATTCATGTGGGTTAGACCTTTGCTTTCATGTAATATTAATTAGAAATTGACATTGACATTGACAAGGTAAAAAACATTATTTTATTTTGAAATAACCTAATTTTTTATATATCTAAGTATCTCTATTTCTTAACAATTGACACCCTTTTTTTAAATGTAATTAAATATATTTTTTACACACTAATGGACTCTGTGCATAAGCGTAGTGACGAACTTCCGATGTTGTCAGAAGTCGGGATATTTGGTTTAATTTCTAAAATGACTTAACGTTCTGTAACGATTGGGAAAAAACACATTTTAATTGTAATAAACACAAGCTGCTGTCAAAAAAACGAGCTCTTATTTCACGGATAAAGTGAATAATCTCACGTTAAGCATTTTCTCCCACATAGAAGTCCATTATTTAGTCTTTGTTTGAAAGGCAAAATCAGACACGCATTATTTACATCCCCACGACTGACCTTCCTTTAGCTCTCTCTGTATGTCTCTCTCCTGAATCATCTACAGGCAAAGTCAGCTGATGCCTCAGGACAGACACACACAGAGAGAGAGAGAGAGACAAATCCTGGTACTACATGCCAGTGTGAGCCGGGGGATGATTTTTCTGTAACTGAAGGCACTAAATAAAAATAAGAGGAATTTCACATTTTCCTTTTGATTTTAAAAGTGTGGACCTGAGTTCATGCCTTACGTATGTACACAGAGAAGAGTTTCCTCAAAACTGTAGTCGAAATGATCTTCGAATTTCTGTTTTAATCCATTTATAATAAGATGCAAAAGACAGATGCTTATGATTTTTTTCCTTCATGTGTTGTAGCCTTTTTGTGAGATTTTGTTGCAGGATTTCTAAAGGAAGCTGATAGGGTTAGGCCACTTCTCATTAACAAACAGACCAATCAGTTTTCAGAAAACAAAATGCAGGATATTTCCCTTTTAAATAACCAAATTGAGAAGAGAAGACGCGTCAGTGTTGAAATTAAATGAAATGTTGTATATACACGTATGAGGAAAGGGTCTTTTTAATGCTGCTGACGCGTGTGTGAGGAAAGACTCGGGCATCAGAACAGTCCAGAGCGGCAATTCCCTCGCAGGACACACGCTGGTGCTGATGCTGGTGCTGATGCTGATGCTGATGCTGCTGGGACTGCACAGGCTTCATTCGACTGTTTGAGAGCAGTTCTGCCTGCCGGCACCTGTTGAACCTGACCTGTGACCCCTGACAGCCCTCAGAAGCATTATTATTAGACACATGAAGAACACAAACATGAACAATATATTAATCAGATCTGGCACAGCTTCTGAAACCTTTGTTTAGATGTTCCATGGATCCCGTTTGTACCTTTATTTTATTAAGTTACTTTGTCTCGTCTAATAAATATTTTCCTGGCTGGATTACTCACTCGTTACAGTTATAAATCCTGTTTAATTATGCGGTACATTGCAGGCCTTAATCTAAAGCGTTACAGGAAATTTCATTTGTTGAAAGTTTTTAGGTCTACTTTTGTTTTAATTTGTCACCGATATCCGACAACAGAGGAATGTTTTAAGCAGGGAAAATAACAGAGGCGTAATGTTACACTCTTAGAAAAATGGTGCTACAGGACTATATCACTGGATCTGCTCCGGCATACTTTCACACCTCCCCTGCACTCCTACACCCCATCAAGAATACTTGACAGACAAATGAAGAAATGAACACTAAACCCCCCCTTTCTCTCAACAGGAAGTGGTCTGGCTTTTGTTGAAACCAGTATCTTTGTATTGGCACTTGATATATTATGGCTCCTGTATGACATATCGCTTATTGCTCCCTGAACTCTCTGTAAGTCGCTTTGGATAAAAGCGTCTGCTAGATAACTAAATGTAAATATAATAGCACATTAATTATAAATCAGAATTATTACTGTGAAACAACAGTAAAATAAATGTTTGCGTTAGAGCATTCAGGACTATTATTACATACTTAAATGAACAAACTGAAATAAATGATTAACCACAAATTCTTTAAAGCATTAAAGATTAAGTCTTAAAATAAACAAATTGACATTAAACCATTAACCACAAGCATGGCTCATTATAGCAAAACAATTCATAATACACTATAGTATAACTAGTTGATAGTATAATTTGGGAAGCAGGATAGTCAGCACTTTGTTATTCATTCTACCCCATTTTATTCCAAACCTGTATGACACAAGACACCAAAAGATGTCCCAGTCATTTTTCACTTTCATTTTATCCTTATAACCATACAATTGAAGTAAATGTTGACTGTGGTTTTCAATATTCCCAAACATGCTTATCATAGAAGAATGTGGATCATAGAATGAAGTCATACAGTTTGGAACAATGGGAGGATAAGAGATTTCTTCTCCAGATCTGAAACACCACTGAAAACAAAAAACAAAACAAAAGTTATTTCCACACAGTATGAGAAAATCCTTTGATGCAATCCCAATTTTTAACCTTTAGTTAGTGTGTAATATTGCTGTTAGAGCATAAATAATACCTGCGAAATGATAAAGCTCAAAGTTCAGTGCCAAGCCAGATATTGTCTTTAACAGAATTCACTTTTCAAGGACTACAGAGAACGGCTGGACTCGGACTACAGCCCTCTACTTCCCATGTACATGATGTCACTATTCCCAGTGCTTTTAGTAACCTCCGCCCACAGGAATACACCAATAAAGGGGCGAGGTCTTCCTCAGAGAAGAGGAAGAGCCACTGGAGTAATGTAAAGAGATTCAACATTTGACTGAGCTACGCACTAAACTACTTTCACTTTCATCACTGTCCTACAGCTGGTCATGAGAATTCAGCGACACACATTCTGAGATAACCAACGGTCAAATATCAGCTTCATGACTTTAACATCGGCTGTGAAAGCTGTTCTGTGTAACACACTGATATTGTGTGTGTGTGCGCATTTCTCTGTCTACAACACTTCTATGAAACGTCCTTTGAAGTCCTGCTTGCAGTCTCTTAGTCAATCTTCTTGTTTTATTATCCTACTCAGGTCCAATATAAAAAGGCAAAACTAACGCTTCTGTTATTAGGGATAACTAATTCGGTCTGGTGTCATTTCCCTCGCCATAGTAAAAAAAATGTGATCTCTAACAAAGATTGACGTTTGGTGGAAGAAAGACTTGAAATATGTTACATTTAAAGGGTTTTTGACACTAGAAACATGAACATCCATTGTTAAACCATAGTGTGAGAAAGCCATGGCATTGTTTGTATTAGACCTGCCATGTGCTTTCTTGTGTTTCGTCAGTGTCCCCGCCCTCTCGTTTCCTTATTATTGATTGCGAATTAGTTCATCCCCTGCAGATGTTCCCTGTTGATTTTGCTCCCCATATTCTGCCCTGTTGTCTGCTGTCCTGTGCTGATTTGTTTTGTGGTTTGATCCTAGTTTCATTGTAACTGTGTCTGATTCCCTGCCGTATGGATTACCTTACCCGTGCATGGATGTTTATTATTTTTCATGCCGTGTCTTAGTTTGTTGTAAGTAGTTTATAGTATTCTGTCTCCTTGTTTTTTGCCCCCTCGCGGGAAGTCTTTGTTTTCTAAGTTTTAGTTTCGTTTTCCCATCGTGAGTGTTTTATTTGTTTATAATAAAAGTCTCTTTGTCTGCATTTCGCTTCCTGCAATTGGGTTCTCTCCACGCATTTCATGACATAACGAATCAGCCAACCCAGCAGGCAGCAAAGATGGACAGTACAAAGTCGTTCCTGCGATCTCGCCATGCCCACTTGCTATTTGCCCACTTGCTAGTATGGTACCCGGGAGTTCGTCAGAGCATTCTCGACGGTATCGAGGGAGACTGTGTATGGTGTGGTAGAGTTGAAAGTGACTTTCGACAGCTGCCTCTCCCGTCACCTCACGCCGTCTGAGAAGAGGATGCTGGGACCCCTAGGGCTTGCGGATATGAATGAATGAAGCATTTATATTGCACTTTATTTATTTAATAATTTATTTATTAGATATTATTTATTAGAATGATCTAATGATGATAAAAACACCATGCACTGTGCTGTGTTTCTTTTTTTTTTATTTACTCTCTCCTCACCCACCACCAGTGTGCAGCATCCACCTGGATGATGCGACGGCAGCCACAGTACAACGGCACCAGTGCGCTCACCACACACCAGATATCGGTGGAG
Organism: Triplophysa siluroides; assembly: GCA_006030095.1. Taxonomy (NCBI): domain Eukaryota; kingdom Metazoa; phylum Chordata; class Actinopteri; order Cypriniformes; family Nemacheilidae; genus Triplophysa; species Triplophysa siluroides. Next base: position 3,580,299 of record VCII01000094.1, on the reverse strand, counting down.
AGGAGAGACAAAAATAGAGCAAATTTAGAGGGTGGGGAATATTAGAAGGGGGGTCTCTCCTCCACACTAACATCCTGCTTTGACAGCTCATGCCCTCTTACATCTAGGCCTATCTTGTGCATCTCCTTCTGCCCCCTGGTTATCTGATGTTCTCCGTGAGCATCGTGCCATGCTCAGGTCTGCTGAGAGAAAGTGGCACAAATCTAAAGAACCTAATGTCCTCTGTTTCTATCAGTCTCTCCTCTCTTCTTTCTCTGCTAATGTCTCCTCTGAGAAAACCCAGTACTACCATGCCAAAATCATCAACTCTCCTGACCCCTGTACTCTCTTTAAAACCTTCTTTGCTCTTCTTTGCCCGCCAGCCCCCTCACCTTCATCGGACTTAACAGCTGATGTCTTTGCATTTTCTTTGTAAAGAAAACTCGCTCCCCTCTTTCTCTCTCCTATCCGAAGACAACGTTTCCAAGGTCATTTCTTCTAACCACCCATCTACCTGCCCGCTATATATCATCCCCACTCATCTCCTCCAGGCCATCTCACCATCAGTTGTTCCCACTCTGACCCACATTATCAACTCGTCTCTCACCACTGATACATTTCCCATCTCTTCAAAGAGGCGCGTATTACACCACCACTGAAGAAACCCACTCTTAATCCTGCACTGTTAGGGAACTACGGACCCGTGTCCCTCCTCCCCTTCATTGGTAAAACTCTGGAACGCGTTGTATGTAACCAGCTCTCATCTTTTCTCACCCAGAACAACCTCTTGGATACTAACTAGTCTGGTTTCAAAAGCGGTCATTCCACTGAGACTGCGCTGCTCTCTGTCATTGAAGCCCTGAGACTGGAAATAGCTTCCTCTAATTTATCTGTTCTTATCCTACTGGATCTATCTGCCGCCATTGACACTGTTAACCATCACATCCTCCCGTCGACCCTCAAGGCTATGGGTGTCTCTGGAATGATCCTACAATGGTTCAGGTCTTCCCTCTCTGGTAGGTCATTTAGAGTATCCTGGAGAGGTGAGGTCTCTGAGTCCCAACATCTCGATACAGGGGTGCCTCTGGGCTCAGCGCTTGGGCCGTTGCTATTTTCTGTATACATGACATCCCTAGGCTCTGTAATTTGGAAATAATTCATATAATATCATTATATGATATGATATGGAGCCTATGCTGTAGCTCAGTGGTAAGAGCATTGCATTAACAACGCAAGAAAGTGGGTTCGATCCCAGGGGATTGCACATACTTAGAAAAAAAATGTATAGGATAATGCAATGTAAGTCGCTTTGGATAAAATAGTCTGCCAAATGCGTAAATGTGAAGGGTTTAACAGGTTATTTCTAAGTCAGTGGGGTATATAGCACCTTAACCATCCCAAAGAAACACTGAAGAACCATACAGGGGCTTTAAAGGTTCTTTATATGCTAGTGTGATGCCCACTAAAGTGTTATCACATTTGTGGTAGTTTCTGTAATTTTATAATTAATGTTTTCAATGTTTAATCAGGGGTAATCAACCGGTTTCCACCATCCTTGCTCTAAAATATTTTGTCAAAGTTCAGGAGTAATTGTGGGGCTGCCAGCAGGGGACAGTGTGGCGTTTATTGTGCTCCGTCAGGGCTTTATGTCAGTTTGGTCTGCTTTGCAGCTTTCCTCTTTCTGCCAGACGCGATTTCTTTAAGACTGCAAGGGAAGCTCAGCTTCCCCTATAATTGTCAAAAAATGAATGGTCAAATATATGTACTATTATGTTAACATTTCGTTCAGAATCAGCTACTTAGGTCGGCTGACTGGATTTCCTTCTCATTCATTCCCGTAGCGTACAGTGCATTACTCTGTTGAAGCCCAGCGTCCATTGACTTCAATGGGGCTGCTTTAAACAGTTTTTTTCAGTGCTTAGAAACAAGACGGTCATTGGATAATGCTGCGATTATGTCCCGCCCACGGACGCTCAGCTTCTCTGGGATGAATGGAGGAGTGGGCTGGCCCGGACTCCGAGCGTCTGCGTGATGATTGGAGGGTCTGTCATCTCTTTTTAATCCACTTTTATGTCCTAAAACGCTCGTTTTTTGGGGTCGACAGCTTATAAAAACGTATTTCTTGTTTTTTTTTAGCTTGTTTGCTATACACATTGTCACATATCAGCTTTTAGACATTTTTTTTTTTTTTTGTTATAAATCATAAATGACAAGGAGGCGGCAGCTTCTCGCAATGCAAAGAGACGGTTGGTGTGGGCGTGGTCTTCAGATTATGACGCGTATCACTCTGTGTCTCCATTTCCAACTCAGTCCCATCGCGGATTTTGCATGTGTAGTCGAAAGACAAACTGCTGCAACCTTCATCGTATATTTCGCACAATTTCACACCACATTCATTGTTTCAGTTTAACATAATTCCCACATTTCCTCCCGTTGAGTTAAATATAAATATATATATTAGATCGTTTGTTCATTAATTCATATAGTCACCCGTAACACAATGGGCCAAGGCCGTTTAAGCAGCCTAGCTCTGCTGGCCATTGAGAGGACACTGGTCAAGTCACTGGAAAAGACGCCTAGTTGGTACGACAGGGTTACAGAGCATTTTCTTGAAAAGGAACGTAGGGCAGATTTTACATATAAATAAATGGACAATTTTTATGATTTAGGCAGAAAATGAGCTTCCCCTCTTTAAAAGATCAGCAGCCGCCACTGCTTTCTGCTGAGCGAGATGAAAAACGGACGCATAGTTTGCCTTGTCTCACTTCTCTCTCTCATTCTTTCCAAAGAGAGCATATAAGCTGTTACCTGCCAGCTGGTACCTGTAACACTAGCGGTGCTATAATGCACCTCAATCATCACAAAGAACCCCTGAAGCGCCATTTCATTTCTGTGTGTATGACTTTAAACTGCTGTCATGTGATGTCAGTTTAGCATTAAACACTAAGTATTGTAAATACTGTTTAGCATGTGATAACAAGTAGTCTGTCTTTGCTCTCGGTTGGTGATGGAATTGCCTGAGATGGAGCTGGGATGGTCAGTCAGTCCGCAGGCTCTCGCAGGAGGATGGCACGGGATGTTCAGATGGAGCTGGTGTAATCTCTAGTTAGGGATGGACATGTGATGTTCATCTGGGCCTGACCTTATCTCTCCATACCTCAGGATGGACATCCCAAGGTGGGGTAGGAGGGCAGAAAGAGACTTATAAGCGTAGCTGCTGTTCATCAATTTTTATTTATTTTGCATAGTGCATCATGTGAAATCTTGGCTGAAAAGATGTGTCTTTAATCTAGATTTCAATTGGGCGAGTGTGTCTGACCCTCGAATAGTATCAGGAAGGCTATTCCAGAGTTTTGGTGCTCCATAAGAAAGCTCTACTCCCTTTGGTGGGTTTTGCTATCCTAGGTATCATAATGATGCTATGAACCCACAGAATTGTGTTGATCAAGTGCAATAAATGAATATGAAGTGTGTTAAACTGTAATAAATAAGGTGGGTAAGGGTACTGGATTTAGTTTTTAATTATTAAAGTAAAATGAAGTAATGAAGTTATCAAATTAATAAAGTGAAATGAAAGATTTATAAAGGAAGGAAATATTTAAATATGTAAACTTAATTTGAAATTAAAATGAAAACAAACACATTAAACGTCACTTTGGCAGGAAATCTTCAAATCTCTTCAAACCAAAAACGTGAAGTCTTGATTCCTGCAAGTCTTGTAACCATTATTTTCCATCCCTTCATTTCCCATGCAAATATTTGTGTGTGTAATACTCACTGTTTTTGGTGGTCAAATTTCTTTTAAGCAAATGGTGGTTCAATGTAAATGTTGTGTATTTAAACCGATGAGCCTTTCAGACACATGCCACAGAAGACACTCCAGTGTTTCCCATATACATTATCTATACATTTAGGTGATGTCTTATTATGTAAGGCTTAATGTGTTAATCCTAGAGTATTTTATAGAGATGGAGGTGATGAGTTTCAGTGAGATGATACAGGTGACCACAGATGAGTTTATCAGTCCATGAGAGTCCGTCATCAAGCCTTTTATTACCAAACAAACAGTCATGAAATCATCTCATGTCACTACACGACTTCTCTTGACAAGAAAATATCAGACAGAACAATAAGTGTACAACAATAACGGCCTGCTGAGTGTGCCTATGGTCTATAGTAATAGTTTAGCAAACAAATTTTAAACATCAACAAAACATCAAACGTTGGGTTTGCTACTGAATTTGTCTCGAGTAAAGAAATGTGCCAGTAATTACTTTTCTAATGGCTATAAACTACATCAACATTTGAATGAAATTATATCCAGTATCATTTATTTATGATATTATATCTCAACTACCACAAGAATTTAAAAAGGTTAAAACAGAACAACGTCAACTGGCAAATAGACGTCTGTCATGATTCAGTCAACACAATGTCTTCTGATTATTTAACACACAGAAAGTTGAGCTTCTCCTCACAGTCTCTGGGTGTCCAGGTCCATGTGATCGTGTCCAGAGCTGCACAGCGTTGGTTTTGGGCAGGACATTGAAGCTGTCCAGCTGAAGACCAGACCTTGAAGATAAGATCATCTCCACTGATCCAGAACCATCCACCTGCTAGAAAGCGCAGACCAATCCACACGTGTTGTGTTTGAGCTCCTGAGATCTTACTGAGAGCTTCAGTCATGCTTCTGCTTGAGCTCAGAGATGCAAGATCATCATGATGATGTCTACAGTATTCTAGAGCTCCCTCCCAGCTCTCAGACTGCTGAACCAACACAATCTCAAACACATTCATACAGAAGAAGGTGTCTGTAGAAGAACTTCCACCATCATGCAATTTCTTACTGTCTTGCTTTAAAAAAGCACAGTTAGAACTGTCTGGTTGCCCAGTGTCCCAGCTGATTCTTCTTGCAACTTCACCTGTTGTCCACATCCAGGTTCCAGAAGCCTTGTAGAGTCCAACCCAGGCGTTAGAATTTTGATCGACTGCATCTTGTAAAAACTGCTGTTCTTCAATCTCATCGGTGAAGGTGGACAGGTCATGATAGTTTGTTCTGCAGTATTGTTGTGCTCCATCCCATGTCTTCCTCTGATTTATATAGTAATGTTGTTTAATGACACATGAGGCGAGTCCATAGAGCTGGAGGATGAGGAGCACAGTGAGTGTAGTCTTCATCTTTACCCAGTCAAGAGGTTTTGTGAGTCTGAAGATGAAGATAGAACTGTGACTCTCTCTTACTTCAACTGACACACAACCAATAACAAAAGAGTGTGATGAGTGACAGTGACACAGTCCAATCACAACACAACAACACACATGTCAGGTGCAGGTAACCAATCAAATAAACATGACAATGAAAGAGGTAGTAAGACAAATTTTAATCTGTGATGATTGTTCTGCATGTGTTCCTTAAAATGTAAAACCCAGCAGATCTGGATTAATTTAATCTGATTCTTCAACATTCATATACGTCACATTCTTCTACTTTAACCGACACAGATTCAGTTTGATCAAATAACTAGAGAAGTTTATTTCAGTTGTAAACATGTTTGTGGGAGCTTTTGGCTGAAATAAAAAATACACTCTGTTAAAAAGTGCGGTGTTCTGTCACACACACTTGACCTGTCTGAAATATATTTATATAATACAGTTTACATATTTTAATTCATTCTCATTTACAGTGACTATAATAACCCACAATTTCTTTCAGAATGGATCAGTGGGAAACATTTACTGTGCTCGAAAACACAGACGTCCTGCTTCTTAGTGGAAAAAATCTTGAAACTTAAAAAATTGCTCCAATGATGCTGATATTTAGTAGAACATCACCGGTTTCTTTACTTATTCACATTCACTTTTTCAATTTGATTTTAATCTCTTTTCAGAATATTTTTTCAATCAAATTTCGTCCACTAAGCAGGAATTCAGTTTTCTGTTATTACACAGAGGGGACAGCCGGGGGAAATTCATTCACCTTCCTCTTGTTTCTTATCATCTCGGATCACATTCTCCCATCTCACACTAAAACATCTCTGCACACCTCCACCAATCTTAATCTCCTACGTGTCGCCCCCGCAGTGCGTTCTTTCTTCTAGTGATGACCAATTGTGCTGCATCCCCCGCGCTGGCCCCCCTTAAGTTTTCCTGGCATGTGGTATCTGCCTAGTGTCATTCCCCTTTGATCTATGTCCCGGCGCCCCTTTGCTCATCTTTACCACTCCTCCTATTGCACCTCCTTTGCGTATCCTTCCCCCCGCTGTCTCCACCCCCGGCTTGTTTCCACTACTCAGACTTACTTCGTTCACCCCACTTTCATGGTCCGGCCCCCCTCCACACGTAACCCAGTCCTGACCTGTTGTCCCCTCTTACGGTGTGCCAACGAACCCCTTTTCCCCATCCATTATGCTCACCCTCCACGGGCATGCATCACCGACACGTCGATCTTTTCCCCTTTCTACCAATTACCTCTGCACCCCCCGCCTTTCCCACAGCCTTCGCGCTCTACCTGGGTCGCATTGAATCTATGCCAGCCACGCCCACATTTTCCCCTGTGCGTTGGCCCGCCGCCGTTTCCTTTACCTCCTGCTCCCTCCCTTACGGCCTACCATTTAGGGGTCCCACGCCCTCGCAGCAAGTTGCGCGCCCACTGTTCTTCCCTCGATTGCAACCATATCGCCTTGACCGTCCGAGCTGCCATGCCTCATCTTTTAACCCATTCCCTCCCATACCATAGAGCAACCCCCACATTCCGTTTCTTTCCCCTGCCCATTTTTGCCGGGTCTCTCCGTATCATCTTCTTCGTCCCGAGCCCATTCACCTTTGCTCTCTACCCTCCAGGCTTCTCCTCCTTCCGTACCTTGGAAAGGTTCTCCGTGCTATCCACTAAGCCTAATTCTGCAACTTACCGCTACGGAGTCCCTCTCCCGCAGTCCTCTGTGTCTGAGTCCTTTACTTTTTCATTGCCTTCCACCTTCCGGACTCTTTCTACTTTTGTGTTTGTTTTTGTCCCACTTTTGTATCCCCTGTTGCTCTAAACATTCACGTGCTCCGCCTCTTCGTTCTTCCTTCGTTTCGTTCGTGGTCCTTTGAGCCCTGTCAAACTCAATGCCGCGCCATAACTTCGTTTGCCTATCTTATTTCTTTGTTGCGCCTGTGTGGCCACCGAGAGACTTCCCTTCGCGCACGACGATTGTCGTCTACCTCTGCTCTTAACCAACGTGTCATTTCACCCTCTTTTCGCGGCCCGCCCCCTTCGTTTGACCCGTCTTTTCTTCTGAATGTGCAGTCATGTCTGCGCCCTCTCGTCTTGATTCGCCTCAATTTCTATCAAATTTCCTCCCTCCACCTTCATCCTCTTCTGTTCGCGACGCAACACCGTCTCCTTCGCCTCGACACTCTAACCCTCTTATCCGTGCTCGCCAGAAGCTAGGCCTTTCTACAGCTACCTTCCAGTTAACCAGCTCCGCGTAGCCCCCAGCCTATTTACTGTTCCTTCCCCGAGTTTCGTCTCTGCGCCCCTGTTCTCGTGACCCTCATTTCCCCTGTCCACCCTATGATTATGAGCGTTCTTTCAATGGTCCACCTTGCTGTCAGCCTGTATCTCTACTCCCGTATCGTGATATCTCCACCACCTCCACCGCTACCCCTCCTCCACGCGCCCCAGTACCTAGTATCTTTCCCCTCCCCACTACCGCCCCCAGCATAACCTCCTCCTTCCCGTATTCCTAATTGCCCGACAAATTTATCCCTCGGACAGGCTCGTGGGTGCTAACCCCACACCCAATTTATTGCATTTCCCGTCCCTTCTTTTCTCCTGCGGACTCCCCGTCCCCTCCGATTATTTTCACTCTGGTACCCACACCGTCCAGAAGCTTTTCTCCCTCGGCCGCATCTTTCTTTCTTCCTGCCCGTTCTCATCCTGCTGACTCTCACATACCTGCTTTCCCCATATTTCATCATTTCTTTCCGTCGTCCTCTCCCCCCGCCCTCTTTGCCGTTTGCCTCCCCCTCACTTTTACCCCCCCTCAATGTTCCTAGTGCCTCCCTTAGCTCCCTATTTCTACCTCACCTTACCATCCTGGTCCTGCTAGCATTCGCCCGATCACTCCTCTCCTTACCCCTTTCCCTCTCCCAACTCATTCACCCCCTCAACTTCCTTTCTTGTGACTGTATTCGCCCCCCACACTTTCTTAATGTCTTTACCCACACCCCATTGCCCCATCTCCTTTATTTCTACCATTTCATTTTCCTGTCTTCCTCTTCCGGGAACTCAAATCTCAATCAAGGCCTTTTATTTTTGGCGGCTCAAAACGCCGCGCTCCACTTTCTCGCTCCAACCATCTCGACAACCACACGTATTTTCATAAGTGCTCTCTCCAGACCCGCACCTGCTTGGCTTTCTTCCCTACTTCCGACTCCACAGCGGCCGCTCACTCCTTAGGGAAAATTGATGGAGGAGACGGGAACTCTCTGTCTGTGCGGAAAGAGGACTGTCGCGGGCGAGTATGGAAGGGAAAAACTTGTGATTTTTACTTAACCATTGGAAAAGACCAAACACCTCTTACTCCACTACATTTTCTTTCAGATTCACAAACTGTGATCACCTACGACCTTTCAATTGTGCTAAATATTGAAAAATATATTGAAATTATAAAGTATTTCAGGAGGTGTAGCCTCTGTGGATGTAATGACAGGGACAAAATACTGTACTGTACGTCCACCATCATCTTAAAATTAGCAAAAGGGCCTTAAATTATTAGAAGACTGTATGCACACTTGCAGGAGGACCACAAAGCATCAACATCATCATCCTCCTCCTCAGTTGGACACGAACGTCCCCCTCAGATTACTTCATGTGACCCAGATCATGAAAGCGCTATGTTTCGTTGGGAGGTGGGCTAAACTCATTTAAAGTAAGAAAATCATCATGAATGATGACCATTCAAATGACATCTTCCATTTTTACCGAGGCATCGGAGTAGAAAACGAAACTTAGGATAGCGATGAACCCCATTTCCTTTCACACCAATGTTCCCCAGAACTTTCCCTCATCTAGTCTCCCCAGCCATCCACATACTCCTTCTAGGACCTTTTTCCCCTTCCCTTTCCATACTTACCTATGATCCCAATCCGATCACTGCTCTCATCTGCTTCGCTGTCTTTTCTCGGGGACGTGCCCTCCCCACACCTCTGTCGCCCTCTCTCCATTAATTCTCCCGCCCCTGCTAACTGCACCCCCACCCTTTCTCTTTTGTCTTCTCCTAATTACCTACCCAGCGCTGGCTCCCCCTTAATTCTTTCTCTATACTTGCGATATCAAGCTCATCCCCGCATACGTACTTCCACTACTTCCACCAATCTCACTATCTGCCTCCGATTTATTCCTTTCCGCTGTTCCCATCATCACAGGCCTCGCCTCACCGAAAGCCTCCAGAATCCCCGCCGTTTATTCACTTTACTTTCCCCTTTCTCTTATCTTCTTTTCCCCTCAATCTCTTATTTCTTTCGCGCTCGCCCCTTTACTACCGCTTCCTCCCCTTGACTGACCCTTTTAATCCCTCCAAACGTTTATATTTACATCTTGCTTACCTAGTCATCCCTTACCGCCATTCCGTCAATTTTGTTTCCCTCCATACGGCCCTTATCTAGGAATTCCATTTGCAGACCCTACGGAGCTTCATTTGCCCCGCTCTTTTCTTCGTTGCCCTTCCATTCCGATTCCTACCTTATCCTCTCATCTCTCGATCCCTCTCAGCCCCTCGACCTTCTCCTCAGCTTCCCTACCCTCTGCTCTTCACCATTTATCCCGTTTGCGGTCGTGTCAGCATAAATCCTTCACCCATTTGACCTATCCTTGTGTCACCTATGTTCGCCCGCCATCTTCTCTCTTTACCCCTACCTACTTTCGTTCTAAAACGTCAGACATCTTCCCCCGCTCCGTTACTCCTCCTAAATCACCTTTTTTTTAGCTCTCCCGCCAATACAGTCCCACCTTGTGCTCCTCTTTCTTCTTTCCCGTTCTCTCTTCTATTCCGCATCCCTCGGAATCACTCCCTGTAAATGACTGCCATCATCTCTTCGCACGCCCTCCCCACATCTTTACTTTCCTACTCCTAAGTGAGATTAAAAAAACGTGTCATGAACGTGGAGTGGTGAGGACATGGAGACAGAGGACCCAAGTGCAGACAGGGAGGTAATAAATAAAGGGACTTCAATAATAAATTATGACCTAGACTAGACTAGACTAGACTAGACTAGACTAGACTAGACTAGACTAGACTAGACAATGAACCAGCACAGGACAATGAACATGAGGTCCATATATAGGGACAGAAATCAAGAGGGGACAGGTGCGAGGCATGAACTAATTACAGGCAATAAAGACGAAAGGGCGGGAAACACAGACGAGACTCAGAGAGAGAGTTTGGCATTCAACGAGGCCCAAAAACCTCTCTCTCTCTCTACAAGAAACAAGGGATCCTGTCCTGGTTCTGCTACAAGACCAAGAAATATAAGACATGATGAGGCAGAACCCTGACAGAGATGCATGTTAATGATGCTTTCATAATTGTCATGTAAAATTATTTTACTGAAGTCAAATAAAAGAATAGCTCCCTTAAATAATGTATTTTTATTTGTTTCCTGTATATGGCAAAACAGCGAGAGCTTTAAGATTTTATCAACTCCTCACCATCAAAAACCTCCAAAAAAGAACAGCAAAAGAAAGGCAAGCAATAAAAAACAAGGAAAAAACAAACGTGCATGTTTGTTTTAATCAGTTTAAATGATATAATGATAAGTTCCAGTCCTTGATTCATTATACAACACAGCTATGACAGCTGCACCCAGGGTTCATTCTGTTGCTGTTTACAGTCGGCCAGCGAAGGGCAGGCTTAGTCATTTACTTCATGAATTTAATTGAATTTGATGAATTTCACTTCAACAATTGTTCCATAGTTTTGTCTTTAATATTTGTATTTTGTGATATTTTTATGAAAGCAATAAGCTGCTTGAGGCTAGAGCTGTATCGTGAATGAACTCTTAATCCTGCACTGTTAGAGAAGTACAGACCAGTATCTCTCCTCTCCTTCATTGCTAAAACTCTTGAGCGTGTTGTATGTACCCAGCTCTCCTCCTTTCTCACGCAGAACAACCTCCAGGACAGCAACCAGTCTGGTTTCAAGAGCGGTCATTCCACCGAGACTGATCTTTTGAGACTATATTCAAGTATTTTAAGAGCGGTTTGATTTGGATGTTTATATGCAGTTCCCTCATTAAAGTTTTTCCTTACTCTTACCCCCTTATTCCCCAAACTTTGCATAGTGTTCCCCTTTCTACAAACATGTGCTGTAGAGGTACATTATTGTTACAATTAGTTTGGCTGTTGTCACTATTCAGTCTGTGTTTCCCTGTCTTTTGGACTTTTAGTTTGTTTTCCATGAGTTCCTGTTTCCCCATGTCATTTTGTAGTTCTTTGTAGTTTCTTTGATTATTGGTTCAGTGTTAATTTTTGTCAGGTGTTCCTTGTTTGCCTGCTTGTTATCCCATGTGTATATACAGTATATCCCTAGTGTTTCATTCGTCATTGGTCAGTCGTTGTTTCAGTATCCTTGTGATCAAAAATACAAAACTTTATTATATACAATCAATAAAAGTCCCTTTGAAACATCACATCAAAGCATGGACATCTTATGTGAGCAGGAACGGCTTTAAAAATAAACTTCATCCACTTATTCCTCATATCAGAATCCGAAGGAAGCGACTGTTTTTCCACAACCAGGCGCTGCACAATATATTGCATGTTTGTTGCTTGGTCGCTCTAAATAAAATGAAATAAATCTTTACTTTTGCACAAATGTCACGGGACTAACCTCTCTCCAGAGCCCCTCTCTAAAGTGACAGGGTTGCCAGATCTTCACAGAAAAAAAGCAAATAAAGACAAGACGAAAATGAACCTCAATATGCAAATTGTTTATATATTTTGTAAAACCAAACAATCTCAAAATCCGCAACCCACCATTTATTCTAGGCTTTTTGATCTAACCCCAAACAACAAAGCGCTTATTAATAACAAACATATGGGAATAGAATTGTTGCATTATTCTGAATAAATAAACTATGATCCGCAAATAAATGTAGAGAGTTTCACAAACAAAAAAATGTATCCACATATGCACAAAAACAGAACCATAAATATATATTAGACGTTCCAAAAAAGAAATGGAATTCACAAATAAATAAAATGAGATTTGCAAAAACTAATATTTACAATTTATTTTAATGTTATTTATTTGTAGATCGCTTTCTGCACATTTCTGGATCGCTTTCTGTGCATCTGTGAATCGCTGCATGCATTTGTGGATGGCCCTCTGTGCATTTGTGCATTTTGAAACATTTCTAACGTCGAGACATGCGCACAATACACAATAAAGCTTTCCTGTAGCTTTTCCTTTTTCAGTAGTCAGAGCAGTGGGTTCGATCCCAGGGGATTGCACATGCCCATGTATGAAATGTACAGGATAAGTTTGGATAATGTAATTCCAGTCAGCGCTGCACCAGCCCCTCTCAGTCTTTCTCTCGCCCTTTGAGCATCGGGGGTCTCGCGCACTCTCTCCGATACACTCCGGCGTTTGCCAAAGAGCATATTCGCTGATTAACGTTCAAAAGCCAAATGTTTTTCGAGTGAAACAGAATAAAAGTAGTTAATAGCCCATCCATCCCTCATCAGGAGTTCACTCTGAACTGAAGCTTGCGCACGCAGAACACCTGTGACCGGCGTTATAATACAGCATATAAAACAAACACTTAAACGCACGTTATAAGTATCACGACACTATATCGCCAATAGCCGAAGCACAATCTATGGACGAAACTAGCTGCGCGTTAGCACCTTAACATCAACCTGTAATAAACCACGGGCAAAACAATACACCATGATTAAACAAAACTGCACAGTGTACGGGGACAGCGCATAGAAATCAACCCGTACACATACCGACTGTGAAGGCCGCATGGGAGCGTCATCTCCGAACTGCCCAGTAAAACGGTCTCAAATTCTACATTAACGAATGCCTTGATGTCATGACACAATTGTGTTGTCATTGTGGCTAACCAGTGACGCCATTAATGTTTTCAATAAATATAAGTGAACAGACAAATTAATAAAAAAATATTTTAGTTCTATTTTGAGAATTTGTATTTCTTTTTTACAGTTTTGAACCTTTTTTCGCTCTTCGCCAGGGGGTGCTGCAGCACTATAAACCACTGTATAGCACATGCATATAATATAGCATACAGTGCTCTTTTGATGGTTTTTTTCATATGTGTATTGTCTATTACATGTTTATTTTTTGACTATTTTATTACCTGTGTCTTGTCACTTTCAACTGTATGTATCCTGGAAGCTTCTGTCACAAAGACAAATGTGTGTAGAGCACATTTGGCAATAAAGCTATACTTCTGGTTCTGATGCATGTTCTCTGCGTTATTATGGGAAACTTTATATAAGCTGTTCATAGTAATTCTATTATGTGAATTGTGGAAACAATTGTGCCATATGGTCATCTTGCAATATACTTACGCTGCTATACCACTATAAAGACAACGCTTACTATTGTTAATGTTATGGGTACACTATATTACGGTGATCATGTTGTTGTCGTTTCTAACATATAATGGATTAAACACATTCATTTCTCTGACTTATCACAAAAATGCCACTATCAACCCCACACCATGCACTTGACCGTTGGAATTTAAATAGGTGCAACCCGCGATTTTACAGGCTCGCGAGCAACCAGTTGATACACACGTCACGAGACCCTCATAGTAGCTCAAGTTATTTACTGTTATGTCAGAACTGAAATTATGTCTTTATACTTTAGCTTGTCCTTGAAAAATGTTTTTAAATAAAACATATGATATGAATATTATATAAAACATTATATAAATTAAATATATAATATACATACAAATGTATTTTTTTACGGATGGCATGTACTTGTAAATAGCAGTCTCGTGCGAATTTCTCGTGCGTGTCAGCGTGCGCACGCGAAAAGTTTCGCGTGCTCACGCATTACAATTTCCGATGTAGGTAAGGCGGTTTTGCTACTGTTGCAGATGTGATGGTAATTACTTGCGTGTGTTTTGGATCTTCGTTCATAGTTTTTATGTAAGTTTGCAACATGGAAGAAGAATTTATGGAATTTTTGAGCTCACGGGATATTTCTCAAGGAATTGTTGACAGATTAAAAGAAGACTTTCTTTTAGATAAACACAAGTGTCGTTGCAATTATGACTGATGATGAACTTGGAAAATACATCGTCAGATATGGTGATCGTCTTGCAGTTGGGGCGTTTTGCCGTCAGATCTCGCGGCCTGTGAAACAACAACATCCACTGTACTGCAGAGATTAAGAGACAATGTGCAAAAAGGATGCAGCACATCTGCTAATAGTGGGGGTTCATCAAACAAACTTGTACATATCGGAAACAAACATGCATCTAAGGAGACCAGGCGACTGGAAATTGGCTTCATTTTCAAATTGGAGAATTTCATCAAGTTCGGACAAGACAGGGAGGAGGCACCAGACATTTGACAGCCAAAAAGAGCACTTCGGTTGAGGAATTGATGAAGATTGGGAAGGAATTATTTTTTCCCAAAGGAATTTCTTCAAAAGGTCCCGCTGAAAACTATAGTTTTGAGATGCGTGATTTCAGTCAGACCGCAATTCCACTCCGTGTTACAGTAAACTGTATGAGCAGAGTAAACTCCGCATGGAACGTCTGTACGTTTGCACGAAGGAGGTGGATTTAGAGAGTTCTCCCCACACTTCATCGGACTCGTTCTCGGATTTTGAACAGTCTGAAAGAGAGCAATGAATGGTAAATTATGGATTATATGGATTTTACAAATGAGTTATGCTCAAAATCAAAATTATCCGTTTTGATTGTTAATATTAAAACTACACCCTTTAAAGATATAAATTTGCTTTATTTATATATTTTAACCGGAGTTTCTCCGTATTAACGTGCATTTATTTACTTTAAATAGTCCCAATATTAATAATGATTTTATTTAATTAATTTTTAAAACCCTTTGTTGTTGTTAAATGTATTTATTATTTTGCTAAATAAATTAACAATAAATAAATGTCGATGTTATTTTGTTTGTAGTATTTATTTAGATGTTAATATATATTTTAAATGTTTATATATGTGTTTTTGTAATACCATTTTTCATGGATGTTTTTAACAGACAAGGAGAAATAAGAGACACAGAAAAAGAGCAAGAACATTAAGAAAAACCTCTCAACACGGCAGGGGAGGGTGGCTGGAGTCTGGAGAGAGAGAGAGAGGAAATCGGGGGAGGGAGGGGCCGAAAAAACCTGTCTGTAATTACAGTGATTGGCGGGAAGAGGATAAAAGCCAACAGGAGGGGAGGTTCGAGGAAGAGAAGTGCCGTGAGAAAGAGACCGGAAACTAGAGGACAGAGACCGGAAACCAGAGGACAGAGACCGGAAACCAAACAGAGGACGGAAACCAGAGGACAGAGACCGGAAACCAGAGGACAGAGACCGGAAACCAGAGGACAGAGACCGGAAACCAGAGGACAGAGACCGGAAACCAGAGGACAGAGACCGGAAACCAGAGGACAGAGACCGAAACCAGAGGGACAGAGACCGGAAACCAGAGGACAGAGACCGGAAACCAGAGGACAGAGACCGGAAACCAGAGGACAGAGACCGGAAGCCAGAGGACAGAGACCGGAAGCCAGAGGACAGAGACCGGAAGCCAGAGGACAGAGACCGGAAGCCAGAGGACCGGAAGCCAGAGGACAGAGACCGGAAGCCAGAGGACAGAGACCGGAAGCCAGAGGACAGAGACCGGAAGCCAGAGGACAGAGACCGGAAGCCAGAGGACAGAGACCGGAAGCCAGAGACCGGAAGAGGACAGAGACCGGAAGCCAGAGGACAGAGACCCAGAGGACAGAAGCCATACCGGAAGCCAGAGGACAGAGACCGGAAGCCAGAGGACAGAGACCGGAAGCCAGAGGACACCGGAAAGAGACAGCCGGAAGCCAGAGGACAGATACCGGAAGCCAGAGGACAGATACCGGAAGCCAGAGGACAGATACCGGAAACCAGAGGACAGATACCGGAAACCAGAGGACAGATTACCCAGAGGACAGATAGGAAACCAGAGGACAGATACCGGGAACATACAGATACCACCCGGAAACCAGAGGACAGATACCGGAAACCAGAGGACAGATACCGGAAACCAGAGGACAGATACCGGAAACCAGAGGACAGATACCGGAAACCAGAGGACAGATACCGGAAACTAGAGGACAGATACTTTATGCTCCAGGAGGACATATTTAAATATTATTTACTTTTACTTTGTGTTTTGTATGTTAAGAATAAAGGTTTTCTTAACAGTCACGTTGACCCTGTCTCCTTCCTTCCAAACCCACGAACCCTACTACAACGTTATCCTGTGCCTGTCAGTCATTCAATATCCACTGAAGAGGAAGACACCTTATCTCCCAGTATCAATTCTGAGGAGAAAATTTGTGCATCCACCGATGATCACCATGAATCTGATGATTTGGTGTGTTTGAATGAAGAGCCTGTTTCCTATGAAATACAACTAGAGGACTCAGAGATCCAGTTTGAAATAGTTGATGATAGTTTTGACAGCCTGGATTCCACTCTTCCCTGGAATACAGAAGATGGGGATCCTCGAGAGGTAATTATATTTATGACTCAACAAAATTAAATGTAAAATGATGTCATCAATTAGTCACTCTTTGCTAGACATTTTGAACGAAAGTCACAAAGGAACAGTGTTGGTAGTGTTATCTTCATGTTCCTTACAGTGTTACTGAATTTTGCAGAGTCCACAATTCAGTGATCAACCCACTCAGTTAGATGGAGCATCTTCCGCAGGACAGCTGGAAGTATCAGAAGAATCAGAGAGTGTGAAAGAAACAAAATTTGTGAAGGTAAGACGGGTCAACATAGTGAAAGATGTTCTGGAGATCTTCATCGAACCCGAAGTTGTAAGAAAAGCTCTGCGAATAGAATTCATTAATGAAAATGCTATTGACGATGGAGTTTCACGGGAACTGTATATTGCCTTTTGGGAAGATTTTCTTACTCAATGTGAGGGCGAGGAAGAAAGAGTTCCAAGACTGCGGCCAGACTTCTCAGACATGGAATGGAAAGCTGTTGGTAGAGTCTGGCTGAAAGGCTTCATTGATCACGGGATAATCCCTGTCAGGTTATCTCCAGCATTTATATTAGCATGTATTCATGGAGTTGACTGTGTGGATGAAGAGCTCTTGATGTCTTCCTTTTTGAAATATTTGTCTGCCTCAGAGCAATCTGTTTTAGAAAAAGCAATTCAAGGCAACATGGATGACAATGATGCAGAAGAATTACTTGACCTCTTCTCACGTATGGGCTCATATCGTTTGCCTCCAAAAGAAAATGTCCGTTCTGCTATTTTGACAATGGCTCACAAAGTCCTCCTTCAAGAGCCAAAATTTATAATTGACTGCTTCAGCTCAATAATACCAACAGGCAAAATCAATCTAAACAGACAACGCATCCAGGAAACATACGAGTCAAAGAAAGCTACAAACAAGAAAGTGGCACAGATGATAAAGCCTTCAAAAGATGTCCTAAACCAGCAAGAGCAGTCAACCCTTAATAATCAGCAACGCTATGTTAAAATCTTGGACCAAAGAAAACTGGAGACCTTCTTACGATTCTGTACAGGGTCTACAGTCATGTGCAAAGACAAAATTGAAGTCATTTTTAATGGAACATTCGGTCTTGGACGCAGGCCTGTTGCACATACATGCGGAGCAGTTCTTGACCTACCCTGTACCTACAACTCTTACCCAGAATTTCATGCAGTGTTTGACAATGTCCTAAATGGAGATTGCTTTGCAATGGACATACTGTAACTGAAGCAACTTAATTGAGAATTACTGGAACTGCAACTGCAAGTTGTTAAATTTTATTTTTGTTCCGTTATTCTATTGTTATTTGTCATAATTATTTCACATTTTTATTTTATTTAGTAATTCTTTATTTGTATTGAAAGAATAAGTGTTTTAAAATGGAGTTTAATGAAAATAATGTTTTCTTTTCTAGTTTCATTTTGTAACGTCAGGAGTCAGAATCATATTGCCATTTATACACTGAGTTGAATTTAAAGGAAAGAGTTTTTGTTTAGAATTGCTATGCTGTAAATGAGTTTACAGTTAGAAATATTTGTTTACTAATGTCACATACGTTTATGTTGAAAGAAAATCTTTATATTACAGAATGGTTTTTGGTAAACCCTACATGAGTCACCAGTTGCATGTAATTTTGTTTTTCATTGCAATGAGTTTAAAGTTGAATACATTTTGTTGATTTGTTACATGTCAGGTATAAAAATATATACTACATACACTGTTATACATGGGTTCTTTAACATATTGAATACTATTTCAATAAATTAAGAACCGTGCTCTGAACCCATTAAATGAGTAGTGTAAAAGAGGCATTACCTTCACAAACCATGTGCACAATTACATAATTAACAATAACAAAAATGTTAAGACTGCTACCACATGTTCTGCAAATTGTTGCATAAATGACACAAAATAAGACAAAAAACTCTATGCACACCCAATATACAAACTGATATTTTTGAATTCTGTGACAGAACACAGCTTAATAAAAACAGCATTTTGACTTAAACCACCATTAAGTATGCACATGATATAATAAGTTAAATATCTCATTCCTCAGATTCAAGTACAGGTCTACTGCTTGATAAGAGTCTTTTGGCAGCTCAATGTTTGCCTCACTCATGACAGTATTACAAATGTCATAGACATCACGGTCACATGGTATAGATGATTGAAATGTGCATTCTGTCTCGCATAGCTGTATGTCTCCTGTGTCCACCGGCGACATGTAGTTCTGCGTTATATAGAGTTCGGGGAACAAGTACATTATATTGGGTCTTCCACTTGGCACTCGGTCATTTTTTGAAGGTCGAATTACATGTGCATCCCACACACAAGCAGTTGCATCCAATTCATCCTGCAATAAAAATCATAAAAAACAATTATAACAGTTTTCAACCTACATCTTCACGCATACATACATACTGTACAGTCAATGTAAGTGTATCCAAGTGTTTGTGTGAACAATTATGGCTTAAAGCTATTCTAAGCTTGCCAGAACAGCTTCACGCCATCCTATCCACGTCAACGCCATATAAGATCACATTTTAAAAGTCATCGCACCGATTTCACACTGTGAGGACACCGAGAAACGGAATTCGGCGGAGTTTAACACAAGGCAGCAACAAACTCAGAACATAGCCTATAACTTATCTGTTACTAACCAAGGTAATGTTTGATATAGGTGACAAATGGAGTTTATTTAGCCTAATAATTTAGTTATCAGGTTACGTGATTTACCCCACTCAGACGCTGCCCAAGGTGCTGAAATGATGTGCAATCCACAGCGTTTGGATTTAAAGTAGGCTACAATTCTAGTATTATATAAATAAGTGTGAATGAAATAAGTGGGCTACATGGGCCACAAAACTAGGATAAATCGTACCATGGATTCACAAGACCCAGAACATTGTATGACAAAGGTAAATTATGCTTCGCACTACACCTTTAATTTAAAAGAAAACTATTATAGGTTTACACTTACCTGGATGATCCCCAAGAAACAGAAACGGATGAGATTTTTATCCAAAAATCCTCCGTCAAACAATCCTCTGTCCTTAAGATCAACAAACAAAGAGATGAAAAATTCCATGCATTCTTTTCTGAGGAATCCCCACCAGCTCTCTATTCGTGGATTGGCTGTGCTTGCACCTTCCATGTAGCTGTTGTATTCCTGCTGAACGTTGCATCTGAGGAAACGCTGAAAATCTTGCACGTGTCCATTCTCTGTTCCAAAATCGCCTCTAACGATTATTGGGCAGCCACCTAAATTCTCCACTGTTTCTATATAGTACCCTCCAATTACTTTCGGGTCACTGCTTGTTGTGTATGCATTTAGCCAAATTATCTTTCTTGAAAAGCCGTCAATACATCCATTGATACAAATGCCATATGGCTTCAGTTTATCATAAGAATCATCCGTTTCCAGGGCAACACTGGTAGGAGCTCGGGACGCACGTCACACACTCCCCCCCAAGTGTTGACCCTGGCCCGGCCAAAGAGAGCACATCGACCAGCGGGGAGACAGGGGGTAGGTGGGGAGTGACCCCGACAAACCTGAGCAAGCTGCCCAGTTCTAAGAGAGGCCGTCGGCATTGGAGTTGGCCGTGCCAGGCCGGTGTCGAAGGAGGAGGTCCTGGAGCGTGAGGAACCAACAAGTCACCCTGGTGTTGGTATCCTTGGCCCGGACCATCCACTGCAGGGGGGGTGGTCGTCATCATTGTGAACTTGCGGCCGAGAAGATAATACGGGAGCTCCAGGACAGCCCACTTGATGGCCAGAGCCTCCTTCTCAACGGCGGCATAGTTCTTCTCGGCTGGGGTCAGAGACCAACTCTGAGACCTCGTTCAAGCAGTGGAAATCGTTACAGAACCGGAGGGTGCCATTTGGCTTCGTAACCATCACGATGGGGCTGCACCATGGGCTGCGGGAGGGCTAAATCACTCCCAATTTAAGCATGTTTTGCATTTCCGACTCATAGCCCGCCGACGAGCCTTATGGATGCGGTAGGGCCGTTGCCGGAAAGTGACCCCCGGTGCTGTCCGGATCTCGTGTTCAACCACGTGTGTCTGTCCAGGATTTGGGGAGACTACATCCTGGAATTAACCCACCAGGTGCTGCTGCTCCGTCTTCTTTGACGCGGACAATTGGGGGTTTCATGTCCAAGACGACTGGATCCACGGTTGCCAGGGCGGCGACCTGTCTCTAGTCCCTGTCCACTTCTTCAGAAGGTTGATGTGATATATCTGCAACTCCTTCCGCTTTTCTGCCTGGCGGATCCGGTAGGTGACGGGGACGACGACCATCAACCTGTCACCGGAACAGAACTCACGGGGCTGCGCAGACCGGTTGTAGAGTCGTTGCTGGGCGGAGATGAGTTGTTCCCGGATTAATGTCATTACCCTGTCGGTCCTTTCCGGCATCTGTCGGACATGCTCTATCACGGAGCGGTGGGGCGTGGGTTGTTCCCAAGCCTCCTTTGCCACGTCCAGCAGTCCTCGAGGTTTCCGTCCGAAGAGGAGTTAGAAAGTGGTGAAACCAATTGATGCTTGGGGGACCTCCCGTATACCAAAGAGGACGTAGGGGAGCATGAGGTCCCAGTCCCGCTTGTCCTCTGCCGTGACCTGCCGCAAAATCTGCTTCAGTGTTTTGTTGAAGCGAGTCCATCCGTCTGGGGGTGGTATACGGAGGTCCTCAACCGTTTCACCCTCAGGAGCTTGCACAGGTCTGCCATTAGCCGGGACATGAACTGGGTCCCCTGGTCAATCAGAATCTCCGAAAGGTATCGAACCCTGGCCAATGAAAGCAATTCCTGATAAGCTGGATAGTATTGTTGACGCCGAGATGTCCGGCCACCGGATGGGAATGTGCCAGCTCTAGCACAGTCTCTGTCTTTGGGGAAACCACCAATAACGGTTTTACCTCCCACCTCCGCTGGGGGTGGCCGGCCTGCTTCCTGGTCGATAGGAGCCATGCAGCGTCAAACATTTGCAGGTAAGCCCTGGACATTGTCGTGGGCCGTTATCTTTGGCAGGAGTTGAGTTACCTGCAGACGGGGATCGGGCAGTAGGCCATAGGGCCTCAAGCTCCAGCTCGGTCTGGCCCTGACGGGAGGCGAGATGTTCAGTGATCAGCTGCTGGCGGATGCTGACCTCCGTCAGTCGTTGAAGGAGTTCTTCCATGCGTGAGCGAGCGTCTGCCTGGAAAAGACCAACCAGTGAAAGAAAAAATATATATTTATATACAGTATGCACCCCTTTAGAATCGTGGTATCCGATGCGCTTGTCGGTATCCTTCCATCACTACGCCCGCATTCTCCACCAATGTAGCGGGGTGGAAAAATACACGACAAGGATCTGGGTGATAACAAGTCCCGAAGGGTGGGTTTTATTAAAGGTATGTAGTGAGTTTGTGGGTGCTGTGGCTCCTTCTCCCAGTGTTGCGAGGTGTGGTGTCTGTGTCCGCTCTTGAGTCCATGGGGTGCTCGTCGTGGGGGTATCCTGTCACACACTGCTGTCTTGGAAAGAGAGAACATGTTAGCATTTGTCCCGTCGAGAGGCTTCTCACTTTCCTCTGGCGATCAGGCGGCTTATGAGCCCGCCTGTTAATCGCCGGCAGCTGTGACTGATCAACTTGTGAGTGTCGACAGCTGTTCCTCGTCCGTTTCCAGGGCAATGCTGGTAGGAGCTCGGGAAACACGTCACAATACATAAATTAAGCAAAGTGCCGCACTTTTGTGACAGATAAGATCTTTCTCTTATACGGAGGAGTGAAGGGTTTAACACAGGTGTCTCAAACTCAGTTCCTGGAGGGCCGCAGCTCTGCACAGTTTAGCTCCAACCCTAATCAAACACACCTGATTCAGCTAATCAACATCTTCAGGATTACTAGAAACTTCCAAGCAGTTGTGGTTTAGAGCTGGTTGGAGCTAAACTGTGCAGAGCTGCGGCCCTCCAGGAACTGAGTTTGAGAACCCTGGTTTAACAGGTTCTTTCTATGTCAGTGGGGTATATAGCACCTTAACCATGCCAAAGAAACACTGAAGAACCATACAGGGGCTTTACAGGTTCTTATATGCTAGCGGTGCTATAACACACCTCAATCATCACAAAGAACCCCTGAAGCACCATTTCATTTCTGTGTGTATGACTTTAACTGCTGTCATGTGATGTCAGTTTAGCATTAAACACTAAGTATTGTAAATACTGTTTAGCATTTGATAACAAGTAGTCTGTCTTAGCTCTCGGTTGGTGATGGAATTGCCCGAGATGGAGCTGGGATGACAGTCAGTACGCAGGCTCTCGCAGGAGGATGGCACGGGATGTTCAGATGGAGCTGGTGTAATCTCTAGTTAGGGATGGACATGTGATGTTCATCTGGGCCTGACCTAATCTCTCCATACCTCAGGATGGACATCCCAAGGTGGGGTAGGAGGGCAGAAAGAGACTTATAAGCGTAGCTGCTGTTCATCAATTTTTTTTTTTTTGCATAGTGTGCATCATGTGAAAGCTTGGCTGAAAAGATGTGTCTTTAATCTAGATTTCAATTGGGCGAGTGTGTCTGACCCCGAATAGTATCAGGAAGGCTATTCCAAAGTTTAGGTGCTACGTACAAAAGCTTGACCCCCTCTGGTGGGTTTTGTTATCCTAGGTATCATAATGATGCTATGAACCCACAGAATTGTGTTGAACAAGTGCAACAATTTAATATGAATGAAATAAATCAGTGTGTTAAACTGTATTAAATAAGGTAGGTAAGGGTAATGGATTTAGTTTTTAATTATAAAAAATGAAGTAATAAAGTCCAAAATGAATGAAGAATATAAACTTAAATTGAAATCAAAATGAAAACAAACACATTAAACGTCACTTTGAAAGAAAATCTTCAAATCTCTTCAAACCAAAAACGTGAAGTCTCATTGATTCCTGCAAGTCTCGTAACCATTATTTTCCATCCCATCATTTCCCATGCAAATATTTTTGTGTGTAATACTCACTGTTTTTGGTGGTCAAATTTTTTAAGCAAATTATGGTTAAATGTAAATGTTGTGTATTTAAACCGATGAGCCTTTCAGACGCACGCCACAGTAGACACTCAAGCTTTTCTCATCACTCATAGACATGACTCAGAAAACAAATTGTAATAATAAAGAGTAAATAAAATATATATCTTGTAACTGTAAATGTAATTTTCATTATGTCGTTTGCTTGCTAGGCAATTAATCCAGCAATTAGTTCTTTTTATTTTATGAACCCACCAGTCAAGTCGCCTCGCCAGAACGAGAAAGTGCTTTCCAGTTTAGTTGCACATCAACCACAACACCAGCACATGTGTCTCATCACATTGTCAAAGTAAATCTAAAGTGAGTTCAAGATTAAGCATTCCACCTCAACTCATGTTCCATATTTCTGTTGCTGTTGTTGTTGTTGTTTGGCTTTTCTGTTGCATTTTGTGGTCATATGTGCTATATATCCACCAGAGAACAAATCAAAGCTGTTCATATATCAGGCAGCTCAGCTTTGGGATGTCATGTACACTGATGATCTGTCTTTGACTTCATGTCATGTCATATGTGTCATTCATGTAGACTGTGTGTTCTACACTAGTTTTATTGAACATATTACACAGAAATGATACACACAACAGTAACAGAATGCAGTTTTGTATAGCAGGTTGAAAATCTATACATTTAGGTGATGTCTTATTATGTTTTGTGTGTTAATCCTAGAGTGGTTTATAGAGATGGAGGTGATGAGTTTCAGTGAGATGATACAGGTGACCACAGATGAGTTTATCAGTCCATGAGAGTCCGTCATCAAGCCTTTTGTTACCATGAAATCATCTCATGTCACTACACGACTTCTCTTGACAAGAAAATATCAGACAGAACAATAAGTGTACCACAATAACGGCTTGCTGAGTGTGCCTATGGTCTATAGTAATAGTTTAGCAAACACATTTAAACATCAACAAAACATCAAACGTTGGGTTTGCTACTGAATTTGTCTCGAGTAAAGAAATGTGCCAGTAATTACTTTTCTAATGGCTATAAACGACATCAACATTTGAATGAAATTATATCCAGTATCATTTATTTTTGATATTATATCTCAACTACCACAAGAATTTAAAAAGGTTAAAACAGAACAACGTCAACTGACATATAGACGTCTGTCATGATTCAGTCAACACAATATCTTCTGATTATTTAACACACAGAAAGTTGAGCTTCTCCTCACAGTCTCTGGGTGTCCAGGTCCGTGTGATCTTGTCCAGAGCTGCACAGCGTTGGTTTTGGGCAGGACATTGAAGCTGTCCAGCTGAAGACCAGACCTTGAAGATAAGATCATCTCCACTGATCCAGAACCATCCACCTGCTAGAAAGCACAGACCAATCCACACGTGTTGTGTTTGAGCTCCTGAGATCTTACTGAGAGCATCAGTCATCCGTCTGCTTGAGTTCAGAGATGCCAGATCATGATGATGATGTCTACAGTATTCTAGAGCTCCCTCCCAGCTCTCAGACTGCTGAACCAACACAAACTCAGAGACATTCATACAGAAGAAGGTGCCTGTAAAATAGCACATACCATCACGCAATTTCTTACTGTCTTTGTGTAAAAAAGCACAATCAGAACCGTCTGGTTGTCCATCATCCCAGCTGGTTCCTGTTGCAACTTCACCTGTTGTCCACTTCCAGCTTCCAGGTCTCTTGTTGAGCCCAACCCAGGCGTTAGAAGTTTGATTGACTGCTTCTTGTAAAAACTGCTGTTCTTCAATCTCATCGGTGAAGGTGGACAGGTCATGATAGTTTGTTCTGCAGTATTGTTGTGCTCCATCCCATGTCTTCATCTGATTTATAAAGTAATGTTGTTTAATGGCACATGAGGCGAGTCCATAGAGCTGGAGGATGAGGAGCACAGTGAGTGTAGTCTTCATCTTTACCCAGTCAAGAGGTTTTGTGAGTCTGAAGATGAAGATAGAACTGTGACTCTCTCTTACTTCAACTGACACACAACCAATAACAAAAGAGTGTGATGAGTGACAGTGACACAGTCCAATCACAACACAACACACAAATATCAGGTGCACGTGACCAATCAAATAAACTTGACAATGAAAGAGGTAGTAAGACAAATTTTAATCTGTGATGATTGTTTTGCATGTGTTCCTTAAAATGTAAAACCCAGCAGATCTGGATTAATTGAATCTGATTCTTAAACATTCATATACGTCACATTCTTCTACTTTAACCGACACAGATTCAGTTTGATCAAATAACTAGAGAAGTTTATTACAGTTGTAAACTACATGTTTGTGGGAGCTTTTGGCTGAAATGAACAAATACACTCTGTTAAAAAGAGCGGTGTTCTGTCACACACACTTGACCTGTCTGAAATATATTTATATAATACAGTTTATATATTTAAATACATTCTCATTTACAGTGACTATAATAACCCACAATTTCTTTCAGAATGGATCAGTGGGAACATTTACTGTGCTCGAAAACACAGACTTCCTGCTTCTTAGTGGAAAAAATCTTTAGAATATAGAATATATTATGTAGAATAATAATATTTATTAAAAAAACACCGGGTTTATAATATTTTTTCAATAAAATTTAATGCACAAAATTCTGAGATGTTAACTTTACACTTGTAAAACCCACCCCCCTTGTTTGAGTTCTTTGTCTAGTATTGAATGTTCATGGTGTCTTGTATCTCCTGTGGTTCCTTGGATTAAAGAAAAACCCATGTTTGTTTATCTGATCATATTGAGTCCTTCCTGCACGAACCATTACACGGATTTGATTGTTTTGTTGAGTTTCAGCATATTTTATGACGTTAGATAGAGAACCTAAGTCAAGAAAAAAATAATATGGTTATAATAAATGCTGTAATTGTATTTAAACTGTAATTATATCTGCGGCTGTTTAGATCTCTTAAGATTCAATCTGTTTAACGTTGCCAACAATTACAAAATATGAAAACTTTGTTAAACGTCACATTTGTCGTTTACAAAAAGGAAGCTACTTTCCCCCAAAACGTAAGATTGTTTAACATAGCAGGTCAAGTATGCCAAATAATATTAGAATATGTGCTCCTACGGTAGTTTTGCAAAAGTCATTATGAATTATTTGAAATTATTAAGGGTTTTGACACTTATTTGCGCTTTTTGTTGTTGTGAGAGGAATACAGCACGTCGTTTCCGCGTGATAAACGCATCGCACTTAGAATGCGCTTTTTCTCACGAGAATTCGTAAAAATGGTCACGATAGGTAGTCTATTAATTCGTGTTCATCAACACGAATTTGCTCTTTTTTACGTGTCACTCAGCACGACTTTTTTCATGTCACCCGCATGACAATCTTTCATTACACAGGCCGCGTGTGTAAGAACATTTATATATTTCTAACCTGATATCAAAAGAAGGTGTAAATACTTCAGGAGTTGGCTAACCAACACCTTATCTCACCCCAAACCCTAAAATCACAGCCGAAAAGGCTAATTTAGCTTAAAATGCTAGTTTCACGAGGTGGCAAAGCAATGATAAATGGCTCCCCTAACCCCACCCCTAAACCTGACGTCACAGGGTAAAAGTCAAATCATACAAATGAGATCGTAGGAAATAGGAATTCACACGAATGATGATATAAATGTATACATATCAAAGATATCACTTTTTAAAGTACTGTTGATGGAAAGTCGTGCTGACTGACACGAAAAAAGATGGAAATTAGTGCTGATAAACACGAATTAAGCGGTTATGGTCGGTTACAATTTCACGAATTCCCGTGAGACTGTCTTGGCTTTACACTATGCCTAGTTCTTATGCATGCGCTCAGGGGCGCAACTGCACATTTTCTGAGGGGTATGCGATATCAGAATTGGTGCCCCCTCATCGGCCACCCCGATATAGAAAAAATCCGCAGTCAAGTTGTATATTACCTCTGGAGTCTTTCTAGTTATATTTTACATCATGTGAAGGATTTTCATCTATAACAGAAGCATAAAGGTTTACTTTCACAGCAACACTTTTCACTGTGTAACAGACACACAATTTTGAAAAGATAAATAACAATGAATACTAATGAAACAAAGGAGCAAAAAGTAGTAAAAGTACATAAAGTTTATAGTCAGAAATACACTATAAATAAGAGCTGAAACTATCGATTATAACCGTATAAACCGTATAATTTAATTAATCGGATGGCTAAACTATTTTTAATTAAATATTTTGCTTATAATAACTAAATAAAACCCCAAATAAGGCTATTTATTGTATTCTTTGAAAAGTTTCACTTTTGTGGAATTTTGACATTAGAACATTTAACAAAAAAGCTTGTCAAGTATAAGTATACAATAGCATATAAGAGATGTGCTGATGAGGAAATAAACTTATTTCGATCCTCAAAGTTATACATTTAGATTATTCATTTTCCTTTAACAAAAAAGTATTATTAAGATGATTTATTATTATCAGAATAAGACGTATAATACTCGCGTTGTATAACGCAAATATAGGCTACAAACGGTCTTTGTTTTTTTCTCACTTAGGCCTACTTTAAAACGAATGCTTAGTTTGTGGTTCATTAATATTTAATAAAAACACAACACTAAAATAGCCTATGTTAAACATACCTTTACTGTGCATTTATAATTGAAATTTAATTGAAAAACGAAATACGATGGATAACAGACATTATAACGCAAATAAATAAAACATCTTTGGAATCTCCCCTTGCTTTAAAATGTTTTAGTTTTTGGTTCACATTTTATGAAAACACATCATTAAAGTAAAACAAAGACAAACTCACTTACACTGAATGCTCAAATTATATTTATTAACAAACATTCTTCTGCGCTCTTGTCTCTGTCATCCTGTCAATCATTGCGCTGTTTCAGTGTCCACACGCAATCTCTCCGGTGCTCTGTGCTGCGCGCTGTTTGCAGTTGACGCATCTGCTCGCGCTGTGTGAAGAACAGGGCCTGACGTTCAAGCTCCACAGCTCGCGTTGTCATATGGGCAAACGCGTCTGACGTTTAATGAAGAACCCGATAACGCGTGATAGTGGGAGACTAACAGCTGTAACCGTCTCAGACTCTCCCGAATGCAATTATAAAGCTTCTTCACAAACATAGATTTATTTTATAAGCGCCAAAGATGTAGGCCTAGAGGTGAACTGATATTGTATTATGATATGAACTACTTCTCAGGCAACGTTAAATATCTTAAAGATTTACAGAGATTAAATGACAATCGATATTTATCCACTTGGACATTGTTTTTACTTGTCAATTTACTTTTTCATTTTCATGTTCTGTTCTGCGCTTTGGAAAGCTTCTTTACTCGATTAATTTGGTCATTTGACCTTCAAAGAGTGATTGGTTGACATAATAACTTGATTAAATAAAATATTTATTGAACTCGTTTAAAATGCCAACCAAATGTGAAACTTAAACGTTTGAGATAATGACTTTTTCTTTATACTTTGTATTATTTATAACGTTTTATTTAAAAAACGTTAAATAATATTTTGGCACAATGGCGCGCGCCCCTATGCACCGCATACACTGCACACCCCATTTTTGCGCCACTGCATGCGCTGGTGACAGTTGGCCGGAGGCGATATGCTTTAAAAGGTTTAAAGTACTGGTGTTATTTAACGTTTCGTTTCAGACATTAGTTAATCCATCGGGTTTGTATGGATTACTGATGGTATGGCTGTGTGCTGTAAATGGCAGTTTTATTTAATTTTTTTGTCTGGACCAATGATGAATGTGAAAAATTCTATAGGTCCCTGGACTTTACTTTGTAGCCTACTTTTAGGTTTGTTCTGAGGTTGCAACACATAATTTGTGTATACTCTGAGTATGTGCTATGTTCTTATCAGATATTAAAGCGAGTTAATACAAACAAACAAATTTGTACTTATTCCCTCACCCAATGAGAATCGATAAGGAATCGGATCGATAAGCAATATCGATAATGGAATCGGAATCGTTAAATTCTTATCAATTCCCATCCCTAGATACACTACTGTATAATGACCAAAACTTACACCCTAAATTTCGGTTTGCTTAAGCAGTTCTTTGAGGATTGTATATCAGGTTGTTACCCCTTTATTACACGTCCCGAACTAATATTTTGTTAGGTACAATAGTTACCAAAACTTACACCGTAAACGCAGTTCTTTGCGGGTCGCAATCTAAAAGCGTTCCCGAAAATTATTGTTGAGACTTTTTATTTGCCATAGTAGTTTCCAGAATTGTTTGTGTTTCTGTCTATCTTTCTAGTTTTTCATCACTATCGTTCATTTTTGTAAACAATATAGAACAAAACCGGGAACAATGTTGTCTTTTTATTTTCACATTTAGGCATATTTATAACAAAGTTTGAATGTTGCTTCACGCACAAAATGTATAGATGGACATGTGGGGATCCCTCACAAAAGGTTCATTTTATTTTGGGTTCCTCTGCATCATAAAGTTCGAAACCCCCTGGTGTAGATCATTTATTATGTCAGCGTGCTATCTCTCTCGTGATCGTCCAGACACCAGCGCGCGTCTGTCTCGGCCGCGTGCGCAAACGCCGACAGTTTCACTGCAGGCACAGTGATGCTGTTCTGCCAGGGGTCAGAGTTTTGACACATTCGAGTGCCGCTGCTGCTGCTGCTGCTGAGTCTCTTCTTATTTATTTATTCACATGAGGAGAGGTCTGTTGTTTGTCCCGCAGTTGTTTCCAAGCGCGCGTCACCATTACCTCCAAAAACGAGCCGGACTTTTTAGCGCGCGCTTCTCGGGTGCTCCAACACAAGCGAGTGATCGGCGCTGTCGTGGGCATCGTCATGGTCGCGGCGCTGATTATCGCGATCCCTCTTGTGCTCCAGATCTCCGTGATCTCAGCGCACTACGAGATGATGGGCACCTGCCGGATGATCTGCGACCCGTACAACCCCAAACCGAGCGCCAACGCGCTGGAGGTCATGCAGGACCTCAGCGGCATCCCGCCGTCTTTTGCTCAAGGGACCAGAGGCGAACCGGGACGGCCGGGCAAACCGGGACCGAGAGGTCCATCTGGCGAACCTGGCCCGCCTGGTCCGAGGGGACCACCCGGAGACTCTGGAAGACCCGGATTCACCGGCGTCACGTCGGGGACGGCGAGGACCGAGACGGGAGACGTTGGCCCCGCGTTAGGGAACGTCAAGATCGCGTTCTACGTCGGTCTCAAAAACCCTCACGAGGGCTACGAGGTGCTCCGCTTTGACGATGTTGTGACAAATGTGGGAAATCACTACGACCTCACCACCGGCAAGTTTACGTGCCAGGTGTCCGGGATTTACTACTTCACCTATCATGTGCTGATGCGTGGTGGGGACGGCACGAGCATGTGGGCAGACCTCTGTAAAAACGGACAGGTAGGCACGAGTCTGTTCATTTTGTAGGAAAGTGCGAGACGGGGAATTTATACCGAGAAAATAATGCACGCGCTGGCCCCTGGTACGAATGATGTTTGCGCAAACTTTGTGACGGTCGAGACGATGTGATTCGCATGAAAAGGTGGAGACAAATTTAATGCACACACCTTTTCTAATCGTGTAGACGAATTCACACAAAGTAACTAAGCAAATATTAAATAAAAAAAATTCAGATACAGAGGTACGGACCCGTCTTAAACGGAAGGTTTTCGCAGACAGTGTCAGTGTAACAGTACTGTGCGTTTATTTGGACAGGTGCGCGCCAGTGCCATCGCGCAGGACGCTGATCAGAACTACGATTACGCGAGCAACAGCGCGGTGCTTCATCTGGACTCCGGAGACGAGATTTACGTCAAACTCGACGGAGGAAAGGCGCACGGAGGAAACAACAATAAATACAGCACATTCTCCGGCTTCATTCTGTATCCAGATTGAGATGCGCAATGTTAGTGACTTCTCCGCGTATGCTGTGGTCGGGAATATATGGATCATCTGCTGTGTGCGCCTGCGTGAGAACATCTGTGTTGTCTGTTCTGTCCCTTTGCGTTTTTTAAGATGTGCTGTGTTTGTATGCCTGTTTAACACAGAAGGACACATGAAATCAGGATGTCAGACATTAGTTGACACTCTTCTCTGCGTTTGCCCAAATCAAATCATTTTCATGCAATCACCATTTAAGAGCAATGTTCAATATATTGGATATATTATTCTTTTAAATACAAAAAGCCTTTGTGATGTTCATTTGATGTATGTACTGTATGGATAATATTAAAGTATTATGGGTACTCTCGACAGACAGAAAAGCTGAGTGCACAACAAGCATCGTTTTATTATTTCAAGAACCTTAGAATCCGCTCTCAACTGAAGTGATACATTCATCAGTAGTCTATACAGTTGTGGTCATGATCGTATTGCAGAACTCTTTGTTTCAAACAGGGGTGAGCATCAGAGAATTTCAATATGTTTTCATTTTGTATGTAAGTAAGCGTGTGTGTGTGTTTTAATGAAGTGTTGTCACTCAGCGTGAATCTCTGGGACTTCACTTTCGACCTTATAGGTTCTTCTGAGACCTCCAGCAACAGCGCGGATAATCCGCCGTGCATGCCAAACCACAATCTCAACCACCGAGTGAAAGAGAGAGAATTCCTGAACAGAAAATCATTCATATGAAGTCTCCATCCTTTACAGTTTAAGCAACCTGACATCATAGTGCTGTTTTTTGGATTGTGGTTACTTGAAAAGCAAAGAGCTTTTCTCATCTAAAACCTGTGTGCAGAAAGATGAATAAACATTCTCAAACAACATGAGGGTTTCAGTCAATCCAACTGTTTTACACACACAGCATTCACCTCACAAGATGCAAGACAGCAGTCGTTTCACTTATAACAGCTAAACAACATACGGTTTAATCATCATGAAGAGCTGTGTTTTGTTAGTCATTTGTTAAGCTTTATGTTTTTAAACAGATCACTTTCCACCTGCTCGCAGATAATGTATGTGATGAAGCCAACTGCATGACTGCGCACACGAAACATGAGTGTCTGATTATTTAATTGACCGGAAAGATTTGAGGACATCAAACAGGACTGAGAGATTGTTTGAAAATAAGCTTCAGTAATGTGTGTGTGTGAGAAATGTGATCGTCGTGATGGTGTGAAGAGACTCAGCTGGTCGTTCTGGGGTGGAAGACGATAAGCCGGCGGCTCGCATCACTCTCCTCTCTCAGTTCCTCTGCCACTCTACAAAATAAACACACACATCCAGTGAGTCCAGAGATGATGTGACATCATTCCACAGATCTCTGTCAGACTGATTTTATTTCATCATTAGATCTGATGGAGAAACACAGATGGAGCTTCAGACTCCGAGACTGAGACTGAGACGAGCTCGGCTCACTGAACCCTCATGTGTTCGCTTCAGACATAGATCTGTCGAAATCACTTAACTTACGTTGCAATTCTGTTCATGACTCTATGTAAATGTAGATTTATTAAATACTACATTAGTACATTCAAATGTGATGCTTTAATTCCAAGCCCCTCTCTCAAACAAGTATTTTTAACTAAAGGTTAAGTATGTCTTTGGAGCTGTTGAAACGCCTTTGCCAGAAGAACATTATACTCAAGAGATATTTGTAGTAAGACCGCAGGGTTCTCCCCTCATGACCGTAATTACATCAGACACACTCTAAAAAGGGTTGGTTGGGTCAAATATGGACAAACTCAGCTGTTGGTCTAAATGAATCTACAGTAGCAAAAGTGTCACTCTTTACACTGCTTGATTGTTATCATAACTGTCAGACTGTCAACATAATTCTGCTGAAAGGACTTCATTAATAGAAATCTCTATTATATTCCCATCATTGATATACTTTAGACACTCATTTGCATTGGTGTTTTAGAGGAACACGAGAACACGTCCGCTGTCCATCACTCATGTGTTGGTCTGTAATGCAGCGCATGCTCTTGAGTCAATCAGAGGTTAAAGGTCAAGAGCTCGTGTCTAAAGCATGCTAAAGAGACACCTCGTGTACCTCACTACTTTTTCATTCTTGTCTCCTCCACAGTAAACGGAGGAAGGCCTTTACATTTGTTTGTTATGTGTGAACCAATGTTGGATAAATTACTTAAAAACCCTAAACAAAGTAAAATCTACAAAATATTGCTTAACTAGCAACATAATGACTCATTACATCACACGGTTTAAAAAGTAATTGCATTAAATCTATATCCACCCATGGACAGTAGAAATAAACCTACTCAAGCTCTTTAACTTAAATACTTCATTTTTCTGTGTTATTTAAGCAAGTCGCAGTTTTTTTGACTACTGTGTGCAAAAGCTTGACACATACAAATTAAGCAATATTTACTTAAAAATGTTTTTTTTAAAGTTTTTTCACAAAGTAAATTATTACAAAATAAAGATGCAATTCATCAAAACAATTTAACCAATTTCAACTTCATTTTATTAGTTAGTTGAAAGAACTTTCTAATGTGATATTTTTGGTTTGGTTGTTGAATGTATTGTACAGCACTTTGGGCTGTCCTACTGGCAGTAGAAATGTGCCATATTAGAAATAGACCTAAACCATATACAAAATGCAACTAGAATTCAAGAATATTGCCTTGTAAAACCAACTCAATTGAACAAGAACACAGGATTAGCTTGATATTTTAGTGCACAAATCTTATCTTCTATTTTGTGCCATTAACCAGAATACAGTAGTGTATCTATACTGCAGGTGGATTCTGTAAACGTCATTCAAATGTTTTTACTATTTTATATCTGTACATCTCAAAACATCATCTGTGTGTGAGGAGGAAAAACTCATGCTCCAGTAAATGAACCTTTGATGTCATAAACATTTACTCAGTATCGTTTAATCAAAGTCACTGAGTGCCGCTGTGACACTCAGAGGAGATCTGGCCCTCCCAGCTGACACTGGTTCCTCCCGAGGTTTTTTTCTCTCCATTTATTCATCATTGGAGTTTGGGTTCCTTGCCACAGGGCCGTGTTGGCTGGCTTGCTCACCGGGATATTATTTACTAGCAGGGGCGGCTGGCCCATAGTGGGCGATAGTGCACCGCCCTCCTTCAGCCACACGAAAAAAGAGAGGAAAAAGAGTTTATTTTGCTGGTCTAAGTCTTAATAGACTGTACAAATGTCTTAATATTATTGTTCAATCAGCAGCCTGAATATCACTCTCCAACCAGTAGCGCCGCCCCCTTGGGGCAGTTTCAGTCAGATTGAAAATCTCCCCAGGCGCTCTCATTGTTTGTAGACTGTGCTAACAGCGCTTTAACTAGTACATGACAATGTATCTGTTGATGGCCACGGTGGAAGTGTTTTATTGTGGAATCAAATTTATTGTATTTGCGACATTTAAATTGGTATAGCTTTACAAAAATACTGTACAGTATGTATAATTCATGTCTGTGTTGCCATCTAGTGGTTGAACAGGAAAACCAAATTAAACAATGCCATGTAAAACTGTCAAGTTAGCTATCTGACTTTTATTTATTATTATATTTGACCCATTGAACGGGTCATCTCAGCTTTTATCTCAACAGTTGCCCCCCATGAAATTTATGTCAGGAGCCGCCACTGTTTACTAGAATGATCTTGCTTGGTCTATAAACACCATGCGCTGCGCTGTGTTTTACCTTGTGTTGTAAAGCTGCTTTGGAACAATCCACATTGTGAAAGCGCTATACATAAAACTGTCAAGAGCCTCAGAGAGAAATTCTGTGTTCAGTCAAACCTTCTAGAACAACAATCAAACAGCCGAAAGCAATGTGATTATTGTCAATCAAATGTCGAAAACACACCCTAATATGACCATTTCGACAGTATGTTTCAGTGTTTTAGTAAGTCTTGCCCTCACACACGCACGCACGCAGGCACGCACGCACGCACACACACACACACACACGCACACACACACACACACACACACACACACACGCACACAGAGCCCTCTCACCCATTGAACAGTTGATCAAACGCCATCAGGAGAGTTAATGAGCTCTGTAATATGTGATGAATGAACTGTGCTTTTATCTGCTGTAAGATGACAGCTGTCAATCAACATGACCAACATCTCCGGCCTCATCTGCACAACTGTCAACAAGAAAAGCACACACAAAAGCCTGCGGCCCGTGAGAGACGTCCTGCCCTTTCACCTTATCTGAAAACTCTTCCTGTGTTTGTGTGTGTGTCAGAGAGAGAGAGTTGCTTTACTTCCACCTGACATTTACTCATGTAAGGTTTATGAGCCGGGGCTGATCTGTGTGTGACTACAACCGCTACCTGTAACATACTTACATCTGCATGCAGTTCTCCATTCCAGTCTTCGTCCCCGATCCGATCCCATGCCTGTGTGTGTCCTTCAACAACCCATCATCTGTTGACTTCATGCTGCTCACTGGTTACAGTGTTGTTTCTACTTACTGGTTTGCATAGTCTGTATTTCCTGACACTGGGTTGACCTTTTTTTGTTGTTGACAACAAAGGAGTAGGAAGACGTAACCCAGGAGAATGACAAAAAAATAAGAGCAAGAAATACAGATCGAATTGTAATAAATGTTAGCTTTATTCCCTGAGAGCGCTTTTCTATGATTGATTTTGTATAAAAACATATTCACTAATATGGTGTAGTTTGCTTTTTAGCCAAATAATCTAGCGCAGTAAATACCTTAAAAGTTTAGTGTTTTGTTCATTTTGATGATTAAATCAAACCTGAGGGTTAGGAATCAGATTGAAAAAGGATATTTAAATGTAAAATTCCTCTTATTAATTTCAGTATTCATATTTACAGAAATGCGCATGTGTTAACTTGTGATCAGCTGACATCTCAATAAAAGCCCATATTTTAACTATAGTATAAGCAGTAAAGCATAGGAACCACAAATTGACCATACGTGTATCATAGTACTGTTTGACCGTGAGGTAGTTAAACTATGGGAATGCAGATTGTAATAAATGCTATGTGTATATAAACAGCGCTCATTTGAGGAATGTTTTGGGCATATTTACACATAGCAAGCATATATAATAATAAATATTTATGCGAACCAGTCAATAAGCAGGCTAAATGACCATACAGCTCAACATCATTCAGGTTTGGGCTTTCCTGTGGCTCAGGGGTTATAGCATGGCGCTAACGTCGTCAAGGTCATGGGTTCGATCAAAGGGGATTGCACAAACTCAGATACAACGGATAGTGTAATCAATGTAAGTCGCTTTGGATAAAAGCATCTGCCAGATGCATAAATGAAAATGTTAATGGTACATCTAAATGTTTTACTTCTAAGGTGGAATCAAAACTGGGAATCAATAAGAATCGAAATCGATGCACAGAATCGGAATCGGAATCCCTAAAATGTATACAACCCTAAACCTCAGGGAGCAGTAAAAACAAATACTTTACAGATATTCCAAGATATCTATATTTAAAAGAGATCAGAAAGAATTGAACAAATGACGTAAATGTCTACAAGAGAGCGTGTATTCATAAACCTGTTAGTTTATGTGCTGCAAAAAAAAAAAATCTTGTTTTCCGAAATAAATATCTTAAATCTTCATGTTTTCTCTCATTAGTTCTAGTTATTCTCCATTATAACTGATTATAGCTAATACAAACTTTTGCTGTTTTAAACCTTGTAATAGCTCAGAAATTGAAAGGCTAAATGTGTTTGGATCTGATGTCCTCTCTGGTCAAAGAATCGTGTCATCTTCCATGGCTGTCACATTTACTTCTACACGTGGTTTGATTTGTTCCGTCAGAAGCGTGGATCGTGTGATTTGTGTGCCGCCGTTCAGCGTGAGGCGCTTCAGCCTGAGGCGGCCCATCACAGTCACTGAATTATGGCTGATAATGCTGAAATAAATCCGAGGTGCTGAAGCGCTCATCATCTGGCCTCTCTCGGCCTGCCCGTCACATCTCTATTCATAAGGCTTGAACATAATGAGCTGTTAGAGAGTTGAGGCCGATCCGTCACGGAGACCCGCGGGGCTTTTCCTGGACTCACAGCTTCACACTTCACATCACGGTGAGTAAGTGTGTGTGTAACCTCAAGCATTCGCCCGAGCCCGCGCCGTCTTCACCAGCTCTCTATCCTTCTCTTTTCAACTCCTTCTTTTACTACTTTTCACTGCAGACAGAAGGGAGACCCGGCCCGACCGTTACAGTTACATTTTAAGCCTGAACCAGGGGATACTCCACCCCAAAATGAAAATTCTGTCATGAGTCACACATTTTGTTGACCTAAGGACAACATTTTTGTAAATAAAACCTAAACCCACACCAAACCACAACCCTTACCTCGACTTACCCCTAAAACCAGAGGGAAATGACAAGTGAAAAACAATGGTCTAGAAGCACCTTATCCTGGTTGGAAGATTAAACTTAAAATAAACTGTAAACTTATTTCTGAAATCTGATTGGTTGATTTAAATGTTGTCCCAGGGTCATCAACCTAAGGATATCAACCACTTGGCAAAAACAGGAGAGTCGAACACAGGTAAGGTGGTGTACCTGTCAGTGCAACTGAAGAGGAACCTGATGTTCCAAATATGGTCAGAGGCGTTACATTTCCATCACACGCTTGCAGTATTCCACCAATCACTACGCACTGGTTAGCTGGCCAATCACAGCACACCTCGCTTTCCAGAGCGATGAGCTTTGTTACAAATCTGGGCGTTTCAGAGAGGCGGAGCAAAGAGGAGATACAAACATGCACGGTGTGTGGAATATACAGCGTTTTTAACCTTAAATCATGTTTACACATTACATTACATCTAAAACAGACCATAATATTCCTTCAGCCGTGTCATATGACCCCTTTAAACAAATAGCTACATTTACAGTAGGCAAACCCAGTTTCATCAGACACGGCGGACACCTGTACTGACGGATGACCGTCTGTGTACGACGAGTACATCCACGATCAGTGTGTCTGTAGAGGAGACGTGTCTTTCTGCTAAGAACCGCTGGGCTCTTTGTTACGGCAAGATCATAATTCTTCCAGAGCGCAGCTTTCCCTGCATCTTTTGGAACTGTACAAAGTTTTCCCTTACACTTCTTTTCGCAGTCATCTTACCATCACCTGCTGTGTTGTGACAACGAGGACAAGAGCGGCAGCACATGCGCAGAACAGTTCATGCACAAAACAGTTTTGTGTGTATTTGCTTTTGTTTTTTTACTTACAAACCCGAACCCAAGGCAAAGTTCAATATCATGAGCAATTTGGAGCCTGTTTGCTGAATATAAAAAGTCCAGATTTAATTCAAATGGAACTCTCTTTCAAAGTCATTTCTGAATACAGGCAGATGTGTTTGTTTGTGTGTGTGTGAGTGAGTGTGTATGCGTGTGTGCGCATGTGTGTGTGTGTGTGAGTGTGTGCGTGTGTGTGTGCATGCGTGTGTGTGTGTTTGTGTGTAGTGTCTGGTGTGTCTAAGTGTGTGCGAGTGTGTATGTGTGTGTGAGTTTGTGTAAAAATAAATGCAGCCTGCAGACTAACAGACACAGACTCTGGTAGCAGCTGCATTTCCCTGAGCGCATGCTGTCCATGACACACAAATTTACACATATGTGCACGTGTGTGTGTGCGCGTGTGTGTTTGTGCACTGTCCTTGAAAGTTTCACTTTCAAACTATGGACACAAACATTCTCTTCAGTGACATATACTGCAGATAAAATAATACAATTAATTCTGGTATAAACATAGAAAATCTACACAAAAAAAATATTTTTGCCGAGTTGATTTACATCCAAAAGCGACTTACAAATGAGGTAAATAATAGAAGCAATTGGAACAATAAAAAGCATAAGTGCAGTAAAAACTGGTCTCATATAGACAGCACTGTATATAAAGCTAAGGCTCATCTAAAAAAAATAGAGTAGAAAAGAAATAGAAGTCAGAAAGAGATGTGTTTCCAGACGATTCTTAAAGATGGCCACAGAATCTGCTGATCTTGCAGCAACGGGCAGATCGTTCCACAAATGATGTTTTATTAACAAAGTTCGGGAGAAGCCGGAGCATATAATTAAGTCTGTCTGGTTCGCTACCAGCAATCACGACTCCACCCTGTCAGGTCAAACGAACAGTGCGAGCAGTGAATGTGCTTGTGTAACTTGGTTTATTTGGCTGGCAAAATGTCGCAGCAAGATTCGAACCGCTTACTGATCCACTCAGGCTTCAAACGTCATCTATGACGTCATTGGTCTAAAGCGATACAAGCCTCGACACACTCTTCACTGAAAGCTTCCGGGATTTCTCGACACACGCTCCTAAGCACAGAACGTAACGTCACAATTTAACATCCCTCCACCTCCCCGGCTCCTCTCCCTGAACTCGGGGCCAGCTCCCCGGACAGCACGCCACATACACATACCTCAACTACCCCTGCTATCTTTATTATCTAAACAGGTGAAATTTGTGTCGGCCGGGATTACAAGCAGTTCTGTTTTTGCAAGGTTCAGCTTCAGGTGATGGTCCTTCATCCACGGCAAAATGTGTGCGCTTGTATAAATCAGCCAAATCCGTTACATAGTCAGTTTTAAAGAAATGTAGAAAATAAGAATAATAACAAAAAATGAATGAATGAATATTACTTCACAATGAGATACAGCTCAGCATGAAAGATAGATCTGCAAACACGTGAGAGAAGAAAAGAGAAGCATCCAGAAGCAGACTGGATTTATGACAGATGTGATGAGGTATTATAAATGTCATGAGCCATCAGTTCTGTTGTCCCGCCCCCAGTCATCAGCCCGTGTTTAAGCTGCGGAGTCATGAGCATTTCAGAGGATGTAGGGCCTCTGTATCAGTTAAGGTGTGTGTGTGTGTGTGTGTGCGTGCGTGCGTGCGTGTGTGTGTAAGAGAGGTTTTGGGGGGCATGCTGTCAATCAAGATAAAGTACGAGCCATATGAATTATACATGCACTAAGAGCTGAACCTATCAGACCCCTCTCCAACACACACACTTGTGTATATGTTTGTGTATGTGTAGCTGATCTCCTGATGTCTCCTCTGTCTCTCTCATTAGCTAAAGGCCACTAACAGCTGACCTCACTTAAGAGTGTTGTGTGTGCGTGTGTGTGTGTGTAGGTGTGTGTGTGCGTGTGTGTGTTTGTGTGCATGTGTGTGTTGCAGCAGCCAACCCATCACAAAGCAGATCGTGTATCTTATTGCTTATAACTTAAGTATGTGGGATCAGTTGCTAAGCTCGAGCTGGTTGCTAGGGTATGGCTAGAAAGTTTCCATGTTGGTGTTTTTTGGTCCCTCATCAGCTTCGTGACGCTCTGATCTGCACATACTGTTAACTTTCTAATGTGGTGTGAGGAAGGAATTATGAAAACATGTACAGTATGTTAGAGCTGGGAATGATTTTAGTTTGAGTTATGGAAGATCTAGTCAAAGATAATGGGCAT
Source organism: Triplophysa siluroides (assembly GCA_006030095.1). NCBI lineage: Eukaryota > Metazoa > Chordata > Actinopteri > Cypriniformes > Nemacheilidae > Triplophysa > Triplophysa siluroides. The sequence goes on along the minus strand of VCII01000094.1, from coordinate 3,539,151 downwards.
CTTTATACAAGTCCCGCCTTCCAGCAGTTAGAGCCAATCATCAATGGATAAAGACTCTGGGGCGGGGCTCTATGTGTGCATGAGCAGTAGCTAACCTTGAAAAAAGGTGTTTTGGCCCACTGCATTTAATCACTTTATCACTTTCAACTCATCTTTGAGCTTAAAAAAAAGGTTCTTTTCATTCTCATAAAAATGTCTCATGCCTTAAAATGAATTGAATGGAACGCTACATCATTATCTGGTTTAATATAACTGGATTCATCAATATGCAAATATATGTACATTAGGAATGAGCATCTTCATGACTGAGGCCGGTGCAATGCTCCTGTGGGATCTCTCTCCTTTTGTTCTTTCATTATTAATCACAATAGATCATTTCATTGTTCTGAAGATGATCAGCAGAAGAGCTTCATATAGGACAAAGAGTCCCAGCTACGTGTAACGGAAAGAGATGCCACACACACACACACACACACACACGCACACACACACACACACACGACTGATGTGAGCCGTTGGACAGCAGGAGGATCCAAAGAGCCAATGTTTCACTTCTCTCCTCACCCTACACCCTGCTGTCGTCGCCGTTAAATCCCATCTGATTTTCTTAAGATAGAGAGAGAAAGAGAGAGGTGGCGTGGGGTGTGATTGAAGTCTGCCTGCTGTCCCCTGTCACAGACAATAAAACAATGTCACCTGCATCCGTCCCCGCGCCAGACTAACCACCTGCCTGACACCTGAACAACTTGATCTGAAGAGACAAAATGAAATGCTTTTCCAGACACAGAGAAAACAAAAGCAGTGCACCCTTCTGTTGGGCTTTTGACTTTCAGATTTTCATCCCCGCTCTCAGCTGATCGTGTTTGATTTGTTTTGCAGAGGTCATTCTCATCATCTTGACAAACAGAGGCGGCTTCGTTGTAATCCCTCTCTCGCTCGTGCGTAGAGAACAAGTGTACACTGCTATAAACCTCGGCATTAAGGAACTTCTTAACCTTTTTCTCTAAAAGTGTCTGTGTGTGTTTCTAGTGATGGAGCAGAAGTGTTGGAGGTTCTCGAGGTCATTACACCCTCGGTGCCCCCCCCCCCCATCAACACCCTGAGAGGAACAGAAAATACATTCTGTCAACACACAACACAAAACTTTTAAAGTGTCGTGTGATTGTTAGGTTTAGGGAATATGATATACAGTTTGTACAGTATAAAACCATTGTGTCTATGTCCCCATAAAACGTGGAAACCAAACATGTGTGCGTGCGCGTGTGTGTGTGTGTGTGTAAAAGCAGTTTCTTTTCCTGTGTCTGTCTGTCTGTGACGGGACAGATTTCTTCATGTTGTTTGAGGGAGCACAGGACACTGTTGATGCTCTCAGTATGTGTGTGTCTACAGATATGATTCATCTTTATAATCTTCTCAGCAAACTTTATTTTCTCCAGGTGTGAGTGTGATTATTTACCCATTAAATCATATTTACAGACAGATGCTGAGCTATATAAACAAATGAGCCTTAATGCACTGTTGATTTATTGGCCGTGATTTGTGTCCTTCAGCCTCAGTATTGGTTTAGTGATCACGTCGGCGTGATTGTACAAAAGGAAAATCACACGCCTGAGTCAGAGCCATAATATGAGTCAAACTGGCACACGATTAAATGAAATTGATCAAAACAACTGTAAATATACAAAAAACACACTAGATTCACAACATTAAGTGATAGTTCAGCCAAAAACTGTCATCATTTACAGCATTTCCCATCAAGTGTTGTAGTGTGTATGTCTTTCTTAAGTAGAACACAAAAGAAGATGTTTTGAGAAATGTGTCCATGTGTTCATACAATGAAAGTCAATGAAGTTCAGCGTTGTTTGATTGTCAACGTTCTTCAAAAATATTTTTTTTGGTTGTGAAGAAGAAAGAAACTCATTCAGTCTTGACAGGATGTGAGGATGAGTAAATGAGGACGGAATTGAACGTTTTGTGTGAACTGTCAATATAAGTCACGTGAGATTAGTGCTCATGAACACAAGGAAATGTAACAGAGGAGAAGACTAATAACATAAGATAAGGAACATGTTTAGAGAACAAAAAGTGTATGAAAATGATCAATATCAACATCAGATCACTTCTGTCTTTGTGTAGTATTCCATAATGTGATTGAAGGCACGGTGTTGTTAAACCAGATTACTGGATGCTGAATAAAAGAGAATGTGTGAAGGGAAGATACAAATAAGAATTAAAGAGATCTCTTCATGACATTATAATTACTGTTAGAGGAAGAATCGAATGGAGAGAGAAGAGAGAGAGAGAGAGAGAGAGAGTCTGACACTCACACTGACAGGGTCAGCAAAGGACACGAATAAAACACACACATCAGCAGATGAGTAATGCACTCATGAAAAAACAAATGAACACATCACAGACACACAGTAAACAAGGTCATTCTGTCAGCGCAGGTAACGTGTGAGCTGATCTCAGGTCAGGTGGATCTAAACAGATGGCCAGTTTACACACTCACCCTGAGAGCAAGAGAACGGACGACTTGTCATTCTTCATGAAAAACAAGAGCCACTAAACTCTGGACACAAGTGAAGAAGTGTTCTCAGTCATGAGCTCCTCGGTTTCCTCTCAGATCAGAGATCTGCATGACATCACTGACACACAATTATAGCGAGCAAACGAATCCTGTTGTTGAGATCAGTTTTTATCGATTACAGATCGTTTCTAAACATGTTTGTCTTTTCAAGGTTATTTGCGCTTCAATCACTTCCTGTTTTCACTGTTGCAAACTCTTGTATTTCCTCAATCATCTCTTACACTCACGCAGCTGCAAGACCACCAGGTCAAAGACATATGACCACATTTCCCCATTTCAGAATCCAGTTGGACATGTTCTTGATTGTTTTAAAAGCCCTCGATCCCGAACCAGCGTCCACTTACTTTCATCCAGAAGACTTTGAAGAGCATCTCTTGTCTCTCCCTCAGTCCTGCTTAAAACCCTTTTTCAGTTCAACTGTCACTGGACATCTGCCTTGTACCTTCAGGCATTTGAAGTTAACTTTATGTTTATTTTATTGCCTGTTTGTTTGCTTTGGTTCTGTTTTATTTAACCCTAACCTGTGTTATATTAATCCGTCCATCCATCAATCATCCAACCATCATTCAGTGACAGACGGATGCATATTTGAGTGAAAGTGCAGAGCAATTCATTAAATGGTCAATTATTTCTCCTGATATTGTAATAACGGTGTATTGAGAAACGTGCGTGATGCAATTTTCTGTCAAGCAGCACAAAAGTGTCCATGGATGTGTAATATTACAAAATAATCCATTTAACATTTTGAATGAATGAATGAGGCATTTATATATTATAGTGCTTTATTGCGTATTGCTGTACACCCAAAGCGCGTCACAATCATAAGAGGGGTCTCTCCTCACCCACCACCAGTGTGCAGCATCCACCTGGATGATGCCACGGCAGCCGCAGTACAACGGCCTCAGTGCGCTCGCCACACACTTTTGTTTTGAGGGTGCTTGTGTTGTTTAAGCCAGCTTCCTTTTTCTGACGAACCGATTCTCGTTCATCAATCTCTGTCAGATGACTGTGATGTTCTGATGAGTCAGCACGTGTTTTCCTTCTTCTCTTTAGTCTTTAAGTGTCAGGCTGTGTGTGTGCGGGTCAGTATGAGCTGAGGAACAGATGGAGACAAAAGTGGATGAAGTCGAAGGAAAGGCCACCGTGTTCAGTCAGGAAAACCCAGTGTATGATAGCAGCATGAAGCTTTATGAGGTTGACCGTTACGACTTCCAGCACAGCGGTGAGGATTTCACACGACACAACATCACATCGTTCTACTGTATGTTCTTCTTTGACGTTCATGACTGCAGAAATGAGTGAACTCTTGAGAGTTTGGTGATGTGAGTGTGTGTTATAGAGGTGAGGTGTGATAGATCAGCAGGTCGACAGCGATGTGTTCCTGTGGTCATACTCGTCTTACTGCTCTTCATAGCGTTCAACTGTGTGCTGGCTTATAAAGGTGAGACACAACACAAATACTGCACACACGGTCACTTCAACATGCATCAGAAGAACAACATAGCAAAGCATCTGGCATTTATGTTGCATTCACGTGTCACCTGTCACGTCACCTGCCGAGGTTATTCAAAGCCAAAAGAATGAGTGTGTTTGACACACGTGCTTCACAAGCGGTCGAACACAGACTGTTCTCCCATAGCGTTTGAAACGCAGCATCGAGTGTAGCTTTTGATAGGGAACAATCAAAACAGCTTGAACTTAAATGTGTCATTTCATTTGTTTCAAGGGGAGAGTTATTTGCCTTTAGCCAAACTGAACAAGTCATTTCTAAAACAAAAACAATGATTTTATCTACTTGAGGCAAACCAGCGGCGTCTTGTATTGTCTTCCCATAAGAGCAGTAAATCTCTCTCCCGCTCGTTCTCCTTCACAACTCCTTCCTGGTGGAACATTCTTCATAACTCTGTCCGGTCAACCACATCTCTCACAACATTTAAAAAACGACTTAAAACCTCTTCTGTGAATACTTGACAGACAAACTTTCTCTCAACAGGAAGTGGTCTAGCTTTTGTTGAAACCAGTAACTTTGTATTGGCACTTAATGTATTATGGCTCCTGTATGACATATCGCTTATTGCTCCTAAACTCTCTGTAAGTCGCTTTGGATAAAAGCATCTGCTAGATGACTAAATGTAAATGTCACTGTCACTGTCCTTTCAGTTTTTTTCAGTGAATCTGACTCCAGTGTGAACAGGAAAGAAACTGAATTCAGATGTCTACTAAAATCACTTTTAGAATGATTGAAATGATTCATACAGGATTTAGAGGATTACTTTCAGTCATTGAGTTTAATGCCATTTATTTTATTCTTTGATATTTTGCTGTGATGTGTGTTGTGTGCAGTTTTCACTCTGGAGTCTTGGGTTCACACTCACTGTACATCAGCTGATCACATCAACACTGAGAAAAGCATCTCTGCTGAAGGACTGAGGACGTCCAATTCTGAGGTGCACACACAAACACACACACATGCAGGCACACACAAAAAGGACACACACACACGCACAAAGGCACACACACTCACTACTATCTCCGTGGGGACAGTCCATAGGCGTAATGTTTTTTATACCGTACAAACGCACACACACGCTAACACACAAACAAACACGCACAGAGTGTCAGCAGAAATGAGTTTGACACTTCTAGGTTTGAATTAAATCCTTACATTACATTTTTTCACTTGCAGCTGCATTACTATAAATGATGTATAGCCAACAGATCCGGGGAATTATTGTTCAGAATGTAGACACAATATTTCCATAATGCACAACTTAGCCTAAAGTTTGGCACATGTTTTTTTGGGCATTACTGTAAATAATGTCACAAATACCAGTAAACTGACAAACACAAATCCCATTATTTGGTGTCTGAAAAGATGACTCCTACAAATGCATATGGAATAAGGTGTTCTTGTACATTATTTAGGATATCTCAGTAGTGTCCTTGTCGTGTTTACTGTGAGGAGTGTTGTGTGCCACATGAGTCAAACCATATGATTATTGTGTGTGTTTCACAGCAGTGTCTGTCTGATCTGTGTGGAGAGGACGGGACTCTAAACAAACTACAGAATCAACTCAACCACTTCAATCTCACTGCACAAAGACGTAAACGCACACAAATAACACATTCTTCATCAATGTGATGTGTATTGTGGTAAAAGGATTAGAACGGAGTTAGAAATGTGTTGTGTATATTTCTCTGTATTTCACAGCCATGATTTGTCCTCCTGGTGTACGTGGAATACCTGGACCACCGGGACATCCCGGTGAGGTTACATGCACTTTCGAACTCTTTCCTTTACATGAACTCACTCGCTCGTGTTTCTTTCATTCTTTTAACGTTAAGTGCAGTCAAACTTGTTTATAGTGTCAATTGTCTGATCCTGGTGATGACGCAAAACATGGAACACATTCAATAACAATTTGTAAACATAATTACAAATGTTAACAAGAGAGAGAATGGAGAGTAACAAAACACTTGTTTGGAAGGTGGTGTGAAACACAGAATGTTGTGGGCCGTGTGATGAAGATTAGAAAGCGCTGCCGCTGCATCACGAGTGAATAAACATCACTGAACAATGGCCCTGAAGGGCTAAAAATGGCTTTATTTTCATGGGTTTACTCAGGGTTCAGACGACACGTCTAAATGCCTCACACTTTTATCTCATATGAACTGAGAGTAAATATGTATTTTTGTTTGAGCAGTCAGCATTTATCCGCCTGTGTCTGTGTATCAGGTTTGCAAGGGATACCAGGACAAAAGGGAGACGTTGGCTCGCCAGGTCAGTGTGTGTGTGTGTGCGTTGATGTTTCAGCTGGTGACATGAGAATCCTGCTCAGGACAGCATCAGAAGTCTCTACACATGTGTGTGTCTCTCTCAGGGCGCACAGGTGAGCCTGGAACTCCAGGTGAAAAAGGAGAGCAAGGCGAGGCGGGTGTGGCGGGGCAAAGTGGGGCAGTTGGCATCCCGGGTATTCCTGGTAAATGGCCTTGACCCCTCCATCACTAAACTCATGAATGCACCAGAGCGTTACAGTACATCACTACACATGTGACACTCTCTCCCGACAGGTCCTCAAGGTTACAAAGGAAGTCCAGGAGAGCCAGGAGCACCAGGTAGCTCATGCATCACGTCGAAAACTTAAAACTGTGTTTATGTTTATTTCTGCTCTAATGGATTCTTGTCTGCTTCTGTCTCGGTGTATTCAAGGTGCTGACGGTCGTCCGGGTTCTGATGGAAAGAACGGGTTCCCGGGACTTCAAGGGACTCCTGGAAACCCCGGTACATTCAGACTGAACAATGAAGTGAAGTGTTGGGACAGATTTGTCCTGAGATTATGATAACATAGTGTGAACAAATGTGCATTTTTGTACAATATATAAACTGTAACATGACATACACTGTCCGAATTATTAACATACATTGAAAATAATTATCTTTATGGTCCTGGTCCACACGTTTTGTGTTACTTTTAACTCAACTTAACTAACTGACTTTCCTTTATTTCACACAAATCAACACAAAATGTGAAAAGCATGACACACACAGTGTGTCTAATACACAGTAGTTTTGAGGGTGCAGAAAACAAAACCAAAAAAACAGCACATTTTGTTTGTTAATATAACCTCACGTATTGTATTACAGTAAAGCAGATTTATGTGTGACTAAATTATTTTTGAGGTCAAGATGACTGTGTTAGGCCCGATTCACATTTCGTGTCTTTTCCGCACACATATTCGTTATTTTAAATGAAGGCACGTGCAAATTGCGGAGCCCGCGCACCCGGGTCATATGAAGAGAGGTGCTGTTTTAGACGCGAAATGGGAATCGGGCCCTAATAGTTTCGAGGGGCTGTTACGTGGGAATAACTCACCAATCAGAATCCAGAAAGACCTTTTCATTTATCTTTTAGAAACAATCACATTTTTCCACTTCTCCATTTCTCTCAGGGCCTAAAGGAGACGTCGGGTCTCGGGGTGAGCATGGAGAAACGGGACCTCCTGGACTTACAGGTAAAAACGCTCAGGTTCTGAGATATTGAGCTTCAAAGTGCTTCGATTCCATTTGACTTGGTAAATAAAACTGTTTGTTTTCTAAAGAAAAAAGGCTTGAAACTTACACAATGTACAGAAACATTTGAATAATTTGTCACAGAATAAGTACAACACATGTTAACTCTGTAGGAGATCAATTGTTTGAAACAGGCAGTGGAGTAATGACGTCTACTAATAAATGCCTCAGATCGAATTAATGTCAAATTCTTGCTGTGAATAACATACATTGCAGGACTACTTTTGCTATTCTATTTTTGTTATCTGCTGTTTATTTCACGATATTTCATTCATTTATAAGTGTCCTCCTGCATCACCCCCCAATGAGATTCCCAAGGGTCCTAGAGCACGCAGGTCACACGCATGCACACTTTAAAAAAAAACAGCGCTTCTATTTTCTTGACAAACTAAAAGATGTCAAATTGAATTTGTATATCTGAATGATGGATATAGAATTCCTTGCTTACTTTGCTCAAAAGCTTGATGCATGAAAGTCTACATGTCATAATATCAAGGCGATATGCTTCTAACCACAGCTCTAGACCTGTAGTTCTTTGCGATGCTGCTTACGATTGACACACTTAAATCATTGAACTATGCTGGAACGACGGAACTTGCGACCATAGTTGGCTTACCGTGCTTTTGGGAAACGCAGCCCTGTTTGAAAGTTATGAATTGTTTAATTTTCAGTCAATATCTGAATTCAGGCTGCGTGGATTTGCTTCTTGAGCTCTTGTTTTCAGGTCATTTTCTTAGCGTTTGGGTTTGTGGGTCTTTTAGGGCCTCCGGGTCAAATGGGAGCAACAGGATTGCAAGGACCATCTGGACAAAAAGGTTCTCCTGGACCAAAGGGAGACACCGGCATTGGCAGACCGGGTGAGAGTGCTTAAGACACATGGAAATGAATGTGATATATGCCATGTTCTACATGATGACCTAGCTGCTTTTTACAGGTATTCCAGGACTTCCGGGTCAGAAGGGAGATAGAGGCTTTCCAGGTAAATAAACATTTAAGCGTATGCAAATAATGCAATGCACAGGTGATTTGGTTCGGTCCACACATGTGAGTTTGTTGTGGGGGTTGCAGGTGTTTCTGGACTCGATGGCAACTTATTTTGTTACATTACACAAGTTTTGTAACTTAATTGAATACTTATCAGGTACATAACACAAAGGGATCATCAAACTCGGACTGGGCCTTCCTCTGCTTATTATTTTAAACAACATCAGTTTTAAAGTTTTCCCGCATTAGACATACACCACAATTTTAAGAAAAGAAGTCAGAATTATGAGTTATAAACTCACAATCATGAGAAAAAGTCAGAAATGTGTGACAAAAAGTGGCAATTAACTAAAATGACTTACTGTAAACAACTATCACACTTATTCAGTATACTAAAGAAAATGTCCATGTAATTTCTATGAACCCAGATCTCTCTTATTATGTTAAAATGATTCAAATTTTGCATATTCGGCAAGTGGTGTAAACTTATGAGCAGAACCGTAGTTTAGGATGCTTTTGCAGATCGTCAGAGTTCGAGAATCACCGATTGTTGTTTACATGAATTGCCTGTTACAGATTATATTAATGTTTAAATGAAATCTATGACAATAAAATTCAAAGTAATCACTTTGGTCATCTAAACTACTTTTCGGATGTAACTGTACTTTCATTACCACCCATTGAAAAGTAACTGTAAAAAAATACAGTTACTCAAATTTAGCATTTTCAATACATGACTAAGTTGCATGTATTTGGCTCCTCCCCAGCCCTGTTTATCTTTTTCATCCCAGGTTACAGGTCAGTTTAGAGGTTGGGCGTCATTATTGATTTTTAATAATCATACGCCCGGTTTTACAGATGAGGCTTAAGGCTAGTCCCAGCCTAAAATGAATGTGTGACATGTCTTAACTGAATATAACTTGCCCAGAAATATCTTAAAACATATCAGTGGCGTTGTTTTGTCTGGAGATGCACACCAGTAGTGTTTTCTTCTGAGGCATTTTTATAAAAGGACATAATGTCTTAATTCAACTAAGGCATAGTCCTGGTTCAAGCTAAGCCGTGTCTGTGAAACCAGGCCATACATTTTTACATGATTCACATTGTACAAATTCATACTGAGCAACAATGTAAAATAGTTACACAAAGTTACTGTCAGTTCCACAAACATGTTTTACCTTTATTCTGAACACAATATCTATTATTTCATCTATAAACTTCTGCTATCTTTAAGACAAAGTCATTGTGTTTGTGTAAACTCTTTTGGGGGCCACCATACACCTGTCTGTGTGTCTTTAAAAAATAAGACTATTAAAACTCTTGTGTTTACTGCCTTTTATTTATTTGAAAAATCTTGTTCAGTATAATATTTTGTATATGTTTTATAAAATTTTGTTTAATAGTTTTTTATAAATTCTAGTTTTTAAAGTTTTTTCAAGAAAATTGGAAATGCTGCCTCAGAATGTGTCTTATATATCAACATGACCAAAGCACATAACAAAAGGGCTAAGAAGTAAACTTAAATTAACATCAAAACGAAAAGTATTATTATAAAACCTATTTGAATAAAACTTAAAACAAAGCTATACTAACTCTGCTTTTGATGAATTTTGCGAGTAAACGCTGTATGTCTGTGAGGAGAATCATCATCATCCAGTATTCTCTTTTCTCTTTGAATTGAAGAAGGTAATGTCTAGACGACAACATGAAAACATTTGTTTTGAACAGGTCCACAGGTTCAGAAGGGTGATGCAGATGCTGACAGCAGACCAGGTAAATCAATAAGACCTCTATCATCCTTTTACGAGAATATGCTTAATATAATTATGTTAGTTAATTGAACAAATGATTAGGTAAATCCAACTCAATTTTATTATTTCAAACCCATTTAAATTGGACAAATTAAAGTAAATAATTTATTTTGTGTTGAGACTACATAAATCATTTTCGTAGATATAACTAGCTTGGCAGTATTAGTTCCCAGCATGCTTTGTTTCTGACTGCATTAGGAGATTCATTTTCAAAGTGAAGTTCTTTTTTCAGTGTATGTGTGCGTGTGTGTGTTATATAGCTGTGGTGCGTTTAATCGGATCACCCACTCGTGGAAGACTGGAGGTGTTGAATCAGGGTGTCTGGGGAACGGTGTGTGATGATCACTTTGACAGCGTGGACGCGGCGGTGGCGTGTAAGATGCTGGGCTTTCAAAGGTCCACTCAGGTGTTCACAGCCGGCGCAGGTGCAGTATCTGTCCACGCTCAATACATTTACATCACACTTTACCAAACCTTGAATATCTCTTAGACGTCTTTGCTCTGTGTCTGCTCCAGGAACTGGAAAAATCTGGCTGGATGAGCTGAGATGTAGGGGTCAGGAGAAGAGCATCTTTGACTGTCCACACAGCGGAATGGGAACCCATAACTGTAATCACAACGAGGATGTGGGAATAAGTTGTGCTTGAGTCAAGAAAATAACCCTTCTGTGACTGAAGAAAGGACTTTGGGTGTTAGACATCTGACAACCAATAAGTGTTCTGATTTGAACAGATCTATATCTTTTGCTTTCTTTTAAAGAAATGGCATTCATCTGATGGCATTCGTGTGGTTAAGGTGTATAGAAGGTTCACTGTAGATCCAACTTTCTATTCTGTGCTGCTCACATACACAATCCAGTTATAATAAAGGCTTTTCGATCTGATTGCACATGTCTCCTCCACATATGTCTGTGTCGCTCGTGATTCTTCTTTCTTCAGAATGTTGTGGATAATTGTCATTCAGAGGGCCACCCTGCTCCCGTTCTCCCCTCCAGGGACCCCGTCTCTCTGTCTGTCTGTCTGGCCCCTCATTAGCTGGAGACCCTATAAGTAAAGGAAAGGTGGATCAGGCGGTAGGTCACATTAATACATAAATGATGCAGTTGGTGACCGACATAATAATGAGAGAGAGAGAGAGAGCAGCATTCCTAAAGATTCTCTTACTAGCACTTTCTTTAACATTCACTTCTCATGAACCTCCGAGATCCACACTGGCAACAAAACCATTCAAACCGTTTAATGCTCGGTTTCACAGACAAGGCTTAAGGCTAGTCTCAGACTAAAAGGAATATTTCAGCGGTCTTAACTGAATATAAGAATGCAGGAGTTGACACACATTTTTAGTCTTAAACATGCTGTGAATCTGTAGATGTTTATTTAGTTTGAATGAGTTTATATACACGTTTGTGCCGCTGCTGTAGGCTAATGCAGACTGAACATACTGACACAACTAAATAACTAATTCAGTATTATTATAACCATTAATCACCTGGAGATATCAAAACCTTTGTCAGGGTTTAACAAATGCTCAAACAGATACATGAAAGGGTTTGTATTTTAGATCCGTTGATAAAGTGCTTTAATGTACAAACATCCGAACAAACGATATGTGCTAATGCTACACTTTAGTCTCACAGATACATTTCAACTGAATGTATATCCAATAAATGCTGCAAATAAAATGTATGTAACCGGAATCAGAAGTCATCTTATTCGTTTTAGGATGTTTTTCTAGAGACCAGAGAAGAAGGAAGTGCAAGTGCTGAGGTTTCAACAATAGTTTCAGATGTCTGAGAAAGTGATTTATATGATGATACATTTTGGGGGAAAATGTGCTGATCCGTACGTCAGTCCAGAATTTCCAAATTCAAATAGCAACAGTCAGTGTATTTCCTTTACCCTAAAAGACCTTAGTCACCATAGTCACGGTCTTCCATCATGTAGAGGAAAACATTGCAACACTGGCTTCACTCAAGTACATTTTTACAGAAACACGTGTGGAACAAGAACATATTGGGTCAAATAAAGTATGAAGGTTTTCTTTAATAAATGTCTTCAACATGACAGATTTGTGCTGAGATGGGTTCAAACAACTTTAGCCACAACGTGCTTTTGTAGAAGTTACAGCAATAAATCTTTCATATATATAATACACATACATACTTCTGCAGGCATCTACGCGTTATTCTGCTTATTCATGTAGGGAAATAGAGAAAGCTATTTTTGAAATGATCTCTCAAGAACGTTTCCTCTGTGTGTAAGAGAACAAGCTTCTGTTAGGAATGACGGCACACATAGACCCAAGAAATTATTTCAAGCAATTCACTAAATGTATTCAATTCTAACTGCGTAAATCTAAATCCAAAACACTTTGGCACATCAGTGTTCCACACAAATTTGATCCTGAATAAAACCAGTGCTAAACTATAAGACTGAATAATGACATAGTAGAGTTCATGCCACATTAAGAATGACCCTTTAGCTGTTTGTAATATTAAATATACTGATATTTTTTACTCTTATTATAACGCTATAAATATTTAATAAGCACTGACATCTCGAACATGTTGGAATCATATTTAACCAGCAAAAACCTGCAGTTGTTCTCTGAGCGCGAGCACAACAGAATGACTGAGAGGTGAACAGCGCCACCCAGTGTTCATAATCACATCAGCCTGCTGCTCACATCCTCACGTTTGAATGTCACGTCCAGCCACCATCAGATTTATAGTCACTTTAATTCAAATATATCCGCAGAACTACTATAAAACTAATACTATAGTAAACGATTGTTCATTTTGGTTGTAAACAAAATATATAAATACAAGAACATATACCATTGAATTGAAGAACACAATATATATTTTCCAAATTTCTTCATGAAGCATTTTATTCATATTAAACAAACTAAATTTCCTCTCTTAACAGGCGCACAGTATTATGATGTAACTGAGGCACAAGTGTTATGACACATAAGATGCAACAACCCCAGAAATAACAACTCTTCTCATCATTGATAAGATAAGTTACTTACATGCTATAGACGATTTCAACAACATATACCAGCTTCTGGTGCACATCTGCAAAGAGTCCCTGTAGATTATTTCTGATAACTAACAAAAGAAATAACAAATGACATTAGCTAGCAAATTAAAACTTTATATATCCAGTCTTATTTCTGGTTACCAGTAGAAGAACCATTACTTGGCTAAACTTTATAGGAACAGTTCACTCAAAAATGAACATTTCTTTCATCATTTCCTCACCTTCAAGTTGTTCTAAAGCTGTATAAATGTCTTTGTTCTGAAGAACACAGAGAAAGATATTTGGAAGAATGCTTATAACCAGACAGTTCTTGGACTCCATTGACTACCATAAAATTTCATTTTTAATTAAATATGAATTACGAAGATATTTAGAAACTATTCTGGAGAACTTTTGGATACTATTGTCGTTTTTTCCTACTCTGGGAGTTAATGGGTCCAATAACTGTTTGGTTAGAAGCATTCTTCCAAATATCTTTCTCTGTGTTCAACCAAACAAAGAAATTTAAACATGTTTGGAACAATTAGTTTAAGTAAATCCTGACGGAAATTTCATTTTTGGGTGAACTAACCCTTTAAATGTTACAAACGACCCATTCACCAAATTGTTCCTATAATAAAATGAACATACAATAAAATTCAACAGAATGTTTGTTTAATAAAATCATTATACAAAAAATATGAATATAAATTATTTTAAAATTTAACAAAACATAAATTATTATATTTTCAGCCACTAGCCAGACTAATAAACAAACACAGACCAGAAGTCTGTCCGGTGTATTTAAATAAACAATTTGTTGAATGGGTCGCGTTACTTAAACCACAAAAGGCCCTTTTCATAATGACGTCATTCAACATCGTATCATTGTATCAAGACTTCCGTTTTGCAACAAACAAGAAGAAGAAGAAGAAGAAGAAGAACTTCCGTTTTGCCGTCGCACTAGAATTTAACAACAGTGACTGATAATATGAGAGCGGGCAAGACATCGGTAAGATTATTATTGTGTTTGATATCAGGCATGCTAATAATACGCAATCGTATTCCGGTTTACCTGGTCTGCATGCCTCGTGAGCAGCATCCCACGGGAAAACTTCCGCTGCTCCAGATGGCCAGTCCGCTCCTGCATGGTTCTTCTACTGGTAAGCCAAAATAATACTGGGTAGACATAATATTTACTTGCTTGCTAATGTCATGTTATTTATTTTGCTTGTTATCAGAAAGAATCTACCGGAAGTTACGTTTGGGGCAAAAAAGGTACGCATGCGCAGTAACGCTTGTTTATGTTGTGGCCGATCACAGTCTCTGCTTACGCGATAAAACAGTTTTTCCTTTGCTTTTGAATTCTCACGAACACACGACAGCGTTGTCAAAATGAGGGAATTCACAGGAATACGGAAAATAAATAAAAACATTGTGCATGCCAGTCCAGTGGATGCCGATGTTGCTTTGTAAAGAATCTCGACGTTTGCTTACGACGATCCCCCATAACTTTTTGTACCTACCTAAAAACCAAACTTATTAGAAAACCGAACACTTAAACATACATCAGCATGATAAGAACTCGCTAAAATGACAAGAACCAGCTGTGGCAAAAGTATATTTAAAGTGCAATTGGACAGTGATTTCCTCTCGTTCACCTGGAGAGGGCGGGGTTTATGACCTATACAGCGGCCAGCCACCAGGGGGCAACTGAGTCGCTTTGGCTTCACTTCTCAGGTGTTTTCACACGCCTGGGCGGGACAGTCTCCACAAAAGCGCTTAGCGTTAGACCAATCACAACAGACTGGGTCAGCTTGACCAATCAGAGCGTATCAGAAGGAGGGATTTGATAGAAACATGAAATCTTCTGAGAGTTTTCAAGAGAAGAGAGACGGCGGTGAAGAAGAAAGGTCAAATACGTTAAAACCATTGACACAATAGACCACAAAATCCCAAGCATCGCTCCTCTTAAAATGTTTGACTGTTGAAACATCGCAAATCATGTTCATCTACATAGCTGTAAGAGAAACATAATGCCATTCTTTTATTAAAACAACAATGTCAAATGAATAAATGTAGTAAAGTGTACACATGTTTTTTTGTACACATGCAGCCGCATTTTACAGATTACTGCTGGTGTCTTTTCCTTTCTGCACATCTGCACGAGGGATAAATGTAATATATCAAGGTGTTTGAAAAAACAACCCTGGGAGCAAAAGCCTACAAAAGTCCAGCAGCTCTTTTTCTACTTTGTTGGGCGGAACTTGACATCTGCATTGTGAGAACCTGAACTCTTTACAAAACTGAAAAACATTTCCATTTGACCATCTAATGAGAATACAGGCATGATAAGACAGCAGTAATGATGGTGAAAATTCAGCTAAGCATCACAGACATAAATGAGAAGTATTAGGTTGAAAACCATTATTTTACAGTGTTATAACATTTCACAGTTTTGTTGTTTTTAGTCAAATAAATGGAGGCTTGGTGAGCATAACAGACTTCTTTCATAATGCTGCATAATTATAAAAAAAATGGTTATATTATAAAGTCCTTTCACACTTCACATATCGGCCTGTAGGTGGCATTCGGGCTTTATTAACAATGGTAGTTTAAACGGTGTATCAATAAATACAAGTGGAATGAACACTGATGTCTATGAGTTCATTAATGCCCATGCATGAAAATGATATGTACACTCTTTTGTGAATAAATCTAAGAAATTCAAGTTATACACAAACATTAATATATTACATATAAACTTACCACCAGGCATGCTGAAGGCTGATTATTGTGGAGATCTATTATGGGCTAATATCCACAAGAGTATAATTCTGTCATGACCTCAAGTGCAAATAGGCTTTTAGGACACATTCATGTTCAGAGAAAGGCCATCTGTCAGTATTCACTGCAGAACTATTCTGAGATGAAACGAGTTAAAATGTTGAATGTATAAAATCAATAAAGGTGACTTGAAATGCTCATGTACAATTCATAGGAAAGCAACACAATCGGCTTTATGTCATAACTGTACTCATAAGAACTCAAGAACAAGTGCAATGAGAAGAGAAAAGAATGTGATTGTTGAAATGATGTAACCCATCACAAATCTTTCCGATGCGAATTTGTAGATTTATTTCAAGATTTCCTTGGCATTGAGCAGGGTTTTCTTCACATTATGTGACCATTTTTACTCTGCCTGGTCTGCACAGAAACATGTTTTGTCATGTCAGTAGGGTCATGTCATGTGTGACTGTACCCTAACTGACCGTTAGAGGACGCACGAGCATCTTTTTTCGCTTGTTCGCTCTTCAGACTTCTGTTTGTCATGCGCAGAATATCTTTAATTTAAACCAAACACGGTTCTCCTGATGCATAAAACTACACCGCGCTTCAGTAAGCTTTGAATTTATGAACAGCATTTTGTTAATCGAATTATTCGCCGGTGAGATGTTCAGTGAAACGAAGGATAAACACAACACACAACGACTGATCCACCAGTGACCAGCAGAGATCCGACCCTCTGATCTGATGTATCTTGAACTGCAATGTGTTGTTAAACTGGCCACAGACCTTGATACTCCAAACATTCGGCGTTCAAAGTTGATTTAAAAAGGACTCATTATTTTACCACTTAACCAATCTACACTTTTTTCATGAATTGCATGTTTTTTTATAATATATGAGAGTGTACATTAATACATTTACACATCTGTATAATTGATAGGAATCTTAATCTGTTATAAGGATCATTACAATTGTAAAAAAAATATTAAAAATAAATACTATTATTTTCCTCTTTAAAACACATATATCGAGACAAATTAGCAGTTATTGGATTGGAATGATTGGATTATTGGATGATTATTAATTAATGGTTATTTGCACGTTTACGTTTTGTTTAACAAAAAAATCAACAACTTTGCATTTATTACAGAGACACAAAAAGAGCCGTGTAGAGTTAATGATATGACATTAGGCTGTAAATGCAGTTATTTGTGCAGACAAACCTTTGGTGTAACGGAACGGAACTTGTATTTTCATCAGCGCCTGAATTTATGAGCCAACAATACTGTCCACATAATAATAATATTTAACATGAATAAATGTAATTTATATTAAGATATTCAAAACTAGTTTTTATAGTTACGTCTGATATACATAAATCTAACATGTGACGTGTATTTTTGTTGTTATTTGATCACATTTAATAATTATAAGGTAGGCTTATTTTTATAACGTATGAAAAAGCATATTAAGAATTGGGCTTTTATCTCTTCAACGCTTTACCCAATATCTTTATTAGAAATGTGTTTGCTTATTCTAAATTCATTCTAATGGACGATAAATGATTTCAGAAATGATTTGATGGTCTAAAAGGGTTTGAGTGAATCTCTCGGCAGTGCAATGGAAAGGTATTGGACGCTCGCGCACGTGGCATTGAGATCTTCTGTCGTGGATAGGCTCCTCACACATCTGATGGGATGTGTTTCCGGTTAGAGCGGGCGACTGTGAGTGGTCGTAGTTCCAGAAAGAGAGGTGTCAAAACTGGTGTAACGGGGCTGCTTGCTGTCAACCCGCTGGAAACTCAGACGCGCTCTCTCCTCTCTCTATATATCAACAAGTTGACTTCTAAAATGTGCTCAGATTCGCAGGTAATGTGCGCGCTGTCATGGACACATAGATAACGTTTGTCTGTGGTTGTATTTGGAGGCGACTCGGATAGAATCCAAGCAGTGGGGCGAATATCAAAGCGCATGTTGTATGATGGATGAACAGCGAGATCAGAGTGAAGATGAGAGCAGATCGAACCTGCCTTCACCAGCCCTTCACCCGTCACAGGCTGGTGGCCACGCGCACAGGACCACCAACTTCTTCATTGAAGACATCCTGAGAGCAGATTTCGGCTACAGAAGGGCGCAGGGTCAAGGCGCGCGCGCTTCACAGACTCTACCCGATTCCAACTGCAGCACTGACAGCGTTTCATCTTCAGCCTCCTCCACCGTTTCGTGCCCGTC
Source organism: Triplophysa siluroides (assembly GCA_006030095.1). NCBI lineage: Eukaryota > Metazoa > Chordata > Actinopteri > Cypriniformes > Nemacheilidae > Triplophysa > Triplophysa siluroides. The sequence continues at coordinate 3,520,651 of VCII01000094.1, read as the reverse complement.
AAGTAAAAGACATTCTGAAGCAGACGATGCCAATGAAGTTCAGTCCCCAAAATCATCCGTTGCTTCGGATAGTGGTGAAACCTCCGCCCGGCAGGTTCTGTGGCCCGCCTGGGTTTATTGCACGAGATATTCTGACCGGCCGTCTTCTGGTAAGGCTGTCATTTATGGAACGAGCGTTGTGTTTCAGTACACAGCTTTTGTAACCCCCTCCAAAAAAATAAATGAACTCAAAGCAAGCATTCTGACATTACTTTTCATTTGGATCGTTTTTTTTCAATAGCAAAGCAAAAATGAGTGTCGATACACTTAGGCTACTGTGGGCCTGTACGTAAAACGACTTTAAGGCATACATTCTTTTCAATAGAATTGTTAATATTTCATAATGTTGCAGTCTTTTTAATATTTAAATTATTGCAGTATATAGGAATAAAACACGAGAAATGACAATAATGCAGGAATAACATAATATTTTGATTGATTAGATATCGAAAAAAATCTTTAAAATCTTTTCAATTGTTTGTATTAATCGTTGCTATACGTCAAAATCCTTTGCCACATCTTTAGAAAAAAATGAAATGTATTTTATACAGGCTAACTGAAGCGCACAGAGAGTTGAAGGGATCAAATCCATTCTAGGAACTGAACAAAAATAAATATATACTCAATCAAAATATAAAAAAAAGAATAATCAAATCATTTATTGCGCACGATTGAGCTGCCATTCTACATAGTACTGCAACTGTAGTGTTTGCCTTGCAATTCAATTGAACGCCGTTCATTCATTTCAACAGTTTCATTTTTAAATGATCATGTTAATGTTGAAGCGTTTTTATTTCCTAAAACTACGGGGTTTATATTTGAGTTATTACAAGAAAATACGTAGATTTTATTTATTTGTGAAAAAACATTACATATCTACAATCTGAAAAATGTGCTTCACGAAGCAGTACAAAAGCATTGTTGTCTAAATGGTTCCAGAACCTTTAACATCCGAAGAACCCTTTGTTACACAAAAGTTTCTTAATAGAAAAAAGTTCTTTAGATTATACAAATTGAAATGGTTAGCGATAGCGTTTTGTTATAATCTTTGAGTAAATGGTTATTTTGGGGAACCAAAAGTAGGCTAGTTCTTCTATGGCATAGCTGTAAAAAAACATTTGAAGCATTTTGTGTGTGTGTGGGCTGTTCTGTTTTTAAAACGTGCAAGGAAGAAATTATACGGTTATACCTTGACATACAAGTGCACTGCAGTTCTTGTTTAACTATGTACTGGGATAAATAATAACGGTTAAGACACCACACCTGTGGTGTCGTTGTTTTTTACTTTACTACCAGGACTTATCGCCTCCATCATAGTCTTTAAGAGCAGCGGAGTTTTTGTCTTTTGTCGCTTGAATTTGGAAAAAATATGCACAAACACTGGCCATCCAAGCCAGTATACAATCTATAATATAATATATATTATAGCCTAAAATATGCATAATCAGTAGCCACATCGTTGTTAGGAGGCACAGCTGTCTAATCGACAAAAACATGCCGTCATAAACTCATTGTAGACGCAGAAATGTTTTTATGATTTGACAGAAACGTTTACATTGATAATGAAATAGCAAATAATTTTGTATGGTTATTTGTATAATGATCGAGATCTACTGGACAGTCCGGTGATCTTTTGATGAGTTATTCATGGATTCGTCTCATTGTTGTCTTCACACAAGGCCCGAGGACCCGGAAATTGAAAAAGAAGAAAAACTCGAGTGGGGACAAGCGACCCAGAACGGCGTTCACAGCCGAGCAGCTTCAGAGACTGAAGACCGAGTTTCAGAACAGCCGTTACATCACCGAGCAACGGCGACAGGTCCTCGCGCACGAGCTCAAGCTGAACGAGTCACAAATTAAAATCTGGTTCCAGAATAAACGCGCGAAAATCAAGAAATCCACCGGATATAAGAACGGTCTGGCGCTCCAGCTGATGGCCCAGGGCCTGTATAACCATTCCACCAGCACGAGCACCCTGCACGAGACTGAGGATGAACACTAGACATCCACACGAACACCTGCTGGGGGTTTAGACCGGCGAGTGAAAACAAAACTGCATTCGATGCGGATTTTAAGGATGGTCTTTAAATCCAGATTAATACGATTTTTAGTTCCGCTCTCAGGTTTTATTTGCCTGGATTCTAGTTTGCCGATAAAACGGCTTCTTCGTGCCAAAGATTTTCGATCAACGTTTACAGTTACATTTCATGATAATCTCCTTTGCTATTTCGTCTTGGGAAAAGGGGAAACGTTCAAATGTAACATTTTATTCTTTACTATATTTAATATGTTGTATCCACATTATATTTAATAATGTGTTGTATCCAAATAAACTTTTTATACCTGAAAACTGCTATATATTTTCTCACGTGTCAAACATTTTCCGTATCTATACAAATAAAACCCATAATTACTAAACAATTTATTTAAAAAAATTGAGCAGAAACATTTAATAAATCACATTAATTGAATGCCCAATTGAACAAGACTGAATACGTTTTTTTGTTTAAACAGAAAAAATGTATTGTCAACGGAAAACGATTATTTTTAAATATAATAATAGACCATGTTAAAATGAAAATAATAATAGTAAAAAATATAATAATAATACTTCTTGTTCTTTTCAATTTAATTGTTTGTTCAATGCATTTTCTTTAAATTAAAGTGAAAGTCAGAAGAGCTTTTTTAGCTTTAGAAGACCTTTATTAGCTACTGGATAATACTTTTACTATTGCACGTTCAATAAAAGCCTATTGAAAGGTTCATTTAATATCCACAGATCCCCTCTGTTCCGCCAAAGGATTTTGTGTATGGAAAAAACACTACGAGGTGTGCACGCGCATGGCTGTGGGAGCAGTAAAGCGGGCTTCTGTGGTGTGTGTGTGTGTGTGTGGTGGGCATGCCCTTGGCTCTTAAAACCGATTAATCAAAGCAAAGATGACAGAGAATCTTGAACACTTCATCCAGATGGCAAACACTGTTTGTTGTGTTAGAAGCTCTCGGCCCGCGGCAACATTTCACCGCGTCATATGTCGTTTGCATGTCATGCAACATGTCTGTGGTTGAATTCGCTGTCGATGGTCGCGTATGCGCATGGCGCGCCCGGGCAGGCTGGACCGACTGCAGAATTACCAACTGTCAACATCAAAAGCCAGTTACACCTGATTAAGATATGGCCTGCAAATCGATCTTTTTCTATAACATCTGAAAACCACAAATGAAATAGCCTTGTGACTAATGCATGATTCCTGGCTGGAATTTAAATGATGTTTCGTGGAATGAGTTTGGTTTTAGAGGACCTAAAGGTTACATTTAAGAAACTAGTAGCAATTTTTACATGATCTTTAGAAGGGATGTTTTGTCTTTCTAAAACACATCTATATTTTTGTATCAAGAAACATTTCAAGTAGTTAGGCTTAAAGTTACTGTAGTGAGAAAAACTCTCTAGAAAGATAAAAAATCCTGCGATGAGGATTTTCGTAAAACACATAATGATGGAAACAGCAATATCCACACAAATCTGGCTGTGCATGAAATAACAAAATACACCTTTTTATTGGCTATATATTTAAAAAAATAACCAAGTGTGTGTGTGTGTGCGTGTGTGCATGTGTGCGTGCGTGCGTCCGTGTGTGTGTAAATGTAGAGTTTGGATCCAATGAGATAATTAATTGAGATTTGATAATTTTTCAATCAATTAAACTGAAGTTGGTTTTTTTTTATTTATGCCATAATAACTAAAAATAAATAAATACAGTTATCTAACACCACAAAACACAATAAAAACATGACAACATAATAAAAACATGATTTTTGAAAAAAAGTAAAAACGGAGTTATCTCTTTTTGGAAACATACTCTTCATATGTGTAGGTTATGTATGTATATAACATATATTATATTGACCTTTGAGTAGGCGGATAAAACCGTTTGAATAAATGTAGTTGAACTTGAAGAGAACCTTGAACAAACAAGCAAACACACACACACACACGTACACACACACACACACATCACGTCTAACCGATGTGGACAATCCTACTGCAAATGAATACGCAATACATTTGTAAATGCTTATGCGCTTACACCTAAATCCATTTATTCTAACTTGTAAAACTTTTACAATTTGTAAATGCTAAACTGTTCATATTGGTAAGTTAACGTCAAGTGACGCGCGAAATTGTTATGTCTGAGTAATGCAATACCAGAGTAATAAATCATATTAAAGTTATGTGTTTAATACGTTTTTGCTAAACAGCTGAGCATTTGAAGCTTTAATTCTTAAATATGTGCTTTTTATAATTTGGCATTATTCAGCCCTACTTCAGTTTCTGGTTGTTGCCTATACATGTTATTTGACATGCTTTTGAAATAGTTTTGTTTGAGGGTTCACAATGTATTTTCCATGAGTTTTATTTGTTGTGGAAAATAACTCTTTTAAGAAGTAGCCTATTATTGAACGGTAAACACATCACACACGCATGATTTCGGCATCCCCGTGCCCAGTGAGCAGTGGACGCGCACACATCTCATGTGTGTCTGCAGGGGCTTGGGTTTCCACGGGCAGTATTTCGGGAATGGAGTTTCTCCCGGAGCGTGGATAACATGTTTAAAACCCCGTCACAACTGTCTGTGTGGTCCGCCGAGCATCTGTCCACCAGCACAACTTCCATGATGTGAATCATAGAAATAGAATTTTAAAGTTTTACAAAATTAATATTGAATTTGAACTATATGAATTTATAGTCTGTTTAATATTCGACCTGTGTTTCTATCTCCTTTATCTTAAATGTGTGCTTTCACTGTGCGTGCGTGTCTGTGTGTGTGTGTGTGTGTGTGTGTGTGTGTGTGCGCGTGCTTGTCTGTGTGTCCGTGCGTCCGTGTGTGTGTGTCTATGTTTATGTGTGATAGTACGTGTGCATATTGTGTGTGTGGAGCGTTTGTATGTGGGTGTGTCTGTCTTCTGTGTTTTCACCTTTTTCTTGTTTTTACAGGTATAACTTTAATTGATTTGCTTGTAGTCAATATGTCTCATGTTCAGCTGCTTTGTAACAAAGAAAATTGTAAAAAGCGCCATATAAATAAAGTTGAGTTGAGTTGAATAAAACGCAGGATAAAACATATAGATGTGTTTTTATTCATGTGAAAGAAACACAGTAATATTTCATAAACGACATTGTTTTAGTTTTGAGCAGATTATTTAGCAAAATGGATAAGTCAACAACTAGCTGAATAATAAGGATCAATGACACATTTCTTCTTGGGTTATTGAAATTGATTTAAATTTGGCTTGTTGAAAAAATATTAATATTTTAAATATTGAAAAACATGTTTGAGGTGATTATACTTTTCTCATTTTTTCCCGATTTACATTAATCTGTTTTTGTAAATTTGCCATTAAACAAAGATCAGGCTGCTGTTGCTATAATGGGGTTCCTCCTCATGCATAAAGATTAGTACTATACTACTAAATACACCACATCTTATTTTGCCAACAATGTAGATTAGTATTTATGTGATTATTCATCTCTTCTATCCTCATACATACGCTGTAGAAAAACAACTTAAAAACTTAAATTAAACAGCTTCATGAAATGTTTAAGTTAAATCAAATTAGCTTTATAAGTCAATTAAACATAAAAGATATTGAACTGACTTTAAAAAATCTAGATGTATGTTACAACTCCTTTTTTAAGTCAATTCAATATGATGAAGTTCAATTGAATCATAAAGCTAATTTGACATAACTTAAACATTAATGAAGCTGAAATTGGTGATTGTTTTACAGTGTAACATTATTTTACATTTTGAACTACACAGAATAGATATAAAATCAAGACAATTTTAGAGAAAAAATGAATAATTATGTCTGTCACAGCCAGACATGACAAAACCCCAAGATTGAACACATGAGGGAGATACAATTCCTACATTTTTGTAAACTTTCATGATGGACAGTTCTGTCTGTGCGTCACTGGATCAGTTTACTATTTTAATCAAAACTTTCAATGGCTCTTGTTGTAATAATGATACATTAAAAAGAGATAAGAAAGTTAGTAACAAGCAAATGTCTGTTGAAACACTGTCTGTAAACACGGCACTATAAACGGTGAAGATAAAATATCACATTTCAGTGGTGAGAGCTGTCGACTGAAAGCACTTTCTGTTCGACTCATCTTAGTTTGCTGCATACTGATGCTTCAAAAAGACATATTATAATACTCTTTCACGCAGAGAGTTTACAACAAATGTGTAAAAACTAAATGAGTGCATGGGAAGTTTAAAAAGTATAAAGATGTGACAGCCTAGAGTTGTTAACAGGCTGTTAACAGTCCAATTAATCTCTATAGTCTGATCAAAAGATGATTGAGAGTGACTTCCTCACACACAATAGAAACCTGTATGCTACTGTATTTTAGATCATATTCGTCCAGCAGCAGTATGTGAGGGTTGAAATAGTCGTGTGTGTAAATGCTCTCCGTAGCCTTGTGTTAACGGCACTTTATGTTCAAGGCTTTCAACACACATACAATGTGTCATGAAATGCTCTGTATAGTCATGTTATTTGAATCGTCTTGTAAAAAGGAAGCGGTTTCAGCACAAGCATCCTGCCGCGTGAGAAATGGCCTTATATCTTGTCACGGCACAGGAAAACAGATAATTGCAATTTTTACCATGTGCCAATCACTGATCTCCACCCCTTTCTTCCACACATCACATCTGCACACATGACACTACAGATTCCTTTGACTTCCAGCGTTGATGCAGAGCAGACGGCCTTTAAATTGCAGCGTGTGCACGTCTGCAGGATGTCCTGATGTTGTCAGCAGGTAGTCTACCTGTTATTACTGTTTCTCTGTCCAGACAGCCAGAGAGAGAGAGAGACAGAGAGCGGACATTCAGCCCAGCCTCAAATCACACACACCCAGCGAGAGAGACAGCGATGAGACACAGATCCACCTCAGTAATAAATCTCAGCGGTGTCGGTTCAGATGCTATCAGCCAATGTGGTCAACCTGTGTCATCCATAATACACACACACACATTACAACATTCACTGACACACAGTCTGAGATGGATTATTTCTGTTAAGATGTAGGAAACAGAGAGAGAGAGAGAGGACGAGATTCAATCAGATAAGAGTGATACTGAACAGAGTCGAGCCTCAGGCCATCACACGCACGCACACACACGTTTAAATGAATACTTTTCATCATAAACATGTTTATTTCGAGTTTTTTAAATGTTTGTTTTCTTATAAGTTCGCTGTATTTTTTTACATATTACTACTTAATCAAACCAACTCTTTCAAATACACCCGGACAAATTCACATGTCACTCACCTTGATTCCATTATTTATTATGTGCCTGTTTTAACTAAACTGCTTTTCTATTATAAAATATAATAGCAATTACACTTTTGTTTACACTCTTGTGAACACAATGTCTTGTTATTGTTTACACACAGAATGTTTTTCATGGTGTTAATGGTGAAAACTGATGTCCAGGCATGTAATATTTGCTTTAAATGCTCCCTCAGGTTAGATCATCAAAATGTGGAGAGTATGGAACAAAACATACAACAAAAACCACTAAACTTTGACAGTGTTTTTACAAACAATTCTCCTTGACCTGAACTCAGTAAGCTCTGCTTATGTGTCTGTTTACACTCCAAACACAACTACACAACACACATCTTTAATATTAGAATACAAATATATGAGCGAAAGATATCAATTGGCCAAAGTAGGATATCTCGTTTAAACACAGATGTATATCTGTGAATGTACACACAGAATTATTCTTTATTTTACAAAAGTTTATTTTATAGAGATTTTGGAGTATTGAATCAGTCATGTTCAGATTAGTGTCATGATTCATTGGGTAATTGATTCATGTAATGGGAATTTGATTCAGTGTGCTGTTTGAGAGGTTAATGACCTAATGAGGTGAAATAAATTCATTAACCTCTACATCAAATCACCCGACTCTTAACCCTCATTACAACCACAGGGTCAGAGGTCAACATGACAGGAGTCCATCTGCTACACACACACACACGCGCATGCACAAAGAGACACACTAGGTCTGTCTGCTTTTATATGACAATGAGCTGCCCATAACCTCAATCAAACAAACATCCAACACAGAATTAAATGATCAGAAAATTCCCCCACAACTTCTTTGAAACTGTTACAAAACCAATGACATTTCTGCTCGAAATTACAGAAAGATCTGCAGCAGCTGAATCGGTCCAGACGACACCTAACTCCAATGAAATGATATCAATACATTACAGTCACTTCACATCTGACAATCTTCTTTCTGTGTCCTAGAGCTAAAAACATCTACACTTGCAGCAGAAAATTACTGAATAACAATCAAAACAATTCACTACAGAAACAATGCACAAAACAATAAACCGATGTGTGAATAAAGGATCTTTATTCAGGTGAATAGAGGGCGTAAAATCTGTCATTGCATTAAATCTATTAGTTCGATGAATTCAAGTGTTCCGTGAATTTCTATCTGGAACAAAATTGAAATCAGGTACGGTTTCTAGTGTTCGAGTCTAATGGAAAGATGGACACATGCAGTGTGTTAGCACAAGTGACTGTGGGTGGCAAAGACGGCACAGTTGCTATGAGCTCTATGACCTATCCAGGGTCAAAGGTGAATGATTTATCAGGAATGAGGTTAGTAAGTGTTTTAAATAGACTTCATAAGTCCTCCCCACCCCCCACCTGCTCGTGAGAAACACCTGACCCACCCACACACACACACAGATGGAAATATAACAACAGCGATGATTTGGTCTTATCTTCCATCAGAAACATTGAGAGGGGATAGGGTCCAAATGAGTGAATGCTAACATTTACATTGACTAAGAATAATAACAGCCGTAGGATTGTTCAGTGTCACCTCATGTTAGCTGATGCAAATACAACCTGATTGTAAAGTGTTGTCTTTATTTATGTATGTAATCAGTAGGGTAAAACATTAGGTTTTCAGGTTTTTTTATCTGTCGGTTTTGTCACTTAACACACGCACACATGTATAGAAACAGAGGTTCAATACATATAGATTGTCAGGAGCTGAATGAAGGAGCCCCGTTGTTCAGATTGTTAGTCTAGACGTTTCGCTCCGTATCCCTCTCTCTCTCTCTCTCTCTCTCTCTCTCTCTCTCGCTTTATGTCTGCCTCCTGCAGAGCGTAAAGAAAAGAAGAAGCTTCTTCACTTCCAAAACATGCAGAGGTCTTGCCATGTGTGTCATATACACTGTGAACTCTGATCACTCATGCTTAACAACAACAGCACACTCATCTGTGTATTATTAAATTGGATTGTTTTTTCTTGTTTAAATAAATTAAAACGTGTATCTGAAATATTAAACACATTTTTCAACAGTCATTAACTTTGTTTTATAAGGAGGTGTTAATCGTTTGAAATGATATTATCATTATTGATACACAGCTTACACATGCACGTGAGACAATCAGACTCATTGGATGTGGTTAAATCAACACTTTGTTGTAGAACAACTCTTAACTGGATGAATTCTACTGCCGCTGCTACCTGAGCAGCCTCATAGCGGCTAAAACCATTCTCTGTAAGTTCCATAAAAAGACAGAAACCAAGTGAATGGAAACCCCCGACCGATGAAACGTATTTCAACATGTGCGTGTGCTGATTTGCTTGTAAAAAGAAAAGCTTTTTAAGTTGATGCTGTAGTTTCTGTCTTCATGAAAACTGTGGCTTCTCTCAGTTCAGAAAGCATTCACACACTTATATAAAGTCGCGAGTAGTTTGTTGTTTCCAGTGATGCAGTGATGGTTACTAGGGATGCAACAATATCAAACTCTCGCTGACCGATAATACCTCGGGATAAAGCCTGCGCTACGATATTTATTGCAATATTTAAAATGACAAATGATGACTTGGCAACTACAATAAGCATCCTTTTTTCTTTATCCTCTAATCATAACTGTTGCTAAGAGGTATGAGTTAAATATGAGATGGTCAAATGACCTCAAAATCCCTTTTATAAAATAAAATCATTTCACCAGATGGACCTTTCCAAAGGAAACATCGATTATTTTTCTAACATTCTGTTTGTTAGGCCCGGAAGACCTATCGCTTCATACAGTCATGTGACCACGATCATATTGAGAGAATTCTGCTTTTGCGATAAAACGATTCTGATGATATTGTTTCAACCGTCGTGGTTACACAGTGCGTTACGTCGTTGTTTGGGGAAACACACCCAAGATGACTCTGTCTAGGACCCCAATAGCCATTCTATTCTCTTTAGGTGCAACAGTGTACTTTTTGGAAAGAGAACCGCCCTAGTGCAGATTTTGTACCTTTCTTCCGAGACTTTACTGTGAAATGAATCATTTGACTTAAATCATACAGCTAAACTGCTAAGTCTATAAGCAAACACTTTCCCAATCAGACCATTTCAGTTTCATTTATTGCTCTTATGAAAATAAATCATGGACGGATTATATATGATTGCCTTGAATAATAACCATAAACTACAAATAAAACAAAACAACCATGCTTACTGTAGCTTAATGATGCTATCTGTAGTGAAACTGTGGTCATACCAATGGATTTGACTACAATCAAACCAGAGTTCATTTTCATAAGGGTGTTGACCACTGATCTGATATTTACTGGCGTCTGTGGCTCTGCCTGAATATATTATATCTTAAAATTGTAATTATATCAAATATTTTTAAGCAAATGCTGACCTTTACAGGCATTATTGTAATGATCATCCTCCAGCACTGATCCCAGACCTGCAGGCGACACGCAGACACAGTGTTCATTACTCACATTCAGTCAGGTATTTGCTCTCAGCACATGAACACACCTCCTGTATGAACACGTGTGTGTGTGCGTTTGTGTGTGTGTGTCCATGCGTGTGTATGCGTGTCCGAGTGTGTGTGCGTGAGTGTGCGTATATCTCATATATGTGCAGGATGACTGAAGATAGATAGAAAAGGTCCAGATGTGCTGACTTTTGGACATCGTGTGATGTGCTTCATGAAAATATGATGTCAAACCTGTAGAAATCAGGTGTGTTACGTAACCACATGCCCATTCAAAGAGCAGAATTCATTTTATTTTGAAATGATAATTATAGAACGACTACGAAGCAGATTTTGAATTCGCCTACAGGCGTAGCCATTTTCTCATGTGAAGGAACACCCAAAAAGCAAATGATTTTAACACCCACAGATCACATTTGAAACACAACACATTCCTCACATAAATAACAAACTCAGTTCAAGTTGATCCTGACGGCAGCGTGTGACTGTATTTAGGTTCTGTGTCGCTTGTGTTTCTCACACTCTCTGTATGATCAGTTCTGACTGGTGGCCCAACTCCCCCTGACCTTTGACCTCAGGACAGGTGGCTCCAGTGCAGTTTAAAAGCAGTTATTTGACCTCACTCACACCCAACAGACACCAGGGGCCTCATTTATAAAGCATGCGTGCACACAGATTTGATCACAGAGTATGCGCACGCAAAAATCCATGGGAATGGCACATTTATAAAAACGGTCTTTGACGTGTGCTTTTTCATATATCAATGACATTAATTAGACACCCATTACAAGGCAGAGAGCTGAAACTGTTCAGCTGCGCAGATGTCCCGTCTGATAGAGAGGCGTACACGTTGTGCATACGTCCGTTCTATGAATCACACATACGCACTTTGAGATCATAAGATCAAATTGAGGACGGCATTTGATAAAAAAGGCCCCAGCACATCAGAATCTTCATTGGTATTCAGTCGAGCACTATAAACGTATTAAAACAATCCTGTGATCTTCTGAAGAAATCATTTACACAACGGTCCAATTACAAAAATACACCCAATTGTTTTCACAGTTAATGATAAAAAGGTGTGAAAATGAATAGATTCACATATGGTGCTGTAAACTCAATGTTAATAATTTCACACATTATTCATTCACAACATTTCAAATCTGCTGTTGTCCTGCATGAATCATCAGCGTGAGTAAAGAAAGAAAGACTTCATTTTTGCCTTGTCAAAGTTACAAAGTTTACATGAAGTAAGTTCAAATGCTTGAACAGAATGTGTGTTACACGCAGACATTTTCAGAGATGAAACAGCAGCGTAACGGTGATGACACATTCACCACAGGCTCTTACACCTGGAGTTTCAGCTACAGCACCTGAAACCATTCAAACCATCTGTGAGATTGAACACATGTATGTTCTGTGTCATTCTCTGATACAACAGCGTTTAAGTGTAGAAAACTATCATTTACATTTATTCACTTAGCAAATCCTTTTATCCAAAATAACATTGAACATTTTGTTTCAGCATCCAAAACAAAGCTTTAGATTTTAATGAAGCTAGAGAAAAAAGAGAGACTATTTAATGTGCCACTAAAACACGGTTGTACGTAGAAATAGAAAGTATCTATATGTATAAATATATATTTTACATGTAGAAAGTCATGTTTTTCCCACCAGTCTTCAAACACTATGGCTGTTAAATGTGAGACATTTGCAGAGATGTATTTATTCATCTTTTTTACAGTGTTTGAAGCCAGTTAGAAGTATTTTAAGACTGATATTACATTCAGATTAGATCAGGTAGTGTAGGGACATTCTAGTAGTATCATTTGTTTTTGATTAAAAACATTTTAAAAAATGAAAACGTATAGCTGTGCAAGTAATGTTCCAATCCATTTCCATAACAGAATATCGCATCATGTTTCAAATATTTATACGTCACTCCCTTAAAAAGGTCAGAACGACCAAAGTGTTATTTTCTCTTTTATTTAGAGCATGTTTTTCATAACAAATTGAAATCATTCAACTGAAATTAAAATATGAATATATATATATATATATATTTATGCAGTAAACAGTTAAAACCCTTGGTAAATCTATTAAATCAAAGTGGTTTAAGAGGAAGATATATTTAAATGGAAAGAGTGAGCGTGAGGTAGTGCCATATTGTTTATTATTGTACACTACACACTTTATAATAGATGAGATTTCCATCTAGTCCAGAGGTGCTATTTTAACTCTCAAGCATTTGTTGTTTAAATCAGAGAAAATCTTACTTTACTGCATTATAAAGCATATGTCATACTTCATGCTGCATTACATTTCATAAATGCACGTTGTTTTTATTTTTCTTTAATATTTAGGTACATTCAAAATCTAGTACCTTCTTATATTTACTCAAGTATTTTACTCAAATATTAAGTAGAAAGTAGGCCTACTAGATGTTTTTAATGCAACTATAAGGTAAAATAATTGAACAATTATGATTTAGTAAGAAGTATGATATATGCTACATTATGATACTTCAGTACTGAAGTAAAATTTGTCCTTAGTAAAAACACTGTAAAAATACTGCTCTCTCCTTTCTCCTAAATTGCCTGTGTGCTTCTCACCGGCTGGTGGACAATAGTGTTCTCAGAAGTGTGTGTTGGGTTTACATTTAGAAGAATATTCCTTCATTGTGACACTGCTGGACATGTTTGTGTTGATCACATGAAAGCCTTCAGCTCTGGCCGTGAGGACGCACGCACTGATTTTAGGAGATCTGACACTGCTGCAACATTACTAAAGCAAAAGAGATCATGTGTTTTACCTTTAAACAACATGACTAAATAACACATAAACAAACAAATAAAGGGTTATAGGATAGAGGAAATGTGTCAATTCACAGACACAGTAGATTCAATGATCTACATTATTACAAATAATATCATGGTACAGATATGATGCCATATGAAGAGTTTGGTCCAAAAATGAGATAATAAAAATCATGTTTTTATTGTGTTTGTTATGTGTATTTTTGAGTTATTTTTTATTGAATTGAATTGTAATGCACAATAAAAAAACATGATTTTTGCAAAATCTTAAAAGCAGAGTTATCTCATTTTGCAACCAAACTCTTCATATACTATACTTGATGATTACTGAATCATTTTCGTGTTCATGTATCATATGCTGTTTCCATGAAATGTTTCATGTGTGTGTGATGACAGAACTGGATTGTGTCAAGACGAACACACTTTTATCAAACATTGCGTGCAGTTTAACCTATTCTAATTCTTCAGGATATATTCCTGTGATGGTATCTGACGCTAAACCACATCACTTAACTACTGAATGATGATGAGGATATTTGTCTGTTGTTATGGCTGCTCATTGTCACGAGAGGCGTTTGAGGCACACACACACTCTCTGTGAATCTACAGTATCTGCTGCTCTCTGTGTTCATACGAGAATCAAGCGTCAGATGCTCATCCATGAGAAAACAAACTGGTGGAACTCATGTGCAGTGAGACGTGAAGAGACACCACATCACACGTGTGTAACGCTTGAAATACACAACATCAGTGTTCGGGGTGAATGAGAAATGTTGAGTGATGTCAGTAAGCAGGACACAGAGCTGCAGGAGATTCAAAGGGTCAGATGTATAATGAAGGATGCACACAGCAGCTCTACACTAATCCATTCAACCCAGAAGATTCATTTGAGAAAGAAGCTTTCACGCTAACCAAACTATACCACATGTTCTTATCAAATCCAAAGAGGTTTATGTACCTAATGTCTTTTGTTTTATGAAAAGCTTTTGCAAATGGTTTCAAAATACAATTCTTTAATACTACAGCATCATTTCTAAACCTATTCTGGTGTGTCATATAATGCCTGATTCTGACAAAACTGTATTCATTTATTCTTACAAACAATTCAAGACACTTACCATACTGGCAAACAAAAAAAGAATGTGAAGATGTGAACTCAGGATCAGGATGAGAGAGAGAGAGAACTTCTCACAGGTGTTTGAGGATAAATCCAGCGCTCGACACTTTCTTCACACTCTCTTGTGGTGGATATAATGGATTAACCTCTGTAGTGTGTTTGCCATGAATGTGTGATATATTTCTGGAGAGATAGTGATGATGCTCTGACACAGGACCACACACACACACACAGCAGAACATCAGCCTGTAAATCTCACACACGCTATGTACATGCATTCAAAGAAAATATACTATAAACTCTAAATAATTACACTATATTGAGCTATAATATCAACTATGATGTTTATAAACAGTACTTCAAGACATATACAGTGAGTGTACTTTCAGACAAAGTGTCTTATGGTCATAATAGTAATGTAATCAATCTTTTAATAATGCAAATGTCATAATAACAAATGTAACATCAACCTTCAATAGCAGTAAATGTGCTGAAATGTAAACCACAAGGCAGAGATTCACATTCAGTTTCTGTAGAATAACTCATTGTAACACTTAATGAAACTTTACTCAGTATCTTCAAAAAAAATAAAACATGAAATAAAAACAGGCATGATAATACAGAAATAATTTCCCTTAATGTATGTGAGGTCATGGAACAGACCGTGTCTCTCTGAGCTTTCAGTTTCATTAAGGCTTCAGTAAAACTCAATGGAATGCGAGTCCAAATCAATTTCATGTGAACTCTGAAATGCAAATGTTTTTATCTAAGGTGATTCTAATAGAAGCAAGATGTTATAACTATAGGTACAAATCATCTTAAAGGGACAGTTCACACAAAAATATAAATTCTGTCATTTATTCTCTCTCATGCAGTTGTAAATCTGCTCTAAATGCGAGTCTTTCTTCGGTGAAACACACAAGAAGATATTTAGAGAAATGTCTAAGTGATTTTGTGTCTGTACGATGGAAGTCAATGGGGTTCAGTGTTGTTTGATTATCAACATTCTTTAAAATATCTTCTGTTGTGTTCCGAAGAAGAAGAAAAAAGGTTTTGAGTGAACTATCCCTATAAGCAATGTTATCAAGGATTAAAGTTTTCATAAAACACTTGTTCAATTTTTTACTTCTGATCACAGCAGCAGGGTGAGTGACATTGAACTGTTGCAGATTCTTGTGAAGTGAGCTCGTCTGTGTGTGTTGTGCTCTGACGCCCTCTGGTGGTGAACATGAGAAGTGTTATAATGTTTTATATTCCACAGTTTTTGGTGTAAAAAACAGTTCAAATATTTGGAAGATCATATAGAAAAACAGTAAAAAAGTGTGTGTGAAGAGAAAAGGTGCGTTTGACTTCATGCATTTCTGCACAGGCTAATCGGCGTATGACATCAACGTCCTATGAGAGCGAAATGCAAGCACACGATAAGCACCGATCGGCCTGCACAGTAACGCATGAAGTCCAAAACACCTAAGAATGTTTCTTTTGTCCGTGACGTGTGTACATATTCAGTCTTATTGGCCACACACACCGGAGTCTAGCTCTGTCAGTTCAACCAATCACAGTCAGTTTGGCACTTCACCACTTGCAGACAGTACGCGGGCATGTGTTAATGACCCCGGCGTCACAGACACACTCAGAAGCCAAGGAGTCAGAATACATGATAACACTGATCCGTCCTCGAACCCTCAGATGATCACAGAGCTTTTATTTCATTCGGTTAATCCTGATGAATTTTCTCCTGGCTGACTTTGTGCTCGTACTGCGGAGAAAAAGAGAAACGCATCAACAAACGCCGGTGATCTTAAGAGAAAAGACGCACTACGAGTGTTTATGATAGTTTACCAGTGCCAGCTGTCGTCCGATGTTCCCCACAGTTATCACCCCGGCAAAGAAGATACACGGCAGCCACGAGCGAATGTACAGGAAGTCCGGCGAGGTGTATCTGCACACGTACACAAAAGAACACATGATGAAACAGACGTGCACGCGTGTGTTCGATGAATGAGATTACCAGAGACGCTCACTGAAACACGCCGTTGTAAACCAGCAGCTGTGTGGCCAGTGTGGCCAGTATGGTGATGATGACTCCCAGTCCAAACCCGCTGCGAGACCGATCAAACGTCCACCACAGACCCACAGACAGAGCGGCCAGCGTCAACGACAGCTGCACGTTATTCGCAAAATCCACCTTCTGACAGCAACAACGTTAAAGATCACAAATCTTAATTCTGTCACATGTCACGACTGATCTGAAGACAGTGAGGATGAGTGACGGAGAGATCAGCTGAGTCTCTGTGTGCTTGATATAACAAAACTTTCCATCTCAAAATCGACCTGCTACGTCTGAGTGACCGACATGTGGGGAATCTTACTGTAGCTGGTTGGCTAACTTTTCTGACTGCGATCCAGATGTTCGGTCATAGACCTCGGAATCTGTCTGCGACACCAACATCGAAACAAAGAGGCCGTGTTGCGTGAGCACGTCTTCAGAGAAGAAGAGTACGAGACGGAAGGATACAGCGCTGGCGTGATTTATGCCCACGAAGACGGCCACGCAGCGCATGACATTGGACCACTCCCTCTTCAGGTTGTGCGGCTCTCCCAGATGACTGTCCATACACGGGTACAGCAAACCTATCAACGCTGGACAAACCACAGCAAACGCTTTCAATCAAACTCCTCACGGATGGATCTTTGACACGCAAGCGTTGTGTTTGTGTACCTGCGGCCGTTCCACAGCAGGGCGGGACCCACCAGGCGGATGAGAAGATGCTGCTGATGACGTCAGGAGGGAAGAGAGTGACGTTACGCTGCACCTGTAACAGGTTGAGCACCAGCGCTAAGAAGACGCCCACCGTGAAGAGCGCGGCAGCGCGGATCAGCAGGTTTACGGTGCGGTTGGTGATCATGCTGACGTAAGGACCCCGTCGCACTGAAACTCCACCCCTCGCTGCAGAAATCTCCGACATGACACACGAGATCCTTCATCTGCTGCCGTCACGTCACGTCACATCACACTCCTGCACATCACATCATCAGCATCAACTCATGGCCATTTCTCTGGAAATCTACTCGAAAATAAATACACATTCAACAGCATCTTCAGACAAGTGTTTTATGGGAATCACCGTGTCATGAATAATTCAGAAACAGTGTCTTCTCATTGGATAAAGCCCCACAGTAGCATGAATATTCAACAAACACAAATTAAAAAGTATGCCAAGAAACAAAAAACATCTGAGGGACAATAATTGAAAATGTATATGGATGGATGCTACTTAACATTGTCTATTACGATCTATACTATACCACCTGTAAGCATCTCGAGTGGTTCATGACCCTTTATCCAGTTACATTATCTTGTTCTTCACAACATCACATGTTTAGGTTAAGATAAGCATGAAGAAAAAGGAAAAGTGTGAAGACTTTTGTATCACGCACTTAAAGTAAACACTAATCACTTCACGTTCAGCACACGTGGTTAAATATGTCAGGGAGCGATCAAAGGCCACATCAGCAGCAGGCCATTACAGTACTCACCTCAGTTACTCTGTTACTCTGTTACTATGACAGTAACGAAGAGACATGTGATAACAGTTATAACTGAACCTGTACTTGTTAGAAATCAAGATCATGGTGGGCGCTGAAACAGGGTCGACGTGGACGACCATCATAGCACATTGACCCAGTGCGGGGCAACACACTAAACCTGTCGTCACTGACTGCTCGTGTGATTACTGTCTTATCGAAGAATAATATCACTTACCTGTGTGGTGTTTTAAGGGACCTTGTCTCTCCCTGAACAAAAACAATAAAGCCCTGAACGAACGGAACACTGTTACGTGAGGATAAAGCCGTAAACTTCCGCCCCGCTGATCACGCGGGTGACGCATCCTGTCAGCAACCAATCAGAGGTGCAAGAAAGTGACGTAGTAAAAGCGGGATCGTGAGCCCTAACATGATTTGAGCTAAAAAACACGATGTCGGCTTTTCAGTGTGGGCTACGCTTAATGTTGAATAAATTCTGCGTTAGAAAAGTGAATAAAGTGTAAATGTAAAAATAAACTCATTGGCGTTATATGAACACCAGCCAAATCCATTTTTATATTTTATCGAATGTAGAATAAGTACACGAGATACATAGAACGTAATTCTGTCAGAACAGATGATCCACACTTGTTTAAATTTGGACATCTCGACGACGCTAACCTGCCACACACACAAATCTCGCGTGACTTCATTCGCCTCTTCTCGCCTCCCATTTCCGTTCTGAATTCACATTCCCGCCATCATCGACCGCTCGTGGGGCTCGAGCGCAGAAAACATCATACCCGGCAAAACTCATACACTGACACTACACCGCACTGAGAGGATTTAACGATTCTTCCGCGCTTTTCGCAGGAATTCTCGTTCAGCAGGTAAATGGTATGTTGTTTCTGAGGTAAATTTGACCACATTTCATCCGAATGGTCAGTTACGTTAGCTGAACCGAGCCTGTCAAACGGCCCGAGCTGCTAATGCTAGTTAATTAGCTGTGTGTACGTAACGCGCGTGTCTCTGTATGGAGCGTGTACATACTGTAGAAATAAACGCGCGGTTTAGTCATAAACTGCGTTTCTTTTTTTAAGTTAACGGTGTGAATGCGTGAAATACCGCGAGGTGTGCGCGCACGCGAGACAAGCTGATTCATTTAAAGCGCGCGTGAACTCTGTTTACTTTAGGCTTCCGTTCATGTTAGTGCATGTGATTTAAAAAGCGTGTAAATGAAAGTGACACGCGTTGTTTTGATGCATGACTGTGCTGTTAGTTAGGTTTAAAGTGACACAAGGTTGTCTTTTTTGAGCTAATAGACTGCAACATGTTTATAGTCGTGTAAGTTATTATTCGCCTTGTGCTGTCGGTTATCTGTTATTAACCGTTTTATTATATTATTAAGCTGTGTTCGTGAAGTGCAATGTCTGTGTTTGTGTCTCTAAACCTGGTCTTCGTGTGTTTTGTTGAAGATCACCGGCCTCATCTGTTCACCATCAGCTGTGTCTCTAGCTTCATTCATTCATGGCTGTCGCAGTCCCCAAGCTGACCAGCGGCGGTCCTGTCCATATCCGTATCAAGTCCGGTGAGTTTGGGACCAGCAAATGGAAAGAAGGGGTCTTTGAAATCCACGAGAGAGACAACAAGACCAATCTGTTGTTGAAATTTAACAGCGGCGGTGCTCCGAAAAGCTTTCAGGTTCGGATGTCTGTCTTTGCTCTTTTGTTTGTGTTTCTTGGAGACTAGCGTTGTGTTTTAACGGATGCTCTTCTGCTCATTTCTGAACAGCTGAATCCCAGTGTGAAGGTTTTGTGGTCTTCGTCGCCCAGCGCGCACCGCGTGACTATAACGCTGAAAGAATGTGTTGTCTTTTTGGAAAAACTCCCCACATTGGTTGAGAAAAGAATGAAGGAATATTTTGAAACGATGAAGCATAGTAAACAAACAGGTATGACGTCGAGTGTTTTTTTTCTTGTTGTTACAGCTCCGTCTGTTCTTTTTCACACGTCACATATGTTGTTTCTCCTTTGTGATCTTTTTAGCTTTAAAGACTAACCAGGGAAGTGCCAGTTTTGGATTGGTGCTTGGCAATCGCACATCACAGAATGACACTGGCCTCTCTCCGTCACAGGTCCCATAAATTCTCCAGCAAAATATGCTCAGGAACACATGCGAGTTCTCGATGAAATATTGTTTTTTTTTTCATTTCAGACCACCCCAAGACGTCCGAGTATGGACAACAGAGAGGACAGCACACCCCGAAAGCCTCTAGGGAGCCCCAGTCGAGTGACTTCAACACCCGGTCGCAATGGACTCTCAGAGATTAGGTTAGTCTATGCGTCATTAACAGCACCTAGAGTCTCTTTAGTGTGTCAGAATATTGTTAATTTATATTGTTCCAATATCAAAGTGGTGTGATTGTTTTCTGGGTGTCTCTGTACACTGTTAAACATCAGATTTAGGTGTTGTTTCTGATGTGATACCTGTTGCTGTTCATTAGGAGTGAAAAGCGGAAAAGACTCATGAACTCTGATGGTGACATGACTGAAGACTATCCCAAAGAAAACGACTCCTCGAGGTACAGAACTCTCACTTCACTCTTGGTTTAGAAGTCTGCTTCAAATAATTCAAGTTAATGGTTTTCTCATTTTGCTTGTGTTCAGCAACAACAAGGCCATCACAGACACACCCAGAAAGTTCCTCATGAGCTGCAAAGACAAGCTGAAGCAGGCAGAGGAGAACCGGGCCGCAGGTTAGTGGTTGGTCATCTTTTGTCTCAAGGCCCTTCCTCCTCAGCACTGACACGTGTTTGATTTTATTTCCTCAGCTCCACACATTTCTGCTCCCCTCCAGCCAACATCCTTTTATGGGAGTAGATCAGGAACTAAAGACTACACACAAACCCATTCATTTCTGGACAGGTAAAGATCTTCTGGATTCATGTTGCTTGTCATTTTTTTTTGGTGCACTTTCAATAACACGCACGCTTGCTTTCAGTGCAGATAATGACAAGTTCCAAAAGTCTGCGCCGTTCTTGCTATATGCTGTGATTTTGGTTATATTACTTTTGTATTCTTTTTTTGTATCAAGCAGCGCAAAGTTCAGTCTAAGTAACGAACCACATTTACAGACCACGTGTTGATTAATATTTAAGTGCCCAAACAAGTGACAAATGTTTGGCAACTGCGCTCATATGTGTCAGGGGTTTCAGTACCCAACCCTAAAAATGATAAATCATATTTTCTGCTACGCCACTGCCCATATAACCAAAATGGCATGATGCCCATTGCATAACACCTCTGCGAAGATTCGACTGTGAGATTGGTAGTCGAATAAGGTTTCTCCTATCGAAGCTTCGACTTTTCGGGGTCACCCCTAGTTTACAGTGTATTCGATGGTAAATAGTGATGGTCAATGAAAGCTCCATTCAATGCTCTTCAACTGTTTTTCTCGTACAGGTCCAGCGGTACAGGCCTGTGTCCCTCTGCCAAGAGAAGCCTGATCTTACCCAATCACTCAACTCCTTTTAAAAAGGTGCGTCATACACTGGATTACGGTGGTTGGAATAAACCCCGGCTGTCCACGCTGGCTCAACCACAGCCTCCACTGCAAGGGTTAGTGCTTTATAATTCACACACTTTTTGATGTCTGTATGACAGTTTCATGTATTTATAGTTTTTTTGTACAAAACGTAGATTCTCCAACCTTGGGAATACATGTTACATGAACGCCATCCTCCAGTCGCTTTTTAGCCTGCCTTCATTCTCAAACGATCTGCTGAAGCAGGGGATTACATGGAAGAGACTGCCCATCAATGCCCTTCTGAGGTACTGCTGACGTGTCATTGCATGACACATACCATGATGTCACATTTTTTGTGTTTTCATTACTAAACATAGTAAGCTACTTCATAGGATGCGTGATGAGTGTGTCGTCCCGGTGAAGTTGTTCAATCATTTGGTTGTGCTTTGTTTTCCTGTGAAGGCGTTTTGCTCACCTGCTGGCTAAGAAAGATATCTCGTCTCCAGAAGTGAAGAAGGATCTTTTGCGGCGAGTGAAGAATGCTATTTCCTCCACAGCTGAGCGTTTCTCAGGATATATGCAGAATGTAAGCGAGATGACTTCTCTGTTTTGAGCCGTTAACTCCTGTGATGCACGTTTCAAGCATGCGTCTTTGTTCAGGATGCCCATGAGTTTCTGAGTCAGTGTCTGGATCAGTTGAAGGAGGATGTGGAGAAGATCAATAAGAGCTGGAAGAATGAGCCGTCTGTCTGGGAGGAGCCTCAGAACGCACGCTTGGCAGATGAGGTGGATACCTCACGGATCTACACCTGCCCCGTCACGGTCAACATGGAGTTTGAGGTGCAGCACACCATTACGTGTAAGAGGTGAGTTCACAGGGACGCAGGAGACATGCCGTGTCAATGTAGTATTAGGGTAGCGTTTTCTGACTTGATTTCGTCGTTTTCATGAAATGCTCTTGTTTTTGTGCTGAACAGCTGTGGAGAGGTGGTGATGAAGCGTGAACAGTTCAATGATCTGTCCATCGACTTGCCTCGCAAAAGGAAAACGCTGCCAATGAGGTCCATACAGGATTCTCTGGATCTCTTCTTCAGGGTGAGGGAGACATCACACACCAGTGATCTGTCTGTGATTCATTTCACAAGCTTTAGTAGCTCGGCTTGAATGAACGACTGTCTCTTACTCTCTGTAGATGGAGGAGATCGAGTATTCATGTGAAAAGTGCACTGGAAAATCAGCGACCGTGTCTCATAAATTCAGCAGACTTCCCAGGTTGGAGAAACTTCCTTGGTCAAGTGATGTCTTGCGTTCAGAAGCGCAGGTGTTAATGTATGTTTCGTGTCTCTGCAGGGTTTTGATTCTTCATCTGAAACGCTACAGTTATAACACCCAGCTGTCTTTGAACAGCAAGCTTGGCCAGCAGGTCCTTATCCCTAAATATCTCACGCTGCTGTCCCACTGTACAGACGCCACACGGCCTCCTCTCAGCCTCGGCTGGACCGCACAGAGCACGCTGTAAGACTCGCGCACACTCATTAGTAGACAGCAGACCAAATAAATCCTGTCTTCATGCGGATCTGCTGTTTACAAATCATTTTGACTATCTGCTTTACCATTTCCACAGTCTTCCGTCATGTTAAAGGAACAGTTCATCCAAAAGTTTTTAAATTCTGTCCCTCTTTATAAATGTCTTGGTTCTGATGAACACAGAGAAAGATATTTGAAAGAATGCTTGTTATCGAAAAGCTCCTGCCCATCATTGACTACCATAGTAGGAAAGCAATGCTTTATAAATGTCTTTGTTGAATACAAGATATTTTGAAGAATGTTGGACTGGGGAACTTTTGACTACCTTCTATGGTTTACGCAAAAAAATATTTTAAGCAATAAAAGCTGAAAATTAACACGTCACATCAGCGGCTCAGCCAATAGGATGAAACATGACAATTTTTTATGACATGTTGATGGCATCTACTTATTAGAGTAGTTTTCTCATGTAGTCATTGTCAGTTTATGCCACCGGTGTTTGCTGCTGTTCTGTTGCTGCTTGTAGCTATATTTTAGTGTAGTGCTCTTTTTCTTTCAGCTCCAGGACACTGAAGACGTCACAGTCTGTCAACTCTTCCACACTACGGTGAGAACAGTGTTCAGATGTGAATGCTAGCATACATTCACTGGGGTCAGGTACTCATTTGTTCTGCTGTGTTACAGTAAGGGTTCTCAGAAGCCGGATAACTCGGGCGGTGTGTTATGTGACTCTGATAGTGAGGAGGAACTCGTCAGAAAAGTTGCTCGCAAACATCTGTCGGAAGATGACCGGACAGAACAGGTGAGATCTCTTCAAGTGATAATTCACCCAAAAATTAAAATTCTGTCATTTACTCACCCTCAGATTGTTCCAGTCCTGTATACATTTCTTTGTTCTGCTAAACACATAGGATGATATTTGGAAGAATGTTGGTAACTGAGCAGATCCCCCATGGACTCCCATAGTATTTATTTTCCCTTCAGTTTTCATTTTTGGGTGAACTGTCCCTTTAACATCTGTATGAACAGCATGGTGTCGTGAATCAGACTCAACCTCTCCCTCTCTCCTCAGGTGCAGCACAATGGACAGGAGGAGCACTCGCAGTTTAATGGCATCAATGACGATGAAATGCTAGCAGCTGTTCTGGAGATGACTTGTGAGGACACCAGTATGTCCGCGTGCCCTGACGACGAGCCCACCAGCAGTCCTGACACAGGGTTTGGAGACACTGACAGTCAGGATCTTACACATCATTTAGATCTGCCGGATGGAGAGAAACAGCCCGCAGGTGCGTGACTCTACACTGAAGCGTTTGGTCATAATCACAAGCTTGTAGTGTTTCCACACACCATTCACAGCATGACATTAACTTGAACTGGATCTGATGTCCAGATGCTCTGGAGTCTCTGGATCTGACCATGGATGAGAACAAGGAGAACCAGACCCCTGAGGGGGTGCAGGGAGAACTGGACTGGGTTCAGCAGTACAGCTTGGATCAGGAGCGTGAGGAGCAGGAACTGCAGCAGGCCCTCGCCCAGAGCCTGCAGGAACATGTAAGAACATCAGTCTTATCATCTCAGACTCATTTCACATGGTGATTTGGAGAAACATTACAGTCTTGTGTTAACACCACAGGAGGCGAGAGAGATGCGAGAAGATGATGATCTGAAGAGAGCTACTGAGCTCAGTCTACAAGGTCAGACCTGAATCTGAACACATCTGCTCCTGTATGAATGATAATGATGATGGTGTGCTGTGTGTTAACGTGAAGGTTTGTGTTGTTGTAGAGTTTAATAACTCTCTGCCCGAGCTGCTGTGTTCTGATGATGACTCTGGAAATGAAGATGGTCTGGATATGGAGTACAGCGAGGCTGAGGCTGAAGAACTTAAGAAGAACGCTGAGGTGAGATCGAAAAGCCTCGCTTTCAGCACATCCTGTTTTCTTTCACGTTGTGACAATGCTTACTGGCTTTGTTCTGTAGACTGGAGATCTTCCCAACTCTTTCAGACTCATCAGCGTGGTCAGTCACATCGGCAGCAGTTCTTCATCAGGTATCCGCCTTTTGTCTGGACTTGATTGATTTATTTTGCTGTTGCTGGACAGTCGTTTCTAAAGGCCGGTGTTTGATGTGCAGGTCATTACATCAGTGATGTCTATGACATGAAGAAACAGTCTTGGCTCACGTACAATGATCTGGACGTGTCCCGCACGCAAGAGTCCAGCGTCCAGAGAGATCGTGACAGGAGCGGATACATCTTCTTTTACATGCACAAGTCAGTCATATTTTGGTTTGTCATTACAGCTTGTTCTGGTACTTGTCTTTCATGTTGGGGTCAGACCACACGAGATCAGCCTGATGGTGTTGTGGTGAATCATAAATGACAGCAATATGCAAGAATCGATTTTTTGCAATCAGTCAATGATGGTGACCACCCAACAGAAACAACAGGTTATGTGACGTTGACCAATAGGAGTATGGAAGCTCTTCTGTACACAGCAAAATAAGAAGTGACTGTTTAGGTGATGGTAGAATTGTGTGATAGAGGAAAGGTTGTGGTGCTATGGCAATGATACAAGCATTCAAGTTATTTTCAAAATATCGAAGTTTAAAAATAAAGACAGACACAGTTTTCTCCGATAGGATCATTTCTTGTTTATGGTTGGTTGATTTCAGTGTAAGCTCCTGCAGGTGTAATACAGTTGTCATGGTGTCATTGACTGACAGCTGTGCTGAAGAATCTTAAAACAATCACATCTCTCAAAACATATAATGTTGTGAAGAGGTAAAGGAGTGTTTCATTGAGTTTGATGTGTTTCTACAGAGATGTGTTTGAGGAGCTGTCTGAACAGGAGAGGGCAGGAGGAGACGCTGGGCGAACGGTACTGCAGCCGTTATAAGAGAGAGACACACACACACATACACAAACACGCGTCAATGCGGATCATTCTACTGATGAAGAGCTGAAGTGAGCCGTGGGTAACAGCACACCTCTCCTCCCGAGAACACCTGTTCCTCCTCCGATTCTCCTGTCCCAGTTCTCTGTCAAACTAAACTTGTGTAAACTAAAGTCAACGGGTACATGTCGTAGAAGCCCATATAGGTACAAAGTGTTTATGGAGAAAATAAATATAAATATATATTGAAAGCATTTTGAGTTCCTTACAAGCTGTAACTTCAACCTCATGAGAAGTTGCGCTTAGATTTTCTTTGATTTGAAAACTCCCTCTGGTAAACTTTTATGCATTTAGAAATCTATAAAGACAGAAACCTCATTCTCTGGTGACCTGTTTTCAACTTTTAGATTTTCTTTATGATCTACTGCATAGAGAACTCTATTCTTGTATGCGTTTATGAGTGAAATGGGGATTATGGGGCATCTGTTTCTTGTTTGATATGCAGCTGAAGATGTGGTGCAATATTTGCTTTGCCATTTGGCTTTTATATGACTGTCCTATAGCGATGAGGAGAGTGAACGCTTGCGCTTTATATTCCAGACTTTACTGATGAGACTGTTTCTTTTACTCTTGTTTTATAAACGTTCCTCTAACAGGCTCGCTGTTATCGATGTAGCTTGTCTTTTTTTTAAAGATCTCCCTCCACGATTCTCTATGCCTCCAACATCTACAGAGACAGTGCACTCCTTCGTTTTCCGTCTGTCTTTGTGAAATTGCACAACTGTCATGTAGAAAGCTTCGTGTCATGTCGGTCGATAGGATTATTTATTTTAGGACCTTGTCATCATCATTCTGTGTCTTATTAATACTGTACCGTCTTGTTTTCAATAACCACTTCGTTCATTTCGTGTCTTGTTTCTGTTCATGTGAAGAAGTAGGTGGATGGAAGAGTGGAAACTGTGTGTCTATGTATGCATCAAACAGTGCTATAAGCTCTAATTTACTGCTTAGTATTCAGTCTTTGACTTCCTTAAACACACATTTTAAAATAAAATGTATTTAGAAAAACACTTGTGGCTTGGTTCATTTCAGTTTACAAGAATCCAATGTTTCCGGTAGCCATTGTGTGCGTGTTACGTGCATCTCTTTGTGAGGGGTTCCAGCCGGCTGCCTGTTATCCTGTTGAACTCTCGGAGAATGTAACTTTCCTTCTGTAGCATCTGTGGACACAAGGAAAATGAGCTCAGTTCTATTGCATATGCACACACCTTTTGCAGGACAGACTTTATTCTCCTCTTTACTGTTTGATGTGGTAAAAATGAGAAGATTTTATTTTATTGTGCATGCCAATTAATAATCAAACTGCAGTTGGTTTGTTTTGACTTAAGCCATAATAACTGAAAAAATACAACTAACTAACACAATGATAAGATAATAAAAAGCAGGATTTTAGTCTCATTTTGTAATCAAACTCTTCAAATATTCTTACCTCATTCCACTCTTCCTCAGTTTCATGTCTGTATCCAAGTAAGTGGCAGATTCCATGTGCTGTGACCACCTGTGTCATGAGAAGCCAGGACGTACAACTGTACATTATAGATGAATCTATCCGAAACAGATATTTACACTAATACTTCTTTAATTTAAACGTTCAAGTTATTTTCTGGAAAAAAGTAGGTTGTTGTTGGAGTACAACACTTGTATAATCGATTGCAGTAGCGCCATAATTGTGTCAATTATACTGGTATGAAACTTTAATTCTGTTAAGAAAACCAAGACATTCTTACCGTAAGGGTCTCGTGAAGGTCCTGAGATGTCTCTTTACACTGTTGGATTATATACTCTACCCCTAAGAAGATGTCCCCTAAATTATACTCGTCTCTGTGGAGGGCGTACGGCAGTTTGCCAGGCCTCAGGTCCTTGAGAAATAAAACGAACAGCCATTAGATGGTTTTTTTTTGAGGACATGTTTACAACATTACATTTTTATTTGTTAATGCCATATAGTGAATACAAAGAGAAACATTCACATTCATCAAATAAGCCAGAGTCTGATTATAAATGGATAGGGTAAATCAACATGGGCAAATCTGCTTGTCATTTGAAATGCTCTGATTGCTTTTCTAGTTGTACAATTTTTGTAAAGAATTACAATAAACAGTTCGTTTTAGAAAAGAAAAAATGTTGGTATGGAGTCAGACCATTTCATTTTATGAATGTGACATTTCCCCAGTAAAATTAACAATTGTGTAAGATATATTCCATCTTTATTCAACCATTGATCACAAAAGTATAGTAATGTGTCCAATCCCGTCAGCTGTGACAGCCATTAGATGTGAGAGCGCAGACCGATCAGCGTATGACATCACAGCTGTGCTATCGCGTAGCTCTCGCGATACTTCGGTGTCAAACCGCGATCGGTCTGCGCACGATGCGCAGCGGCGCATGTCATGAAGTCGTGTCTGTGATGGACGCATCGTGATTACTAACGTTACCTCGTGGAAAGGGAATGAGAGCACATCTGTAGGTTGGTTCTGTCTCCTGTACACGTGGTTTATTCTCTGTATCTTGCGGTTGTCCACGCATATGACGCTCATGTCAAACCTCTGGACACCGAAGATCAGCCTCAGTGTTTCGACATCTGCTCTCAATCTCGCGCGTCTCAGAGACACCACGCTCTGTAGATTCCTCACTACTACACCCATCATATAAATAAACACTACATATATAATACAGCACTAAACGTCTCCATCTGACTTCCGTGAGCAGACGCTCTGTTGCGCTCGTGTCCGTTCACGAGCTGACTGTGTTAAACGCGTTTTACTGTGCGGCTCACAGACAGGACCGCAGGCACTAACTCGTTTCGAGAAAGTATTATGTATAAGTATTACAAAGGATGAGGAAGTGTCCCCTAACTCCTCATGATCCCGATCATTCCTCGTCCATTGATTTAAAGTCAAGCCGCTGCTGCGCAAGCGTCAACAAACACTCACGTGACAACAGGTCGGAGAAAATGTCAAAGAAGAGTTTGCACACGTTGAAAACTGCTTATGTAATTGAATATTCTTTAAATACTTTATATTTGAAAATGCACATCTTTACACATAAAGTAGATTTTTACGTTTTACAATCACTGTCTTTATTCGTATTCCTTTGCTTTTATTTCGCAGCGTTTTTTCTCACAGGAAGTGGACTTCAAACTTCCGGCAGTGGTTTGCGCGTCCGTATTGGAGGTCACTTTGCTTCACAAAGGTAAATATGTCGTAATTCAACATGCTGACACAATTTCCTGCAGTATAATGTTGTAAATAACAACGTTTCGATTTGAACAAGACATTTTTTCGCTACCGAATGAATGTATTGTTTGTTTACGGTCTGATGTCATGAACACGTCTGTTTGTGTTCTGACTTGTGTGTGTTTGTAATACATAGCACGCAGACAACACTACACATGCTTAAACTAAACACTTAACGTTACAGTTGACAAAAAGAACCAGTTACATCCTCTGCTCTTGTCTCTGAGTGTTTTGATGTTGTCAGGTGCTGGAAGTCTTCACACACATTCTCCCAGATCTTATTCAATGTGTCCACACGTTAGTAAAGTCATTCATGAATAGAAGGAGTGTGTCATGTCAGCCCTTATGAAAATAAACCATGGTTTTATTATAGTAAATGTGTAATAAACCTTTCATTTCAGTTCAAATACCATCAACTATTGTTACTGTTCAAAAATTGTACTTAATTTGTGGTTGCCGTGATTAAACTATAGATTTATTGGTGACAAAACCGTGGTCATGTTTTGTAAGGCAGATTTAGTTTTAGGTGTGAACTGTGTGTGATGTGTTCTGCAGCAGTCATGGGTGGAGATCATGGACATGGAAAATTGTCCATGCCTGACTACAAAGTGTGGAAATGGGAAGGAACACCGCTGGAAATGACCCAGCAAAGGCTCGCTCGACGAGGACTCCGAGACCCCTGGGCACGGTAACATTAAAGTTTATTTGCACAACTTTTTTTTTAAATGTTCAAAAATCATGTTTTTTATGTGTGTTTGTGTTCGTTTCATAAAACAAACCCAACTGTAGTTTGGTTGATATTAAATGGAATGTAAAATGAAAAAAACATGATTTTGAAATGAAGAGTTTGGTATCAAAATGAGATAACGTTTTTAACCTTTTCAAAACTCATGTTTTTTTTATCGTGCATTCCGATTAATATCAATCAAACTGCAGTCGGTTTGTTTTGATTTACGCCATAACAACTAAAAAAATACTTCTAACTAACACAATAAAAACATGGGTTTTGAAGATTTTTTTAAAACGAGTTATCTCATTTTAGAACCAAACTCTTTAAATATTTCATTTGTTTAGGCTGATGCTAATGAACCGTGTTAGAAAATGTAGTTTAAAGGTTTAATACGTAAAAATGCTCAAAACCCCTGTATCGGCAATCACAGAATGACTTTAAGAATGAAAAAGCTGCACAAAGACAACAATGTTTGTGTTTTTGCAGGAATGAAGCTTGGAGATTCACAGGCAGCTTCGGCATCCCAGTAACCTTCCGGAATGTGCTCATGCGTGGATTTAAGACGGGTTTTGCAGCATTCGCTGTAGCGCTGGCGGTGGAATATGCATTCTTCCCTCCAAAGAAGTCAGAGCACTAATATCATCATCGATTGTCACCACTGGACTCTGGGATTCTTGCAGGTTTAAGACTTTTGTTGTCTTTCTTTAAAGACCTTAGCCCATGAAGGGCTTCCTAATACCTGTTTGTTCATTCATTATTGCATTTCCCATCACCAATCTATAGAATAAATATTATTGAGTTACCTTGAGCTTGATTTTCTTTGTGCTCACACATTCGTTTGCTCCTTTAGTCAGTTGGGATTTGAATAAGACATTTTTCATGTATTCATCCACTGATATGAAGCACCCTGAATCGTTCACACTGGAATTCCAGTACAGAGACTGCTTTGATCAGAGTTACAAATGATCTGCTTTTGGCGTCTGATTGAGGTTGGATCTAGTTATTGTTGCTGCAAGACCTTAGTGCTGCTAAGACCATTGACCACAGCATACTCTTACATAGACTTGAAAGGTCACGTCGGCATTAATGGAATAGATTTGAAATAGTTTAAATCTTAACTATCCGACAGTTTTCAAAGTGAACAATGAGGTGTCACGCAAATCACAAGTCCAGTACGGTGTACCACAGGGCTCAGTTTTAGGGCCTCTGCTCTTCGCACTATACATGCTACCTCTAGGTGATATAATAAAGCGACAGAGAGTTACTGTAGCTTTCACTGTTCTGCTGATGACACTCAACTTTATATTTCCTCGAAGGCTCATGAAACACAGCAGTTCAACAAAATAATGGAATGCATAGTCGATATAAAATCTGGATGAGTTACAACTTTTTATTACTTAACTCAGACAAAACAAAACAAAAAGCATTCCTGTAGCTCAGTGGTAAGAGCATAGCGTTAACAAGGTTACGAACAGTGCAAACAAAAGTGCACAATTTTATCACATTAAAGTGCAAAACGAGCTTCTCTCACTGAATTTGAATGGGTGTTGTTAAACCTCTCCTGCTGTCAGATGCATCGCTTTGACACGAGCACCGACGAGCGTGCGTACATATGTGCATTCTTTCAGTAACTGTCCATACTTCTACATGCACAGAAATTGCTACCTACATATTTCCACGCCAGTGAAAACTGATTAAAGAAAGTGGTCTTGTGCTTAAGATGCCCTTATGTGCAATACCACCACTGGTCGCCAGAGGCTGCGGCTGAACTTCTAGCGGACTAAAATGCACTTTTCATAAAAATACTTTATACATTTTTTGGTTTTATTGTATATTTATTTGATGCATTTAAAGAAATATTGAGGAAAACAAACCAAAAATATGTCTCGGATTAGTTTTTTATGCTCATGAATACTGTGGAATATGTAAAAAATGATCAGTTCATTTGTTTTTCCGTTTTGAAAACAGAAACAAATGAAAAAAAATCCGAAGGTACACGGACCGCTATTTAACTGCATTGCTTTTATTTTGAAGGCGACTGCTTTTTTACGTTTGTGCATCATCAGTTTTCAATGGTTATTCCTAGTTAAGGAATGAGATTTTGCTTCTAATTTTACGGAAATATTAAAATAGCTATTTACATTTTTACTAATCTAGCTTTTTAGACCATCCTGTAATTTTTTAAGTCAAAGACTCACCTGTATTCCTTCGCTTTTATTTCGAGCTGAGCCGAGACATTGTGATGTTTTTTCTCTATTTGTCTTGTTGGAGTCTTTTTCTGGACATTGTTATGCAATTGGTCACACCATGGTTGTTTTTAAATGTGCCATATAATAACAATTTATAAATGAAATGAAATCCAAGCCCCGAGATGCTAGGAAAGACTGCAGATGACATGCGGTTTAGGAGAATGGTTGTAAATAATTCATAATACTTTTATTTGGTAGCCTAACACTTTACATTAAAACACTTTGTATTGTTCACATTAGTTAGCATGCTTACTAACAATGAGCAACATAGGTTCTATTCTTGTTAGTGTTAGTAAATGTCGATGGTGCATTAATTAATATTAACAGATTGAATGTTTGATTCTAAAAACTATTAGTAAATGCTGAAATTAATCTGAACTAAAACTGATAATTGCTGTAGAAGTATTAGAAGTTTTTTATCTTTCTTTATACAATGCTTTACACTAACCTTAAGAATGCATGTATTCCGCACAGTGACACAACAAGGTATTTCCCATGCAAACATTTTGGGAATGGGTAATATGTCAGTATTTGGTTAGGGATAGTGTGTCAGTGTAAATGTTCTCTAAGTTATTGTGAATTTTCTTTACAGTATGTTGAGCATGTTACGTTTTCATACACACACATTATTACTTAAACTATACAAATATGCAACGTTTTTATAGGTAAAACAAAATATGCAATCGTTTTATTAAAGCAGTCTAATCTTTATTTAATAGAGAAATATGCAGTGGTTTATAATTTGGTGTTTTCATCATTATTTAAAAAAAACCCGTTTACATGCTGTTTAATAAAAAAAATTGGTACACACACTTTTAAAGATCTGTTCCATTAATGGTCTTTCACAATGTATTCAATTTACTGGTTTAAGTTTAAATTATGTTTAGAAATGGTAAAGACAAGCAACAGACATTTGCAGACTTTCATAAATGTATTGTCAAAGTAAAGGCTGTACATTCAAAAGAATGAAATGCAGAAATATTATAATGATAATGCACACATATAATATATGAGTCAACTTAATAAAATCTAATTACCAATAACAACAACAATAAACCTGATATAGTGCTTAGACAGTAATTTAGGGTCACTTATTCTTTACTGTTTACTATCTTTTACTATTCTATCCTATTACTGTTTAACAGAAGTATTTAAATAAATGTAGAATAT
This sequence comes from Triplophysa siluroides, assembly GCA_006030095.1. NCBI lineage: Eukaryota > Metazoa > Chordata > Actinopteri > Cypriniformes > Nemacheilidae > Triplophysa > Triplophysa siluroides. The sequence continues at coordinate 3,486,920 of VCII01000094.1, read as the reverse complement.
GAGCAACAAAAATGGCAATAAATGTCAAATATTTCATAATGCACTTTAACCAGTCGTGTCAACCCCCATTCCCAACCGTTATTATATTCATTACAGACACCATCTAGGCTTTCAGACCGCTGTACAAGTGATGTAGCGTCTACAGAAGACTAACACACAGAAAGTTGAGCTTCTCCTCACAGTCTCTGGGTGTCCAGGTCCATGTGATCTTGTCCAGAGCTGCACAGCGTTGGTTTTGGGCAGGACATTGAAGCTGTCCAGCTGAAGACCAGACCTTGAAGATAAGATCATCTCCACTGATCCAGAACCATCCACCTGCTAGAAAGCGCAGACCAATCCACACGTGTTGTGTTTGAGCTCCTGAGATCTTACTGAGAGCTTCAGTCATGCTTCTGTTTGAGCTCAGAGATGCCAGATCATCATGATGATGTCTACAGTATTCTAGAGCTCCCTCCCAGCTCTCAGACTGCTGAACCAACACAATCTCAAATGTCATACAGAAGAAAGACATATTGTTTTTGCAAGAACTAATGTGTAGACCATTACAAGAACTGCTGAAAAAGGCACATTCATTCACATGATTTGGTGTATCATGCCATAAACTTGATGTTTTGTCTTCTCCTTCAGCCCACTTCCGGATTACAGTTTCTTTACCGAGTCCAACCCAGCCAGAATTTGTTTGAGCAACCGCATATTCTAAAAAACCCTGTTCTTCAATCTCATCGGTGAAGGTGGACAGGTCATGATAGTTTGTTCTGCAGTATTGTTGAGCTTCATCCCATGTCTTCATCTGATTTATAAAGTAATGTTGTTTAATGGCACATGAGGCGATTCCATAGAGCTGGAGGATGAGGAGCACAGTGAGTGTAGTCTTCATCTTTACCCAGTCAAGAGGTTTTGTGAGGTTTTGAAGATAGAACTGTGACTCTCTCTTACTTCAACTGACACACAACCAATAACAAAAGAGTGTGATGAGTGACAGTGACACAGTCCAATCACAACACAACACACACATGTCAGGTGCAGGTAACCAATCAAAGAGCTTTAAAGAATCCCACACATTACATGTATATAAACAGTGGGTGGGTCAAATATATTGCGTGTGTTCCACAGGTTCTTTAACACAGATTGATTTTTGGTTTTCTTAGGTCTGCTGTATCACTTTACACACTCACAAATGACAATGTTTGCATGACCATACTATTATTTCTCAAAACAACTGAAGTTCTTTGAGCTGTTAAAGCCGCTTTAGGGGAGTATACAATATTTTTCATAACCCTCAAATATGTCCAACATGTTCAAATTATATATCAAATGAAATTTCTTATTCTAGAGAATATAGTTGTCTAGTTGGATTTATTGATATTTTACCACAGATCGAATGCAAGTCGAATTAATTATGATTTTGATATTTGTAAACAAATAACACATCCATCGAATATCAGAGCTAATAACTGCATCCCACCATCACACTTAACCACAAATGCTACATAATATTTTTAGTAAGGTTGTTTTCTACAAAATAAGTCCATTACCTCTTTTTGTGGTTTTAAAAGTTAAACATCTCCTATCAACGTGCTGCGTCAGCAACGTGACATAAAAGCTTGTTAAACATACAGAAACATATCTGAACCTCTGTCTATCCACATGAGATACATATTAGACAAAAGCTCAGACTCTACTTGACCTCTACGTAGACACCTCATTTGTCCAAATAGGCGAATCAGAGGCTGAGATAAGGCAATGGGGATGCGGACCAAAACACAAGTAGCATGTTTGTGTTCACCACAAGCAAACTCAGCACAAGTTGCGCTTGTTACGTGCAATTTTGAGATGTTTACTGTAAAATGACACAAAAATATTCAATTTATACCACGGTGTGTGATTATGGGGTGTGTTTAAATTTGGGTATGCCAAATTCAGGTGGAAATTGAGGACACTTGAGTTGATTTAGAATAATAATTGAATACCACATGATAGAGAAAAATATATTTTTCCTGTATTTGTTGAGACCTGTTGGAATCATGAACAGTTGTCTGCAGGTTCCATGGCCCCTCAGGCTCAGAGTAACACACTCTCAAAAACAGACTGTAGAAAAACTAAATCAAAAAGCACATTATTTTCATAGGACTGACAACACATACAATCATGTCTATCACTTTCAGCTGTGTTTTATGAAATCTGTAGGAGTTTCCTGGAGTATGACACTAAAATGTTGTATTTACACCACTGTATGTGGATATGGTGTGCTTTTAAAAATGGGGAAGACCAGGCAGAAATCCAAAAGATGGACCAGAGTTAAACAGGTTAAAAGTGGATTGAAGAGCATTTCTCGGGTTCTATGTGAATATTAAAACAATGGATTGTGTTTACAACCAAATAACTTAAAAAATGAATTCTGCTAAAGCATTTTGAATACAATTTAAACGAATGGACAAAAATTTGCATTTGGAGGAGATGTCAACATTTACATCACATTTCCTGGTAACAAGAGAGACGTTCACGCCTCAACTAAGCGCTCAAGGGCTGCATATATATTTAAAAAAGAAGTACAAAACAACACACGGAAAATCATAGGTATATCTTATTACTTCATTGAGCAAATTGTATTGTATTTGTAAGCAATAAGGTGCGAGGGGCTGTGTTGTCTAGGGAATAAGTCACAGCTGAAGGGTGTTGTTAGACATGACGTGAATACAGTACAGCACTAGCCTCAAGCTTCCTGCTTTTATAAACCGGTTACCACACAATACAAATATTAAAGCCAAAAACTATGGAGGAAAGCCACCTTCATCAAATCAAATCTTTTGTTGAGTAAAGTTGTTTATCCGCTGGAAAAATACTCCCTGACCAACTGTGAACAGCAGCAGAATATTTCTGTGACATTGCTTAAGGTGGATGCTTTAAGGACGCTACGCAACATGGGTTACCAATTGCTCTACGTAATGTTTCACAAAAGAAGCAAGAAAATGGTAAAACCGAGGTACAACTATGGGAATATGGGTTACACCACATGCAGAGAGAACAATGACAGATTCAAGCAAACACTTCCATAACATCAGCGCAGTTTGCTGAACAGCAGGGCCCATGTTCTTAAAGGAACACTCCACTTTTTTGGGAAATAGGCTCATTTTCCAACTCCCCCAGAGGTAATAAGTTGAGTTTTACCGTTTTGGAGTCTATTCAGCTGATCTCCAGGTTTCCTATTTAAAACTTGATAAGAACAACTCGAAGAGCGACCGAGACAAAAATGAGGATTGAGCTAAACTGGATACTTAAAACAAAAACATAAAGGGCAATTAATGGTGTTGGGACAAAACAAGTCGTTCATTGTAGAAATATTTCCACTTACAGATCACATTTCTTCCTAATATTTGAGCAAATATGTGAACTACTTTGACGAAAATAGTTTGTCATATTTTAGTCATCGCCATTGTTTTAGTTTAAGTCTACTAAATATTCAAGAGATTTCAGTCGACTACATCTACATGATATTGGTAACATTTCATTTACTTAGTTAAATCTTTGTATGGATCATTTAATTACGCTGTTTTGGCATAATTTACCATTGAGTTAGATTAAACCAGGACATTGGCTTTATTTTTCTTTATTAAGTCTAGTAACTAAATGCAATGCTGCAACACGTTATTATTAAACCGCGTGTAGCAGTTTATTCAATCTCATTTTGACTCAATTGACTCGTTCAGTGATGGGCGTATTCTTCAGTACGTTCAACCAATGAAACGCTCTTACACCGCTCACTCTCAAATGCTATTGGCTCAAGCCTCTTTAAATCACCATGAAACAGAAGTTGCGATTGATCTCTTTCCTGTATCGTGACGTGTATCCGAGTATTGTCGAGAGGGGGAGAGGAGCTTAACGTTAAAGTTTAAGATTACAAGTGCGAATGATTTTTTTTAAATGATGGTGTGCACGGATAAATCATATGACAATCACTGCAACACTGTTTTGTAAACCGTATGGAAACAAACTCAAATGTAAAATACATACTGTATGTATGTGCTTCAGAGACTTCTGGTGGTACATATTTTGGTGCTCATAATCAAATCGCACAGCAGTGCTTTTGCGGGTTGAGTCATCCCTTAATTCTTTAACACTCTCTTCCACTAAAAGGGGTCTTCAGGAAAGGAAGTAATGAAAATATTTTGTGTGTTTCTATCAAAAAAACAAAGCATGAGACTAAATTATGACATATCAAAGCATAAGTGCCTTTCAATCAGTAAACTTTACGTTTTATTATCCTGTTTGATCAATTTCATTTTCTCCAGTACTGGTGTGATTTATCACTTTAAACTCATAACACACTGTCTACTAAAGTGCTTATCATGAGACATTATATTCACATCTTGAAATATATTACATGTAAGGAATAATTAACCAATAACCAACGACTTCGACACAATGATATTTATTGAAGGAAGAACAAGCATTTATTAATAACATTCATCTGTAACTTAAAACAGCTATTTTCTTTAGTGTTTCTAATTTGTTAACATTAAATCTTGAAAAAGAAACCCCTTCAGTGTGATAAATCTGACACCACAACAAATATGTTACATGCTATACTGTACATATGACATGTGAAAATCGTCATACGAGTGACATCTCAAAATCTAAAGTTTTCCGGCCAAAGTCCCCTCATTCTCTTAACCTGTTTGTCGTCTATGGGGTTGCAAGAGGGTCGTATCTTATTTCAACATCCCAGGTCTTAAGCCTTCCCCTCTGATAACACAGAAAGTTGAGCTTCTCCTCACAGTCTCTGGTTGTCCAGGTCCGTGTGATCGTGTCCAGAGCTCCACAGCGTTGGTTTTGGGCAGGACATTGAAGCTGTCCAGCTGAAGACCAGACCTTGAAGATAAGATCATCTCCACTGATCCAGAACCATCCACCTGCTAGAAAGCGCAGACCAATCCACACGTGTTGTGTTTGAGCTCCTGAGATCTTACTGAGAGCTTCAGTCATCCGTCTGCTTGAGTTCAGAGATGCCAGATCATCATGATGATGTCTACAGTATTCTAGAGCTCCCTCCCAGCTCTCAGACTGCTGAACCAACACAATCTCTGAGACATTCATACAGAAGAAGGTGCGAGGATTAGAGCATACATCATCATGGAGTTTTTTAGTCATTTCGTATAATACGCCACAGTTATCATGGTTTGGTTGCCCAGTGTCCCAGCTTATTCGTGTTGTTACTTCACCTGTTGACCACTTCCAGGTTCCAGATTGTTTGTAGAGTCCAACCCAGGTGTAAGAGGTTTGACCGACTGCATCTTGTAAAAACTGCTGTTCTTCAATCTCATCGGTGAAGGTGGACAGGTCATGATAGTTTGTTTTGCAGTATTGTTGTGCTTCATTCCATGTCTTCCTCTGATTTATATAGTAATGTTGTTTAATGACACATGAGGCGAGTCCATAGAGCTGGAGGATGAGGAGCACAGTGAGTGTAGTCTTCATCTTTACCCAGTCAAGAGGTTTTGTGAGTCTGAAGATGAAGATAGAACTGTGACTCTCTCTTACTTCAACTGACACACAACCAATAACAAAAGAGTGTGATGAGTGACAGTGACACAGTCCAATCACAACACAACAAACAAATGCCAGGTGCACGTGACCAATCGAATAAACGACTATGTTTCCTAGAAAGACACATCTGGCATATAAACCTTTTTTTGCATGTCTTGCCTAGTTTGTTTACCACATCGGACTCTGATTTTCTTCCCCTTTGAAGCCTGAATAAATAAACAGCTTTTTTCAAGACCTCACGTAACTACAAAAAACACATTGGGCTTTTTAAATTCATTCTGAAAGGTGTGTAAACTACATCATGTGAATAAATCTGATCAAATAACACACTGTGTTACAGTGAAAGACTGCGACATAAAGGACTGAGATTGCACTACACCAGGGGTGTCACAGGACTTTATTATACTACATTTCATAAGACTTATGTTATACAAACATATATATATATCCCCTGAAAAAACAGCATATGCTGGTTCGGCATCATTTAAAGCATGGTAGCTGGTTTGAGCTGGTTTAAACTGGTAAACTGGTTTATGTGCTGGTCCTTAGCAACTAACTGCTGCAGGACCAGCTTAAACCAGCTCAAACCAGCTACCATGCTTTAAATCATGCCTAACCAGCATATGCTGTTTTTTTACAGGGTTTTCATTTGCTGAAGTTGGAAACAGCTTTTCTATACAACATTCAGTAGTGCCACCACAAAGAGATGAATGTTGAACGATGTTATTAAACATCACAGATGCTTTTTCACAGAAAGTTGTTACCAACGTTTTTTACAGATATTAACATTTGGTGGTTCAGATACCCATGTGAGATCTCTCTTCAAATTTGTAAAGCATTTGTTTTATTTTTAGTGCATGATTTTTCATAGTCAGGTAAGAGCCATTTTCAGGATCGTCACATCCATAACGCTACATATTCCTCATAAATGGACACATGGAAATTAAAATAAAGTAACTATTTTATGTTCTATAAAGAGGCGTCCCTTCTCCATTCATTGGGTATTATTGCTTCAGGATTGTGCATTTTATTTTCACAGAAATTTTGTGAAATTTTGTCACATCCGTAACGCATGTTTATTTACCTTTAGTAAATAGAAAACTTGTTCATACATATTTTGATGTTTAGACTCTATCAACAAGGGTTTAGTTAAATATGAACAGATGGTTCAATATATTCATAACAAATTCATTCTTTGAGCATTTTTATGTCACGTCCATAATGCAAAATGTCACATCCATAACGTTGGAATTGCCTCACAATCTTTTTGCCGACACCGACATTTATAGAATAATTAGAATATCCATACCAACGATTACTGTGTAGCTTGCGTTACAGAACAACACGTCCAGATTGCGACAGTCTGGATTTGATCCCCGTGTATGCAAACAAAGTCAGTTCAGAGTTTGAGGCTCTGAACTATACAAAACAATGCAATGATTAGTTGCTCATCACTTTATTTTCATTTCCAAACGTTGACTTGCTCAAGACAACAAAGCCATCAAAGATGTCGGCAGACCATCTGTCAATTGACCAGTGGTCTCATCATCAGGTCTGGTTCTTATAGGACTCATCTTTAAAGCCCTAATCACTGATCTATGATCTTATCTAGATACTTCGGTCTCAGAACGCTGTGGACATCAAATGACATTTTAATCTCACATAGAAACCGAAGTTGTCAACCAATATTGTACCATTGGCCAGTCAAATAATAAATCTTCGTTCTACTTTTTTATATGCAAACCATTTTGCATATGTTCTTCAGTAGGAACATATCTAGATTTGGTTTCCATTGGAACTCAAAGTACATGTAAATGTTGACTATTTGAATTTTGTGCCATTTCATTTACACGTCATACAATATCAATAACTTTCACTTAGCCTGACATTTAATGTCCGTTGCACATAGTTTTTTTTAAGTAAATATTACTATAGTCGTTTTTCACAGTATACCCAGTGTGGAGAAAATAACCCTTACTATACAACATTGAATTGAACGCAGTGATATCATTTAAGAGGCCAGGGATGCAAACAAGAGATATTCAAATTGTCTGGTTTTGATAAGAGAAAATACTTGTAAATGGTTTTAAGTGATGAATTTGAACATGGTTTGTCTTAAATCGTTAATGAACACTACACAGACATATATACGAAATTGCAAACTTGATTTTCACCACAGGGGATTCAATAAACAGAAAATACATATGAAGGAGAATAACCAGCACAGATCCAACAAAGCAAAATAAACAGAGCATGCAAACCAGCTCAGCAAAACTTCACTTGATAAACAGCAGGCCAAAACAATGACCAGAACAATTTTGTATTTATAAAAACAAAGAAAGAAATTAAAAACATACACATACATGACTATATATTACAGAAAAATAAAAAAGGAAAAATCATTTTTAAATCATTTTAATTATAAATAAAAAATGAAATATATAAATGTAAAACTGAATACGGTTTTCTTTTTGAAGAATAATGCAGTGAAAAACTTCATTAAAAGTGTCATTCAACATTACAAGCTAAAACTATGAATAAATGAAAACTGTTGGATTATTATTGGCTACACTGCAAAATGATTTAAAGAAAAAAAACACATCCATCCAAGCAATTCTGACTGACAACCATTTCCGTTCACGTCTCTCCTCCAAGCACACTTTGACAAGCTGTTTAGAACAGGGTAGTGTGTGCACGTGACCACTGTGTGATGTCTAAGGATGTCGTGAGTGACGGGGCTGATGTCAGACAGCCGCTCCTGTCTGAAAGAAGTTCCGTGCTGTGTCTTTCTCTGACCCTTTAAAATGCTCCACACACTGCCGACATAAAGTACGCACGTCGCTCTTGTGATTGGCTGTTAAAGGTGGACCCGGGTGTTCTCAGGCAATGGGGGCAGGAGTAAAGAGGGAAGTCTGAGTGCTTTTCTGAGTGCTGTTAATATGCTCATGTGCACCAGATAATGCCCTATGAAGTAGGCCTGCTCTACTGTTGAGATGAAGGTGCTTTCTTTAATTATTGCTGTTCATCACTTTGAAGTATACTTGGGGTCATGTAGCACAGGGGTTCCCAAAATGAGGGTCGCGAGATGGTTTCCAGAAATGATTTTTTTTATTGTCAGAACCAGTGTTTGTAATCAATAAGTGTAACAAAATATAAAAACATTCGTTAAGTTAAAAATAAAACCAGGCAAATAAAAAGCCGACATCCTTAGGAATTTCCTCCCCCTCGATCATGAACCCTGAGGTGATTACGCCACATTAAAGCTTAAGTTATACTCGTGCGTAGGACACGTAACCTACGGCGTAGGTCCTACGCACAAGTATAACTTAAGCTTAACGACATTAGCAACCGCATTTAAGTGCCGGTTAAGTGCATCAAGTCCATTTACAGCACCACGTTAAACAGTCACGTGTGCACGCAGATAACAGGCTTTAAGTTTAGGATGTTGTTATTTGTCGAAATGAAACGTTGATTAATATCGACTAAAGATAACGCAGGGAGCCCAGCTCCTGGAGGACGAAGAAGCGGCGCAGTCAGAGGGGCCATTGTCCCCATGTACGAAAAGAGGCACATCCATCAGCACTATCATCTGTAGTATTAGTTCATAGTTTGTGTTTAACAACAGTTAAAGTAATGAGTAAATAACTATCAAATAATAATATGTTAGACTGTGCACTTTTGTGTTTTCATTATGTGCGATTGGGTAGAATAGGTGCATGTGCGCATTTGCACGTAACTTTTGTATACTTTAACCACCTCCGAGGTTAGTGGGGGTCTCGAGTCACTGGCACTGTTATTTTGGGGGTCGCAAGCTGAAAAGTTTGGGAACTCCTGATCTAGCAGTCCTAGTTATAGATACTGATCACAACCCTATAGTGCTAATTAGTTGGATACGGAATCGAAATCCGTGCATTATGCATTGCAATCGCATGAGGTCTATTCTGTTTATGGGTGTTTCATCTTTTGGCCTATTCTTTTCTGTTCATGTGTGTGGCGGAGGTGTCCATACTGTAACACTTTATTAAGAGAGGGTGTTACGACCCCTTGTGCCCTCTCTTTCTCAGCGCACCATCAGGGAGTGTCCTGTGTGGCATAATCAGGTACTAATAACACCTGGAGCACAGGTGGGGTATAAAAGAGGATTCTGGGTTGGATGTTGTGTTATCACACATTTTTGTTTCTTGTCCTGATATACTGTCGCCTACACAACACTTAAACATACACTCAACACACTTTGTTTTCTTTTTCTTCATGACCAGTCTTCCTCAACTGACGGACAGCGGTCCAGGTATTCTTTCTACCAGGCATGCGCACAGCAACGTTACGTCATTTTTTGCGCAATAAAATCATCCTACCTCTTTATTTTACACTGCTATGGGAATCTGCTTCATATTTATTTAATACCTATAGTACAATTTGATGGAGTGTTGCGCTGTAAATTAATCCTGCGTGTTTCTTTAATGCTGGTAGGAAGATCTGACAGGGTATTTGCATTGTAAAATCATCCCACCTGTTTATTTTGTCGATGTGGTTTAGATTATATTACATTTTGCCAAGAGTTTAATTTGTACGCTGCGATGGCGGGTGCGCACAATATTCTGATTCTTTTTTTTATAAATTATGAAAAGATGAGCAAGAAGAAAATGAGTAGACTGAGATAACGATTACACTGAATTCATCTTCTGTAGTGTTCTTGTAGACTTTTCTCAACAGAAACTTGTCTTGTCATGTCAAAGGTAACACAATGGGTTGACTGGTAGCGGTTCTTGATCCTGGTCCTCACGACTCCCCTCCGCATAGTTTGCATGCGTCTCTTACTGCTTCAGGGGTTTGTTCAATTCCCTGCGAAGTGGACATAAATTGCATTGAAGTGCACAAAACGTAACGACTGACATTACGCAGATTTCAGGACTGCGGTTAAAAAACCCATCAAACCTCCGTAGTAAGTTTCGCTTTGTATGAAGACGCTGCAAATTCGTGTGCTGAAGTTCACTTCAGGCGATTTCCTGTGTGCAGGGAGTAGAGAGCAGTGAACACTGTGTAGGGATCATGTCAATCGGACACAGTTCATTCATGGAGCGCTGGTGATGTAAACCAGGTGTGTTAAACGAGAGGGACGCAAAATATGAGCGGACGCGAGGACCAGATAAAGAGCCGCTGGGTTATGTGTATGTTTGCTAAAACGGTGCTGTATAATACAGGTGTATCATTTTAGTACCTATAAATATCTACATGTATAGAAACCTATACGTATACATAATGGCCTACTCATTTACAGACAGGCCCCCTAAAAAAAACTAATTCTGGCTACGCCACTGGTTCGAGCTCAAACCGGTGCGCAACGACATGTTTCCTGGAAACGGTTTGCGACGGTGTGCAACAGGGTTGAGATGTTTTCTCCTGTTTGGTGGGCGTGTCAAGAATGTCAGCCAATCACAGCAACATGTGTACAACCCACGTGGTATTAAAGAGACAGCTCGTACAATGGGTCCAAGTAAAGTCGTTCACATGTGTCTGCTGCAGCTCGGCATACGCAACAATTGAAGATATTAGAAGAGATTTATTTAACAGTATTTAACACCAATTTATGCCGACTTCATCAGGCTTTGAAAATTAGTATAGTTCTGGTAGAATGTATAGAAGTATAGTTCTGGTAGAATGTATAGAAGTATAGTTCTGGTATGAATGTATAGAAGTATAGTTCTGGTAGAATGTATAGAAGTATAGTTCTGGTAGAATGTATAGAAGTATATAGAAGTATAGAAGTATAGTTCTGGTAGAATGTATAGAAGTATAGTTCTGGTAGAATGTATAGAAGTATAGTTCTGGTAGAATGTATAGTTCTGGTAGAATGTATAGAAGTATAGTTCTGGTAGAATGTATAGAAGTATAGTTCTGGTAGAATGTATAGAAGTATAGTTCTGGTATGAATGTATAGAAGTATAGTTCTGTAGTATAGTTCTGGTAGTATAGAAGTATAGTTCTGGTAGAATGTATAGAAGTATAGTTCTGGTAGAATGTATAGAAGTATAGTTCTGGTAGAATGTATAGAAGTATAGTTCTGGTAGAATGTATAGAAGTATAGTTCTGGTAGAATGTATAGAAGTATAGTTCTGGTAGAATGTATAGAAGTTCTGGTAGAATGTATAGAAGTAGTTCTGGTAGAATGTAGAAGTATAGTTCTGGTAGAATGTATAGTATAGTTCTGGTAGGTATAGTATAGTTCTGGTAGAATGTATAGAAGTATAGTTCTGGTAGAATGTATAGAAGTATAGTTCTGGTATGAATGGCATGGAAAGGCTAATTTAGTAAGTGACTGTGTTTTCTGTATAAAATGAGCATTTTAATTATTACATTACATTTGCTGTTTGCACGTTGTCAGTAGTTTTTTTTATTTACAAATATTAATTATCAGATTTCTATTAAGAGGAAATTCCCCTAAGACCACAGAGCCTACAATACATACATGCTGTGGATATCAAAATATAAAATAAATGATGAAAAGATCTTATCTTTTATACAGTATATACATTTTGTCCAACTGTGCTAAATTGATTCAATGTTTGTTTATTTAAAAAAAACATATTGTTTCTGTTTGGAAAAAAATATAAAGACCGGACATAGAACTTTAATCGGGTACCCCTCGTCTCGACAAATTACATTGTTTTGTTATTGTTCTTTTTTTATTATTTATAACTTTATAACTTTAAATAATTGATATCTTGTCAGTTAAAACTGAATGATTTTGTAAGTGTTTACCTTAAGCATTAAACATGTTGAAAAATGATTATCTCTACTAACCACTCGGAGATGGTCATTGGTCCTATGCTATGTGCCCTGGGCTAATAGCGTTGCCATGGGTTCCTTGTGTGCCTGGCGTGCCTTTGAACTCCTGTGCCTTTGTTTATGGTTCCGTCTTGTTGATTCTTAGTGATGTGATTTCGTGTCATGTAGAACAATGTATATTGTTCTATAAACACTATGCACTGTGCTGTGTTTCTGTTTTTATTATTTGCTCCTGTAAAACTGCTTTGGAACAATGCACATTGTGAAAAGCGCTATTTAAATCAACTTGAATTGTGTCTAGTGACTATTGTCGGATAGATTTATTCGTCATATGTTTATTCACTTCTACTACATAGGAGACACTTGTAGCCGAGAGATTCATACATCTATGTGCGTGAGTACGCATGTCGTACGAAGTACCGTAATTCCAGAGTCTGTGGTATATCTTGATATTATCTTGTTATACGAAGATTTGGATTTCATGTTATTTAAAGTACATTCTTTTATTGTAATACTTCTTTTTATTGTTTACTTTTTTATCCTCAAGGAGACAGGTTAGAAACTCTGTATTTTGTTTCTATACTTTATCTTCTATTTAGTGCCCCCGCTTAGAGCTGCTAATCCAGAGATTTCCTGCAATGTAAATAGTCAGTGGTGTCCCCAGAATGTATCTTTCAAGTTTCAGCTCAAAATACACCACTATATTTCATTACAAGATGTTGATCATGACCATTTGTGGCTGCAATGGCAAACGCACCGTTTTTGTGTGTGTGTCTCTTTAAATGCAAATGAGCTTCTGCTCCCCTCCCCGTATGCAAAATAGGAGGGAGAGCGCTACACATGTGCTTTGGATGACATCAAGAGCGGAATGCCAAGTTACGTCTGTAATGCCCTGTCCAAACAGAAACCATACACTAACTGCAATAAAAATCCCCTTAATGCCTTGTTCATAAATAAGAATTACATGGAGAAGACAAAAACACAGATAGAACAACATGCTGAACATTTGCTGTATGACATGTTGGCCATTGATGATTAATCATGTGCATGCATATTACTAACAGACATAAACAAGGATAAAGGCAAAATCATGCATTCAGAGTACTTGTATATGACAGACAGGTATGTAAAGATCAGCAGCAACCAGTTGTTATTATGTTGTGAGTAGCAATTTCTGCTTAACCTCATTGTTTTACAAATGCGCCCTCCAGAGGTGTAGTCTAGTTTTCTGTAGTGAGTTTACTCTGATTCCCCCCAGCCCCCAACAACCCATGAGCACCACCACACTCACGAATGCATAGCGTATGCCTCTATATGTACTCAAGAGCAATCTGAAAGATTTTTTCCTAGCAAGATTACAATAGCCAATGACAGCTGGGGGGACTTGCTGGTTTTGTTAATCGCTGTGTAACTCAGTCAGTTAAGAGTTACATTTAGACTTAGATGGTATATGTATACAATCCCTAAAGCACAGGTTTATCAGCTGGCAATTTGAAATGCACATTTGTGATCTATGTGAAAATAAAGCAATTCAAAAATAGTATTACATTAATTCTAATGGCTTCCATTAAAATACCATTATGTACCCCCATTTTTTTCTCTTACAAAATAAAGATTAATGGGTGTTCTATTGAATCCTATCTGTATCTCTTGTGTCTTCTTGTGTATCTCAGGGTTCTATTATTTTTTCAGCAGGGCAACCAACATAATGTAAAGAATAACCTGTGAAATTATAAATTTAAGATTATGATTTAGTTTGACCAAGGCCATGTCAAAGACTTCAATTCAATTCAAGTTTATTTATATAGCGCTTTTCACAATGTGCATTGTTCCAAAGCAGCTTTACAGGAGCAAATAAGAAAACACAGAGGTAAACACAGCACAGTGCATAGTGTTTATAGATCAAGCAAGATCATTCTAATAGATAATATCTAATAAATTAATAAATAGATGCAGTCTCCCGGTGAGCAAGCCAACACTGCCCTGCTGTGGCGAGGAACCAAAACTCCCTTATTGATTGACTTACAGTAAATCATATTGAAATAAATGTATAAAATCCAACTTGTCACTAATAACTAGATTGTAAGCCTAGTTTTCACACACTGGACTGGAATGACCAGAATACATCTAGATATTATGATTTGAAAATAAAATTTGGAATAGTCACTTAATCCTCTCCGCGGCTGTCTGCATTAAATCAGAGTTTCTAATTGACAGTTAAGACTATTTAAGACATTATCATCCACTATAATCTCTCCATTGTGAGAATATACTGATAAACACAGAAGCAAGATGCTTGCGGTTTGGTCATTTATTCTGTATTAGGTAATATCAGGTAATTTCTAAAAATGTGACCCTGGACAACAAAAGCAGACTTATGGCTCAATTTCTCTAAATTGAGTATACACCATCTGAAAATTGATAAATAAGCTTTCCATTGATGTATGGTTTGTTAGGATAGGATGAAATAGGGAGCCGCAGAGCTGACATACTTTACCCGGACGTAAGCGCTGCGCTGGTTCCCTTGACCTAAAGCCTATGCATTTTTCTCAAAGACTTTTGGAAGATCGCAAAAAATAAGCTCTGTGATTAACAATGGTTTAGGATGTTTACATGTTTTGTCTATCAAGATCATTTTTACAAACTATCACAACATTCATTACTTTTGAAGCTGAAATACAATTGTCAGAAGTAAAAAGCTACCACGAGGCTATAAACACACTACACTTAAGGTCGTAACATGTCAACCCCCAAGCCTCATACAACTCTTTCAAACTTTATTAAAAACATGTTCCCTAGTTAGTCATTACTCCGTGGATGAATCCACATCTACGTTTTAAGAGATCTGTGTCCATGCTTCATTATTAGTGAGCTTTATATGCGCGATGACGTCTAACGTCCCCACCAAAGGAAGTAGTCGCTTTTAGCAACTTGTTGGCAACCGCCGTTTTTAAGACACAATAAGGCTTTATAAAATCACGAGCTGGTTATAACTGGTGTTTTATGTTATGGAATAAAACATGAAAATATTTAGATGTTTTGTTAACGGACCTTATTTTAGGTGAATTGCCAAAAACCCATAGGAGCGATGGAACCGGAAGTCCTAAAGTATGTCATCTCTGCAGCTCCCTCTTTGGCTGAGGTATAACTCTGGAATCTGATGGTGCAAAAAAATCTAAATATCGCCCTGTAGCAGGCCGTTGCTAAGAAGAATAGGTTTGATTTAACGCTCTCTGTGAGTTTAACGCTGTAATGACGTTGTGGAGAGTTGATGAACCCAAATGCTGAAATGATAAGCTTTACATACTGTAGATACCCAACTTGTGATTCATTTTAAGTGAGTAATTCCCAAAGAGCGGCAAGTGAAGTTTGTAGGCGTTTTTCTTGCCATTTTTGTTTACGATTTTGCTGCATCCACTCACAAAAACAAAGTTTTGATATATTTACGGTAGGAAATTGACTAAATATCTTCATGGAACATGATCTTTACTTGATATCCTAATGATATTTGGCATAAAAGAAAAACAGATCATTTTGACCCATATGATGTTTCGTTGGCACAAATATTCCCGTGCTACTTATGACTGGTTTTGTGTTCCAGTGTCACAAATATCTTGTATATATTAGATTCGCAATGATTTTTGGTTATTAATATGTATGTTTTTCTTGTTTCTGACCAAACAACACACCAAATAGCGTCTTTGTTTTCTTCATTATTTTAGCATTATTCATTTATATATTTTTATCTTACAGCACCTTATATCTACAGAAGAACTGATTAGTGTGTCCTATTAATGATTTAGTTTGGCTGCCTGTGCGTGCAACCAGGTAACGTCATTGAAAAAGAAAATGGCGGCCTCCTTAGGTTAAAATTAGTATTACATATTTTTTGAAACAATGAAAACATTTGATGTGTTTCTAACAAAACATGCAAGCGGTGTAAGGGTATTACAACGTATTAGAGCATACATCTCTTCTGGGTTCCCTTTAAAATATATATTATTAATAACTTTAATGTGCTAAAACAAATTTCTATGATATGAGTGAAAAAATTTATTTGATTGGAAAATCACATAATTTTAATAAATATATCTAGAAAAAAGTAGCATTTTACAATTAAAAAATCTGTTATATGTGCAGTTTAATGTTTTGACAAAGTTCAAATGTATTTTAAAAGGAGCAGATAGTTTTGACTATTTATGGTGCTAAAGGTGACAAATTATATACTTTTCAGACAGAGAAGATACCGTAGATACGGCACTTGTATAAGTTTAAACGCACCTATTATTGTCTTCCAGTGTGTAACAAGATCATTTCCAATGCAAACGATTTTGCATGCAACCCTGGATTTGAGTAAAAGGTGTGTGTTTGGTTTTCTAATGAGTCAATGTAAATGTAGTTCTTGGCGATTCTGAAGTACCTCTTCATGCATCATTACTTTAGTGACTTAACACAAAGTGTCCGTTATGTGTGTTTGTTACGGACGCCAACATAACACAATTGAGGAAAAACGCAAAGGCTCATTCAACTTGGGAACATTTATTTCATTCAAAGAAACTATTTTTGTGGAGGGAAAGTCAATGACAAGACTCGGAAGCTGTTGGTTCAGCGCTTCAGCCACACAAGCTTGTCTAGTCGCCGTCGAAGCCCCGCGCAGTTCTTTTAACGGGAGTCCAAACGGGAGCGCAGGTGTATGTAATTCCGTCGAATGAATACGGAATGAAAACAACACACAAAAAACCAGAGAGCCGCAAATTCAATATAAATTATTACAAACGAATTGATATTACACGCATATGTAACATTGTTATAAAATTCAGGGCTGCTAACTTCTGAGTTTGGCTTGAGATGTTTCACTGTCTGTGTCCGGGAGCTCGGATGTGGTGTGTGCGCTAAATGGCCGCTCGGGATAGTTTTTTAAAGCAGCGAAAGTTCCCAGACCTTCAGTAAGTCACACAAAAGAATGACAACAAGTCAAAGAGCAACACTGACAAACCAGTGAATGTTCATCAGCTTCAGAGATGTAAGTTATTTGCAAACATTCTGTGTGTGTCTGTATTGGTTTCACTTCTTGTGCGTGACCAGGTTTTTCAGGACTGACTAAAACAAAATTTACGTTACAAATTCAGGCCTGTGTTTTGTGAAAGTAATTCAGGAAAGTGTTTGCATGGGAAATTACTGATACACCTCCCTGTTGAAAAAACTACATTTGCTGGTTAGGTAGGTTTTGAAGCATGGTACCAGGTTTGAGCTGGTCACAAGCTAGTTTAGGACCAGCTTAAACCGGCCAGCATCCATGCTTCAAAACCTACCTAACCAGCAAATGCAGTTTTTTTTCAACAGGGCTCTTTCACAGACTGGACAAACAAGCATTAACTACACATTTTAGAAGGTGAATATCTGAAGGCAAACCACTAAATTGTCCTAAGGTCAGTTACACTTGAGCAGTGTGTCTCAGAAGTGTAGAAGCTCCCTGGTCAGTTTCCCCGTGTTTTCCACCTGTTACCCACAGACTTCATTTCCCAGGATCCTTCACCTGTCTTCTGTCTGCCATCACCCACATCTTTCAGCGATCTCCCTCAGCTCACTGCTACACCGCTGTCTTCTCACGCTGCGTCCGAAATCGCATACTGTGACGGGTCCGCCAGAAATAAACTAATCAGCAACCATGGAAACAAACGCAAAATATTTTTTAATGCCAGACTGACCTGCCCACTGTTTCATCTCTTAGTTTTCATACATTTAAATCATTGAAAATGTATCATTGGTCACATGCACCTGACATGTGTGTGTTGTGTTGTGTTTGTTGTGATTGGACTGTGTCACTGTCACTCATCACACTCTTTTGTTATTGGTTGTGTGTCAGTTGAAGTAAGAGAGAGTCACAGTTCTATCTTCATCTTCAGACTCACAAAACCTCTTGACTGGGTAAAGATGAAGACTACACTCACTGTGCTCCTCATCCTCCAGCTCTGCCTCACATTAAACAACATTACTATATAAATCAGAAGAAGACATGGGATGAAGCTCAACATACTGCAGAAACTATCCTGACAATGAGATTGAAGAACAGGGTTTTTTAGAATATGCGGTTGCTCAAACAAATTCTGGCTGGGTTGGACTCGGTAAAGAAACTGTAATCCGGAAGGGGGCTGAAGGAGAAGACAAAACATCAAGTTTATGGCATGATACACCAAATCATGTGAATGAATGTGCCTTTTTCAGCAGTTCTTGTAATGGTCTACACATCAGTTCTTGCAAAAATAATATGTCTTTCTTCTGTATGACATTTGAGTTTGTGTTGGTTCAGCAGTCTGAGAGCTGGGAGGGAGCTCTAGAATACTGTAGAAATCATCATGATGATCTGGCATCTCTGAGCTCAAACAGAAGCATGACTGAAGCTCTCAGTAAGATCTCAGGAGCTCAAACACAACACGTGTGGATTGGTCTGCGCTTTCTAGCAGGTGGATGGTTCTGGATCAGTGGAGATGATCTTATCTTCAAGGTCTGGTCTTCAGCTGGACAGCTTCAATGTCCTGCCCAAAACCAACGCTGTGCAGCTCTGGACAAGATCACACGGACCTGGACACCCAGAGACTGTGAGGAGAAGCTCAACTTTCTGTGTGTTTAGCTGTCAGTAAATGCTACATCGCAGCGTTCTGGATTGCTATAATGGATATTAATTAGGACTGGGGTTGGTCTAAAGTCGGCTGTGGTGGGTTTCGTGCATTATGACAGGGTTCCTCAAATCAAACACCCGAGCAAGCTAATCGAGATCTTCAGGATCACTAGAAAACCACTCGTGAATGAGTTTGATCAGGGTTGGAGCTCAATTCTCAGGGCACTGGCCCTCCAGGACCGGATTTGAGGAACCCTGCAACATGACATATAATATTTTAACATAAATGTGGCATTGTGCTTCAGGTTAGACTTTGAAATTGCCTTTAAAAATAGTAGGAAGAATAGAGAAAATGAGGGTCCAGACACATATGTTTTAACATAATGTAAACAAACTGTACATCTCTCTTTAAAGGTGTGTTCTTTTTTCTGGGTGAATCATTCTGTGACCTTTCACTAAATCAGAAATAAATCTCTTGTTTTCTCTGTTTGGTACCTGTTGTAACTTCTACTAAACTTGCTTATACTTTACACTTTGCATTGTGTACTAATTGAATTGCTTTTGATGATTCTCAGGTAAAAGTCTGTTTGGATTAAGTATTTAATGAATAAATAAATGTAAAGCAAAGACATTAGATGTTAACATCAGTCTCAGCAATATATACAGCTGCTTTGCAACAGCTCCATTGTCAAAAGCGTTAGAAATGCAATTACATTTAATGTACATTTAATCATATTGTGTCATTTTAATGTATGTCAAATTAAATGGACATTTATGTAAGGAATTAAAATGTTACTGTCAAGTCGAGCCTGGCATCGATTATTTCAACTTCTTTCAATGATTTCAAATACTCACAACTGGATCTATATGCAGATCATTTATTTGCTAGTTGCACAAGATGGCGCAGTTGAGCTTTGGGATGCCAGGGTCGGCAGCAGGGTTGATGCCATTGATGCCATTGGCTGTGGATATGAATAGCACCATTTAAGATGCTCTTACCAGGACCGATACAGAGAATCAAACGCTGCCATTCTCAAGCCGGCACATTTATCAGGAGACCTTTCGGAACGATGATAGCGCGATGGAGAAGTACATTGCTTTCAGCTTTGGAGGTTACAACTGTGATTGCATGTGCATGTTAATCTCATGGTGATGTGTTTGAGCCTGAGGATGAAGAGGAGTCTGCGCACCTTTGTCTTCATCTGATTCAGCAGTACTTCAGAAGAGATCTGCAGGCCACATATTTCTGCTCCTGTTTGTGTTCACTTTTCTTTGATGGGCCGTGACTAAACGCATTGTTACTCAGTGGCATTGCGGTTGTTCCTTTAAGAGTTTCACAGAGTCCTCTAATTCTGCGGGTCTTGGCTCATGGGGGCGGAAGACTAAGGGAAATCAGAACCAACAGCACCAGAGGACCAGCCTTGTATTTTGCTGGGGTGATCTGGGAAGGTGGCATTCCTAACATTAAATGAAATAAGCCATTTTATCTCAGGTCCAATCACAGCCATGTTGCTATAGAGCCACACAACTAGTCCAGCGATATTTGTCAGGATTATGGACTTGTGTTGGCCACTAGAGGCCACTATTGAGTATTTGTTCCGTTTTATTAGTTATTGTTTTCTTCACCTTCACTTAAGTGGCTCTGTTTCTCTATTCTCTGCTCAGTGTTTGTAAGTGAAGGAGCCTTCCTATATGTGAACTAAGTTTTCTACCCGGAGGATTATCTTTGTAAGCTTTTCAGAGCCTTTCTTTTTCTAAGAATCCTTCAGACATTGTTTTTTTGTACCGCCCTTTTGTCACTCTTCTGTGTTATGTTGAGTGAGGACAACTTGGAGCAACAATTGTTTTTGTGAAGATCTTTGCCTTTCCTTTTTTGTGGACTTTCTTCGGTGGATATATTTATTTGACCAATTTATCTTATTTTTGCCTTCTTTTACTCGTTTCTGCATCTGGATTCCTCAACTCTCTCAGTCCGGCTCCAGCCCCGGTGTTGACAATATTGCATTTTAATTGCAGAAGTACACAAACT
Organism: Triplophysa siluroides; assembly: GCA_006030095.1. Taxonomy (NCBI): domain Eukaryota; kingdom Metazoa; phylum Chordata; class Actinopteri; order Cypriniformes; family Nemacheilidae; genus Triplophysa; species Triplophysa siluroides. The sequence continues at coordinate 3,465,942 of VCII01000094.1, read as the reverse complement.
TATTCTAGAATTAATTCTCTGACATGTTAGTTTCTTGATATTATCTTCTTATTCATAGAACAGTGTAACAACAATTTCACAATCGTGTTAATTCTGAAGCTAATTTAATTGATCAAAATTTCCTTTTAATTACATTGACAATTCTAAGACAGAATAATTTGCGTACATTGAAATCACATTACACTGAACATTTCACTATGGGCATTGTTGAAAAGCGGCTTTACAGAGTAATATATATTTATAAATAACCTTATATAACCCAAATATAAACAAATATAAAACATAAGGCTTAATAAGCAAACATGAATAGTGTCCCCATGTATCATTTACATTATGTCTACATTCATTTTCTTAGCAGATGCTTAATCCAAACTGATTTACAGATGATTATATACTTTATTAGCACTAAAATCCAACAGTTTAGTACACAGTGTCAAGTTAAGATTACATGCAAATTAGAGATATGTAGAAGAGAGATTTTCAACATCAATAAATAGGATTGTTTATAGCAAGGTGTGTTAATAAGAATTCACTTGAATCAGACATGTATGTATACAGTATCTATGCTATTGATGTGTGAACCGTTAACCCAGAAAGCACAGGTACGTCTGGAAGATGTCTGCTAAAGATCTGGAGATCTGGAAAACATCGGCTGTTTAAAATATCTGATAAACATTCTAAATCATAAACGTCTTACAGACATCTTCTAGATGTCTATATGACAACAGCAGATCTATACAGAGACGTATTGCAGATGGGCAAATAATAAAAAAACACATCTTCCAAATGTAAATGCAGATATTGTCTCCCAGATGTGTTTGTGCATTCATAATGTTGAAATATGTGTGTGTCTAAACGTTCATTTTCTCATTAATATTTTTATAGCCTGGTGGTATTCTGCCCCCTGCTGGAGGTGAAAACAAAAAGACAATCTGACTGTTATTATGCTACACCTTCATAACATGCAAATGAAGAACAACATCTTTTATGTCACAACACAACCTCTTTAACACAAATTCCCCTTTAATTAAAAGTCATTTTTACACATGTTTTATATACTACATCACCACATTTAGAGAGACTGAAGAGGGTTGTATTTTTTAATTCATTACATTTCCATGGTTTTGTGTGTGTTATATTTTCTTTCTCTGCTTTGTAAATAATAATTTTGTAATTTTTGAATTAAAACATGATTAAATCAGCCAGTAATATTTCTTAAATACACAGAAATGTTGCTGTGGCTTTTGGACTTGGATTATATCTGAAATTAACAGCAGGTTCCCATCAAAACTATTTATCTCATATTATATAACGCAGGTGCTGTCTCGAGGCCAAATGGGTCACAGCGGCAAAGTGAAGGCTACCGTGTTTGGATCCACTTTTTCTATCTTATGCTAAAAAACACAGAAAGTTGAGCTTCTCCTCACAGTCTCTGGGTGTCCAGGTCCGTGTGATCTTGTCCAGAGCTGCACAGCGTTGGTTTTGGGCAGGACATTGAAGCTGTCCAGCTGAAGACCAGACCTTGAAGATAAGATCATCTCCACTGATCCAGAACCATCCACCTGCTAGAAAGCACAGACCAATCCACACGTGTTGTGTTTGAGCTCCTGAGATCTTACTGAGAGCTTCAGTCATGCTTCTGTTTGAGCTCAGAGATGCCAGATCATCATGATGATGTCTACAGTATTCTAGAGCTCCCTCCCAGCTCTCAGACTGCTGAACCAACACAAACTCAAACACATTCATACAGAAGAAGGTCTGATTATCTCCCTGAACTCTATCATGTAGTTTCTTGACAGAGTTTTTTAAAAAGGCAAATTTATCATTGTTTGGTTGCCCAGTGTCCCAGCTGATTCGTGTTGCAACTTCACCAGTCGTCCACGTCCAGATTCCAGATACTTTGTAGAGTCCAACCCAGCCATCAGAGGTTTGACCGACTGCATCTTTTAAAAACTGCTGTTCTTCAATCTCATAGGTGAAGGTGGACAGATCATGATAGTTTGTTCTGCAGTATTGTTGAGCTTCATCCCATGTCTTCATCTGATTTATATAGTAATGTTGTTTAGTGGCACATGGGGCGATTCCATAGAGCTGGAGGATGAGGAGCACAGTGAGTGTAGTCTTCATCTTTACCCAGTCAAGAGGTTTTGTGAGTCTGAAGATGAAGATAGAACTGTGACTCTCTCTTACTTCAACTGACACACAACCAATAACAAAAGAGTGTGATGAGTGACAGTGACACAGTCCAATCACAACAAACAAATGTCAGGTGCATGTGACCAATGATAAATATTCAATGATTTAAATGTATGAAAACTAAGAGATGAAACAGAGGACAGGTCAGTCTGGCATGAACATATTTTTGCATTTGTTCCACAGGTTGTTGAACACAGATTTGGTTCTCATTAAAACGGTGAACAAATGCAGATTAGAGATTAGTCTAGATTTTGTCGGCTAAATATACAGATTTATTATCTTGTGTCAGAGCAACATTTGAGTTATATGGATCATTTTTCACACAAACACATATTAAGAAGGAGTTCGGATAGTTATAATGTCAGGTCTGTTTAAAAGGATTTCTTTCAGGTTCTTTTTGTAAAACATACCACAGGATTGTGTTTACAAATATCACACTTAAGTTGTTGAGTTCACCTTGAACTTGGTGTTCATATAGTGAGCTACTTAAGAAAATTGTAACACAAATGTCAATCACTATATGAAGGTCCAAAAATTGAATGAAGATTTTCCATTTATGGGTCCAAAGCACATCATTTTAACTCACGTTTACACACAAATACTTGATTGGTTAAGTGAAGACAACATTAGCATCTGCAATGATGAACTAATATTGAGAAAACTCATTGTAGAGTGTTAACAAATCGTTGTTATTAAATAAAAAATAAATGAATTATTATTTCCTTTATTAAATAATTTATTTAATAGACATTTCAGAATTGTTCTTCTCTCGCTCTCTGTTCAATGTTGTTATTTCAGATAAAGTTCTATTTGAGCGCATAAGTGAAACGCCAGTTCATTTGATTATTCAGTCTATCTATAAATAATGGTGAAGCAATGTGGGGGTCTCGATGCCGACAAGTGTCAAGTCAACTTTATTTATATGGCGCTTTTTACCATTGTCATTGTTACAAAGCAGCTGTACATGAAACATATAGGCCCGGTTTCACAGATGAGGCTTAAGGCTAGTCCCAGACTAAAATGAATGTGTGACATGTCTTAACTGATTATAACTTGCCCAGAAATATCTTAAAACCATATCAGTGGCGTTGTTTTGTCTGGAGATGCACACCAGTAGTGTTTTCTTCTGAGGCATTTTTATAAAAGGACATAATGTCTTAATTCAACTAAGGCATAGTCCTGGTTCAAGCTAAGCCGTGTCTGTGAAACCAGGCCAGTGACTAGAAGCAAAACATTAAAGTTATACAAGTTAAAACAAAAGAAGTGAACCCACACAGAAAACAGAAACGCACAAATGCATAAAACACAACTGCACACGCACAGAGCACAATATACATATGCACTGACACACACAAGCATCCGCACACACACACAAAGCATGGTTATCACAGAGAAGCACACATTAAAGATAAAGGCGAGAAAAAAACACAGGTCAAATATTATACAGACTATAAATTACTATATGTAATAATAAATCTCTTAATCAGAATGTAACATTTTAAAGTTATATTAATACATAAGAAAACTTTCAATTCTAAAACTGATATCAGGCATAAAAAAGGTCCATGATAGGTTTAAAATAATCATTAATAATCTTATAGCAGTTGACATTTTTGTAATGGTTAGGGCTTGCTCACCGGGAGACTGCATCTATTCATTTATTTATGAGATATTATCTATTAGAATGATCTTGTTTGTTCTGTAAACACCATGCACCGTGCTGTGTGTTACCTCTGTGTTTTCTTATTTGCTCCTGCAAAGCTGCTTTGGAAAAATGTACATTGTGAAAAGCGCTATATAAATAAAATAAACTTGAAACTTAATGATTGGCGTGTGATTTGAAGTGTGATTGACCTGTGGACAATTTTCACCTTGTCTTTAGATTTGCACCATTGCAATATACTTACCCAACTATCTAGAGAACACTTGTGTGTCTGGTCTGCGAAATTAGGTGTATCAGTCATTTCCAATGCAAACTTTCTTGAATTAGTTTTACAGTAAAAGGTCTGTATTCTGGTCAATGTACATTTTGTTTTAGTCAACCATTAAAAAACGTATTAATGAATAAATGCATCCCCAATAGCAAAGAAAATGTATTTAAAGTTGAATGTTAAATCAGTTTTTGTCATGAATTCAACATTAAATGGGATGTGATCTAGGAAAACCTGTCGATGTTGCGCTGGGACGTTTTCAGGAAAATCAAAAAATAGGTAGAATGGGAGTTTTTGGTCAAAATTGGGTTTTCATTCAATTATTATTCTATAACATCACGTCTATCATCTCTGAAAATGTCTTGGCACTTGTTTATTGCTGAAAAATTGAGATTTATAACCAAATAAATAGTGATATGTAATTAAGTCCCCATTATCTCATATTCATCTCCCGACCGCAGATTCATGCTTACAAGCCACTTTTTCCTCCGTTTATCAGTCCATACTCGCAGTTTTGCCCTTCATGAACAACATCTTATACTAGGCTTGATATTTCAACTTTTCAGAATGCTGCAAACACACTGCAGGTCATGTGACAACTAACCATTCAGCTTCATCTTTTCTGGAACAACATAGAAAAGAGAAAGTTGCGCGGTTCGCATTTTCCACATGTTCTTAGACACGACATGTGAACGACCTCTTATGCTCTGTGCGTGATGTTGTCTGGAAAATGCTAAGAGAATGTCTGCAACAAAACAAACTCTGCTTCGTAGAAGATCTGACCAATGAGTAAAAAAGAGACAAACGCCTCTGTGGCAAAATGTTAAGAAAGGACGTGAGGTACACAAGAAAGCGGTCTATGTTTAACCCAAAGCTTTTATCCAAGGAATTGAAATCAAAATGAATCATGAATTGAACAGCGAGCTGTACGTGCACGGGCATAAACGTATGATGTTGTTTTGGTCTAATTTGGGTCATACGTTATCTGTTCTAATGTAATTTGGTTGTCGTTCAATGGCAACCATATAACAAACATTACTGTGGCCCTAAGGTAACTTCCGGTAGAATCAATAACCCCAGAGTCCCAGTAGAGTAGATTATCATTACTACCAGACCCGTCAACACATCGTTGAGACAAGCACAACAACCTGAGCCCAACTTCAGTCTATTCATCACCATAAATTGATATTTAATATAAAATTTTTAATGAATTATTAGTCACTAGCCGGATCGATAAACAAACACAGACTGGAAGTTGACTTCAGGCCAGGCAGGTAACCAAGGCAACGCGCATGTGTCCAACCTGTTTTGAGAACTATAATGTTTAGGTTATGCTGTTCTTGTGCTTGAAGATGAGGAAAGATCGATCCCTCTATTGTATGTACATCTGTCCTCTTTTCCGTTGGAATCTCTCATAACGTGAGTGTTATCTCATTCATGACATCGTAAAAAGAAAAGGAATATTTTCGTTTTGCAGAGAGATGAAGGCTGATTTGATTCATATACAGAGGATCTTTTGTTTTGCTAGAACCAGTGGGGTGATGTCAAAGGGCATTAGGTAATATTAGTTGAGCAATATGTTCATGTCTGTGAATACAGTTTCTCTTCCTCTATTAGATACTATTGAAGAAAATGTCCAATTCATATGGAGCAACAGGAAAAATAATTAATTTTTGCTTAATTTCCTCAGATTTAGAACAAAAGGATTTTCAGTCAGATATTTTCCCATCGATTCTTGGATAAAAAATGTTTAACCTTAATTGAAAATGTCAAATGTTTTTCAAGAAATGGGAGGGTTTTGGAAACTAAACAATTCACTTTACCACCATCGGGAATATGTGAAACAAATCCAATTATTAATAAAGAAATATTGAGGAAGAATACAGCAGAGTATGGGAGTTATTAACATATTTGAACATTCCAAAAAATCTCTTCTATAATTAATTGGATAATATCTATCAAAAAGCCAAGGGTGCCTTTGTTAGATCCAGAAGGAAATGGATGGTAGAAGGGGAAAGAAACAGCACATACTTTGTTGGTCTTGAGAAAAAGAATGCAGAAGTGTAGTTGAATTTCAATGATGTTGTGACTGTTACTGAACTAAAGGGTCTCTTTGATTCATTTTTGCTTTAATAATAACTTCATAACAAGCTTCCTTAATGTTGGATCCAGTCCTCTGTGTAAATCAAAACGTATTACATGGCACAACATTTGGACAATGCCCTAGATTCAAATTGATGTCAAATTTTGAGACTGTGGATGCACACCGGTCTGTTACTGAAAACTTCCACGCCCCTAACCATAAGGCGTCACTAAGTGAAACGTGATTGGTTGCTTTACCTGTCAGTTAAATGGCCTCTTGGGGGACCCTGAACATTCATAGCGGCATGCAAGGTCTAGATCTGAAACGTCATCCACGCTAAACTAATGTTAGGATCACAACGAAGGCAACACTGCACAACGTCTGAAGAATCTCTATCATTTTGTTGCTCTAGTAATGCTGTGTTTGTGTCTTTCGGTGGGCGGGGCTAAAGACGGAATGATGTAAAAGTAGATGTTAATCTTCTTTAGAGGCAGACTTTCGTCACACTCTGACATTACACGGAAACATAATCTACAGTATAAAAAAATGTGTTTAGTACAAAAACCTTTTATATGTCACAAGATCAATGACAGTTTGATTTCTCAGTTTATGACCCCTTTAATATTTGGTGGTCTAGAGGTGTGCAGACATCTTATGGGGGAAGATTCTGTCGAGTGGAGGAGAACTGCGTACATAATCTGTCACTGGTGGACTCAGTAAAACTGGGAGAAGAGGAGAGACCACTGCCTGTAAAACACACACAAAGAAAAGACAATGAGAGAGAAACACGCTTCCACGTTTTCCACTCAATCTGACATACAAGTGTTAGAAGTTCTATTGAAATCATCCAGAAGTTCATCGTAATTTACTGGTTTTGTGGTTTCTTTACCAAATACATTCACATGAAAGCGATATTCTACGCTTTAAGAAGCCATAAAACGTATGAAAAAGAGGATATGAAGCAAATATTTCTTATTTACTTCATTTAAATTGACATACTTAATAAAGACAGATTCAGCGGCATCAACGTAAACAAACGTTATGTGGTCCAAACATATCTTCCGGTAGACCTCTGCAAAGAACCAATAACTGTTGAGTAGTTTTAATTTCATTTAATACATGTACTATACAATAAAATATAAATAGAACTGAATATTGATATAAATTGTTATATTACTAGCAACAAACACAGACCGAGAGAGAAACCGTCAATAGTAGACTCCTAAATCAACTCATTCTTACTTCCGACTCATCACATATTGTCGTTCGGTCTGCGACACTTCACGTTTAAAGTCGATGTAATGACTTGATCGGTCACGAGACACACGAGGGCCAATGCTATTCCACAATCAAAGCTGACGTAACGCTTCTTCTGGCGGCAGTTTTTGAACGGAAAATGTATTTATAACTTTTGGCCAATTGGTTGCGTGCGCTATTACCAAATTAAAGTTGTGCTAATAACATTGACATGTCAAGTTTTGTGTCAATAAACAAGCAAGTTTTGCCAACATATAGCCTTGTGTCCTACAAGAACCTTTAGATCTATCAGGAAGCTTTAATAATGTCTACAAACCAAATTTTGCGGCAATCGGACAAGAATGAAATGAAAATCGGATTCAAAACGGCCAGAAAATGTTCATGACTGGTGCTTTCTGATAGGTTACGGTGGAAAAAGTTTTGTTTGTAAAGGCCGGGACACATCAAACAGACATCAAAGAACAAGCGCTGAGGTAACCAGACCGTGACGTCTCCTCGCATTGCCTGCGTACAGCCAAAAAAGGCACTTGGACACACTGCACAGGCTAGCGATTACCCTCTGAGAACATTACTTTTTCAGATGACGTTTGGCATTCAAACAAGAAAAACTCAACAGTTAGATGATTATAATTAGAACAATTATATACAAGCAAGTAGAGTTCACTGTTGTTTACACAAGCCACGCTCAATGCAGAGATTTGTGTTGTTTTCAGTCATGGCAACTCAATTTCAGTCATCACTGGCATTATCAGACATTGGTCTTTTTCTTGTCAAAAGGAGAAACTGCACTAAATGCGTGATGTCGTGGATAACTCTGCGTTTGAATTCATCAGTTCGGTTTTTTTCTTGTATGTTCATTCGCTAATCTGAACAGCCAATTGAGTTCTCTTTCTCTCCGACAAGGTCTGTAGCCGATTCGACATGTAGAATCTGCCAAAAAACATCTATCCAACATCGGTCCAGAACACACCAACAAAACTAAAGCTGATCGATGCTTAAAAACCACATGGCGTTGCAAGACGTCCGATCGTCGACTCAGTGTGTCCCGGCTTAAGACTTACAGTATGGTTGAAAAGTTACGAACATAAACATAAGTGAAACTTTAGACTGGTGATGGCGTGAGAGAGTGTGGGTTGGAGATCTCAAATTTATAGTGGTAACACTTTAGTTTAGACCGTCCCCTATCTGTGTGCCAAACTTTCTTTATCATACTTTTGATCATAGGGCGGAAGAAGAACACCAGCGGATACTTCAGGGCTTGACACCTGATTTCTGAGAGATTAATTATTGGCAATTAACTTGATTTCCCCCATGTTAGGGTGACTAGAAATCCCTGTTTATGGGCCAGTGTCCTAAAATCCTTAAAAATATGTCCTGGTTTCTTCTTCCAAGCTCCCGTGAAGAACTGTGTCTGTATCGTTTTGCCATGAAGAGTCTTAAGTATCTCATTTTCATCCAGCACAACATGAGCTGTACGCATGGATCCCGTTCTCTCACTCACCTCTCATGAGGTTATACATGTTCAGGTAGTTTGTTCCGCCATCGAACATGGCATACCAGCTGCGAGAGACAGACCGGCCCTGTGCAGTGAAAAAACACCCTGTGAGCAGATTAACATCTAATTATTGAGAATAAATTCACAAAAGAATGCAAACACACATGCAAAATGAAAGAAAGAAAGCTCTTTTCATATTACCTGCACATCACAGGTGTCTGGGTGCGGACTGCTGAGGTTGAAGGTGATGTCATCCACAAATCTCATCACAGGTGTGGTGTGTGTGGCGGTGATGTCATCTGCATTTACCGATGTCAGCTAATGACACGAAACACACTGTAAGTACAGCTAAGAGCTACTCGTACCTTACAATTATAATCTGTGCAGCTACCAAAGAGGCTAAAAACATCACGCACATAAGTGACAATTACCCTCAATGAACAGCAGCATAATGACACGCTTGGTTCATGAAGAGTTATGAGTCAGTGCACTGAATCTGTTTCACACTTTAATGGAATAGTGATCAGCGAGCTAAATTCAAACGGGGGGCCTGTCAATAACGTTGAGTCTCTTTGGTTCTGGCGTGGTTTGGGACCGACACCAGAACTGGTTCTGTTTTTAAACCGTGGACCGTGTGCAGCTTTGAAGGCTCAAGATCCTCTACGTTAAATTACGCCATAACTGCTGTTAGTCTACATTGATTTCAGCCTAGACCACCAAAAAACTCACTTTTTATTTTATTCCATATTTCCTTGATTTAGGGAGATGACAAAGTGTCTTAAGGGGCTATTTGGAATGTTACTGATACTCAAACATCAACATCGCAGCTAATACATGTGACGGATGGACAAGCATCACTCAACACTACTATCTTACACTCACTCTACATTCTGTCAGTGAAGGGAAATGAGTAAACCGCGAATCTGGAACCAGAAAATGTCTTATGATACCCAACCCTACTCATGGCTAACTGACATCCTCATGAGACTCGCAAAACGTTATCAAAGTGAATTTACTGCACAGATCTGTTTCCAACGATACACACAGCGACACAGGGTCAGCGCCAAGGTGTGTTTCATTGGGGGGCTGTGTCGGTTTCCAACACGCGTTCACAATAGCATCCGGGCCGTTGGAATCCGACACAGCCCCCCAATAAAACATAGTGGTCTTCTCACTCCGTACGCCCGGGCGCTGAGGTCAGGAATATCGTTGATTATACACCGTATTTTTGTTTGTTTGCGCACAAAACGTATCCTCGTCACTTTATCGTTTGAAGCCGAACCACTGGAGTGACGTGGACTATTCAATGATGTCTTTGGTTACGTTGCAGTCGACGGAGCACCTCTTCGAAACTATCTAAATTTGCGTTCTGACGATAAACGGAGGTTCTTGGGTTGACAACGACTTGAGGGTGAGTGATTTATGACAGAATTTTTCTTTTAAACATTCAATTATTTGCTTTTGTTCAACGGAAGAAAGGAAGTGATATACCTGGGATGGCATGGGGTGAATAATTGACGCCATAATCTGGCGTAAGTGTGATTCAAGCAAGTGCTCGAGCGAAAATTGACAAAAGCAGAAGCGAAGCGAATCAGAACTCAGCTTTAGTAGCGTATACATATGGCTCGGACAAGACCTATTTAAAACATGAATATTGTTCTTAGAAAACCCAAACTTTTGTCTTCAGAAGACATTTATTAATGTGTAAAAGAATAGATGACTTTTGTTATGTATGGATCCACTTTTTGGAGCTTCAAAAGCGTGGACCCCATTTAATGTCATTACAAAGCTATGGGTTGTAGTTCAACTAAAAAAAGAAAGTCGTTTATTTATGGGATGGCACGAATGTGAGCACATTGTTCCTTGATCATCAAATTCTAACGGTGTGTGGTAGGCCATTCATTACGAGCTGCTCTTCTACAACAGCAGGTGCATGAAACAGCTGTGGAGTCTCACACTCACGGAATAACGGCATCGCTGACTCGTCCCGGGACATGTGTCGGTTGACCACTCTTTGATCTGGTTTACCAACAGTGCGGAGACGTCATCGCAGGGGATGCCGATTCTCCTTCATGAAAACAAACACATGTTTTACGCGCAGACACATTACTGGCTCTTGTATGTTTATTGCGGTTCACATAAGTTACCACTCAACAGCGCACTGCGCGTGGAGCGGACCGGCCGCCAAGGCGCACAGTGTCCCGACGATCAGCAGCACGAGCGCGGACACGCACAGCGGCAGAGTGCGCTCAGACCCGCGGGAGGACGGATTCGCCCCGTCACGCATGAAGTCTGCGGATCCAGCGGTCATGCTGCGCTCTTATCGGCGGCCTGCAGATGTTTCGGGTGCGCTGAGACCGTTGTGCAGCGACACTACAGCGCACGCGCCTCCTCTCGTGCATTACTCATCTTTATAATCCAGACAGTCCCCATGAAGAAGATCTTCCTGTGTCACGTGTTCACAACTGTTCAAAAATAGAAGAAACGCAACGTAACGCCCATGCGGGGTTTATGGCTCGAGACGCACGGGCGCATGTGATTGGTTTGCCTGACCCCTATCTCATTCTGAAAGCGACCGAGAGCGGGTCGTTGCCATAGAAACCGCCTGTGAATGTTAAAACCCGAGCACGCGCTCATATCTCTCAAGTCCACAGCAGCGGAAGCGCGCGGGCGCGTCCAAGAGTCATCAGGGGCGATACAGAACGCATAGAAGCGGTGAGTTCGTGTTAAATGTTTCTGTCATATCGATGTCAGAATGATGGTGAACGTGAATCAGCGCTGTTTTATGAAGTATTACGGTATACAATACAAGTTATTGAGGCTCAGCGCGTCTGTCTTCTGCCCCTTTTGGGAGAATCGAAACTTGGAAATAAACGTCTTACGGGGTAACTCATGAATAACAGCAACGGCGGCGGTCGTGTAAAACTTGACCCTTTTGTTTCTCTTTCCACTCGTTTTAAACAGAAAGAAGTTTTTGTGACCTTTGTGTTTAGTAAGAATTGACATTAGGCACGTGGACCCGATATAACTACTGCACATCATTCAGTGACACAATTGCACATTAATTGTGAAATAAAGCAAATTATTATGTCTTAGTAGTCAAAAGAAAATGTGTAATATCGATAAAAAATCAAAATATTCTTTCAAACTAGTCATTTTTATTATATATTACTACATAAGATAACTGCTCACGAGTACTTGGATAGTTAATACGAAAATGAGACAAAATAGAAATACATTTATACTCACAGGTCACTGAAAACTCAAAAAGAACGCAAAAAAGATATTTTGAGAAATGTGTCCGTGGATTTGTGTTCCTGCAATGCCATTCCAGGGGGTTTAATGTGGATTGGTTGTCAACGTTATTCTTTTCGCTTCTATTGTGTTTTGCAGAAGAAAGAAACTCTTTCAGGTTTGGAATGTTATTTATTTCATTATTAAGTTATTAATTATGTTTCTTCTCAGGGTCAGTATGGCAGATGACATGACCGCTCCTCTGCTCTCCGACTCTGAATCCTCTGCTGACGCTCAGCCCGCATGCCCCTCCAGCCCGACAGCGGTCATCCTCGGTTCCGGAGACTTCTCTCGGTCTTGGCTATGCGGCTGGTGGGTTGCGGCGTGAGAGTGATTGTTGGGACCCGATGTGTGAATCGCATCCCATGGGGTCTGTTTCCGGACGCGGTGGAGCTGAAGAGCCAGGAGGGGGCAGCATCACAGGTGGATTGTGTGGTGTTCATGGCTTTGTACCCTGAGCACTACTCCTCTCTGCTGGGGCTACGGTCCGCACTGGCCGGGAAGGTGCTGGTGGATGTCAGTAACGCGGCAGAGACGAACATCCGTGGGCCATCCAATGCCGAGCGACTGGCCGAGCTGTTTCCAGACAGTCTGGTGGTCAAAGGTTTTAACACGGTTTCAGCCTGGGACCTGCAGACCGGGGCACACGACGGGAGCAAACAGGTCAGAGCTGTTATCTGCGTGTGTTGAAAACAAGTGCTGTGTTATCCGAAGTGACCTCTGACCTTTCACCGTTACAGGTCTGGATCTGCAGTGACAGCGCAAATGCAAAGAGGAAAGTTCTGCAGTTGGCACAGCACATGGGCTTCCACCCCGTGGATATGGGCGGCCTGTCGGCTTCTCGGGAAATCGAGGTTGCTCCGTTGCGCCTATTCCCGTCTTGGAGTGGGCCAATCCTTGTCACGTTTCTTCTGTTCTTCTTCTTCTACGGCTACGGTTTCCTGCGGGGTGTTCTGCTGCCGTTTCTTGCTCAAGGACACAACGTTTTCTACCGTCTTGCTCTCGATGTGGTGAACGAGAGCCTGCCGGCGGTCGCTTTGGTGACCTTAGCGCTCGTTTACTTGCCGGGTTTGTTTGCTGCATCGTTGCAGCTTTGGAGGGGCACCAAGTATCGCCGCTTCCCGTCTTGGTTAGACACGTGGATGCAGTGCCGGAAGGAGCTAGGTCTGCTGAGCTTCTTGTGTGCAGCGTTACATGGCGTCTTCAGCATCTGCGCGCCACTGCGGCGAGTTACACAACACAAGTCCATCAATGCTGCCTACAAACAGGTGAGTGAGTTTGAGATCGCCGAGAAGCCTTCATTTGGGTCATCTCAGTAAAGAGTAGGACTTTGAACATACATTTCCATCATAAAAGCGGTCTGTTGGAGATTTCATACAGGTTTTAAACTGGATCATTTATAGAAACATTTTCCTCACTCTCTTAAGGTGACATTTAATATTCGTAATACCAGACCTTGTACTGGGGACCAAATTGGAGGAATGACCCAGTTCACAACTTCCTCACATTATAAAGGAAAGTAAAGTATAACGTTCGCTGTGTGTGCCAGGTTGAGGCCGGCGTAGAGGAACCCTGGGATGAGGTGGGAGTTTGGCGTTCTGATCTCTACCTGTCGTGTGGAGTGTTGGGTCTAGGCGTCCTCTCTCTACTGGCCATCACATCCCTTCCTTCGGTAGGCAACAGCCTTAACTGGAGAGAGTTTACATTTGTCCAGGTGAGCCCAGACACACCACGGCATACAGTTTGATCATTGATCGTCTCGTTCGTGCTTGACTTTTCTGTATGGTTGGTGAACCTTGCACCTACTTGGTGCATTTGTACCTTTGCTTTGAAAGCACGAGTTGAGACTTCTTAACATGACAATGATAGAGTATAATGTACACCCGTAGCCGCAAAATGCAAGCCAGGTCAGAAGCGGATGATGTCATCTGTAAAGTAGATTACGGGGTCAGTTTCATTCTCTGGTGACCTATTCCTTTAATGACCAAATAATGTATTTTCAAGATATTGCGTAACCTGCACCGACACGACACCACAACATAACCCCACACAAAGCCACTCACCGGTACAAGCCCAGTAGTTTAAAGGCGTTCACTTTTTCTTACTCTAGTCTGGTTTGGGATACTCGGCGCTGACGCTGTCCATCATGCACACACTCTTCTTTGGCTGGGATTTTGCATTCCTCGCTGAGGCCTATTCCTTCTACATGCCACCAAGCTACGTAGTCGCTGCAGCTCTGCCGTGTGCTGTCCTGGTGTGCCGGTGTTTCCTGCTGCTCCCCTTCATCTCCACCAGATTGGCACGAATCCGCCGTGGATGGGAAAGCAGACACAACTGTCCTGTTTTACAGCGCCACCCTGTGGGGGCTAATGGAATATCGCAGCAAGTTTGACATTGACAGGCGTTAAAGGGACAGTTCACCCAAACAGTTGATTTTAAAGGGACACTTATTTCCTCAGTGTTTACTCGCCTTCATGAGATTTTGCGAAAACAAGGAGACCAAAGCTTTGCTCGCATGTTTACAGCACCTCAAGATTTGTGCTTAATGTTTTATATTTATGATACAAATATACTTTTTATATAATTTTCACACATTTTTCAAATGAATTTTGCTCACAGAAGTAAGGTCAGTAACGCACTGAAGTATTTCGGCCTTCTACAACTTAACAACTTTTTAAAACTAAGTTTTTGTGTAATTTGTGCCTTTGGTTATCATTGCATCCCAGTTATCTCAGGTGTTAACCCCCGTCAGCGTATTGTATACTTTAGATTTTTGAAATGTTTTGTTGTTTGTTTGTTTTACTCCCTCAGTCTGACTGGCTGTAGGTATTTTAATCTTATATATAAAAATATATCTTTTGATAGCCTGTCAATCAATAAAATGTTTTGGTTAGAGAACCTTCATCATTCCTGACCTTTATTTAACATAAAGCAAAAAAAAAAAAAACACCAAATGAGATCAACTTTCATAAGACATAAAATCTAAAATAAGACACACACACATTGGTACTTTATAAACGATGCTGAAGCGTTTATAATGGTATGGTAAGACTGCATAGTACACAATACATTTGAAAACTTATGAATGAAATAGACGTTTCAATCTTGAGGTGCCTCTGGAAAATAAATACTCTGGAGCAGTATCATCATCATCATTTTCACCACATTGTCTGGGGATCGGCCTTGAACTTTTCATAGTCTGACATTTTGAAGAAGGCCAGTTCAGTCTCATTGGCTGTGAAAAGATGAAAAGTGTTGAAACCTCACAAAATACAAATACACAAAATGGTATTTATTATGTTCAAGGAAGCTAAATCAATTAATAATAAAAATTGATTGAAAACATAACAGATTCTATATTATTTAATGTAGAAACGATATCTTGCTGTCAACTCTTTATTTACCATCAAAATTAATTACCATTGAGAAAATATTGACTTTACATACCAACACCACATGCTCTTAAACTGCAGCAACCAGAAAGAATCAATTTTTCATCATCCTCTAAACTCATCACAAGCTCATTCGTCTGAAATTACAATAAATTCATGTATTTTCATAGTTACATTTTTTATAATATTATTAAGGTGTTTAAATAAAATATTTTAACATATAATGTCCTTCTGAAACCTTTGATGTCCCAATTCAAATTTTTTTAGGGTGATTCAAAACTGTGCTGTCAAAGATGTTCGCCAAACATAAAGGCTGATTAATAATAATGATTTATGGCATAAAATAAAAATCACAAAATATGGAGATGAAAGGTTTCAGAAGGACAGCAGAGATGTGATAAATTATACATTGTATAAGTTTTGCTTTTAACATTTGTTTAAGCAACTCATCATGGGCGTTATTAATTCACATAATTGATTGAAGGGAAATAACTTAACAACGGCTTGTTTACTGTAATAATAGATCGTTTTGAAATATTATTGTATATTAAGATACCTTTGCTCCATGTGCCTGGTGGATGATTTTCATTGTGTCTGCAACAATAAAACAAGACATTTTAAAAACGGCAACTGTTAAAAAAGTTTCTTTAAAGGGACAATAAGGCATACTTGCCATAGTCAAACTTCTTGAAAGGTGGAGGTAAACCAGATCTTGATGAAATGTCTTTAAGAAGGTAAGTGAGCCTTTGGTTACTGCTAATCATATTAAACGCACTTCTGATCATCATGAATCATCAGTTTACCTGCACTGTTGACAAAACCAACATATGCTGGTTTGTGGTGGGTTAAGCTGGTCCTTAGCTGGTTTAAGCTGGTCAAACCAGCATCAAAACATACCTAACCCAGCATATGCAGGTTTTTTCAACAGGGTTTGCTAACAGTCCGTTCTGTACATCACCATGTCTTACCTCGTTTAACAAACGAAACAAAGTCTTCCACTGTCTGGTCCAAATCCACACCTGTGAAAACTATCGGTTTAAAGTTGCGATGTTCGAAAGACCGCACGAGCCGCACCGTCAGAACCGCTTGATCAGACATTCTGAACCGCTGCAGCTCAACCTCACATTACAAAAGAACAAACTGCCCTGTCGTGATGTCTCTGGTCAAGTAAGAGAGAGATCGCTTCGCATCGCTAGAAAGGTTAGACGAGTTTAATAAGAATCACTTTTATACGATTATTTCCAGCACATTCTAAGAGGCACTCCAGACAGAGAAAGCCGCTAGTCGATCAGGACAACAGCAGCAGGCAGAAGCAACGGATCTGCAGAAAAATCGATCAACCTTCAGTATACACTAGTGCTGTGTCTGAAACCGTTCCCTCGCTCACCCCTTCACTATGCCCCATATAGGGAACGACATTTGAGTCCACTTTATGTGGAAGAAGTGAATGTAAATGAGCGACACTGACGTGATATAACCTGCGTCTGACGGCACTGACTACTGTCGCGGACATTCGACATAACGCTTATACACCTGTGTGGCTTAATGGATCACAAGTGAGCATTTAGTATTTCTAACCCGATGGGACACACTAAGCAAGTGTAAACATACAGTATAACGTTAATTAATGTGGTGTTTCTAATTATGAGATAAAAAGCGGTTTTACAAAATACATAACTCTGGAGGTTTCACCAATAAAATATGTAACACTACGTTTTACTCCGAAATTATATGTAATATGTAATTATATATATATAGTTAAGTCAGATTTATTTTTATAGCGCTTTATTTGTATTGTATCGAAAAACAAAAACAAAAGAAAAACACATGTTAGCCAAGCATAGATTAAATAAAGATATTACCTTAAAAAGTAGTAGTATAACATACACTGGAAAGCTTTCCGCAACATCTCACGAGACCCGAGCAGAAAGTCACATGATTCATATCCAGAACATGATGCATGATGGGATACGCTTAGCCTTAATACCGCTCCGAAGCGGTATTCATGCTAGTGTGGGTTTAGTGTGCGTAAAGCGCACTGCTCTTTGGCATTTTTAAGACATTGGATAGAGGGTTAGTGGGGGTATTTGGACACAGCCTTACACTCAAAATCAGAGTGCATTGTGGGTAAAAAGGTGAACTAATGTAGGGATCGAAGTAGTTCACTCAGGTTTCGGACACCACTACAAAATGGCGGAAACACAATATAGTGCACTATATAGGAGATGGGGAGCGGTTTCAGACACAGCCATTTTTTGGAAAAACGTTTTCTTCTTAAATTAAAAAACCTGCTGATTGGCATATATAGGATTGTGGGGATCGGCCAAAAAATATTTTCTTTCCTTTACCTTTCATTCACATATATAACCATACAAAAATGTCTATTTCTTAATACATTTTCAAACTTATTATTTCCTTGCATAATACACAACAACATTTTCAATTAGCCAATTTGTTAGTGAAGAATCTTAACTCACCGTTTAAAAGGCTTGTGCTTATGTATGGCCATTGCAATAGAAAGATACTGCAACTGTATGGACAAAATAACGCAATGGACAGTAATGACAATGATTTCAAAGAGTGGTAGACCGGTCTTGAGCTGATCTGGGAACCTTGATGGTAAGGTCCGTGAGACCTGTCCTACAGGCTAGTCACATGAACAATGTGTAAAAACAGTATTTATTTAAAGACAGTCAATTGTAAGATTATGTGTGCCTTTACTCTTAAGTTGCAAATGGCATACTGTATACTATGCACTATGTAGCCTACTCTACCACCTATGGATTTAAGAAGGTTAGTATCTTCTCAAATGGAACACTGATGGCTTTTTATTAACCGGAAGGGATGTCAAGCACATAACACAATGGCCGTTAATAAAACTCAATTTGTACATTGTAATTGTTACTTGTCCTCAGTCACGGTCAGAATGAAGTGTAATCATCTGATAGTCCAGCCTTTCTTCTGGTAATTGAGCAAAACTGCGACCGAGTAAATGAATGCATCATGCGGGACAGGTAGGCTTACTTCCAATTCAAGTTTTTTACATTTTCAAAGCAAATTTAATTTTGCGATTTGCATAAGTATTAGATTTGGGGAGCACCTTAAATCTTGATCAAGTACTACTCCCAATTCAGATTAATTCAAACAATAACAATGAATTGAAAATTGAGCACTGCAATATAACTGAATAGATGAATATGTTGCACCGGGCTATCAATCCCAGTCTGCCGATACTGCTAAAGTTTTCAAAATATAGAGGAGTTACATCTTTTATCCACATTATGCCTCCAAATACAATGTAAATTTCATACATGAGGATTTTCTGCATCTATGCTTTAAAACAAAAGTTATGTGTCTGTGAATACCAGGCTAAGTCTAATAATCTGATTACCCAAAATATTTTCACTATGATTTCAATCTTTGACGTGACCTTAAACTCAGTGAACAAGAAACATATCACAGTTATAATTTTTACAGAATGTTCTTTACATTATGTAGAATGATTTCATGAAGAAAACAGTAAATCACAAAAAAGTGACTTAAACTGGGTTTCACATGCAGGGTCACATATGTGTTCCCATAAGTGAATTGGCAATTTAGTATTTTCTGTAATCGTGAGGTGCTGACTGACTATTGCACATCATATTATAAAGACCACCAGAGAACTGCACAATTATCACACGGAGCTCTAATTCATAAATTAACGTTTTATTGTAGGATAACTGTAAAGTAGGTCTGTCAGAGATGATCATGTGTAAGTGGAGAACAAAGGGCCGTTTGTATGAACAAATATGTGAATACACATGTTCTGACATTATTACAGGACACGTCAGTGACTGCGTTAACACCTCTGTCGCCATGAATGTGGTGTTCGAACAAAGGGCATTTTTATTTTTGCACTGTCCTTTCAATCTGGCATCCCTGACCTGACCCCATAGCCCAGTTACGAGAACCAGCGATTCCTTGATGTGATTGGACAGGATGGCTCGGTATATGTTCAAGCAGCCAATGGAATTAACGGGGCGTGTTCAGACAGCACTACGGTAGGCGTGAGTGACGCTTCGCCGTCACACATACAGCGGTTCTTGAACACACCAAATCATTTCGCCGAAACATCCAGAACCATGACGGAGGTGAGTGCTGTCAAAACATGTGTGTTTTTATACCTGCGGTCAGTCACGGTCGCGCTGGCTTGTGAGGCGCAGTCGGTTCTCTTCGTCCTGTATATTATTGCTCGCTGCACGTACATTGCACGACACGTTCGTTTCATTCATATGCCTTATGAA
Organism: Triplophysa siluroides; assembly: GCA_006030095.1. Classification (NCBI taxonomy): domain Eukaryota; kingdom Metazoa; phylum Chordata; class Actinopteri; order Cypriniformes; family Nemacheilidae; genus Triplophysa; species Triplophysa siluroides. The sequence goes on along the minus strand of VCII01000094.1, from coordinate 3,446,008 downwards.
AAGTCCACTTTAACAAAGCATAAACAATAAACCAAATATAAACGGATACAATAGGCGTGTTTGGCTTCATGCGGCGCTTCGCAGACCGATCAGCAGTTGACATTAAGTATCGCGAGAGCTCGTGGACTCTTTCGAATAGCTCTCGCGATATTTGTCGTACGCCGATCGGTCTGCGCAGCGCTGGTTGGCGTGAAGTCAACTGCTTTTATGACTGCAGGGATCGCCATAGCTGTGTGGGTGTGTTGTAGAGTAAACAGCGCTGTAGGATGTTGATCGAATTCAATTGTTGTATGAAGCCGTATATCGTCACCGTTCCTTTAGCTGTTTCTGTACGCAAGGACGCATCCTGCGTGAACGGCCCCACGTGACCCATGCGTTTCTCAAGAGCGGGCGTTTTGGAGAAGAGGTCGAAAGAACTACACAAGCCCTTACAATCCATAACATAAGAGTACTGATCAAATTAAGATTCAGACGTAAAGTTACATTCTTTGTTAGTGAGGATGAGTTATGTATGTAGTCATAAATAAAAGAAACGTCACTGGACGTTAACGCTTATCAAAACGCGTGTTTGTCAAACGTCTGAGAAATGGCGACACTCTAAAGTCTTGTGAATAAATCTGATCACATGTTACCATGGCAGCATTGCAGTTTACTGCATCCGGAAATAACATTTGGTCAGAGACATAAATGAGATTGTGCTTCCTGATCCCTGCTGTTGCATTTCGAGCACATGGTTGAAAGACTACCATTCCAAAAACGAACCATAGTTTTATTATGTAAAGTGTATTGATCATCCAAAGACCAGGAGGGCATTGTGGTTATTTATAAACTATGGTTATTAATAATTTTGGTTGATTTTCTTAAAGGTACACTACCACCAAAACGAGCCGACTTTGATTTTATAACCGTCGCATAAGTAGATAAAAAAAGGCAAGAGTGAAGTAGTAAAAGTGTCCTTGGGGCGGTTTCCCGGACGGGTCACTTAAATGTGAGATGTGTCCTGATCGAACACATCTTGTACTGACATTTTCAGTGATATTATTTTGTCTCAAGATGCACACCAGTAATGTTTTTTTTAAAGTACGTTTTAAAAAAGACTTAAATATCCTAATTTAACGAAAGCCTAGTCCTGTTTTAATATAATCTCTGTCTGGGAAACTGCCCCATTGTGTATTATGGAGTTTGACCCTATGAGTAGAGCCAAAGTCTTTGTGTGCTGGCTGGGCTGTTGTACTATGGTTACGTAATCATGGACTCCATCAGACCCACCAGCATTGTGAAGCAAGACGAGGACTGAATGTTCATGCACAGTTTCTGGCAACCCATCGGGTCTTGATGTGTGCAGAATGCAGATTCAAGGTTTTGGTGGTTGTCAATCAGTTGCATTTTATCTATAAACACCATAGCAAGTAGAATAAAGTGCAGCAGCAGGCTTTCTAAGTAATATCCCATTCATTTTCTTCATAGAGAAATTGACTTTTTTTCAATAAATTTAATTAAATAAATTATGAGCGCTGAAGCGTTCGACCATATGGCATATGTTTTTTTAAATGCAAGTTTTAAATTCAATTTCAAAAATTGAAATTCCTTAATCAAATCAAATTTGTCTTTTTATTACAATTTTTTAATCAAGAATTGAACTCCCCACAGACAATCTAAAGGGAGAAAAGTGAGTGTGTTCTGTCTTATCGAGTTGTTGTTGTTGTTTTGCAGGCAGCATTTCAGAAAGCGGCAGAGGAGGTCAAACATCTGAAAGCGAAACCTGCAGACGCTGAGATGCTGGAGATCTACAGTCTGTACAAACAGGCCACCGTAGGAGATGTAAACACAGGTGAGCTTTTCCTCAAACCCCTACACATTCCAGCAAGAGTGATACAAAATAATGAAGTACATCCTGATTATTTGCGCATGTTTCTCTCCAGCTCGACCCGGCATGTTAGACTTTGCTGGCAAGGCCAAATGGGACCCTGGGAGGCAAAGAAAGGTCAGTTTCACGGACATACCTGCAGAGGGCGACATTACATCTGCTTTTAAACTATAAATAGCTTTGAAATGCTCTGCCTGAACTTCCTGGTTCAGTAGGGAAGAGTTGCAAGAAAGGTGTGTTTCGTTTCGTTTGTAAATTCCCAGCAGTGTTTTGAGAACTTCTCATTTCTCTTACTCTCTCACTATGTTCAGGTATCAGTAAAGAGGCTGCCAGGGAGGCGTACATCGCTAAGGTTGAGGAGTTGAAAGGCAAATACGAAATCTAATGGTTGGAACCCATCGTTGGCCAGCCTGCCTATACCTGTATTGTTCTCCAATATAAACGACTTAAGGTCTGCATCTTGTCCCCCTCAAAAGGGTGTTACAGTTCCACTGTAGCATAAAGAGTCTGTTCTGTGTCAGAGAACAAGCACATTCCTCGAAGACCGAATGAAACCGTCCACCAGCAACCATGTAGTGAAAAGATCCAATGAAATGTTTTTTAAAACTGTTTATATTGTGTCTACTTTACAGTGTTAATAAAAAAAACATGTTGGCTTTACCCACAAAACCCTTTGCTGTGCTTGGCTCAAATGTGGATCAAACATTGTGTTTAGAAGATCATTTTGTAAAATATAGGTTGATAGCCTACCTATTATGTGTTATGTTCGGAATGTGTGATCTAGGGCTGCAGCTATCGATTATTTTAGTAATCGAGTATTCTACAGATTTTTTCCATTGATTAATCGGGTATTCGGATAGTAAATACTTATTCTTTATTAAAGAGCAATACTAAATATACAAGAGAAAATAAGACGGGTCTCTTAAACTAATTTGTTTCCTTTTTAGAATTTTTTTTAAATGTTATTGCTGAAATTGCATACATTAATATCTGTGAAAAGTAATCCCATTTAATACATTGCCATATTACATTCAATATGCAATATAATACAAATGTATAAATAAGAAACATTAATAAAAATAGAAAGAATAATTTTAAAGGTAAATGACTAACTTCAGCTTATGCATGATGCATTCAGTTTATCTAAATTAGTTTTAGTTTCTTTTTTTTTTACTATTAAAAAGTTCACAAAATACTTAACAAAGTAAACCGGACTTTTATTTTGGCATTTTATTTTGAACAGACAGTCTGATGGCAAGTGTAAATAACAGGATTCGGCAGCCACTAATCCGCATCTAGTTTTATGGACTCAATGCAGCCGGAAAACAAGTTTCACTCGCAAAATAGACTGAAACTTAGTAAAATAGCAGGTCACCATGTCAATAAGCTTTCACTTATTTATCAGCATGAGAAATACGTGTGAGACCTGAGAGCCCTGTAACATGAATAGAGTTCAGCGGGCTGTGCGTCAGTAATAACGGTCCGTGGGGAAACGCAGCGCTCCGTGTGTACTGTAGTTAAATGGATTCAACAAAGCTTCGAGACAACACAAATTGCCTCGCAGATTGTTTTGTATTCGAATAACTCGACGAATCGTTTCAGCCTTAGTGCGATCGGAAGAAGATGAAAGGTGCGTGGATGTACAGGTTGCCAGTACGTGAGAAATTCACTGTGCTGACGAGAGTATCAAGAGAATATATTAACACACGAGTACTGAGAGCTGTATATATATTAAAAGGGCTGAGGAATCTACGGTATACAAACATCTAGGATAGATTTTAATTGAAACAACTGGAATTTTATTGATCTATTATTGCTCTGTTTTATGATCCCTGATCAAAGTTCTTTTAGTGTTTTGTAGTTCAGGCCACAGTCTGATAATCAGAGTCAATAATGCTGATAATCCGTGTAGAGAAACTCAAGATAAAGCGTCTGCCTTCATGAACAAACACTTCATCCTCAAAACTCTTATAGGCTATACATTAGTTAGATGATGCAAGAGTGATCTATTTTTATTTATTTGATAGTTTCTTAGAAGTGAACATGAGAAGTGAACATGAGCCAGTCGATCCAGGTTAGAGCTTTAGAATGAACCAAAGTTTGATTTCAGTCATTGATTTCACAAGGTTTCAATCTTTGACATGACATAAAGATACTTCTATTCTTACAGACTGTTTATGAAGGACGAATTTATGTAGAGAATAGTAAATGACAATACAATCACTTGAGCTGGGTTTCTCAGACTGGGTCACGAATTACAAAAAAGTATTATAATATCTACCTGCAGCACAAATCAAACAAAGAGAGATTTAACTAATGCTTTTGAGAAAAATAATTGAAAGAATTTTCAATGTTAGCTCCAAAAATGAAATAACTTATAATTGGAATGAAAAAACCTAAACTATTTACCAAACTGCTACAGATTTGAACTGTTTATCAATTTGCTAAGGTTTACTACTGGAGTATAACAAATACACTGCAATATTTTATTTTCATGTGGCTGGTTGTTATTAGAAATGTCTAAGTTTGAATCATTTAAAGGAACAACGCTTACAAAAAATAACAATGGTTTAAAACACACAGAAACCGCTTTTGTCAATAGTAGCCCCAGAAAACATGGTTACTGCACCTTTAAAACAAAAAACATGGTTTGTCTTTGAATTAAAGAAGAGTGAAGTGATGAGAGTGTTGCTGGACGTGACGTGCGCGTGTGAGAGCAGCGCGAGCGGGTTTGTGTTCGTCCACTGATCTGACGTCAGTTGTTACGCTCGAATGATTCTCTACTGTACTTTCGACTGAGGTCCGTCTCGAGACTTCTGCTCCGTCTGTGTATCGCAGCTTCAACATGACGGCTATTAAAGTCCGGGTAATACCTCTTAATCCTCTGTTTACGTGATTCTATACACAAGAATATGTTTTACGAGAAAAGACGTGACGTTCACTTTTCTTAAGATGAATCTGAATTGACTCGGTGACTATAAATAGGTTTGTTTACTGTTTGTGGCTGTTGTTGACAATAAGTTTTGTAGTATTGAAATACGTGTCCACATTCAAAACTAAGTATTATAAACTAAAGTCTAACACATTTAAGTATATTACAGTGGCCTGATCATGCTACAGGGGCAGGAGGACTATACATTCTGTAGAGGGATTCTGTAGGTTTAAGTTTACATTTATAAATCGCAGTAAATACTGTAGTTTACTTTCATATTCATTATAATAAGGTTCCACGGGACTTGAATGAGTTTTCATGTGGGTTAAACATTTATAAACTGGCGTGGATCTCACAGCGAGGACAGACGGATATCATCCATGTCTGATGTGTGTCTGTGTGTCTGTCCAGGTGGCGTGTGGTCCACAGGTGAGGTCCTCTCCTCTTTTTCTGGACGTATTTTGCCGCAGTCTTATAATCTTGTGTGCATCTCTGTCAGTCGTCCTGTCGTCTGTCGCCGTGTGTGACGGTCACTGGCTGCTTGCCGGCCGTCACGTGTTCGGTCTGTGGTACTTCTGTTCTCTGGAGGAGCTGCAGAGCTCTGTTTCGGCCTTTAAAGTGTCGTCTAACTGCACCACTCATCTGGAAGAGGCCGGGGTGGACGGGCTGGGCGCCGGGTTGGTGCTGTGTCGTACTGTCCTCACGCTGGCTGTGGTCAGTGCCATATTCGGACTGGAGTTGCTGGTGATGTCACAGGCAAGCGAAGGGCGTGACTCCAGTCGCCGCTGGGACCTCGGGGCGAGGCTGGTGCTGCTGGCGGGCGTAATGGCTGGCGGGGGGCTGGCAACTTTTGGACTGTTGTTAGGGGCGCACGTCACACTCCTTGGCTTCACTCTGACGTTCTGGTGCCAGTTTACTGCCACGTTCCTCTTCTTCCTCAATGGGATGGCGGCACGACACATCCAGAATATTCCACTGCTGACCTTTACTGGCAAACCTGACAAAGTGTAGAGCTCTGCCACCACCACAGTCAACACGTTTTAAAACCACCTGCAGGAGCTTCTTCTGGATTTGTGTTAAAGAAACGTGTTCAACAGCATCTGCATTAGTTGAGTTGGGATTTTAAAAGTTTCCAGATTGAGATGAATACAAGTTAAAACCAATTCCACTATCCTACATAAAATAATTTGTCCTCGGATTTCAAATTAAAGAAAGAATTGTGATTACAATGAATGGCACAAACAATGGAAGTGTGCATAGACCAAGTCAACAATAACAACGTTAAAGTATAGCCAGAAGATTTAAACATTATACATGTTAACATGAGACGACTGATGACATTCTCAACTAACCTTTCTCTGCAAAATGATATCCTTTATTATAAATTACTCACTGAACTCAATATAATTATATAAAATACTCACTGAACTCAAGCTCTTGTTTCATTCTTCAATGATTTACACACATGACAATGCTGACATTTACAGTCACGTTCCTTTTAAAAAGGAAGAGAACATTATGTGATGACATTTAATTTTTAACAGCTCTAAGAGGAACCGTCCTAGCGCCTCCGTGTGTGTATGTGTTGTGCACCTCAAAATAAAATAATCTTCTTTTTGTTTAATTGGCGGTTCATTTATTATTGCATTAAGTAGGCTGTATTGTTTTTAATCATTTGTTTATAAATCTTATTTGAAATATGTTATTCATGATAGGATAGGTATTGTATTTAAAATATAATTACTTTTTACCATTATTATGGTAAAATAAGTTTAAATCAAGAATGTTTTGAAATTCACAACATTTCAACACAACTTTCTTACAAATTTAAAGGCTGCTATTGCATTATTAAAGGTAAACGTCATATTGTGCGTCTACGCATAACTTTACGGAGAGCTTACGAACTACTAGCTACGTTCTGCTTTAAGACCAAATGGTGCAAACGAATAACATACAGTTTTACTATAGTAGTAGTTACTAAGCCTCTAGTGTGGACTTTCCGTTCTCATTTAAGAAAGAACTTACGAATGGCTGGTGCGACCCTACCCTGGTGATTTGTATTTTTTGATCTGTATTTTTGAGATTTTATCTGTATTTTTTGGGCATTCTGTTGGCAAGAAATCAGTTACAAGAATACGTCTCATCCTATCATTTCATTTTTATTTTCAGTTAATCTAGTTACTTTAACACTGATGAAATGTCATTACAGAGGGCTTGAGGAAGAAGACTTCTGGGTCAGTATTCACAAAACATTTGATCTTACCACCTTAACAGCAGTAGAAGTTTTAAGTTAAGAGCAACTTTTACTAAGGAACAGAAAAAAAATCATGAGCTATGATCAAGAGCAGGATTGACATCGTTGCTATGAATGATGTCCACAAGCTTACAAACAACTGCACTGTATGCCCACAGTGATTGGCTGATAGGGGACGGGTCATTCAATGATAGAAATGTTGCTTCATTTAAATAAAGCTGTTTGAAGTGTTAAAATGCTCAGTGAAATACTAGAGTCCTGAAATTATCACTGACAGAGCCATTATTTTTAGTGTCTCCAAAATCTGTACGTTAGGAGCTACTTTTAGGCTTACAATGTCATTCATTTTTATTTTCAGTTAATGTCATGCTTCAGGAAGGAAGAAGACTTCTAGGCCTCGCTGTAATTTGGCTGTAATTTGGCAGCAGGGTTTCCAGTAACTTACTGTAGATTTCATTTACAATTTTGTTTTAAGCATAAACGTAACTATTTTATACATTTTTCCTTCATAAAACAAGACTAAATATCTTTGTTCACTTTTCTTGATATGTAAATCTTACTTTAAGAAGTTTTACATATTTTGAAGAGAAAAATGCTTAGGAAGAATGTCATCTTTTCTAGTGTTGCTGTGCTAATGCCAGTCTCTTCTTGCTCATTTTGAATCTCAAAAGTCAAAGTGTTTCAATTTTGATTAAAGTCATTGAAAACAGTACTAACAGGTGTGGTAAATATTAAGCAGTAATTACATCTACAGTAAGTTACTGGCAAACCTGCTGCAAAACTACAGCAAAGTTTTACAGTGCTGTATTCACAAAAGTTCTCCTAAATTAAACATTGTAGAATGAGCTATTGAATTTCCATATTAAAATAAACGTTTGCTTCATTTAAATAATGCTTGAGTGAAATACTGCAGGCAAAATCAGTAATTTAGCAGCAGCAGCTTTTAGCCTTACGATGTTTTGTGAATACAGACCCTGATCTGTAAAATCAACATAATAACTTGTTAATAAAAGTAATTTAATAAAGCTTTCTCCTACACGAACATTCATTTCATAAATGTATTTCTATCAGAAATGATGTCATTAAGTGTGGAGAAATATCTTGTTTGTACCATTTATTTGTATGGATTACACAACTCACAGTTTAACACACATTAACAAGTGAATCAAGTTCTGCATTATTACTATCATATATAGACTATTTACACATAGCCATGAAAGAACACAAATATTACAATCATATTTTGTGCTTTTTACTGTTGATAATATTGTTTTGTTTAATATACTGTTATGTAGAACACATAGACGCTCTTAAGGGCGACAAACACCAGGGGCCTCATTAATAAAGTGTTGCGCAGAAAACGTCCGAAATTTGATTTTACGATCATTTCTCAAAGTGCGTACGTGTGATTCATAAGAACGAACATAAACGCACAGAAAACATTCAATCTGAAAACATTTCAGATGTGAAATCTATCTGAAGTCAACGTCCAAGTTCCTTACGAGCGGACTTATTTTTCCAAAAACCTGCAGCACTAGGACAAGTAAAAGTGCGTTCGTCTGCGCAGACCATGACGTGGCGCTAAGCACTTTTCCACGTCAAAGACCGTTTGGATAAATATGACCGTTTTTCTTTTGCGTCCGCGCGCTTTACGATCAAATCTATGCGTACGCACATTTGATAAACGAGGCCCCAGCTTACAACAACAGTGCTAAAGAGAAATCTATAACATCGGCAGCAAGATGACATGAAACAGCACAGCCGTGTGCAATGACAGAATTACAAACCCTTAACAACACTGAGAGCAAAACAAGGCAATAAAGTTGGTTTATTCTCATTATTGGTCTGGAGCAGGAAGGCTAAGCTTTCTCAAATGAACAACTTAACAGTTTCTTGCATCTCTTTGCACATCTCTGCTTATGCTAGCCATTGGTTTGTCATAGTAGTTGTGGAGTGTTAGGGTGTGTGTTGGGTTGTGTCTAGGTTGTGTGTGTGTTTTGACGTGTGAGCAAGGACACCTGTGTCAGTGGCAGGCCGCTGTGACTCAAGGAGTTGTGATGCACTCTGGGATCACCGTGGAGATGCTGCTTCATCCGCCACCGCCTCCATCGTCTTTGAACTTCATACTGTACCTGCCACGATTCAATCACGGTTAAGATCTGCCAATAACCCAGTGGTACTATTACCCTGTTTAACCATATCAACTCATTAAAGCTGTTTTGTTTTTCACAGAGGAGATTGTGATCATGACAAAACGTGTTTGTGTGTGCAGGAAGGTTGTGGAAGTCCTAACATTTGAAACTTTACACGTATCATTTGGAAACCAAATAGATGTACTGACCTCCCCATTTAAAAAACAGTACAGCAGCGCCACAATAAAGCCCTGTAACAGCAAACACAACATGAAGCAGAACCCAAATGACAGATCGGATTTGAAATCCTTTAGTGTGTAAATGTATATATTATTATTACCTGTGTGGATGCTAACGCGAGCTCAATAACGTTCCAGATTTTAAAGGTTAGGACATTGACTCTATCAGGGAAAAAGGCGAAGAGGACATACTGCAGTCCAAACAGAGACACCAGCAGGAATGTAGATTTCGCCAGCTTCCTACACAAAGTTTCACACATTGAAATAAGATAAATGTTTATTTGAACATTCTTTCCCACAATTTCTAGAAACTATGGTTTATTTTCTCTGAGCTCAAAAATGTCACACAACACTTGAAAGACAAACGCTTACCTCTTGTGAAAGTTATGTTTTGTACACACAAAAGAGTGTCAAACAGAAAGATGATGAATGTAAAACACTTTCACTCCTCTAGCTCTCACATTTTCTCTTACTCTCACTTCTCTACATCTCATTACAAAATTTGCCCCGATTGTTGTTCAAATGAAAAAAGCCTTTTGAAGACTAATTTCAAACCGCCTCCATGCAAAAACAAGGCTTTGGTATTAAACAGTAGTAAAGGTAAACAACAAAGCCTTTGACTGATTTATGATCTTGTAAACTAGCGGTACTGTTTAGCATGTTGACAAACTGTTTATATTCTCTCGTACTTGTACGTCGCTTTGGATAAAAGCGTCTGTCAAATTAATAAATGATATGTAATAAATGAAATGATCTCTTGTCCCTGAGGCTCAATGGTAGAGCATTGCATTAGCAACGCAAAAGGTTGTGGGTTGGATTCCCACAAGATACAAAAAACTAAAATGGTTTATTTCTTGAAGGCACTGTAAGTCGCTTTGGATAAAAGCGTCTGCTAAATGCATAAATGCATAAATGATCTTAGCTCTGGTTAAAAGTCGCAGAGGAGGGATGATGAATCTCACAGGCTGTTTTACTTAAAAATCCTGATGGTTAACATTAAAATAAAGCGACACACAGATACCTCTGTCTTACATACAGTTGGCCATGGTCATTTTGTTAGTAAATATCTGCTTGAATATATATCGTAATTTAACTGTATTCAAAGTGCATGCATAGTAACATAAAATAACATAGTAAGAAAAAGCCATGGCCAAGAATGAGTCAACGGTCGAGTGGGTCACTTCAAGTGCGTAAGCAACTAAAAAACCCACAATGGGTCGTTTGATGGCATATGAGCAAAAGGTTCAAGAAGTAAATAGAAAATATAAAAACATTAAGTTAGCGGTGGGCCAACGCTGGACCTTTAAACTCACCTGTGATGATTCAACTCATTTCCATGCATGTCTGCAGCTTTCAGCTTCCCCACTAATGTCCGAATAATACTCAAGAAGAACAGCATGTTTACCTGCAACACAATTCCCTTCAGACATCAAAAGCCTCTTGGATACGACTCCAACCTCAGTTCTGCGATGAACAAGAATGTTCCCTTCATGCCGCTCGCTCAACGTTGTGTGGATGACATGATGACACTATTGGAGGTTTTGAAGCACCAGCAAAATATCTCAGGAGTGGAACAGCCAGTCGTCGACATAGGGCTGAACAATCACCATTAGGTCCAACGATAATGACATTGTGAAAATAGCCCGAACCCACACCGGAGAACCGTGGAGAATATGCAGGAGTGGCCTGAACAACAACAACCAGACTCAACCAGTTCTCGTTCTCTACGCTGTGGGTTCTTAATGTGCGTACAGTATTGCGTGACTTTTTAAGTTGTGATCAGAAGCAAGCTTTAGTACCAAAACTGCAAGCATCCTCTCTATTATAGATTTATTTTGGGTTGACCATCGATGATGTCAAGCCGGATATATTGTGTAAGCAGTAATGCATAAGTGATGTCCAAAAAACGGCTGCATCATCTGACGTCCGACCACAGGGTGCCATACAGAGTGCACTAAAGCACAGAAGAGCGAGCATCAAGTTCACCAAATCATCTGTGACCTTCTACACACACATCTATTATTGAATCTTTGTTTGTCATTTCTCTGTATCCAGCAGGATCCCTGAAGGCAAACAGAAGCGACACGGCCCAAAGTGAGCATCCCTCCCTCACAGAGATTGTTCAGCACCGGAGGAAACACTGTCACTCATCACTACCTAAACATGTGTTCCTGCAAAAAATCTTTAAAGATGGCGTATCACACTCAGTTTCTGCCAGTCTCATATTAATCTTGAGTGCCTATACAGTAGTATCGCATACGTCGTGTCTTCGAAGAGTCTTTGGTTTGATCACATTTATAAAAGAGAGATACAGCTGTACCATTATTTCCAGAATAACACGAGCTGCTGGAGGCGGGACTAGTGGGGAGAGTGGGATGGGACTACAGCACGAGCACACAACACATCATCACAGCATCCCTTCCTGTTTATACATTATGCACGTACACGCCAATCGCCAACAAAACACAGACGTATGACTTAGTTTGACTGACAGCGGCATTTTTTAGCATGGGACCGCACCATCTATCAGTTTCAAAGCGTCTCCAAATCCATGTAATGTCATTTTCTTTCATTTTCTGAGGAGACAGGACCAGAACCTTGAGAGCAACCCAAGGGAACGGTCTGTGTCCAGAGAGGATAACATGACCTAAACCAACCCTCTGTTCTATGCTCTGTTCAGGTCTCAGATTATGTCCAAACCGCCCCGTTTACGGTCACAACAATGTACAGAAGGGGCTGTAAAACCCCCAATTCATCTCGGGTCAGTGGCACAGGATCTATCGACACAACATCGAGTGAGTGGCGGGAAGGGAACTTCTATTACCGAAATAAAGTGAACATGCATGAGCAGTAAGAGAGGAATAAATCATTTCAAATCAAGTATGGAGGCGAAGAGCAGAGAGAACATGTATTGTGTGAGTATACAGATGGTCTGCTTACTGTAATAAAAATGATGACTGGAACTCGAAGTATCCACCATATCCATCCATGATCTCTCGTCTCCCAGCACCTGACAACACAACATGTTCCATCATTCTCACGTTTAACACAGATGATGTTCATCACTCCCGACCCACACACACAACTGCCTTTCAGGAGTTTGTTCTATTTGCATAAAATATTTCTACAAAAATAGTGACATAAAATGAAGCACCATAAATACAATTCAAATAAAGATGATGTTATTAAACCTGTTTAATCGTTCTGTGTTTTAATTAACTTAAATAAATTGCTTTCCTCATTTATGTAATGATACAAGCTCCAAAACACATCTCACCAGTTATTATATTTAGGGTAGTTCACGTTAAAACAAGCCCCCATTGACTCTCCATAGTTGCAATGAAAATGATAATGGAAAGTCAATGGGGATCAATTAACAATCAACCTCGCGCACCTGTAGTTAATACTGTAGGGTGTGTAGGAAAAATGACCAACAGGTCCAAATATAAGCAATTTGAAAGATTATAATTTTTTAACTCTCAAATTCCATTTATATGATACAACATAAATAAAAAAAGAATTATTAGATTCCAATGGATCTTAAATAGTTGAATAAAGATAATTTTTAAATACATTCATAATTGTAAAAATAATAGAATTATATTTTATTAAAGTTAATTTCTTTTACAATAAAATGAGCAAATGTAACCAAATAAGAGTTTAATAAGTATTTTTGATGTTTGTACCCTTCATCCTGATGCAGGTATTTGGCCAAACTCCAGCTGATAATAATCAGCATTGGGATCCCTGAAGGAAAAAAAAGCTTTTATTGGATGTGTCGTTCGCAGGATGAGAACTAAAGGAGAGATCCATTAAAAGGACATAACACTGCTAGACTTTAAATCACTATACAGAAAAGAAGCGTGTGTGAACACTTCTGACCTGTAAACAAACAGCTAAGACACATTTGACCAATAAGTGATCTGAAGGGAACAGATTGACATCTTGGCCTAAAATTACACAAGTTCACTTTTGAGTTTTTTTCACTTTTGTCGGAACGTGGATTAAAGATTTCAAATACAATTACATAATAAAATACAATAACCGATGTACAGCACTCTAAAAACAAATCCGTAAACATAGGGCACAATGTACTGTATTAATATGAAGGAATTTTCCGTTTTTTTATTTTGTGGCCAAAATAATTTATGATCACGATTTCCAGATAAATAAATAAAGCTTTTAGTCAAATTCATCGTTGACTAGTGTTCACTTTGAAACGTGTTTACATGCTTAAAATCTGGTATGAGCACAAAACGGTCCTTCATCATCAACCAATGGAGTGAAATATAGTGTGTGTGTGTGAGAGAGAGATGAGCGTACCCCAGCCCAGCAGTGTGTAGCAGTGAAGGCGTTTGGTGTGTGAATGTAGAGAGAGGTTGATGAGACTGTGAAGATAATGTCCTTCCACCAGCAGCCAGCTGTAGTTCGCCAGGATGCAGTAATTGGACAGGAACAGAGCTACTTTACACCCAGGCTGAGAAAACCAGCACAAACACGTCAGCTCAGAGACATTATCTGTAGATCAATAGGTCTTCACGGTTTCACTGCCTCATCAACAACAGTCTGGCATCTGCCACGTCTTAACATCTTATGTGAAGTGAGCAAAAACGTCTGTGCAGTCAGACTGAAACTGTTTTCCAAAAATGCTATTTGAATAGGATTTCAAACCAGCCTAAACCAGATTTATGAAAATCACATTTCACTGGAGTTTTTAAAATATGATATGCACAAAATCTCATTTGGACTGACAGTGTGAACATAGTCCCTTGCATTGTTCCCTTGCCCTATTTTATCACAAACACATAAAATGTCAAAAACAATTGCTCAATTTCTGCCTAATATATTCCACTCTTTCACATGTGTCGATGATATAATCAATATTATTTACCGACTTTTGCATGTGGGCTAAAAAGGCATCAGGTGTCTCTAAAGCAGCTGCTGTTTCCCGTGTGCCTTTTGAAAGAAATGCTGAGCGACTGCGGACTGAGTACTTAAGATGCTTGTTGTGAACAGTTCTATATATTTGTAATCGAATTACTTTTATTTTGAAAGTCCCCGTGAATCGGAAGTTGCGATCGTTTTTACTCCCGTATTCTGACACATTTCAGAGTGAAAAGGAATTTCAAAGGAGAAAATGAGTGGGCGTGGCTTGCGTGTTTCACTGCACATTGATTGGATGTGTGAAAACAGTTGTTGCATTTTGAAATGAAACTGGCAGCAGATTGACAGTTGAAGGGGAGGAGTAAAGGGATGCCCCGCCCGAGCCGTCTAATTTACGTCATTTCGGGATGGAAGTGCATTTTCAGATTTTAACTGAATTTTACATGAATTACATTTTTTTTAAATAAGAATAGTCATTTTTTATTTCACTGGGACTTTAAACAGAGTTGATCATTGGACATTTTTCACAAGCCTGCGATGAGGCATTCAACGGTCATCAGCATCATAATCCTCCAAAGTTTTTTATATTTGAATAAAAAAATGTATTTACTGTATATTTAAACACTATACTTTGTATTATATTACATTTGCATCAAATAAAAAAAATTTTTTTAGCGCTAATGCTAATGCGAGGGCGTTTCTTATACAGCGTCTGGAAGTCTAAATAAATTTGACATCATTCTCTATTTTGACTGCCGATATCAGACTCTCTTTTTTTTCGTTATGTTTAGTAGTGAAAGCACTATCGTTCAGTTTTTCTTTTGCTATTTGAGCAAATAATATGCCGAAAATATGATTGTTGTAGTCTCCCAATTCACTGCTATGACGACATAAAAGGTGAAAAAGGTCCATAGGGTGAACAGGACCGAACCACGTGCATGGAACAAACAGACTTAAGACGGATTTTTACTTCTGCGTCAGAATGTAATTCGACCGGAAACACATATGAGTAAACCCGACGCTATCACAGAATTCACCTGCAGGGAGGAGGTTCAAGCAGACCAATCACAGCGCTTGCGGTCTGCTATGCTACGGCGTAGGGTACGGGTCTATGTTTGTGTGTGTGCACGTGTGCGTGTGTTTGCTTGTCTACCGGATGGAAGTTGCAGTGATAATACTCCTGTGAGGAATGCAGCGCAGCATCTCGGATAAAGATGAAGATGGCTCGAAGGATGAAGGACGTGAAAAGTTGCATATGAATGAAATTACGAGTACAGTGCAGCTTCCTGGAGGTTCAAGAACAAGAAAGAAGTAAAGACGGGATGATGCCTTGCAGTTTAAAACAAATGTATGCAAATCAAATGTTCTTTATTAAATCTGGAATATGAACCGTTTAAAAGTGCATTTAAAGAAATCTATAAAGATTGTATTAGTACTGTCTCTAACGTGGAACAGGAACATCTGAATTCTGAGGCTGATGTCATGGAGTGCAACAGGGCTGTGGTTTAGGCACAGCAACGTTTATACACACATTTGGGGGGAAACTCTCCATCTCCCATGCTGTCATTTAGAATTACTGTTATTTTATTTGAAGAACTCTGTCAGAGGATTTATGATTGTTAACAATAACAGAACAAACCACAGAGTCGTGTTTCTCTACAGACAAACTCAATGCGCTCCACAGCAATAATCCAACACTTACACACCTGTTTCAGGAAGTTTTCAGGGAACCAGTATTGTTTACATCTTACAAAATGGTCTTTAAACCGATTCATTGAATTGTGTAAGAACTGTAATTGAACATGTTGTTGTTTGAAAGTTTGTGTAAAACTGTTTTTCTGATATTGCTGACAGTAACATGTGAATGTAAAGACACACAGGTGATCTTTTACCTGAACACACACAGCACGGTGAGAGCAATGCTGAGCGACACAAGAGAGACGGTGTATCCAACAGAATACATGATCCTCACATAAAAGAAATACTCGTGTGAGACCAGCACCTGCTGAACACAGACATTTGCTCATCATGTTTACATCCATTAACATAACTGTTGTGTATTATTATTGTTGTTCTCTGTGAGTGGCTTTGGATAAAAGCGTCTGCTAAATGACTAAATGTAAATGTTGACACCTAAGACAAAGCGCTTTATTGTGATGTTTCTCATTGGTGAGTCGCTAACAAAAGCCAAATGAATGAATATAAATGTATTATTTTATTATGTATTATTACCTTCAGTAATGTGATGTTTTAGGTTTGTTGAGTGTTTTAGGAACGTAATATAAGCACAGAAATGAAACTTGACTGTTACCGAGTCGTTGGGAGAATGAAGGCTGTCGTTGAGCGCGTGACCACAGGACACTTCATACGGTGGAAAGGTTTCTGACCAGCCGCTCTCCGAGCAGTTTCTCCATACAACTCCTACAGTCAAGAAACACACATGGGAAAAAACGGATTCTGAAGCATTTATCAGCAGAAGATATCACAGAAATGTGAGATTATTGATTATCTATGGATTAAAAAAGGTTTATATATATATATATATATATATATAACTGGGGGGTGTGCCTGACCTTTGACCCTAAGGAATTTGGGGCATGGCCGGGACACAGTCTCTCCCACCTCAGCACGAGGCCAACAGTTCAGATGATCCCATAATGTACTGCAACCTGTTTTTTTGGGAGTAATGGAACATTAAAGGCATCATTTATGAGAAAATCATTGAATGTGTGTTACACAACAGAATAGAGACAGAGCAGAATGTGTGTGTCTGCAGTGGATTGTGGGAGATTTGTTGATTTTTGCATGGTTTCGAAGTATTCATAATTATTGTATTTTTTATATTGTTTCACAACACTCTTAATTAATATTAATAGAGTTAAAGGTTGAGAAAAGCTGAAGTCTTTCTCTTTAGTTCTGTGATGTAATGATGACGATAAACATGTTGTGTTGTGCTTTGATGTGTGTCATATATGATGGACGGTAATCTTATTCTTATCTGGGAATAACGAACCTGCAAATGTTGCGACGGGCCAATCAGAATCAAGCATTTCAACGAGACGTGTAATAAGTGTTGATACCAAACTCTAGTGTGAATGTTTGAGGAAAAGCGATTGGTGTGTTTTCTTCACTCGGTCTTTGATGAATGACACAGTCTCTTTTTTATCTGGCTGATGAACGGCAGGAAAAGTGTTGCAGGTTTGTAAATGTTAGTGTCGGTGCTCCGGGTCTCTCGAGTGAATAAGAGAGAGAGGAATAAACAAGAGGAGTGGAGTGCATGTGAGATCTGTACAGTGCTATTGTCATCTGCCGGCGTTCACCGTTTCCTGTGTGTGTGAGAGATTGACAATGTTTTCAGAACGAATTTCTGCTCTGCTTTTTATTAGTGCAGGTGTGTTTTATAGTTATCCGTTTGACAGGCGCTTTTATCCAAACTGACTTACAGTGCATTTAAACTACATTTGTGTGAAGGGAACGTGTGACCTATAGGAATAGTTGTTCTAGTTTTCACCTTAATGCTATCGTAGTTTTATTCTTGTGTTAATTTCTTTTTTGGCTATTTTGGTACTTGCTTTTGTCATATTTTATTGATTGTCTTTTTAATATTGTTATTTTTGTTTTTATTTATTTTTGTTTCAGTTTCAATTTATTTCCAGTATCATTTTAGTGGCTCACCTTATCTGATTTCGGTTCATTAGTAAGGCAACGCTTCCAACATTTGTCTAAAGTCAGCATGATGAAACGGAAGTAGCGATGGTTGTCTTTTCTGTTTTGTGACACGTAACGGAGTGAACGCCGCGATGTTGCTGGACATCACACAGTTTCTGTCGCTTATGTCTCCGGTAACCACAAAATTTCTCTTGAAATGAACGAGTTTTAAAGGGTCTTGAGACCGTGTGCTGCTGTCACTTTAAGACTGAACCTCAGTTATCCACCGTAAGCAGATCCTAAAACACTTAAAAAGCCATGTGTGCACATTACACCTGAGTAATGTCACGAGTCTGTGTGTGTGTGTGTGTGTGTGTGTGTGTGTGTGTGCGCGTGTGTGTGTGTGTGTGTGCGTGTGTGAACTGGCTGCGCTGGAGGGTGTTTTATCTATAATCTGATAAGGATGTGATTTATTGATAAATTATGGAGGCTTTTCTCCAAACTTCCCCCATATCACATAACACCTCTTAGGAACACGTGTAAACACACCTAAACACTTGTCACACATACAGAGAGAGAGAGAGAGAGAGAGAGAGAGAGAGAGAGAGAGAGGAGACTGTGAGACACACAGAGAGAGAGCAGAGAGAGAGAGAGAGAGGAGAGTGTGAGTGTGTGTGTGTTCTGTGAGTCATCGAGTGAGAGGAGAGAGAGTGAGAGTGAGAGAGAGAGAGAGAGAGAGAGAGAGAGAGTATCTCTAATGGCTCGCCTGTGTGTGTGGACCCGACATCTGTCATGTTCTCTTGGTGGATGATATTGTAGCAGTTTTCTTCTTCTCTGAACAGCACAAGATCTGGATCACATTCTGGAGGAATCGCACACACCTTCATTCATAGACAGACACACAGAAAAAAAGTCACAATGACTAATAAATAACATACTCATTTATTACTACATCACCGTGACTTGGGACTCAAATACATGGAGTTATAGATAATGTTCAAGTATTTTATGAATCATGCAAACGTGTGGACAAGAATATTGTCCACAAATAAAGCAGTCACAAGTCACCCACGTGTACTTGTTTTATTCAACTTTATAAAAACAATATCTGTCGGCCGTGACTTTTGCCGGCAAAATATCTATCTAGGCTATGTAAGTATTGTTAAACACATGTACATTACACAACGTCCAAAGAAATATACAACTATGAATACACATAACAACAAAGTTGAAAACCTTCCGACCTTCACACGTAAACTCACATGAGCAGAGAAGAGCAGAAAAGCCGCGAGAGCAACAGAAATCCTCATTTAAAACCTGCGCGATCTGTCGAAAGATGTCGAGGAATATTTTCTGTGTCGTGCTCATGTAAATATCGCAGGTGATCAGTCCATCTCTTTCCTCTCCTCTTCTGCACGAGCTCAGTGAGCAGAGAGCGCGCGACGCGTCCAGTGAGTTCACAGCAGATTCAGCGTGGAGAATAAAGACACCGCGGGCGCGCGCGCGATCACATCCCCTTCAGACACCTCGCTCACGTGCACTCGATCTGCCCTCAAAATACCCCTCATACTGCAGTCAAATTCATATATATAATAGTGTTTTGAACCTACTTGCTAAGTATAGTTCATCCGTACAGTCAGAACACTATAGTAAACATAAACAATGTGCAAGTCCATTATACTTTCATTTACCACAGTTTACTATAGAGTAAGCCTATAATGTTTTCATGTGGGGCTTCTCTCACCCTTACAGAACAACCATGAATTTCGCATTATACAACGTATGATTTTTGATCATTTGAAATTGTGAAACAAAAAAAGTTATTTCACATTCGTCTACTGCTTCAGGATAGAAAAGTGAATCAAATAAATTCATCTAATTCAATAAAATAAAACCAGAACATTCCACCAAACAGTGTAAAAAGCCACTGGACCGTCCATCCATCAACACAACAACCAAATCATAATACACATCAATCGTGAAAGAGTTCAGGCAAGATGTTTCAAAGACATGTTTTAATACAGACACAAATAAAGCCAGATGATTTGGTTCTGGCCATTTTTGGTTTCACCGCAGTTTTTCATTTCGCGTGCAGCCTGTGATGAGTTACACTCAAATTCCACACGATAACTTATGACGAGAGCTTAAACAACCATTTATTTCATGAATAAACATTCACGCTCGCCTCTTAAAATGCTGCATTTCAAGACGGGATGAGTGGCAGATCTCACATTTCAGCAGATTTAGAAAAACCCTTATTACAGTTTACAGCCTTCGATGAAACTAAACATGGAGAAGCAGTGGATGACATTGACAGGTGGAGGTGTCAGTGGGTGTGTTTGGAAAGGACACGTGCATCATCTGATATTAAATGTTTGTTTAAGAACAAAACCTGTGATGGTCAACGGAAAAATCCTTTGGAATGACTTACTTTTTACATCCAGGACTTCTGATTGATAGTGCTGAGCATGTCTGGTTGGTTTTGTAGACACACACACACACAAGGCCAGCAGTATGCGGAAGTCTATAGATGAAATGTCCGCTCCTTATGTAAACTGACGTGCTATCTCGCTCTGATCAATGAGGGGCTTTTTTATTGACTTGATAACATGATCATTCTCACCAGACAAGAGCATGTGTGCGAATTTAAGCTCACCATGGTAACAAATTAGGCTTGCTGGTCACTATGGTAATGTCGTCATCTGCACTGGTGTATGAAAATACAATCCATTAAGTGACGTGGGCACCAGTCCAGTACTTTCTCTATGTAAACTCTCCGTACCACACACATGCACACAGGGTTAACAAACGACAGCCTTACGATCCAATGATTCATTTTATGGTGCAGTCATTTTCTTAATCAATCACCATTTATACGTATACATCGACCTGTCCTTAATATGAACCTTCAGCATATTTCTGTTCTCAACCACAGGCATCAGACACAACAAGCCATGCATCCGTCACACGCATGTTCTGTTTTTCTGTGTTAAGTTTATTTGGTTCAGTCCTGTGTGATCTCGTTCATCTGCTTGTAGTCATTCTGTTTACGTATGTTCTCTCTAATTATCCCGTCAGTTCCCTTCGTTGTTCCATGGGCTTAACACCTGCGTTCACCTTAAGTTTGTGTCCGTTCTTGTAAATGTCAGTGTTATTTTCTCCTGTATACATCCTTTGTGTTTCTTGTAGCTTATTAGATACTGCCACTGACACTGTATGCTCAACATTTAAAACCCCGTCTAGTAAACATCTGTCCTCTCTCCTTCAGGAAAGGTCACACGAATCCCTCCAACCACTTGTTCATGCATTTGTGACCTCAAGACTTGACTACTGTAATGCTCTTCTTAGTGGTTGTCCTGCATCTTCAATAAACAAACTACAGTTAGTCCAAAATGCAGCCGCCAGAGTCCTAACCAGGTCAAGAAAATACGATCATATTACCCCAATTTTATCATCTCTTCACTGGTTGCCCATTAGGTATCGTATTGATTTTAAAATTCTTTTAAATTACTTATAAAGCCTTAAAGGGTTTAGCCCCTACTTACTTAACTGAGCTTCTATCACATTACAACCCATCACGCTCTCTAAGATCTCAAAACTCAGGACTTTTGATAACACCTAGAATAACTAAATCTACAAAAGGGGGTCGAGCTTTCTCATACGTAGCACCTAAACTCTGGAATAGCCTTCCCGATACTATTCGAGGATCAGACACACTCTCCCAATTTAAATCTAGATTAAAGACACATCTTTTCACCCAAGCTTTCACTAATGCATAGTAAATGAACAGCAGCTACGCTAATTATTTTCTTTCTGCCTTCGCCTCGGGATGCCCATCTCGAGGTAGGGAAAGCTCTGCCAGGCCCAGATGGACATCATATGCCCATCCCGACTCAGAGACTACGCCAGCTGCGGACTGACTGACCATCCCAGCTCCATCTAAAGCAACTCCATTACCACCCAAGAGAAAGGCGACCATCCCAGCTCAGGCAGTGTTGGCCTGCTCACCGGGAGACTGCATCTATTTATCTATTTATTAATTTATTAGATATTATCTATTAGAATGATCTTGCTTGTTCTGTGGACACTATGCACTGTGCTGTGTTTTACCTCTGTGTTTTCTTATTTTGCTTCTGTAAAGCTGCTTTGGAACAATGCACATTGTGAAAAGCGCTATATAAATAAACTTGAATTGAATTGAACTTGTTATCTGATGACCAAAGTCAGGCCTGCAGACAGAAAATGCCGCAAAACTAAACATCCTGAAAACCTCAACAGCTGGAGATCACTGGAACCCTCACAATAAAATCCTGCAGGGTATCTAGGAGAGGCGATGTGTTCAATTCTGGGGCCTCATTTATAAAACTTGCATATGCATAGATTTGATCGTAAAGCGGGGGTACGTAAATATCCACGGCAACGTTCCTATTTATAAAAACAGTCTTTGACGTAAAAAAGTGCTAAGAGCCACGTCAGGGTCTGAGCAGATGTACGCACTTTTACTTATCTGAGTGCTGGAGGCTTTTGGAAATATAAGTCATTCTTTCCGCTCGTAAAGGATTGGGACGTTGTCAGGTCTGTTCCATATATCAATGACATTAATTAGACATCATTAAAAGGCGGAGATCTGAAACTGTTTAGCTGCGCACAATTTCACGATCATTTGCGATGTATAGATTTCAGATCTAATAGAGAGGTGTGCACGTGTTTTCTGTGCATACGTTCGTTCTTATGAATCACACGTACGCACTTTGAGAAATTATTGTAAAATCTAATTTAAGAAGGTTTCTACGCAACATTTTATAAATGAGGCCTCTGATCACGTGGTTATTGGGGATCCTCAAGATTCAGTGCTTGGACCACTCCTATTCTCTATAACAGGGGTATTCAATTAAAGTTTCAAGAGGTCCGGTCTTTATTTTCTTCCAAACAGAGGTCAACATACAAACAACAAATATAGGGCAACAATTAAAATGCTCTTATCATAAACAGAAAACAAAACTTACTAAATTAGCCTTTCCATGCCATTCATACCAGAACTATACTTCTATCTTTAAATCATTTTCTACATAAAATCATCCTACAGAAGTAGTGAAATGAATGCTTGAAATTAATCTTTGATGCTTGTTATCTAATAATTCGTTAGATTATGAGACTTTAGTCTGGGCTTTCACAGGGTCACAAATGTTTACATTCTGATCAATAATGCTAATTGTAGATAAAAACGTTTTGATTAATAAAATATCACAAATCTGGTGGGAAGGTTGGAGACATATAGCAAACAGTAAACAGACTGACAGATACAAACACTTTAAATTGGTGCATTTTGTTTACTGTTATGTGTCCATTTACCTGCTCTGCGTGTCTGCACTACGTTGTTAAAATAAGCACGGTAAGGCATCCGATAAGCCTTACACTTAAAAAACACCTTTTCTAGTTGTATGATCATGCTGAGTGTTTATGTATTGAATGACCACTCATATTGTTGCCATCTGTGATGCATTTTATTTGTTTTTTGCGTCCTTTTTGTACGTTTCCTTTTGTTAAAAAGGGAGCAGCTAAATGCCCAAATGTGAAACCAACATCATACTTGCAAGACCCCTTAGCAAGTTTCTAAATTTAGCCAAGTTGACATCAAAGGAAAAACCAATACTTTTGAAAGTCAATCCAGGACATAGTTTAACAGCAAACCATGGATAATTACGACTGGTGTCCACAGAAAAGAAACATAATGTCAGTAGATCTCAAACAACAGACACAAACACACACGTCTCGCTGCAGTGATTCACGGTGCGGTTGAAATGGTTTCTGGGTTTTAGTTGCGTCTGCAGCCGCTCATGGGCTACATCATAACTCATGTACACAGGGAAGAAAAACTCAGCACAATCAGTTGACACCTGTCATAATTCAAACAATTCAACAGATCATATTAAAAGAATAGTGCAATGTGAATTTCATCGGCTTCATTCGTTCCAAATTTGCATGGTTTTTTGTAAACCGAATGTTGACCCTGCTCTTCGGCATACAAGGGCTATTATGATTAATGCAAAGAGAACACTCATCTATATGAAGCCGTGTGACAGCTTCGTGTTAGGAACATGCTGATATTTCAGTCTTTTTCACTGAAAATATGATGTAGAATCCGTCAGCTTCAGTCTCAGATCAGTTGCTGGGGTCCAGCGAGTTCTGAATGGTTGAATTTACTCATTAAGCGAACTTGAATACACAAGATCTGAAGGAGTCCATTAAAAATCTCTTAGTATACGAACTCGGGGTTTATTGGTCTAATGTGTCATTTTTGGGAGGATCTAATGACCGAAACGCAATGTAATAAAAACCTTACATAATGAACATTACATTAGAATGAACTATTTCTATTTACATACACCGCGAGTCCCCTTACATGGCATTCGCCATGTTGTTTCTACAGTGGACCAAAACGGATAAACTGCCTACAGAGCACCTTTCTTAAATACATGATCTCCTTCAGCAAAGAGGCGACATGCGCCAACATCTTAGCCCTGTGTCAGCCACCTCAGTGTGTCGTAAGGGAGGGGTGGTGAGCCGTTGGTTGCAATTCGCAACCTGGCCACTAGATGCCGCTCAATTTCAAACATTGGACCTTTAAAGTGAAAACTCTTTTACAAGACACTGGATGTGAGTTCTTGGAACCAGAGTCGTAAAATCTAGAATGTTCTGATGTTTACACACTCTTATGCTGTGTATTAGATCAAAACAGTGATGCTAGTATTACTCTGTTCTGTGTCAAGTGAATGAATTATTTTTGGCTTCAGCCATTTATTCCAGCTCTTAACTTGATCCCAGACAGACAGTGTGTTTACAATATCTGTGTGTGTACATTGCAGCAGTGCCCTCTCTCTCTCTCTCTCTCTCTCACACACACACACACAGAGTACCCAATAAATCATCCATACTTATCTTAGATCACATGAAAATATTCAATACATGTATTACCGACGATCCTTATAATCATTTGTGTATATTTTGTTAACTCAGCGATCACATACACAAGTAATGACTTGTTTTGATCAGTTGTCCGATCGATGAGGAAGGAAGCGTGTCATTCATAAACATTACTTTCACCAACGTCCGGTAAATAACCTCGTCAATGATAATAATATAATACACATTGACGTGACCTATTCTGTCATATGTCTATAGTTTATTGCAGCAAATGCAGAAGACATGAATGAACTTTATGCATTTATGAACATGATGGTTCAGTTTGAGGTCAACCCCCCCCCCGCAGTACCACCACAGACCCTCAATAAAAGAACTATGATTTATTAACATTATACACAGCTGTTTATTTTTGCTTAGGATATTACAAGGCGGTTTCCTAAATTTGATCTCCAATATGAGGCACAAACCATTTTATAATGTTGTAACATTCCAAATCCAGAACGAGCAATTCAAAGTTAACTGCCCGGGGAATATCATGTCAGGGGGCCGCGGTCGCACGAACCAAACAATCCATAAAAGCTGGTAAACAAACATAAATCATGTACGTTTACACACCAGCCCTTCAGCCAACGATAACGGCCAAACCATTGTTTATAAAGCCTTTACAGCTTTATTGGATTTCCTAATCCACCCTCATGAAAATTAACCGTGGTTTTACTACAGTTAAAGCAACAAAAAAACATGGTTACTGTAGTCAAACCATGGTTGCCACAAAATAACCATGCTTATGAAAGCCATGTTTTTTAAGAACCATCGTAAAACAGTGGTTACTGTATTAAAACGATGGTTACTGTATTAAAACGATGGTTACTTCATGTTTGGTTAAACGTAACGTAAACCATATAAAATATCAACAATTTCATTAAATATGAATGGCATTTGAAAACGCTTAAGCTCAAGGTTCTGTGAGATTTGTGGTTGTCAAACATCGGTAGATGGTTAAATGGACTGGTTACACAGAGCAGCAGTATATATGATCATTTACATGAATTGATTTGTGAGTGACACGCTACAGTTCTTCATGATACACGATGCTTCGCCATAACACACTTACGCACTAACTTTAGCAAAGCATCACAGTAACTCGATTACACAAATCAATTCTCTGCAGATACACAGCGTATTCTCAGCACAACACTGTCAAAAACATAACATACACATACAGTAATGTGACTGAAACACAGAATAAAGGAGGATGAATGACCATCAAATGAATTATGTTTTAATCATTTACATCTATTCAGCCAGAATGACTTCATGTATTTAAGCTGTACAGTTTTTATGTATTCCTTGGGAATCAAATCAACAATGATCTTTTTGATCTTTTGATCTTTAACTCAAAGATGCAGGAGCACTATTAAATAGATCATAGGCCTACATGTATTGCTGTGACACCAAAATCAAGTGTGTCTTGTATGGTACTTTTGTGTATTTTGATTATTTATGTATGTATTTTTTATTAGTGGTAAATGTATATGTGCTGTTTGTCTCATCTGGTAAATGAATGATAGTGAAAATGTTGCGGTCATCCTCCCCAGGCGCTGTCCCTCCATTAATATTACAAACCTCTCTCATTAAAGAGTGTTACACTCCGACCAAATGGAGGTATAATTCAATATGAACAACACACACATCTGACATATGATTCTCCACTGATATTCAATATCAACAGTGCACACTTAGCAAAGAGTCAAAAAATCAATTAACACACCGTATACGAGACTGTGCAATGACTGGTTGTTTAAGTCCCCGTGAACCGGAAGTTGCGATTGTTTTTACTTCCGTATTCTGACACATTTCCGAGTGAAAAGGAATTTTAAAGGAGAAATTGAGTGGGCGTGGCTTGCGTGGTTGGATTTGTAAAACAGCCGTTGCGTTGTGAAATGAACGTGCGGCAGACTGACAGTTGAACGGGAGGAGTTAACGGATACCCCGCCCCTAATTTGCGTAATTTGAGATGGATAGTCATTTCACGTTTTCAGATTTTAACATATGATTATGAGGGTATATGAATTTTAAAAAGAAAATGACCCACATTGATAAGCTATTAACAATAAACGCTGCAATATTTCAGGAAAAAATAAGAATTGTCCTTTTTAATTCCACTGGGACTTTAAGCCTGATATAGAGACGAGCGCAAATATTTCCACCCTCCAGCATACCAACAGGTTTGACACAAACACTTTGTGATGGTAAACAACCACAATACACAACTAGAGCTCTTAAAAAGCATAGATTCATAATGTATGGTTCATTAAAAATCCACAAAATCTTTTTATTTCTCTGTACTACAAAAAAACGAAACGGATCAAGAATGTTTGATTTATTGAATTGTTATTTAATGACATCGCTGCAAAATATAACTCCTTGTTTTTTTAAAATGTACATCCTTCACATCACTTTTATTAATTCTGTGTATTCTCTCCCCCTGGTGGTCATTAACAGTGAAGCAATACCATTAACTTACTGTAGATTTAATTTCTACTTAAAATACTTTCCAATTAGTACTTTTTTCAATTACTTTTAAACACTTTGACTTTTGAGATTCAAAATGTGCAAGAAGAGAATGGTATTAGCACAGCAACACTGCAAAAAAGTACATTCTTCCTAAGCATTTTTCTCTTGTTTTCTGTAAAAATATTTAATATTTATAACATAAAACTTATATTTAGTCTTGTTTAATGAAAGAAAATATATAAACTAGGTAAGTTTATGCTTTAAACAAAATTGTAGGCTATATGATCTAATAAAAATTGGATTGGATTCAGGATTACACATAAAGATGCACATGTATAGTTAAGTAATAAAATGATGTAATGACTGGCCAGCAAGAAGCATTTTACTGGTAGATATCAGTCTGTACTGTATTCTTATATGTATACATTTGTCAAAGAAATAAAAAACATGATGCCTTATCTCATCAGAGGGCCATATGATTTAGGATGAGACCAGTGAATGTGGACTTTTTGTGAAATAATCATCTGGGTCACATTTTCCACGGTTTTGGAAAGACAAATTGAATAAAATCATATTGGAATTTTATGAAATGTTTTAACTTTAATTGATTAATTATCAACAAAAATGATTTCCCAAATGTTTAGTGTTTACCATTTTCTGTGATTAGGCGACTTGTTTTCTTGTTTATTCTACTACTAAAAATCTTCCATTTGTTGACATGTACTGTTAAGGTGTCAGTGCGTCAACGGAAGCTGCTATTAGCAACTCTTAACCATCTGCAAGCGCCAGTGAGTTTCCATAGCAACAACATCCGCCGCGTGATCTTCCCCTTTGAAGGATGGCGTGCGCGCGCGCGCTGTGGGATTTCGTTCGACTTTTCCTTGCGGCAACGACAACCGGTTTGTGTCGACTCAAGCGGAAACCGGCTGTGGTGTCAGCGCGCACGCGCGGGAGGCTGCCTCGCGGATCCGTTAAACGACGAGAGCGCGTCGTTACGGAGGCCGAGAGGAGCGGCGCGGCGCGGCGATACGGAAGATCCCCACCCGTGAGCATGGCGGCGTGCAAGAGATGAAGACCGGAGAGAGCAGAGAGAGAGAGAGAGAGAGAGAGAGAGAGAGAGAGAGGAAAACGCGAACATGCTTTAAAAACGCAGACGATAACGCACCGTTGGATCACGAACCGGTTGTAGGATGGTGAGCTGAGCGGATGTAGTGTTATCGGTGAACGCGTCAATTCAGCTGTTGCGGGTGGGCCGCCGGTGGACCGGGAGGCTCCGTGATCATGAAGCGCTGCGGCGGGACGCTCGTCTTTGTGCCAGGCGCGGAGAGACTCGTTTAAACGCACTCTTTCGCGTGACTTTCTATTGACTTTTTCTATCCGTTGTGACCGGTGAGATGCGCGAGTATAAAGTGGTGGTCCTCGGGAGCGGCGGGGTCGGTAAATCCGCCCTCACCGTGCAGTTCGTCACCGGGACGTTCATCGAGAAGTACGACCCGACCATCGAGGATTTCTACCGTAAGGAGATCGAGGTGGACTCGTCGCCGTCGGTGCTGGAGATCCTGGACACGGCGGGCACGGAGCAGTTCGCGTCCATGCGGGACCTGTACATTAAAAACGGACAGGGCTTCATTCTGGTCTACAGTCTGGTGAACCAGCAGAGCTTTCAGGACATCAAACCCATGAGAGACCAGATCATCCGAGTCAAGAGGTGAGACCCACCACGAGCCCCAGAAAGAAATCGCTCAGAGAGCAACAACTGATGCCAGATGTCATTATTAAGTCTCCACTGAGATGTTTCGGAGCGTTTGAAGTGCACCCCCCTGTTGTTCTGACTGTGGGTGAGCCTTACAGGCCCGTTGCTCACTCCATGATCAATACTGTACGCATGAAAGATTCATGTGCATGTGATAAACCTCCTGTAAACCCCACCCACACCTACAAAGAAAAGACACATTGAGTTCATACATAATTCTTAGATATTTATGATAACGGATGCAGGACTATTTCATGTCCGTTATGTTAAAGAACATGTTTAAAGACCCCGCGAGATCATGTCTGGAGTCAAATCGATGCTAGCGTAATAGTCTCTCAGGCCTCACACCCACAAAACTGGAAAAAGTCGCCTTCTGATTGGTTGAATTCTACAGGATTTAGGGGGGACTGTATGACATGACAGTATGGCGAGAGTGATTTGAAAGTACCGCTTTGAGACTTTTCTAGAGTCCGTTTGGCTCAGCCTAAATATTTCTGAATGTGCATAGACTTGATCATGACATCATTATTACACGTGAACTCCGGAAGAGAGCTTTCCGTGAGAATGCGATCTGACCCAAAACAATATCCAATACCTCAGGGCGTCATGTTATGACGAAAACATAATTCTATCAAAAATGCTGTTTAATAATATTACGTAAAACAGGTCCATGGTTATATTGTTTCCAAACATTGCTTTGATTCACAGAGTTGATCTCTGGACTGTGTGCTAAACGCCGCAACACAAACAGTGATGGAAATGTTTGAAAGAACAGTTTGCTTACGTGTGACTTCTGTTAACATATTGGTGCAATTTTACTTTAAAATGACACAAAAAAGTCACACACAGTTTTTCTCTCTCATAATCATACATAATAAACCCTGAAAATGGCCTTAAAGTGACGGTTCAACCAAAAATGAAAATTCTGTCATCATTTGCTCACCTTCAGGTTGTTTCCAACCTGTGTACATTTCTTTGTTCCGATAAACGCAGAGAGAGATATTTGGAAGAATGTTAGCAATTTTCAGTTCTGGAACATCTTCCACTACCATAGTAGGAAAAAACATGTTGAAGAATTTAGGAAAACAAACAGTTCTGGGGCACATTTTCCTACTATGGTAATCAATGACGTCATGGAACTGAAAATGACCAACATTCCTCCGAATATCTTTCTCTGTGTTTATGAGAACAAAGTAATTGATACAGATATGAAATGATTTAAGGGTGAGTAAATGATGATTTTTGGGTGAACTATCCCTTTAAGAAGAACTGAAAATATAATAACATCATTTTCTTTGTAGGAACATAAGTGCACCATAAAGTTGAGCTTTTCCCGAGCCACTCAAATGCCTCTTATAACTCCACCCCACAGCTCTTCGCTGTAAACCTCAGCGTTACGCCTTTTCTGCCCATTTTTTGGCCCAGTGCATGTTTTTCATTCTAGCCGTGCAGTCTCACACAAGCGACGGTTTGAATAATTCAATGTCATGAAATATTTCATACAGTTAAAGTGATGCATAATGAGGCGGGAGATACAGTAGTGATGCTGTCAGACAGGTCTCTCTTGTTGAAGGGCGAGTGACACACTGTCAGTAAAGAGAGAGAGAGTTTCTGAGTCTTTTCTGACACTGACTGGATCAAAAGTTTCCTTTAGATTATGTTGAAGGAGGGACCAGGAGATCTTTCAGAAGGATAAGAACGTACACTACATCTATCACACACACAGCATTGAGGCGGTGAGTTTTGCTCGGACAAGCATCGCTCGAGTCCTCTCTGTCTGTTCATGTGTGATTGTAGACCGGACTGTGAGAACTGAAGGAACGTTACGCTGTCATTGTGAAATGACTTTTAAGAGATCATTTGTGGTTTGTTAATAACAGGGTGTGGCCTCTGTAGCCCCGCCCTCCTCATCCTCCACAGTTTGTGGTTATGGGTGGTTACGCGGAGGAAAGCCCAGCGATGTGAATGCACTGGAAATATTCTCATGATACCCTGAACCGTTCCTTAAAGACGAAGGTGTTGTGATATATAGAAATGATCAGTGCCGTCTAGCTGACATCCAACACATAAGAAATAATAATAATAAGCGGGGCGTGTAGACTGTTGGCCTGGAATGGGAAGTGTCTTGGGGTGTGGCCTTTTGACGCCGCTTCTGCCATCGCCACGGGGTAACGGAGGCACGACACTGGAATGTTATTATATATTTTTTTATTACTCCTCCCATCCTTCTTATATCTGTTGTATACTTGTAGACACTTTATTATTGTAATTGTCTTCATTTTCAGTCTTATTAATTTCTAACCTTTTTGCAGTTTAGAATACACCTCACTAACTCACACACACACTTACTAAGCACATACAAAACTAATGATATGACTATGTCGGTTTAGTCTTGTTTGTCTTTGTTATTCTGTCAATGTTTATATTTGTTTGTCTATCTTACTTTGATCATTCATCATTATTAGTTAATAATTCTCTGTCTGGATTAATCTGACAGTTAAAGCACTGCCCTCGCCACAGCAGGGCAGTGTTGGCTTGCTCACCGGGAGACTGCATCTATTTATCTATTTATTAATTTATTAGATATTATCTATTAGAATGATCTGCTTGTTCTATAAACACTATGCACTGTGCTGTGTTTACCTCTGTGTTTTCTTATTTTGCTTCTGTAAAGCTGCTTTGGAACAATGCACATTGTGAAAAGCGCTATATAAATAAACTTGAATTGAATTGAATTAATCTGCGTTTAGCACATGTAAATGCCACTTTTATTACTAAAGCGCTTTTTAAGGACATAATTACTGACGTGTACAGTGTACATTGTAGAAGTTAACTGCATATTAAATCTCATGTCTTATGTTGTCTTGTGATGGTGTTTCGTCTAATAAAAATGTATGCACGTTCTACACCCAAAATCACACGAAATGTAATAGAACGCTTGTGTAAAAATGGTTCCATTGTGTCACATGGAAAAAATCTTGTGTTGCGTGAGCTTCATCCGTGCTCTCCTGTGTGTTTTCCAGGTATGAGAAGGTGCCGGTGATCCTGGTGGGGAATAAGGTGGATCTGGAGAGCGAGCGGGAGGTGTCGGAGGGAGAGGGCCAGGCGCTGGCTGAGGAGTGGGGCTGTCCCTTCATTGAGACTTCAGCCAAGAGTAAAACCATGGTGGATGAACTCTTCGCCGAGATCGTACGGCAGATGGACTACGCAGCCCAGCCGGACAAAGACGATCCGTGCTGCACCTCCTGCAATATACAATAACCCCCCAAAACACACGCAGAACACACATCACTGTAGCTTTGATAGACGTTCTGATGTCTGCGGTCGTCCATCCTTCTGTATCTACAGACTGACTGTGATCTGGAGGGTTTTTGTCACTTGAAATTCTTGTTGGATGAGACACAGAAGAGCGCTTGCTTTGGGCTTCAACGGAATCCTTCAGCGAGTTGGACTTTTATGTTTCGCGTTTTATTGTGTTGATGATTTCATCTGAATTTGTCACAAGGTCGGAGAGAGAAAGAGAGAGAGAATGTCTTCTTAAAGGAACAGTTCATCCAAAAAATGAAAATTCTATCATTATTCACTCACCTTAGAGTTGTTCCAAATCTGTTTACATTTCTTGAACACAGAGAAAGATATTTGGAAGAGTGCTTATAAGCAGACAGATCTTGCCCCCCATTGACTCCCATAGTAGGAAAAAAAACAATGCTAGATAAAGGTGCCCCAGAACTGTTTGCCGTCTGACATTCTTCAAAATATCTTCTTTTGTGTTCAACAAAACAAATAAAGTCGAAGGTGAGTAATTGATGACAGAATTTTCATTTTAGGGTGAAGTGTGCCTTTAAGCCTATAGAATTATTTAAAACCGATGTTTTTGAAAGTTAAAATACCTTCTCCAGTGTCAGACACACCTGAAAGTCATCGGTGAATTGATTTTATGTTGACACATCTCGACTGATAAAGCGTTTAAGTGTAACTACTAACTCTCTGACCAATAGCAGATAGAAGGAGTGCTCTTCAGTGGTGCAGAAGTGTTACACATCATCTTTAATGATTTCATATTAATCGTTGATTTAATGGAGGAATGACTCCAAAATGATGCTTCTCTTTACTTTAATGCTGGTGTATAAAACCAACTTATTTAAAATGATATTACCCTAGAAAGATGTGTTGTAACATGTGAAAAATTCTCTCGTGCTGGTGGACGGGTTGTGAAGTTTGTAGTGATGGTTAGGGTGCTGTCTTTGAAGATGGCTCACTAGGTTCCATCGACAGTCAGATGTGAGACATTCTTCATTTTTTCTGACTTTCAACCATAAATACGTTGAGAAATAAAAATCTTGTGCAGCCCAACTGCAGAGGATCAATGATGCTGCTGTTGATTGACAGGTGTACTGCTACTAATGTCCGTTTTGTTGTTGTCATCATTTATTTATCTGTATATGCAAATCGGGTTGATTCGAGGGTTTTTCATGAACTGTATGTCTCCTTTGGTTCTGGTTCTGTTCACGTCTTACACCCCCACCAGTGCAAAGTTTGAATTTGTGGGGTTTTTCCAATCAAGTTTAAAAGTGGGAGGTCTGATGTCAACTTTCCAAGTAGGAAGTTGGATTTTCTTTGCGAGTTGAATTTGTAGGTCATGTGTCTCTCTTCACCCGCGAACACAGAATTCCATCAAAATTCGTTTGCATTATCTGAACAGGTCCTATAGGGCTCATTTGGTTCTCTCTCTTTTTCCTCTCTCTCACACGTCACCATCTCGGCTCTCTTTCTGCAGTCTCAGCCCTGTTTCTTCTCAATATTCTGCAATGCTTTATGGCTGATTAATGCTGATGATGTTGTCAATACGTTTGTAAAGAGGTGTTCTTGCTCTCCTCCTCATGGCTGAACAAAGAGGTTATGGAGATGGATGGCGTTTCAATAGAGAGCTCTGAGTCAGTATTCCTTTGATATTTTTTATGTGGACGTGTGCTTAACTCTTGTGAATGACTGAATGTTGACACTTTTGTTCGGCGCCTAAATAAAGTGCATCCAACACACATACTGTATGACAAACCAACATGTAATGCATTTGTGTTTCTGCTCCTTCACCTGCATCATGTCTTCTGTGGTGCCGCTTACAGTACATGCACATTTGGACGTTTAGCAGAAGTTTTTACTTGAAACAAAATATATAAATATAAATAAAGTGATTTGTCTTGAGAAGAAAATAACATGAGAAGTGCTAAGTGTGAGCAGTAGTTGTGCTGTAGAATTTGACTGAACAGGTTTTCCTCTTTGGTCCGGATAATCATCACAGGTAAGACTAGAAAAAATATACATGTACTCTTGGTAGGCCAGCAGCCATTATCGTCTGTTTATTTTAGAAGGAGAATTGCTGGGTTGTACAGTACTGGTACATATTACCTGAATCAAAGGTTCAATATGTATCTGTCAGGTAGACGACAAGCATGTTATTTAAAGTCGGATTGCTATCCTTATATTTAAGGGTTTCTATTTCATATGAGAGGTTTAAAAAAACAATACATGCATATTACGTTTCAAAGTGTATGTTATGATCCTTTAAGAAAGGCAGACAGCTTCAAATGAAATGAAGATGATCAAATGACGCTGGAATCCGACGCAAAACCCAACCGGAAGATTAAGTAAAAGCGTTTGTCTTCTGCGCTGCTGTATTCGCTCGTGATTGGCTGTTTTGCGTCTGGCCGTGTTGCGTCATCGAGCTCTAAGCAACCGAGGCTATAAACGCTGCGCGCGTGCAATCTAGTCAGTGAGCAACGCTGTCAGTCGTACGATTCTCTCGACGAGTTTCATCGCGTTATTCGGTGTCTGTTGAGGGATTTGTGCAAGATCTCAGACTGCTAACTAAACAAGAGATCAGATCACCGATCGATTTCTTATTCGTTCTGGAGAGCTCGCGCACAACAGACGCGAAAGTGTCAGCGCGTGGCGGGTGACAAACATTTCTTTTGATGTTAGTCTGTACTTCACACAAACACGCATACACGTGTTGCATAAAAATGCTCTAAATGTTAGTACGTTCACAATATCGGACGATTATTACTCGATTATCACGGCCAGAAGTACAATGTTTACAAACCGTTAGCGCGTTTGAACGGCAGCCGCGGCTGACCAGAAACATTACACAACTGTAAAAACACATGACGACAATCAGTCAGGCGGTGAAATGAGTCAAAATCAAGACCGCCGATGAGAGTAAACATGTGAGTGTAGATGTACAAGTTAAGAGGGAAAGATCTTCCGTAACCAACAAAAGCACAAACACGATCAGCCGCCAATATTAAATCATGTCTTTGGATGTAGATCAGAAGCGTGCGTTTGTATAATAGTGGTGTTATTGAGATGTCTTTTGATTATTGAGGTAAATAACACAATTCTATCAGTCACATTCATCTTTAATTTGGTCCATTTCGTGTGAGAATCAAACTGAATATGAGTGTATGGTGGGAGAGAGAGGGTTGTGTTGTGTTGTTTAACCCTCGACAAAATGTTAAACTGTGTAGAACCTTCACCTACTGTGTTAAGCTGTCATACAGTTACTTGACACAATTATTTACAATATGATCATATCATATGTGTAGTATTAACACAATATCAATAGTCATGGTTATTGATGTCATGTTGGGTTTTCTTTTTGCAGAGAAAATGATTCCGAACAATTTTCGGCGTTTAAGACCCATCATCAACACCACAGAACAACAAACTTGTTCAGGTAAAGTTCGGCATCTTTATTTTAAAAAAGTAGTACTTGAAAGGAAAAGTGCATGAAGTTTCTTCTTGAAAGCCATATTTAAGATAAAAAGATCATTTTGCAGGTGTCGATGCTTTCCGGCCACACCCACGAGCTGGGAAAACTTGCGTCCCACCAGCTGGGAAAAGCCCCGTCCCACCAGCTGGGAAAAGCCGCGTCCCACCACTGGGAAAAGCCGCGTCCCACCAGCTGGGAAAAGCCCCGTCCCACCAGCTGGGAAAAGCCGCGTCCCACCTACTGGGAAAAGCCGCGTCCCACCAGCTGGGAAAGGCCCCGTCCCACCTGCTGGGAGAAGGCCCGTCCCACCACCCGTCCCGAAAAAAAGAGCATGGTGCAGCGTCTGTGGCAATATTCCATCTTTCGGTGAGTTAGACATCAAACCAGCGTGCCAACGTGTCTGAAATGTGTCATTTCTTCAGAGTGGCTTGAGAGTGAAGTAAAATACACAATGTACACGTTAACCTTCAACATGAAATAAACCTGATGTCGTGTTGCTGTTAGACATCCCAGTCCCCAAAAGAATCCCGTTCCTAAACATCCCAGACGACAAACCGAAACGTGTGTGGACGCTAACTGACGAGAGCTGCTTCACACACCATATCACCAGAAGAAGAGAGGGTTGCAGCGTCTGCGGCTCCATTCCTCTTATCGGTGAGTTGGTTAAAACTACATTCATCCATATATTACAAATTGTAATATTTTACGAGTGGCCAGAAGGTGAAGCCAAAAACACAAGATGCATGCTAACTGTTTCGATCTGATGTTTTGTCACCGTTAGTCACCCCGCCGCCAAAGAAAATCCCCTTCCTAAAGGTCACGGATAACACATGGAACCGTGCGTGGAATCAGTCCGTCGAACGGCACATGGGTGAGCTCATTAATCATTGAACCGCTGTGCTAAATTCCCAATCGTTCGAATGAAACGATCCTTGATCGAGTGTGAAGTAAATCAAGACTGTTAACATGAAATATAAATGTTGCTTTGCAGGTGGCGTGCTGCCTCCGCTGAACCCAAAGGTAAAGCCGCCCACATATCATGCATTTCATTCGTTATAGTTTTTTTCTGTCTTGAAAATACAATCGTATCCAACAAATCAACGTATCTCATGTTCCTGCCTTGTTTGAGCAGCGTCCTCATGTCCGTCAGCGTGTCCTCGAGGAGGAAAGACATGAAGACGAAGATGATGTGAGGACTTCTATTCAGAAAGCCGAAGCGGAGTAAGACCCTTTTCATTCCTATGATTTCATGAATTTGTTGATTATTTGAGTTTTGCAAACACGTGTTGCCGTTAACCCTAATAATCAAGAGAGGTTTTTATATGAAAAAGGCGCACACGTCTCCGTCATCGAGTCGTTTGTTTCAAGCATCTGGTTCTTTTGGATTCATGCGCTCCCAGCTTTTGGTCTCTTCATGTGATCTCACATCTCTGTGTGGACAAAAACCTCACATAATTATTACTGTCAAAGAGAAAACGTGATTTGTGTCTAACACTACAGGACATGAAAATGCAGATGAGCGGAGTGACGTCCTGTACTCCTCACTTCATACTCCTGAATCACACTTGCCTGGACTTATTGAGAAATGAATCGTGATTCTGATCGTAATGATTTATTTCACAGGGCTCGGATTGTCAAGATCGCCCTTCGAGATAATTTCGTAGCCCTCAGGGTATTGAATGAGAGGATAACAAAGCTTGAAACGCAAGTAGACGCATCGCACATCTAAATATACACAAGTAATCTGTTTCTTTACGTTTCAGTTGTACACAAACACAAAAGTGCTGCTAAAACGTGTTTTTCCTTTTGTTATGTGATCCGTTTGCAGTGAACTCTTGAGTCTCGAGGAAGAATCGAAGACATTTGACGCGTTGCAATGTCAAGTTTTTCAAAGCCTCCCACCTGAGCTGCGGAAAAGTTTTGTCTGGAACCCACACCAAACCAACCCAGAGGTGTGTTTGCCCTTTTCTTCTTTAAATAGGATCGAATGGTGTACTTTCATGGGATTATGTTTGCTTTCCTGCTCATGGAATGTTTCTCTAAATGTGTGTTTGTGTAAAACAGGACGAGCGGACTGGACACCCGGAGCACATGATGCTGCTGAAAACAATGTGAGTTGTAATGATGGAGACTCTCTCTCATTGATTTCACATCAGTAACGGTGCTAGATTGCGTTTCTTTTTAGCCTCTGACTTGTGTTTTGGGTTTTTTGTCTAGAAAAGAGGAGTTGGGCACAATATATGTGCACCAGAAGGCCATCGCTGGTGAGATGATGAGCAGGAAAGAGAAACTGGACAGACTGAGGATGGAATGGAAGATAATCTACCAGAAGAGGGACGAGAACTTGGTAAGAGCTCAAACTATAGTGCACATATACTGGTACACATCTAAATGCTGAACACGGTAAATCTCTGTGTTTTTACATCATGATGTTTTTCTCTTGTCTTCTAGAAATTGGTGGAGAACATCAATTTCAAAATGATGAAGCTAGGAGATTCTCTCGAGGCCATCAGAATGAGTCGCATGGAGCTCATGAGAACCATACAGGAGCAATAAAACAATAGGTGCTAAAACAAATTAAAAGTTTCAACAAAGCTAGACCAATACCTGTTGAGAGAGGGTTAGTGTTTTGTTTCTAGTAGGTTACTAGTGTTTAATCTGGTTGCTCTGGTTACTGCAAACGGTGCGTTCACAGCGCGGATGAACCAGGTGTTTCATACTGCCCAATGTATGTAACTGCCTGTAATGCACCGCAACGGCCAAGTGACTTTGGATTGGACACTTTAATAATCCCCAAAGAGAAATTTAGCACAGCAGCACATACCAGACAATATATTATAAGTTAAAAAATAAAAAGACACATAAAACCATTCAACCACAATCAATTCCACAATAAAGGATTAATATAACAGACCACCTCTGCTGTAATGCAGTCTATTGTCTTTTACAGCTCTGGTTATACAATCTAACAGAAGTTGGTATAAAACACTTCCTGAAACGCTTATGACAGCGGGGTTGAATTCATCTTTGGCTAAAAGAGTTCGTAAGGACTTGAACAACTTCATGAAGGGGGTGACAGTCATGATTTATCATAGAAACCAATTTCCTTGTCATTCTCTCCTCAATGCTGGGTAAAACCCACCCAACAACAGAACCTGACTTTTTTAAGCTTATTCAATTGTTTCTTATTTCTTTCCGTCAACCCTCCTCCCCAACAGGTCACAGCATACAGTAACACAGATGATACCACAGAATCGCAAAAGGTTTGAAGTAATTCTTGACAAAACCCAAAGGGTCTTAAACGTCATAACAGATGTATGCGACTTTGACACTTATAGATTTGAATCGTGTTGTCAGACCAGTCCAACTTGTTTTATAAGCAAACTGTAATTTATCACATAATTTATCACATGACCCCCTTATTCCCCTGTACTACCCGTTTGTGGGTTGCGGCTCTCAGTTGGGAACCTCAGTTTAAAGGTCCATGCATGCACATCAGGGCCAGTCTGCTGAGGTAAGGGGCGCTGTTACACTTATCCATACAGGTGGTACACATCAAGTTGTATTTTCAGCTCTACTTTTTACATTTTTTTATTTAAAGTATTGCAATATATCGCAATGTGTACATACCGCTAGGTTGTTGTAGCTCGTTACTATGGCGTTAATTCTGGTTGCTATGTGTTATTTTCTTAGAGTTGTGAGAGATATACACTCACAATTGCAGACTATGTCCAATGGGAGAAAAAACACTGAATTTTTCACAGAATTGCGAGCTTGAGAAAAAAATCTGAATTGTTATAAAGTCAGAATTGCATGAAATAAACTCGCTTGAAAAATGTCAGAAGTGCGAGATTTTCATGCAATTCTGATTTCATATCTTGCCACTGGATGGCAAGATGGATTTTTATTGATTAATTTAGGGATGGAAACAAGTTTGCATTCAGAGAAGGGGGTGAAGATGTTTAAGCAGAAAGATTTGTTTTCATTTAGTACTGCCCTTCAAATGTATAACCACATGTTTCCCAGAAGATAACGGATTAGAATTGAGCCTCTAATTTAAAATGGTGTACACACCCCAGCTCTTAGTGCATTGCGTTGCCTTCCTTTTGTGCATCAGCATTTTTTCATTGTCTTATTTTCTAAGATTGTCTTCTTTTTTGCTTTAAGATATATTGTGGAAAACTAATGTAAATAATATGCAGAGAAAAACCAAGTCCTCAGTGTGGTGGTCCCTTTGCGTTACGTACCTTAATAGCATTCCAAAGTATTCAGATTAAGTTACAGAATTTGTGTAATCTAACGAAATAAATTACAAATGACTTTTCAAAGCATGTGTTTTGTGATCTGTATTGAAATGCATTTTAAATGCCCTGAGTATATACTATAGTGCACCACAGTTTCATTTCGCCATTTGGAGCAAATGAATTAGACGCAGCTCACTAAAACACACATACAGCTATAATAACTATATGAATGAGGACTTGTGGAAACTAATGCTGTATTTAAGCAGATCATGTTTTTTTATGAGAATTGGAGTGAATCCTGTAAGATCAACAGTCATTTCTTTATTGAATCCAGGTTCATCAGGAGTGTCTGATTGGAGCGATGGACGGTCACGTGCTTGTCTTCCGGTTGCCGTGTGTCGCTCGCACAGCAGATGGCAGCATATGAACGCGCAGTCGGTGTGTGTTGCCGTTAACGGGGCCGGTGAGGCTCGATCGGCTCTGTCAGTGTGATCCCGTCCGTCTCTCCGGCAGCAGACATGGCGACTGCGCGCGTATTCTTCTCAATAAGCCCAATGTGACGCGACGCGACTCCGAGCGCGCAGCATCACCGTTCAGCGGCTTTACCGCCGAGAAACGCACAGGTGTTTTCCGTGGATTTATACGCGGGGTAAGTGCGCAGATTTCTCTCATTCACCGCTCTGTGATCGGAAGAGATTAAGCGATAAATCCAGCCGCAGATTTGAGTTTGACATCATACCGTCATATACCGTTATAACGTGCCGCGAATGAAACCCATCGAGGCGGTGTTTCGTCTTCACGGAGACATCCGATGATCGATGTACCTGCGCTTTGTTCCGTTCACAGCATGCGCGCGTGCGGCGGTCGCTTCCATTATAACCAACGGAGCTGCGTGCGCGCGATGTGACGCGGTGACGGCTCTATTCCTCCCGTCCGGATGAAGAATAGCGAGGATGCCCTGAAACGTGTCTTTCAAGTTGATGTCAATGGACATCTTTAATATTCTCGTATTGCTTATGATATAATAACTCTTCGCGCGTGCTATTGCTCGTGGTCTTTTGTTGGTTAACGCTGTTAAACACGCGCTGTGTAAAATTATTGTCTCAGGTTGGAAACATATAGTGTGTTGTACAAGTTGATTTCCAATGAGTGTAAATGAGATTTTGTTTGTATTTACTGTTGCTGAATAGTCTCGAGCTCGTAGCTGGTCTGGGATTATATCGTGAACGCTCCCAGGTTACGCGCAGACGACGTCTAGAGAAGAATGAGTGAACGACGTTTGTTTGTAATACGTGTAGTTGATAAGATTTTAATATGTTGTATAAACCTCAGTAAATGACTCTAGTCGCTATTCCACCTGAAGACTGAAGCTTCTCTTTCAGATGCCGTTGAACTCCTTTCTCACAGCATTGAGTCAGCTGTAGTGATTTGGTGACCTTACTGAACATATTTTGTTATCAGACCTTTGTGGTTAGAAAGAAGTTCATTTGTGATGATGATGATGATGATGATGATGATGATGCATGGCCATTCATGTGATTTTCCAGACAGATGTCGAATGCATGGACCGAGTTGCTTGTGTTTTGTCGTCTGATCTTCAGTTCTCCTGCTTTATCACCTTTGAACGCAGAACAGTGCTTTATTGGTTTCATAAGGTGGTTTATAGGCAGTAGTAATAACCCATAAAACGACACAGTCCTGTTGTTACAGTGGATCAGGATGAGTTTAGTTTAATAACAGCTGCACTTCATTCATCTTCACAGATTAAATACAAACGACACAGAGGATCAATCAGACTGTTATTGATCATGTGCATGAGATTCAGAGTTTTTATTTTCAACTCATCCGCAGTCACCTGTTTCTCGCTCCGGACATGAGGCCTGTAATGTTGCTTTGCAGCAGTGAGATTAAATGAAGTCTCCTGATTCTCATTTGTAGGAAAGCACCGCACACGTCCCCTCATTCAACAAATCAAAACATATCCCATAATAACCTTAGATTTCCAAAGTACCAAAGATGTTTCATTTCAATGTATTTCATATATATTTGATATATTTCAATTTGCAGCTGTGTGTTTTTACTGTACAGAACTTTTATTGTTATTTCTGATATGAAAGGAATATAGACAGACAGGGTTTGCTTTATTGAAGGAAGCAGAGAGCCGTTATTTCGTAATGTTTATTTCTTCAAACAGGACGATAGTAGCAGAATATCTCTTGAATATTGAATTAAATATTTTTTTGAATGTTATTGTGTATGAGGAGAAGTGGTCACATATGGTCAGATGATCCACAGAGATCACTTTCTGTTATTAGATCTCTCTCTCTCTCCAGAAGGTTTTTCAATTCTCTCTCTCCCTCCCTCTCTCCCCTCACACACACACACACACACACACACACTCTCTGTTGATCCATGCTTCAGTAGTAATGACATCAGTGCTCTGGTATGTGTAATAAACATTGAGGATGATGGGAACACAGGCTGATATGAGAGGTTGGAAATCTCTGTGAACACATTAATAACAGCCCATATTAACCTTCTCTTAAAGGAACAGTTCACTCGAAAAAAAGAAAATTCTGTCCTCGTTTACTGACCCTCAAGTTGTTCCAAATCTGTAACTTATTTCTTCTGTTTAAGACAAAAGATATTTTGAAGAATGTGGGACAGAAACAGCTCAAAACCGTTGTCATTTTTTGTACCATGGTAGTCAATGGTGGCCAAGAACTGTTTGGTTATTAGCATTCTTCCAAATATCTTTCTCGGTGTTCATCAGAACAAAGACATTTGGTAACACTTCAGTATAGGGGGCAATTCTCACTATTAACTAGTTGTTGCATATTGTGTGTTTATTAGTACTTATAAAGCACATATTCTGTGTAACC
Organism: Triplophysa siluroides; assembly: GCA_006030095.1. NCBI lineage: Eukaryota > Metazoa > Chordata > Actinopteri > Cypriniformes > Nemacheilidae > Triplophysa > Triplophysa siluroides. The sequence goes on along the minus strand of VCII01000094.1, from coordinate 3,402,963 downwards.
ATACTCTACCTCCCTAATCCTACATAATACCTAAACCTAACAATTACCTTACTAACTATTAATAAGCACCAAATTAAGAGTTTATTGGGGAAAAAGTCGTAGTTAATGGTTTGTTAACAGCGAGAATTGGCCACTATACTGAAGAGTAAACAGAAATTTAACCAGATTTGGAACAACCCGAGGATGAGTATGATGACAGAGTTGTATGTTTGGGGGGAACTGTCCCTTTAACCGACACATCTTGAGACACTTCCGGAGTGAGATAACTCTGTTTTAAATCATGTTTTTTTATTGTGCATTTCAATTCATATCAATCAAACTGCAGTTGGTTTGTTTTAATTTAAGCCACAATAACTTTGTTTAAATAACACAATAAAACACAATTAAAACATGTTAACATAATAATAATATCACTTTGAAACCAAACTCTTCAAATATATCACGGTAGACTAACCATCACCAACATCCTCAATAGATAACTGAAACGTTCAGCATCACTTACTTGGTTTATATACTGTATTTGTACAGATGAGGTCATGTCCAACGTTTTTCTCTGAGCAAAATAATTCAATAGCAACAGCACAGACTTTAAGTTTATTAAAGAAATGTTCAATGTTAAGTCAAATATGAGTTAATGTTGCTAATAAAATAAATATTTGATAGCAAAAATCACCTTTGAAGATTATCATGTTGTCTTATTGTACTATTGTATTTTTCTTAACTTCCAATTCATCTTTAGTAAAAATTTATTTTATGTAATTTACTAGCTTGACAAATATTGGTATCGAAATGAATGAAAGTTGATTGTTAAAATCGGTATCGGGGGGGAATTTAACCCACCATTAAAATGACCAGTGATAGAACAACTTCTAATCTGTTTTTTTCGCAAGATCACAATAAAATTGTACTTCTATGTGAATGAAATTTTGGTAGGCTGGTTTTCACACTGCCATTAGCTTGAATAATATTAAATTGTACTGCAGGTTATTTTTATGGCATATGCTTTAAAGTTTTATTTTAAAGTGATGGTGTTGTGGTGGTACATGATTTTACCAGTATCACCATACTTTAGTTACAATATATACATGCAATATGCAGGCACTATAGCTCTCCCTTGTGTCTTCTATAGAGATGTGCAATAATCGCGATGAGGTCAAACAATCGTGACGATGACGATTATTTAATAGTTGTGAGGTGTGTTGTGTACAGGGTGAGAGAGGAAGATCATGGTGGAACAGGCTCAGACATCTTCAGCGGGACAGCGGTTAGGAGCTCCAGACACTCTGGGCATCAGCACCCTGGAGCCTGGACACAAACCCCCCGCCATACCTCCCGGAAGACCCGTGAGCGTCAGAGTCCTGCTTCTGGATGACTCCGAAGTGACATTCGACATATCGGTGAGATGTTGTCTAAATAGAATGTGTTGTCGCTTTGAAGTAAAAAAAGCAAACTTTCCCCCAAATGAACCAAACAATATCACGGTGTCTTTTACTTCACAACCAATGCATAGTTTTGAAGAGAAACGAAGGAAGAGGCTGAACTGTAATTCCTGTTGAACGCATCATCTGGGCTTTTCTTCTTGAACCACAGACGGCACAGAGAGATTCAAAGCCTTGTTTTTAAGAGGCCGAGTTTCAAAGTTCTAGGAAAAGAAACGTAATTCAAATACGACTTAAATATCATTTTTACACTTGAATACATCCCAACGGAGAAAGAACAGATAACAACCTCGGATGCATTTGAAGATGCTGGAGGTGGATGCTGGGATTGCTGTCAAGTAAAAAGAACCCACTAGCAACACAATCCAGCAAGTTTTGATTTTGCTGAAGAACAGTGGACACACACGTACAGTACTGTAGATGAATAATCACACGATTACCGACATCATGTCAATAGATTCAATTCTGTAATCGCAATTAATCACACTTTTTTGCGATTAACTGCGATTAATCGCACACGTATAGTGAAATTAAACATATACTATTCAATTTTTTTTACTAACTAATCACACACAGCGAATAAGAGCTAGACAATGATGAAAGAATAAGAGCTAACAATGATGAAAGAATAACCGGATGTTGCGTTAATATTTTTATTGCGTTAATCTGAAAAAAATTAACGTTGACAGCCCTAATTCATATACATGAACATGTTAAATATTGTGTGTGTGTGTGTGTCTGTGTGTATTGTCGGTCTCCTTTTATATTGACCTCTGATTTGTTTGTCCCATCGTAAGGATCTTAGGAAAGAACTTGGAAATCAGGTCACTGACACACTAACACACTTCCAGTGTCTTTACAGAGCAGCTACACATTCTACACTTTCAAAACTGGGACATATTCACACATCGGTGAGAGAGAAAGCTGAAGAGAATTTAAAGCAGATATTTGCTTCTGCCTGAAGTATTTGCTATAAACTCTTACAGTTGTGTTGGTTTGGTGAGGTTACTGGGGTTTGCGTGTCTCTTTTCTTGGTCGAGCTTTGTGTATCTGTTTGTGTTGCACTGCTTCATTTGTGTTGAATATCTGCCCACTTTTTTCACATCCTCATGTTTTTGCATTCTGAGTTTTGCAATGTGAGCATTTCTTGTCTGTGCAAAACTCATTGCCACAGTGGTTGGCGATGGGTTGCTAGGGTGTTGCTATGCTATTGCTAATGATTTTTTGAGTGGTTATTAACCTGTTGCAATAGTGTTCAAAGGATTGATAGGGTCCAAATCACAACATTTTTATTATACATTTTTCTTGTTTTAAAGCAATCAATTTAGCTGTGTGTGTGTCTGTGTGTGTGTGTGTGTCTGTGTGCGTGCTTGGATGGCACACAAAAGAGACACCTGCTGTTAACAATCTCAACGCCGGCTGTTATTTCTGACCTCATCTCTGCCCATTTAGAGCATGAATGGCAACTGTGTTTCTGAGAGGTGTGTGTGTGTGTGTGTGTCTTATCGTCGGCTGTATTAATGATCTGTTGACGGTTAAACTGCATAAACTAAGGTCAACCTGTTTACTTCATTAAAACTGTGTTATCTGTAATGTGTTTAAGGCATTAGCCGAAACATCTGTGTCTGTCCCCCAATGTTTGAGTCAAATACCAGAATACTTTTGGATCTCTGCATCGTTCTCTATGCAGTTAAAGGCAGACGTGATCCTGCGCTCTTTAATCTGGTAAAGAGACTGTGACAGAGCTGTGTCTTTGTGCACACATTTCTCTCTGGAAAATACCTCAAATCTAATAAACCCACAGGGCTGAAGAAATGTTTCAGTGTGGTGTTCCACTGACTGCACACCAGTTCCTGCAGGGCTGACTTCAGACGCACTCACACACACGCGCACACACACGCACACACTCACGCACACACGCACACACACACACACACTCACCTCGCTGTCTTATGACCTTTCAGTAATTGACTTGGGTTATGTTAACTAGATATAATGGGTCATTTCTGTTTGAAGAGAGAGAGAGAGAGAGAGAGAGAGACAGGCTGACAGACACACATGTTCTCTACTGACAGGCTTAAGTCAATATAAAGGAACAGCTGTCTAACAGCTGTGTTGAAATCACTGTGTCTGTGTATGTATGACAATATGTTCATTGTCAGCTACAAGGAACTGTATGATGGCCATCTATTTAAAATATTGCTGTCTTTCCAATTCCTGCACATTGTTGGACAGTCTTCAGTGACTCTATAGTTAATAGTTCACCAAGAATTGAATATTGAGTCATTACTCACCTTCTGCTGGGTCGTCAAACAGAGTTACTGTAAATCAACAGCACCACTGGTCTTAGTGTTACTCTGACATTCTGGCCATGGTCTGCTGTGACCTCAAACCCTGATTACTGTTTGACTTGTTACCTGACCTGACTCATTTAGACTCTCTCTCTCTCTCTCTCTCTCTCTCTTCTCTGTCACCTGTCTCTCTCTCTCTGTTACCTGACTCATTTAGACTACTCTCTCTCTCTCTCTCTCTCTCTCTCTTCTCTGTCTCTCTCTCTCTGTTACCTGACTCATTTAGATACTCTCTCTCTCTCTCTGTCTCTCTCTCTGTTGACTCATTTCTCTCTCTCTCTCTCTGTCATCTCTCTCTACCTGACTCATTTAGACTACCTCTCTCTCTCTCTCTCTCTCTCTGTCACCTGTCTCTCTCTCTCTGTTACCTGACTCATTTAGACTACCTCTCTCTCTCTCTCTCTCTGTCACCTGTCTCTCTCTCTCTGTTACCTGACTCATTTAGAGTACCTCTCTCTCTCTCTCTGTCACCTGTCTCTCTCTGCCTGTTACTTCTATTTCTCTCTATTACCTTTCTCTCTGTCTCCCTATTACCTATCCATTGTTCTGTCACCTGTCTCTCTCTCTCTGTTACCTGACTCATTTAGAGTACCTATCTCTCTCTCTCTCTCTCTTTACCTGACTCATTTAGAGTACCTCTCTCTCTCTCTCTGTCACCTGTCTCTCTCCGCCTGTTACTTCTATTTCTCTCTATTACCTGTCTCTCTGTCTCCCTATTACCTATCCATTGTTCTGTTACCTGGCTCTCTCTGTTACCTGTCTCTCTCTCTGTTACCTGTCTCTCTCTCTTGTTACCCGTCTCTCTCTCCATTACCCGACTCTTTGTCTTTGAGATGTGGTTCGGTGCAGCAACATGATAAGTTACTAATTTTGCCCCCGGTTATTAGGTCGCTATGGCAGCCGTGGAATCTTTCATGGGAACCGGATGGACTGTTCACAGGGATGGAATGTTCCCGATCTCACTGTCTTAGTTGTCTCTGATATTTGCTCAGACTTGCGGCTCTCAGAAAAGGATGGACCATTGTTGTGATGATGTCACTGATGAAAATGCATGTCTCCAGTCTCCTATTAGGTTGTTAGGAGGTTCTGGTTGTCCTTGTCATGCTAACTTTGGTTGCTGAGATGAGTCACTACCATGAGATTGAACTTCTCTTATTTAGGTGAACTTATCTTGCAAGGTGTCTGAATAAAATCTAACTGTATCTCAGCTAACACTCAGTTGGCTTTTTGAAAAGCATGTCAAGAGTTTCTTGCTACAACTTTGGGTGAATCCCTCTACATATGCTGTTGTGATGTCACAAGACACTTTTGTTGTGAGGTGCTGAAATGAAAGTGTTTTTCAAGCCTCCTGTAGCAATATAGTGATCTGTTTTTGTTGTTGTTGTTGTTGATAGCATCGATGTTCTGGACGAGTTTTGTTTGAGATGGTCTGCTCACATCTCAATCTCATTGAGGGAGATTACTTTGGCCTGGAGTTCCTGAACCATCACAGACGGACGGTGAGTGAGATGAAATGAAGCAGAAAATACATTTGGGATGAACCTGAAACAGAGGCTTTATAAAGATCTGAACTCATCTCCTCTCTGTGCTCTGCTCCACAGGTCTGGCTGGATTTACTAAAGCCCATTAGAAAACAGATCACACGTAAGAGGCCTCACGACTGTGTGTGTGTGTGCGTTTGTGTGCATGCACATGTTTGTGTGTGTGTGTGCAAATGTGCGTCCGTGTGTGTGTGTGTGCATGCGTGCGTCTGTGTCAATGTTCGTGTGTGTGTGTGTCCGTGTGTGTGTGTGTGTGTGTGTGTCTGTGTAGAGGTGGGCGGAATGGCCAAAATACTATTTCACGGTAACGATCTATTTCATGAAACAATCTCCCATTATAATTCTATATCTTATACCTCATTCTTAGATTGATTTAACTCATTTATTTATTACAGTTCATTTAAATGCTCTCCATAGTTAAATGTATGCAAGTTATGAAAATGTACTAAAGATGTCAAATTAAGCTGATAATCAGATGTATTATTTATTTATATTTATCTTCTGGCTATATCATATGTATACAGTAGGAAGATGTATAACAATGAAGTATGAATATGCACAAACGATGAGAGTACAGTATACGACTGGTGTTCATGGGGTCTGTAGGCTACTGTAGGTCTTTATCGCTCTTCAGTCTATATAAGATGAGCGATTTTAGTGTGTTGTGACTCTCTGTCTTTAGGTTTGTTTATTCTCAGGCTTGTTTTTGCACTGCGAGTCTCTGGTGACTCCTCACGCGTCTCCCAAAACTGGAGTTAGAAGCGCGTCACATCAAAGCGCTCACGCGGCGAGCATCATCGCGCATTTCAACGCAAGTTTCACCTTGGCTCGCCTAAAGTTAAACTTTATTAAAACTATTAACAGCTTTACAAAACAACCGGACTTCTGAAATAAGTGTTGAGAATGAGCTTTTTTATATGCTGGTGAGAGAAGCGCCGGACTGGATCACTAAACTACAGACTGAAAGAAGGCCAAAATAATATTTGATACGTTCATTTGTTACGGCTGGATTCATTCATTTGTTTTTTTCAGTATAGCGCCCAATTTACAGAGCGCCGAGTGAACCACGTCCACTTATTTACATTCCGCTGAATACACGGAATAGAAAAATCTCTTACGGTAGACATTTTATTCCGCGGTAACGGAATATTCCGTCATTCTGCCCAGCCCTATGTCTGTGTGTGTATCTCTGTGGTCTATTTTTGACACGTTCATGCCAACTGTATACAAATGTAACCCTACGGTAGATCTCAAAGAGTTGTGTGTGTGTGTCCAGGGCCCAAACACACAGTTCTCCGGTTCGTTGTGAAATATTTCCCCCCTGATCATTCTCTAATTCTGGAGGAGCTGACCAGGTGAGAACATGTCTGTTCTTTAGAAGATCATCCCGTGTCTCTCACATGTGTTTAAATGGCTGTTTTCTCTCAGGTACTTGTTTGCGCTGCAGGTGAGACAGGATCTGACCGGTGGACGTCTCACGTGTAGTGACTCCAGTGCTGCTCTTCTGGTGTCTCACATCATTCAGTGTAAGTTAAAAAAACAATCTCACAATTCATTTGTTTTTGCATTTAGACTGTAGCAACCACAACTCATTTAATAAACGGCTGATTGGATGAGCCAGGGACAAAAAAGCTTATAAATTGTGTAGAACAATGTTTGTGAAAAAAATTTAAATGCAAAAAGTTGTCTGTGTCTGTGTGTGTGTGTGTGTGTGTTTCTCCAGCTGAGATTGGTGATTTTGAGGAAGCTCAATGCAGACAACATCTTCTAAACACCACCTACATCCCTGATCAGATGGCCCTGATGGACAAAATCATGGAGTTCCACCGTAAACATGTGTAAGTTTGCAGATCCCCTGGGATCTTAGCGCCATGCCCTTACCCCTGAGCTACAGGAAAGCAGATGCTGATTTGTGTGTTTTTAAAGCATCCCCTCCAAACGCCTGGAGATGTACACCAGCTTCACATCCTCAAGAACACACAACATGTCCCGGTGAATAACACAAAGCTGTGTGTGTGTGTGTGTGTAGTGGTCTGACTCCAGCAGTGGCCGATAAGCATCTGTTGGAGGCGGCGTTCAGGCTGGAGATGTACGGCATGCGACTTCACCCGGCTAAAGATCGAGACGGGACGAGACTCAGTCTGGCTGTTGCACACAATGGCGTCCTGGTGCTTCAGGTACGCACAAACACGAGCTTAAATTCAGTTCTAAATGTAGCTTGGGGGGAGCCTGTCAATCATCAAGAGCGTATATAAACAGCCGTCTCCGTGCCGCCCCAGCACCAGTTCTTCCGGCATCCCGCCTCCTCCCCAACTCCTCCAGCTTCGTTCTTCTTCTTCTTCTGTGTGGTTCTGTTACAAGCTTGAATCTCGAGCCAAGCCTCGTGACAGCCAACCGAGTTTTACTATGATCTATCGAGACTGAATGACCAGGCGAACTTGTGAAGCACACTAATGAGCAACAGAGCGCTTCACGTGAGTTGTGTTTCATGCAGGGTCACACCATGATCAACAGCTTCAGCTGGTCAAATATTCGCAAACTGAGTTTCAAGAGGAGAAGGTTTCTCATCAAACCGAGAGCAGATCCAAGCGTGAGTCTCCGTTGGCTTCAGTTCATTTGAATAGAAAGCGTCGGTCAAAGGCGTGATTCTAAAGTGATTCTCTGTCTGCCTGCAGCTAAATGTGAGTGCGGAGACGTTAGAGTTTCTGATGGCCAGTCGGGACTGCTGTAAAATGTTCTGGAAGATCTGTGTGGAGTATCACGCCTTCTTCAGACTCTACGAAGAGCCCAGACCCAAACCCAAACCGGTGCTGTTCAGTCGCGGCTCATCCTTCAGATTCAGGTACCGTCACATCTCACGTAGAAGTGAAGTCGCCTCTGAATCAAATTGTAAGCCCATTTGTTTGTAGATTTCATATTTTGTTTTCTAATGCAGTGCAATGTTTTTAACGTGTTTTCTGCAGCGGGCGGACACACAAGCAGGTTATCGATCACGTGAAGGAGAATGAGTTTAGAAAACTGCCCTTTGAGAGGTGAGTCTGGTGGTCAGCGTTGTGATTTGTGTAAGATGTGTGTACAGTGTGTGTTTGTTTTACAGGAAACACAGTAGAGTTCGGTTCAACGTCAGCACATCACCTTTACTTGCTGCCCTGCCAAATCAAGTCAGTGTGTCCACACGCGCACATCTGTAGGAATCCCAACGACTGAAGTACTGATGTCTGTCTGGTGTTTTTCTCTCTCAGGCCGGGAAGCAGAGCCGGGAAGGATCGTATTTGGTAAGCTCAGAAGATTCGGCTGTGTTGCGACCCTGCGGAAACTCGCCCCCCTCCGCCCAGCACAACGGATGCGGCGGATCAACCTTCCACGCTCAGGAGGACAGCAGACGTCAGGCCGTGGAGCAAGCAGGTCTGGCGTCCCGTGCGGCCAAAGGCAGCAGCTCATCCATCCCTTATATCGACTGCAGTGACGCAGAGTGTAGTGAACATGAGGTCAGAGGTCGACTCAGCAGGTCTCAATCGCGCACGCGTGACGGCGCGTCCAATCGCGGCAAGGGGTTCGCCGTTCCCCGCTCGCATAAGCAAGACAGATACCAGGGCAAGTTCAGACAGAGAGAGTCTCCGCCGCTTTCCCCCGTAAGCCCCGCCCACAGCTACCCCAGCCCCTCCTCCCCTATTCAAAGCGCTAGCTTTTTCGAGTCGCCGTTTTTCGGGAACGGAGCTCCGGTACGCGGGCCGCTTCACAGCACGCTGCTGGATGAGCTGGCCGCTAGGAGTCCCATTAAGCACTACACGGGCACCAGGAGCCTGACGTCTAGCCCCGCCCCCTCCTCTTTCCACAGGACCAGCTCGCTAAGCCACGCCCAGTATAACGGACACGTCGGGCAGCGCTTTAATTCAAAAGCAGGGCTCCGGGAGGACAGGGGTGGACTCTTTGGTAGCTGTTCTCCGCTCGTGAATCGTAAGTCCCAGAACGTGGAAACAACCGCGCGCGTCTCGAATCAGCCCCACACCCCCGTTCTCGCGCGTACCGAGCGAATGGCCATGTTAGAGCGCAGGATGCTGGCCAACGGGCTCACGCCTCCCGGTAACGCCAATCTGAAGCCGAACTCCCCGCGTCGCCGCTTCGGCACGGTGCAGATGATTGACGGCTCCACTAGTAGTGGAACGGATACCAGCGACTCCGAGGAGGCGGAGACTACCGGCTCCTGCAGCCAATCGCTGGGGTTTGAAAACCCTCGTAGCTCGCCCCCCCTCCCCAGAAACAAATTCTCGTTCGACAGTCTGCAGCTGGATGAGCTGGATGACGAGGGAGGTGTTGACCTCAGTGATGAAGAAGGAATGCAAGTGTTTAGCTGCTAGCGTCCTCGCGTTGCGTGTCGGGTTGCCGCACAGAGGTTTGTGACGGGCCAGAGTAGGGATGTTACGATTCACTGCGATCTGGTTAAAAATCGATTATAATATGGACGATTCAAGCCGGTTGAGATGTTATTTGAATCGCAATACATGTTTTGAACAGCAGGGGCCGCTGTGTTTACTGCAAACGTGGATATGCTGATATTTCTCAAATGTAAAAAATTCTGACAAAAGCACAGACTTACTCTTAGTTTGTTTATTTTTGTGCTATTCGTTTTTTTTTATTTGGAATTTGTTTTAAAATTGCAGTTTAGTTTTGTTAGTTGACATAAAAGCTATTTTTATTATACAAAGAAATGTGCAGCATTTGAGAAAAACTAAGAGGGCAGTTGTTCAATTTCTAATTTGTCTCAACTCATTTAGTCAAAATAAACAGTGAATGAATCGTATCCAGAGATAAGTGAAGCGTTATATCTCTAGGCCAGATGTTTGTCCTTGAGGGGGTCGAGAGAATTTTGTTGTGCCAAGTTCCACACGGAACCCAAAGCAGCGCTGATGCTGTGATCGAGGGATGATGTCACTCAACGCTGCCTTCAAGTCCTTCTGAAGTCGTGAAACAGAAGCTTTTCTCTCAGAAAGTTTTTCAGTAGTTTGAATGTATACAAAGTTGTCATGGCTTTGTGGGACAGTTTCCAGCTCGATCGGCTGCGCGGCCTTTAATTAACAACCAAAGATGTGGGAGGTTTGTTTGCATTAAGCGTGTTTTGTCCTGCCGTTGACCCAGAACAGACCGGCCGCTCGTTTCTAGCCTGTGAGGCATCAGTCCACAAACATGACACAACCACACGACGGCGTTTATGTGCTTGTTCTCTAAATCTATTCCGTGGGACTTGAAGGCAGTGAGATTAATGTTATTGATGCTTGATTGAATGGAGAACACATTCTGAGGCCTTCAATGTCTCGTGGCACATCACCTTTGTTCAATAAGGTCTTATGAGAGTTTTTCTAATAACGCTAGAGTCGTTGTTTTTAGAAGCATGTGTTATAGGATAAGAATGACCTTTCGACAGTGAACTTGTTTTCTTAACCGTCGTCGTTTGTACAGCGCGTGTGCTGACACTTTATAAAACTCACTCGTTCTTAGCTTCGACATTTCACGTCTCTCTCTGCCTCAGACTCAGTATTATCTGTTCTGCTTTGACAAAGCGACACAGATTTGGACATTTTGCATTTGATAAAGTCTTTGCATGATTTTGTAGGTAGTTTATGAATATAATGGATTGAATGTGTCAGAACTGTAATGAATGTATCGGTCAGTAAGATCTTAATTTAAAGGAACAGTTCACCTAAAATTCTGTCAACACCCTCCTGTCGTTCTGAAGCCCCCGTCGTTCTTTCGTCAGTGCGTGGTTAAAGGTCTTTGCACATACAGTCCGAAATCTTCCTATGCGTTTTTTCGTATTTCGTTTGTACGGCGTCTCTGATTTGTCCAAATGCTTGACGGATGCGAAAAACGCAGAAAATCAAACCCAGTTCGAAATGTTTTATGGCAGACGAAAATATCGGAGCCGGTGTGAAAATGTGATTGGCACAACGTGAGGTCGTATTTATTTTTTTACGAGTGGAAATTTTGGACGCAAATTTCGGACTCAATGTGCAATGGCCTTAACTCTTAATGTTTCATAAACCAAACGCATACAGTCACTGCCAACTCCACGAATGACAAATGTGTAAGAATCAAACTGAAATGTAAATAATCTTCTCCGGTTTGTTGATGTAAAAGGCGTTGAGATGCACAGTAGGTCTCACAAGATTCTTGGTAACTTTGGTTTCTTCCGTGAATGAAAGACGGTCAGACGTGTGAGGAATGACATGACGCTGGTTCTTGATGAAGTGAACTGTTCATGACCGCATCTGTATCTCCCTCATTCACACTCCCAGGTGTTTATCCTTCAGTGGGGATTAGAAACCGTTTTATTAAGGATTATGATGTTTAGGAAAACATTGAAAAGGCTTTTTTATAGCTTCAGTGACGAAGGCTCTTTCCTGAAGTGTTTCTAATCCCCGTCTGTCTCTTTGATCACTGTTGCCTGATATTCACCTTTTGTTGTACACTAAACCTGCTTTTCTGCCCTGTCTGTTTTTGCAAACCGCTTGAGCTTGTCACCCTTCTCATGATCAATAAATGCTTGTCATGTTTTCTGCTGGCGTTCAGATGAAACACGAATGGGCTTTTTCTTGTAAACGTTGGGTTGCATGTGTTTTCCCTCTCACACGGCCTGAACCTGGAGAATGTTCACACCTGAAGATGCTTTTGAATGTGACCTGTGATCATCTGCTTTTGTTCACACAATGAATCTGTTCAGTGTGAGTCACGCCACCTGCTGGTCATTTGTGTGAACGGCACATGAGGATGTTTCTCAATGTCTGTGTTCAGAATGGACTACTAGCCTTCTGTTTAATTCAAGTATATGAGACCGTGCAGAACTAGGGAACGTCACGCACCGGGTATCACTTTGGAAATGATTATTGTGCATTTTTAATCTCTTTCATATCAGACCAAAGTTAGATCAAGGCGGCCCGGCCCGTTCGAAAGACAAACGGAGAAAACATTCAACCATTATTTCTGGAGAGATGTCAAGAATGTGTCAAATTGAGCTCAGATTTGTCAAGTCTGCATTTAAAATATTATTGAAGATCTCATTATGAACTCAAACGTCTCATTAAATTGACTCGAGTCCAGATTATTTGACCTCTACATTCATTTACACCTCCAGACTCTTCACGTGTTTCAACAAAGAATTTCTAGAAATTTTAGGAGAAACATTTGAGACTTAAAACACAACTTCATCAAATCTGATCAATAAGATTTTCCTCTGATGTATAGATTTATACAGGTTTTCATCACACTGAACAGGAGCACGTTGCATTGTGGGATATAAGTTGAATAGGTTTTGATAAACGGACTTGAATGTTTATCAAACTGTTTTAATGTAAACAGTATTTAATGCTAGTTTGCTCTTCTGAACATGCGCTTTATTCTCATTATTCTGATGTTTTCTGCCTGATCTTCTGCTGCTCTGTATGAACCTCATCCTTGTATTTTCTGCACTAGTGTCAATAAAGCTGCCGTTGGTCTTTCCAGACTGAATTGTTTTTAAGGCTTCTTAAGCTGTTCTTTTTCTGTCTGTGTGCATGTCTCACTGTCTCTACACACAATCATGTTACATGTCTGTCTGTCTGTCTGTATGTGCATCCTTTCATGTACAGTATGTATTGAGTGTTATACACGCATGTACACTACTAGTCAAACACACCTGTTTCATATTTAATTTGACAGATTTTATTATTATTAGTGGTGCCATTTTGCACATTTAAAAATAATTGAGAAGCACCGTATTCAAGGCGTAACAATTAAAAGTATGATTATCAGGTCATGATCAATAAACAAATAAAGAAACGATTATAGATTTTTTCCATAGATGAAGAGATGTGTTTTAACTCTTGTGTGGTGTTCATTTTCAGTGTTGACTTAAGATCATGTGATTATCATTTTTTTAACCTATAAATTTATATTTTGTAAGATAAACATCTGCCTTTCATCCATATCATAGATTTTTGTTACGTATGTTTTAACAAAAAAGAAAAACGAATAGGAGCTTTGCTATGATTCATCCATCACCCATGTCTATGTTGCTCGTTTTCGGGATAAAGTAAAAATCTGTGAAGTATTTTTCCATAAATTTATTGCAGAACAAATTGTAAAACTGTCCATTGGGTGAGAAACAAAAACATCAACATCACACAAGAGTTAAACTGTATAAGAGTCCTTTCTCTGTGACTGCTTTTCATTCACCATGTTCAGTTGATTCTTTAAAGTTTTATTTTATTTAATATCAATTATTATTCATAGGTACTTTAGTTTTTTGTCAGTCAATGCAAAGGTCAGTCAGTAAGAGAGTTTTTGACTGGTAGTGTAATGTTAGTGCTGGTGTCCGTGTTTCATCGATCATGACGAAGAAGAAACACCACATGATGTCGGGCAAGTTAAAGTTTAGAGAGACGGACCAGACACACATCTGTGATGATACTCGCGTCTAAACACACGTGGGGATGATAATTATGAGATGATGATGTCATGACGTCTGTGTGCCTGTCGTCCTCAGAGGTCACACGTGCTCTGGTGACTTTAGTGAACGGTCACGCTGAAGACTGCAGAGGTGTGACCCCGTCACCCCTCATCTCACCTCTGCTGAACGACACCGCTGACAAACACATCCATGAGGACGATGACAGGAGGAAGGTGAGAGAGACCATGTTTCAAGTACGCTGGGATTCTGTCACATAATTATGGAGCTAAACATGCGATGTGTCATGATGAAGGCCAAACGGTCACTCCTTATTCAGGTTTATGTTAGTCAAAATGAAGGCCAACACATGTCAATCATGATCCTTCAGTGTAGGAAACACACTGGGGCATGTTGTCACACCATATGCAGTTGGAATGTACACTGCCGGGCAAACGGTTTTGGACACTTACTCTGTGTTCATATTTTAGAATAAAACAAAGGAACTATGGGAATTATGTCATAACTAATCAAATACAAACATGTTTGACCTTTGGACTAGAATTTGCAGAAGTGTTTTCTTTTTCTCGAGCAGCTTCTTGAGATCTCACCCTGAGATGCTTTATAAACGACATTAAAGGGGTTGATCTGTTCTGTGCTCTTATTGGCTGCTCTTTCGTCATTATTCAGTCAAATCCATCCATTTCAAGAACATATTTATTAAATAGAAGTTTAGTGTTGTCATGAAAAAATGTTTGTTTGCAAAATGATCTTTTTGTCTACCAAACTAATTTCATACATTTAAGCTTGTGTGTGTGCACGTGTGTGTGTGTGTGTGCATGTGTGTAGATGTGTCCTGCAGATGAAGCATACTTCATTACTAAAGAGCTGTTAAACACTGAGAGAACTTACCTGAGGGACCTGGAGCTCATCACTGTGGTAAATGATGAACACACACACACACACCTGTGGACATCTCATGTGTCCTTTTAGCCCACAGCGACACACTGGACATTCAACAAAGACCGAGGATCAGGTTAAAACTCTCTCTCTGTGTGTGTGTCAGTGGTTTCAGGCAGTTTTGGATAAGGAGGAGTGTGTTCATGACTCTCTGAAGAAACTTCTGATCTCCACATATGAGCCTTTACACAAACATCACACGCGATTCCTGCGAGAGCTCCACGAGACCATTTCACTGTGGTGAGGAACACGCACACACATGCACGCACACGCACACACATGAGGCTGAAGTGGAATCTTACATTTGGATTTCTTGAGGAAACACGAGATGCCAAGAGTTTCGACTTCCAGCGTAAAGCGTCTCTGTTGTCATAATAATGAATGATGGATCCGTGTCACACATGTTTGTTGTTGTTGACTTTCAGCGGTACACACATTCTGGTGTGATGATGTTTTGGTGATGTGTTTTAGGGAGGTGGGGTCACACGAAGACGTTGAGTGTGTAGGAGACCTGCTGCTGAAGCTGATGCGGGATCTGAAGGTGCTTCAGCGTGTGTGTGGTGTTGGTGTTGGTGTTTCTGAGTGGTGTTAAACAGCTGTTTGTGGTGTCACAGCCTCTCTCCGCTGAGCTGCAGATGACATCCGAGTGTGTGTGCGCGCTGGAGAGAGCGTGTGCTGCGTCTCGCAGGCTGGAGTGTGTGTGTCGTGAGTTTGAGCTACAGAAGGTGTGTTACGTTCCACTAAACGTCTTTCTGCTGAGACCTGGACATCGCCTGCTGCACTACACACAGATCCTCAACCGTCTCCTCAAACGTTATCCAGAGACACACACACATCACACACGCTGCACAGGTGAGAGACCACACTCCATACCACACTTGTGCGGTGACCATACGTCACTTTGTCCTGGCCAGGATTGTATATTCACACCGTTGACAGAAATCTTCATCTTGAGTTGTTTAAGAAGTACTGACGGACTCCACGTCTGTTCTGAACGCCCCGATTGCTCTTCATTATTCACTCTAAATGATCACATTCAAAGCCTCTTTTCTACTGTTTCATAGTATTTTTATAAAATGAATAAATATGTCGGCTACAAAACTTAAAACATATTTAAGATCATGAGAAACATTTTCAGTGTATTGTCATATTTCATGTGTAGTGTTTATGTGTCATGTGTATTATGTGTGTAGTGTTTATGTGTCATGTGTAGTGTTTATGTGTCATGTGTAGTGTTTATGTGTCGTGTGTAGTGTTTATGTGTAGTGTTTAGTGTTTATGTGTCGTGCGTAGTGTTTATGTGTCGTGTGTAGTGTTTATGTGTGTGTAGTGTTTATGTGTGTGTTTAGTGTAGTGTTTTATGTGTGTAGTGTTTATGTGTCGTGTGTAGTGTTTATGTGTAGTGTTTATGTGTCGTGTGTAGTGTTTATGTGTCATGTGTATCGTTTATGTGTAGTGTTTATGTGTCATGTGTAGTGTTTATGTGTCATGTGTAGTGTTTATGTGTCATGTGTAGTGTTTATGTAGGTTCATATATGCGCGCGTGTGTGTTTTGTAGCTGCATTGGCTGAGGTGTGTGAGTTGGAGGCGGAGCTTCATTCTTCTCTGCTGGACATTGAGAATCATCAGAAACTCTTGGAGCTTCAGAAGGATGTGACGGGTGTTCAGAATGTGTGCGTGTCTGGACGTCAGCTCATCAGACAGGGCTGTCTCAGTAAGCTCTCGGGGAAAGGACTTCAACAACGCATGTTCTTCCTGGTGACATTTCACTACACACGCACCCGCAGACAGACACACAGATGTGATGGATGTTGCTCTGAACTCTCTTTCTGTCTTCATGTGGAGTCAGTTCAATGACGTGCTCCTGTACAGCACTCGTGGGATGACAACAACCAATCAATTCTCAGTACACAAACAGCTTCCTTTACGTGGAATGACGGTAAGAGCTTGACATCCGACTGAAGCCAGTGTTCATGTTATTGACTGACGGGAGAATCCACTCCTGACGTGTGTGTGTTTAGATCCGGGAGAGCGAGGACGAGTGGGGCGTCCCTCATTCCTTCACACTGATGGTTCAGCAGCAGTCACTGGTGGTCGCCGCATGGTAACTTACTGTAAAAATAAACCTGTATCTCAAGTTATGGATGAAAGAATAAGCCGTGTGAAGCAGTGGGTTACAGTGCGTTTTATCACAGCTAAGGGTGTTGTGGAACAATGAAAAGGGCAGTCAATGAAACCCCCTAACACACTGCTTCACACGGCTTATTGCTTTTATAACACGGTTCATCATATGCATAGCGAGGTTTCATAAAATAAAGTAACTAAAATGATATTTAGACAAAAAAGGTTTGTCTATGAGGCGTGTACAGAGAGTCGAGTGTGTGAGATAACGTGTCATAAATAGATTGTAAAGTGAATGGATTCTGTGCGTCTCAGTTCAGAGTCAGAAATGGAGAAATGGATGGAGGATTTAAAGATGGCGGTTGATCTGGCGGAGGAATCTGACGGACCGACCGCTGACCTGCTGATGTCTAATAAACACATCAGTAAGTCACACATGTACATCACACGTGACTGGGGGGCTCTACCTGTATAGTCTAAAAATAATGAATAATACATAAAACAATCAATTTCTTTCAAATCCTGCAGTACGTATATCTAGAAATATTCAAGGTAAAATGCGTTGAGAACGATGTGTCTTGTTGAATTGACATTTGCATGTAAACGTATTGAATTATAGCTTAACAGGAGTTAAAAATAAAATATGTGTCGTTTGTCTGAGGGTGAAGTTTAATTGGTCTTTTATCCTTTCCCAGAATCCTCTGGGGTTTCAGAAGTGGAGTCTGAGGATGATGTTGGCGAGTCACAATCGTCTCTAGTGCGTCATGGCAACAGCTCGGCAAACTCACTTCACCGTGGCAACACTATAGTTCACGTGTGTTGGCATCGCAACACCAGCGTCTCCATGCTGGACTTTAGCATAGCATTAGAGGTACCAACCCTGTGTGTGTGTGTGTGTGTGTGTGTGAGTGTGAGTGTGTAATACATATTACAGTGTGTTCAAGCGGTTCATTGTGTCTGACAGAATCAGCTCTCAGGGAATCTGCTCAGAAAGTTTAAGAACAGCAACGGTTGGCAGAAACTCTGGGTGGTTTTCACCAATTTTACTCTGTTCTTCTACAAAACACATGAGGTAATACACGTATGTTCACGCGCACAAACTCTCACACAGCAGATCTCTCTGACATACTTCTTAAAATATAATCTTGTGTTTACTTTCTACATTTCTCTGATGTGTGTGAAATGTCTGAAGTCCCGCTCACTTCTCTCTGTCAGGATGAATATCCATTGGCCAGTCTACCATTGTTGGGTTACTCGGTAACTAAAGCTGGCGAGTCAGAAAACGTTCATAAAGATCACGTCCTCAAACTGCATTTCAAATCTCACGTCTACTTCTTCAGGACTGAAAGCGAATACTTTTTCCAAAGGTACTGCACAGAGTTTCAGCTCCTCACACTTCTCGTAAAAACAAACAGCCCACAATTGTATGAATCGTTTCTTCATTGTTATAACTAATTGAACTGCTTATTCACATTTATTTCTGTCCTCATATTAATGTAGCTGCTGTTTCCATAGTCTTGTGTCACAGTGGTTTATAAGCGCAACAGTATTCGGGACCTAAACTTCTCTTTATGAATAAAATGAAATGAATAGTTTTGTAGTTGTGCGGTAAAATAATGTGATATTTCACGGTATGTGTAGAAGCTTGTGTTGGTGTAAAAGAACTGTTCATTGTCAGTAAAGTCAGATGTAGTGTTCATGGTAATGTGTGGTATTGCAGTAATGATTGTAATGTATTGTGCTAACATCAGATTTGTGATGTGTTTTGTGTAGATGGATGACAGTGATCAGAAGTGCTACAGTCTCTGCTATCTGTGTGCTATCTGCAGGTGGTGACTGGGTGTGGTGTTTTCTGGGTTTGTCTTCTGTTTTTTGCAGAACCAGACTGGACTACTGTGCTGTTTTCAGTTTTTGTACTAGATCGCTTAACTACTATCTCTGGAACCAGAACCGAACTACTACTACTAAACCACACAGAACCAACTACTAACCAGACTAAACCACACAGAACCAGACTAAACCAGACTCTTAAACACACCCAGTAACCACACAGAACCAGACTAAACCACACAGAACCAGAATAAACCACACAGAACCGAACTAAACCACACAGAACCAGACTACTACCAACTAAACCACACAGAACTCTAAACCACACACCGAACCAGACTACTACCGAACTAAACCACACAGAACCAGACTAAACCACACAGAACCGAACTAAACCACACAGAACCAGACTAAACCACACAGAACCAGACTAAACCACACAGAACCAGACTAAACCACACAGAGACACAGAACCAGACTAAACCACACAGAACCGAACTAAACCACACAGAACCAGACTAAACCACACAGAACCGAACTAAACCACACAGAACCGACCTAAACCACACAGAGACTAAACACACAGAACCAGACTACTAAACCACACACCAGACTCTAACCACTACTAAACCACACAGAACCTGCTTTCTGAACCAGACAGATGACAGAAACATGAACAAGCCGCCAAAATGCATCTATTTCTGTGTGTGCGCATGTGTGTTTTTTAAGACAATGACTTTTTATCAGACTTCAACAAGGTCACATAATGGCATTAAGGGGGAATCTCACCACATGACTTCTGAACCTTTAAACGATCTGATTCGTCAGCCTCCGCTGGTGTTTGACACCCGTTGTCATTTTGGATTTGTTTATACAAAACAGTGAATGCTGTCAGACGACATTAGTAAGTGAAGCAGGGCTTTCTTGTGCTGGTACTCTGAGGGTAACAAATGCCAGTTACAGGTGAGCCACGACCTGGAGAAGTACCGAGATCACCGCTGTGGCCTTCCGCAGCATCACTGCACATGTAAAGTGCCTGACCAGTGATCCTATCACACAATATCTCTAACATCAACGGTGCTATATCCACAGGATGGGACAGGCACGTGCAAGGCTGTATTTTAACTCCACGTTTGGGAAAACTGAAAATAAAAGAGGTTCAGATGCAAACGGAGAGGTGGAATTCCCCTTTAAACTCGTGACGCTCACACACAGGTGCTTTTTTTACTCTAGTGTAGAAACATTTCACGCATTTTTACTGGGCTTTTACAGGCATTTGTTTTACGTGATGTTTTATATTTAATTATGCATTCGTGAGGTTCAGCCATAAGTGTCACCTGAGCGTCTGTAATGCGTCTGTTTCAGTGCCATACTTTTATAGTACAAATGTTTGCAACTTTAGCAGCTGGAACCATGACGGCTTCCAGCAGCCAGCGTGCCAAAACCATTTCAAGTATTTCCGCTTCCACCGAACAATATGAGGACTTTAAAAGAAAAATATATCAACTTTATGAAGTACATTTTTTCTAAATGTAAATTGCAACAAACTATTTATATTTGTAACGTGCCATGAAGAGTGTAACACTTATAAAAGGATCTTGACAGAACCACATTATCTCTCTGCATGTGTATGTGATGAGGGATGTTTTGTTGTGTGCTGCTGTCATTCAACTAAGAAACTTTACACACATTGTACATGTAAACACACAAATGTCAGAGTATGAACACTGTTAAACTGAAGTGAAAGAGAAAACATTTGAAGAAAGTAAAGCAATACAACTTCATTCCAGAAACTCGTTGAGTTTGTCTTGTGGCATTTTTGCATCACATTGATCAACAGATATTATAACAATTGTATATTTCCTGTCGCCTAATAGACAAACGCATTTGAATGAGAGAGTAACATGTGTAAATGTTTTACTCTGGTCACCTACATTAAAGAGGATTTATACACCATTAACACCGCTAAATTTGGTTTAGGTTTGACGATTACGGTTAGAATGCTTACGTAATATATCTAAAGGGCTGAATGTTGTTTAGCCCGTAAAATACGTGTATTCCCGATATTCTGTCTAAACGTATGTAGACTACATGATCAAATCATACTAAGGCGAAGGCATAGGTCATGGGTGGATTTATCCTGGTGACGTTGCACTGTAACCCCACCTACCCTTAAGGTTCGGCTCATGAATATTGATAGCATTGTGATGACGTTTAGGCAGTGGACCTATGGCGAGCCGTTGGTTCATGAATATTAAGAAGCAAACCTTCGCCATAGTATGATCGGTAAATTCTCTAAGTGGAGGCGGGCGGGAGTTTAGGTGTTAAATCTCCCGACACACACAAACGCACACGAGACATGACAGCACGGGGAAAGCACCGTACACACCGCAAAAGTGACCACCAGCCCCCGAAAACATGGAGCAACGGATCTAACGCGATCGTTTACCATGAGATTTAAAGGTCCGACGAGCAGAAGGTGTTTAAGAAGGACTTTTATCTGTTGGACACTCGCAAAGGTGCGCGCTCGTGGTCGGGACACCGGAGAAAACCGACTTTTCTTGTTTTTAAACGAGTTGTAGCGTAAATGAATGACCGTTTCTAGTCAGATATGTCGGAGACGCGTAAGTTCACGCGCGGTCTGAGTAAACCGGGCACGGCGGCGGAGCTGCGGCAAAGCGCGTGTCAAGCGGTCAGGACGTCGGTGTTGGTGGTGAGTATTTTCGCCGTGCGCGTGCCCGCTGTGGTCACGCTGATCTGTGCAGCTCTTAAGATGCTTAACTCCAGATTACTTCAGGTTTTTATCACGTCATCATCAGAATGTGAACGCGAAGGCTGATCTGGCTCTAGGTCAGCATGTGTCTGTCAGGTACTTGAGTTCAGTACTGTGGTGTAACGCATTTCAGGGCAGAGAACATTTTGGGTGGTCGTCTGGGGACATTATGGTGAAGTACACGGAAGATTTTAGGTTTCATCCCACTTTGTAGGTGACAAAGACCTCAGGTTACTGTAGTCCCAGTGTACTGCATGTCTCTTCTGTAAGTATCGCAGTGTCCAGTGTATGACGAGTTTGGTTGCAAAATAATGACGTTTTATTGCGTTAGTTAGCTGTATTTTTTAAGTTATTATGGCTTAAATTAAAACAAACCAACTGCAGTTTGATTGATATTAATTGGGATGCACAATCAAAAAACATGACTTCTGAAACTTTTTAAAAACGCAGAAATCTCATTTTGGAACCAAACCCTTCATGTGTTCTTGAGTTCTTCTGTGTTCTTCTGTGAACTCAACGGATGTCTTGAGCAAGGACTGATTTGAGTCCAGACTTGTGTGAATGAGTCATTGAAACTGCAGGAACACAGGAAGACTACAGCGTAATAGCGTACTACATACTACACTGAAAACAGTACACATCAGAGCACACTACACTGGTTTCCATACTCCACAGTGCCGTGACCTTCCAAGTCCATTGTCACAGACTCAAATTAATATTTATAATCTCTGTCGTTTTTTCTCTGCTCTGTATTTTCTGCCAGTAGTCGGTGTGCACACTGCACAGTACACAAAGGTTTTTGATTCTTATTTCCCAGAGAATAGTTGGACGGATGTACAACATAACTGAGGTCATTTGATAACAATGTAGCATTACACTTTTCAACGTTTACTATTACATCATGTGTTTCTGTATACACGAAGTACGGTGCAGCATCGATAAAGCAATACTGGAGTATTACTCTCACAACACAGCAGGATGCTGGGATCTGTCGGATGTGAGCCGTCAGAATGTGCTCTGAATGAAGGATTGTGAGTGCTAGTGGACATTGGTACATTCCTGCATGAGACATGTAAATACAGTGTGAAATGCAACTCTGTGTTTGTGGAATAATGGAGAGATTGTGTCAGATCTGTGTGGCTTACGCGCTCACATGCCTCTGGATACAAATGTATTGTGTGTATAAGGCTCAAGAGATCCCACGCATATGTGTTTAGGCTTGTGTGAGTATGTGTGTTCAGATGACGCTTCATCTAGAGTCAGGTGTATGGATTGATTCGGCCTCGCTCTCTGATTTAAAATGACGGAAAACATTTATTCATTTAGCTTTGACAAAAAGAACGTACAAATGAGGGCAGGGACGTTCACCATTTTGCTGCAGGGATGCTAGGTTGTTGCTTGATGGTTGCTGGGCAGTCCAGGTGGTTGCTAGGGCTTTATCTGGGCTAAGGTCCCTGCTGGAATGCAAGTATAATGATTTTGTTTTCAGATGTTTTGACACCTGCAAGTAAAATGTCAGACAGAAATAAGATGGTTTAAAAACGTCACACCTCTCCTCGACAAGCCACGTCATTTTTTATGATGTTATTCATGTCCCAAGCGCAAACGGTGCATTATGAGTAATGTGTTGAACTTTTCATTGAATTGTTCGAACATGTAACCCTGAGAATGAGCAGCGGCCTGACAATACTACACTAAAAACGCTTTTAATGTCATTTAGCGTTTGGACTTGTTTTATTTACTATTTTCAGAAATGTGTATATCTAAATTTAAGCATTTAGCAAACGCTTTTACCTCAAGAGACTTATGAAAGTATGAAAACGTTGATACACATTTGTTCTTTTAATTAAGAGTTTTATCTACAGGTTCACAGAAAGTTGAGTTTTTAAGTAGGGATGCACCTTTGAGTAAATTTTGACTGATAACGATAACCGATAATCCTTTAACATTGGAAGCCGATAACTAATATATTGCCAGATATACAGTATCTAAATATTAATATGCAAATTTATAAGACTGAAACAAAAAGTAAAAACATTGACTGAAGAAAACAAGGTGACATTTAGTTCTCGTGTACCAATCATACTTAACACTAGTTAAAAATTCTTTAACTTGTCTGGTATCACTTTTGTTTGAGAATCAAATGATGGATTTTCTTCAAGAGCAACCCAGAAACTTGTTCTGAAGAGCCGCAAGTTTAAAAGGTCTCAAGACACATGGGCCGATTATCGGGCCGATAACAATAAAAAAATGACCATTTATCGGCTGATACCGATGTGGCCGATAATATATTGTGCATCCCTGATTTTTTTTATATATTGATACGGCTGACTGATGAGAAACCGTGAAAGTGAATGAATGGGAAAGTGGTGAAGGTTAACTACAGTATAAAAGATAATGCAGTGACAATAAAGCTCCCCTGTCGTGCAGACCGAGTACCTAAGAGCTTTAGTGTATTCTGGACTTCAGGTCAGGTATTAAGTGCTTATCATGGATCTGGACAACAGAAGGGTTGCCCGAAGGCTCGTGATCGCCAGCATTTACATACAAACACGAACACGTCCTCAGAGTTTTTCTCTGAAGACTCTGCAGGGAACTCCCAAACCCTGGAGCCAATAATAAATCTCTTCACATCGCTCCCCCAACACACCCACCTGCGCTATGACATCACTCATATAAAAATGTAGCCCAACCCCTTACCTGTGAAGACATGCAGGAGACGTCTGTATTCATTTTTAAGCACCGGCTGTGTGTTTGAACACTTTCTTACTGTCAAACATTCAATGTTTCCATGTGACGCTCGTGTAAACTACAAGACGGGTTTTTTGCAGCCATTAAAATCACTTGGATTCAATGTAAAGTTTGAATCGAAAAATTTGCTAGCATAATGCGTTTGCACATGGGTGTGTTATATAGCGCAGTGATGATTTCATTGTGTTCTTGATGTTTTCGGTTTTGTTTATGTAGTTGAATTAATGATGAGTAATGGCAAAGTGAGGCTCAAGCTATGCAAATAATAAGAACTTTGAACCCTGAGCCATCGACAACCAATCCAGATGTTGAAATGTTTGACATACTGTATGTGAACTTCAAGTTACGTTCAATTTTAAACACGTTCGGTTCTGCCAAATTTGTAAATATGAAATGTTCTATGTTGTGTTGTATGGTTGAGAGATTTGTATCTTTGCTAAGCGAACGCCCATAGGGTCTGGATTATACTGTAGCTCGTGTTATGACATGTAAAGACTGATGAGTTATTGTTTATTGTGTGTAAGAGTGTGTGTCTGGTCATCCTGGTTCTCACCGTTGTTTTTCCTATGGCAGTGTTAGATTAGTATTGTTCAGAGAGTGACCTCCACCACACCACTTCCTTCCTCTCTGCCCACAGGAGCGGGACACAAACCCACTGCTCCCCATCTATAGACACAGAGACACACTGAACATCTTCCAGAAAATAACTTTCTGTGTGAATGCTGGATGTGTGTTTGTGAAGACAGACAGAGGTGATGTTGTGGTGTTGTTTGTTGTTTCTTTGATGTTGAACAACAGTTGTGTTATCAGTGAGTTCATATTATAAAACCGTCAGTTCTGGTCCTTGATTCTGATCGGCTGAGCCGAGTTCTAAGCCGTTGTAAAATACCCCGATTTATAACGGCTGACCGCATTACAAAGCCTAAATCTCATTTTGTTTACTTTATTTTATGAAACCTCGATACGCATATGGAATAACCGTTTTATAAAAGCAATAAGCTGTGTGAAGCAGTGGGTTACAGTGCATTTTATAACAGCTGAGGGGGTTTAAAGCCACAATATGGCATATTTGGACCGCTAGTTGACGCACTTTCGAAACAACGACAAAAGGCAAAGCTAAATGACGTTAAGTAGGAGAGTGGAATTATGGGACATGTCGTTTTCACCATCCAGAGGCGTATGGAGATCGTAAGTCATGTTCACGGACGAGGTAATGAATGAATTTTATTTTATGTCATCGTAATGAATTAGCTTGCAAGAAACGGGGAACGTAATGCTACGTTAGCCCGCGACTGATATTGGACTTTGTCAAAATTGTTACAAACTGCACCTTTAATTCAATGGTTGTGTCGTGTCTCGTGACTATTTTACATTTTCATAAAATATTTTGACACAAGA
The DNA here is from genome assembly GCA_006030095.1 of Triplophysa siluroides. NCBI lineage: Eukaryota > Metazoa > Chordata > Actinopteri > Cypriniformes > Nemacheilidae > Triplophysa > Triplophysa siluroides. The sequence continues at coordinate 3,377,380 of VCII01000094.1, read as the reverse complement.
CATGCAACAACCAGTGAGATTGATTAATGTAGTTTTGTTTAGAATTCATGGCATTAATGTGTGATTCTTAGAAAATGAGATCAAATTTAAGCTTATTTTAAAGGCAGGTTTTCAAGATCAACACACATTTTCCCCTTGGAAGAACATCAATGTAATTTCAGTAATAAATGAAAACGTGTCGTCACAATGATGTACTGTAAAGCCTCATTCAAATGAGTGTGTATCAGTGGTTTGAATAAATGTGTGAAATGTGGTTTCTTTCATTTGAATGCAACATTAATATTGGAATTTACTTTCTGTCCTGGAGCCTCAATACTCAGGGCTGGGTTTATGACCTTTGTCTTGATCTGTTCTGTTGTAAATTTTCATTGATATTCATTAAGTCTTGGAAACGTGCACATGCGCGCACACACACGCGCACACACACACACACACACACACGTCTTGTTGATGGTCTGGTGGTTTGGCAATGCTAAAGTCATATGGCCTGTCAAATATCAAACTGAAGTTACACCGTCTGACAAGGGTTTAGTTTGGACCTGTCTCTGTGGTGCACTTATATGACAGGATTCATTTTCTCTCTCGCTCTGTTTTACTATGTTGTTTATGTACTGCACCTGGGTTCAGAGAAAAAATATTACATTGTTTTATGTTATTTATGTTTATCATATAAAATCACATAAGAGAGGTTTATTTTCATCGTTAGATTTTCTGCCGTCACAACATAGGACAAATTGCACTGCGGCTGTAGTGTGCACTGTGCAGTAGAGTGAAAGATGTGATGAAATCACATGTTCTGGTTTAACTTGACCCACAGCTCTTCTGATCATGTGTTTTATGTAAGGGATAATGTACAGTCAGCCGGCTGTTATCGCAGAAATAAGCCACGACCGTATGATCAGGTCTTGTATCACACTGAAGGGGCTTATTTCGCAATAACAGTTTGTTGCTTACACATTATCCTGCTTATTACACAGCTACTTGCCACATGAGAAAAAATATTTAATTTATCAAAAAACCTGTCAAATGATTTGCTGCATCCGGGTTACCGTGTGTTATTAGTTTTGAAAGGTTGTTATCTGGGAATAACGAACCTGCAAATATCGTGACTGGCCAATCAGAATCAAGCATTCCAACGAGCCGTGTAATAATCTAAAATAATGCTCACTCACACGAATCGTGCTCCGTAAGAGAAGAAACATTTGTTTTATGGAGGTGGTTTAGTTTTGATCTCATGTCAGTAGCGGTGTAAAGGTTCACCGTGAGCCGGTTGAAAATCGATTATAATATGTGACGATTCAAGCCGGTTGAGATGTTATTTTAATCGTAATACACATTTTGAACAGCAGGGGCCGCTGTGTTTTCTGCAAACTTGGAAAACGTTGATATGCTGATATTTCTTTAATGTAAAAGATCCAAGAAAAGCACAGACTTACTCTTAGTTTGTTTATATTAAAGAGACTTTTGTATTATACATTTTTTTCTCGATTTGGTATTTGTTTTAAAATTGCAGTTTAGTTTTGTTATTTTACAAAGAAATGTGCAGCATTGGAGAAATATTAAAAGGGCAGTTTTTAATTTGTCTCGACTCATTTAGTGAAAATTAATCGTGAAAAATCTTATCGTGTGATCGGTACCGTGAACCGCATCGTGAGCTGAGTGAATTGTTACATCCCTACATGTCAGCTGTAGGATGTTGGGAATTTCACATCATTCACTTCATGTCAGTGTTCTGAGTCCCAGTTAAACCTCTCTGACCCCTCCTCATTTACCACAGAATCTCATGTCTCTCTCTGTGTATAATCTGATAGGACAGCGTGTTTTCTCTCTGTGACTAAAGGTCATGTTTACATGTTTTCTGTAACTGCTGCCGTGGAGTAATCATAGAAATCATCTGAGGACACCAGTGTATAAAATAATCTCAGATCTGGAATTTGTATTGTTTTGTCTGCTGATTGATCAGTCTCAGAGGAAAATGTTATTGCTCAGTCAGAACTTGAAGTTGCTCTTTCATAGCTCAGAGTCAGGAGGTTTCTTTCTTTCATTTACGTGTCTACTTTGACTTAGATTTGTATTAATTGTAGATTGTAGAGGTAAAATAATCCGGGTAAATTTGATACAGTATCTCGTAACCTCTGTTCACCTATAGCTACAGCACAGCATCCATAAAGATCTGCTGTCTTTATCTTACATGACGTCTTTTATTCAGAATAGACGAGTAATGCTCTGGATGAGGTGATACTGTATTGTACGGAGCCACTTAAGGGACATGGTGGTGGAAAAAATATGAGAGGGAAGCTATTTTTCAAAGCTTTTGCGTTCCATCGCGAAACATTCTGCGAGTTCGGACAAACACTGCATGTTTAATGTCCCGCTCCGTACATTAACAATGGTGCAGTTCATATAAATAGTAGATTCAAATAACACGAGAGCTAAACTTTGTTATAACACAAATGACACCTCGTTCCATGTAATGTAAACAACGAGCTAAAAGGGACCGAAGGGATCGTCTGCAAAGTGCAAAACACCGAAAAGCATTTGGCTACTATACACAATAGTAATTTTCAAACTTCAATGTTATATACTGTAGTGTAACGAAATTCTGTAAAGAATCAGCAGGAGAGCATTGATGTGTAAACTGAACTGTGTGTAACATTAAAGTTTATGACAATTTTGTAGTAACTCTTTTCGGGTTTGAAGTCACTTTGCAGAAGGTCCATTTGGACTTGTCCATGTCGTCTGCTCATATAGAGATCAATTTATTTTATAAGGCACGTTTTGAGGAAATTAGGTTGTAGATCGTTGTCTAAGAAAAGATGTGTCATTGTTATAACAACGTTTGGCTCATGAGTTATTGTAACAGGAATATATGAACCGCTTCATTATTAATTGTACGGATCGAGTCTGAAACTTTGCCAGCGGGACATTAAACATGAAGTGTTTGCAAGACCTCGAAGAATGTTTTGCGAGATAATACTATATTTGCATGAAAGCACAAATATATTTGCGAGACGATGCTAAACTTTTGCGAGAGAACGCAAACGTTTTGCGAAATAACGCAAAAGCTTTGAAAGATATTTTTTGAACTCATATTTTTTTATTCACCACCATGTCCCTTAAGGGGCTCCGTAGTATTGTGTGTTGTGTACAGTGCTCTTATATTAACCACCATATAGCACAGCCTCACATCTCTTATTGCTTAATGTCATTAAATGAATGATGCTGTGATCTCCTAAATGTACTTACAGTAAACTCACTCTCACCTGCCAAAATAACAGTCTGATGATCTGAGATTCACCTGGCCGTCTGTCTCACCGCGGTCTCTTCTGAGTGCCCAGCTTTTATCTCTCTCTGGTTTTATCACTCTTCTCTGGGGTTGTTTTCAGCTGAGGACTTAACACTCAGTGTTTACACTATGAGCGACTGTTTGCTTTCTGTGAATTCCTGCTCATAGCAGTGTTCCTGTAGGCCCACAGATGAACGTTTGGAGCTCAGAGTTCTTCTGAATCTCACAGCCTTGTGCGTTTGTTTGTGTGTCATACACTGATACAGATCAGGCCGGTCAGTTTACTTTTTTGCATTGGAGCTTCAACTTAATATTTCATGGCCATTTATTATTAGCTGAGCAAGTCATGTTTAAGTGGCAGTAATGTGCAGTCATCACCACTAAAAAAGCACTTTAAACAGATACATGATGTGGACTCGACATTTAAAATCTGATTCTAGGTTAACAATGCTATGTTGAATATTATATTGAAACGCATCGCAGGTATGCTTATTTGACGTTTTCAGGAAATCATGCTGACAGATCGATATATAAATCATTATTTGAATCTCATATCTTTTGAATCCGTTTGAGACCGTTTTCTACAATGATTTGTGTTGCTCAATAATTGATGTTTGTTTTTTCAACCAAAATGTGACAAAGGGACAGTTCACCCAAAAATGAAAGTTCTGTCTTCATTTCCTCACCTTCGATTTGTTCCAAATGTGTCTTAATGTCTTTGTTCTGATGAACACTGAAAAAGATATTTGGAAGAACGCGTATAACCATACAGATTTTACCCCCCATGGACTCCCATAGTAGGAAAAAAACAATGGTGGTCAAAGTGCCCCAGAACTGTTTGCTGTCCCACATTCTTCAAAATATCTCATTTTGTTTAGTTTGATTGAAGTTAAATGAATTATTAATGGAATCTGCCTGTCATAGACGCATTGATTTACACAACATCCCTCGTGTTTCATTCCTGCAGATTTATCTTTAGGTGGAGCTCTGACCACACTTCTCTGGAAAATAAGAGAAACTCCATGATGTCAGGACTGTGAAATGTTGAAGCTCCAGCGCATGGCTGATAAAGAGCAGGCTCACGCTCCTCACATCTGTCCCGTACGGCTTTATTCTGTTGCTTTTGGGTTCTCAGAGATTTGGTTTGTTTATAATGTGGGTTTTATTGTAGACCTGTCATGAAGTCGGCTGTAGCGTATTGTGTCGCCCACTTACATCACAGGACATCTGCAACAACCAACCACATTTAGCTTTATGTAGCTTTGACTTTTTATTTAAAAAAATAAAAACATGAAAATTATTTAAAAGGAAATTGAAATTGTCATCTTTTTGATCAGTATTCTCTCACGTCACATTTTCTTAAAATGATTTGAATTGCCTTGAATGTTCTGGAATGCTCTCTCGTCTCGTCTTGTTTTGTAGTGTAAATATATTAAATGTGGGATGTAGGTTTGCGTTCCTGCAGGTAGATCACAAGCGAGAGGTCAGATTAATGCACAACTTGACTAAACGAGGATTTGAAAGTACATGTGATGTTTGTGTGTATTCTCTGGGGAGAAAGCAGTGGTGGGAGAGAGATAGACCCCAACACGCAGAGACTGGCTCATATGAACCTCAACACACATTTCTGATGCAGATAAACAGTTCAATGATGCATAGGGTCATTACGAAATACTCATAAATCCATCAAGAATGAATGAATGGAGGTAAAGAATCTGATGGTAAGAAACAGAGGTGAGAGGTAATGCATGTTTATAGTGTTTTGTGGCGTCTGTTAGCACATGTTTTAGAGATTCTGTTGTGTTTTTAGTGTGTTAGATGTTGATAGGATCTTGATCCCGTGTGCTTGTGCATAGAACAGCTGCAGTGTGATGTTTGGCCTACAGGTGGCAGCAGTGTTCTGTATTATTAATGCATGTGTTTACTCTTGCTTTCTTCATTTGAGATCATGATGAAACAGCCTGCCAGATCAACACCATACACACAACTGGTCTTATCTTACACTACAACACAAGAACATAAGTCACGGAGGAAAAGATTTTTGAATCAAAACTATTTACACGTTATTGGTCAATAACAGAGGGAATCTTCCTAAACAGGAAAAAACCTTTGCTGTCCCTAATCTGTGTATTTGTTTACTGGTTTCTGTGGGGGTCAACTGAAAATATTACTACAAACACAGGTGTGCATGTCAAAAAACAACATTTATGTCCACATCATTAGACTGATATGAAAACAGTGGAAGTCAATGAGATGTGTGTGTGTGTGCGTGGCTGTCAGGGGGTCTTAAGCAGAAACAGCGCTGGATTCACTCTTGTTCCTGGAAGTGTGTGTTTTTTCAAATTCCAGGTTACACCCTCACCGTTCCAGCAGCGAGAGATCGCCTGCTACGTCAGTCTGGATTATGCAATGCACAATGATCGCAGTGAACACGCACATCTGTTTGGTGATGATGTTCAGGGTCAGAGGTCAGACCAAACCCTTACAAATCTGTTTCATTAGAGACCCCACAAGAAAAATCTCTGTTTAATCAGAGACCGTGAAAAGAGTGAGGAGCTTGCTTCATTCAGAGCTAATATACTCAAAGATGTCATACCAGATAACACTGGTCCTGGATAATGAATCTACAGACTTCAAACTCATATTTTTATACAAAAATGATGTAAAAGTGGGCCAAAGATAATTAAATGTTATGAGAACAGACAGCTTTGTGAGCGGAGTTTGGAGGAGAGACGTGAACTGAAATGGTTGTCAGTCAGAATTGCTTGGATGGATGTTTTTTCGTTAAATAATTTTGCAGTGTAGCCAATAATAATCCAACAGTTTTCATTTATTCATAGTTTTAGCTTGTGATGTTGAATGACACTTTTAATGAAGTTTTGTTGCAGGGGTACAGAGAACAGTACATTCCTTCAGCAGTCAGTCATGGGCCTAATATTGGCTATTCAAGAAGGGAAAGGGCTCAACTTTTTGTTTTAATTTGGCCTACTTGTTTTGCTCAATTTAATTTGAGTTATATTGTATTATATTGAAAAGCAACCCTAGTAAAAAAACAATTGATTTAAAATGCATTTATTTCATACTAAGTATAGCTTAAATGTATTAACAGATTTACTGACATGACTACCGATATAAAATTATAATTAAACTTTATTTGGAGTGCTATTTATACACAATGCACATTTCTCTATACACATGTGTTCTAATGTCACTTTTGGGCTTATTTTATGATTTTTGATCAAATCAATCTTTCAATGGAAGATAATTAAAGTGTACCTGAAGCATTCTTGCAATAGTTCCACTTTAGCACAATCAAATACACTTAAATCTATCTTTAGTTGGACTTCAGCACTATTTCTGCACAATCAAAGTATATTAAGTACAAAAATAAGTAGACTTTAAGTTTACATTAAGTATACCACAAATACATCGTAGTGTATTTTCATTCAGGACATAAGATGTAAATAGATTTGCAGTATACTTGGCATGAAATAAATGCATTTCAAATACATTTTTGTATATTTATTTTTACTTGGGAAGAAAAAATATAAAAAGCACATTTTGACCATTTAGTTTATGCAATAGTGAAAAAATGTGCTAAATAAATAGAAGAAATGTGAAAAGCAATGTTTGGTGTTAAGTCTTCAGCCAAGTGTTTCGTTTTTATTCGCCTTCGATCAAGAATTTTCTTTTCGGTGCATCCCTACATCATATGTGCAGCTTGTTAATGACAGGTTGACCAATTAAACTGTATAAGCCAGCACATTTAACACTGTAAAGTCACAATGCATGAAATAGCTTTTTACCTCCCCTTTAAGAGAAAACCTGTCCTCAGGTCATGAGTGAGGAAGTGAAGAATTATGACGAAGTTACTACTGTGCGAGGTGTGTGTGCGAGTGTGTGTGTGTGTGTGTGTGTGTGTGCGAGTGCAGCTGTGCTGCTGTCTACCCCCCCACCCCCATGTCTCTGTATTGTAAAAGAAACACACGCCGTCCTTTTGTGGACTCTTAACAGTGTGTTTGGGTTTGTTTTGTGTGTGTGTGGAATTCCCTCTCAGCAGATGAATAAACAGGGTGTGTCCACAAAGACCGAGAGGTTTTGAACCTCCTGTCGCACACACACACACACACAACACACAAACTTTGCATCAAAATTCTTTCCTTTACTCACCTGATGTAAGAATGATTGGACTTTTATATTTACCCACAGACCACGAGAGATGAAATCTGAAAGACCACAGAACAGTTGCGTTATATTACAGAGAAACGTGAGCTGCGTCCCAAATCGCGCACTTATGCACTTTTCGACGCCATTTTGTAGTATAAATAGTGTGAGTAGTGCGTTGACATTGAAAACTCTCAAAAAAGAAGTGCACTTTAAGTACCTGGATGATGCAGTTTTTCAACTGAAATATGAAGTGAGAAACTGTGGACAGTAAACGCACTCAACTGTCGTAGTTTCGCTTGCGCAGCGGATAGGAGGCGGGGATATCGGACGCTGCTCGAGCGAAGTTCTCCTGCAGAGTGATAACACTTCCGTCTGATGATGGCAAACAGAAGAAAAAAACTACATTAGATGTACAATGAAAAAATGTATTTTTATTCACACGCATTGTGGCGTGCGATTGATGTCATTTGCGCTCGCCTGGGAAACCGATTTACTTCCGCTTAGGATAAAACTCTTTAGTATTCCATTTAGGACGATACTACCCTTCTAAAATTCATACACTACATGGTTGAGTGTATAGTTTTGTAGTGTAAGTGTATCGTTTTAATGTATAGTGTGTATAGTTTAATGTATACTTTTAGTGTATAGTGTATAGTTTTAGTGTATGGTTTCAGTGTATAGTCTAAGTGAATATTGTGTATAGTTTTTGTAAAGTTTAAGTGCATAGTGTTAGTTAGTTAGTTTAATTGCATAGTGTGTAGTTTTAAGTGCATAGTGTATAGTTTAAGTGTATAGTTTAATTGCATAGTGTATAGTTTTAGTGTATAGTTTTAAGTGCATAGTGTATAGTTTTAGTGTATAGTTTTAGTGTATAGTTTTAAGTGCATAGTGTATAGTTTTAGTGTATAGTTTGTGTATAGTTTTAGTGTATAGTTTAAGTGCATAGTGTATAGTTTAAGTGTATAGTTTTAGCGTATAGTTTTAGCGTATAGTTTTAGCGTAGTATAGTTTTAGTGTATAGTTTTAGTGTATAGTTTAGTGCATAGTGTATAGTTTTAGTGTATAGTTTTAGTGTATAGTTTTAAGTGCATAGTGTATAGTTTAAGTGTATAGTTTTAGTGTATAGTTTTAGTGTATAGTTTTAGTGTATAGTTTTAGTGTATAGTTTTAGTGTATAGTTTAGTGCATAGTGTATAGTTTAAGTGTATAGTTTTAGCGTATAGTTTTAGTGTATAGTTTAAGTGCATAGTGTATAGTTTAAGTGTATAGTTTAAGTGTATAGTTTTAGTGTATAGTTTAAGTGCATAGTGTATAGTTTAAGTGTATAGTTTTAGCGTATAGTTTAAGTGTATAGTTTCTAGCATATAGTATGTCATTTGGGACACTGTGATCTTTTCCTCTGCTGTTGTGTTTTGTGTTTGTGTAAATCTCAGTTTGGCTCATATCAGGCTGGTTTGACATGACTGACTGCCAACTCCATTGTTTCTCTCATATCACGTAATCTACAGCGACAAATAATACACGACTGTCAAGGGTTGATTTGCCTTCAGAAGCCTCTGAATAGTAAACATGCCGAAGGACAAAAGGTCTCTTAAGTATCTCAGGTTTCCTCTAAAGTTTCAGAGATTTAACTCATTTCTCTCCGCTCACATTTGCCAAGACGTCAGATGTGTGAACTTAAAGACAAAGTTGAGATTTTAAATAAATAAATAAGAAAAGTGAGCGATTGTAGAGCGAGTCATGTAGTGTGTGTTTGGGACACTGTCATTAGTGTGCAGGTGGATAACAGGAGTGTGTGTGTGTGTGTGTGTGTGTGTGTGTGTGTGTGTGGGAGGGGCGGTCTTCTTCAGTCAGAGCGTGAGGTGAGGCTCGTGTCCAGTGTGTGACTGTGTGTTTTGGAGAGAGGATCGGCGCGCCGGACGTCCTGAGATCAGGCTGAGGAGCGCTGTGGTTTCATCTGATGTGGTGTAGTCATGCAGGGCAGGACGGGTAAATCCAGCAGGAAAGAGCTGGTGATCGAATCTCCTCAACAGTTTAAATATGTTCCTGTACGGGAGGAAGAGGAGGGCAGCGGAGGTCCACAGGTCAGACACGCACTCATCCGTCTCATCACTCGCACACTTTTCTTTTTGAAACCTGGAACGTTTTGTGTTGCATACTCTTTGTTGAGGAACACTTTGCGACAGCTGGATTTAAAGTGTGAGATGTTTATGCAAAGGTGCGGTTCTGTTTCAAGTTATTGATTAAACCACATTCATGTAGTGTCTGTAAACTGAAGCAAGTTTGGGGTTTTATCACTTCCTTGAAGAAACGTATTAAATAGAATTGTAGGTGATGTCATGCTGGAGTGATATCTGCTTAAAGTACACCATGTCGTCCTGTGTGACACCACATGTACCATAGTATTTACATGGTGCTCCTGGGAGGAATACTGTAGTATGGTATTGTGATCTAGTATTATACCACCAGACAGTTTGTGTTTAGCTGGAGTGCGTGAACATGTGCTGTGTTGTGTTGGGACTATAGACTTTCAGTTCATTTCATGACGTATACTTCTTAAGTTCACTTAATGTAGCACTAGTTCTGGTGTTCTTATAAGTGTGCTATTTCAATACTGCTTGACTGAATTGGTCCACTCTTAAGTTTAGAAAGCAAACTTTTTTTTTGAAGTGCACTTAAATTGTAACCGTAGTAAACTTTGAGTACACAACTAGTTTACATAAAAACATTTCTGAGAACTATAGCATACATAGAAAGTGGACAAATTGTACTCTTTATCTTTAAAAGAGGTATACTAATAGCACACTATTAATAAACTTAAACTAACTTGATTTTGGTTTAGTGTGGGGATGCATGATAAATTATTGGCCTTATCGGTAATTTTGAATGTTATCGGCGGGTAATAAAATGTAGGCCGATATATTATAGCCGATAAATTATGAACCATTTGTACGGTGTCTCTGAATTGTCTAAACGCCTCTCAAAATGCTTGTTAAGCAGAAAATCAAACCCAGTCTGAATTTTTTTATGTTGGACAAAAATATCTGAGGCAGTATGTAAATGTGATGGACACAACGTGAGGTCGTATTTATTTTTTAGCGGGTGGAAATTCCGGATTCCGGAAATTCAGATTTCGGTCTCGTCTCGTGTTGGCACAGAGTTGTAGTGTATTTTGAATCAAATCTCTTCACACACATGGTGAAACAGTAACTATGACATCATTCTGAACACAAACATCATATCTGCGCTTTCATCTACCCACCCATACAGAAGCGTGTGTGTCTTTTTATTTCGGGCTTTCTTTGTGGCTGTGGAGAGATTTCACTTCAAACCGCATTATATTCTGTACAGTATTGTGTGTGTGTGTTGCGGTCACACTGTACATCTACAAGCTTCTTTGATTTAAAATATAGTCAAGTGTTATTGTTGATGAAGAGATTCTGAGCTGGTTTTGCTTCAGGACTTCACATGTTACAGTTATTGAACTTTGTGGCAATCCATCGCACAGCTGAAACACATGAAGTAAAGAGAACGAAGAGAAGAAAAAACCTACTGGAATCAAACCTGCGTGTGTTGCTTATCCGATCAGATATTTTACTTCTCAGCTACAAGACCTCAAGTGACACATGTTCTGAACATAAAAGAAGTGCGATGAAAAGGAAAATAATGGAACATGTACAGTATTGTGGAAACAGCCGAAGCAATGTTAAGAGTCTTTCGTTTGTTGCCAGTCATCTTGGCAACTATAAAGAATCACCTGTCAGTCATATGACAGCTATTCAGCTCTCATATATGTTACATATTAAACTGCTGAATGATTTAAACAAACACTCATATACAGAACGTGGGGACTAAAGGAAACTGTGCGCACTCTTTCATATAATGTGTGACACACAATAAAGCTGCTGTTTATTGTGTTTGTGAGATGCTGTCCTCTCATTGGTCTGTCCAGCTATGATCTCATCATGAAAATAATTTTGTTTCCATGGAGATCTGCATCTGAGGTCATATCGCCAATATCACTCCCAGATGTGTTGAGTGGACTGTGTTATCTCACTGACTATGACACACACACACACACACACACACACTGGATTACTTCTATATTAACAATAATATACTAATTTTCCAAGATGTTTTTGTTATAGTTCCATTATTTATTTAATGAAATGTTTCCATTAGAATCTGGTTCCCGACCAGTTCAGATTGTGGCGCTCTTACAGAGGTGATGTGGTGTAATAAGTGCTGAATGTGTGTGTTTCCAGGTGAAGCCGCGTGTGTCGGAGCCTCTGGACTATGAGAATGTGCTGATACAGCGCAAGACTCAGATCCTCAGTGATGGACTCCGAGACATGCTGCAGTTTCCTCTGGAGGATTTTCAGGTGAGAATACCTGGCAACCCTGACAGATGTGGCCTTCCTAGAGAGCTCTGCCTCTAATCATTAACCTCTTCCTGTATCACTTAAAGGCACAACATGTAATATTTGCTTCTAAAGATCGCAAAACGATAAGAAAGGTGTAGCTTGAGGATGATGTGAAGGAGTGTGGGATGATGGGGGATCATTTGTCCTTCATGAGTTCAATGGTTTGGTGTTGTCTTCTCAGTTTTGGGATATGCAGTATTAGCACTGAGGTTTGTGTTAGCGACAGCAGAAGCTCCAGTGTGTGAGGATATGTTCAGCTGTTATTTTTACACTCGTCAGAAGCCGTTCATCATCCTGTAGAGAATAAAGTGCCCTTCATGGGAAGTGTTGTGACCTCAGATTCTGGGTTATCTCTGCGGGGAAATGACCCTGTGTGCTTAGTCCTTTATTAAAGGAGTAGTTCACGCTAAAATGACCATTCTGTCATCGTTCACTCACCCTTTCCTTCTGATCCTGTGTGATCCTATATCTCCAAACGCACCGCATTTTTGTTGTTTTACGTGTCTAATTCGTAATTATGAGAACGATAACGGCAAATTCGCCCATCTACCTTAACTCAGTGCTCCAGGTCTACATCCCCTCCCGTCATCTTCGATCTGACGCCTGGTTGTTCCATCACAGCGAGGCACCAAATCGCTTGCAAAAACCTTGACTGGTTCTGTTCTCCTGTGGTGGAATGAACTGCCAGCCTTCAAACGAACTGCAGCATCCTTCACATCTCCAGCTTTAATCCTCCTAGTATCATGGCCTTGTGAACTAGCGGTACTGTTTAGTGTGTTGACAAAATGTTGATATGCTCTCCTAGTTGTAAGTCACTTTGGATAAAAGCGTTAATAAATGTAAGTGTAATATATGCATGTGCAACTTATAACACACCAAAGACACAGAAAAACACGTATTTGCGCCATGTGACCCCTTTAAATAAATGAATGTAGTGCAGTCGTGAAGGTCAGACAGCTGTTTGCTACACATCCTTGAACTTCATGTGCGTGCGTGTGAGAGATACGCCGTGTGATCATCGACACAGAGAGGAAACACGAGAGACAAAATGAAGCTTTGTGACATCTGCTGTGTCTGTCAGGAGCTCTGCTGGATGTTTCTGTGTCGCTCATAAATCAACGACACTACCCCACTGTTCACACATGTACGAAAATAACACGCTGAAAATAACATTATGCATCATGTAAATGTTTTCACTAACATGAAAATAATATGAAATAATTCATAAATGTTGGAGCTGCAAGATATGTCAGAATTATTGGAATATTATGTGCGTATCACAATAGTTTGCAATGGTTTTAATACTTGTCTTGCCATTACATGTAATCCATATGATGCTTTCTTTTTCCAGAAAAGATCTGAAGCATTTATATCATATCATTTTAGTTTATTACATACATTTTGTATAGTTTACTACTACATTGATTTTACAAACGTCAAGCGTTATCGTATGCATATATTGCATATCGCGTTATCATGTCACAATTTAGCAAGTTGTCACGTCACATTTTTCTTCAATATTGTGCAGCCCTAGACTTTATACGAGGTACAATCAAAATAGTAATCTTATGTTTTTACTATGTCTACTCTTATTTATTATCTGTGATCGAGGGCTGACTGACTGACATCAGTTATTATTCCCGTGGTCGAGACATTGTTTCTCCAGCTCCCATAAACGCTCATGAATTAGTGAGACAGTTTTGTGGTGTAAAGGTTAAATAGCACATTAAACATTCTCTTTATTTCCAAGAGCGTCATGATCTAAATCCCAAGCGTGTCACGCTGCGGCTCATGGCGTCTCGGCGTGTGATTCTCATCTCGTCAGGAGGAAGCGAGGGCTTCGGGACGGGAAGTTTGGCAACAGCAGGCTTCTATTGTGTTTCTCAGGAATGCCGCCTGTGTTCATTAACACTGTTTTCCTCCGGTTCTGAGACCCCCTGACCCTGCTGACACGGACAGACACCTTCCTCCCAAACATGACACAGAACCCCAGAACATGGAGGAGGAACGCACAGCATCTGCTGTAAATGTAGAGCAGACACAACTGTGTAACTACAGGTGTCGAGAGTGTTGTTTGTGTGTTTGACGGTGTTGTTGAGTACAGTTCTGACATGTAATGACAGCTGTTGAGAGCATGTCTTGGTCAACCTCAAAGATTTTTCTCTGAAGTGTGGATATAATGAGCGGTGTTTGATAATGTTCATGTACTGTAGCCCAGCCGTGCCGTCGGGTTCTCTACGTAATTTACCTGACGGACGATAAAAGGAGAAACACCAGACGGGTATCACAGAATGTCATAAAGAGGCGGACACTGTTTCCTGTCTCTATTTGATGGTATAATGCTGTATTTGTCCTTCCTCTGGTGTGTAGATTTCTACTCTGCCTCGACAGATCCGAACCCTCTACCCATCTGTGCCAGCACATGCTAAGAGAGAAGCCAAGAGTATGTTTGTGCAAGAGGTAATACACACACAAAATCTCACTTACATTTATCTCTCAAGAGACACAAAAAGAGAATTCTGCCATCGTTCAGTGCTCTTCATGTTGTTTGAAACCCACATGACTTCCTGTCCTCTTTAAAACAACTTTAAAACTATGTGAAAGAGCATTTATTGCATTGGTTCTCAAACTGGGAGGGGGGCAATATGGCACGGGGGTCACAGTTTCGTGGCATTTCATAAAATATAGAATTAATCTTAATTTTGCATCAAAAAATGAAATCTTCTGACCACAGGAACTGATGTTGCAGCCTTGTTCAATTTACTGTTTTTGGTTTGTTGAAAATTCTCAGTCTTTATTTGGGGGGCACACAAGGGGCTCACAATGAAAACGTATGAGCATTTCCAATTGTGTTTGTTGGTTTTGGTGGAAAAACAAGCCAATATTTAAGCATCTTACAGTTACAGTCATGAGAGACATGATGTTGACACAACAGAACATCCATACTTATATTTTTTAAAGGGGGGTTTCAACAGTGTTTCATTCATTCGGACTTCTTTACACTGTTAAACCTGCTGGCCTATAATGCTTGACATGGTCATCTTGTCACAAAACGAGGTTTGGCGTATGACGTAGTATTTCTGTGCTCGACACACATCCCCTTAAACTGGAATAGAAAAAGCACTTTAATATTTAATAAAAACAATATTTATGAATAATACAATTAAGACATCTTAACCTCAGAGAATCCTAATAAGTGACTAATTTGATACAATTTAGATCAATAAATAATTTTCTGGCTTGAGTCGTTGATCCTTATCGAGTCGGTCATGATCATGCTGCTCAGATAGCAGCTCTTCACGTCTGTATGACAAGTGTGTGTGTTGGTTTCACATGAGTCAGCTCATTCAGAGTCTTGATGTTAATGTTGTGCTGATGTGGTGTGTGTATTCATCGGTTGCTCAGTTCCGTTTGTTTTGATCTATTTAAAGCTTTTTGGATTTATCTTTGAGGAACTGTAGCGGGTTGCTTTGCCCGCGTCTTTCATCCGCTTTCCTCCATCCTGAGAAAACATCAGATTGGACACAGAGCAAAGGATTCACTGAATAAATGACGTCTGACTGTGTGACTGCATAAAACAGTGATGTGAAAATAGAAAAGAGCAGTCAGTGATCCGTCGGGCTTTGGTGCTCAGGTTTGAGAGAGGGGGTCAGAATCACTCAAAGAGAGAGAGAGAGAGAGAGAGAGAGAGAGAGAGAGAGAGAATCAAACCTGTGTTCTCCACTTGAGCACCAGAGTGTGATGATGTGTGTGTGTGTGTGTGTGTGTGAATGATCTTACTGTTTAAACTGAGTGATGCTAATGATGTTGTGTTTTATTCTCTCTGCAGTGTATAAAGTCGTACATCTCTGACTGGCACGTGGTGAATTACAAATATGAGGATTATTCTGGAGACTTCCGTCAACTTCCCTCGTAAGACACTGAATGAGAGCGAAACATGTCACAGCCCATGTCTCAATGATTATAGCTGTGTGTGTGCGCGCGGTCATGTGTGTGTGTGCGTGTGTGATTTGGGGCTCTTGGAGAGACGTTTGTGTTGGAACGAGCAGGAAATGTGTGTTTTTAAAGTAACAATAGAGCGGAGGAACAGTGAGTGAGGACCTCATCTCCACAACACACACACACACACACCAAGCCCATAACTTCCTAATGACCATCTTGATGTTTCTCTTTCCTTTAATAAAGCAGAGTTCATGCGGATGAGAGCAGAGCCAAGATTTGATGTTCAACTGTTCAGAAGTTTATGTTTTCTGACATACATGTATATAAAATACATAGTTTCTTTCTGTGCATTGCTATCACTTAAATTCATTCTTCGATTAGGGATTTAAACACACTCTTGACTGTAAAGGGGTTGTTCACCCTCGACTGACAGAGGATAAAATGGGTAAAGAATCACAGATTTCCCACTGCAGGAACTAGTGACTTTGGGGAAGTACTCTGTGTGTTTCCACTGCAGGAACCAAGATCTAAATAAAGGTCCCGGACAAAATTTGCCTCTTAGAAAGTCCCTGCTCACGATGCAGTTCTTTTTTTTTAGTTCAGGAACTTTCGGGGTCACGGGACATGCTGAGGGTCAGACACCTTTAGCCACTTTAAATAAAAACAAAATAAAGCAAAAGCAAACCTTTGTACAAACCGTCCAAATAGACAAATCTTTCTTTTTGGACAAGAATGTCTTAGTGCTTTGCCTTCCGTCTCTGTTTTACTCTTGTTCTGCTGTCTGACAATATAAACGGAGGACAAACCGCTAGCAAATTCACTGCGTATGTGCAAATGTTGTCATAAATATGCGAATCATGCTATTTTAAGGTTATTGAAGTGTTGACAAAGAGCCCAAACATTTACGTCCTCCTAGCAAACGTTTATACTGAACAAATGTGCATGTTAAACAATAAGGAATATATCTTCTCTTTCTTAGTTTTTGTAAATGACATTTTTTTTTCTGTTTCTGTGCTGCTGAATCTGATTGTTTGTGTTTGTTTTGTATACAGAAAAGTGTCGAGACCTGATAATTTAGCGCTGCATGTTTTTGAGGTGGATGAAGATGTGGATAAAGATGAGGTGAGAGAAAGCACACAAACACACAGTATGAACTGAACCCGTTTCATCTGTTTACACCTGATGTTCATGAACACAATCTCTCATTCTCACACACTGCCGGATCACAGTTAACTGTACAAGGTCACATGTGATGACCTGACATTGTCTTTCCTGCCTCACCCTTCCCAGAATTCTCCTTTCCCCTGAAGCCACCCCACATATTGAATTGTCCTCATCATCTTCCCACTCAGGATTAAGTCACGTTTCCTCTTTAGCGCCGATGTGTGTTAAAGTGTGAGCTCGTGGGGTTCAGGAATGTTGTGTATTCACTTGTGTAGCCTGTGCTCTGAATAACTCCAGTCTGGAGATGCTGTTCCATCTGTTAGTTTGCTGACTGGTGGCTTGTGTTTATTGAAGATACGAGTGGGTTTTGGCACCAGAGATTTGCATACTACACACATGACCTCGCAACATCACAGCCCACCATATCGGCTCCATGCGTCAGGACAGGAGTTTACACCATTTTGTGCACTTAAGGCTGTTTTAAACATGAAGACTTTCCTTCCAGATGTTTATTTACGATCATGTTTCTCTAATGGTGCCAGCGACAGACCTGAGAAAACACAGTGGCCTCTAGAGATACAGTATAGAGAAATATACATACATAAGTGGCCAAAGTGACGTTGTGGGGCATATTCACACAATATTTGATTTAATGACCACTTTTTAAGAAAGTTATGTCTCTGGTATAGAATGGAGAAGATACAACTCTACTAGGTGGCTGGACTGGGGGCAATCCGATATTCTGATTGGGCAGATGTGTAATCATAGTTCCTTGCATGCATAATATTGACATTTTTCTATATTTAAATTGACAAATCTTTATTTAATAGATAATGCAAATAAGAAGGATTGAATCTTTAATTATTTTAATTGTTAGCCGGATATTTTTGGGGGCTCCAAGAAAACTCTCCGGGGGAGATGGCCCCCTAAACCTGGCCCTGTTTAAGTTGTTTATTGGACAAAATTATACGACAAAAATCCAAACTACAGAGTATCATGTAATATATGTTGTATTTTAATAGACAAAAAACAATGCAGAGAAAACCAACAGAAATATCTAGAAATAAGCTATAAAGCAATCTGTTTATTCAGTTGTTCATTGATTAATTAATATATTTGAAGATGAACACACGAGCACATAGTTTTCCTTCAGCGATATGCGGTTTATCAGCATGTGCATTCACAAGGAAGGAATCAAACCTATGATATTCTGATATGCTGTTCAACCTTTAAACAAAAAAATATTTAAAATGTTTTGGTTGTCAAACATTAGTGGATCATGTTGATAATGTAATAATCGCAAGTTGCGAAAGGAGAAAAGTTGACTTTATACTTCCACTACAAACACCTTGACATCAGTTATGAAAATGTCTGAGGGATGCGGATTCTGACAGACGTTTGATCGTCATTTATTTGTTATACAGAGCTACTTTGCAGTGTAGCTGAAGGTTCGGTCTGGTGTCTGTTGACTGTACATCTCAGATTAAAGAGTCGACTGGTTGTGTGAGGTCTGTACATGTGAAACATCTAAATTCCCATCCGACAATATCTTTCTGCCCACCCGCACAGTCATGTCAAGAATAAAACCAGATTACACAACTTCATCTACAAAGCTTTTCTGTGTGCGTGTGGGGGGGTTGGTTTGTGTCTGTAGAGTGTCAAGATTAAAAACTCAAGTTACGGTCAAACCGGTCCGGTTTGTTCCATTTTGACCTCCTGTTGCACTCCTGATTTAAACCTCAGACATGTGTGAGGTCTGACGGGTCTGTGGACATGATCCTGTGTTTGTTCAGGCTAAACCCCGGAGTAAAGTTCCCTTTTCACGCGTACGCGAGGAACAGCGTATGGTGCGCGTGACGCAAATTTCGTCATCAGAATAGTACGTGCGTACTGTGCGCGCACCGCCGCAATTTTGTTACCTCGCGTACGAAGTACGCTCAGGTTACGCATGCACATTCCATTTCTTGCAGTAACCACCAGGTGGCAACCGTGTCCTGGGAGCATCGATTCAATGTAGTTGAAGAAAACCTGACCCCTGTAGGCCCGGAGAGATATTGCAATGTGTCGTAATGTGCATGCGTAAAAACCAGTGTGTACGCGTGTAGGTCAAAAGCAGTACACTTTGCAAGGCTGTTTGTTCGGCTGTATGTGTACGCTCGCGCACACGTAAGAAAAAGAAGTATACCACGGACATAAATCAGAGTTGGAAACTAGTTGTGTGTACTCAGTATACTTCTATTACACGTAGGCCCGGTTTCACATACAAGGCTTAAGGCTAGTCCCAGACTAAATTCTTAGTCTTAACTGAATATAACTTGCCCAAAAATATCTTAAAACATATCAGTTGCGTTGTTTTGTCTGGAGATGCACACCAGTAGTGTTTTCTTCTGAGGCATTTTTATAAAAGGACATAATGTCTTAATTCAACTAAGGCATAGTCCTGGTTCAAGCTAAGCCGTGTCTGTGAAACCTCACAGGTAGTAAGTACACTTACAAATATAGTATTGCTAGTGCTCACTACACAAAGTATACCAAAAAAATGGAAGGGGACATTTAGTCAGTTATACTGTACTGGTGTTTAGATTCAGAGTTTATCTGAGCGTCTGCTCTGTGTCCGGATTCTGCCGTTTTCTCTTTAAACTCTGTTTTAGCTGTATGATCAAACACACAGGCTCAGTAATTCATGTCTTGTGGTGTGTGTAGGACACGTCGTCTCTGGGTTCTCAGAAGGGTGGTATCATCAAACAGGGCTGGCTGCACAAAGGAAACGTGAACAGCGCTATCAGCGTCAGGGTGAGATCTCTCATTTCTGATGAGATGTTGTGTCTACACGTGTGTATGACTGTCACGCAGCATTGACGCTTTTTTCTTCTTTCCCTCAGTCTTTTAAAAGGAGATATTTCCACCTCAGCCAGCTGAGTGACGGCTCATATAACCTCAACTTCTACAAGGATGAGAAGATCAACAAAGAACCTAAAGGAACCATCTTTCTGGATTCCTGCATGGGAGTCGTGCAGGTAACGCATAAAACAAATCAAAGAGTCACAGATCAAAAGCTGTTGTTTTTCGGGATTGTAATTGGCGTTTTTTTATAGTTCGATGTACAGAAGCTGTTGTGAAAGAAAGTCCAAGATTTAAGCCAAGACCATGGTTAAGACTTAGTCTGAGACAACACCGAGCCCATGGCTAAGACTTGGTTTGGTCTAAATCTTTGCCTTAGTCTTAGTCCTGTCCACACGAACACGGGTATTTTCAAAACCTTTTTTTCTATGCGGTTTGGCCGTTCGTCCACAAGCAAACGCAGTACTCGGTTATAATAATATCGCTAGACTACATTCTTTAACCTAACACGCAGAGAATATGTAGAAGCGTTTTGGCGTGTCCACTTGTGCGAGTTAAACGCAGCCGCCGCCTCCACATAACAAACTAAATACAACTCCAACGCAACAAAAAATGTTAACAGAGAAACAAAATGGATGAAAACAAATCTGTAAATGACAGCCATATAGCTGCGAACTGTAGCTTTAAAATGCTTCAAAGGTGTTGAACATGAACATTGGAGAGAGGTGAAGAGGAGAAATGACAGCGAGGCATGATGGGAAGGCACAGAATGGAGAGAGTGAGGGATGTGTTTTGTTTAGTGATAAGCATTGGTTCTGGGAGGTCATTTTCCACTTGCACTCCCAAAATAAAGCACATTTTACACACCCACCCACCTCTTGTTATTTTAGTCTGAAGCTTTCTGAAAACATTACAGATGTAATCACGCAGATCTGCTGAACTATTCACCGTCACACCCTTCATGTGTTGCTTTGTCATTATCTGTAACGAGCCGTACATGTTTAATTATCCCTGTGACCCCTGACACACCCCTCGGACCACATTACTACAGACTCCATCACCTGGGTTGCAGTTCACACTGCAAAACAGCATTTTCACATTTCTACACTTTAAAGGGCGCTTTCAAAAAGTTCAGTTCTTGTCGATATTTTTTTTTATGTGTTTTTGCCATCTATTTATATGACACACTGTCAAACAGTCTTTATTTGCAAAAGTTTGTTTACCTAATAAATGTCTGTGCATTTTTATTTTTTTTGTATTTTTAAACGCATACCGAACACATACATTAGGAAATATTTGCATATTTATATTTAAATATAATTTAAATTATATATAAACATTTGTTGATTTTTTTAATTTTTCTTAAATATATACACGTATGTTTCTGAGTAATACAAAATGTATATGCACAGTACACAGGCACATACTATTATATGCACAAACTTTTATTCTGGATGTGATTATTCATTATGGCGGAGTTTTGGGGGCCTAAAAATGCAAACTTTGAAAACGGGCTTTAAATGAATACCATTATAATCTCTGTGTAAACTACAAAATGTGAATGTGTATTAGGCTGTGTTCACACTTGACTTCTTTTTTAAGCTGTGTTTTCATAAAAATCCCAAGCGCTTTTTTAAACGTTAGCGCCAGCGTCTTTTTCTGCAGCTCATTTGAGGTTGAAAAAATGTCAATTTTCTTGTCCCTATGTCAAGCACCCTTTTCACAGCTTACCAATGACAGAGACCTGTCGTTTCCACAACAACATGCAATGAACGTGATTGGTCGAGAAGGCTCAAGCTTAAAAAAAAAGGTTGTTGGAGCATAGTTTTGTATAAATGTAAGTTTCATTTTCAACAACTTCTGATTGCATTTCTAGCGAGAAATTACTATTGAAGTTTTTAAATATGTGACTTTTTACAAAGTGACATTGTTTATAATTTCATTATAATTGTTTATAATGTAGCCTGTCTCTCTAAGCTGCCTGCGTGCACAAATGCTATCATTGAACATTGCCATCTGCTATTTGTAAGCACAACGCTGCAACCTTTTTTTGTTGCTAAAAAACATTTTCTTGTCAAAAAAGAAGTCAAATGTGAACACAGCCTTACATGTTCTTTTACATAGTGACATTGCCGACTATTGACCTGGCATGCATAATTTAGACCGTCTTTAGTTGTTTTCACAGATCCTTTTTGACAATGTTGTCATCCGTACACGAGACGTTTCAACAACGCACTTTTCAGAATGTGTTGTGTAAACATTCTCAGTGTGGACAGTAGGCCAACACCGAACATTTTTAGCTTTTAATGAATTTTAGTGTCGACCTGGGAATTTTACAACCGATGAAAATGTCCTGTCTTCACTTACAAATAATATTGTGGAACGAGTTTAAATGTCATTTTGGAAGAAAAAAAAGCCCCCAACATGTTTTATTGAGAATGAGTTTGAACGTGATGTCAGCACATTCTGTGAGGTCGAAGGACAGACAGAGACTCGACCGCAGTCACCGGAGGAGAAATCCCCTGACCGCTGACGTTCAGATGTGAATATTCTGTGTCTGATGTTTTTCAAGCACTTGACCCCTGTGGTGGTTCAGCTCAGGGCTGGGCTGGAATTTGATTGTTATTCTCCATATGGAAATCATCTCATCATGGTCTCTATGGCTTCTGAAGAGGATGAACACATCAGTTTGATTCTGAAACACATTATTGACAGCTGAACTGTTTCTCTTTTGTCCTTAGGAAAGTTATAAATGTGTGTCTGTATGTAGAGTTTAAATCTCGGCACGTGTTTAGGTCTTAACACAGTCTAACTAAATAGAGAGAATAAACATGTACATTTTTCGGATATTAGTAACATTTCAAATTGAACACTGAAGCCGTCTGCTAAAGAAAACCTGTCATACGCATTTTATTTAGGATGTCTAACATCATGATGTCACTAAATCACCTCACAGAGAGACGGGCTCTTTGATCTGCTCAAAAACTGGTAAATCATCTCATCTGCACATGGATCTGAACAGTGATGACGTTGCCATGACGCCGGGATCTTGCTGTATGGTGGTTCTGAGAGGGTTTAGGGTGTTTTGGTTGGCTGGCCAAGTCTAAGATATTCTGATGTTTATAAAGTGTCTGTCATTGTATGAAGGTCAAACACAGACTCAGTCAGCAGTGATATGAGGAGTCTGTAACACAAACTGTGTGTGAGAGCCACGGTAATGTTCAGCTGTGTTTGCAGAATAACCGCGTGCGGAGGTTCGCCTTCGAGCTGAAGATGCAGGACAAGAGCGGATATGTTCTGGCCGCAGACTCTGACGCTGAGATGGACGACTGGATCTGCACCCTCAACAGAATCCTCAACAGCAGCTTTGAGCTGGCCATGCAGGACAAGAGGAACGGAGATTCACACGACGGTCGGTGGCTTTCATTCACATGCTGAAAACAGCACACAATGCTGAGAGAGCGAGCGAGGCCTGTACACATACTGTCATGTAACCTCTCTCTCTCTCTCTCTCTCTCTCTCTCTCTCTCTCTCTCTCTCTCTCTCTCTCTCTCTCTCTCTCTGGTGCAGATGATGATCAGAGCAGAAGCGATCACTCCTCCAGCAGTATGGACAGTTTTCAGGTAACGGGTCACAGCACTAACTCCAGTCGTTCAGGTCTCATCTGCGTCTCACAAATGTGTCTGTCATTAGAGTTTGAGAAGAGATATGAATGCAAACTCTTGTTGATACTGAAAGCCGATTGGTTTAAAGGTTGATTTTGATCGTGCGTTTGGACGTTTGTTCTGATCATTTCATAATGTGTGAAGGAAGGCTTTAAAGAGAGTTTATGTTGTGTTTTCAGAGTGCCAGAGACATCGAGAGTAAGATGAGAAATGAGACGCGACTGAAACTCTTCACGCTGGACCCAGACTTACAGGTACAGCCTCAGAAATACAAGACACCTGTAAGCCACCGAAAACACCTCCACAATCTCACCGTTTCATTCCCTCTCCACAGAAACTGGATTTCTCTGGAATGGAGCCCGACGTGAAGCCGTTTGAGGAGAAGTTCGGGAAGCGGATCCTGGCGAACTGCAACGATCTGTCCTTCAATCTTCAGAGCTGTGTGGCGGAGAATGAAGAAGGACCCACGACTAATGTACCGCACCTGTCATTTGAGACTATGGTGAATTGTCTTCGGAGTCCAGCCGCGTCTGATGGGTTCTGCGTGTGTGTGTTTCAGGTGGAGCCGTTCTTCGTCTCTCTGTCGTTGTTTGACATTCAGAGCGGTCGTAAGATCTCCTCAGACTTCCACGTGGACATGAATCATCCGTCTGTGAAAGCCCTGCTGCCGGCGTCAGGAGCGAGCGACAGCCCGCAGGGATCTCAACCTTCACCAGCGACAGACAGCGGCATACTGTACCCACGACAGGTCAACACACACAATCATTTTGGGCAGTTTGTAAAAACAAACAGCAGGAAGTGAGTTTAATGTACTTCCTGTTTGTTCACATTGAGGTTCAAATGGACAGGAAGTCACTATAGACATGTAATGAATTCCTGTAACTAAACACATTTACAGAAATGCACTTTTCAACTGGTGCGATGAATAAAAGACCGTTCACGGGTTCGATGGAGTCGCTGCACGGCTGTCACTTTACCTCGTAACCGTTTGGTGCGGCCGTTTTAAATTATTATACATTTTTATTAAAATAATATATATTAACACGATGTGCCACTGCCGTTACAATGAATGTCGAGGAATGCAACGCTCAATATGGCCGCCCTAGCAAGGAAGTCCCGCCCTCCTGTAAAAACATCCAATCGATAAAGACTCACGGTTCTCTGGGGCGGGGCTCTCTTGTCAGCCTGTGCGCAGTAGATGAAGCGAAAGTGTTTTTTCTTAGCGCGATTTAAGCTTAGCAAACCAAAGTTATGACACCGTTCATGTCAGGTGTAATTATTGATGGGAAATATGCTGTTTAATTGTGTGATTTTACAACTTCAAAGAGAAAGGACTGTTGACTTGCTATGACGTAAATAACTGCTCAGAGGCGTTGCAAACATGGCCGCCGAGTGGCACGAGTGAAACCTGTCACATGTGTACAGATGTTGAAGTGTGTGTGTGTGTGTAGGGGGTGTTTTCTGTGACCTGTCCACACCCCGACATCTTCCTGGTGGCTCGGATCGAGAAGGTTTTACAGGGTGGAATAACTCACTGTGCTGAACCTTACACGAAGAACTCTGATTCTGCTAAGGTAACACCGCTCGGTGTGTGTGTGTGTGCGTGTGCGCGCGTGTGTGTGTGAAATCACATGTTTTTCTGTCTCCTCAGGCTGCTCAGAAGGTCTTGAAGAACGCTAAGATGGCCTGCAGTCGGTTGGGTCAGTACCGCATGCCGTTCGCGTGGGCTGCGAGGTGAGATCTCACGAGACAAACTCGCACTGATCCATGTGTTTATTTCTGCTGATTCACAACCTCATTCGATGCAAAACAGGTCATGATGTCACATAAGTGCAGATAATCTCTCCTCTTTTGTGTTGTGTTCTCGTGAACGCGTGTTTCTCTTTCCATCGAGACTCCACAGGAAGTGTGCGTGAACTGTTATCTCTCTTGTCCAAGTGGAAAACTGTCATCACACCTCATCTGCGTCTCGTGTGTTTCTCAGGCCCGTGTTTAAGGACACCTCTGGGACGGTGGATAAAAGCGCTCGATTCTCCGCTCTCTACAGACAGGACGGCAACAAACTCTCCAACGAGGACATGTTTAAACTGCTCGCAGACTTCCGCAAGTCAGTCTCTCCTCACGTGTGCCACTAATAACACTGTGTGTCTGAGCGGTTCTGTGAGGTAATGATCTCTGTCGCGTTTATCTTGCCTCCTCTGTGTTTGATTTTTGTCTCAGGCCAGAGAAGATGGCCAAGCTGCCGGTGATTCTGGGTAATTTGGATGTGACGGTCGATAACGTCGCACCGGATCTGAGCAGTAAGGGTCCAAACAGAACGCACTGTTGGCGCACACACTAGCAGACACATGTTTGATGGTTCCATTGGTTCCCACTGTCTCTCAGTGATTGGCTGTTTGTTTGCGTTGGTGTAGACTGTGTCACGGCATCCTATCTTCCTCTCCGTCAGACGGATGTCGCGGATCGAGGGAAGGTGGCGTTTGAGGTGGAGGAGTTTGTGCCGTCCATCGCTAAATTCTCTCAGCCTTTCACAACTTACAACAACCATCTGTACGTGTATCCGCGCCAGCTGAAATACGACAGCCAGAAAACATTCACCAAGGTAAAACAACACTCGAAAACCACACAACTGACCTATCGTTTCAATCCCAGGAAGTTGCCAATTTAGAAAAAAGTTGGGCGTGGCTTGTGTGTTTTTTTACTGCGATTTGATTGGATGTATAAAAACAGCTGTTAAATTTTTGAAAGGGAACTGGCGGCAGATTGACAGTTGAAGGGGAGGAGTTAGCGGATGCTCCGCCCAAGCCGTCTAACATGCGTCATCTGAGGTGGTTAGCCACTAGAGGGCGGAAGTGCATTTTCAGATTTTAACAGTAGATTATGAGGGCACATGGATGAAAAAAGACCCACATTGATAAACTATTGACCATAAACGCTGCAATATTTCATGAAAAAATGGGGATTTTCAATGACTTTAAGCCACGCCCACTTAAAATGTTCATATTTTCTGTAAAGTTGAAAACTATAAATGCGCAGGACGCTCTCATTAGACAAGAGTAAGATCTTCAGATGAAAGCTTGACAAACTTGTTGAAGTATGATTGGTCATCCAAGGATTTTAGGGCGGGGCTTAGAGTTGTTTAGGAGTATTGATGTTTTTCTCTGTGTCTTCAGGCCAGAAACATTGCTCTGTGTGTTGAATTCAGAGACTCTGATGAAGAGGACGCACTCCCACTAAAGGTGCTTCCGTTCACAAGTTTCGTTTGATATCTTCATACCATAGACTAGCCATATTGTTTTTAATATAAGAGGAATAGAAAGTCTCACCCAGAGATGCTTTTAAAACGTATCTCTCCTGAGCCCTTATTGGCTGATTTGCTTTAAAACCAGAGATCCCCTTGTGTTGTTTTGTCAGTGTATATACGGGCGTCCAGGAGGATCTCTGTTCTGCACGAGAGCGTTTGCTCCCGTCCTTCATCACCAGCAGAACCCGGAGTTTTATGAGGAGGTGACATGTTTCTCCTCTCGTGGTCTTCATCCTCTCTCTCCGTCTCTGTGTATTAATGATTGTTTTTCATGTGTTCAGTTTAAGATCGAGCTGCCGGCTCAGCTGACAGACAAACATCATCTTCTCTTCACATTCTCTCACATCAGCTGTGACAGCAACAGTAAAGCCAGCACCAAGAGACGAGAACAGGTCGAGACGCAAGGTGTGCCAACTTCATTCATCGTCTTCAATCATTTCTGACAAATTCTTCATTCCCAGAATGCATTTCAAAACGCTCGGTGAAACAAATGTGTTTTTGTGCTTGCTAATATAACAAAGCAACATAACGGCGGAGTACAATGATGAGTGTAAAGTTTAGGTGTGGATGCTGTGAGGTGTTTCTTCTGCACATTATTGAACACAGATGAACATTGGTTGTGTTGTGTTGTGTGTGTGTGTGTGTAGTGGGTTACGCGTGGCTTCCTCTGCTGAAGGACGGTAGAGTAACGGTGAATGAACAGCAGATCACAGTGGCTGCAAACCTGCCTGCGGGATACCTGACACATCAGGACAACAGCAGCAAGGTCAGAGGCCAGACCGGCTTATCAAACCTTACACGTGTCATCATTAACAGCCGCTGTTCAATCATGTGTCTCATAATAGATCAGGATGTGCCACGTGTGAGTAAATACAGTATGTGTGTGTGTGGTGTGTGTGTGTGTGTTACAGCAGCACACAGGTCAGGAGGTGAAGTGGGTGGATGGTGGGAGGCCGCTGCTCAAGGTCTCCACACAGCTGGTGTCCACCGTTTACACACAGGTACACACACAACACAACACAACACAACACACATCACATACAGGTCAGTGCTTGACTGAGCTTTACCCAGTGGTGTAGTGGAGGGGGCACACTGCTATACGGCATATACCCACTTCTCTATCAGTCGCATTGCTCTTCATGTAATGTCAGTGTGACGAGACAAAAGCATGACCAGACCTTCACTAGTTCATGCTGAAGCGCGTGTTTAAGTTGTGGTTGAAACGACTGTAACGCACCAGTTTTAAATCAATTTAATTCAGTTTCTATACTTATTTTAAACCGAAAACGGCAAGCATCTGCAACTTTTGTAATCTGATGTGTATTTCTGTTCTCAAAAGGTTAAAGGGAATAGTCCACCCCAAAACTGGACATTGTGTTCTGACTCGTTTCATTTCAAACCAATCACGTTGTCTTTATGAATGGCCGGGCCGGTCATACTTTGTGCAGTTATTAGCGTGTTCTGTACAGTAATGAAACTCACACCAATGCTCCCAAATATATTTTAAGGTCGCACAGGTTAAATATATGGAACATGAGTGACTAAATCCGTCGCAATTTCGAGCCCAGCACCCCATCATGCTACAGGAAAGCTCAGTGAAACTCACTTCACAACAGATGTGAATTCGCGTCATGGGAGGAGAAAAAGGGGTCAAAAGCGTTTTTTTAAACTTACCAGACTGTCCGACCTCCTCACTCACGTTCTTCTTTTTATTCCCGTTTCGATAAAAGTAAGAAGATGTATCGTATAGCTCCGGGTATCCACATACAGCGACGATGATTCTCCGCTCGCTAGGTCATAATCACATCACTACTAGAGCAAGCTCCTTATTGGTTACCGCGGCGCCAATATTCGCCAAAGTTCAAATTCATTTTTTTAACTTGTGCGAATCAATCGTTACACACAAATCGCACACAATGCGTCAATCACGCCGCAGGATGTCTATCGCGTCTTTGTATTGACTTAACATTTAAATCACTCTCATTTAACGCTTCATTGGCGTCGGGTGGGAACGCAGCATAAAAGTCTTCAAATGCACATGTGTAGATCAAGGAAGCTGATGTTTTGTTTTGTTTCTGGACCTCAGTCTTTCTAAAATCCTCCGTACTGCCCTTGTTGTCTCTTCATATAGTCTGTAGGCCAGGATTGACTGCAGAATCTGCACCGCTCACTCATCACTCACTTCTGATACGAAGCTTCACAATGTGCATAAGACAAGACTGGCTTTAGTGTCTCATACATAACAATTTCTCCTCAGGATCAACATCTGCACAACTTCTTTCATCACTATCAGAGTGTCGAAGCCAGCAGCCAATCAGAAGGAGAGCTGGTGAAATACCTGAAGGTCTGTCTGAAGATGATTTCTGACATCACTCAACACTGTCTTTCTTTCTTTCTTTCTTTCTTCTTTCTTTCTTTCTATCTATCTTTCTTTCTTTCTTCTTTCTTTCTTAAGCACAATTTAATACAACTGTTGTTGTCCAATGCGCTGCACAAGGATACAAAGAAATACAAAAATACACACCCAACATGTCTCTACTACACATCCAATATATAACTCATACACATCCAATGTCTATCTCATCCTCCAGAATGATTAAAAGCCTGATTTAATAAACACTTTTTTAACAAGAATTTAAAACTAGACATAGACGAGCCGATCTAATATTCCAAAGTTTTGGAGCTGCAACCCTTCAGTTTGAATCCAGACCTGGGAACTGTGAGTGGTAACTGATCAGAAGACCTCAAAGACCAAGCCGAAGTGTGATGTTTTATTAGCACATCAAGATACGTTGGTGCCCGACCACTGTGTGCCTGCAGATGTGTTTGATGTCTCTCTCTCTCTCTTTAGAGTCTTCATGCTATGGAGGCTCATGTGATGGTGAAGTTTCTGCCCACGGTTCTGAATCAGTTGTTTCGTGTGCTCATCATCTCCAGTCAGGAGGATGTGGCTGTTAACGTCACCAGGTTAGCGCGCACCTGATGTTCATCTGCTGTTATGTGCTCATGATACTGTACGTTCTGTCTGACGTCTGGTCTCGTCTGGTCAGGGTGATGATTCACATTGTGGCTCAGTGTCATGAAGAAGGTCTGGAGCATTATTTGCGTTCTTATGTGAAGGTGAGCAGCATTGTGCTTGTAACACACTGAAAAAAATGACATTGAAGTGTCTTAGTCGAAGGCTTTTTGTCTAAAACTTCTTCAATCAAAATACAATTACTTGATGAGAAAAGTGATTTTCTGAAGTAAGTTTATGGTAAAAACAAGCAAAAAAAATCTGTCCATGGTGTGAGGAAATTACACTGCAAAAAATGACTTTCTTACTTAGTATTTTAGATTTGTTTTACAATACAAATGTCTAAGAATTCTTGAATAATGATTATTCATTTTCCTGATGAGCAAAATGACCTAAGAAAATAAGTCTTGTTTTTAGACATAAAATATGAAATTTCAGTGAATTTGTGCTTAAAACAAGCAAACAAATCTGCCAATGGGGAAAGAAAAATAATCTTGTATTAAGGTTTTCCTTTTTCTTAGTCACTAAATACAAGATTATTTTTCTCACCCCGTTGGCAGATTTTTTTTGCTTGTTTTAAGCACAAATTCACTGAGATTTCATATTCTTTGTCTAAAAACAAGACAGGTCATTTTGCTCACAAGTAAGAAAGTCATTTTTTGCAGTCTGGGTACTTGAGAAAAGGGTCAAACTAAGTTCAAGTTTATTTTTCTGACCCCATGGACAGATCGTTTGGCTTGTTTTTACCATAAACATACTTAATTCTTGCATTACTTTTCATAAAATTCAAAGACTAAATATCTTAGGTCACTTTTCTTGTCAAGTAATTGTATTTTGATTTAAGAAGTTTGAGATATTTTCATTAAAACCAAGACAGAAATGCTTCGTAAGAATGTCATTTTGTGCAGTGCAGCCGGTTCTGTTGGAAATGTTAAAACAGTTTCGTCCCAGTATAACACAATGGTTGTGAGTAATGGAACGCGTGTTGTGTTTGTGTGTTCAGTATGTCTTGAAGGCGGAGACGAATGTGAGCAACAGTAAAACGGTTCACGAGGAGCTGGCCAAAGCCATGACGACCATCCTGAAACCCTCCACTGACTTCCTCACCAGTAACAAACTGCTGAAGGTGTGTAGACGTGACTCATGATCATTCACTGACACCCAGTCTGTCATTCAGACATGTTTATTAACAGAAATCTGCTCGTGTCCTGCAGTACTCCTGGTATTTTTTCGAGGTTTTGGTGAAGTCTATGGCTCAGTACCTGATTGAGACCGGCAAGGTTAAGGTGAGTAACGCCGCGCGTCCCACGGAATGACTGAGGTTTGTTAATGTGACCTTTGACCCCCTGCCGTGTGCTTCAGATGTCCAGGAACCAGCGTTTCTCTGCTTCGTTCTATCACTCGGTGGAGACGTTAGTGACCATGCTCGTGCCTCACATCGCTCAGAAATACAAAGACAACCTGGATGCCACGACAAACGCCAATCACAGCCTTGCTGTTTTCATCAAGGTGAGCTGAGCCCCGCCCCCTGTGATTGACAGCTCTCATTTGATTTATTTTTATTATGACAGCGGTCGTATAACGATCAAGGTGTTCATGTGGACTGTGTTTTCTCCAGCGCTGTTTTACATTCATGGACAGAGGCTTCGTCTTCAAACAAATCAACCACTACATCAACTGCTTCATGCCGGGAGACTCAAAGGTAACTGTGTCCTACAGCACATCCACACACTGTGAACCGGAAGTTGCGTTCGTGTTTACTTCCGTGTTCTGACGCATTTTAAGAATTTAGAATAAAAACTATTTGGCCTGTCTTACTTTTTCACTGCGATTGGATGCATAAAAACAGCGTTGCATTTTAAAATGGAAGTGGGAGCAGACCGACAGATGAAGGGGAGGAGTTAACAGATGCTCCGCCCATGCCGTCTAAGATGGGTAATCATTACAGGGCGGAAGTGCATTTTCAGATTTTAACTGAAGATTGTGAGGGCACACGAATTTTAAAAAGAGACCGACCCACATTGATCAACTCTTTACATTAAACTAGGGCTGTCAACGTTTACGCGTCAAAGGAAAGGTTTCAAATTGCGCTTAAATGGTTTAAAGGCCTTTACAAGAGCGTGATTATATAATGTAACGCTAGACACAGGGTGACCAAATAAACAGATGCTGCGTTAATTGAAAAAATATATATATTTAAATTGAAATATTTAATGCAATTAACGCAGCATCAGTTTATTTGCAAGAGTTGTGAACATGGGAAAGGGCGTCAGATGTGCGTACAGCGGCAGCTCTTAAACCTGCTGCTGTAATGGCAATCAAAGAACAAAAGAAAAGAGGAATCAATGTGTTTTGTAGCTTACATTCTGTATCTAATTTAGAATCTGCCATCAAAGACTGTAAAATGTTTGAGAATTTCTGTATATTTCCTACCTGTTAGACATGAGAGCTGTCAGTTATACTGTACTTCAATGTAATTAACGTTAAAATAAAGAAAAAATAATCAATTTAATGCAGACATCAGTTGCAGTGCTAATATCAGAATGTTGGCTTTCATTCATAAAATGATGTTGTTAAAGAAATCTGTTGTTTCTACATCAATTTGGAGATTAAATGTGAAATTAATAGAATGTAAAAGTAGATTTAAACTTTAATGTTACGAGCGATTAATCACAGAAAAAATGTGTGATTAATCAGATTAATGTTTTTAATCGATCGACAGCACTGCAACAAACGCTGCAATATTTCATGAAAAATATTTTAAAGTGACTTTAAGTCAAGCTAAAACGCAGATTTACATCACAAGGAAAGAAAGAAATGTCAACCGTAGCTTAAAAGCCGTTTCGGTCAAATCTGTAATTGTGAATCTTTCGAGGCAGTTTTGCGAGATCCTTTGTGACGTTTTTCTTGAAGTGTTTGTTGGTAGGTTGTTGTTCTGAAAGGTGTAACAATAATCAAACATTCTCCCTCTTTCTCTCTCTCTGTCAGACTCTGTGTGAGTTTAAGTTTGAGTTTCTTAAGGTGGTGTGTAATCACGAGCACTACGTGCCGCTCAATCTGCCCATGCCGTTTGGGAAGGGTCGGATCCTGCGCTTTCAGGGTGAGAGGAGTGTTGGGTGTAACTACTCACTGTAATTTATTACGTTTCCATTGAAAAAGTCAAGTGAGGGATGACTCTTATTTTTTCTGTAATTTTATTACAGTTACTTCTAAAGTAATGAAACTAAATCTGTGTGCAATAGTGGAATTGACATCCAAATTCTAACTTTAGAATCCGTGCTTTAATGTATAATTCTCACATTTGTGATACTTTGGTCAGTTAATAAGACTACTTTATGTAGTTTAATATTATTGATTTGAATGAGACGTCTGTCCTTGAGTGACTGAACTCATCACGGTCTATTTAGGATACAGAAAGTAATTAGTAATGAAATACTTTGTGGAGAGAGTCGTTTGTACAGTCATCTGATGACACTATTGAATGTCATTAGTAACTAATAATTCATGACTGTTTCAGAGTAACTTACCCAACACATTCAATATGATAGAGAGTCCTGTGCTCACACTTCTCTCTCTCTCTCAGATCTTCAGCTGGATTACTCTCTGACGGAGGATTTCTGCAAGAATCACTTTCTGGTGGGCCTGTTGTTGAGGGAAGTGGGCGGAGCTCTGCAGGAGTTCAGAGACATCCGTCACATCGCTATACAGGTGCTGAAGAACCTGATGATCAAACACGCCTTCGATGACCGCTACTCCACTAAGGTGAGATGACACTCGGCTGTGTGCGCCGGACGAGGAAACGTTCGCTGGTACTAAGAGAAAACAATCCCGTTCATGTTAACAGTAACATGAGGTCTGGTTATGAAGGAATGAAGTGTTGTGTCTGTTGGTCCGGTCATCATGTGAAGTGTGATGTGTGTCTGTCAGAGTCAACAGGCTCGCTTGGTGACGCTGTATCTGCCTCTGTTCAGTCTGATGCTGGAGAACGTCCACAGATTCAACATTACAGACGCCGCTCCGGTTATCAACCCCACCAACAGTGTAAGACTGACACCAGCATCTACGAATGAGAGCGTCACACATCAGAGAATGAACTCTGTTTTAGGAGCGACTCATGACGTTTGGTGTAGACACCGTGTCAAACTGCACGTTTATGATGGCTTGCTGTTGACATTTGTTCTCCCAATATTTAGAACGGTCGTGATGATTCTGTCGTCGGCACGGCGACGCCATCCAAGCACATGAGCTGCGTGATAGACGGCAGCCCTCACAAAGATCTGTTTGGAGTGATTTCTGGCGCAGGTGAGACGTCGCTGCTGTTTACGCGACTGGATGTAGTTTAGTGGTCTTCACATAACTGAGTTGTGATTGTGTGTTTACTGATGTGTGTGTCAGTCTCTCCTCACACGGCTAATGTGAACTCTGTACGACACACTGACTCGCGGGCTTCCATCATCAGCACCGACTCTGTAAACGGCCTATCAGAACGCAGCATCGACAAGCCACACCCCCTAGACAAGGTACTGCCCAGTTACATGACCTGTCAGTGACGTGTGTGGATTTAAGCAGATTTCACCTGAACCTTCACACTTCAGTTTCTGTGTGTGTGTATGTGAAGGGTAGAGAGTGTGTGACGTGTGTGTGTTGTGTGTGTGTGTGTGTAAGGGTAGAGAGTGTGTGACGTGTGTGTGTATGTGAAGGGTAGAGAGTGTGTGACGTGTGTGTGTGTGTGAAGGGTAGAGAGTGTGTGACGTGTGGTGTGTGTGTGTGAAGGGTAGAGAGTGTGTGACGTGTGTGTGTGTGTGGGTAGAGAGTGTGTGACGTGTGTGTTGTGAAGGGTAGAGAGTGTGTGTGTGTGTGTGTGAAGGGTAGAGAGTGTGGACGTGTGTGTGTGTGAAGGTGTGTGACGTGAGTGTGTGTGTGTGTGTGTGTGAAGGGTAGAGAGTGTGTGGCGTGTGTGAGTGTGTGTGTGTGTGTGTGAAGGGTAGAGAGTGTGTGACGTGTGTGTGTGTGTGAAGGGTAGAGAGTGTGTGACGTGTGTGTGTGTGTGTGAAGGGTGTGTGACGTGTGTGTGTGAAGGTAGAGAGTGTGTGACGTGTGTGTGTATGTGAAGGTAGAGAGTGTGTGACCGTGTGTTGTGTGTGAAGGGTAGAGAGTGTGTGAGTGTGTGTGTTGTGTGTGTGACGTGTGTGTGTGTGAAGGGTAGAGAGTGTGTGACGTGTGTGTGTATGTGAAGGGTAGAGAGTGTGTGACGTGTGTGTGTATGTGAAGGGTAGAGAGTGTGTGACGTGTGTGTGTTGTGAAGGGTGAGTGTGTGACGTGTGACGTGTGTGTGTATGTGAAGGGTGTGTGTGAGTGTGTTGTGGTGTGTTGAGTGTGTGTGTGTGAGTGTGTGTGTGTGTGTATGTGTTGTGTGTGTGTGTATGTGAAGGGTAGAGAGTGTGTGACGTGTGACGTGTGTGTGTGTGAAGGGTAGAGAGTGTGTGACGGTAGAGAGTGTGTGTGTGTGTGTGTGTGTGTGTGTGAAGGGTAGAGAGTGTGTGACGTGTGTGTGTGTGTGTAGTGTGTGGCGTAGAGAGTGTGTGGCGTGTGTGTGTGTGTGAAGGGTAGAGAGTGTGTTTAGAGTTTGTACGTGTGTATGTTAACCTGTGTGTGTGTTGTGTGCTGCTTCCTGTCGCGCCGGCGTGAAGCGAGAGGGTTTCGCTCACCGTCACTCTGCCAGCGTCCTGCGTTTCTTTAGCGACTCTGAGGCGACGCAGCTCTCGGCTCGCCTCAAACACCAGACCATGGACTTCTCTCTGCTCTCTACATCATCTGACCAACTCACACACCCTACACAAGTATTGCATCATCAGCCCTGACCTCTGACCTCACCTGTCACCCCTCAGTCTGCCGTGAGCGTGTGTGTGTGGCTTTATTCGTGGTCTCTGTCACATCGCTCATTGTGTCCCTGAGAGTCTGAAGACAGCACATGTAACTCTCATCACAGATGAAGTGTAGAGACGCACACGAGCGGTGTCATGTGAGGGCTGAATGTGCTGTAGTGTAGATGTGATCTGTAGCAGCGCTCATTCCTGTCTGAGGAGAACCACGTTCTGCCTGCATTTACTCACCTGCATGATATTCATATGAATCTTTAGTCTTGTTTAATTCCTTTAATGTCTCCAAACACACCGAAATCCCATCAGGTTTTTCTTAAAGATATTTTGATTGTAACTCACATCATTAAAATGTCTGTTGAGTGAGTACGAGAGCAGAATTCTCATGTCTGTGTATCACTACTACTGTGTGTGTGTGTGTGTGTGAGGGAGTGCTAGTGTGTGTGCGTGTTTGTTTGTGTATGTGTGTGCGCGTATGTGTGTCCGTGTGTGTGTGTGTGTGTACATGCCATCGATAGATTTTAGTTGAAGTATCATTTTCAAGTACATGTGTGTGTTACAGAAAGTGTGTCTCATGTTGTTGTGTTGTGTTGTGTCTGTCAGCGTCCTGTCACTGGGGTTCTGAGCGGCTCGCTGCTCCGCTGTGATAAACTGGATCAGTCTGAAGTGAAGAACATGTTAATGTGTTTCCTGCACGTCCTCAAGAGCATGTCTGAAGGTACACACGAACACACACACCGCACATGTGTTAGAGCGTCAGGTCATACCAAGGTCATGGGTTGGATCCCAGGGATTGCACATACTCGGAAACAAATGTATGGTGTAGACGGTTTCAAATCAACAACATGAACAATCGTGTCACACTTTATTTTAAGGTCCAATTCTCGTTATTAACAAACCAGTAGTACGACTTTTGCCGCAATAAACTTAAACTGCAGTTCTGACGCGCACGTCCGATGAAACCGTCTGTACTTCAATGCAGAGCCGTTGAGAGAGAGAGTCGCTCCAATGGAGTTCCTGGAAGTTACTAGTAACGCAAAACAAAAAAAGCTATTTCACACATGTAAAGATGTAAGTCATTTAATGAATAATAAAAGAAAGAAAAAAACATTTAAAGAGAAAACATAACGTGAATGAATGAATCCATGAATGTAGATGTGAACTTCTGTTGTCGCGACTCTCTCTCAACCCCTCTGATGTAATGCAGGCGGCTGTGAATAAAAGCAAACTGTAAGTGTGATGTAAATGTTTGTGGTGTGTTTGTCAGACGCTCTGTTCAACTACTGGAATAAAGCTTCACCCACAGACCTGATGAACTTCTTCAGTCTCCTCGAGTAAGAACACACATACAATAATTATATTAAATACACAATAATAACTAAAACAAGAAATGAGCACATATATAGAATACACGGGAACCCATTCCACTCGTGTATTATTGACATGTGCTTGTTATTGTTACACAACATGTGTGTGTTGTGTGTTTTCAGAGTGTGTCTTCATCAGTTCAGATACGTGGGAAAGAGACACATCACCAGGTAATCTGTGAGCTGTGTGTGTGGATCATCACATGATCTTGTGTGAAGTGTCCGGTACTGATGTGTGTGTGTGTGTCAGGTGTCTGGAGGGATCAGGGCCGGTGGTTCATGAGCGACGCTCTCAGACTCTCCCTGTGTCGCGCAGCCGGAACAACATCATGCATGTACGACTGCAACAACTCAACAGTCTGGACAACTCTTACACCTTCAACCACAGTGAGTCACACACCTTTACATCCTTACATGAGAATCACTTCCCTCATTAACATGGAGCAGGGTTTACAATGCTTGTGTACACACACACATCATTACATCGCTCATGGGTGTGTGTGTGTGTGTGTGTGTGTGTGTGTGTGTGGTAGCTTACAGTCATTCAGACGCTGATGTGTTGAATCAGTCTCTGTTGGAGGGAAATATTGCCACTGAAGTGTGTCTGACGGTTCTGGACACATTGAGCATCTTCATCATAGGCTTTAAGGTCAGACATCATCATCATCATCATCAGTGTGTTTGTGTTGTTTGTGAGTGTAATGAACATGTGTGTGTGTGTGTGTGTGTTTAGACACAGTTAAGTCTGGATCACGGTCACAGTCCGCTCATGAAGAAAGTCTTCCAGGTTCATCTCTGCTTCTTACAAATCAACCAATCAGAGACGGCCCTGAAACAGGTGTTCACCTCCCTG
This sequence comes from Triplophysa siluroides, assembly GCA_006030095.1. Lineage (NCBI taxonomy): Eukaryota > Metazoa > Chordata > Actinopteri > Cypriniformes > Nemacheilidae > Triplophysa > Triplophysa siluroides. The sequence continues at coordinate 3,339,472 of VCII01000094.1, read as the reverse complement.
CGCACCTTCATCTATAAGGTGAGCTCAGCACGTCAGCCAGCTCCTGTCGGTCTGAACACTAGTCGCAGTGATGTTATATATGACATCATGTAGTATAACAGATTTTCAGCGGTTATTGAAGAATACTTCGGTCATTATTCACGGTGTGCTCATGTAGATCCAACCCTTTATATTGAGTGACAGATTACAGGGATTTATTGTGTGTTCGTGAATAAGTGCTGGAAACATTTATCACTCAATAGTGTGAAGTTATCAGATTATCTCCTTCAGTTATTAACTTGTAGTTATGTGGCAATATTTGTCTTCTGTCAGGAGCAGTTTTGCTTTTGCATATTTTTTTCAAAACAAACTTTGTCAAATACTTTTTCAATACATTTAGTCATTTTCGCATCATTTAGTATTTTGTTCAATATGTACATTAAGTATATTGACTGTATAGTATATGTTATATTACATATATATTTATGTATGTTTAGTTTTTCTATCTGAGCCTAAAACAATTCTAGGAAATAGGAATTTGTTTACTAAATGGGTGTCGCTTTACATCAAAGTGCTATAAGTTAACATTAGTAAATGCATTAGCGAACATTAGCAACAATTGAGTTTTTCAGCATTTATTAATCCTGGTTAATGTTAGTTCATGGTGGATTAGTGACAACGTTTGATTTTAATAATGTATTAGTCAATGCTGAAATTAACATGAATTGATATTAATAAAAAGTATTGTTCATTGTTAATTTATGTTAACTAATGTATTAATTAATTGTTAACAAATAGCACCTTATTGTAAAGTGTGACCGAAAATGTATTATTTTATATTATGTTTTAATTTTTTTTCTGCATTTTAAATACAGGTCACATTTTGCGTTTCATTTCAATTCAGTATCAGAACGAGAGTTAAACTGTGAGAAGTGTTTCTGATCAAACACTTGTTTCCCCTGATGTTTGCGTTTAGTTTCCCTGCACGTTTTTCGAGGGTCGTTCGGACATGTGCGCGTCCTTCTGTTACGAGATCCTGAAGTGCTGTAACTCCAAACTGAGCTCCATCCGCAGCGACGCCGCTCATCTGCTTTACTTCCTCATGAAGAGCAACTTCGACTACACCGGACGCAAGTCTTTCGTCCGCACACACCTCCAGGTGAAGCATCGGCGTCACGTATCGCGCTACATAGAGCAGCAATCAGGTAGTGATGTCACGCTGTGTGTTTCCTCAGGTGGTGATAGGCGTCAGTCAGCTCATTGCTGATGTCATCGGTATAGGAGGGACGAGGTTTCAGCAGTCACTGTCCATAATCAACAACTGCGCCAACAGCGACAGAACGATCAAAGTCAGTTTCCCGTGAAGCACTCGAGCAAAGATGCTTATTTATGTACACGTGTTTATATTCGGCTTTTCCCTGCAGAACACAGCGTTTCCGTCCGACGTGAAGGACCTGACGAAGAAGATCCGGACGGTTCTGATGGCCACGGCGCAGATGAAGGAGCATGAGCGAGACCCGGAGATGCTGGTGGACCTGCAGTACAGTCTGGCCAAGTCTTACGCCAGCACGCCTGAACTCCGCAAGACATGGCTGGACAGCATGGCCCGCATCCACGTGAAGAACGGAGACCTATCTGAGGTACACAAACACACATCACCAAACACACACGTGCGTCTTCTGCCTTGTGAAGCTCATGCTCTGTGGTTTTGTTGTGTGTTTAGGCAGCCATGTGTTACGTGCATGTTGCGGCGCTGGTGGCCGAGTACCTGCGGAGGAAGGGTGAGAGACAGTCATGCGTGATAATGATATGACAGTTATGTGATCATCAGTGGCCCTAACAGTGACCCCAGTGGGTCGCACAGACAGTCCTCCAGTAGTGGAGGTCTTGGCTCTGTGTCATGGGTCATATAGGTACTATATTGTCACAGCAGGAGGAACGCTCATCTGTCAACAAGTTGCGTCCAGTTGTGACAGTAGCTTTGTGTTCTTGTGAGGTGTTAGCAAGCAAATCTGATATAAATCTACATTTGAAGATAAATACAATATTAGATTTGAAGCAGAAAACAAAGGTAGAGTAGTTATGATGTAAACAAAATCATTGCAGATGTAATAACATTTGTTTAGCATACATATATTTTTATGTTACTAAATTGGAAAAAAAAACTTTGAGGACCCCCTGTTAGAATATTTTGATGCTGAAAGACATTCTGTTATTATCTGTCATATCAGTCATCAGTTCATTCTTCATATCTTCCTCTCTCATTGATAAAGCTGCTGTTGCTCCAATATCACTCGCACGTTATACTGCAGTTCCATTGCAGGATTCACCATAACCTTTGACCTTCTCTACCACACACCTGTTTTACGTGACGCTCATTTTTTGTGTAGGGATGTTTAAACAGGGCTGCTCGGCATTCAGAGTGGTCACACCCAACATTGATGAAGAAGCGTCTATGATGGAGGACGTCGGCATGCAGGACGTTCACTTTAACGAGGTAAATATATCTAGAAGAACCGTCATGTCATCCTTTCAGGGTCAGGGTTATCGGAAATATTATGCAGTATATTATACAATAGACTGAAAAGTGTCAGTAATGGTGAGGTGATCTTCAAATGAAATCCCGCAGGAGGGCGTCAGACCTGTGGACGTGCTGTTTGAGGCTGATTTGTGTGTTTTGTCTTGATGTAGTTGGTGTAATAATGTGTTGTTGATTAGCAGTGAAGCTTATCTGCTGAATGACTGACACACATTACTGCACTTTGACTGACAGATAAAGCACAAAGAACCATCACAGTTACACCGTACATTCACTGAACGTGGGTCAAGCTGCAGCATCATGTGTTTGCAGTCGACACGTATTTTTCGTAACGTAATGTGTGTTGATAGTTCAAATGTAATCGGGGGTCACTTTATGTGTCATATATTCATTCATGCTTATTCAATATTGTGTAGATCTTGTTTTGAAAGTGTGTGTGTGTGACAGGATGTTCTGGTAGAGCTTCTGGAAGAATGTGCCGATGGATTGTGGAAAGCCGAGCGTTATGAGCTCATCTCTGACATCTACAAACTCATCATTCCCATTTATGAGAAACGCAGAGACTTTGAGGTACAGACACAATCCGGTCATAATGAACCGTAACCTTAGCAACCACACTTTGTTTTTGATTGCAGAAAACAATATTTTTGCTGTTCGATTTAATTCCACACAATGACACAGTGCTGCGTCCCAAATCGCATACTGGGACAGTACGTACTTCATTTGCTTAAGTACCGACCTTTCGTCTGTTAAAACATGACATTCTGTATAGTACTGCGTCCGCCATGTTTTATGGTCATGTGACCCGTATGCTCTTTGACGTACTAACAACAACCTACACGTTGTTAAGAACATCATTTAGTCACGAGAAATTCTTGTGGTGGCACTTACATTAAAAACGGACGTCCGCCTTAAAGTTTTCCGCTATATTTATTTGCTTTACTTTTTAAATGTGAGCGTTGCTCAGCTCCCGTGGCATCATGGGATAGAGAAGTGTCCATCCGATCCACACCCACCAATCTCAGCGTAAGCAGTAGACCATCCGGGTATTTCTCGCCTACTGTTGTTTCAGACGTACTATTCATGACTCGTACTCATTTTCGCGCACTATATAGTATGCGATTTGGGCCGCAGGGTTGATGTTTATGAAAGACTGATGTTGGGTGTTCTGATGTCTGTGGCAGAAACTGTCTCACCTGTATGACACGCTGCACCGAGCCTACAGTAAAGTGACAGAGGTGATGCACACCGGCAAACGGCTGCTGGGAACATTCTTCAGAGTGGCGTTCTTCGGTCAGGTGAGACGTTTGGAAGCTTGTTTTATAGAAGAGTATGAAGTAGACAGGAGGGGTGAGAGATTAAAACATACACACTCACCTCTGGTCTGACTGATGGGTGTCAGTTTGATTTGATTGAAGTCTTTTGGATGGTTTTATTTCGTCCTATTAATGAGAAATTGTGATGTTTTTAATGAGTAAACTATTTTCCTGTTAGATCTTTCCTGATGTAATTACTGAACCTCTGAAACGAACCCGTCATGTGATGCGTGTCTGACTATTGTTGTCCTGTTCTTGGTTTTAGCACTACCAGTGTAACATGAATGAGGTAAAATAGACGGAGATTAGATCGGCCTCAGCACCCACAATCCTCATGTGATCATTAGAATCATCACAGTGTAGTTGATATTCCAGAGCACCAGTAGCTGTGTCCTGTGATGAGCTCTCTATTGAACCGTTCTGAACCCAAAGCATTGATCTGTGCTTGTTTCAGGGCTTCTTTGAGGATGAAGATGGTAAAGAATACATCTACAAGGAGCCTAAATTCACCCCACTGTCAGAAGTCTCGCAAAGACTCCTGAAACTGTATTCAGACAAATTTGGAGCCGAGAATGTCAAAATGATTCAGGATTCTGGCAAGGTGAGAGATTAGCAATTACAGAACAACGGTTTGTAATGATCAGTCGTGCGTTACATGATAATAAAGAATGATTATAGCTGCTCAATGAACTCCTGACCCGGCATTACACTTCAGAAGAACTTGATATAGTGAAGTAGCTCATGTAAGGACGAGGTTCTCTTCTAACTGATCCGTCAAAGGGCAAATCCATCAGACCACAAGATCATATACAGTATAGATATATATCACACACAGTTACACCCTGATAATCGCCCACAACACCCATGATCATGCACACCATGTATGTCTGTAGTCACGCTGTATTCGCACTGTGTGTTTATGTCAAACAAACACACGTGATGATATTACACTGTCTTTGGTGCAGATTAATCCAAAGGATTTAGACTCGAAATACGCCTACATCCAAGTGACCCACGTGAGTCCGTTCCTGGAGGAGAAGGAGCTGCTGGAGAGAAAAACCGACTTTGAGAGGAGTCACAATATTTGCCGGTTTGTCTTTGAGATGCCGTTCACAGTGTCGGGCAGAAAACAGGGCGGTGTGGAGGAGCAGTGTAAGCGCAGGACTATACTCACTAGTGAGTGTGCACACTACACACTACACACGTCAGCTGTGATCCTCCCAATGACCTCACACATCATTCTGTGACCAGACACAGTTTAGTTTGAAAACCATAGCAACCACAAATGTCCCATGAGGTTTTTGTAAAGGGCGTTTATTAAAGATGATTAAGCATAGCTTGTAATAAAGTATATTTTGTTTTATTGTGGAGTGAATGATAGTACTTTATAATATATATTTCGTAGGTTGTTGAGACTGAAGCGTTCAATAAAGCAGTGTAGAGGACCAATTGCATTCAGCGTATCGTTTAATAACTTTCATTAATGTCTGAAGCGTCAGTGGTGCTTCACTCCTGGTTTCTCTTACTTTGGGCATTGAACTGAGATGATATTTCAATACAAACACGGCAGAAGACTTTGATCAAAGATCTACCCGAACTTTCAAATGAATGAATGAAGTGGATTAATAAAGGCATTCCGTGAACGACACAGACCGAATGAAACCGTTTGTACACAGTTTGGTGTTGTTGCGAAGCTTCGATACAGAAAAACACATTTGTGAAACAATACGGGACTATATACAGTGATAAAAACATTGCATACAGAATACATGGTGACTTTGTTCAATCTAACAAATTTCAGTTTGGGAATAAAGTCTCTCTCCCTCTCTGTCAGCCACACACTGTTTCCCGTATGTCAAGAAGCGGATCGCAGTGATGTATCAGCATCATGTGGATCTGAATCCCATCGAGGTGGCCATTGATGAGATGAGTAAGAAAGTGCTGGAGATCAGACAGTTGTGTTCCTGTAGAGATGTGGATATGATTCAACTACAGCTCAAACTACAGGGCAGCATCAGTGTCCAGGTACACAAACACTGATGACATCACACCTGAAAGTCTTTGAACCCTAAATCGAGTATACACATATAAAAAAATCTTGTGCATTCCACGTAATATCAATCACAGGTTGTTTTCATTAAGTAATAATAAGTCAAAAAATACAATAAAAGCGTGTTAGGCTCCAGATCCACCGAGGCGCCTTTACGCGGCTGAAAACACCGGTTGCGGGCACTTCAACAGCATTTTTTTTTCAAGCGAAGTTGCGTTGGTTACTGTGATACGATGAGCGTGGAAGAGCCTGCGGAAAAGAATGCTAGCCGCTGGCGTTTTCAAATAACACGGCGTTTCCGTTGGAATCCATTGAAACAGAGTTTTCTGTTTTTGCAACTAAACTTTTCAAATGTTTCTAGTTTTGTGATATTATACATGTTCATTTATTCAAATGATGATTCACCTGCTAATAAGGAAGGTCACGAAAAGAAATATTCACTGAGTGTTTTTGTCATACGTGTAAACCAGGTGAACGCTGGTCCTCTCGCGTACGCCAGGGCGTTTCTGGATGATTCCAGCACGAAGAAATACCCCGACAACAAAGTCAAACAGCTGAAAGAAGTTTTCCGGTAAGTGATCCACACACACGTCAGAGCAGATGAGATGATACAGACATCAGCGCACGCTTCTGAGGTTTCTGTGTGTTTTCTGTGTTCTGCAGTCAGTTTGTGGAGGTGTGCGGTTTGGGTTTAAGTGTTAATGAACGACTGATCAAAGAAGACCAGCAGGAATATCACGAAGAGATGAAGACAAACTACAGAGATCTCACCAAAGAGCTCAGCGCTATCATGCACGAGACGGTACAACACACACACACACACACCACAGACACGATCTCATCTGTCATTCTTCTTCAACCATTTGTCTCTCCGTGTAGATCAGTCCATCTGATGACGGGATGAGGAGCCCGATCCCAGATTCTCTTCACATCTTTAATGCCATCAGCGGAACGCCGACCTCTGCAACCATCCAGGGTCTGCCCAACACCTCCTCTGTGGTCTGACCCCTGCGCTGACCTCACGACCTTTCACGCATCTGCTGGACACCTCACAGCTCCTTCAGAAGAGCATCGCGTGAGGACGAGGAGCCGGTTCTCTGACCTTCTGTTTCCTGTGGAGACATTATCGAGACGCATCACATGTCTGTTTCTGGCTACAGTTTTACTACAAGCCGCAGAAGTGAGGACAGAAATGACCGCGAGCTGCAGGAACGACACAAGCTGGACTCGCACTCAAGCCCCCCGTGTGAACATCACAGCTACAGGCCTCACGTCTTATGTGCTAACCCTTAAGCTACGGCTCCAAAGCTTTATCTGCTTTGTATGTTTTTATTGTTTCTTTATTCGCAGACGTTCCTGTTTTTAATATTTTTTTAAGTGACGGACTGAACTGTACTCTGACCTCTGGTATCTGAGAGATATGAAGTCTTGGCATTGGTTTGAGACACAGAGGCCGAGTCTAAAGCCATTACATACGAGCCGTTTATCTACATGTGCTTCTACGGTTTAACTGCCAACAGTGGCACATTGAGGGGGCGTGACACACTGGAGGAGGGGCGGGGCTTGTGCAGACACAAATTCTAATGTTTAAATGTGTGTGTGACATATTTTTATACTCTGGGACACAGTTGAATGTGATGATGTTTTTTATCTGTATTTAACATTTGCTGCTCTGCTATATTTAACATTTCTCTAATGCTTATTGTTTGGAATAAATCTCACACACATGTAGTCTGTTTCAGGTTCCTTTATCTCGTCGTCTCGTCATGTTTGTGTTCGACTAACTCTATAATTGACTCTATAAATATTTTATGATCTTCACTGTGGTTTACAGCTTTCAGTGTTTGGAGGTATGAGTGCAAACCAGTGAGGCGTCTGTGTACCACTAGACAACTTCATAGACGACCCGTCTGATCAGAGTCCGCATGAAAACGGTCACGGTGTTCACACGTACGGTCCTACCAATTGTTCACTTAAAGCCTCATGCGGTCTTTTTAGCTATTTTCTTTGTAATAAATTTCAAAACTTATTTTTGTAACAGGATATTTTTAATAGTGTTGTTTGAATCTGAGGAACTAGTATTTACTAATGCAATATGCAATTGAAGAGTTTGGTTCCAAAATCAGAGTTTTTCATTGTTATCATGTTATTATTGTGTTAGTTAGCTGTATTTTTTGAGTTATTGTGGCCTAAATCAGAACAAACCAACTGCAGTTTGATTGATATTAATTGGACTTGTAAAAAACGGAATCATCTCATTTTGGAACCAAACTCTTCAATTGTTTCATCAACCTCATATGTGATATAAATGCAAGATAAATAGGCTTTTTTCACATCGTACAGTCAATTTTTCTTTTTGTGGACATTTCTTTTTGCAAATATTGGACAAGTATCATCTTTTTCGTAATTGTCTTTTTGTCAGCGTCTCTTTTCATAATTTATACGTTGTCTATGTTGCTTGTAACTGCAGTAGTAAACATATGTAAAGTATTTTTTTACATATTATGGCAGTACTGATTTAAAAGGTGAATATTGCTGTGGGTCCAATAGACCCGCGAACCAAATCATGAACACCAGATACATTACTAGCTTTTTATAGCTCTTATTTGTCATATTAACGATTTTTTTTCAAAAGTACATCTGGACTGTAATTGAACTACTTTAATTGATCTTGTGTTTTGTCAGACTACAGTCTCACAGCTTCCTCTTATTCCTGTGACCTTCAGTTATTGAGACGAGATCAAAGAGAGAAATCTGTGATTCTGTGGTTACATTTAAGGGATACTAGGAAAAAATACAATGGTACAAAAGTGCCCCGGAACTGCTTGTTGTCCAACATTCTTCAAAAAGATCAAGTATATTTTCCTACAATGGGAGTCAATGGGGAGTCAATGGGAGTCAATGGGAGTGAATGGGAGTCAATGGGAGTCAATGGGGAGTCAATGGGGAGTCAATGGGAATGGGAGTCAATGGGAGTCAATGGGAAATCTGTCTGGTTATAAGCATTCTTCCAAATATCTTTCTCTGTGTTCATCAGAACAAAAGACATTTATACACATTTGGAACAACTCCAAGGTGTTTTATAATGAAGACAGAACTTACATTTTTGGATGAATGTGATGTAAATGAGAATGTCCATGTTATTAAATAAAGGAAAGAACACAACCGTGAGCTGCTGTTCCCTCAGCATGTGGACCCCTCGACTTGACTTTTATCTGCTGTGTGTGTGATTATCTTTCTATCTGGGTGTCATAAAACAGTACACAGTCCAGCTAATAAGACGTCACACACACTTGCTTTAACACTGATGTTCTAATCTAGACAAGATCTTTTCACACACACACAGACACACACACACATGTCCAGTTGCCAGTATGACAGGTGAGAATCTCGTGTGTTACACTGTACAATCACAAAAATACACTCTTTTATGTTGCATGCTGATTCGATCATACTTTCCTCTGACAGACGCAAAGATGGATGAGAAGAGGAAAAATAAGAAGGTAAGCGCTGCTTAATCCTTTTGCAATCCATTTATAAAATCGTTTCAGAAATAAAGCAACGAATCTTTAATATTTTAAACATGCAAAACTTTTTCCATCATGAGAAGATGTTTGTGCTGGTCTCTATTCATTAAATCATCTAATGTAAAAATGCAAAAGACGTGCATTTGACTTCATATGAGATATAACAGTTGTGGTAATATTAATAACCACTGAATTACTTCATCACGGTGTCTTTAAGTCTAAAAATCTTTTTAGGAATAATGTATAAATCTTCCTTGTTCCTCTCAAATGTTTATGGTGTATGATGTAATAAAGGCTCATGTACTGAACTGTGTGTTGTGTGAATACAGACGGCTGAGTGCTGTGGATATCCAGTCAGCATTTTCTTCATTGTAGTCAATGAGTTCTGTGAAAGATTTTCCTACTATGGCATGCGAGGTAGTGTCTCTGTGTCTTAACTAAAGTACATTCTGCTTAAAAATATCACTGCATAGTCCCTGCTGAAGAAATACAACATAAACCCAATAGATTCCGTCACAGAAATTCTAATGGTTTCCATTATGGACCAATAGCTTTTTCTATTAAAACCATCACAAATTTCTTGTTTTGGGCATTATTCCAATATGTGCCAGAAGACACCCCACCAACAGAATCCATCACATACCAGTAGACACCATTATAGTTTCCATGAAACCAGTCCGAGTCTCATGTTCTTTCAGCTGGGGTCTGTGTACATGCAATAAATAAATACACACATGTGTGATGATCGGCATCAAGCACGACTGAAGAAGATGCAGAAAGGAAAATGTTTGACTTTGCTTTGCTTTCGTGTATAAAATATAAATGTTGTTTTGGTTCATTTGGTTAATTGAATCATCGCCGCCTTGTGGTCAGTTCTGGTATGGGCACGTTCAAAGAATTGGATGAAAATCAGGATGATGCTTTATTAGTTTTATTATTTGTAAATAATACAATTATTAATTATTATTATTAATTATTAATTAATAATAATTAATTAATAATACTCTCTCTCTCTCTCTCACACACACACACACACCACACACACACCACACACACACTCTCTCCTCTCTCTCTCTCTCTCTCTCTCTCTCTCTCTCTCTCTGTATAGCTGTGTTGGTGCTGTATTTCCGTTATTTTCTGCGTTGGGACGATGACCTCGCGACCTCTATTTATCACGCATTTGTGGCCTTGTGCTACTTGACACCCATCCTGGGAGCCGTCATTGCAGATTCCTGGCTCGGGAAGTTCAAGTAGGTCTAATAACTGTGTTGTGCGATTGTGAAGTGATGATGCTGAACGTGTCCGTGTGCTTTCAGGACCATCATCTATCTGTCTATAGTGTACGCCGCAGGTCAGGTGACCATGGCCGTCAGCACAGTTCATGACATCACAGACACCAACAGAGACGGCACACCGGATAACCTGACCGTCCACGTGTGAGCCAATCTACCCATAATGCACCTGTCTGTTCCTGCTGTCCAGCAGTTCTTCATGCGTGTGTGTGTGTGTGTTGTGATTTCAGGGCTCTGTCCATGTTGGGTTTGATTCTCATTGCTCTGGGCACCGGTGGCATTAAACCCTGTGTGGCTGCGTTTGGTGGAGATCAGTTTCAGGAACATCAGGTGTGAGACTCTTCGGGACTCGATCTCGTGTGTTTGGTGTTTTTCTGACGGTTTGTTCACGTGTGTGTTGATGGTTTTCAGAGTCGACAGCTCAACACATTCTTCTCAGTGTTTTATCTCTGCATTAATGCTGGAAGTCTTCTCTCCACGCTCATCACACCTGTTCTCAGAGGTACACACGCGCACACGCACACACACGCACACACGCACACGCACACGCACGCACACACACTTCATACAGGTGTCACATGTGTTGTGTTGTGTTTTGGTGTTCAGCTCAGGAGTGTGGCATCTACAGTCAACAGAAGTGTTATCCGTTAGCGTTTGGTGTACCGGCTGCTCTCATGGTTGTGTCTTTGGGTAAGACGAACACACACACACACACACACACACACACACACACACACTGATCAGTGTGTCTGATTGTCTGGTTGTTGTGTTCAGTGGTGTTTATAGCTGGCAGTGGGATGTATGTGAAAACGGCTCCAGAAGGAAACATCATATGGTCCGTGTGTCAATGTATTGGGGTGAGTCACATTCAGAGATGCACTTGACATGATCCAGACCACCGGCTTCTATATAACACTATTAAAGATATTTAGATTGTCCAGGCTTTCTCCTTTCATTCATTTTCATTCAAAGACTCCAAACAGTATTTCAGATTATTCTGACATGATCATGTCTTTTCTTGTGAAACACACTGCACACAGGCTCTGACCCTGTCGTTGATTTTCACAAAACTCATGACCATCTCAAGATAAAGATTTCTTTCGGTGACCGTATGATAGTATTGAATGGAAAAGAGCAGCTCACACATTCTGTCAAAGATCTTTTGTATTTCAACATCTGCATGATAAAAACACCTGAACACGTCATCATTTCAAAGTTTTAGTTTAATAAGGGAAGTGCCTTTAGTCATGTTTACTTAAATGTAAATCAGTTTATTCCTAAGGGAACATTTCTCATTTTTAAGTAGAAGTTTTTTCGTAAAAAAAAAAAGTTGTAATAGTTTTAGTTCACTATAATAACATGGGTGCTGTCCTTTAATACACTTCTAAGATTGAATTTAGTTCACATACAATCATAGAGTCACTAAGATTGAATGTGTTGTGTATTTCTGTAGTTTGCCATCAAGAATCGTTTCAGGCACAGAAGCAGCCGACATCCAAAGAAAGAACACTGGATGGACTGGGCAGAGGAGAAATATGATGTATGACACAAATCTCTACAAACACACATTCCTTAGAAATACATGAATGACTTTTACACCGAAGAAAAAAATGGAATAATCTATTTCTAAACCAAACCACACAAAAAAATCCTGATGCAGTCAAAAACTCTCTCTCTCTCTCTCTCTCTCGTAGAAACTTCTCATCGCTCAGATAAAGATGGTGTTGAAGGTGTTGTTTCTTTATATTCCTCTGCCCATGTTTTGGACTCTGTTTGATCAGAAGGTAAAGCTCAACATCATCTGCTCTTAAAGACACACCGACATCATCTCTGCACCTCTCACTTCACCAAACAGAATTGACAAATATGATGATCACCAACATCACTTATTTAGATCTTGGTCATTTCTGTCAAGAAAAGGGACCATAGATTATACAAACTATCTGTATATAGCATTTATTAGAGTAAATATAACGAGTTTATTTCCAAAAAGAGACGACTCCGTTTTTACAATTATTAAAAAATCATGTTTTTTGTTATGTTATCATGTATTTATTGTGTTATTTAGCTGTTTTTTTGTTATTATGGATTAAATCAAACATTTAAATATTAATTGGAAAGCACAATAATAAAACATGATTTTTGAACATTTTTAAATCTCTTTATGGAAAAAAAACTCTTCATATATAGTAATATATAGATAAAGAATATCATTCTAATTGTGTTACACAGTGGTGAAGTATTTATTATAAATTATTTATCCGTGCACATCATTATTATTTCTTTATTAATTTGCACTTGTAATCTTTAATCAAACCGGAAACGACCTTCACTTCTGGCCACGAGGATTAGCGCGAGGGCGGAGCTCCAATGACTGACAGATCGCAAACTGCCGTACAAAGCTTTCACCTTTTAACGATCCAATCAGTTGTCGGGGATGAAATCAAGTCCCGCCCTTCATTTGTGTCTTAATAAGTCGTTTCACTCGAGTCTACGTCACAATGCGGATAAACCACAATGTCTACTTTCTGTTTCATGGGGACTTTAAACTGCAGTTACTGTAGTGACGCTTTGGTTCATGGTTTTGTATGGTGTTGTGTCATCATGTCTCTTGTGTGGTGTTGTGTGTTAAGGTTTGTGTGTGTGTGTCATCCGTCGTGTAGGGCTCGCGCTGGACTCTTCAAGCCACGACTATGAGTGGAGACTTTGTATGTGTTTCTTCTCTAAACAATTCAACACAAACAGTTTATAAATAAAGCGAAATAACATTCAACAGTTTGTTTGGAGCTCAGACTAATCAAATGAACTCTCATTTCTGTGTGTGTGCGTGTGCGTGCGCGTGCGTGATGTCATGTGTTGTTGTTGTCTGTAGGGGGCGTTTGTCCTTCAGCCGGATCAAATGCAGGTAAATAAGTCTCATGATTTCAAGAAAAGCTGACAAAGAAAGGGATTTACATCAATTTATTTCCTTTTAAATACATGATTTCTTGTACAAATACAGAACAGGAACATCTTATGAGAACTGCCACATCAGTAATGAAAGTGATAAATGAACAGAACGATGATGACACTAAAATAATTATACAAATAATAATACACAATAATAATACACAATAATAATACACTTGTAAGTTGTGCACGTGTGGCAGTGAGTAGGTGGTTCTTGTTCAAAAGTGAGATGTGTCTCTTCCAGACTGTGAACCCGATCTTTATCCTGACGCTGGTGCCCATCATGGACCGCATTGTTTTTCCACTCATTAAGAAGTGTGGCCTTAATTTCAGGTAAAATTCACTGGAATATTCTGTAATCTCCTGGAACGAGAATGATATCATCCAACGGTGTGTGTAAACGTGTCATGGGTTTCAGTCCTTTGAAGAGAATGACTGTCGGGATGCTGTTTGCTGCCATGGCGTTTGTTGCTGCAGCTCTGGTTCAGCTTGAAATCGACGTGAGTGTGAAACTGAAAATCACATTCATTTGCCCAAACACAACAGTTGTTATTGCCATTAAAATGATATGGAATAGAAGTTGAAACTCTATTTTGTTTATTAAAGAAGGTGCTTAGCCATCAGATGTTGTTAAAGGGGAGGTATCATGATGTTTCATGCATTCTGACGTCTTTGCGCTGTTAAACGTGCTGGCTTCTCAAGCTTCACATGGTCATCTTGTCAAAAGTCCAGTTGAGCGTGTGACGTAGTGTCTCTGTGCTCGATTCACTCGCTCGGTTCATACAGGTTCAGGAAAGTTGATTTCGAACATGGATTCCTGTTTCGCAACAAGAGTTCTTGGTCCCTTGTTGCACGCGGTAAGTGAAACTGAGTCATGTGTCTGTGTTTTGTTGGCGATTGGCGTGTACGTGCATAATGTAAACAACACAAAGGGATGATGTGATGATGTGTTGTGTGCTCGTGTGCTCGTGCACGCCTCCAGCAGCTCGTCTTTTTCAGGAAATAATGGTACAGCTGTATCTCTCTTTTATAAACGTGATCAAACCAAAGACTCTTCGAAGACACGACGTATGCGATACTACTGTATAGGCACTCGAGATTAATATGAGAACTGCGTGTGATACCCATCTTTAAACATCAACATCAGGAGGTGAAACTAAATAATACATCAAATGTTTTAAATGGTATCATTATCATTCATTCGGGTTTGCTATTTGGCATTCTTGATGATGTTTGAGGGGATCCAGACATTCAAATAAAGTGTTGCTTTCAAAGCTCTGACATGTCCTCATCTTCTCCTCAGAAAACATTGCCAAATTTCCCATCATCCTCTGAGAGTCAGTTAAAGGTGGTGAACATGGGCAGCAGTTCACTGACTGTTACCATCACAAACATTGAGCCTCTACAGATTAAACCACTGGAGGTACAACACACACACACACACACACCACACACAGTCTGGTTTACTATCTCGTGGGGACAGTCCATAGGCGTAATGTTTTTTATACCTTACAAACTGTATATTTTATCCCCTAAACCTAAAGATCAGAGAAAACTTTGCATTCTTTGCATTTAAAAAAAGTATTGTTCAGTACAATTTATAAGCTTTTGTGCCCATGAGGACCTCGATTTTGGTCCCCACAGTGACACGAGTCCCCATGTGTTGATGTGCATTCAGGTTTAGGTCCCCACCGGGATATAAAAACATGTACACACACACACACATAGACACACACACACACATAGACACACACACACATGAGATGTTTCTGTTTTGTTTTCTAGAGCACTGAAGATTATCTGACGTGTGCTGATGAGAGCATCACGGTGTCATTGAACACAGATCCTGTGATCTCGAAAGCTTTGAGTTTATTGAAGGGTCAGCGTCAGACCCTCATCATCCCCTCTGACCCCAGACTCATGTATGTGGTGAGTACACCTGTCACTGCCATGATATGAGCGACTGGACTCATAGATTGATTCCTGGATGAACAAAAGTTCATCCACCAGACACGAAATCCTGGTAAACTTCTCTTCACATTAAGCGGTGAAGCAGTGGCAGGTGAATACTGCCTGATGAAATCGATTTGATCTTTCAACCTTTTCCCGCAGAAAGAAGACAGAATGTCCAAACCAGACGAGGGAAAGAACGCCGTACGGTCAGTGGACGGTAGACTGGATTCAGTCTCTTGACATCAAGTGTTCCCTGAATGAAACGATTTGATGTTTTTCAGATTTGTGAGCGGCCTGACAGAAGTCGTGAACATCACGGACCTGGGCTCGGTCGAGCCGTCTGACACTTCAAACTACACACTGGTTTCACAGGGAGCGTGAGTCTATACCTCTGACAGTTCTTCATATTTGGCGAACTCTTCCTTTCACACGAACATAATAAAGGTTGTGTCAATGAAAGCCAACAACTGTTGATGCTTTAAGACCCGAGAAACCCCGAAACCTTTCTACGGTTCTTCACAATCCACTCACGTTCACTTCTGACTGTTCATCATCTGAACATCAACACGTTCACCTCATGAAATCTCCCGCTGTCGCTTCACACTGATGCTGATGCTGTGGTTTGTGCTCTCAGACGGACGTTTGTTCTCAGCAGTGGAGAGAAGACGTGTACCTTTTCTCCAACACTTGGATTCGGTGCCTCTGTCACTTTCCTCATCCCCAGCAATCTGTCCTGGACTGAGGTGCACGTCTCACCTACATAACGTCTGCGTGTGATCTCGGAGCGTGTTTTCTACGGTCTCCAGCAGGAATACATCTGTAACTCTTTGATGTTTGGTGTGTGTGTGTGTGCAGTGTGATAGCGAGATTAGGAGAGTTGAAGACATCAAGCCGAACACCGTGCACATGGCTCTGCAGATCCCTCAGTATTTTCTCATCACGACAGGAGAGGTGATGTTCTCTGTCACCGGCCTTCAGTTCTCATATTCACAGGTATTCACATCGCACACGTACTCTACACAAATCTATGTCTAATGCATTGCATTGTATAGTGTTGATAACAAACATTCTTTACATTTAGGCATTTATCAGACGCCTTTGTTTGAAGTGACTGACACAAAAATCTCATTTTCAACAACAGCACCTGTTATTGTATAGCACTGAAAGACACAGTGAAGTGAAGACGTCTAATGCCAAAAAACACATTATTGTTCAGATTATATTCTACTATTTTCTGGTCATCATTACACGTGTCATTCAGTATGTGTTTGCATCTGAGACCATGTGGACTGAAGGCACTGTACAAATATCCATAAAAACAGTAATATTCCGGCGGCTGGGGTGTCTATTAAAATGTGCGAATCATTGTCTTTGTAAAGTAAATGTGAATCAAACTCTTCATCTCTATTTCTGTCATTTGACATGTTTTACTGCATTTCTGTATCATAAAACGGTCCAATTCTGTCATTTTCTTTATAGTGCACTTACATCTTTAATGTTCGTGTCTTTAGGCTCCGAAAAACATGAAGTCGGTGTTGCAGGCCGGCTGGTTGTGTACGAATGCTGTGGGAAACATTATTGTGTTGATCGTGGCCGAGCTGGGAAAACTTCCCAAACAGGTACTGCTGCGTGTGACCTCTGACCTCACACAGGTCACATGACACATCAGAATAACTGTAGTTTGACACATGAGCCGATGGACTTGTGTTTGTGTGCAGTGGGCGGAGTATGTGCTGTTTGCGTCACTGCTGGTGGCGGTGAGTATCATCTTTTCCATCATGGCTTATTTCTACAAATACATCGACCCGGCAGAGATCGAAGCTCAGATCAAGAGAGAACAAGAACTGGAGCCGGAGGACAAGAGAGAGAAAGAGACCGAGCTGAATGAGCTCAAACAAACCAAGATATAAGTGTTCACGAATACGATTGATCCTTCTGTTCAGTATATATTGACTGACTGTGAACTGAGGTGCTTTGTGATTTTCTGCCATTAATGTTAATTAATTAATTAATGTATGTTTTTGTGCTAATAAACAATGAACATTGAAACAAATAATTATTAGGAGTTATGATGTCATTCACTTTTGTTTGTGATAGAAGAATGGGGTATGAATGTGCAAATATGCTTCTGTGTATTCAATAAAAAAAAGAAGTTCTGGAATCTCTTCTGGAATCTCTCTCTCTAATTAATGTGGTTGATAAACAGTTTTCGGGCACTTTTGACTACCATTGTATTTTTCCTACTATGGGAGTCGAGATCTGTCTGGTTATACGCATTCTTCTGAATATCTTTCTCTGTGTTCATCAGAACAAAGACATTTATACACAGGAACTTTAAGTTCTTCCTCTCTACGGCCATCTCTGCGAGTAACCTGCAATGTTGGGTTTTAAAGCGAGTTATTTTCTTTCTGTGAGTTGTTTCTGGACAATGTTCCTCTGTGCTCGTCTGTGACCAGAACACATCTGTCATTGCACATCAGTGTGACAGTAAAAAGTACAAGGCGTCCTACAATCTGTCATCCCAGTCCAGCCCTGGCAGTGCAAATCAAATGCCATGTCCAGGTTTTCCTTCATGCGAAAGGCGTCACGCTGCTCTTTGACCCTGAAGTTACTGAAGCACTGAAACCGTCACACCCACATGATCAAGAGTTTAATAAACTGACAGACACAGAGAGAGAGAAGCGTGCGTTCAGACAACACAGAACAATGACGGACATATTTCGAACAGATTTAAAGGTACTGTGGGTCGTGGTTTGTTTATTCAGTGAGTGATGTCCTGATGTCAGATGATGAATGGAGAAACTGAAGACTGTGTGAGGTTAAAGGTTCTTAAGCTGTGATAGGTTTACTAACAGGAATTGTCTTCGGGTAAATGAACAGAATGAGTTTCACCAATGTAACCGGTGTCTTCTCAGTCATTTTTAATTTAGTTCCATCCGGGTGTGTAAACATTTCTTTTCAGGGTGAAAGAACGTCTCGAGGGGCAAAGTGTCAGTGTTAGTGGGCGGACAGAGATAAGATTACAATTGTATGTGATTGACTTTCTTTATGAGAACTCCTCATCGCTGGCCAACGAACACTTGGTCACATAAAATGCAAATATGATGGATGTGGTGTGTGTGTAATGTATGAAATGAAGGTCCCAGCCTTTATACAGCCGGCAGTGTTACTGTAAGATGAGTTTAGAGTTTGGACTTCTCTGTGGCACAATATCTCTGAATGATCAAATATACACCATGATGAGACGGAGACCCCCGTAAAAGGTCTCAGGACCCGTCTCAAGCACAACAGCACTGGTGGTTGTTTCTCAAATGAAACATTCTGAGTGACTTTAACATCACTCGTTTTGTTAGGAACTGAAAGTTGACCCTGAAAAGCTGTTCACTAAACTGGAGCGGATCGGGAAGGGTTCGTTCGGAGAGGTCTTCAAAGGCATCGATAAGCGCACACAGCAGGTGGTCGCCATAAAGATCATTGATCTGGAGGAGGCTGAAGATGAGATGGAAGACATTCAGAAGGAGATTACTGTCCTCAGCCAGTGCGACAGCCCCTTCATCACAAAATACTACGGCTCTTATCTGAAGGACACAAAGTTGTGGATCATCATGGAGTATTTAGGAGGGGGATCAGCTCTAGATTTGGTACAACTTTTCATTCATTTCACTCACTTCACGAAGGAGTCTGTTACTGTGTTCTTTTACTTTGTTCATTTTATTGTACTTATCAATTTAGTTGTTAAAATCTCAGAGAATCTTACAGTGAATCATTGAGGCCAGAGGGATTCTATTCAGTTATCAAAACAAATTTGGAAAGCACTGGTCAGAGTTTTAGGACACAGTCACACAGGTTCATCCTCACTTCACAGTCACAGGTTCAGTCTCTCAGGCTCACAGGTTCACAAGTTTAGTTTCAGACGTTCACAGTTACAGGTTCACAGGTCACAGGTCACAGGTTCACAGTGTCACAGTTTCACTGGTCTGTGTTCTCTCTGCTGCAGCTGGAGCCTGGTTCTCTGGAGGAAAGCCATATTGCCACTATCCTCAGAGAAATTCTGAAGGGCCTGGACTATCTGCATTCAGAGAAGAAAATTCATAGAGATATTAAAGGTGAATTTTGCAGTCCCTCACCACAACCACACACCTGAAATGACCAGATACGAACAATAACTTGTAGGTTAAGCCTACCTTAGATGATGTCTAATGGACAGTCCTTGTTTTTGTGTTGTCAAAGCTGCTAACGTCCTGTTGTCAGAGCAAGGAGATGTAAAGCTAGCTGATTTCGGTGTGGCCGGGCAGCTCACAGACACCCTGATCAAGAGGAACACATTCGTGGGCACTCCATTCTGGATGGCACCAGAGGTCATTCAACAGTCCCAGTATGACTCAAAGGTCTGTCACATCTCAGTATCGTGCGTTCGTGTGCTTTCCGTCATTTGGATTGATTTCAAATATATGTTTTATTTTACATATTAAATCAATTTGGTACACAGTAAGTAACTTGAATGACTTGTTTTCCAGTCAGGGAATGTAATCAGTTCAGATCAACCGCAGTGTGCTCTCTGTGTGTGTTGTACAGGCTGATATCTGGTCTTTGGGAATAACTGCAATCGAGATGGCAAAAGGAGAGCCTCCCCATTCAGACCTTCATCCCATGAAAGTGTTGTTCCTCATCCCTAAAGAAAGCTCACCCACACTGGAGGGAAACTACAGCAAAGCTCTCAAGGACTTTGTAGATGCCTGTCTCAATAAAGAGCCCAACTTTGTAAGTGCTGCCTGTCTACATGGACTTTTGAGTTTCTGCATGTGTAGTCAAGCTATTAAAAGAAGCCAAACCTGTTAAGATGTGAAGTGTAACTTGTTTTAAGTTGAAGCGTGGCTTTAAGGTCCAAAAGAAGTCGTCCAACAGTTTTTTCTTCATCAGTGTCTTAAGTAGAAATTCAACAAATTTCCTCCAAACAGTTGACCAAAATACTCAAATAAATTTCACTCCTGTTTGTTTCTATCAGAGACCAACCGCTAAAGAGCTTTTGAGACACAAATTCATCGTTCGATATGGCAGGAGGAACACGTATCTCACAGATCTCATCGACAAGTACAAGAAATGGAAAAGCAAACATGCCAGAGAAGAGTCCGGCTCAGATTCAGACTCGTACGTTCACCCGTCTACGCATCCAAATGAAATATTATATCAAATATGTATCGTCATCTTTTAACTAACAGAAAAGCACGTGTGTGTGTTCAGAGAGGACGACAGTGAGGCGTCAGGAATGAAATTCGAAGAGGACTGGATCTTCAACACGATCAGAGACACGCAACATAAACATAATGAAGTGAAACCGCAGGAAGAGCTCGGCCGCAGTCAGGTTACACACAAACCAGCGCACGTGTGTTTGATTCATTGATCTGAAAGAGCGTCAACAAGAGTTTTATTCTCTAGATGTCATGTTATTGCATGTGACCCCTCAGAACCGGGTTGTTCTTTGACCGTACATGCGTGTGTTTACATCTGTGTCCTAATGTTTAGGCTCCAGACAGTCGGAAGAGACCCCTGTCTCAGAGCGTGTCCTCTCTTATATCTCCAGTGTTTGCAGAGGTAAGGGCTTGACTTGTTTTTGTTGACGTGTGTAAATGAAACGTTTTCTCATGGCTGTATATAATGTTAGTTGAAGCAGAAGGGTGGCGTTCACAAGCCGCTGGGGTTGGATGAGCTGAAGGACGTCATGTTCAGGGTAGAAGAGACGTGTCCAGGCATCACTGATGTCATGGTGATGGAGGTGGTGCAGAGATTTAAGAGGTACCCATCACCCTCCATCAGTGCTCATGAAGAGAGAGCGAGTTTGTGTCGTGCTGATGTGTGTTTCTCTGACAGGTTTTCATCTCGACGCTGACTGATGTGTTCTGCGACGACTATCTCTAGACATGATGACCTTTGACACAGTGCACTTTATTACACAGGTGCCAGAAGAACCATTTTTGGTTCCATAAAGAACCGTTCAGTCTCTTTCTTCATTTTTTTATAATCTGAAAAACCCTTTTTCGCCACAAGGAACCGTTTGTGAAACGGAAAGGTTCTTCAGGTGTTAAAGGTTCTTTGGCGTCGAAGCACCTTTTTGTGAGTGTACTGTATCTCAACATCTATCAAATCATCTGTAATTTGTCAACACTCATGATCGATTCTTGTTATTTTAGGGCTATGACAACGTTTAATGTCGTAAGGACTTGTTGAGACTTCAGTCTGGATTTCACAGACAGGTTCAAATGTTTTTATTGAAACAGAATGTTTGGGCAGGAGATGATCCTCTTCAACGTAGCGCAACAGTTTTAATTTATAATACAGCCGTAAACACGATTTACTGTTTCATATTGTTAGTCTGTATTATTATTAAAGGGAAGACTTTTATAACACAATATGTGGATACGTCCATGATGATACATGTAGAAAACTGTTTAAATCGTGTATCCTTTAGAAGTGCCTTCACGCACGTTGGACTTTAATGCTAACAGCACTTTTGTGTATAATGAAGGTTTAAAATTGATGAACTATAATAAAACGGTATTGTTAACATTTTCTGTTTTCATTGTTGAAATCGGTCGAAAGTGTTTGGTGCTGATCTGGGGCCGTATGTATAAAGCCACTCAGAGTAAAATTGTACTTTTAAGTGAAAAAACATAATTTTATACTTACACTTAAGAATAAGATGATTCTTAAAGGTCTATAAGTGTTAAGACGAGGTCTCAGAGAAAACTAACTTTACAACAAAGAAACAATTTGTTAGAATAATACGAAATAATATAAACAATGTAAATACATTTTTTAAGGATTTGCAGCTTTGGTCTTTTCTTTATGTGCTATAATAGGATGTCATTCAGAAGCTTAATTCTTTCAACTAACAGTTAAAACTCAATTAAAAGTGTGTGAAACCAAGCCAAAATGGATACATATTTGTAATATTTTTGCGCAATTTTTGAAACTGAAATTTTTTACTTTTGCATCTCTGTCGACATCTCTGTTTGAAAAGGAAATTGCAGGTTATTTATGTATCTATCTTCATATGGGTTGATGTCAAGCGATGTTAAATCAATCACTATTATAAGCTTAACGTTTTAAATCAAAGGAAGGTGGGCAGACAGTTTCAACACTGATTTTGATGTACATGCCCAATAACTACATTTTTGTTAAGTTATGGATTGCAGCTAAATATACAGTATAAATTAATTAAAATATATATAATAATGTTATGTCTGAATTAAGAAATGTCTTAATTCAGTCATGAATAAATAAATGGTGCCATGCTGCTCTGACTTCACCCTTACTGGCTCCCTATTGGCTGATTCAGAGGTCAAGGACGGCCATTTTGTGTTTAAATCATTGTAGTCCTTAATTTACAACACTTAAGTCAGAACTTAAGAATCCGTGTTAAACTTTACTGAAAGATGCTTTTAGCTGCTTTATAAAAGCTCCTACTCTTAAAAAAGTCCTACTTCTTACAAGGAATTTTTGTACACTTAAGTCAAAGTTTAAACAGCTCTTAAGAGCATTTTTGAGAAGTTTTATACATACGGGTCCAGATCTTTCATATAAGAACATTTGTTTGTTCATTGTTATTTATACAGTGAATGCATGATGTCTATATGCTGTGAAACTCACTGTATATGCTATATGCTGTGAGACACTGGAATGATTTACTGAGTTTTATGAGACATTATAAGCATCATGTGCTGAAGTCCAAACCAGAGTAATCATCACTCTCACGTAGCCCAAAATATCATAGTTACGGCTGAACACAACCGACCGACTGTCTCTGACTGAATCACACCTCCAGACAGTAACAATCACGCAAAGTTTAATCCTTACATCCAAAAACAAGATTGGAAATGTTCACTCTATATACAGATATTACATACAATGTTTATACACATATTACATCGTCTTTACACAAGAAAAATATACATAAAAATGTAAACTTTTGTATACCAAAAAATACCTCAGACAAATTAAAGACCAATAACAAAAGGTGACTGGATTATCCTATCAGCTTTAAAAACAGTTGTACAGTACATTCAGTGAGGAATCAGTCAGCCGTCTGAACGCAGTGCAAGCCGTCGGGTCGGGTCGGGTCGGGTCGGGGGGTGGTTGACCTGTGCAGTACAGTCGTTTGCACAGCACACACAGTAGTAACACAGTATAAACGCTGAATGCAAACAACATTTCAGGTTTTGCCACAACTGATGAACATCGGCAGAGAGAGCGACCCAAGATTCTCATGTTCACGTGTAGTGCATAACACCTGTCATCACATCAGCCTCATCTCATTTGTGGACGACCTTTTAAAACAACGACTGAAAAACCAACAGTGCTAGTACACACACACACACACACACACACACACACACACGTGATCGTTCTGGTGATACCAATGAGTCTCATTCATAGAACACTCGCCGAACAAATGACTGCAAATGTTCATATTTCCAAATGTTATGTATAGACGTTTCATCGGATGCGCACATCTGGCCTGAAGTTAACTTTCAGTGTTAAGTTATAATATAACAATTTATTTTATATTAATATGAATGTATAATAATATTTTTCTTGTTTATTAATTGTCTTTAATTAAATTAAAACTACTGAACAGTAATTGATTCTTTGTGGAGGTCTAACGGAAGTTACGTTAGGGCCACATAACGCTTACGCTACGTTGCCGAAAACCCGTCTCTAGTCAAAGTTTTGGGTGGATGTCGTGGCGACTCTGAGACTTTTACATATTTTTGATATAATGTGAGTAGGTTTAACAAACTCTAAGCATTATCCTGTCGCGTTTTTCTTCAACGCTGGACAGCTTTGACACATATCTGCTCGTGTTTCATGAATGAGACGGGTCCGTTTTGTACACAAGCCGGGTTGTGTCGTAAATGACACTCGTGGTTTTACGCACAAACTACAATCCCTCTTACACAATCGCTGACTGTTACTTTTTAATAGCTATCAAAAATACTGCTGCACATCATCACGTCTCTTCCCTCCAATTCAATGACACACAAACACAACATCAACCAATTAAAACGACTCATCACGAGAGACTTTTGATAGCCATTAAAACTACCAAACATGACCACAAAACGCATCCGTTCCACCGAGTATGTTGCACAAGTCTAGTTTTCTTTTTTTAAATCTTGTATTTAGTTTCTCGCCACTCAATTCAACCGATAAACCCGATCTAGAGGTTTCTACACTATAAATATATTTAATACTTAATACCAATATATGAGATAATGGTTCAGTGTCTAAAAGCTACCAGAAACCTTGTTTTTACTGCCATACTTTGAAAAACTGTGTGGGGAACGCTGGTCGCGTGACGTAAGGCTGACTGACGGTGAGAATAAACCTGACACGTCTGTGGAAGTCTGGAGAACATCAAACCGTTCTCTAAAGAAACTGCACGAAAGCTCCGACACAGGGTCTTCTGTCAGCTCACCGCGGAGGGTTGTTGTGTTACAAAGACCACACGAGGTCATCCAATGTGACACTTATTAAGCACCATAAACACACAGATTTAACTCATATTTGGCGAAGATCTGACGTCTCTTTCTCGGTGTTGAATGAGTTCCCGAACAGTGTACAGCAGGGTGTTGATGTTTTCCCTCGACTCCAAAGAGAAGAGGATGCTGGGATTGATCTGAGGACTGGTGCAAGAGGCTCGTATAATGAGATTATTGCTTGACTTGAGTCTGTCTCCTCCATCTCAGGTTCACCGAGTGTGTGTGCAAGAACCCATGATAGAACCCAAGTGTGAAGTGCTGGAGAACCACCTCCAGATGCCAGGCCTTACAGCAGATTCTCAACCTCACCGATGTTCTGAGAGACAGGCCGCTCAGAAGAGTTTGTTGGTGTACGGGGGTTCGTTTTGGTTTTCGCTGCTGTCCTTCTGAAACCTGGTATCTCCATATTTCACAATGCTTATTTTTAGCCATAAATCACCATTATTAGTCACCCTTTGTTTGTCACTGGGTTTTGCAAATATCTAACCAAGAAAAAGTATTAAAAAGTGCTTTTAACAACACAGTATGTAATCATTTTAAAAGTACAGTTTTTTCCATTCCTAAAAACAGCACATGTGGACAGGTTTTAGAAGGACAGTGACGTTACGCTATGTTCATAGGTGGTATTCACAATGAACCCAGACGCATCCCAGACACCTCATGTAATAAATCATATTTTTTTCTTTTAAAGTCATACAAGGATTTGCAAAATGTGAAATCTTATTTCAGTACAATTATCTAAAGATGCTCTATGATCAACATGCAATAACAGATCATGGGATGCACATAGTTTTGATACGACATAGTTTTGGGAGAGCTGTGTTGACTGTGCTTTTTTACTTTTTGTGCTTTACAACAACCATCACTCAATCCCACACAATAACCGATGACAAGTGGTCAGGTGTCAGGAGACGGATCTAAGATGCATGTGTTAATACCAGTTATCAACAGAAGCTTCAAGAGTCATGCACACTATCTATCAAAATGACTAACAACCTGCAGCGCTCATTTGAGAAATAATTATAAATCAGGGAATATCACCTAATCTGACCGAATATAATTAATAAATCTTCCACATCTTCCACTGACACATTGCTGGCTTTACCTCAGAGTTACTGTAAAATCACTAGAAACTAAACACACTTCATTATTTTATTCATGTGAGGTATATTGACCAAACATTCCAAACTGATAATTCAAAAACAGCTCGTTTAAGGCTCCAGATCCACCGAGGCGCTTTTACAGGCCTGAAAACGGCAGTTGCGGGTGCTTGAACGGAGGCGCACTGGTTCCTATGATACGCTGAGTGTGAAAAAAAACCCTGAGCGCCGTCGCTAAAACTGCTGAAAAGAACGCCAGCTGCTGCCGTTTTCAAGAAAACCGCTGCGTTTCCATTGAAAACAATTTAAAAAAGTTTGTCCGTTTATAGGGATACTGCAGAAACAACATGGTGAATTCCATGTAAGGAGACCCACTGTGTTTGTAGTATATATCCTGCAATTCTTATGCTCAGTTTCCCAGTGAATTACGGTTAAATGCCGCCACATCTGAAAGCCAGAGGGCCACAGAAGAAGTACCACACAAAGTTCCAGGAAATGCCTGTGGTCATATTCTATCGCTGATCTTCAAACCTTTTCAGGTACTTTCATGATAATAAATGATGTTCATAATGATGATGTTTGACGAGTGTTGCTTTTTCAAATGCACGTTATATACGATTCAATCTCGTAGTGATTTTAGATCAAGCAGTACTTCATACTGATCAAACAGCCGTAGTTCACAGAAGAGCTGTACATAAAACACAGAATCCATTTCGGAATCAACTGGAAGTGACAGAGAAGTCAACTTCGTGGCGGTTAGCACAGTAAAGTGAGCGGTATAGACCGGGTGACAGATTGTGGCGTTCAGGTTATGTGATAACAGTAAAGAGATAATTCAGCATGATGTCAGTGGAAGATGCGTCACATCAACAAACCGAGCGAGCACGGAAGCTACTGGAAAGACTCGAGTGCGTCGCTGACCTCAGGGCTTTAACTGCTCAGTTCACCTAAAAAGCACATCGTCTACTCACCCTTACGTTCTTATGATCTCCCATTACTTTTTCTGGGGCGCACGAAAGATGTTTTGAAGAATGTTCACAATCCTGTTTTCCGTACAATAAAAGTGAGACTTTTATAGCCGTGTCTGATTAACACATCGGGGTTTTATGGAGCGACAGGAACATACTGCTGAACATCTCTCCTTGTTCCACAGAAATCGTTTAGGTCTGGAATGACGACATTGATTTAATGTTGATTTTGGTGGCTCTGTCTCTCACACTCAGTTGCTCTGAGGGAAAGGGGAGGTGGCAGCAGTGGCACTAGTGATGGAGAAGCCTGTAGGTGGCGCTGTAGAGCTATGGCTGGGCTGCAGGTCTTTGGGGATCCCACTATGGGAAGCCAGCTGGTGGCCGAAGGCTGCGCTAAACTGAGGGAGCTGTAGTTTAGGTTGAGCAGGGGCGAGCAGGTCGCGAGATGAGGGCGAGGACGAGGCGCATGCGGTTATCCCCGGCTGGGACAGAGCGGAGAGGGCAGCGGTGGGCTGCAGGATTGTGGACTGGGAGGTGGAGGGCGGGGTGGACAGCGAGGTCGAGAGGAGGTGTGCATCAGCAGTGAGGAGGTTACCGAACTGTGCCGGGTCTGTGAGCGAGAGAGGGAGGTTATTCCAGGAGGAGCGTGGAGGCCCTGGCGCGCCGCTCAAAGGCACCTCCAGCAGGAGTGGCGGCTCGGTTTGATAAGAGGCACCGTGTGGGGGTGAGATGTGATGTCTGTAGGGGGATGGCACGTGCTCGCTGGTGTAATGACTGCCCGGAGGGGAGGGACCCCGCGAAAACGTTCGTTCTGTTAGTCTGCCGGCGGGACTTGTAGGGGGCGCTGCGGCGCCGCTCTGCGTTGGCTGGGAAGAGGTGGATGTGGGAAAATGATGGTCTCTCGGGTCGTGGAGAAGATTCCCCTCTAGCTCTAAATTGGGGAAGGTTTCAGACGCCATGCGGCCGTTCAGAAGGTCTCCGATGCCTGTTGCTGTGACCCCTGATCCCGAGAACACCGCAGGGGTGAGTTCAGCCATCGAGGATAAACACAGGGAGTCGGGATACGAGGCCATCGCCTGCAGGGCTCTGACCAGCTCCTCTGCCTCTTCTGTAGTGGGCAACAATTCTCCATTCTTACCTGGATCCACAAAGAACATTCAGACGAGATGCACAACAACTGAACAAACAACTGTGATCTTTTGCAGAAGAAAATGTATTTTTCGTGCTCTTAGTCCCGTTGGGTGACTTTATGTCATTCCAAGGGTTTGGACTGGAATTACGTACCGAAATGCTAAATAAAAGTTCATCACAAAGCTAGAAAAGTAACAGGGCATCTCTCTCCACACAGTTTTACCATCTTTCACCTGAAGCATAATGGCGATGAAAAGTGAGTTTAATCTCGCGACACGTACCCTCGAAAAGATCGAAATCCTGAAGATCGTCAGGTAGTCTCGGTAGCACGTCTGAGAAATCCTCCTGGTTCAGCTCAAGATCGTTAGGAATGTCAGGCATTTCATTAGCGATGTCATCAGGAAGCTCGTCCGCGCTGAGCTCAGGGGTAGACGGACTTCTGCGAGAGCAACAGAGAAGCAAACACTGACTTTATCTTGGCAAAGACAGAAAGATACTCTACGCAAGAGCCAAAGCACGAGGTCTGTTAACTAAACTCGTTTAACTTCTCAGTGACAGAAAAGTGACCACAGACGTCAACACAACAGAGTGGGACGGGCACCTGACGTGGGCGTGGTGAGTGGGCAGTGTGAGTGAGTAGGGCATTGCCAGGTTGCCCTGCGGCACAGCTGGAGGAATGGGCTTTTGAGGCCTCCGCGGGCCCCGTCTCCTCTTCTTCTTGTGTTTCTTGGTCAGTGCGGGCGGTTTGGTCTTCTTACGCGGGCGGCGCTGCTGCTGACTGCGTCTGATACCGTCACCACGCAGGAAATTATCCTGTAACACGAACATTCACTTAACACTCGTACGGTTCAAAACAACTTTCTTATGCATGAAGGAAAGGTGTGGGTCTCTCACCATTTTCTTGGCATGCTCGTCACAAAGAGGCGTCTGGTGAGTGATGTCAAACACAGGAACAGAGCACTGCTGGCCATCAGCGAAGCGTGCCGTGCAACTGGAAAACAGCTGCTGAGAGCGATTCAGTAGGATATCTGCAGAAACATGCCGTCAAGAAAAATATCTGGACACACGTGACCACTGCATACTGAAGCGGCACAAATTGGATTCGTTTTTGACATTTAAAGAAGAGGTGTGTTTAATGTTATACCAGTGTTTCTTATGGCTTTCCTATACAGTTTTCTGGCAGGGTAACAAACATTTTGTAAATGAGTCAATCCGTCGTGTGAACAAATCAGACCAATGACTTATGAGAATGATTGTGTCGGTATAGATCTTTTTCATATATAATAAATGACATCCACCTCAGAGTATAAAATAAATGATTTCCAGCAATATTCTAGATGCTACGCAATGAGATGTTGTCCCATCATGCCACAGCTCTGACATGACCGTGCAAAGTTACATGACTTTGTTTGATGCACGTCTATGAATTTATTCAGTAAACACATTTCCCTTGTAGTTTATGTCAATCAGATTGTTTTTCAATTTAAAGGGACAGTTCAACCAAAAATAAAGATTATGTCATCGTGTTTACTCACCAAATCTGTATACATTTCTTTGTTCTGATGAACACAAAATAAGACATTTTTAAGAATGTAGGACAGCAAACAGTTCTGGGGCACTTTTGTCATTTTTCCTACTATGGGAGTCAATGGGGTCCAAGAACTGTTTGGTTACAAGCATTCCTCCAAATATCTTTCTCTGCGTTCAACCAAACAAAGACATTTCTAAAGGTTTGAAATGACTATTTTTGGGTGAACTATCACTTTAACTTTTAGTTTTTTGGTTCCATTTTAGATTTATCGTGTCCTCCAGCTGTGTTTATAAGACCGTCTCAAGGATACGCTGAAAACAGTGCTGTGAAAAGGGCAAAGCTATGTTTCTGCAGCTTTGACCCTTCGTGTTTCCCGTACACGCCGTCCTCTCATACGTCCGTGGTACTGCAGACCTGGAACTGAAGAACACGTATTCAGTAACACATCACGTCTAAACACACACAGCTGATGTTTAACGCACCAGAGTGACGTCTGCGAGCTCTTGTTGAGTCTGTGAACGAGCTGGGCAGTGCAGTCGGGGTCTTTGCTGGCGGCGTGGAGCAGAGCTTTCCGGAAGGCGTATCGGTATCTGCTGTGACGGGTGGCTGCCCGGTCCCGTCGGCACAGGTGTTTGTACCTCTCCTGCAGGTACGTGCACAACTGCGTCAGACGCGCTCGCCGGGACAGAGGTTTCTCATCTGAGGAGCTGAAGCACACATACGGATGACATCAGCGGGGGTTACGTCATGTGATCATTCGGTATGGTGCGGAACGGTTAAATCTCTTACCTGTAACCGAGACCTCCGTCATGTGACCTCCAGCCCCGAGGCAGCGAAGACACAATCTCCTCTGTCTCTTCATCATCTGTACTGTCCTCAGACCAGTCCAGCCCTAATCGGACACACAGGAGCACACGATCAGACAGAGAATCACTGGTCTGGTAAAACAGAGATGCGAGCGAGTCATACCGAGATGTGGGAACAGGTCTCCGTGTTCTCGCTGTCTCTGAGCGTACAGCTGCACGAGGTGTTGCAGTCTCAGCAGACAGACGGGAGGCGCTGTGAAGGCAGTGGGTCGCATGGCCACCGAGCAGCGCTGCGGGCCGTCCTGGGAGGCGGGGGGACGGGGCGAAGCAGCGGGGGCGGGTCTCCGGCCGAGCGGCTGGTTCTGAGTCCCCGCTGACGTGGAAGGTCCGCTCTGAGGTGGAGCCGGCTTGCATAGCAGAGTCTGCACTGGCCCGTGCTGGGCGTAGGGAGGCCGGTCGGTGTGTTGAAGCCTCGACGAGGGTTGAGGTGGAGGTAGAGGTGGAGGTAAAGGTGGTGGTGGAGGTGGTTGTGGTAGGTGCAGGGAGTTCGGAAGCGCGCAGGGTTCGGCGGCTGCGCTAAAGTGCTCGGAGGCTGGCGGATGGTGCTCACGGTCCCGGGCGCTCATCCTCGGGCTAATCACAGGTTTTCTTTTGCTGGAGATCCTTCTCCTCTCCGTCCGTGTCCTCCTCGTGGAAGGCGAAGGGGTCGAGGAAGTCGGAGTCGGAGAGGGGCAGGGAGGTGAGGCGGGAGCAGGGAGGAGACGGAGGGAGCCCGTTAGAGCCTCTCAGAGCCAGAGAGGGAACGGTGATGTTCAGAGCGACGGACTCCACTTGTGTTCGACCGCGTACCTCCTCCAGAGCGTCCTGCTTCTTCTTGCGTTCCTTCTTAGGGATGAAACCCAGAACCTGTAGGTGGCTGTTGCAGTATCTGCCGAAACCAAAGAACATGAGTCATCTGCGTTTACAGATACAGACACTTACATTTCCAAATGAATAACGAGAATTCAACACTCGAACGCGATCAACAAACAGCGGTGTAAATCAGATTTTCACCTGCGCTCCTCAGCTTTAGGGATGGGGTTAGTGCATCGCTGACTGTTGTACTTGGCCACATATTCACACTGTTTGAACGGAGCGGTTTTATCCTCCAGGACATGACGAATGCAGAAGGCGTATCCGTTCAATCTGCGCTGCTTGCAGAGCTTGGGGCTGTAGGAGCACAGCGGCTTGTTATCCACCTCTGAGAAATGGATGTGTTTACCTTCATACATCACGTGACGCGGGTCCCTGAGAACATCAGCTGATGACAGAGACAAACACAAACAAGACAGTTTCATGAAACTAGGCATGGGCCGGATACAGCTTTCAAGGTATACCGTGATTTGGAAACGGCAAACTAAAAGTTCTCTTATACCGTTCCAAAGGTATGAGCCGTTTTGTGCAGGAATCCATCAGGTTCTGTGCTGTATTTTGTTTATGCTTAATGAGCTGTTTGCTCATCTGCATTTAATGTATTTATGTATATGTATGGATGAATGCATGAACGTTTAATTACCGGAAATGCATTTAAAAACTAGAAAGATGTGCCATGCTTTTAAAATGTTTGGGAAGCACAATTTAACCTGACACACTGTTTATGTTTACTTCTGATGCATCTCATACTCATGACTGATCATAAAAACAGTATAACACAGTTAAGCCTGTGTGTTAGGTTCAATGTTTGAACTACACTGCACATCATGATCAGTTCATTGGCTCATAGGTTAACTACAGGATGTCAACACAAAAACCGATGACATCAGAGGAACCCAAAGCAAACATGTATGTGTGTGTGTATCTTACAGACTCCGAATGTAACCGACAGAAACCCTTTCAAAAACATTTAACTAGATCAATACAGTATACATTTTAATTTATTATTATTACATTTTATTAGACTAATATTTGTTTTACTTTTAAGTTTGTGTCGGCATTGCATTTCACACAAAAAGCGCATTCTGTATTGATGTGGGTTCATCACAGCATCAAATAAACAAACCTGTCATCAGACTGACATGTTCAAAAACTAACAAAAAATACTACATTTGATCAGAAATCACGTTATTGCGCTATAATAAAAGCACAACTTTATAATAAAACACTGTCAATGCGTGTTTGTTTAATTGGAGTGACAGGCTGTTAAAATCACACATTATTTTGGTATTTCACACGTTAGCTGCGATGCTAAAAACAAACCCAGGAAACACAAACAATGACGTTGTGCTGCTCTGGTATTTCGCCTACAACGATACAAATCAGCTTAATATATTTTTATAAGGCCATTATGACTGAAACGTTCTGATTGGATTGAACTGAACACAGGGGATTTATTAAAAAATTAATCGCAGTAAATATGGCTATATAAACAATGGCGGACGGGCCCGTTGAAACAGGCCATGATAGCGGAACCATGCAATCGATTATAAATAACTATTCGCCACTTAAATGTATTTGTGAATAAACAGCATGTAAACATATGTAATTTCGAGTTTTTTAATGAGAGAATATCAAAGAAAACATAACAAGTCTTTTATATAATTTCAAGCAAGTGTAAACATAGGCCTACTTTGACTGCTAAGCCCCGGTGTTCGAGTGAGGCGGCGGCGGCGACAGAGCGCTCAGATCACGGTCACGCTCATAATCGAGCCCCCGGATTCCGCTTACCTGCAGTGGGTTTAGCCTCTACGGCGTTTCACTCCGGGCAGACCGTTCAAACGCCCCAAAACATCAACTGCACGGAGCGTTCATCGGAATGCTACGTGATGGTATTCCTTGATGTGGTCGTGAACCGTTAAACCGATCACAAATGTGGTTTAATATTACGCTATCTTCTGCTCTCATTTAGCAGATCTGCGGGGGTTTAGAGTTCAGTGCTCGGCAGACTCACAGCACCACTACCGGCACCGCGGGGACATGACAACCGTTCCACTACCATAATAAACTACATAGAGAGCATATACAGAAGAACATCAAACACTCATGAAAGAGAACATCACCACCATAATAAACTCCATCAAAACCATACATTCATGACCACATAGGCCTACTTCAGCTCTCGTACCATAGCTAACAGAACAACACACAAAAACACACAATAAGCTGTCTGACTGAACCTCAATACATAGCCCTGTTGAAAAGAACAGCATATGCTGGTTTGGTATGTTTTGATGCTGGCTTGTTGGTTTGTGCTGGTTTAAAGGGGTCATGTGCTGGTCCTTAGCTGGTTTAAGCTGGTAAACCAGCATCAAAACATACCTAACCCAGCATATGCAGGTTTTTCAACAGGGACCTTTTTCATTTATAATTTACAACCTCATACTTTTCCCCAGATTCTTCTTTTCCATCTTAACTTGCTCCCCAGAACAGGAATCACAATGTATTGCTTATTTTCATTGTGTACATTTAGTCATTTAGCAGGAATTTACATGAACATACTGTTTAAAACATTATATTGGAGAGTTTTCTCTGTAATAGTGCCCTGCAAACACTCTCAGAAGCTCATCCAGCAAAACTGAAACACATTTTAGAGGCTGATAGAGATATGTGTTTAAAACAAACGTTTAAAGGCACAATACAGTATGTAAGATTTTTGCATTTAATTTGTCCAAATTTGCTGTTTTTCAAGAAGTGTATCGTTTTCAACGATTACATACTTTGTTGTCAAAGTTACAAGCACTTTTTACTACTTATTGGTTAAATATTAGCGAAATCAGATGACATACATAAAGGGTGACACATTTTTTTGGGATAAAACAATAAAAATAACAAGATATGGAGATGAGGCTTCAGAAGGACAGCAGCAATATATTTTTTTCACATGTGTACTCACATTAACCCAAATGTTTGCATTGTTTAAAATCTGCACGAGGTAAAGACCTGCAACCTTTTTTTTTTCCCTTCCGTTCCTACTGTCAGGACCATCTTCGGTCACTCAGCACTAGCCCTCCACAATGTGCTCGTCTGGCTGCAGGGCTCTGGAACTGCCAGTCATCTGTCAACAAGGCAGACTTTATCCCGGCCTTCGCCAGTCCATCTAATCTCAATGTTCTGGCACTGACTGAAACATGGATCTGTTACTCCACAGGCCCTCTCCAGTACTTCAACTTCACCCTCACTCATCGTCCTTCTGGTCCCCGTGTAACACCCCTCGTGATTTCACTTCACTGGCTGCCGGTTTCCGCCAGCATCAACTTTAAATCTCTGACACTGGCCTTCAGAACGGTAACGGCAATTTTGCTCCTTTACCTTAACTCACTGCTCCAGGTCTACGGCCCCATTGAGACACCTGGTGGTTCCATCACAGCGAGGCACCAAATCGCTTGACTCAACCTTCACTCATTCGGTTCCCCTTTGGTGGGACGAACAGCAGCCTCCACCCGAACTACAGCATCCTTCACACCTGTTCCGCATTTATTTGACTAACCAATATCTGTCTATATCTTGTGTCTAATAAGAAATTCTCTCCCTTGCTTACTCCGGCTTTAATCCTCCAGTAGCATGGCCTTGTAAACCGACGCTACTATAGCGTGTTGACAAATGTTATAGGCTCTCCTACTTGTAAGTCGATTTGGATAAAAGCGTCTGCCAACTGAATACATGTAAATGTATAAATGATGTCAAAAGTGCCCCAGAACTGTTTGCTTTCCTACATTATTCAAAATATATTCTTTTGTATTCAACAGAACAAAGAAACGTATAAAGCATTTGTTTTCTTCTATGGTAGGCCAAGAACTGTTTGGAAGAAGCATTCATCAGAACAAATACATTTATACAGATTTTGGAACAACTTGAGGGTGAGAAAACGGTGACAGAATTTTAATTTTTGGGTGAACCTTTGAGACACTAGTTCTGGGAAAAATAATATTCGTCATTTTTTATGATCCATTTGAATGAATATTTGGAAATGGCATGCAATAAAATATTTAGCCAGGTCTGCACCTTGACCTCTTTGTTTATCTTCTTTCGTAAGTTATCAAATGTTTTCCCGCACTGCTCATCACGCAGAAAGTCCCACTAACCTCTCAAGAACAACATGGTGCTTTGGATGTAAAATGTGTGTGTCAC
This sequence comes from Triplophysa siluroides, assembly GCA_006030095.1. Taxonomy (NCBI): domain Eukaryota; kingdom Metazoa; phylum Chordata; class Actinopteri; order Cypriniformes; family Nemacheilidae; genus Triplophysa; species Triplophysa siluroides. The sequence goes on along the minus strand of VCII01000094.1, from coordinate 3,303,689 downwards.
AGCTGCTCGCTGGTGTCATTGCAGCTTGCGTTTGTCCACAGCAGGGTGGATTGTTTCTTATGGCCCTCAGTCCTGGAGTAAAGCCCACATCCAGCGCCTGACTGAGCACAATTAATCCATTTACAAACCACGCTGATTTAAACCAAAGCAAAGTAAATCTAACCTACTTTAAAATATGAAAGAGGTTTCTTTCCCACACTTTCTTCTATATTAAATAATCTGTAAAAGACTAAAGGATCTGTGCATGTGGCCTAAACAGAAACACAGGCCAAAACCAACACACGCCAGAGCTGTACTGAAGATCCTTTCACATAACAGACGAGGCAAGAACTCTCTGAAGTCAACAAACAAATTCACAACCCACTTTATTTTCATAACTGTGTCTAAAACCCTATATTTAACCCTATATTTAACTGAAAGAGGCATATAACAAAATGTAGCTTTCAGTTATGGTTACTGATTAACATTATTTAAATGAACATTTTGAGTCAGTCAATTACAACAAACCTTTTAACTCAAAAAGAACTCACCCTATTAAACACCTGTGACAGATGTGATTTATTGATTGATGTTTTTATGTTGATAAGTGAGGTTTTCACACATAAATAAACTAAAAATCTCTGTGTTTTGTTCATCTATCTTTAACTACAGTCACGCTTCTTGTAAACGTGGCTTTGTAGACTGCAGATATTGACAAAATGTCAAATGCTCTCTCATGTGTAAGCCTCTTAGGATAAAAGCATCTGGCTAAATGATTTCTAACTGTTTGCTTACACAAGAGATCATAGCAGAGTCCGGGCCAAGGGTGGAGATTTTTCTTGGGCCCCTCTGAAAATATCCAGCTGACAATTAAAATAATTAAACTTTAAATACTTATTAACAACTTACTAAATACTTATTTGTATGAACTATTAAATAATGTTCTGTCAATTTAATCATAGAAAAATGTCAAAATGATGCATGCTACACTGTAAAAAATGACTTGACTCAATGCACAGCTTTTTTGAGTTGACTCAACTTTTGGCCAAGTATTTCACTTAACTCAATTAACGTGTAATGTCACATGACTGTTAATTGATAAAAATAGTTGAACCAACTTAAAATAAGTATGCAACAATTACATTTCTGAGTTCACTCAACTATGGACTTAGTTGATCCAACTTAAAAGATCATGTTTTGTATAACGTTAATATATAATTGTTCTATTGATATATAAACAATCTATTTAATAGATATATTATTTACACACCTATTTAAGTATCTGCTTAAGCTGTTTGTGTTTCAAATATTTTGGTAGTGACCTCACTGCGTCATTTACTTCAGACCTCAACACTCAATCATGGTAACAATCATCAAACATCATTTAACATCATATAGTTAAAAAGGAACTCTAAATACTAAAGGTAACTTACAATGACATCAAAAAGAAAACATAAAGCCAGCAAACACTAAAATAACAATCATTTTAATCATTTTAACAGGCGAATAAAAAATTCTGCAATGCATGCTGGGAACTTTCAAACACTAGAATTGTTTTTTGAGATAACACAGTTTGGCAAGTTGGTCAAACTTCTTGACGCGCTTTGGACAATCACTTAGATATCTAAGTACAGTCAACAAAATAATCTTTGTTGGTTCCACATTTACACAAATTTTGATCAGCATACTCAAAATAATACATTCTTCTTCTTCTACTAAAAAACATTGTCAATTTACTTTATTTCCTTTGTTGGGAGAACAATTTGAAGTTGTATTTTTTACAGTGAATGAACTTTGATTATATATCTGCCCGACCAGAATATGTAATCGCTGGCTCAGTGAAGTGACCTACTGTAGTTCAGGCCTGGATCAGAGTCATGGTGTGACGGTAAAGGCCAGTAGATGGCCACCTGTTGTGTAACAAAAAAGCAACAGTGGGAGAACATGTTGGACATTTTCATTTTTTATCCAAATTGAAATGAGCTTTACTCCCCAAACTTTCTTTTATTTGACAGTTTTTGCAGTAATGCCACATTGTGCTACAGTCAGTTATTCCAGAGTCTTCATGTTTCACAATGATGTTGCTAAAAATCATTAAGGCTTTAAGACAGCAAAACGCTACATTTAAAATATGTCCAATCTAAATTAACATTTAACAAATTGACATTTGGTGACAAAAGTAAAAAAATCATGGCTTAAATTATGTTACACCATCAGTGTTCTTTGTAGTTGTTGTGTTTATTCTAAACGTTAGCACATGCTGCATTTGGATATTTACTGTACACTGTAAAACTTTGCTGTAGTTTTGCATTTATTCTTACTAGAAAACAAATCAAAAATGCTCAGGAAGAATGTCATTTTTTGCAGTGTAATGCCAGTAGTGAGACCAGTTTCTTCTTGCTCATTTTGAATATCAAAAGTCAAAGTGTTTTAAGTTTGATTAAAGTAAAGTTTAACTCAAATTAAAAACAGCACTAACCAGAAATCAAAATTACAGAAACGTTTTACAGTGTAGTTTACCCAACTATAGACCACTTTGGCAAGTGTTAACAACGCTGGTGCCGAAGAGATAGTGATTTTATATTTTTAACACTACACAAATGTTTGAACAGTCGTGTTTGAGTTCGTATCACTGCCTCCTGTGCTGCACATCATTGATTCACATCAAGAATATGTCACCAAGACTTCTTTAGAAACACTTCAGACTTCTTTAGAACAAAGAGATCAAAGTGTGTGTGTGTGTGTGTGTGTGTGTGTGTGTGTGTGTGACTGCAGCGGGTTGTCCAGAGTCAGGAGGTGTGTGTGTGAGGTTTAGAGGTGAGTGCTCCTACAGGCCAAATGTCAATCACATTCCCAGACACATGCACATATTTACCACAAATTCCTGATAAAACTGAACACAATTTAACACACAAAAACGTCACTTTACATTTACTGATGAGTGATGTGATCATTACACGTCGTTTCTGTTGTTTGTGTGTTTTGCTATAAAGGCCTACAGTGTTTACATGTGATGAATCTCTGTAGTACAGATGATCATTGTTCTATCTGTTTCATTTGTTTGACACATCGGTTTGAATGTGACGTGTCACGGCTGTTGTGAGGAGGGGTCGGATGTTTTGGTTCTCTGCTGCTTCGACCTTCAAACCCTGCCAGAAATAAGGTGCCATTAACAGACGCTTTATGAATCAGAGACCAGTGTCTGTCATTTGAAACATTACAAGTTCAAGAAAGAATGTGTTTAGACATAAACCTAATAACAAAGAAGTAACCCTTTCGTGTCATGATTTTGTGTGTGTCTGTGTGTGTAAACAAGACTTGATGGAGATTTTTAGATGTCCACGTAGGCATGTGTTTTGCAGATTTAGCTCTCGTGTAGAGACCTCTATTTTTATTAAAATAATCATTCTTGACGTGCACATATACTGGTAGATAAAAACATTTCCATTTTGTCCCATGCAATGCATTAAACCAGGGCATTGAGAGCAGTGTTGGGTGTAACTAGTAACTAAGTAATTAGTTACTGTAATTTAATTCCTTTTCCTTTGAAAAAGTCAAGTAAGGGATTGCTCTTATTTTTCTGTTATTTATTTACAGTTACTTTTGATGTCATTAAACTAAACACTTTGTGTAATATATGTGTGTGCAATAGTGGAATTGAAATGAAAATTCTAACTTAAAAATCCGCGCTTTAATATATAATTCTCACATTTGTAATACTTTGGTCAGTTATTTTATGTAGTTTTCCATTATTTATTTGAATGAATCTTTTAATTAATTCAAATAAATAATATAAACTACATAAAGTAGTATTATTAGCCGTTTCATGTCTGTCCTTGCGTGACTGAACTCATCACGGTCGATATAGGATATAAAAAGTAATTTGTAATTAAATACTTTTTGGAGAGAGTAATTTGTACAGTCATCTAATTACACTTTTAAATATGTAATTAGTAACTAGTAATTCATTACTTTGCCCAACTTTGAGTAACTTGCCCAACACTGATTGAGAGCGAATACTGTAAAAATATGCCATCATTTTTGCTGCTACTATCAGTGTGTCTCGAAACAAACAGAGAATTAATTTAACCAGCTTCAGACTTCAGTTACTGCATATTCACATGTTGATCTTTGTTCACAACATCTCTCCGCCGCAGGGATCGTACAGGACATGCAGATCACACAAATATTGTGTTGTGAAGAAAGTCTCCTCATGTGAGAGGAATGTAAACGCAACAGGAATGACGCAACAGCAATGCCTCCATCACGGTGTTTCCATCAACAATCACACGATACACAGAACTGACAGCAGATCCAAACAACAACAAAACACAAGGGAATGAATATCAAACAGCAGATTAAATTTCTTCAGGTCAACACAGGCCGTAATGGAAAAGGTGGTCTGAATGCATGTTTGGTTTATAAATACATGTTTGTTTTTTCCAACAATGCACTGTCATAGAGTAGACCTATAAACTGTTTTACTGGCATTTCTTATTGAAAAGTCATCAAATATCCTAGAACACTGACATCTTGTGGCTTTGTAATAGCATGTAGTGGCTTTTTTAAACTTATATATTTTTATTCTCAAATCAATGTCAAGAAACAGCAGCTTTCCTTTGTAATAACTTGCACTGTTCATATATCTTGTACACTCTGTATCATCTCATGATAAGAAATGAAATGGTCATGCAGGAAATCCTCCCGCAGAGATAAACAGTGATTTAAGCAACACTTTAATAATGCCCTCATGAAATCAGAAACCAGTACCAGTTGTTGGGATCGCTGGAGTCTCCCGCACACCCACAGCGGAGCCTCAATCGCACTGGACAATCAGAGAACCTTCAGGGTGGGGCCACAAAAACAGAACTACAAGTAGACTGGAACAAAACTACAGTTAAAAATGGCTGACACAACAGGCAGAATACAGAATATAAACAAGTGTTGTATAATTGAAAGTGTAAACTTCAGACTAGCCAGCAGGGTAAGAGGCATCCACTGATTTTCGAACTGAATTTACAAAGCATCAATAACACTTGAGTCATGACGATTTTAGAAAAAGAAAGGAAACCAGAACTTGGAGGCAACAGTAATTCGTAAGAGACTATCCAAAATTTTAACAGACGCTTACAAGAGATTGCAGATGTGCCTTCTGTAAACATGACCTGTGTACTTATATTCACTTATTTTTTTCTAGAAGATAAAGGTATTTAGATACTAAAGCCAAAATAAAGAATGTCATTGCCTTAGACACAGAAATACCAAAACAAGTGTATATCTGCAAACAAATGATGCTATCGTGGATGTGTTCTGAGAAGTAGCATCATGTCTGTTTGCCGTTCATCTATAAGCAGCTGGTGTCAGGGAGGATGTGCGGCGTGACATCAGTTGCTGTTCCTGTTCCACATTCTCACAGGTGTCCTTCAATACATGTTACAGACAACCAGGATGTTCCACAAATCATTTTTCTTCTTTTTGGAAACTTTATTTGTATTTACAACCTACTAAGCAAATTTCACTTAAAGGTCTACTTGTGCGTTTTTATATGAAATAAAATCACTCTTCCATGTGATTGCACTTTACTTTACTGCCTTCGATAAACAATTAAAAACAGTGAATCCATGAAGCAGGTGCTGTGAATTCTTGTGTTCTTCATGAACCGGCGGGAGTAGATCTAAAACACTACACGTCTCTCCTTTTTATTTAGAAATGTCTTTACTGCACTGAAAAAAAAATCCTGTAAACAAAATGGATAAAGTACTGACAGGAAATGACCAGTACACTTGGCATTATTTCAAGGACATTTCCGTTAAAGCTAAAATGCAATTTAATATGGTACAAAATGTAAAATACAGGTAAAACAACTGTAAAAATGAATACATATTAATACAGTATACTGTGTCCTATTTTTACAGATTTCTTTAAAGAGTGTAAGTGAGGGATAATGTCCAGCCAGCCGAATAAACCCAGATGTTTTTACTTTTCTTTACCCCCGCTTTTTTACTAAATGAATGGAATCGAATTACTGATTTGAACATTTTAATTAGCTCATTTGTAAAAAAAAGGCAAGATTCAAATATAATCTCATAAACAGTAAATTATTAATTAGACATGTTTCTAGATAAATTATGTGTAATATTCAACTGCACTGGTCAATATTAGGCATGGGCCGAATATCAGTTTCAAGATATGCCGAGGTTTATAAGAGTCAAGGTTTCAAAACCACTAAAATCTTCTGTGATACCGTCTCTAAAGTATGAGCTGTGTTTACACAAAAATACATCATTAAGTCATGTCATGCAATGTTTGACAAAAATATTTATTTTGAAAGAGTATTATAATTTTAAGGGTTTATTTTTATATCCCATATTATATATATGTTCTATGAATGTAGGTTGAAAATAAAATGTATTTGTGCCCAGTTGAGAAGTTGTTGTTTGTATAAGCAGACATTTGAAAATAACACATTTTACTGTCGCAATTGCAATACCGTGAAACCATGACACTTTTGCTAAAGGTTATCGTACCATCAAAATATCATACCCGCACATTTTGTAAGATGACTCATAGTACCTGCATGACCCTAGAGTTGAGCGGTTGTTATCAGGGAGTAGCTGACCTTGAAAAATGTTAAAGGGATACTTCACCCAAAAACGAAAATTGTGTCATGAATTACATGAGACTGAAACATAACATGTGAAAATGTCAAATGAGACTTGATTGGTGGAGAAGAAAGCAGTAGGGGTATAAAATGGTACGTTCCACTCTCTGCAGACTGAGTATCAGTATTTTTTCTACTATGGCAGTGAATGGTGTCCCAGAAATGTCAACCGAACAAAGACATTTATTCAGGTTTGAAACAACTTGAGGGTGAGTAAATGATGACAGATTTTTGGTTAAAGTATCCCTTTAAAATATCGATATTTTTGCTTGGTAAATCATATAGAATGTGGAAAGAATGTGAGCAGTCTGAAGTTTTTCAATGTTCAATGCCAAGATCATGGAACTTCTCAGAGTATTATAAGAATGTTTACTGTGAATGTGAAATGGTTGAATTGTAAGAAATTCGCAAGACAATTTAAAACAAGGTTTATTAATTCCATATATATATAGAGAGAGAGAGAGAGAGAGAGAGAGAGAGATGTATGTCAAAATATGTAAAATAAACTTTTGTTAAAAAATAAAGTTCTTTGAAGCAAAGCTGGAATACATCGCTTGTCTGATTTTCAGAAATACTTATAACATATATGGATATTCCCTTCAGGATAATCGATATACCCTATTTTTAATGGTAAAACATGTCATATCATAAAGCCTGCGTTTCCCATTTCTTTCAGCCCAGCTGGAGCTCTAGAACTCCTCTTGAGTCCATGGTGAGAGTTTGTCAGACAGAAGAGTTTGCGGTGGGTTCTTCATGAGAACCGCTGCCCAGCACTGAATCCACCTCCGTAGCGGACACAGACTGACTCAGTTCTCTCAGCGAGCTCTTTGTGAAGTTCAGACACGACCTCCTCACCAGTTTTCGAACTTTCTTGGTTAGCAGCACGTAAAGGATGGGGTTCACGCAACTGTTGAAGAAAGCCAAGCTGGTGGCCAGAGGAAAGCCCACCATAATAACCGAGTGAAGGTAGGTGGTGTGGTGCATGCTCAGCTCCATCAGGCTGAAAGTGTGAAACGGGACCCAACAGATGAAAAAGGCGAGAATGACGGCAGAGACGGTTCTGGTGAAACTGGAGAAACGCACCGAATTCGACCCACGCATCTTCCGGGCCAGCAGCACTCCGCTGACGGTGATGGTGGCGAACGGAAGAAGGAAACCCACCAACGTCCTCAACGACACCATGGCGATGTGTCTTACTTTCACCATGTGCCCGCTCTCGCCGTGAAAATTATTAAAACACACCACTTTGCCATTATGCTGGATCGTATCCCGGAATATCAGCGTGGGAGAGCTCAAGCCGCACGACGCTATCCAAATCATCACGCACACGCACCAGGCCCGGCGGACGGTGCGGAACTTTTGCGACCATGTCAGGTGGACCATTGAGATGTAGCGATCCAAGCTGAGGACGGTGAGAAAAAGCACGCTGGCGTACATGTTCATGGTGCAGACGAAGGAGTTCAGCTTGCACATGGTCGTCCCGAAGAGCCAGTGGAAATCCCGCAGCACGTAGTCGATGGAGAACGGCAGGAAAAGCACGAACACGAAGTCGGCCACGGCCAGATTCTGCAGCCAGACGCTGTTGATGGTTCTTATGCTTTTGATGGCGGTCACCCAGATCACCGCGCCGTTCCCGATGATGCCCAGCGTGAAGGCCAGACTGTAGATGATGACCGATATGATGTGAAGAGCTTCTTGCTGATTGTACCCTCCTGCCTTGGACTCCTCCACATATCCATATTCCATGTACTCGTACGTGCCGTTTTCATAATCCATGTCTTCTTCAGTCATCATCCTGTCGAGAAAGAAATATCATTAATCTGATCTTTTCTCAAGATGCCAATTGGATCAAATGGAGAGCGGGTGGAGACTTTGGCTTAAACGCGTGTCATTTCTGCACAACTGGCACCAGGAAAGAGAATTTCTGTTTCCAAACAAACACACATTCATTTAGGGAAAGTCTTCAAGAAACCATTTCTAGCAACTTAAGCCAAGACACAAGTTCAAGATGAACATGTCAATACAAAATTGTACTATATGTGAGACGAATTTATATAGAATTCATTTGTAAAGATAAAACGGCACCGGCCAAGATGACCTGAAGTACCCGAGCGGTGTGTTATCAGTTTTTTAGAGGTTGTTCTCTGAGAAACGGAGGCAAAGTTGATACTTCAACGATACATAAGATCTGAAACAAGTCACGTGAGCTATGAAAGCATGGCCCCGGAAATGACATAAAGCTAAACAGACACACATGTTGGCATATGAAAGTTTGTAACAACCATACGTTTTCTGAAGAGACCCAAATCAACCCCAGATTGTGTCCAAGTCCAAGATGGATTACCTGACAGCGTGGTGCTCGCAGACTTCAGCTCAACTGAAAAATGTGTAAAATTCAGCTGCAATGTTTCTTCTCCAGGAGAATCAGGAAAAGATCTAGAGAGAGAGAGAGAGAGGGTGGGGGGGTGGTGAAGAAAAGCAGGAATGAATGGAAAGGATGTGAACTGGGCCCAGCCCTAACACACCACACACACTTCTGTCTTTTCGTGGAGCGATTGGTGTGTTTTTGTTTGCCTGTGGTCAGTGTGTGTGCTCCAGAAAGCTTTTTGTGATTCAGTTCTGTCACGAACTCAAAGGAATGCCGGATCTTTCCATGTGTGCTTCCAAACTGATTTATGATCCTAATGAGAAATGAAGATGGTCATGTGTCACTGCTCCCCCTCCTGGACACGTGACGTGTTAAGTATTGTGACTATGTTCATTTTTGGTAACTTGGATCAGTTACAAAACTGTCACCGCATGCAAAACAAACTGACGTCTGCGTCTTTTCTTCTGTGATTAAACATGTCTTAAAATGTTAGAATTTTAGGAGGCTGAGAGAAAGTAAACACATGAGCAAAACTTATTGAGTCAAGAGACAGAAGAATGACTGTAAGCCAAAAACACCCAAATATGAATAACTGATGAAACTCTAATCAGTGTTTACTTCATTCCAATTTATTAGCTTAATACTTTTATGTTTTTCTTGTTTAGGCTATTAGGGGAATACTTATATTCCCTGTTGCTCCAGTTTGCAAGAGAATGGATTGAAGCAGAGCAATGTGGTGATAGTTCAATATGGTCATAGCCTACTTTTTATTTTAGGGGCTACAAAAACCTATACAAGAACACTCTCTATATAAAACACTCTCTCTTTGGTAAATTCAGTCAGTAAATAATTTATTTGGCGCTTTTACAATGTGAAAATATGTTAACACGGAGGAAAAAGAGTAACGGAATACAATCTAAAAGGAGAAAAATGTTTGTGCTGCTCCTTAAAGTCCTCCAGAAACAGAACAGCAGAAATAACAAATGGTTCTTTGTTTTAGGAACTGTGAGAGTCTGTCAAGATGCCGGACAGAACGCGATGAATACTAACACTAACAACACAATTAAAAGGGTTTATAAATGCACAACAGGTCATTTTAAACAATGAGACAAACAGAGATGAAACAAGAGTCATACCTTGTTTGTGTGCTGGTGAGGTTGGAAGCTCCAAATGTTGAGTCTAATGTTTCTCCCACAGATGTGACAAAGTTGTTATAAGCCGTTTATAAGCCGCTCATATAACACTTCACACTCTCACAAACCCTCACAGACTGACGCCGTGTGTGAATGAAGCCGATGATACATACAAAAGAGACGACTTCAGACTCTCTCTCTCTCTCTCTCTATCTCTCTCTCTCTCTCTCTCTCTCCCTCTCCTCTCTCTCTCTCTCTCTCTCTCTCTCTCTCTCCTCTCTCCCTCTCTCTCTCTCTCTCTCTCTCTCTCCTCTCTCTCTCTCTCTCTCTCTCTCTCTCTCCCCTCTCCCTCTCTCTCTCTCTCTTCTCTGTACTGTACTGAAAAGACCTGATTTCCTCCAAAAGATTAACTTCTTTACATCTACTATTCTTGATCTGATTCTGATCTCTATGCTTCTAGTACTCTGGTTACTTGTTAGCATTTTGTTCTGGGCAGTCACTGCCCTCTTCGGCAGTTTAACAACACATTTACAGGTACACAGTGTGTATACAATTGTTTACATATGATATACACAAATGATTACTTAGGAATCCTACAAATATGCTTGTACATACATACCTTATAATACACCTACAACCATTTTTCAAAAGCACAGTACGTGAAAGCAAAGACCGACACCAAACAAAGGAAACACCAGGGCTAAGATACACAGGGATATCAAGGAAACAAGAAACACCTGGGGAAACAAATGAACACAAAAAACTGCAAAACACTACAAACTTGGTACGCAAAAAGTCCAAAATTACGGAGGAACACAGAAGAGATCATAACAGAGCCCTCCCTTAAGACAGCTTCCAGACACTCACCATAGTTCAGGAGGGTGGTATAACTGAGGCGGAACAGGGGGCGGGACGTAGGGCCATGACCGTGTAGGGGAAGAGGGCTAGGACTGTGGTGCAGAGGCAGACCTGGGTCGTGGTCAGGCGGCCAGGGAGGCGCAGGCTGGTCAGGAGGCCATGGAGGTGCAGGCTGAGCTGGATGACATGGAGGCGCCGGTAGTGCTGTAAGCCTGGGCGAGGCAGGCAGTGCTGGAATCAAGGGTGTGGCAGGCAGGGCGGGACGACAGGGCAGCGCAGGGAGAGCTAAAGGACTGGAAGCTTGGGCGTGGTAATTGTCTTGCCCGCGTCCCCTGGAGTGCAGAGCAATGCACACCCAGACACACAGAAGAGCAGCAGCCATCACCGTCAGAGCAGACTCCAAGGGGAGAACCTCTGGAACCGACACCACCGGACTTGGGACCTTGGGAATACCAGCCACCTGCACAGATGCCAAAGGAGTATCTTCCAGGTTAGCAACCAGCCGCCTGTGCCTTGACACCATCATGCTGGCATCTTGCGAGCGGGCTCTGGACTGGCGGCCATCTTGCGAGCGGGTTCTGGACTGGCGGCCATCTTGCGAGTGGGTTCTGGACTGGCGGTCATCTTGCAGCGGGCTCTGGACTGGCGGTCATCTTGCAGCGGGTTCTGGACTGGCGGCCATCTTGCAGCGGGTTCTGGACTGGCGGCCATCTTGCAGCGGGTTCTGGACTGGCGGCCATCTTGCGAGCGGGTTCTGGACTGGCGGCCATCTTGCGAGCGGGGTTCTGGACTGGCGGTCATCTTGCAGCGGGCTCTGGACTGGCGGTCATCTTGCAGCGGGGCTGACTGGCGGTCATCTTGCAGCGGGTTCTGGACTGGCGGCCATCTTGCGCGGGTTCTGGGCGGCCATCTTGCGAGCCTGGACTGGCGCCATCTTGCGAGCGGGGACTGGCGGTCATCTTGCAGCGGCCTCTGGACTGGCGGCCATCTTGCAGCGGCTCTGGACTGGCGTCATCTTGCACTGGACTGGCGGCCATCTTGCGAGCGGGTTCTGGACTGGCGGCCATCTTGCAGCGGTTCCGGACTGGCGTCATCTTGCAGCGGGTTCCGGACTGGCGGCCATCTTGCAGCGGGCTCTGGACTGGCGGTCATCTTGCAGCGGGTTCCGGACTGGCGGTCATCTTGCAGCGGGTTCCGGACTGGCGTCATCTTGCCCGGGTTCGGACTGGGCTTGCGAGCAGGTTCTGGACTGGCGGCCATCTTGCAGCGGGCTCTGGACTGGCGGCCATCTTGCGAGCAGGTTCTGGACTGGCGGCCATCTTGCATCCGACTGGCGGTCATCTTGCGACCGGGTTCTGGACTGGCGGCCATCTTGCAGCGGGTTCCGGACTGGCGGCCATCTTGCAGCGGGCTCTGGACTGGCGGTCATCTTGCAGCGGGTTCGGACTGGCGGGGCAGCGGGCTCTGGACTGGCGGCCATCTTGCGAGCAGGTTCTGGACTGGCGGCTTGCAGTTCTTGTTCTGGGCGGTGCACTGGACTGGCGGCCATCTTGCGAGCAGGTTCTGGACTGGCGGCCATCTTGGGGACTGGCGTCATCTTGCGACCGGGTTCTGGATGCAGCGGGTTCTGGCGGCCATCTTGCAAATCTTGCATCTGGCATCTGGACTGCCATCTTGCGAGCAGCCATCTGCAGCGGGCTCTTGACGGTCCACTGCAAACTCTGGGCCATCACCTCCCCCCCAAAAAATATTAGAGGCGATCTCCTCCTGAACCTTGCCCACGTTGAGAGTGGAACCAGAGCTCAGAAGAGTGTAATCCATAAATTCGACTAGCGACCCTTGAGGACCATTACGGATGAGGTGTTCTTCAAGTGGTTGGTTTAATCCATAACAGTCAAAATCTATGAGGGCGAAGGCAAATTAACACAAAAAACTACAAAAGACTACAAACATGGCGCAAACAGAAAGTTACCTAAAAGTCCAAAATAACAGGGGAACACAGAACAGATCATAATAGTAAGAGACAAAATTAAAAAACAAAACAAAATAAGGCCATAAAATGGACTATAAAACTAAACAGTAGACGGTGGTTCCCCAGACAGGGATAAGATCAGGACTGGGTCTTAGTTGAATCAGGACATTTAAGTAGATTTTACAAACACGCCTTAAAAAACAACATCACTTGTGTGCATTTTGAGACAAAACGACTGCACTGACTAGTCTAGAACTACTCTTAAATGCTGTATGGGGAACCACCCCTAGACATCTGAGCATGTAAACTCACAAAAAGAGAGATTTCAGCCAAAACAGCACAGATTGTCTGTATCAAGATAAAAATCAGACAGGTCCAGAATATCCGCGTGCAATACAAAAAGAAAGCCTATCTCTTTATTTTATTTATGTAAACACAGATTAAGAGCGGAGCGTCGCTGTTAAGTACATCGTGTAATCAGAGAGAAGTGCAGATCACAGTCACTGCTGGTTAAAGAGATGCTAAAGATGACTAGTGCTGTGACCTTCTATTGTAAATCACACGTTGTGTCTGAATGACCTGTGCTTTGCCAGAAGCATTTGAGAGGGTGTGATGTAAACACTGTAGCCTGGCCGTGAATCTGCTGTGAGCAGAAAACAAGCTGTTCTCTGGAGATAAAGAGGCCAGCAGACAGTCACGTGAACAGGAAAGGATTGTTGAAGGGTCGTAGTTCAATGCCGTGGGGTGGGTAATGTAGAGCAGACACCAGTACCTTCCTTAAAGGTCTTCAGGGATTTATCGATGTTACAGGATATCCTGGAATTTCAGAATGTCGGGGACAGACATGTAGGGCACAGCACCATTCAACTACACATCATGGAACATATTATAAGCGTGCTACACAATTCGCTTTTAGGATTTGTATTCATCTCTTGGTTTAATCCGTGTGGTTTATATTATTTTAAGACTGTATATGCAGTTCTGGACCTGTATCACAGAACATCCCAGCTTAGAATCGTATCTGTCCGAGCAGCAGTGAGATTTCAGTAAGAATCCCATCTGCAACATTCAACAACATTCAACACAACTAATATTGAATTAGAAATGTATTTTAAAGCAGTAATAACCACATATAATAGTATATAATAATGTACAGTATATTATGATTTATAATGGTCGTAGGAATTACATTTTAAAAGGATGTGAGACTTGATGGATGAGATATGTAAACTGTCAAATGTTATACTGTAAAAATCGTATAACATTGCATGTGTCCTTTATGTGCATATATTTGATAAAGTATACTGTCATTTTGATATTCTATGGACCTTTTATGCATAAGGTATATTTCAGTGTTATACATACCTTATGATAGAGCTTTACCTTATATATACTTTATGTACTCTCTCTCTCTCTCTTTATATATATATATTTACATATTTATATATACAGTATACATACATACATTTCATAAATATATATATATATTTAATATATAAGACGTATATCATCCATATGTCGTAGAATGCTTTTGAATATCGTGTGCAGAAAGCAGCTGGCAGTGTGGGATGTGAGGACAGCAAGCCGCATGCACGACACCTGCGCGCTCGCATCATCAGGAGCGCGCTCGCGGAGCGCCACCGCCTTCACGCGCCGCAGCATCAGGACCATCAAGGACAACAATGAACGCATCCACGCGTTAATCTCGCGCTATTCCAGACACCAGCTATGAATCATGTATGTGATATTAGTCTCAAGTGTGCTGTGCGTCTTCGCGTCCTGCGTCGAGCCGTCAGCCGGTGAGTACTTAACCTTCACACCATCACTTTCTAGCCAACTTAAACAGTCTTCCACTGCATACCGTGGTTTTCGTACCGAGTTTTAGAGCGGGATGTAATGTGCGTTGTTCGGTGTCCCGTGCGGGATGTCTTGATTGACTGGAGTTTTACTGCAAGGACATCGGGAGTGCGTGCTTGCGCTGCGCAAAGTGTCCTGAGACACACACACCGCACTGTGCTGAAGTCTCGTCTTCACATGTGCATGGCGACGTAGCTCAAATATCCCATCGACTGAGGTGCACGTGTTAAAATGCATCTGACTTTCTGGTTTTGTTGAGAAAATGAGAGCTTTTTTTGAGAGGAACATCACACATTTGATTTCTGCGGCCGTTGAGTTCTTTTGCTTAAATCTCCTTAAAGGATGTGTTTCCTTCAGAGTTTACAAAGAGAGCTCAGCAATGTCTCATCCGTAACAATTAAATGTCCCGGGCCTTGTGATGATGGGGGTCCTCTTTGCACATTAGGCCGGGGGAAGAATGGAACGAAAATCTAAATATTTTCCTCAGAGAGTTTGTTGTATAATAGCATCATCCAGAAAATGATAAATAAGTACCAGGGCCGTTTGGAAACGTTATATTGTTATCAGTCTGAGTAGATCAAGTGTGCTCGTGAAGACTCATTTTTCATTTCTGCGGGGTTGAGTATGAGATTAGATGATGTTACCGTCATTGTGTGTGTGTGCGCTGTCAGTGTTGCAGAGCGAGCAGCAGGATGATACCGCAGCCCGGCAGACGCACAATGGCAGCGGCCTGCAAGAGAAAACGCTCACTTACCCCTCACGCCTCATCTACTACCTGAACGAAGCTTCGGAGAGCACCTTCCATGACCTGAACACCCGTGCCAAGACCCCTGACCCAAACGGACAGGTGAGCTCAACGCGTGTTACAGCACATCAGCCCATATCATGTGCACTCTTACCTTATTGTGTGCTAATAACACATGAAGAACTCAAAATAAGCCTCAATAGATTTTCAGGATTTGTGTAGCCGAGTAGTTACTGACAAACGTCTTATTCCACATGCAGAGATGAACCATAAATCAGAGTGATCATGTTTGGATCAAGCATCTAGTCGTCGTCGGAGAACAGCAGTTTCAAGAGTTTAATTGCTGTGTTTCTCTATAGTCTCTCGATCGGCGTGAATCATCCGTCTGTCATTTTCTCAACAGTAACACAAAACTCTCACTTTCTCTGTTTCTCCTCACAGGAGGTCCACCTCGCTCAGGCTTCATTTCAACTCCAGGCCTTTGGCACGCAATTCGTTTTGGACCTGACATTAAACAAGTGAGTCCGGTCAGACCTCATTTACCCATTTACAGATATCATGAAGTCAGCATGTTTCTCTTAACTATTGATGTGTTGTGTGTCTGTGAACCATCGCATGCACTTACAGGAACACAGGTTCACTCTTTAGTGTTACTGGAGGATTAGTGCCGGGATTTCTGTTCAGCGGATTTGCGCTGGAAATGAGTCCTTCATCATTTCTTTTTTTAGATAACATGTGGATGACTGAAAGGTTTTCGCAGTTATTTTGTTCAGGACTACACCCTTTAGTCCCATTACAGAATTACACACCAGTCACAGCCAAACATTCACACGTGCCAGATGGGTGTGTCATGCAGACATGGTTTATTCTGCACTCTGGTCAGATCTCTGGTTATTATTTTAACACATTCAATCTTCAGAACACACTGTGCTTGCCAAGACTCACTTTGACTCATAAGTTACCCGGAAATGTTTTTTTCCCATGTTTTTCAAGTTAGTTTGCAGTAGGCGTGATCCGAATATCGGTTTCAAGGTATACCGTGATGTGAAAAAGCCAGTTTGAAGTGGCAACCGAAATACCGCGGAACCGTGATAGTTTGGCTTAAGGTTTACCATACCGTCAAAATCTCATACCGACCCATGCCTAGTTTGCAGTAATAGTGGACACAAAACACTTTTTCTGTAGTGCACTGTAAACAGGGATCTGTAAATGACTATTAAGGGGGATTTGTGAACTTTGCGGGGACTTGCAGAAAGCCCACAAACTTATATTAAAGACAAAAATGTGGAAATAATATTCAACACAGAAGATAAATAAATATGCGTATACTTAAACATCAAGAGAACAGCTGTATTTATCAAACAGACACTTTACTGCCGTGGCATTGTCAAAGCATAGCGTCAAAACTAAATTGCAATGCAAGCTTCATTGATTTAACCTTGAGAAGATGGGTGTTGAATTGGCACTCAACAGCAATAACAACAGATTTAAACAGCGGTTCAAGTGCAGAAAACCTTTAGTAATTTAATTGACACGCATCTAATCGGACGAGAGAAAGTGAGAGACTCACAAGCGTCTGTCTGCTCCCGCTCTGTGTTTGAGATGCCCGTCACGCACCTCAGTTATCCGCCAATGATCAATAAACAATCCTTCATACAACTGTATTGAAATTGCTCATAGGCTGAGATGTATTCCGTTTTTATCTATCATGTATTAAAGATTTGAAATTCTATTTAAAACACGAAATGTAAATTAACATATAGAATAAAAATAAACACCGATGGGTCTCTTCAAGTACAACGAGCGGTACAGATACCACAGTTAGAGAAGCGAACCTCTGCTGTAGTGGATCTGAGTTTGAAGCATGTGAGAGACATTAGACTCTTTCACACAGGTTAGTTCCCGTTAAATCGCCCGGAGGACTTTTCCGCTAAATACACAAACATTCTGTTGACACAAGTGAAAGCGTTCTCTCTTTTTAGCACAAGATATATTTGACACATCATTGGTAAAGTACAACTAAAGTCTGTGATGTCATTACGTATGTGTGAGTCTGTTTTCATTGGGTGAAGAACGTCCACATTCATGCAGTTGCTTTTCGAGACAGCAACATTAGAACTGAACACACTGAACTGTTTCTTTGACTTCTGTGAATAACGCATCATCTGCATCTGAATGTTATGGTTGGCCAGAATCAATTGTTTCCTCCATAATTTCATGCATCAACAAACAGTTCGTCTTCGCCACGGTACCTCATACAGTTTTTGGTGTTTCATTTATTTTCTAGAATTGTTGGCACCTTCCCGTTTCCCATTCTTAATCAGAGTATTGTCTTAATCCTGTTAATATCGGATTATTGTTCTCCATGTAAACGTGGTCAATGTGTTCTGACCTCATACTGGTAATCTTGGTGATCATATTGGTTTTTTTCTGGATAACTTTGCATACTGGAAAATGAGCCGAACAGTTTCACAGCAATAGGAAAATTCCAGGTTATTTTCAAACCTGCTCGGCTGAGGAAAATATGGATCGTTGGGTTATACAGATGGGCTTTTGTTAGCTATGGGTTAAAAACCAAGCATTATTTTAGAATGTGGTATATTTTGTAAAGACTGTATGTGTGAAATGGACAGCACGCCAACAAATACCCCCAAACTACACTTCAGTGGTTGTTATGCAAACATATTTCTTCTGGAAGTGTTAAAATAGTTTGGGAGTGTTATTGCTGTGAATAGGGAGTGGTGTCTGCATGTCAGACGGCTGTGAAGTCTCTCTGTGTGTTTGTTGCTGTACTCTGGTCGGTGTTGTGCGACAGTCTGGATCTAAATATAGCCGTCACCCCGCAGCGTGTGGTGGTGAGTGTAGTTCTGCCTCTGCACCTGTACAGCATCTCTCATCCCCCCATCACCCGGATGCCCTCTCCTCTCCTCTCCTCTCCCTCTCCTCTCTCTCCTCTCCTCCTCTCTCACTCTTCCGGGTCCTCTCTCTCTCCTCTCCCTCCCTCCTCTCCTCCTCTCCTGCTCCTCGTCCCGTTCCTCTCCTCTCCTCCTCCTCTCTCTGCCTCTCCTCTCCTCTCCTCTCCCTCTCCTCTCCTCTCCTCTCGTCTCCCTCCTCCTTCCTCTCCTCTCCTCTCCTCATCGCTCTCCTCTCCCGCCTCTCCTCTCGCCTCCTCCCCTCTCCTGGCTCTCCCCGTCACTCTCCTCTCCTCTCCTCTCTCTCCTCTCCTCGCATCCTCATCCTCTCCTCTCCTGCTCCTCATCCTCTCCTCCCTCCTCTGTTCCTCTCTCTTCCTCTAACTCTCTCTCCGCCTCTCCTCTCCCTCTCTCCTCTCCTCTATCCTCGTGCCTCAAAACCCTCCTCTCCTCCGTCCTGCTCCCCTCTCCTCTCCTCTCCTCCTCCTCTGTCCTCGTCCGTCACCCTCCTCTCCTCTCGGACTCTGCCTCATCCCTCCTCCATGCCCTGCTCCTCTCTCCCTCGAACTCTGCCTCTCCTCCGACTCATCGGGGCGTCCGTCTCCTCTGTCCTCTCCTCTCGCGTCTCCTGTCATCCTCCGTTCGTCCTCTCCTCAAATCTCGGTGTCCGTCCCTGCGTGAGCTCCTCTTCTCCCCGTGGTTCTTGTTACCGTCCGTCTCCCTCTCCCTCCCTGCCTCCACCAAGAATCAAGTCCGTACAATAACCATCCTCGATCGCTTTACCCTCTCCTCATCAACTTTCTCCCTCGAAGAGACGTGCGTTCCTCTCCTCAAGATCTCTCTTCCTCATCGGCCCTCCTCACTCCACCCTACAATCCTCTCGATCCCACTCCGGTCTCTCTTTTCCTCCTGTTGCACTTAAATTCCTCTCCGTCTCCTCTCCTTACGTGCCATCCCGTCCTCTCCGTCATCCGTGTACAATCGGCGTGTCGTCCTTCATGTTCCTCTTCCTTCAGTCTTCCTGCGCTATTGCCGCAGCTGAGCATCAGTTAAGTCTCCTCTCCGATGGAAGAGATTAGCAGCGCCACATCGATCAGCCTCAGTCGCTACGGGCACTCCCTCGCGGTCCATTCCTTCATCACTCAATCCTCTACCATCTGGGTGCGTCCTGCGGTCCGCAACAAACTAAGTCCCTACGGCTGTCGTACCATGTAGCATCTTGTCCCGTGCTCTGCTGCTGGGGTAGAGCAGCTCGTACCTGCTGCCCAGGATCTACGCTCACTCGAATCCATTTGTCTTCTCCTCTCTGTCTCCAGTCGACGACTAACGCTCCGATTAGGAGGGAACCGGGATGATCCTCTCCATCGGTCCGAGGGCCTAACGTCCTCTCGACGAGGAGGTCCTCTCCCATCGAGTCCTCTCCAATGCTATACTCGGGATAGGCTCGGGTGCTCTCCAGGTAGTCTCGCGTCTGATCTACTCGAAAGTCGGTCACTCGCGGGGAAGTGATCGACCTCGCAGTCGCCTCCTCTCCTGCTGATCCGGATCTCTGTCATGTTCACTCAGAGAGGGGTCGGTGCCTTCGGTGGAATGGAATACCTCTGCCTCGACTGCACCAGTCTGCTGACATGATGCTGATCAGGAAGGGTCTCCACTGCGGGCAGGAATTTTCGCCATTGACCTCGGACTTAACGTCTCAGTCGCGGTCTCGCCACGTGGAAGGTCAGAGTCCTTCAAAATAACGCGCAAAAAAGGGAAACCTCCTCGTTCCTCAAGGGATAAGTCTCGTAAAACGGTAGCCACTAGAGAAGGTGATGAACTTAGTCAAGCGAACGGAGACAGGAGAAGGGCGTTCCTCTCTCCTGCTCTTACTCCACTTCCTCGCAGTGCTCCTCTCCTTGCTCGTCCTCTCCTTTCTCCTCTCCATCTTTATCATTCCTCGGGGTCCATGCTATACGCGTGTGCAGTGAGACGTCCTTCTCCATCTCCTATCTCATACGGAAATCTCGAGGCTCGCTCATCCCCGTGTGGCGCCTCGTCCTACACTCCTCTCCTCTCCTCTTCACTTACAGATCCACATCATCTGATCTCATCCACATCAACGGATGTAATGCACAATTCTTCAGTGCACGTCTTTCCAAAGGCTCAAAATATTTGTCTTAATAATGTAATTCCTCGTCAGAAACATCATAGCTTTTGGCTAACGTCACTCAGGCGACATGAACAGAGAAGTCATGTCAACGAACAGCCTAAACAAATGATGAGATCGCTCCAGTTTTGTCATTTCTGGATATTGCATCGATTTCAGTCCAGCGCCTGTTGAATTTCAGCAGAAACAAACCTCAGGAATGACAAAGTCATCCAACAGCAATGTGAAAGACTGAGAGAATTCAAAGATGCAGAGACTTTTCCTCCATTACATATTCATTTTGCTTCGGGTGTTTTAACTTATTATGAACTAGTTTTCATTGTAGGATTGAAGATCTGCAAACATTGCATCTTTTTGTAACACTTTACATTACTGTATCCGTTATAAAGCATTTATAAATGTGTAATTGATGATTAATAAGTCATTTACAAATGCATCCTAAAGCAGTTATAACGGCATGAATAAAAATAGGGATTCTAACGAAATACCTGCCAAATAGTGAGCCATTTTTAACTCACGTGTTATAAATGCTTAATAAATGTATTTATTCATTATTTTTTTGACTCATAAGCAGATTGATTATTATCTTGATGTTGTTTGCAATACAGGCAGTCAGACTGAACACTGCAGGGTGTTGTGTTGTTTGTCTTATACCTGCTCACTATTGGCCAGGTATTTCGTTAGAATCCCTCTTTTTATTCATGCAGTTGTAACTGCTTTATAATGCGTTTGTAAATTAATTATTAATCATTGATGACACATTTATAAATGCTTTATAAAGGGAAACTTAATGTCAAGTTTTACCCATCTTTTTTTGTTACTTTGACCATTTTGTCATGTACAATAAATGCAAATAAAAACATGATTTTAGAAGGAATTTGGCAGAAATGAAATGAAGAGAAATGTTCTCTTCATTGACCACTGTAGATATTGTTTTCGGCAAATGTTGTAATGCAGCCTTACAAAGTCTATATCCAGGATTATGAGCATCTGCAATTCATCTCTCGTCTCCCAAATTCAGTTATAGCATGATAGGAGAAATTATGGTCAGGGGTTGGGTTTTTCTACAGACATGTTGTTCCAACAAACTATGTTGACCCAAGATAGGTCACTTGGCAGAAACAGGCGAAGTGAAGATGACCGGAGCTGGAGGCGAGTTTAGTGCTTCGGAAAAAGATTTTCGAAGAATCGCTTGGTAAATGTTTGAATGACTATTCAGTGGGATGTTAAGTTAAAAAATGTGTGAGGGATGTAATCGAACACTGATGTTGGACTTCCCTTTCCTGACTCACGTTTTCTCTGCAGAAAACAACAGGAATGGAAAACCATTCCATGTTTATGATGGATTGTTATGGAAAACAGGTTACTCTGAGTCAGTCTGACAACATTGTTAAGTGAAAGTCCAACACACGTGTGCACA
Source organism: Triplophysa siluroides (assembly GCA_006030095.1). NCBI lineage: Eukaryota > Metazoa > Chordata > Actinopteri > Cypriniformes > Nemacheilidae > Triplophysa > Triplophysa siluroides. The sequence continues at coordinate 3,281,635 of VCII01000094.1, read as the reverse complement.
GAATCATGTAGCCTCACACGCACAAACACATGTGTGTTTGTCTGCGTGTCTGTGTATGTGCGTGTGTGCGTGCATGTGTGCTTGTATGTGTGTGTGCGTGTATGTGTGTGTGCGTGCATGTGTGAGTGAGTGAGTGAGTGTGTGTGTGCGTGTGCGCATGTGTGTGCGTGCATGTATGCGTGAGTGTGTGTGTGTGTGTGTGTGTGTGTGTGTGCGTGCGTGCAGACATGAGTGTGTGTGTGTGTGTGTTTGCGTGTGCGTGTGTGTGCTGACTCAAGCTGAGTTCTGTAATGATTAAAGGACACTGAAGGTGACTCAGAACCACCTCCTGAAACTCATACTGTACATAAACTCACACATAGACATTTTAGACAAACACTCCTCACAGACCTCACTCTAATAATGGATGAATTGACACCAAATCCCCTTTAATTGCTGGCAAATAATTTCTCTGCATTTGAATATATTTGTTTACAAATTTCAGCTGAATATAGTTTTGGTTCAGATTTGACTTTAGGGATGAAATTATAACCATCCCACTAGTAAATAATGGGCAGGGCAAACAATATGAAGGGGTTTAATGATATTGATGTAAGGCTAGTGTGAAGAAACAGTAGAAGAAATCTTTTGTTACGATTAGGGCTGTCACTGTCATATCAGATTTTCAGTTCCTGGTTATCGTGACCTTAATAATTCATGGTGACGGTATTTGTTTTTCGGTAAAGTCTTTTTTTTTCCTTTTGAAAATAAACAAATAATGCTGTTATTCAAATTCATCTTTAATTCAGTTTATTTTGTGTTTTCGCCTGTTTTTGGCAATTTTTGAGAAGAGAGAGAAACAGATTCCACGCTCCAACCTCTCTGATGTTCTGAATGATACAACATTACGCTGGAGACTACTTTAAAGTTTTACAATTGTTGTTATTAATTATTTAATAATGAATATGAAATAAAACAGCATATGTAATACTTTGTCAGTGAACATTTAAACATCCTTTCACCTCAAGACCATACATTTCGTATAACTGTTCTCACTTTTTAAAGTGCCATCAGTGTGTATTTGTTTCAATAATGAAGTTTGTAAATGTTTGCGGCTAAAATGAGTCACTATACAGAAATGCTGAATATATGCAGAGAAACATGTGCGGCTGTGACATTTGGCCTGAATGATTGAGTCCAGGCCGTTCAGATTGGATTCAGAAACTTTCCTTTCTAAGTGAATCCTCTTCAGTTGCCAGCTAGAAAGCAGTCCATCAGTGTTAACACGAGCCAAGCTCTCCTGATGTCCAGAATTCATGTTTATGTTGTGTGTGTTTGTGTATTTCAGTGACCTGCTGTCATCAGATTATGTGGAGATTTATTATGAGGGAGGGAAGCCCGTCCAAAAGGAAGGTATGAATGATTATTCAGTTTATTCTTCAGTGTTTTTCACTTCAGTCTTACAGTCTTGCTTGTGTATAACAAACAAAAGATATGTACTTCAAATGTGTATATAGCAACAATTTAAATAAATGAGTTCATAACTCACTTTTTCTCTAAATAGAAAATTCAAGTTTTTTAATTGTTGTGAAACTGTTGTAATGTAACTGTAAGACGCCTAAATAGGAGCATCATTTCAACCCCGTCTCAATAAACTAGATGAATTCATCAAATAATAACTATATTCATTCACACAGTCTGCCTCGTAATGCAAACTTTATAGAATGAGATTACTAAATATTAATAAACCATCAGCATGCATTCATTTGTGTCCACCCTGTTATATTTAATGTTTTATGGTTGAACATACTGGTAAACATGACTGTAGCAAATAATATCATATTCACACTCTATATTTTTGCACTTTAATTAATTAATTAAGTCACACACAAAAAAAGTGATTTTTAAAGGTTAGAATTAATTAATTGATGTAACAATTGCATGTTAATTGTGTGTATTTATGTTCATGTTTTAAACGTCCTTATAAACCCTCATCCAGGGGTGGACTGATCAGTAGTTCTGAACGGCCGTGACCTGGGGCGGACTGGCGGACATATTATAAACGCGAATGCACGCAACGCGAAGGCATTAGCGAGTCGGACACGTATCCATGGAACGCAATGCACACGCTACATACAACACCCCCCCCCCCCCCCCGTCGACAGAATTGGTGGAGGGCCGAATATTCCAGGGCTGAATTTGCTTCCCAGCTCGCCCCTGCCCTCAACACTTTAGACAGAGAGATCAGAGGATTCAGCAGACAATGACGACGATGATTGAGATAGAAGAGAGAAGAGATAGAGAGAGATGGAGGAGAGAGGAGAGAGAGGGATAGATCGAGAGCCAGGGGGAGGGATAGGAGAGAGGAGCGAGATATAGATATAGAGAGAGGTGGTATCGAGAGATGAGGGAGAGATCTCGCTCGCGCTATCTGGGTTTTTTTCCTCTCTCTCGTCGCTTTTGGGGGTTATATCTCTCATCTCATTTATCGCATCTTCAGGGTGCTCTACTATCGCGCTCGAGCGAGAGCTCGGTTTGTCGCGCTGGCATATCGCTCGAGCCGCTCTCGCGCTCGGAGCTCGCTCTTCACTCTCGCTCTCATCTTCATGGTGCGTGCTCTCTCCTCTCTCTCTCTCATCGCCTCGCTCTCCTTGTTTTCTCGCTGCTCTCTCTCTCTCTCTGCTGCTGTTTTTTGTCTCTCTAGTCTCTTCTGGGTGTCTCTCTCTCTCGCTCGCTCGCGTGCGGGTCGCGGCTCTCACCTCTCGTCTTAACTACTGGAATCTCGTACTCTCGCTCGCTCGGCTTGTCACTCTCGCTCTTCTCTTTCTCGGTCTCTGCTATATAATTCTACTCGCTGTAATTATCTGTGTCTTCGTTTATAATCTCGCTTGTGGTGGCTTTTGTATCTGAAGGGGATGAATGAGAGATAAAAGTGTTAATCATCGAGAAGAGATCCGGTGGCATCATCAGTTCTGTACACCTGCAGATCAGAGATCACATGACCAGGAGACGGTGCAGTGCAGTAGAGAGAGAGACTGAGCATCCCTCCATCACTTTCATACAGTGTACAAAACAACACAGACTCTCAAGATTCAAAGAAGCTTTATTGCCATGATAAAACACATATTTATATTGCCAAAGCACAGAACATTTTTATTTAAACATGCACAAATACAGATTAAAATAAAATAAAAAAATGTATTTCTATATAATTATCTATAAATACATCTCAATATAAAGAGAAAAAGAGAAAGAGCAAGGTATTGATGACAGTTCTCAGTGAGGGTGGCAGGATCCTGTCATGTAGTGTCAGTTTGTGTGTGTTGTGTCAGTGTTGTGTTGTGGCAGGACTTGAAACAAATGAAAGGAGAAAGAACCGAACACACGCCGGCACAGTCATGACCTTTGCTTCAACGCTCGCCTTCTCCATGATGTTACTGTAGGATGAATTATACGGTTGATTGTTCAGCGTACTGGACCACCTCCAGGCATCGCTGGCATAAAACGTCTGTCCGCCCTTACCTTCTTTCAACAGGAGACCTGATTTCTTTTGTAGTCTCTTTGTTGGCACAGGACCGCCGTACAGTGTTGACGTGTGTGTGTGTGTGTGTGTGTGTGGTCAGGGTGGAGAACACTGTTATTATCACGGCCAGATCAGAGGCGACGAGGAATCTACTGTGTCTTTATCCACCTGTAATGGGCTACAGTAAGCACTGAGTCATTCCTCTCGCTTCAACAACACGTACGCTGACTTAAATGTCTGAATGTGATGTCATTTCTGTTTGTTTTTCTCTGGTATCCAGTGGCGTGTTTGATGATGGAATCCATATGTACACAATTGAGCCGCTTAAACAGACTCACTCCATCGTAAGTCGCACAACACACACATCGAGCAGCTCCACACACACAGTTGTGATGATGTCACGGCAGCACTACCCACACCGAAAAGCGACGACATCACCTCTGTGCTGATAGACTGAAACTATAACAATTTAATGAACTCCATACACACTTGCCCTGCACGCACATATGTAAACATATGTGACTTATGTGTCCATTTTTCTAAATTGAGATGTCTGCACCATCTGAAAGGTGAATAAGAAATTTGAATAAGAGAAAATTGCCTTTCAAGTTGTCCTTAGCATAGCATATTACTCACAAAAATAAAGTTTTGATATATTTATGGTATAATATTTACAGAATATCTTCAAGGAACATGATCTTTACTTAATATCCTAATGATCTTTAGCATAAAAGAAAAACCAATCATTTTGACCGTTACAATGTTTTGTTGGCTTTTGTCACAAATGTTGTTGGTTTTACTATTTCACATTTCACCTTGTTATTTTTATATTAAGTGCCTCGAGAAGCTGCTTTAAAGGCACTATATAAAAGTTATTATTATGATTTCTTATTTCAGTTATTTTTCCACGAAATTAGTGAGATTAAATGGAGAGCAAATGGAAACTTTTACTTGAGTCTCATCTGTGTCTCAGATAATTCTCCTATAAAACGGATGTGAGATCACAAACTGCGCTCATATTTGTCAAGGCTGCGATCAAAAGTCGATATTATCGAAGATCTTAATATGAACTCAAACATTTCTCATCAAATTGACTCAAATCCAGATTATTTGACCTCTACATTCAGTTTACCCCTCCATACCCTTCATGTGTTATAACAATTACAATCTCATTTGGTTCTCTTTCCCTCCTGAGCAATTTATCATTTAAGAAACTCATTAAAAACACAGCGCTTTAAAGCAGCACATTTGGAGAACTATATCATACTCACTTCAAGGACTTTTATTACTTGAATTTGCTGACTCATTCTGAGATTTTTGTCTTTTGTGGTTAGGAGGGAATGGCCAGACCACACGTCTTACACAGGACACCCGTCCCACAACAGAGCCCAGCTACAGGAGAGGACGGTGAACACTCTTACAGTCAAAGAAGTGTTCAAATGTTTATTTTTCAATATTCCAATTTTGTATGACTTAAAAGTCCTAATTTGATTCTGTTGTATGCTTGACTATGGGAATGCAAAGTGTCTTCTGTGTCGAGTTTGGAAAAGTGTGTGGTTTACGATAACAATTCTTGGCATTTGCAGCACATGCCTTTCTCGTAAATACTGATCCACTGACATCATCCGTACAGCAGTGGAACAGAATGTTCATTTTTCATCACGTTCCTGACGGTGTTTTGAGCGAGCGAGAAAGCAAACAATGTGTCAGAAAGTTGCAGAAAGATTGTTGTTCTGTTTTAAGAACACTTCGTTCCTGAAAAACACAACAAATGTAGGAAACAAACAGCGATTGTGTGTGTGTGTTTGGGTGTGTGCAGGCGCGGGGGACGAGTCGTCACATCCAGAGGATTTGTCCTGGCTCCGGCGGAGGAAAAAGCGAGCTGTAAGAGTTTGAATGAGAAGCAGCTGATGTTGGAGACGGCTCACTGGGAGCTAACTCCATCCAGGCCATCCCATAATATCAAAACAGATTGAATCACATTCAGCTGCATCACAAATCTCCACCAATAATATAACACAAAACACAGAATGAAAGTTGATCCGTGCATGTTTTAAGAGCTCATTTTGAGCGCGTGTGTGTAAAGAAGAGTCCAAAAATGAGCCAAAAATGCAGTGTTGGGTGTAACTAGTTAGTAAGTAATTAGTTACTGTAATTGAATTACTTTTCCCTTGAAAGAGTAAAGTAAGGGATTACTCTTTTCTGTAATTGAATACTTCTGATGTAAATATATTCAATAGTGGAAATTACATCAAAATGAGTCTAGCTTTAAAATGTACGCTTTAATGTCTCCTTCTCACATTTGTTTTACTTTGGTCAGTTAATAAGAATCATTTATGTAGTTATTTATTTGAATGAATTAAATTAGCCGTTTCTATCCTTGTGTCAATTCTAATCGAGGTTGATGTAGGATACAGAAAGTAATGAGTAATTAGTAATTAAATACTTTCTGGAGAGAGTCATTTGAACAGTAATCTAATGACACTATTGAATATGTCATTAGTAACTAGTAATTCATTACTTTTTCAGAGTAACTTACCCAGCACTGAAAAAATGTCAGTGAACTTCAAACTTTAAGGGAAGCTGTCGTTTGAAATGCTATGAATATGATTAAAGCAATTAAATGTATAATTGTAAATATGTGAGGTCTAACATGTGTTTGAATCCTCATTCTGCTGTCATTTCTGTTTCTCTCACAGATTCCCAGGAACGTGTTTGAGGAAATGAAGTATCTAGAACTGATGATCATCATTGACCATAACATGGTGTGTGTGTGTGTGTGAGTGTGTGTGTAATATGTGAACTGTGTCAGGGATTTTCTAAATGTTCATGCCAAGGACCCCAAATATAATGAAGCTTTTGCAAAGGACCTACTTTCTAAAATACATAACCTTTTTTGTATTAAGATTTATATAAACAACTTTTTTTAATGAAAAATATTTCAAAATAATTAAATAAACATTATAACTGTTGGCCAAATAGTAAGTGTGATATTATAAAAGCAACATAATGTTTGTAGAAATGAAACTGTAATAATCTTCAGTAGAATTTCAGTAGTCTTTTTTTCTGGGGACCCCAGTTTGAAAACCCCTGGTATGTGTCATGAGTCTGCTTGAGAGCCATTTTTGGGAAAGTTGCTCTTCTTAAGTGTGTTATCCATGTGTAGGACGTCACAGAATATGATTTATCCACGTACTGTAAGACAGGATTCAGAATCAATATTCAGTCCTGATCCTGGAGCTATCTGTCTGTCAATCACGGCTCTTTAAGTGTGCGTTAGATTTAAGACCTTGAGCAGATTTAAGGCCTGGAACCTCATTATCACTGTAGGTGACTGGTTTTAGGGTTTGGTTACATCTGTCTTACATTTAAGACCTCACGTCCATGTTTAATAGGAATGTTAACACCACGTAAACAAGGCATGTTGATCTAGGAGAGGGTTTCTCAACCTTTTGGACTCAAATGGCCCCCACTGGATTCAACAATATTTTATGGCCCCTCCCACAAAAAAAACCCCTGAAAATGTCTAACCAATAAAATATTTAAGTGCTCCACAGTAACTATAAAAAAACGTTTATAAAAATGGCCAAATAATAAGAAATATATCTTTTGTAGCTTTTTTTGTTTATTTCAATGCACATGCACAAAATATTAGTCATCTTGAGGCCCCTTGGAAGTCCGCTGGGCCCCCCTAAGAAGATCTAAAGATTTCCTGGAGATAAATCTGTGCCTCATTACTCCTGAAGCACATTGTGTCCACTGGATGGCAGTCTGTTTCTGTTCTCAATGACACAGAGCCAGAACAAGGGTAACATTTAAAGGGACAGTTCACCCAAAAAAATTAATTCTGTCATGAATTACTCGTCCTCAAGTTGTTCCAAACCTGTCTAAACGGAGATTTCTGGGACATCATTGACTACCATATTAGGAAAAATAAAAATGGTCAAATAAGTTTTTGCCCTCCTTGCATCTTCTTTTGTGTTAAACAGAACTAAAAATGTATTGTAGTCCATGGTGCCCCAGAATTCTCAGTTGCTGCCGTTCATCCAAATATCTTTGTGTTCATGAGAACAAACCAATCCATAGAGGTTTGGAACAACTCGAGGGTGAGTAATTCATGACAGAAGTTTGATTTTTGGGTGGAGCGTCCCTTTAACTGTCCCAAAATAAATGTGATGACTTACTGAACAGTCCGAGTAAATGTTTATATAACTATAATAATATTATTTCACAGTTTAAGAGACAGAAGACCAAGCAGCACACGCGGAATTACGCCAAGTCTGTGGTCAACCTGGTGGACGCTGTGAGTTAAAATCACGTATTTGGTCACAATGTCGCGAATTTTAGCTGATTTTTAAATGCTGAAAAAACCTCAATGTCATGTTAATCCATATGTGATAGCTGTGTGTGTATAGAAATCTAAGATGTTTATTCGCTGATTTTCACATTCAGAACATCTAGTTCCCCTTCAGTCGGTCTCTCGACGTTGTGTTGAGAGACAGACTGGGGTTTGATCTTGAGAACCTATCATCTCCGAGAGGAATTTTAAAATGGCAATGGGCTTGGCGAATGGCACACGCCAGTCTCCGCCCCGTACAAACGGGTATAAAAGGAAGATGGCGGCGGAAGATTGTTCTTCGGAACCAGCATGACGTACATGTCAAGCTGCATCTCTTCGAGATTCTTCTAGATTGCCGGAGTTACAACACGAAGCAGCAGATTTCTCCCTCGCGGTGTCGGACTTTTCCCTCGCGGTGGCGGACTTCCCCTGGGTGTCTCGGCAGCGAGCTGCAGATATTTCATAAAGAGCAAATTTCCTCTCACAGTTTGCACTGTCTTTGGGCATGTTTTGCAGCTGTGTTCTTGGGTATGACAGGCTCATCCGCGAGTCTGACGGGCACGACATCTCTACTGCACGTTGGGGTTCCAGCATACAGTGGCACAGCTTGTCGATTTAGGTTTTGCCGTCTGCTTCCTGAGCACGACTGCTCTCGATAAGACGGTGCGCCGGGTGACACAACTTCTTGCTGCCTTCTGCAATCTACACGTGACATTTCATTGGTCGACGGTAACACCACGCATGTAAGTAGGCAGAGCAGTCAACCTGGTTCCGCCCTGTGCGAGTATAGACCGCTCTGTCAGCCACCGAACCAGCCTCCCAAGGTACGGTGAAGCAGATCGTCCCTCTGGTTCCGCACGGTTCTTGGGCGCTTGAGAGTGCACCAGCCCGTTATGCTAGCTAGAGAGGACGATCCGTCTCGGTTATGCGATCAAGTTTCCCAAGGCGCCCGCCCAAGTTCGGGACCAGGTGGTGAGCCTGCAGGCGCTCCCCTCTGGGGAGGAAGACCCAACCTCCAATGTGCTGTGTCCAGTACGCGCACTACGCTTCTACTTGGACCGCACACAGAGCCTTAGAAGCTCTGAGCAGCTCTTTTGTCTGTTTTGGAGGGCAGCACCAGGGGAGGGAGGTTTGGAGGTTGGCGTATTGGATTGTGCAAAGTGCCTCTCTGGCAGACATATGTAATGCTGCGGGTTGGGCTACGCACAGTACCTTCGCGAGGGTTTACAACCTCCGAGTGGAACCAGTGTCAGCCCATGTCTTACACGCTACCGCCGTATGGGACAGGCATCTGGCCTTGGCGTACGCCTGCGGAAGCGCCTTCTCCCCTTTTCAGGTGAGTCCAGTACGCTATACATCCTCCCTACTTTCCCCCTTAGGAAGAAGTATAGGCATTCCATCCATCACTAAGCATTGGCATTCTGGTAACAGACCGGGCGGAGCTCTACCAGTACTGGTAGAGTCGCCCCTTCTCAGGTGGACCCCTATACTAGGACTATTGCCCCATACGCAGTGACTCCTCTGCAGGGTCCTCAGCCCAAAGGGTGATTGAATGACTGCCGCCATCTTACTTTTATACCCGTATGTACAGGGCGGAGACTGACGTGCGTGTGCCATTCACCAAGCCCATTGGCGTTTTAAAATTCCTCTCGGAGATGATAGGTTCTCAAGATCAAACCCCAGTCTGTCTCTCAACACAAAAAAAAAAAAAAAGTGCTTGTCTGTGTGTAACATGTAAAAAAACTGATTGACGAACACGTTGCATTTCATAACGTTGTTGTGTTTGTCTTATTCTCCGCCATATGAGTTTACCAGTTTAAATGCACTCGTGGCATCTCTTTCTGTGGTTCATCCTGTTATTTCCTCTTGTCTTGCTGTTTCTGACGTCAGATTTTTAAGGAGCACCTGAACACGCGCGTGGTCCTGGTGGCGGTTGAGATCTGGACCGACAGAGATCACATTCCCATCAGTGTCATTCCATTCGACATGCTGCGGGACTTTTCCAAATACAGACAGCAACACATCAGACAGCACGCTGATGCCGTTCATCTGTTCTCGTGAGTTCATTCTCTCGGCGAGTTTATACAATACACACTCACGTCGTGCATATATGAAGACTGTCGTTGTGTTCCCGTGCGCAGTAATGTGACATTTCACTATGCACGGAGCAGCGCGGCGTACTTCGGAGGAATGTGTTCTGTGAGTCATGGGGTTGGAGTGAACGAGGTAAGAGAATCCCTCCGTCCATCAGTCTGTTTATTGTCACATTTTATTACTGCGTCTGGCTTCCCTTTGCTCTCCATTCATTATAAAACGGATTTCACAAGATGCTGTAGACATTCCTTTAAGACTCTCTGTGGATTTGTAAGCACATTCATGCTATGAATCATCCGCCCCAAAGGGTTCTTGGATTCAGATCCGTAACTGGCAACGCCATTTACAAACAATGAAGTCAGTTTCATGAGTTGCCATGATGGGATGCCGTCCAATAGGGTGTGATGCAATGATTGTATGTTTGGTATTAAAGAGCTCTTAGTGTGTTAAAACATGAACATCTGTGCAGTACGGCTCGACGTGGACAATGGCGCTCCTGCTGTCCCAGAGTTTAGCTCAGAGTCTTGGCATTCAGTGGGACACAGCATCAAAGAGAAGTACACGTTCCCTTTCACTATTTTACATACGGACATGTGTAAAGTACATACATGACACATGTAGACTGTGTATTGATTGATGTGTGTGTCTCAGACGAGTGCGGCTGTATAAACCTCTGGCAGGGCTGCATCATGGAAGACACTGGGTGAGATGCTTTATACACACACACGTGTTTTTCTACTGACTTCTACAAATCTAACCACTCTTGAACTTGACTATAGTCTTAAAAGATCATTGATTTTGCACATTTTACACTCATAACTCAAAATAAATGATTTGTGACCAAAAATCCTAAAATCAATCAAATAAAAAGGAATCCTAAAGTCAGAAGTCTGTGTGCTTCATTCAGGCTGTTTTGCTCGCGCAGAAAACTGAACACATTTCCCTCATTTCATGTTTACTATGATAATAAAATAAGAACCCCATACTTCATTCATATTCACATTAGCTTATTTATGGGTACATTGTGATTACACAAATGTAGTGTATGTTCACACTAAGATTGTTGTATAGCATTCTGCAGGTCATGCAAACCACGATATATTAAACTGGTTACCCCTTAGTTTTAAAATACTTACAGTATAAATATCTTTTTGAATTTCCTGACTTCTATATTCCCCAAACGTATCATATTGTTCCCCTTTACCTACAGATATATACTTTAGAGGTACATTATTGTTACAACTAGTTACGCTGTAAAAAAGTATGCGGTACATTGCGTGCCGTAGTCTAAGCGTTGCCTGTTTTTTGCTGTAAAACCTCTTCATTGTTTTGCTGGTGTGTAGGGTACAGCACCCGCGGGTCTTCTCAAAGTGCAGCATCTCTGATTTTAAAGAGTTTCTGTTGAAGGGAGGAGGAGCCTGTCTCTTTAACAAGCCCAGCAAGGTCAGACATCTCCATCATCTCCATCATGATCACAATGTGTCCAGGCAATCATTCAAAAATAAATCTGAGATATTTCATCAACATGCTGGTTATAAGAAAACAAAGTCCCACTTTAAAGAAACGCTCTGGATTCAGGACAGACTCCTGCTTCAGTTGGTAAAAACAAATAAAAGGCTGTTAAAGTTATAATGTCGGATGTGCGGATGAATCTGTACTCAGACAAAGTTAGTACGTGATTTTATATAGCTGTAATCTCATGATAACGTTTTCTGATGTTTGAAGCGCTGTGTATTTTTACATTTCCCTCACAGATCTTCCGCCGTGTTCAGTTCTGTAGTAACGGACAGCAGAGCTTCACTTGTATTGAACATTCCTTTAAAAGAGCAAATGGCTGTATTGACAAACGCATCAGCTGCTCTTTACACCTTTAACATGCACCTAAGATCAGATCTGGAGATCTAAACCTGTCAATCATGTTGTATGGATGTAAATACGCCAGCATCCCTTCACTTTCTAGTCTTTATTTCCCAACACCAATATTTTGTCTAATATTATAACTTTATATTATGCATTTACCTCATGACACTCTTTTATAATATATTAATGATTTAAATGTGACCAGTCCTGGAGATTTTGCTCTTTTACACAGACGCACATGTTTTTTTAAAAGGACTTTGAAATTAGTCCCACTAGTTTAAACGCAACAGCTTAGCAAACAATGACAATAACGGACAAAGCACGACTGAAAAGGGGATATACACACAGGAGGGGATAAATTGTGTGAGAAAATAAAAATATATAGAATACAAAATTGTACTATTGCAATGCTTCAATGTACCGTATGAATAGATTTATTTAATGAGAATCTGTGTGTCCTGCAGCTCTTTGAATCAACGGAGTGTGGAAACGGATATGTGGAGGTTGGAGAGGAGTGTGACTGTGGACCGAGTGATGTGAGTAAATAAATGAAGGTGTTCAGTGCAGTGTACGGTGTTATTGCACTACAGTCTGTTGAGCTCTTGTGTGTGTATGTGTGTCACAGGATTGTGTAAGAGAGTGCTGTAAGAAGTGTTCTCTATCGAACGGAGCACACTGCAGTGATGGACCCTGCTGTAATAACACATGTCTGGTGAGCACACACAGACACACACATGTAGACACACACACGCATGCACACACATCGACACGCATACAGACTCATGCACGCACACACGCATACAAAGTCATACACACACACACACACACGCCTGCACACACATGCACACACGCACACACACAGAAACGCACACAGACATGCATGCACAAACACTAGCGCACACATACAGACGCGCATGCACGCACAGTCAGGTGCATACACACACAGACACATGCACGCACACACTCACTCACTCACACACATAAATAGACACACGCATGCACGCACACAGACGCAGACACACGGACACATGCACGCACCTACACACACACACACATACATACACTTACATTCATACACTCACACACACACACACACACACACTAAGTCAAAGTTTCTTTTAAAGCACATTCGATTTAAAACAACAGTAGTTGACCCAAACTGTACAGCATTCTGTGAAATAATAAAAAGTATAATAATAAACACCATTCAAACACATCCAAAAACACTAAAGCTAAACTTGGACCCAGATGTGTGAGAGGTAAGACCGTCACAGATGAACCTCTCGGCTCGGCACAAAAACAATGCTTCTTTTCATAGCCACTGTAAATGAACGTGTTCATACTAACAGCGCAAACTACTGTCATTTCTACACCTCCAAAGTCAATGTATGTCATTTTTCTTTGAAACTGAGTGAAACTCTTGTTTGTCTGTTTTCTGGCTGCGTGTCAGTTCTATCCGCGGGGTTACACGTGTCGCTATGCAGTGAATGACTGTGACATTTCAGAGACGTGTTCTGGAGACTCCGGACAGGTCAGTGACATGTTGAAAAAACACACATAACACATTATCGTGACTCTATCATTCATGTCTCCGTGTGTCTGCAGTGTCCTCCAAATCTACACAAACAGGACGGTTACTTCTGCTCTCTCAACGAGGTACACACAACTACACAAACACACAAACCATCTTTCAGAAATGGATTAAGCTCTGTTAGTGATCAAACTAAACTGAATTGATGCAGAGGGATTGTGTTGTGATTCAGGGCCGCTGTTACGCTGGAGAATGCAAGATGAGAGACAGTCAGTGTAAATACGTGTGGGGTCCAAGTGAGTCATCACTTCCTGTCAACATCGCCGGCCGATCGGAAGTCTCCTGTAAAGTGCCTGCGGAGCTGATGTTGACGTTTGTTTCGCTCTCTTCACGCAGAGGCTGCGAGCGCTGAGAAGTTCTGTTACGAAAAGCTGAACACAGAAGGCTCAGAGAAGGGCAACTGTGGTCAGGATGGAGAGAAATGGATCCAGTGCAGTAAGCAGTGAGTTCTTTCATGACAAATATATGTGTGTTGTTTGTCTGTGCACATCCACGATGTTGTGTGGTTGACCTCTGGTTGCTAAGTGATTTTTATTGTGTTGCTATGCAGTTGTTGCGGTATTGTGGGTGATTTCTAGGTACTTCCTGTCTCAAGAAAAGTGTGATTCTCAAGAAATCTGGGTTTCCAAGATGTCAAACAGGATTTACTGTAAACATAGTGGCATAAACAAATGTTCATTTGAGGCATTAAAAACAAGGTCTGATATGTTTAAAAGCCTATTTATTTAAAATGTGTTTTGATTTTTTCTTTAAACAAGACCTTAAAAATGTAATTACCGCAACAGTCTAAATATGTCAATGCCGTAGCACGTTTTGCTAAAAAAGCTATGAAGTCTAAGAAAGTTTTGTTAATCATTCAGAATTATACATTCATAAATAATATTTCCATAGAAAATTAAAAATGCAACATTATTTTACATGTGCAAAGCTGTGTATCGGTAATGACAAATCAATATAATGTACACAGCACAACAAGAGAATATTAAACTGTTATCTAGAGATATATCATGAAATCTGTTAACCTGGTATTGGACATTGAAAAATACTTGCAGATTTGTTCAATTAAACAAAATCAAGCTTAATGTAAAAATCTGTGGGTGTGTAAAGACCTTTAAATGGAGAAGTTTCTTCAATTTTATTGTACGTTAATATTCTGTCAATGTTTTTTGTTGTTTGAGAACATCTAGTAGAACATTCAGTTATTTTTATTAGAATATTTTTTTATTTTGCAATTACAACCATGCACGCGTCGCACACATAGCTGGATGTGTTACGGTAATGAGCTTTCCAACAGAAAATGCAATAAAATACAAAAATAATGTCTATATGTTAAATGTTACTGTTTATATGTTAAATGTATTCTTTGTGCAAGATGAGAACACAGTTATGATCACTCATTGCTGTTTCTCTCTCTACAGTGATGTGTTTTGTGGGTGTCTGTTGTGCGCTAACACCGGCCCGTTCCCTCGCATTGGAGTCCTGAAAGGAGAGGTCACACCCACAAGCTTTAACCATCAGGGCAGACTGATCGACTGCAGGTGAAAATCACCTCATTAATTACAACCAATGTCAATTCTTCCTTAAAAATGATTATATTCAATTGAAAACCTTCGATCTGAACGTTCTGTGCATGAAGTCAATTCCACTGGTAATGATTATATAGTGGCAGTGTTTGTGTAATGCAGCAATCTCTTTACATTCCATATATCTTACCGCCGCGTGATTCTTATCCCTCCATCCTCTAAACACCCAGCGGTGGTCACGTGTTGCTGGATGATCAGACTGATCTGGGTTATGTCGAGGATGGGACTCCGTGCGGTCCGTCCATGATGTGTCTGGACAGAAAGTGTCTTCCCATTCCGTCTCTGAACCTGAGCTCCTGTCCCACTGGACCCAACGGACTCGTCTGTTCCAGTTACGGGGTGAGCGCTGCTGTCACACCCAAACCGATGAACAACACTGAGTCTGAATATTGAGGGGTGTACTGTACCCTTTCATGGTGGTCTCGGATATCTGTGGTGTCAGAGCACTTTAGGCCAGAGGAAAAATGTTGATTTCTTAGCGGTTCAGCGGTAATTCCAGCGGAGTGTCTTGAGCTTAAATATGAAGCATTTTTAAAGTGACATCGTGTTTCTTCATGCATTGTCTTGGTGATTTTAAACAGGTGTGCAATAATGAAGCCTCATGTACATGTGACACAACATGGGCGGGGACCGACTGCAGTATACCCGACCCACCAAAAGAACCAGAATCCAGCGAGGACGAGGGGCCGAAGGGTGTGTCATCTCACTCATACACACACTCAAAAGCCAGTCTCTAAAACACTGATATTTTAACCTCAAGATTGACTTGAAAACAGGTGAATGATCACCAACGTGTAAAGGGATGAACCCCAGTTCCATGCAAAATGAGTGTATGTGCAATCTGTTATTGTTATTAATACATCACCGATTTTATCACGGACACATCTCTGTGAAAAATGTGTAACGCACATCCGGTATAATCAAGTAACTCGGACACCAAATAAATCTCAGACCTCAAAGAGCTCCGGATATGTCGTATCTTTTCAAAAAGATCTCCAGTTGAGATGTTTTGAATGCTAGCAGATGAAAGCTGATGTTCTTTTTGCTCAAACAGGTCCCAGCGCCACCAATCTGATCATAGGGTCCATCGCAGGGGCCATCCTGGTGGCCGCTATAGTCCTGGGTGGGACGGGCTGGGGGTTTAAGTAAGCGCACGTCTGCATGTCTGTTTCTCCTAGACAACAGCACAAACCTGCAGCTTACACACGCCAACATTTGAGTTTCTGCTGCAGACGCTTTACCAGCACACGAACCTAACTAGAGAGAGAGAGAGAGAGAGAGAGAGAGAGAGACCTGGCCTCAAGATGAACTGCAGCAGAAACTTAAAGCAGCTTGAAGGGCAAAGCTGAAGTCCTGACCTGCATGCTGAATTTACAACTTCAGCTGTCATTCACCAACTGCAAGCTTTCCAGTCTGACATCACACCGCCAGCCGAGGAAGACTGAATCTACGGATCTGACAATCAACCCTTATGGCGCTTTTCCACTGCATGGTACCGTCAGGTTTCGTACGACTCGGCTCGGTACAGCTCCCTTCAGCTCAGTTTAGAAGCGCTTCAAAGTGGGTGCGTATAATGAAGTGGAAATATTACGTATTAAAATGCGTATTCGTGTGTTGCAAATCCAATGACGCTGGTCATGATTCTCTCTGACCAATCAGTGATCATTTTGGTATCGGGACAGATGGAACTTCAACCGAGGTGGTTCTATAAAAAGTATCGGGGACTTGGTACAGTACCCAGTGGAAAAAACCCCCAAAAGTGAGCTGTAGCGTGCCGTACTATGCAGCGGAAAAGCGCCAGACAATCATGTAGTGAATGTCGAGGTAATGAAGGTGCAGCTTTAAGACTCTATCAGAGGCGTATGGTTCAAACATAAACGTGTCATATCAGTCACGCAGCCCAGGTGTCATCACGCAACACCAAACGACAGCACATTCACAAGCACTTCCAAAATGAAGAAGTCTGTCACCATTTACTCACTCTTATGTCGTTGTAAATCTGTATAGAGGGGATTGAGGAGAAATGTCCTTAAAGGTGCAGTAAGTGATTTCTGAGAAATACTAGTAAAATCAACACCCAATCAAAGACACCGCTACAGTAGAGAAACACACCCCTGCCTTCATAGCTCCGCCCCCGAAACAACAAATACTTGCTCTTTTTCCTCTCCTCCCTCATCATAAGCTTTACTATTGCTGACTGGCATTGAGAGTGTTGCAAACACTTTTTCCGTCAACACACACAACAGATCTGCACAAAACTGTTTGTGTGACTGTTGATTTTAATTTTCAGCAGCGCTTCTCAGAAATCGCTTACTCCAGCTTTAAGCTCCAGAAATGCACAAGCTAAGTGTGAAATCTGTGCCCCGGGAGCGTTGTTATGTTCAAACAAACAAAAAAACGTATGAACATTGCTCAAACAATCCCCTGTATGTTGAACAGAAGTCATACATGTTGAAAGCAACACGAGAGCGAGTAAAGGAGCAGGATGTTCAGTTTGGGGTGTACTGTCCCTTCAAGTGATGAAGCGTGTGGGTCTAGCTAATGGAGGAATGTGGAGAGACATCATAACCTTACACTCTCTTTCAGTCCTGTGCCAAGTCAAGAGGCCTCTGTGACATGACATGTGCTCCTCAGGATAGGTCTCCTTGTGGAGGTGCTGGCTGGCACGTCGACCTGGTACAGACAGCTTTCACCCGTCAGACTCTCTCACACAACTCTCCCGTCTGCCTGAGGGAGTCTGGGAAATCCATCATTCAGCTTTATCGTTTGATGGAGAGGCTCATCTACTGATGTCGTGTTAAGGAGCTTTCACACTGACAGCTCTATGACTGGCTGAAGTGTTTGTCACTAGTAGGCGCTGCTCGACGGCTGGGAGACTTTATAAGGAGCTCCACCGTCTCCTGCCGTAGTTCGGTTTAGGGGTGGGGCTTCGTTATCATGCCCATTAGCCACTTTGTCAAATATTTTTCCTGAATTGCTGTGGGATCAGGCAAAGGTTAATTTAGCTGAATCCAATTTTGAAAACATTTCTGTTCATTGAAATTAAATATTCACTAATATTAATTATATAAATGAACTAATATTTATATGATATGAACTAATAAAATCAATAATGATTAACTGACAAAAGCATTCACAAAAATTGCTAAAACTTTAACCAGAGTTACCAAAAACTTTTAATCGAAATATAAAAGCTACTTTAAAATATGAATAAAACTCAAATCAAAACTATAATAACTATGGATCAGGCCATGTATTCCCATCAGACATTGGCATAAGCTCTTTTACGATCTGTTTAAACAAAGTGTATAAAAATCTACGTTAAAACAGTTTGACGTCATTTGACTTCACGGAAAATGTATGTAAAGTAATCTGCAATTTCCAAATAGAGATGGCAATAAAGTTGGATATTACAGCTTTAATAAATCAGCATTTTTATAAACCACTTCGCAAAATGTAAACACTGGTCCAGAGGTACGTTTGGATAATGTGAACGCTGTCTTCCGAACCCGGGTGCGCACCTGCGAACTGTACCCCAGTCCACTTAAAAAGGTCACTTTAGTCTGAAAGTGCCGTTATGTAGTGAAGTATTGGAAACAAAACCAACGGTTCAAAAACATACATGTATAAATGTGAAGCGAGCAATGTTATGCATTTTGCCACCTTCTCCTGCATGGTCATTACGATGATGCAAACGACACAAATAAAATAATACAAACGCAGTCCAGCAGGGGGAGCAATTGAACTAGTGTTCAGACCAGGCAATCGAACTAAATGTGAAACCACCCTAAATCTTACATACATAATTGAATCTTTAATTTATTGATATGGTTATAAATGTTCTGCTTATTGTAGTTTGTGTAAACTGAAACAGGAAGTTCTTCTGAAACAGCGTTGTTTACGTCACGTGAAGTGGTCTATAGCTACTCAATCGGAATAATAACACTTGTAGTGTAGTTACACAAGCATTTAAAAGTCCTTCTGTAGTCAATCATTTTATCCCTTAAAACTCATCTTTGATCGGGACATTTGCTTGCTTCATTTAGTGTGTGCAGACTCACGGATAGCCAAATGAGCCTCCGCTCCATCACACCACCTCTCTGCCTACCTGATGCACTCGCTCAGCTGTGCGATGTGATCGGTAACAACATTTTTGTGACGTAGAGAACAGGGGTGGTTCTAAACCAGGGTCTTGAAGTTAACATTCTTGAGGTCGATAATGATTTCAAGCCTTTTGTTGTAAATTGCTGTCAATGTGAAGCCCTTAAGATGTTCCATCAGTAGATCACATGCATCTTTTTCTTCTTCTTTAGTCCATCTCCGGCTTGCCGGTGCGTAGCTCTCTACATGTCCTCATCTGCTGATGAAAAGCATGGCACAGTGCTGTTCACTGTAGTGAAGACCTGCTTCAATTCTACAAACTCTAGAATATTTGCCATTCGACTGCACGACAGATCATATTTAATCCAATGCTTTTCATACGGACGCTGTGGAACTGAAGCGGAGTCACAGTTACGGTGCATTTCATTCTGAAAAAAAAACATTAATGTTGTGTTTGCCAATAACATCTTTCCTTCCTCCCTGCCTCGTGTCAAGAAACGTGAAACGTAAAGGATACAATCCGAATGCTGGTGGCATCTAGAGGACGAGAGGAACAATGATCTCCAGAGCTTCTGAAATCAGCCGGCCTTCTGTTGTTGCTGCTATTTTCAGGCATTAGTTATACATGAAAGTATTATACGTCATAGTGAAGAATTCAACAATACCTTAGTTACGTTGCCATTCCTCCTTTTATAAACCCCGCCTACTCTCACACGCCCGCTTTTTAATCATATCCAACTGAAGAGCCAATCAGATCGTCTTTCTATCTTACAGAAGCATGACGTCTCAAAACAGCTTGGCATCCTGATCCAAGGTTTTGCATCAGGCCAATATTCAACCTGCGAGGAACTGATCCCCGTAACAACTAAAACATGATCCAAACATGATTGTTTATTTGACAAAGTGACAAAAACAGAAGTAAAGAAAGTTGTCCAGTATGAGGCCATATCATTTTGTTCGAGGAATCCTCCAGCATGTGTGAATGAATTCTTTCTGAGGTCTGTGACTGTAAAGGGCGGACACCTTAACCTGACGTCCTCTTGACATAAAGGGCCACCTCGCACCCCGGCACTGACGCTCCTGCGATCAGGTTTGTCCTTGCTGATCTCTTAAAGAGACAGTTCACCCAATAATGCAAATTCTTACAGAGTAATAAGACATAAAGGGCCACCAAATTCTGCATTTATTCACCCTCGTGTTGTTCAAAACTCTTTCTTCTGCAGAGCACAAAAGAAGATATTTTGAGAAATGTCTCAGTGGTTTAGAAACGTTCTTCAAGATACAGTATGTGTTCTGCTGAACAAAGAAAGTCATGCAGGGTTGACATGACATAAGGATGAACAAATGATTTATTTGGCTGAACTAGCCCTTTGACGCTCAACGTCAAGGTGTCTCTTTCTGGTGACATGAGGAATATATGAATACAATTTCTGTAAGCCGCTATAATGTCATGTTACGCTCACAGACCTCTTCATCTCTTTTGTTCAGTTTTCAGGGTATATTCACGACAACGATTTCAAATATGTGGATATGGATGAGAATGGGATGAGTCAGTCTGTATTGTACGATAGCGTGTGCAAAGCGAGCATCTGTAGATGCTGTACGTCACCTAGCACTTCAACTAAGGAGGCGACTCTAAGCCAAAGATCTAGTCCGTTTGGATGTGACACGCAGCACTTTACAGTGATGTTAATACACCTGTAGTGGGGGTGAGACAGTGTGATGGTAACTGACCACCTCAAAAACACCGGCAATAACTCAGTCCTTACATATACCTTGTTCTACCTGTTAAATTGTCACTGCGAACCCATTTGTCAACGTATTATTCGGAGCTTCATGTGGATCACCTTTAGAGGCCGATGACCCTTGCGGAAAGCATTGTGTTGCTGCATGAATTCACTCTGTGGGCTTCTTATTACTCTGTAAGAATGAAGTGTGATTGCCCAAACCCATATCCATATATATTACAGAGAGCCTGCTGTGCTATTTGTGCATGTCCGCTGCAAACCTTTTATTTACTATGCAAAAGAATTTGTCGCACAAGGATGAAATCAGTTGCCCCGGTTCTTTGGGTTAGCCACGATAGACCGTTATGCCAAGTCTCATCAGGAACTCATGTGTTGCTTTTAACCTAAAAAAGAACGAATGTGTTTCCATTGGTTGAAAAATACTCATTTTGCAGAAGCAGAACACACACAAACTCAGATGAGAGTCCACGTGTGAGGTTTCAGCTGCGATTTGAATCACTTGTATTTTTGGTCTGTCATTAGCATCATTACTGAGCTGCTGTTACCCATAAAAATACACCACGCCTACGGGAAAACCACGGAAGTAATAAAATCAGCAGTATTTTACACCTCTGAGTGTGTGCTCTGTCTTCATTTACTCACAGATGTTTGAGGACGGATGTTATAAGAACACGTTGGGAATGGTTGCATAAAGAACCGCTCAAAGAAAATCATGAGATGAAGGAGAGACTGGAGACATACAGACAATACACTGAAAATGGCCAATTGAATGAAATGGCAATAAATGAGCAATATGTTTTACGTACATCATCCCATAAGAAAGAAAATGTACCGATGACATTTACATTTATGCATTTGGCAGACGCTTTTATCCAAAGCGACTTACATAGCATTATGCTAGTAGATCAAACCCACGGCCATGTGTTATTAACGCAATGCTCTTACCACTGAGCTACAGGATGAGGACTCAGAATTCACCATCATTGAGACATCATGAAAATGTCTGGTGTGTCTGCAGATGAGAAAGATTCAGAAATGTCGGAAATGTCCATGTCATCAGAGTTTCACAAGAGAGGTCAACAATGTCACGAACTATAAGGTTACATTTGTCAATCCAAAGTCAATATTATTGAAGATGTCAATATGAACTCAAACATGTCTCATCCAGGACTGAGACATGAACCTTATCATGAAGTCAGTGTTTATGAAGATGAATTAAACAGCATGACACAAACAATGCCACGGTCAGCCATAGGCTCACATTAAAACCGATCAAACTGAAGTCGGTGCTGTGTGATTTACTGTAAATCTACAAGCACTTGCCCTACAGGCCGAGAGGTAAAGTGTGCACCTGTTTCACATTTCTTAACCGGACGCAATGCAGTTATTACAATACAAGTGCAGTAATCGGTAAAGTTCCTGCCCATAATAGTTGTAACCTTATAATGTGTGCTTTAATATTGCTAAGTGACACGCAAAATTGACTCTCGTCATAATATTCCTGTGAATGTGCCATTATGAAAGACTGTCTGTAATTAGACATGCGCAGTCATTCATGTGGCATTTCACTAAAAGCTCGAGACAGACGCAACAGTGCGCACGTGCTGCAGTGCATCCGGAACAACCTGCTTGAGTTTATTACACAAGTCATTCATTCCGCCTATTATTGTTATTCATTTAGACAATGCGTATTTAAAAAAGAACCGCATATTTCAATGTTTATCTGAGGACTGCTGAGGATGCAATTTTACAAAGTAATAATGAACATGTTCCTTAAGAAATGCATGAACATTTGCAACTTTACAGTGATATAAATGAAAGCAATGGTAAATAAATGACGCACGTCTCAATGTGGTTCTGGCTATGACATTAGCAAGCGCGCTCTGTGTGAAGTCTGGAGCTTAAGAGATGTTGGACCAACCCCTTCAATTACACTGACGTTTCACTTCAAACTTCCTAAATTATATTTTCATGAAGGAACAGAAAATTGCGTCGTCGTCGAGGTAAGATCGTTCAGCTTTGTATTTAATTATCATCACTATACATAATAATTGGCTAATTGTATTGAAAATTGATGTTTCATTCATCGTTTGTTAGCAGAACAAAGGTCAAATGTTTGAGTCCAAGGGAACGCGTATGGTTAAAGAATATATTTTGGAGCCAAATAATTTTAAAAGCAAACGTCCACTGTAAAACTTTTGCAGATGGAGTCTGTCTGGCTGAGCGCGCGTCTGATGAAGGCAGTGTTGATGATGTGCATATGCGCGCTGCCGTTATGGGGTGAGCAGGGCAGCGGGCGCGTGGACCCGTTGACCCCTTAGCCGCGTGGACGCGCAGTGTTGGGAGTCTTCATCGGCTCTGCTGCTGGAGATGCGCTCTCCGCGGATCACCGACACCGTGCCCGCCTTCTGGGATCTGATGATCGTTCTAAAGTCGTCTGATAACAGTAAACACAGCGCGCTGTTCTGGGACCTGGCGCAGGTGTTCTGGGACATCTATGTGGAGTGCGTCCTGTCCCGGAACCACGGGCTGGGTCGGCGCCGTACCACATATCCACAAGAGCGCATCACAGCCACGCGCCACACGAAAGACGGTGAGTAAATGACACGCGCTATCATGGGAGATTACTTTAAACAGAACATTTGCTGTGTTACAACTTAATTGCTTTGCATTTATAAAACAGCTTATTAAACAACAGTCCAAAACAGTTTAACTTATAAGTACACTTAAAATGAATTAAATCATGAAAATTTAGTTAGAGTTCAACTATAGGGCCCTATCAATATGTGGACTGTTTACATTTTTACTGTCTTTTTGCATGAAGACATTTATCTGTAAAAACACTTTGTTATTTAATGCAATTACATTTGCAACATACAGTAAACTACAAATGTTAACATAGCCGTCGCATTTAATTTTTGGTTTGTTTCATTTAATTCATTCTAGTACTCAAAAACGCATGAAATGAAAAGGATAAATGGGATACATCATGCGCATGCTTGTGTTGTTTGTGTCGTTTTAGAGTCGTTTGTGCAGGAGACCCGGGGTCACGAGTTTATTCGTGGCTGGTTGCGCATACAGGTGGAAGCGCGCAAAACGCAGCAGGGCAGCCTCTCCAAAACCAGCAGCCTTTAACCGTCGTGCAAAGATCTTTCTTTGTGTAATAAAATGAATTATGACAGCATGTGCTGGTCAGTTGAGTCATTATGCATTCTGACAAATTGCTTTACTCATTTCTTGCAAAAAATTATGAATCAAAACGTAAACTTTTTTGATAGTCCATTTCATAACGCACCCGCCAATTTTTCACTTTTAGGGTGTGATAACACTTGAATTACATTCCAACTACTACAAATCACATTATTTAATTGCAGAGACCTCTAACGGATATTTTTAATATGAAGTAGGGGTGTGTATTCGTACCGAACAGTACGAGCTGTCACGGGAAAAATTCCGAATGAAGTCATTACCCCGCTCCCTTTGAAGGGCATAGCTTGAAGTTTAGACTTTGGAGTGAACAGGGCATGTGCGTGTCATTATATAGACGTTTGGAATGCACTTGGCAAAGGAAGTGACGTAATTTCTCATTCTTCCTCATCTTCAGCTGGCATGTTCCCGTGTCCCGTGACAACACAGCATTGTGTCCGTCAGCAGATGTCGCTGTTTTAATGGCATAAAACTGTTTGCAAATAAACATTTTGAGCAAATATTTTGAATAAATGAGTATAAATATAAAATGTATGTTTATTTGCAAACAGTTAGGTTTTATGCTTAAATTATGCCATTAAAACAGCGACATCTGCTGACGCACACAATGCTGTTGTCACGGGAACATGCCAGTTTAAGATTGAGGAATGAGAAAATTACGTCACTTCCATTGCCAAGTGCATTCCAAACGTCTACATAATGGCACGCACATGCCCTGTTCACTCCAAAGTCTAAACAACAAGGACTCTGCCCTTCGAAGGGAGTAGGGCATAGGAGTGATGACTTCATTTGGAATTTTACTGTGATGGTTCGGTAGGAATACAAGTATGTTACACTATTAAGAAGGTTGACAGTCATTCACAGTTCATTATCTATTTCCAGTGCAGAAAATCTACACCCTTTATGAGAGACACTTTTAAAGAGAAGCGGAGGGTCAGATACACCCATCGAAACATCAGCTCTTGTTTGTGTTAGGTCACTTTAAAAGTCCACCCAGGTCAGGAGTTATACCGCACGTTCATGAGAAACACCTCCAGTTGGCTCTACTGTGGGTCTAGTGTGGAATAGTGAAATCTTGGTGACTTCTAATACCACACATCTGGAACATTTTAAGACGATTCATCAAATTTTGTATTTATTTTAACGATTAGAGCAGGTACTAGTCTTTGACTGTCAGAAAAGAGTTGCTAAAAATTCAGAGAATGGATGGCTTGCATGGCAGTGTGTGAGTGAAGATGATCCCAGTACAGTATTTACAGTGGGTACGGAAAGTATTCAGACCCCTTGCAGAATCTGGATAAAGCTGAAACATTTGGAAAAATAAGAAGATTTTTTTAAATGAAGGCTTATTTTTTATTTAGTCCTGCCCTAGCAAGTTATTTCACTAAAGAAATGTTAACATAAGTTCACACTAAAGAATAATAACAGAATTTCTCAAAATAGCCCAGTCCAAAAGTTTACATCCCCCTGATTCTTAATACTGTATGATGTTACCTGAACAATCAATGAGAGTTTTGATGTTAGGGCACTGCGAAAGGCGTTTGGGAATCAGGGAACATCGACCCATCACTTCGACGGAAGTGGAAAGGGAAAATCACCCGACTGCCATTGCGCGCCGCGCCACGAGTCAGAAAAACTACGGACGAGTTTGTGCATATAGGTGCATATCCGCCTACTGTACTGGAGGGTGGGCCAGAGATGCGATGTGATGTCAGGACAAGCGCAACAATTTAAAGGAGCCGAGAGGAAGATCGACACCTAGCGGTTGAGCTTGTTATCACAGTCCAAATTCAAAATATTGGCGAGGGTTTTTCCCCGCCCCCTTTCTCCACAGACTCGACGTTCGGTTGTATGACGCTTACAGGAGTGCACATGGAAAGCATCGACCCTTACACCGTAAAGTTGAACTGCTTTCATTTTTAAGTTTGCAAATGACAAACCAGCTTGTTTAAATGTTGAGTTTTCTGCTATCATCATGGTTAGTTACTATTATTAGCTAACTGTTAGCACACTTAAGCCGACGCTCATTACTTACCTATTAAGCAGGAGAAACGCACCTCCAATATTCATCCTTGTTTCGTTAGTTTTTTTAGGTTTTTTGATAAGTGTGGAACCTCTGGCCCCGATCGCTTCTTTGCCTCCATGCGGGCTGCGATATGCTGTGATTGTGGCCAACTGGCAACCGAGCAGCGAAAGACAATATTGGATAAACCGGCAGTGGGCGGGGTCACACGGACCAGGACAAAAACAGACATTCCGGCACAGAACGCACATTTCAGAGTAGAGTAACTAGCTGTAGCATTGCATTCCAAAGTAACACGTATGTGAACGTAACATGTTTCCTAAATATCTACGAACATATTATAGTATTTCATTGACTTAGCGTACAGTAAAATATTACAGACTGCTGACCAGTGGCGGTTTTAGGCACGGGCGAACCGGGCAGTCGCCCGGGGCGGCATTTTTTCACGACACGTGGGGGGCGGCACAAGCACTGGAAAAAGAAAAATAATCTGCGCCGCTAAGACGTTTTCTATTATCTATCATATAACTGTCTGTGTGGGGAATTGGCACATTGCCGCCCTGCTTGCTGAGAAGCGCAGAAGCTGCGTGAAAAGTGGGAAGGGAAGGGGAGGGGCCGCGCCCGCGGTGGACAGTTCACCTCCCAAATGGAGCGGACAAAGAGGGGGGATCCACTTAGTGGGCTAAAGTCAGTCACACCTTTCTTCCAAATAACGCACATTTCATTCATAATATTAAAACACAGGCCTATAGTTAGCATGTTTAGTATTTTTCTGAATTGCGTGTGTGAAATGGCTAATAAAAACGATTATGTGGAGGTGAATTGGTTTAGTCTTGACTTCTGGTCGTGAGTGACAGTGTTGGGGGGGGAAATCTGTTGATTGTCGACTCGAGTGCCAGATTAACACAGTGACAGCGATGGAGAGAAAAAGGTTAAAGCCGTCAGGTGCCCACTATAGGAAATAAAGAAAAGAAGAGGAGAAAAGAGCAAAAGATAAAGGTATGCAACTACGTTCTCTGTATGGTTAGGGTAACGTTATCCATGTCATCAATGAAGGGCTGATGTTAATCGGTGGTTTAACGTTAACTCTTCCGTTTGTTAGCCTTCTTGCTATGATGCTTGCTATGCTTATACAACAATAATCCGGTCTTAACTCAACAAACACGAGATCTAATTTCACCATAAGATTGTGCTTTGCAACAACACTGTTACATGTACAGTTATTACTTATTTCCATCATTTGGGTTAATGTTGGGCCCTGTAATTAGCCAACGGAATTGACATATGTCTAGGAAGTTTCAAAGACGAACATTTGCTATTTGCTATAACTCTGTTGCGTGACAAAGCACATCATTAATAATAAAAACACTGCACTTTGAAGGGCACTCTGGTTTGGACAGTAGAGAGCTTGTGCAGGGAACCAAGAACTTCCCTCACCTGCCATCAAAAATCATCAGCCTCCTAACTTTTGGACTGCTCCCAGGATTGCACTTACTCCTTCAGTCACTGTGGCTCAAGCAGAGGAGCTTTCCAAAACTAAAGTTGATCGAGTCGTACCTGAGGTCAACCATGTCTCAGGAACGGCTCACTGGCCTTGCTATCATCAGTATCAATCACTCAATAGGGAGCAGATTTCCTATGATGACATTATTGATGATTTTGCATTAAGGAAGGCCAGAAAGGTCAGGTTTTAGTTTGTGTTTTCTGTTCTTAGTGCAATAGTGTAATAATTAGATTTGCTTTAGTGTGATTTGTGTGATGAAGGATTTGTGCTATTTAGAATATTTATTCTAAATTTTATTTGTATATTATTCTTAATATTTTATATTATTGTTGTTCTCCGCTCATGTTACATCATGATTGTACATATGTTGCCACTTTTATGTATATAGAGTATATTTAAGTTCTGATAACTTATACTGTTTTGTGCAGAATTGTGTTTTTAAAATGTTCTGTTGAAGGATTTGTGCAATTGAGAAATATAAGCTTGTCTTACACTTATATTGTCATGGTAAAACATGGCTGTTTGTGCAAAATTTTGTTTTTGTTTTTTTCTCGGATGGTTGGGGTAGGTGGGGGGGCACCCAGAGGGGATCTCGCCCGGAGAGTGATTCAATGTAGAACCGCCACTGGACTGCTCCTTTAAGTTATGAGAGACCGGTTACTTGGGGTTTGTACGTGTAAACAACACATGAAACAAAGCATTTTTAATCTTCGTCAACTACAGCACATTCAGACCTTTATATTTTCATGTTTTTCTTGTAGAGCTATATGCTTTTGATAAAAGTAAAACATTAAGAGAAATACAGCAGCTATGTGATTTTGCGATGTCTTTTCTCAGTTGAATTTCGGTAATAACAGGCCCATTCACGTTCCCCATTGTGGAGAATGATTCTGCCAATGGAATGTTCTTTTTATAACAGAAAAATGCTTATTGAAACTGCTTCCAATTATTATTTTGTCTGTATCTGCCAATTAGTTGATGTCTCTCACGTATACCCATGTTGCTCTAATATACATTCTATTAAACAACCTGAGAAAATCTCTTCTGTGATTTGTTTTTTATATGCTAAGTATGTTTTAACATGGACTTTATCCAAATGTTATCCGACCACGCCCTCGTTTTACTTTCTTTTTTCTTCTTATGTGTTTCCTTGTCCATAAAACTACACCATTTTACACGTCTCTTCATTTTTCGTTTTGGATAAATAAGTCACTTAATTTTAGTAATAAATTGGTTTAGCTCATATTTGTGTTTTGTAATTATTCGATTGAACGGAGAAAAATGAATTGCGCCAAAGTGTATCCCTTAAACCACCTTATTAAAATGATCTCGTGAATAATGATCATGTATTTTGTTATATCTGCGAGTTAAAAAAACATTTATGCAGTATATAATATACTAAAGGGAAAATAAACATATAAAACACAAACGAAAGTAAACTGCTGAAAATAAGCTCAATATTATTGCTTCGTATTAAAATGATATGAATTAAAACTATGTACAATATAAAGCACGGTCAATTGAAGAACAAAGCAATGTCAATGTTAACGTTACATTGGCTTTACAATAATTAACAGCATGTTTAATTGTACATGAAAGTCGGCTCAGACTGTTTTGCGGGCTATGTGGTATTCTGTCCCGTGGGCTCATGGGATATAGAAGTATCTCAAGTATCCGTCGCCGAGTACTTCTAAATCTGGGCGTAACCAGTAAACCATCCGGGAATTTATAGCCCATTATTTCATGAATACTGACAATTCGGACATACTATTCTTTCGCCTATTGCTTTTTGACTGCCTACTATATAGCAAGGAAGTATGCCATTTCGAACTCAGCCAATGACCAAAATACGGGAAGTGATGACGCGCGAGGGGCGTGCACGCGTGCCTTACTTTCAGTTTAGATACCGCTAGAGGAAGAGTGTTAAAAAAACATTTTTCAGGATACATCACTCGAGGTAAGAATAAAATCTTATACTGTACACTTTTTAACAACTTTAATTGCTGGACACAGAATGGTAAAACTATTTTTTATGTTGTGTTGGTGTTAGAGGAAGAATTTACTTGTACGTTACTCGTTAGGTGTGTCTGATGGAAAAAAAATACATGGGCTATTAATCAAAATTAAAATAAGAAATATATGGATAATATAATAATAGCTGATGGGGGTGTCGTTCAGATGGGGTAGGATGATAATAAGATTGGGGTGCAACAGAACATCCGAAACAAAGACATTTGATGGTTAGTTCCACATGGATCGCACAGGGGGTAAATTAATGGACATTGTTAGACAGATTTGTAGTACTAAAAAGATTAGGATAGGTAGTGAAGAGGGAGGGGTGAAACAATTCAAACCAGCCTATTGAAACGCGGGTCCTTATAATAGGAATCGTGGATACTAGTGGAAACGGAAAACAAATCTGTAGTAGGTTGACATGTGATGAAACAAAGGAAACGAAGAATATAAAACGGTGTTTGGACGATTCACAGCAAAATAAAGTAAACACTAAAAAGTGTAGTGATCTTGGGGCTAGATTCTGAGAAGGAATAAAGAACAATGTGTGTAGATAGTGATATAAAAAAATGAAAATGAAATACAAGTTCTAAATACCGTACCAGAGCTGGGGGTATACTTTAAGAACGAACAAGCTATACAAGATATTACAAGTTAAAGTTGCCACAGACACACATGTGTATAAATCGGCCAAAAAAACGAGTAGTCTGATAGATGTCAAAAATAAACTTTATCAAAGCGCGTTAATAAAATAAAACAAAATAGTAGAGGTCAGGGAAGGTGGAGGGCAACTACACTCTACAATGTACACTAAGAAGATGAAAAATATGACAAACACGCTTATGCGACAAATGAGCGGTAGAAAGCGTATTAATAAAGCGGGGAACAAGGGGAGGACCAAAAGCGTGCCTAATGTATGTCAAAACTCAATAAAACACGGTAATAGTGCAGTTAAATATTTGTGGCGATTGATTTTTGTAAGTTTATTAAGTACATATTAATGAACCAGATACGAATACTCCATTCACAGAGCAGGAATGATTAATCATATATGGATCATGACAGGATTGATTAATCAAAGGGACTTAAATAACAGAACATAACTGAAAGTAAGATGTGTTAGTAATGAGGCTGGATATAAAAGGAAGTACTTTAACAGTAAGTTAGGACAGGGTGATGAAAATTAAATGCTGTTAGTCCTCATAAAGAAATAGAAATGTAAACATTCCAAAAAAAACGAGGACGGAAAAAGAAACTTTAATGACAACATTCAGGTATGAAACATAGTGAATAGTATAACAAGTTACACATGCAGGGCAAACAAAGGAAATTTTTGGACAATATTAAACGAAAGGGGAAAATAAGTGACGGGGGTAACTAACACTACTAAAAAAAAAACGTGAAGATACATGAAGAAAAAATTTTGTATGATGAGAAAGTCATGGTGTGGTACTGAACAGGAAACGCAGTGATGTACAAAAATACAGTGTACGAGTTAAAAATGATCACACGGGGAAGATACCGATAAAAAAAAATCAAAGTACACACGAAAGCAACATAAAAATGGGGGAAAGCACTCAATAAGCTGTAATAACACACCAAATAGTGTGCTCATCAAAAGGGCACATTTTACAGAAAGGTCATGCTGACGCCATGAAAACGTGAGGGTACACAGTGGGTGTGTCTTACGATGGTGTGAAACATCGTGACTTGTGGCACCTAGAGGAGTGGGTAAAACAACAGAAGTAGAAGACGGAAGGTGTTCGGTCAGTAGGGGGGTCTTTGTCGGACATTGCACGAAGGGGGGGGAAAGGTCAGATCTGGCTGGGAACGACATAGATGGACGTGCAGGGAGTCAGAGATAATGTCGCTAGGGCTAGGCATCTGATCATGCATCTCAAGGATATGCAAAGAGGAGAAAGCTCAAGATCCACGAAAAAGGTGTCCCGCGAAAAGCCAAACAGAAATCTCGTTCAGCGGATCAGTCATGGGGGGTCGCACCAAAAAAACAAGGATAGGGCTGTCCGAACGGTGAGCAAACGAAGAGAGGAGGAGGACTAATCTTGTGGGGACATCATGCAATTCGTGGATCTAGGGAGCTTGCCCTCAAATGAAGAAAACAGACACCTGTCCATAGTGATTCGAAGAGCTGTGTAGTAAAGAGGTAGGATGTGCGTGGGTGAAAATGAACAAATAGAGCGCAACGAATAACCAACACACAAAAAGTATCGGTTACGCACAGTACAAAGGTAAGCGAGCGCAGAGTACTAAAATTAGGCACGCCCTCTTTCGTGTGGTGGTGTTGTTGTTGGCGTGACAAAAGTAGATAAGGTGCAGGGATGGGGGGTCACACAACAGTATGAGGTCTCAAGTGTTTTAGACCAAGTACGGAGGCGAAAAGGTATAAAGTGCGTATGCACTTAAATTCGTATTATAGATTAGTCTCACGGTGGTCGGCGCGGTGGTCACGAAGAAGAATCGAAGGAATGAGATGGACCGAAATGATAGTTTATATATTGCGATTTGGCCACACGGAGTGTTGTTTTGAATCTGGGTGCGACAATCGGCGATACACTTGATGATGGGGGAAGAATGGTACAATAGATACACAAGATAGTGGGGTGCTTCTACATGAAGAAAAAGAAAACGAAGCAGGCTGTCGACAAGCAGAAGAAAAACCGAAAACAGGACAGGTGAGTAGGTGATCGAACCCACAGGGGGCGGCGGATAATACCAAGATAAAAGTGACTACAGGGAAAACCGCGGAACAAGGGTGGGTTGGGAAACTAGACAATAGAACCGCTAGGCAGCCGGCAACGAATTGGGGGGAAGAAAGGGAAATTGCAGTGTAAGTATACGCATGATAGCAGGGCGTGTTGATTTCACGTAAAAGCGGTGGGGAGGGAAATGAACAGATCTGTGCGGTGGGGGGTGGAGGATAGGGGGTTGGAAAAACCAGTCTGAAAAGGTCGAAGAGAAAGGTGGGGATAAAAAAATGGATCCTAAAGTCCCTGAGCTAGGAATAATAGGGCAAAGAGAAGGGATTCAGAGGTCCGAATATAGCTGCCGTGAGAGTGAGGTGTGATGCTAGACGCTAGATATAGTACAATATAGGTGTTAAAAAGGGAGCAACTTATGACGAGAGGTGATTGTGCTATAAATAGGTGGGTATCATTTGCAGTAGTGCAAAAATGGAATTAATTACCTGAATGTGAGGGTGGGGTCAGGTGGTGTTGATACAGTACAAGCAACACACAGAAGAGTCGTGGTAAAGTCAATATAATATTTAAAACCAAGTGAAATGAGGGAACAAAACAGTGTCAGAAATCACATTTAAACCTTAGTCGGGTTAATGTTGCAGGGAAAAATGACATTAAAAAGAGCTCAGGGGGGAGACTGGAGAATAAGTTCAAAATACCATAAACCGACAAACATCCCATTTCAGGTGAGTCAACTCTAATACAAATAAATTGGTAAAAGTACAGAACAGATTTAACCATTGGGTAGTATACAGAAAGGCTGCTGCCGATGTTTACAACCGTTAAAAAAATGGGGAAAACGCCGCCACACGCGATGGACACAGTGGATGAAATCACTAGGTCAGATGAGAGGGATTCATGACATGTGAATATCCAAAACGAACGGAAAAAAAGAAATCGGTTGAAACCAATCAGGGATTTCAATGTCTAGTGGGAACATGAACATGTTTGACATAATGTGTCATATCTGCAACACTCGCACGAATAATTTGAAGAGCGCGATTAATTGGGAGAAGTGCGAAAAAACGACTGAAACACCAACCCACAAACACAACATTGATACTTGAGTTAGTGATTACAAAGTACGGGGGAAGGGGGGGGGAGGAACGGGGGTGGGAGAACATGGGTGGGATCTCAATAGTTAGCTATGTTTTGTTGGGGCAAAAGTTGTTTGTTTTGTGGTATTGTCCGGTGTAGGGTCATATAATAGTTGTGGTAAGTTATGATGGGAAGGAGGAAAAGGAAATGGGTTAGTTGATAAAGGTCCGGCTAACTGTTCTCAACGACATATCGATAAGCACTTAAATAAAATAATATATAGTATGCCAGTCGTGTGTCGACTATATGCCTACAGCACCATCGTCCTCAGCAGAAAATCGGTCGGAGCTCCATCGAAGAAAAACCGGCAGGCGAAGTCAGGGGGGCAACAAGGGGGTCGGAACCGCGGGGGTCAGTAAGCAGGGTGCAATTGGTAAATTTTAATACGGTAATGCATCAAAATAATTCCAAACAGAACAACAAACGATGATCACAATTAAACACGCCAGGAAGCCTAGAACGACAACCGTGGGCTCTGCGATCGTAGAAATGGTCAACGATCTCTGAAGCGACGCTAGTTTCTAAGAGACAGGTGACAATGAAATGCCGTGGCCGGTTAAGAGGTTAGAGAAACAGCAGCGCTAAAAATTCAAGGTGGGGGGGGGGGAGAAAGAAAGGGGCGAGCGGGGAAAGGTCGTACAATTCACCCGCGTAGTGTATAAGAGATATGTGTGATTATAATTACGGGTACAATCAAGATAAAATATACTGATTGCAACATCAAACGTATATATGACAGTATATTGGATCTTTTCCAAAGCTTATGGTACGAGCACAGGAGACGACGGCTATAAAAGAATCATAAAAGGTTATGCTTAACTTAATGTGCTTAAAGACAAGAAAGAGAGAGGCAGAAAGAGAACCCCTTTCGCACACACCGTGAATTAACTCATGGATAATCAAATCTGAAAGGCGTTGAACTGGGTAGAACAAAATTGGGAGCGAAAAAAACCTCAAAGTAAAATAGAATAACAATAAAATAAATAATAAATATATGAAAATTAAAGAAACTTCAACTGAGCCATATTTCAAAAGAATTTCACTATTTTAATTATTGAGATCAGGGGGCCGATATAAACACACAGAAAGAATTCCATCGGGAAACCTTGTGGAAACAGCTAAGATAAAACAAGTCTTTACTTCCCTCGGCCACTGGGAGCGGGTAAAATCCCCGACAACACAACTATAGACAAACAAGCGGGGGTCCAAGAACACCATAACCACGTGAACAAATGTCCTATATCTTGTAACAACTGCAAACACAAAAAGCCGGACGCGACCGGGTGGTAAATTGGGGTAATTACGAAGTGACTAGATATTAGTAACATTTTAAAAAAAGTCTACATCGGCAGTCATGGGAAGCAAAGCATCAGCGGTGGGACCGGGGAAACGGGAAAAAGAGGTCAGACCGAAAATACTGCACCAGTTGGGTGAATATATACACAAATGGATTGGCACAACCTTGTCCAACAGCAACACGAAATGGATTAATGGATGTCAATAGATCGCCGTATGGAATTTAGTAGTGATATATATGTACCAGTGGATTGGAAAAGGTTGCAGGTATAAACCTAAACAATGAATGTTTATGGATAGTCAGGGGGTGTTCAACAAATGAACATCTTAAGTGCTAGTATAGGAAACCCATCTTTGCAAGATCAGTATTGGGTTCTGTGCAAACACATGTGATGGTATATGTCAAACCGACCAAAGCATAGTAAACATATGGGTAAATTGTCGTATACTGAGTAATAAGGGGTAATGTATAACATGAGTTTGTGCTTTTCTGTGATATTGCATAAGAGACTTGATTAAATTGATATAAATACATGTATTGGTATAATAGGGATCATTTGAACAAAAAGGACAACGGGTGAACACAACATTATTGATATGGGGGGAACAGAACAAATAGAAGTCACAGGAGTAGGCACGAATTGGTGTGTTATACACGATTTGTAAAGGTGAACCTATGCTGAAGGGAGTCAGTTTCAAAACCGGTAGAAATCAAAAAATAGGATGAGAGCGAAACTTATTTAGGGGTGGGAAGGGGGATAATATTAAAATAAAACCACTAATAAATCTTATGCGATCAAATACTAGATCCACATGGAAACCTTAGGGTTGCGAAGAGCAAAACTTAAATACAAGGAATACATTTAAGCATGAATTAGAATGGTAGCATGGCAACAAGAAAAAGGCTAATGGTACTTTATATAAAACAAAAATAAAGGCAGGATTGGTATGAGTGAAATGAAAATCCGGTGTACAGTTTGACATGACAGGAAATAGACACAGATGTGACATACCGCTCCGTCTAAGAATGAACAGCTTCGTGTGGTAAGTCGCAGGTGAAAAGAGTAGGAACGCTGGACCAGGAAAAGCGTCCAAAATCCACTCCATTAAGTCACTCAATATAGATCTGTGACTTACACAAGGACAGGATCTGCATTCACAGAAAAAAAAAGGGAAGGAAGGTGGAAAAGGGAGCAAAACAAAAAAGGCGTAAGATAAAACCGAGGTCGCGAATATTGGAGGCAAATCGTGAAACATCGAGTGACACTGAAAGTGAGAGTCACAGGACAATGTGTCCTGGTAGGCTAGAAAACAATCGGGACAAAGGAAAGGTTAAACAATATTCACTGTGGGTCCACTGGCTAGTAAAAAAATCTATGGAAAAAAAGAGAGATGAATAGTACCTGGAGCGCAGAGCAATAAGTCTGAAGTAGGAAGGAAAAATAAATAGATGGCATGGATAAAAAATGTGGTTAGGATCCTGAAACATATAGCGGACGTGAAGGCGACAGAGAAAAGTAGGTATAAATATGGCGTCATTTATACATAACATAGATCAACTGTCATGGAGGCCAAATCAAAAAGTCCGGTGATAAGGAAGAGTAAGGAATCGGGACATCAGTACACTAGAACGTAATGATACAAAACACACAACCCGGCGTTAAAGTGGAAAAAAAAGAAAAGAAAGGAAATCACCATACACATTATGAATGTGTCTATAACAGGACACGTAACATAGTATATAAGGGGGAACGATATAGAAAGGTGGTGTATATACACTCGCAGACATCAAGACGGGGGTTTAAATAGGTGAAAAAGCGGGTCGTAACCTGACAAAAAGGAAACCAGGAGGGGGGATGAATAGAGGGCTATCATGGGAATCCGGAACCGAACCGAATGACTGGTAAGATGACATGAGAAAGCGAGATGCTGGAAAGTCAGTTAGAGAGTGCTAATTGCCTGGTCAGGCAGAACCACACGACGCAGAAAGAAGCGGATATAGTGTGTGATGTGGGACTGCGATGGGCGTGTAGCCAACGGGGAGGGACGTGGATGCACGTATTGTCGGTCCACGAATAAGGAACAAGAAGAGATCCACCACTTGATGGAGCTGATGATGATGCCTCTGTAGTCCCAAAAAAATAAACACAGGTTAGGATAGGTGACATAATGCGGTGGACTGGAAAAAAAACTATCACCATAGAACCAGATCAACATAGGTTAACGGTGTCATCCAGGAATGATCGCTAGGCAGGGGGGAGATCAATGGCAAAAATGAAATAGTCAGTGATAAGGCGGGAAGGGTGAAGAGGAAATGGAGGGAAGGAATGGGGGGGAGAAGGTGCGCAGGCAGAAAAACAGAAGATTCTAGATGGTTTAGGCAGTTGACGCGGCAGAAAAGGGGATGGTCACCAAACGTGGTAGGCGTCACAACAGGCCGAGGCCGGCAATACTTCTGGAAAAATATTGGCATGTCCACATAGGCCGGTCACGTAGTGTCCTTCATATAGAAGATAAAGGCACGTGCGTAAGGTTCAATACATGCACACACTGTGACAAAGCAGATAAATACAAACTACTATGTGCCAAGGGGGTGGAATATGCGCGCGATGGGATGGAGACAACTTATGAGCAACGAAATATAGTTAGAATCATCATGGGGTATGTAATCGAGGAGAAATAAAAAAGAACTTCGGAGGACGAAGTAGGGAGTAGGGTGTTTGTCTTGCTCGTGGTACATCCTAAGAATCCACGGGACCAGACGCAGCACCGTGCGATGTTTGGCCAACGAATCTGGAGACAGCAATTTGTGAGTGATTGGGAAAAACTTATAGATATCCCTAGGTTGACATGTTCGCCATCAAAAGTTCCTCCCAAAAATATTCTGTTAACAGATGTATTCATGTAAACTAACCGATCTCTCTGTGTCTGTTTGCGTTCATGTAGCGGTGTGGATCTGCTGACCATTCTGACGCGAGTGAACCATGACGTGAGCAGAAAATCGGATCGCTCTGGTTCGAAAAACTGTTCAAAAAAGACAGCCACAAGAGAGTTCACCCCCAGAGAGTGGTTTCCCATCCCAAACCCGCCAACCCCAGTGAGGAAAACAAGCTTAGCTTTGTTTACTGTGGATGGGCTTTATGAGACCAGTTTTATATGCACACTATTTTGTTCCAAATGCTTTGTTTACCTCATTTGATAACTTTGGATAAACGCGTCTGTGTAAATGACTAAATGTATATTGTGATCCATTTCAATCCCCTTCCACACACACAACCAGCACTTGCTGAAATCTGTTTACATTGACGAGCTGTGCAAGTGCTAAACATGGTTTGGTTTGCATGTTTCAAATCAGGGGGAAAGTAACGTTTAACCAAACCTGCTTTAATCGTTTTCTACAAGAAAGGAACTTTATATATTTTAAATGAAATATTTTTCTAGATTGAATATTGAATAATAATTTTAAAAATAAGTGCCCTTTGATCAAACATTACCTCAAAACAATCTGAGAAATAAGGCAAAGATGTAATGTTGAGAATGTAAAAATAAACAGTATACAGTTTGATGACACACTTATGACATTGTTTGACAGAATTTATTTCTATTTTTGGCACAGACAATTGGAAATAGTCCGACAAGTCATCATCAGCATTTCCAGCTCATGACGTTTCCGTGACTATAAAAAGGTCTTCTGACGTGTATGGGATTCCTTTTGTGCCAATAAAAATGAAAGCAAACTTTAAAAAAACGAACAAAAAAATACAATGAGAAAAAAAAACTTTGATTTGATAGATATTTAGGCTCTTTTTAAGGAGAAAAGTATAAGAATTAAGGAAGTTTATGGTAAAAACTTCAAGCATAGCAAAAAAATCTGCCAATGGGGTGAGAAAATAATTAGGTTCTTGAGACAGAGGGTTAAGCTAAATTCAAGTTTATTTTCTCACCCCATTGGCAGATTTCTTTATTTTTCATAAAACAAGAGTAAATATCCTAGGTCACTTTTCTTAATTGTATATTGTTTTATGACGTTTTAGATTTGTTTTACTAAAAACAAGACAAAAAAGCCTAGTAAGAATGTCATTTTTTGCAGTGCAGTTTAGTTGCACATTTTGAATTCCGGGTTGTATTTCACTTTGAATTTTAAAATGCATAACAGGGACAGATCCGCTAGGGGGCGATAACTGAACGTTTTTGAACGCCTACATTTATTTATTTAGAAAGGAGAAAACATCAGCCATCATCAACACATCTCTCTCTTTATTTCTCTCTTTCGACTGACTTATAAGAGCCAAAACATCTGAAGACAAGCAGTGCCCATGAAGCTACATGACAGTATTACTTGCCTTTGGATGGAAGAGTTGAAATGAAAGATAAACTTCATGTTTTAATTAAAAACAATGAATAAAGTAGTTAAAATCTAGAACACTAAGATCTTTATTTTTAGAATTTTTAAAAGAAAAACAAATATATCCTGATGTACCCTTCAAAAACCTTTTATCAGGGTGATAAAACTTTCTTTGGCTTATCAGATGGTATATGACTTACTACAGTTTTACAGTTTAAGTAGCAATGAGCTCATGGTTAAGTGTAATAATGAACAAACCAGTGTTCGTGACCTTGTGCAATAAATTAAATAATGAACAAATGAATGTCTACAAAAGTGTGTGTGGTGTACATGCAGGTGCCTGGTGCTCAAACCATATTATATCAAAGGAATACATGAAACCTATAACTAACTGAATGTATCATTTTATATTAGAAAATCCAATACTATAATAGAAAAACCACCATGTTACCAAGCTCCTTGGTCTCTTTTTAATTGCGTCGAATAATAGCGTTATTATAGTTTTATTCATATTTTAAATGAGCTTTTATTTTTAGTTTTTGGGGGCAATTTAAGTTAAAGTTTTAGCAAAACTTTTTACTTCAGTTTATTTTTGAGGCAACATAACAATTTTTCCTTGATTTAAGTTTTTCCAAAAACATTTAGTTCAATATTTTATTTGATTTCAATGATCAGGAACGTTTTCAAAGTTTTAATTTTACTAAACTAAAATAACCTTGCTTCCAACTGTAATGTTTTTATAACGTTTCATAATAACCAAATCTGACAAACTCAATGAGCTGAGACCGCGGTCATGGTGACCAGTAAATTCCAAAAGCTTCACAGTATCTGAGCTTGTGCTTTTCACACACAGACACCGCTGGCTTATTTATGTTCTGCTCTCAAAGAGCACTTGTGTAACGTTCTTTAGTTTAAGAATATACTGATTGAGACAATGAAATACAAATACAGTGATTAATCCACTTACATATTGAATCATTTATGCACTTTTATGTGTACTTTTGTGTTTATTCCAAACGTATCACACGTGTATGAAGAGGATTCAACGAGGAACAGTATTACCTAAACACTATTCTCCACCACATTTGTAAGAATTATCATGAGCTTTGATCACAGTTACATATATAAATGCTCCACCACCCATCGTCAGGGAAACAAATATAAACCCAAATTGGGATTTATGATCAATTATACTTATCTGGATCAAAGTTAATAGTCTTCGTCTTCCAACATGGGGTTTAGCATGTGAAAGCTGATTGGATTTTCACCAAGAAAAATAAAACTAATATGAAAAGTGTTACCAAGACAAGAAAACATTAACATTAAGGAAATCACAAATGCAGCTCATAGACGCCAAACATGATCTACACATCATCTTGGTTAAATGAGTTACTACAAATCTAATAACTCTCGTAGTTATGCACACGTTCCCTCAAACTACTTTAATGTTTAAGACCGACATAACATCGTGTTTAAGACGTACATACATACTGCATGACTCTTTTCCCAGCGATCACACACACGTGCGCGGCTTCTCTTTGCTGTGGCTCTTCTCGTGGGCTCTCATTTTGCTTGACTGACTGAATGTCCTGTCACAGTGCGAACACTTGTAAGGTCGCTCTCCGGTGTGAACTCTCTGGTGCTGTTTTAAACGGCTGAGCGTAATAAACGTCTTCCCGCACTCAAAGCACATATGATCTCTCACACCGCTGTGAATTTTCTGATGAATCCGTAAACTTTGCGGCAGCGAAAAACTCTTTCCGCATTGGGAACACGCGTGCGGCTTCTCCTTCGAATGAACCGTCAGGTGTATCTTCATGTTTGACGAATAGAAAAAGGTTTTCCCACACTGGTCGCAAGCGAACGGCTTCTCTCCGGTGTGGATCCTCATGTGAAGCTTAAGAGTTTTCTTGCTCAGGTACGTCTTCTTGCACTGACCACACGTGAACGACTTCTCTCCGGTGTGAACTTTCATGTGATACTTGAGACTTCCTTTGATTGAGAAACTCTTTCCGCATTGGTCACACGCGAAGGGCTTCTCTTTAGTATGAACTCTCATGTGAACTTTAAGTCTTTGTTTAAGTGAAAAGGTCATTTGACACTGACCACACGCGAAGGGCTTTTCTCCGGTGTGTGTCCTCATGTGTCTCCTAAGGTACACTGAATCTGTGAAACTTCCGCACTGATCGCACGTGTACGGCTTCTCTCCGGTGTGTGTCCTCATGTGTCTCTTAAGATCTCCTGAATCCATGTAACTCTTCTCGCACTGATCGCACGCGAACGACTTCACTCCGGTGTGGATTCTCGTGTGTCTTTTAAGTCTTGACGAAACACTGAATCTCTTTCCACACTGATCGCATGCGAACGGCTTCACTCCGGTGTGGATTTTCATGTGAACCAAAAGTCTGTCATTCTGCGCGAAGCTCTTTTCACACTGATGACACGCGAACGGCTTCTCTCCCGTGTGAACTCTTATGTGATTGTTAAGGCGTGATAAATACGTGAAACTCTTCCCACATTTGTCACACGTGAACGGCTTCTTTCCGGTGTGGCTCATCATGTGATATTTGAGGTGTACTGCTTGCGTGAATCTCTTCCAACACAGATCGCACACGTACGGCTTCTCTCCGGTGTGAACTCTCATGTGAAGGTCAAGACTTGGTTTGTTGGTGAAACTTTTTCCACACTGATCGCACACGCGAACGGCTTCTCTCCAGTGTGAACCCTCATGTGAACCTTCAGACTGGATTTGAGCATGAAGCTCTTCCCACACTGGTCGCATGTATGCACCTTCTCTCCAGTGTGGAGCATCATGTGTCGAGTAAGATTGGACTTTTGCGTGAAGTTCTTCCCACACTGATCGCACGCGAACGGCTTCTCTCCTGTGTGGACTCTCATGTGCAGCTCAAGATTCAGGTTTCCTTTGATAGTCTTTCCACACTGAGTGCAGGTGACACATTTCTTCACACTTCTTTTCGTTGAAAGGGTCTTTTTAGCCTTTTCTCTGGGTTTGACTTGATGTTGCTCCTCCAGTTCGCTCAGTTCTTCGCTACCCTCGTTCACTTCCATCGTGTCTGAAATGAAAAAAGTTCCAGTTTTAGGTCAAATAGCACAAGCCTTAGTTTTCCAAAAATCAAGTGTGAGATTGGTAGAGCTTGGCAGGGGCGCAGGACCGCTGTCAGGTGATATGACCCTCAAATGCCAAAAAATTATGCACATAATGTACATACAATCAATTCTATATAGAATACCAGTTGGCATTTAAGAGCACCCCAGTGGCAATTTTGGGAAAATTCTATGATAGCAAATGGCCTACCATAGTCAGCACTATTGAAGCACACTGCCTTTACCACATCACCAATTTATCGAACAATTTGAACATAAAATGAAATGACAACAGAACCTAATAATCAGTTATGCATTTACTCATTTAGCAGACGCCTTCATCTGAAGCGAGGAAATGACTTATGTTGTAGATATTTTTGGCTAAAATATAGAGGAATAATGTATAGAACTGTTGACTATTATAAGGTCTTTTTAAGAGTTTCTTGTCTATTAGGCCAAATGTCAGTTGACACAAAGGATCCACTATGTAGGCTGGGGGAGGACAACGCATCTGCTTCACATTATATTGGTGCCTCAGATAACACAGTGTGACGTGCATGTGTGTATGTTTAGCACACTATATAAAGGTTTTTCCAAAAACGGAGAAGAGAGTGAAATTGCAACCCGTTACCCTACTTCATTAATAAAGTGGATTTTCTATCAAAACTCGAGAGTAATTCTTCAGAACACGCAAAGCAAATTCACCACACTTACCAGTAGGAGAGAATATAACGCACTCTGCGCGATGTGACGCGTCACGTGCCTCTTTAGGTCACGTCGCATCATTTCAAATCATACTGTGTTATTCGATAAGGTGATTGGTGTTAACGCGACATAACACATACTTTACAGTGTGTGTTTGAGAAAAGGACGTAGCTCTGCTTTTTCTGATGCACATTAGGCTACCCCGAAACTGCCAAAAGAGCAAAGAAATTAAAGAAATAACGAGCGCAACTCACATAAGTAGATGTGAAGCTCTTGGCAGATACACACAAGAGATGATATTGCTTGTGATTGGGTGAATGTTACTTCACTCAAATCTAAGTAACAAACCAGAGAACACGGGCTGAAATATATATATATATATTATAACTAGACGCATGGATCGTACGTCAACGCCGCCGCCATATTGGTGAGGGCAAAAGCCGACTACGAAGACATACGAGTGAACGCTGGAGCTGCAGTTATCTGGATAAAAACACAACATCGTTTTCATTTCTCAACTAATTCCACTACTTTTCTATTTGCGTGGAGTACAGAAACGTTTTGGCTCCAGTTAAAGTTAGACATAAAAAATGTATTTATACGAAACTGTTAAAACTCAGGCTTGTCAAGCAATCGTTTAGGCTTAATAATTGTGTACACATCGCTATTGTGAAATAATTTAAGGCAGATTAAATGCACATGATCCGAACACAGCTCATTCGCTTAAAAACCATCGTAAAAATCTAAACAATCTGTACTATATACTGCTTACAATGCACGGCAGTCACATACATCACGTTTTACTGCTGTAACGGGATTACAAGATAAATAAAAGAACATCTTTTTATCGTCTAAAATAACTACAGAAAAAGCCGTTTCCACAGTGAAAAACGTTCGTTTTTATATAACACGTAAATAAGTAGGGCTATAGGAATGAAATGCAAAGAACGTTTTAAGACGACCATGCTTGCAAGCAATAAACTGAACTTAAAAGGCAAATC
The DNA here is from genome assembly GCA_006030095.1 of Triplophysa siluroides. Taxonomy (NCBI): domain Eukaryota; kingdom Metazoa; phylum Chordata; class Actinopteri; order Cypriniformes; family Nemacheilidae; genus Triplophysa; species Triplophysa siluroides. The sequence continues at coordinate 3,237,761 of VCII01000094.1, read as the reverse complement.
TTTGTCTTATGTCACAGAAAGTTTCAACAACAGTGTTTTATTCGGTTTTTAAAGTCTAATTTAATGAAAACGTGACCACATTCGTTTGCTGAAATAAAACGATGAATTGCGCTGATTGCGCGCTGTCCTCAGACAGACGCTAAATAACCGCGAGCTACACGCGCGCAAGAACCGGCGCTGCTCGTTCACACAGACACGCGCAGAACAAACAGTTGTTCACGCATCTTTTCCATTGTCATAACTGGATTCATACCTGTATCTGCACGGAGGACCGCTGTCCTCGAATACAGCCGGAGGACTTTTCTCGTTTTGCAGCGGCGTTTATTTCAACCCAAACTACGGCGCATAAAGCACGCGTGCGTTGGTGATGCGAAGGCGCAAAACAGTTCCAACCCTCAACAAAGGGAAAGTATCCTCAGACCTGGACTGCTGAAGGCACGCTGGGTATTCCATTGTTTAAGACTTTGTAGGCGTAACACACATCCACTTTTACGAGGGCTACAACTGTGCAGGTCGTAGAAATGGGCGTGCCTAAAGGTGGAGAGGTTATATTTATTGACCAAAACATAAACAATCAGTCCCAACATGATTTTCCGGAGATTTTTTTGTGCCAAAAATGCTTAATTTGCAGCGGCTTTATTAACATTTTGCGATAAAAATTGCGGGGGTTTTACCGAAAAAAAAAAAAAAACTACTTGAATTGGCAAATAAGGTTCTTCTTTAAAACTACCACCTGTGAAAACATTTTTCATGCATTACTTTTGATTAAAAGGCATGCAGCAGATTCATACTGAAGGTCTGGATACCTTGGCCGCTTTAAGTTTAAGGTTCACCCTAAAGGCCATTTTGACTGACAGGTCAAGCAACCAATCAAAGTTTCATATTTACGGTTGTTGAAATGTCTATGCAATGCGTTTATGCCATGAACCTTGAAGTTGCCTTTAGTTGATTGTGATTAATGTTTATTGACACCAAATAAACATGATGTTTACAACATTATGTTGTTTACAGGTGTGGGATGTTGTAGCCCCGAGTTCGTATCCCGTGTAAGGTAATCCCCATTATAAAAAACATTTAATAGATGTATTTTATAACATTCTTAAGCACATTATTGTTGCATTTAAGTGTGGAAATGCTCCCAAACCACATATGTACGACACGTCTTACATGGAGCCTCCATTGCTATGTTATATGTAAATATATCTATCTACCTATCTATGATATCCTATCTCTAACTTATCTATGTTTAAGCCTGTCTAATAATATCTTAATAATAACTTTTAATCTTACCTATATATAACTAATCAAATTAAACTATAAATGTCACTATATCGCAAATCATCCACTTTTATACTTTGGGAGTTTAGTTGAGACAGATGTGATGTGCGATCGTGTGGTTCGTTCCCGAGGCTGTGGATCAAACGCAGATTCAGCAGGTATGCTGTGTTTCGAAACACTTGTGCCACCCCCGCTTCGTTTAGCTGTAGTCACGTGACGTGGGTGTGTTCAGACCCTTCTATCTCCCTTCTATAGTATCACACATGGCGCGTCTTTGGCCAAATTATGCGGAAAATCTGCAACAATCTCAAAATTTTGCAAGTTGCAAAGTTTGTTTGATTATGGATTCAGGGACTGAATAATGTCACGCACACGGTGTTTCCAAACAGTAATATCTACTCATTAAAATGAGTGAACTGTACTCAGAACTGTGAAAAAAGTTCAATTGTCTTAAAACTTTTAAGACTTTTTAACAATGTGACCAATTTCAGTTTGAGCTTAACCAATTTGAGTCACTGACATCAGAACAATTTATTTAATTCAAGACAGTAGGAGGCCTATGAATGCTGAGTACTGTTTTCTGATGTTAATGAAGCTTTTGTTACATTGGGGATTTGAAGAGGTCATTGGTTAGACGAGTAGAACATTTGCTTAAGAAGAGAACAGACGCAGTAAACAGACATCTTGAATGTTTGATCTGTAGGCTTTACATTGGTGATGTTACAGCTGTGACTGGCCGTTGTTTCTTCATAACGATATGAGAAATGTTTAAAATCTCAAATCTCAAATGCCTAGATGGTCGTCTTCACTCCTAGGCTGATGGGAAAACTCCAGCAGAATCGATCGAGGAATGGAAATGGGCGGAGCTTCAATGATAGCGACCTGCAGTAGGCGGAGCTTCATTGACTGAACTGCAGATTGGTTGGAGGGGCTGGTTGGTTGGATTTTTTTGCTACATCGGTTTTCTCTACCATAAAGCAACTAATGTTAATTCACAAGTAGTATGTCTATTTCTGTTGCTTGTTAAAATATCTAGAGAACTAGTAAAGGACTGAAAAACATTTGAACCAACCAACAACTAGCTGCAATGAGCTTCAAGTGGCATTTTTCAGCAAGTCTGGAAACATCAGCATAACAAATGAGGTGACAACATCAAGTAAAACGTCTTTTCAGCAGTTTTTTTCATATACGTGAGCCTCAGACTCTCAATACCCATTCAAGCCATTCAGGATCATCAGCAGATCATCTCACTTTACTTGAGTGTTTGCTGTCAGAAACTTGTGTTTCTATCATTTCAAAATGTATGTAGTGGCCAAAAGGGAACTACACAACAGGCATACACATTATTTTATCTTCTATAATATGTTTAAAGAGTGTAAATGTAAATATACCAACGCTGGACATCACCGTTGGCCCTTTAAAGCATCGTGTTAGAACGCTGTTATTTCCACAGGCCCTGACGACAGATGATTAGGTTTAATTGTATAGGTGACTACAGTTGCCCACTTTACCTGTATTTTCCACACATATGCAGATTCTGCAAACGCATCGCAGAAGAGAAAGAGTGACAAAGAGGCCGAGATTGAAGAGTTCAAGAATCAGAAACCCTTGAAAGACACAAACCAGCCAGAAAGTCAACAACCAAACCGCTTTCCAACACTCAGACAACCCCAGGCGTCCATTGGAGGTACTACAGTGCTTACAGTAAATGAAATCGTTTGTGAATCTACTAAATGATTTGCCTTCAAAATGTTCATCCTACGAATGTTCTGCATTTGTACTGCAATTATTTGACAGCCGTAACATTTTTGGCCCACACAAAACATGACCGACATCAACTCTACTTCTGGCAGCTCCTTCTTAAACAAAACTAAATTGTTGATTTTCAAGGTTTTTTATGTTTATACATGTGACCAAATCTGATCTATGTTGGGTGAGTGATGATAAGACTGTGACTCAGTAATGCAAGGTTATTTTGAATACTAAAATAAAAAGTTTGAAAACGTTTCTGTTGAAATCAAATCAAATATTGACCTAAAAATGAAATGTTGCCTCAAAAATAAAAAAAGCACTAAAATTATATTAATAAAACTAAATATAAAATAAAATAAAACTAAATTAAAAATTAATTAATCTTATATAGCAACATAAAAAAATATTTACAAACATTATAAAATGACAAAAGCTTACACCAAAATTAAATGTTAACTAAAAATTAACATAAAAATCTAAAAATTAAAGCTAATTTAAAATATTGATGTATCTTAAATCAAAACTATAATAGGTTAACTATGCAGTAATGTTGTCAGTTTATATTATTATTGTTTTTAACATGTTTTCTCCTGAAAGGTCTGCCATAAAGGCCCCAAGTTGTGGGAAGGATGGGGATGTGGCTCTGGGCAAGATGATGGATTACAAGTCGTTCTCTCCTCTCCTTTGTTAAGCAGCTCTCAGAAAAAAGCATCAGCACAATTTTCACATGCGTAGCTCTTTCACACTTTAACGCAGAAACATCTGTAAATTCGTACAGATGATTAGCATGTAACGTATGTGACATTAAAGAATGACAAGTAAAGTAGTGTTAAATGTATGTCATAGGTTAGGCAAAACAAATGTGTTTTTCAGTATGCGTTTAGATTAGTTTGATCATTTAATTCAGGCAAATAGGAACTTTACATACTTAAATGCAGACAGTGTTGCACAAAAACAAATATTAGGATTGTCTCCGTCTCTTTGTTCTCATTAAGAACCAAGCTATTCTCCATTGCTGAATTTGGCCCAAGCTGCAGACGTGGCCATGAATCCAACAGGTCCTCCAGTCCAAACCAAACAGTTCACATAATACAACAGTGAGTATATATGCACGACTACTTCATATTTAGACAAAGTGTGATCACTAACTCACTTTGAAACATTCACATAGATGCTGTAATTTTTTGGATCGATGACCTCTGATCTAAACCGAATGTTGCTCCTGGCTGGAGCCGGTGACTATAAGATAAAACAAAAAGCATATGTTGATACCACACCATCGATCTTAGGAAAAAACGCTGTATTACAAGACACGTTCACAATGAGAGCTATTGATAGATAGAACAGAAGACTTACTCTCTGACCAGCATCTCTGTTGTTTTTCCTTCTCCTGTCAGACACATCACATGTTTTGTTTGAAGTTTATTAATGACAAAAATGAATAGAGCTGATCTTTTTTCACAACAATTTCAGTTATTGTACATTAGAAGAGATAATAGAATAAAGCCAGATAATAAAATACGCACATTCAAATGTGATACACATATACTGGCCCACTTCCATTAAAAAAATCCCCTCAGTGCATGTAACACCAGAGGTCGCGTTAACCCAAAATTCTACGTCATTGATGGATTTTTATTCCAGTGACGTCACGGAAAAATCTGAAGGCCGTCCGTCATTTTTACGGATTACAATGAGGGCAGTTTATAATTCCCCTTTTTGTCGAGTTGGTAGCATCCAATCATTTTCTTTCATTGGAATGTGATCTCAAGCGACCAGAGGTAACCCTCCCCAGAACAAGAGCACGAAAGGATGTTTTACGCCTCGTCCATTCAGGAAAACCAACGCGGAATTATGGCAATACTTTGGTGTCGCAATTACGCTATAGATCAAACGCATTCATACGGGATCAGCGGACTCTCGGGGTGCGGAGCCAGGCACGTGTATAAACAAGTCATTAGACTATGACGGCCCGCCACCCTTTTATTAGTTTTGCCATAGTTTGAAAACGAACTGAAAATCTTTCTACACTTTTTATAAAAATACACCGATCTCTAACATTGTTTCTTTATCGGATTCTGCAAAGCATGCATCTGTCACTCAATCCGACCCCCGCGTCATGTGCTCTCATACACACACGGTGGTGCGGTGTTTTCAGACTTTCTTCCTTCAGAGCGATGGGGACTAGCGTCATTTTGGATAAACCTTAACTTTCAGTGAGTGGAAAAATGTCTCTCTGCGTCTTCTCCATTTTTTGAGCCGACTGCAGTTTGATTGATATTAATTGGAATGCACAATAAAAAACATTTTGGAACCAAACTTTTCATTTTACATTCAATTTTAAACAATAAATATGTAAACCACTTCGGCTTTATTTGGTATTCAGTTGAATTAAAATACAGTACGTTCAGAGAGTGAATGTGTGGACGTAGCGATGACATCGTAAAATTAATGCTAAGTAGCATGTAACATCACCTCGACGGGTAAACATAGATTATGCTGGATTTTTTTACGAGCTTGTCCGTCGAAAAAGTCTAGCGCAACCTCTGAGTAACACCACTAAAAAGTAGCCTACTACTACTAATAATAAGCATACTATTGTTAAATCCATATTTTATGACATCGGAGTACAGTTTGAAACTAAAAGCTGTAAAAAGTGAGAGACAACTGATTAAGGTGTGATACAATAGCTGCTAAATACTAAAGATTCTGACATTCCTTTAGCCACAAACTAATATATATTTGCTGACTCCCTCATGTGTCCATCATGTGTTGATGTCTCACCTGTGAACGCAGATGATGAAGCCGATCATCAGACAGACTATAATAACTCCAGCGCATGAGATGAGGATGTAGAGTAATTCTTGCACGAGTGACTCTGGTGTGTTTTCTGTGAAACACAAACCAAACAATTCTGTTCTCATATCAGTCAATCGATCAACGTTCAGAACGATGAAATACAGTCAAAGAAATCCTGGAGTAACCTGTAACTGTTAATATCCATCTGATAGTTCTTTTGGTATTATAACAGGAATAGTTTCCAGCATCAGATGTTTGTATTTGATTTATTTTCAGTTCACTTGGAGCTGCTGGACTGATACACATCCTATCTGAAGTGAAGTTTGTTATATTTCTCTTATGAAATGAGTCTAAACTAAAAACGACAACGTTGTTCATTTTCCATGTGACATCTTCATTAGGAAGAGTTGTGTTGCAGTGAAGAGTAACTGTGTCTCCTACATTGGCAGTTTTGTAGACATGATGCTGAATCTTTTGAGCGGTGGATTCAGAATCTGATGAAAAGACGCACAAGACCTCAGTCACTGAATGTTCTATAATAAAAGTTCAACAGCAGACAAAAAACTAAACAAATCTAATCTAAAGAATATCATAACGTGTACCTGCATGAGTCAGTAAAGTAAGAAGACGCAGAGATTCAGGTGAAGAATCCTGGTTTGTGAAATCTTCATGATGAGAACAGCAGTATCATGAGGCTCTTACTCTTCTGATGAATCGACACACAGGGGATGTGGTTACACACCAGCGCTGAGAAACACTGAGCTCAGTGTGAAGACTTTATTTAAGCTTCACTTTCAACACCATTCACCTAAATACATACATTTTAAAGCAGCCTTACCTGTAGCTTTATCATTACAAATTATTACATTTCATTTTTACAATTGTCCATTTTGATTTTCAAAGACCCAGGCTGGTTTGTCAAGGTCTTCAACGTTTTTCAGGGCAAGGACCCTTTAGATGAGAGATGTTAAGACATTACATTAGCACTATTATGCATTTTATTGTAGCACATATACTCATATATCTGTATAGATATACTATATAGATGTGAATATAGACACATGATCCCCCACCAGTCTCAGGGCGGAAATGAGGGTGAACCATATAGTTAGCGCAGATGATGCTACCAACAGTTTTTATAGAGTATGTTCTTATTTTCGGATAGATTTTGGTGACTTTTATGTACAATATCTGAAAACCAAAACTTAACCTAGACTTTTATGTAGTTATTTGCAGAGTGCTTTCTTTTACTAGATATAATATGTACTTAAGTTTAATAATCAATATAACAAAAAACAACACTTAGGCACAAAGTATAGACTTTCAAGGTACGTTTACGTTTCTCAAAATATACTTCTCATAATAATATCTAATCATTTATCTGTTCAGTTTGAGACATGTGTAGACTCTTCATGTCAAATAATATGGAGAGGGGTCACATATATTTGCAAACAAAAAAAAAGTTTTGCAAGCAAAAAAAAAGTTTTGCAAAAAAAAAAAAGTTTTGCAAAAAAAAAAAGTTTGCAAAAAAAAAAAAAAAAAAAAAGTTTTGCAAACAAAAGAAAAGTTTTGCAAACAAAAAAAAAGTTTTGCAAACAAAAATAGGCTATTATCGCTCCTTTAAATTCGCGTTTCAGCCAATCGCTTCCTTGCGACACTGTTTTCTTGCTCTTCACTTTTCTTTGCGCCTTGCTTTGTGTCCCTGATTTGACGTGGGGGAGGAGACAAGAGATTGGGGCGTGTACAAGCGACCTGAACCTGCCTCCCCTTACGTAGCGCCATCTGCGTAAACTGCTGTGCAGACTGACGCCTGGGCCACACATACTCCGTGTGCGGTCCGTTTTTTTTTTTACGTGCACATGTTAACGGATTAGATCATTCACACAGCGCGCGTATGAAGTGCGGCATGTCCGTTGCAGGTGCGTTGCGTTGCGTTAGTGCAGCGATCGTTTACGCATCGAGTCTATTTTTGCTGTACAGCAGCACACGTATCATGCCCAAAATGAACACGAATTGACAAAGAAATGCAATAATTTCACCAAAAATGCATACAAATTAAGTTTACTACCTTTTTATTTGACCTTTTTAAGCAATAAAACAAAACAAGAGTTGTAAAAACAAAATCGATTAAAATGTTGTGTCGTACAAATATCCTACAGTGTTTATATTTACATGTATATAAGGTGCACGCAGATAGTGACAATCAGGTGACAAGCATGTTGTAATGTGATCCATGTTGACTTCTGCACTGGTTCATAGTGTGAAGTGAACACAAAGTCTGCACCTCGTTCTTCTCCGCAACATTCTTAGCAACAGATAAACGCGATAGCCTTTCTTTTATCAACAACTCGCACTAAACAAAAGAAAGAATCACAATGATGAAAATAGCGTTTCATAAACCTTTTATTTTTCTAATAATCTTCCAAACATTGGGAAGTTACTTAACCATTGTTGACTGAATCACTCCGAAGCGCGTACCGCTTGCACGCAAAAACGTAGTATGTGTGGAAACACAATGGCACATGACGGATCTGTACTGCATACGTGTTGCTCTACGCACCGCATATGTAATGCACACGGAGTATGTGTGGCCCAGGCATCAGTCTGCACAGCAGTTTAAGCTGATGGCGCTACGTAAGGGGAGGCAGGTTCAGGTCGCTTGTACACGCCCCAATCTCTTGTCTCCTCCCCCACGTCAAATCAGGGACACAAAGCAAGGCGCAAAGAAAAGTGAAGAGCAAAGAGAAAACAGTGTCGCAAGGAAGCGATTGGCTGAAACGCGAATTTAAAGGAGCGATAATAGCCTATTTTTTTTTGCAAACTTTTTTTTTTGCAAACTTTTTTTTTTTTTGCAAATATATGTGACCCTACTTTGGCTCCATACAAATATACATTATTTGTCAGAATTCAAATAAATAGAAAATAAAGTTTTGCATTTCTTATTTGAACAAACATTTCAACAAAACTCAAAAAAAAAAATGAAGGGCTCCCGGGAACCTTCAGGCGATCCAAGAGACTGAAGGGCCGTTTCCTCGTCATCTTCATCCATTTGACTTGAAACAGTTGATAAGCGACTACCAGCTTGTAAGCTTTTTACTTCTGCCGACTGTACTTCTTAAAATTAAATGTGGTGTTACTTTGTAAAGATTATCTTGATAGACAAAACATCATAAACTTTTGTTCATCACAGAGATGATTTTTGCGATCTTCTAGAAGACCATTGGACACACGCAGAGGCCTCCGTCGAGGGGTCCAGCGCGGCGCTTACTTCCGGGTTAGCCTACAAAAATACGTCATCTCGAGGTTCACAACTGCGCAACGCGACTTCACTCATGTGGGCGGAACTCGCGAGCGCGATATTTCCACAGCAGCTGGTAATAAGGCGGAGCTTATAGTCCGTATAACGCAATGCCATTGGCCACCACCTCTGTGTGTTTAACAAGACGCTCTACACGCACGCGCATACGGAGAACAATGATGGCCGCTTCACCGTAAGTACAGTTAGCGCGTAAATACAACGTGCAGATGTTCTTCGTTCGTCCTGCACCTCTGCGTACAACAACTGTTGCGTCGTAATTTGCCACTAGTTAGTTTCATTTAATGTGTGTTGTAGGATTGGAGCTAATTGTGACGTTTTGTTTACAGTATAGAGACACTGACAGGCGGGAGTTTATCGTGCACTTCAACGCTGGGCTGCGCAGACTGTCGGGGTACGACGCTATCGGTCTGCGCAGTGCCGTGTGAAGTCGAGCTGCGCTCGTGATCTGTCGCGGTAATCGCAGCATGTCGTTGTGTTTCAGCGGCGGTTCGGCTCCTCGTTGCTTCGGGTGTGCTGATAAAAGTCCCGTCCAGATCCTACACGAGCACGGCGTCAGGGGAAGCGCGCCGGAGTACGCGCTGCTGGGGTCTGACGGGGACGCGCATCAGCCCTGCTTCAGCTTTAGGGTCACCATCGGAGGGATCAGCTGCGAAGGTCTGACTGTTTACATCCATACGCTTTACTACAGTACATACTGCACTTTACTGTGCTACACTAGTGTCATGTACTAGGTACAACAAAACGATATTAATAACTTAGGAGAAGGATTGAAGTTCACCATTTAGAATGACGTATATAATGCACCATCAGTATGCGCTGTTATTAAATGACGTATTATGGTTTGTTTTGTAAAGGTCAAGGATCAACTAAAAAGGCTGCGAAACATGAAGCGGCCCGAGCTGCCATACAAGTATTGAAACTGGACTTCCAGCCGAAGTATACAGCGCACTACAGATATACAATATTCACTATAGATACAATACAACTAATACATGTGTGTACATAATATTCACTCAAGATACTAAAGACACAAAACGCACTATAGATACAGATATGCACAATATTCTGCAACACTTGTTTCCTGAATCTTCACAGTGACGACGGAGATCAAAATGGTATTTCTCCTGAAAAATGTAATGCATCAAACCCTGTGGGAATCCTGCAGGTATGTGACAATAGACCTGTTGGAGAACAGGCGTTGTGTGTGTGTGTGTGTGTGTGTGTCAGTGATGTAATAGTGTTGTGTCCGTCAGGAGCTGGCGATGCTCAGAGGGTGGTGTCTGCCGGAGTATGTGATGTCTATGGAGACGGGACCCGATCACCTGAAAGAGTTCACAGTCATCTGTCGTTTGGAAAGACTGGAGGAGACGGGTGCGATTATTGTGACGATACAATGTTGTGTGTGTGAGGGTTCTGGCGCCTAAATGTGTTTTTATTCATCAGGGACCGGCAGCTCCAAAAAGACGGCCAGACGAGTGGCGGCCGAGCGCATGCTGCGGAAACTCCAGAGTTTGTGTGGATCTCTAGAGATCACGTGGGTAAGACATACACTTCAGCACACTCCTGAGATCAGGTCAAATACTGTATATACATGCAGTCTTCTAACATTTATATAGCGTGTAGGATTCCTGCCTGATGCTTTCATATGTCCGTCTGTGCTCCTCAGAGTCCTCCACCTCGTGTGAATGTAGAGGACGTCCGACACTCGACGGGCGAGAAGATTTCACTCCTGAAGAGGTCTCCTCTCAGCATCCCAAACACGGACTACATTCAGATGTTACTGGGCCTGTCGCTGGAGCAGGGCTTTCAGGTCACATACATGGACATCGGTTAGTTCATGTTCCTCGGTTCAAACCAGCATGTAGGTCGAAGAATTTATTGAAGGATGTTTAAACTGCATTTTGTAACCCGGCTGAACTAAAGCTTTCATATTGTCTAATAGCTCCCGTTGAATAAACATAGACGACGTGACACTCCAGATTGTATAACAGAAAATAAAGAGAGCCATACGTCTGGTCGTGTCATCTCAGCGCTACATCAGCTGTGGCTTTACAAGAAGAAATATTAGAGAATGTGGATGCGGCTCTGTTTTGATATTTCTTACGATAAATGTGGCCGTTGTTATTTATTATGTTCTTGATAGAAACAGGTGCTAATGACACCACAGACCTTGTAAATTGGATGGTTTCCGCAGTGATGTGATGTTTGTGTGTTACAGATGAGCTGACAGTGAACGGGCAGTACCAGTGTTTAGTGGAACTGTCCACCAGGCCGGTGACGGTGTGCCACGGGTCAGGAGGACCAGGTAACGCCCAAAACTCTGCGGCACATAGCGCCCTGTACATCAAGATGATCTTGTGTTAACACTAAGGACAGATCTGGGATCAGCGTGGAGGATGATATCTGCTCTGAGAGCAGGCCGAGTGATAGTGGATATTGTTTGTGAATGTTTCTCTTGTCTGCGAAGGTTATATTACGCTCGCGGTGTGAGTGTCACGTCTTTACGTGCTGGAGCTTCAGGGTCAGTCATGAAGGATCAGATTCTGAGTCGAGCGAGAGGCTTCAGAGCTCCTGTTACATTTATGCATTTGGCACCTGTTGTTGTTAGCTAAGTGAAACGGACCGTGCAAACTTCATGCATTATTGTTTTTGTTTGTCGTAGTGGCACTCTGTTTATAAATGAAACAAGTTTAGCATTACGCCTGGTCACATTATTGTGCTGTCAGACAGTTTTTTTTATGTAATACTTGTCACACTAATGCTAAATTTACAATGCTTAGTATTTAATGCTAAACTTGCATCACATGACAGCAGTTTGAATATTATTTATTGGAATGATCTTGCTTGTTCTATAAACACCATACGCTGTGTTTATACCTTTTCTGTTTTTCTTTTTTTCCTCCTGTAAAGCTGCTTTGGAACAATGCACATTGTGAAAAGCGCTATATGAATTAAATTGAATGGAATGTCACCTGCTATAAATGCTCTTCCTAATCTATATTTGCTCAGTTCTTTACCTAATGTTTCCTGATTGCAGACATGGTTTTATTATTTATTTTGAGTGGGTTTGTTTCCTAAGTTCAGTTCTAGTAAATGTGCACTGAACCATCGATTCAATAGAACGAGTGGAAAATAACTGACAGAGAAAACAAACTGTATGAAACTAAAGTAACAGAGAGTTTCAGTCACGTGCATTTTCATTTCCTCCATTTAGTTGCACTGATGCTAGTGAAACAAACGATGTGTATTAGTTTTATAGTATATAAAATATATATATACTTTGGATAAAAGCGTCTGCTAAAAAATGTCTAAATGTTATAGTACACTGATATCAGTGTTTTTGTCTTACCTTGATTTACCATAGTAAACCTACATTACATTATAATGATTTATATGAATGACCAGGAGGCCAAAAGAGCCTTTTAAAGACACACCTTGTGTACAATGATTGCAATCCTGCATCTTCATCATAGTTGAAGATAATTCGTTTAAGAAACGTCACAACTGAATGAGATTATGAATGAACAGCAGACACAGAATAGTGGCTTTGAACATAAATATGTATCTCTTTATATGGATGTAAATGTGAAACAGCAGGTCTTGAGAGGTTTCATCATGGGTGTCTTAACAAGAGCAGTCATCTATGAGAGCAAGCACCCGTGAACACACACAACATCTCAACCAAAGTCACACGTTCCTTCAGTCCAGAACATCAACATCTGTATAAGGCATCAGAGATCGTCGCTCACAGACTGTCTTCATGCAACAGAGAAAACAAAGAATATAAATCATCTTCTGTTCATGGGATTCAGAGAGATTCAGTCAGATGAGCTTCAGTTCAACTAATACACTTTCAGAAACAAGTTGACGGAACAGAAAAAAGAATCTTTTCGAAACTTTCATGTAAATCTGGAGACACTGGTTCTCTGTGAAAGCAAAAGAAATGAATCGAGAAGCTCACTGCACGACTCTCTCTGTCCTTCACATCGGTCCAGTATATGATGAGTGTGTAGGATGGAGTCAAGCGTGTGGAGAGTTTAGTGATGGACGCTGCTCAGTTTGTGTGGATATGGTTTTATACATGTGTTAAGGCACAGTGAAGGACTCAAACAGTGAGATACAGGAGACACCATCTGCTCCGTCACCGTCTCTACACTGCGTTTGGCTTTTTCACTCATCTACCGACATTACACTAAAACTACAAGAGAGCGAATCAAATCTCATATACTTCTGCTTAAAGACAAAAAACTAGTAGAATCTGCGCAGTTCTTTATCCGCCGTGATGTCGGTGTAAAACAACCTTCCATTCACGCGTTTATCTAAGAATGGTGATTTGAATGATTTTCATGAACGAGGTTGATTGACAGTACGAGCGAATCTGACATCCCATCCAGAACTCCAGAATACAAATACACAACTAGTACTGCGTCACACTGTGCCCTACAAACTGTACACTGCCTACTACGGATGGATAACAGTATGCACCAGTGGTTTGTTTGCTACATTGTTGTCACATGAGCAAACTTTCCATTTTTGATATGAATATGTGGTTTTAGTAGTCATAACTCATGACTGTCGGATACATTTTAAACAGACAGAAAGCATACTGTGCCCGTTATGAAAGTGTTCTTCACATATTCACAATATAGTATCCTGCGTAGAATACCATATCCCACAATGCAAACTGAAAATATTTGGATAGAAAATTGATTCAAAATGCAAAACAAGCGCATTGATGACGTGGTACCTGCGCGCCACTCGCTGAATTACATCATCACGTGACAATAATGTAACGCACGTGAAGTGTTGTACTGCATTATTTGTTATTAAACGACATTGCAGTAGACCGTATACAGTGTGATGCGGTAAAGCCTTTGCAAGCCGAGATTGTGATGAGTGTAATTACACTGAACCGCCAGCGGAGGCTCCACTGCTGCCGTCTGCAGAGAGTTTTCACACCTTACACTGTCTGTAGAGTGAAGTTTTATGGTTTCGATGTTGAAAGTGAGCTTCTGACTTCTGCTGGTCATTGGGGCATCACGTGGAGTGCAGTGCCTGAATGGGGCGGGACGTCCTGTCTAGCAGCAGTTTATTGGACGGCGGCTGGCTAATGGGGCCAACCGTAACTGTACATTTAGCATTTCTGCAGTTGAGTTTAATAGATGAAAAATAAAATAGCGTAAAATAGCAGCTACAGACGTACATGTGGAGGGAGGGAGGGAGGGAGGTCTCTTTTGTGTCTCTGCTGCACAGTGTTGTGTCTCTCAGCATCAGCAGCAGGTTACTATAACAACTCATTCACTTTGATTCTTTGGAAAGGTTTAAAATGTGAGGAGTTCACACGCATGAAAGCATCGCAACACAGTACATTCATTCATCTGAAGAGAGACGCTCATCACTGCGCTCCTTTAACTGTCCGAGCTATTCGTTCGACAAAAATATCCCCCAAACGCAGTTTTCGTGTGTGATATCGCCAACTAAAGCTGCCATCTACACATGCAGAATGTTCTCTAGACGTCATGACGACATGAGCCATTATCGTGTCGTTGAGAAGCGAATTCTTAAGGCAAGGACATATGAGGAAGGACGACCGGCTTCGTGTGGACAGCTCTAACCGTTGCCCTGACGACAGCAGCATCCGTGTGCGTTACTATGGAGATGGCGGAGGTGACGATGTGGAGAGTCGTTTCTGGTTCATATGTTGTGTTCTGCGGATAGAATCTAGAGGAAAGTCTCCGGGCCGGTCCTCTTCGGCTGACCTCTGCACAGTAAGCGTCTGTAGCGACAGGACTCTACCACAGCTGAGGGTTCTCTAGTTTCAGGAATCCAGAGTCCTTGCGCAGATCCCAGTATGTGTTGTTGGACACCCATCTCTCCCTCTGGTTACTGTCCACAACCTTCCTGTTTCACAATGAAAACGAGAGATAGAAAGTTAGCAGAGAGCGGCATGATCATGGCAGGCGTGTGAGATGACCAATGCGAGGCGGTGCACTGACTTGAAGAATCGTGGGTGCTGTCTTATGTCGTTCTCCTCCATCCATTTCCTCCTGTTTCTCTGCTGCTCTTCGATTCTGTGTTTCTCAGCTGACGCCATCTGAACGTTACCTTCCTCCAGATGCCTGTCACACATTTAACAGACGAGACTCAACACTTAACCTGTGCCTCCTGAAAACAACGTCAGATGTGTGTGTACCTCTGGTCTGGTCTGAATCGGGCGTCTGTCGGTGGCAGAAGTTCCTTCAGCTCTGGGAAAAGCTCATTGAGCTCTATGGCAAACCTGGTGAAGCCGTAATACAGCTCATAATCTGTGGGCATCGAACCTGCACACAAACACACATTCAGTTGCAGTATTAGTGACGTATTGTGTTGTAGGGCCTTAAAATGCTACCCATCATCAAAGTGTGTGTGTTTGTACCTGGTCTCCAGACGCACTTGGCCGAAGGTGGAACCCCACAGTAAAGACCTTCGTGCCATTTCCCAAACAGTCTGTGAATGACTTTGCCGTCCTGGTCCATCACAGATCCCTGCACCTCATTGACATTAGAGCTCCAGTAATTTCCCTGAACACACACATCAGGTTTGGAAATCCTCAGGCGATTTGAATTTTGAGAATACAGAATTCATGACACAAAATACTTGGTTGTTAAATCATGTCCAGCCTTTTATCTTAACATATTTGAGGATGAATATACTTGCGTCAACAATAAAACAAGTTATGGCATCTTTAAACGCATTCATTTCAAAGCATTTACTCACAGTTTTCAAACAAAATTCTCATTACCGTAACCGTAACTGTCATGGCATGTTTTGCTAAAGAAAGCGAAGCCCTGATGCCTAAGCAAGTTTTTATTAATCATACATAATGAGACATTCACTAATTATATTTTAAGAGAAAATTATACATTTAAAATGCAGATAACTACTAATGAGAATGTAGAAAAATATAAAGTCATTTAAGCATTTAGACAAATGAGGAGGTGTTACTGTAATGAAGCTTTCAGCAGAAAACATAATAAATATATAACTAATTCCTGTGTTAGAATTATGCTTCGTCCAAAGTAGAGAACACAGTTATGTTTATCATAATATTCTTTGTGTTACCGAATTAATTATAATTAAAATCTTTACTGCCATGTTTTAGTGGATCGTGTGTATGTGCCCACTTCACAAATTTCCACCCAAAAGTGAGCAAAACCTGAGACCTTTGGGGAAACTCTCTAGAGAGGGTTGAGTGGTCATAGTATTCATAACTAGATGAGTATAAAAGCAACAGGTCTGGAATGTCCTCATTCAGATTAGATAAGTAACACGTGTGTTATCTGTTGTCTCAAGTCTGCCCTCTGTAGGGATTCAAGCGGTACTGCACACTTCATACCACTGATCTCTCTATTCAGCATCAGATTGAGGTCCTAAACATTCATTCTTCTGGTCTGATCCTGATTTATTTGTGATGTAAATAGTTGTTTTCCTCACCCCTACCCCTTGTGTGTTTGTACCTTAACAAAGGTGAGTTTGCAGACGCAGGCTGGGCTGCGTGTGTTTCTGATGGTAATCTCTCCATAATGTTCAATCCAGCGTCTCCCGCTGAGGATGTTGTGAACACATGTCGTCACCTTGTTCCATTCATAGTGATCACCGTAACTACACACACACACACACACACACACGCAGACAAAAATCTCTTCAGATGTGTGTTGCCTGCACTTTCATTGACGACTGGCTGAAAAGAAACTATTTCAGTACCACTGTGAACAGATGCTCTCTACAAACACAACATCATTCAATGAAACATGTTGAAGATGTTTTTATCCAAAGTGACTTACAGAAGATGACCTTGGCAATGCTACCAGCATCTGGAATAAGCCTCAGAAAATCAATACGTGTAGAACCAGTTACTAAAACAACATAAAGTCACTTTGGATAAACGCATCTGTATGGACTGTTGTAGGATTGAAGTGGCAGAGAGTAGAGAGAGATAGAGAGAGAGAGAGAGATAGAGATTCCTAGACTCGTGATAGCAGGACTGCAGACCTAGCACGTAGCGAGATAGAGACGCAGATGCATAGAGAGTCCGATAGATGTTTAGCTAGATCGAGGAGTAGCCAGAGGGACGCGGTCGTAGGAGAGACGTACGAGGGTGAGATGATTTCCGATACAGCCCGTCCTCCGGCCTGATGCATGACCGATGAGAGGTACGCGCAGAGAGATTGCAGAGAGACCGATAGGAGCGTTACGACGTCGACTGCAGCTCAATTGGACGACGCCCCCGCGATACTGCACTGCTGTCTTCGCTTGTGAGCAGCGAGATTCCCGATAGCGCTTGTATTGCTTGGCTCCTTTTTTGACGTTTTATTCGATTTTTGAGCTATGATTTTTTCAGATGCTACCCCTGTATCTGCTGCGAGTATTCCGCACCCCCCGAGAGCCCCAGCATTGCAGTTACCGCCACGACCCGTTATGAGAGATCAGCCTAGATTCGAGCTGATCTGACGCCCTCATTGAGAGATGAGAGATAGAAGATTGAGAGACTAGACTAGATAGAGAGATTTTCGAGAGCATTTTTTCGAGAGAGATGCTGATTTTTTTTGATTTTTTGACTTCGAGCAGACGATGAGACGCCACCATCTGTAGTTATTGAGAGACTAGCGATGAGATTTGACCGAGATCGTGATTTTGAGATAGAGAGAGAGAGAGAGAGCGAGTACCGCTCCTGGATGACCCCCCGAGTGTGGAGAGATTGCATGGGGATTTTGAACAGTTTTTTTCGTTGATATAGTGTGTCAGCCTACCCCTCTCATTACGCTGGGAGCGGTCCATCGAGCAGAGACCCCCCTTCCCACCGACCGCTTGCAATGATGAGCTTGGTGTAGATTCACATTCCACTACGCGGCCGTTATGTTGTGACGCCTCCTTCGAGGAGTGGGTGACGTCGTCCCCACCCGTCCGAGACACTGAGTAGAGAGACCCGACCCCCCAGCCCTGACGAGCAGAGAGGGATGATCCTGACAATGTTCTGTGACGAACCGGGCCGCCTTTTCCGCCGTTGTTGTTCTATGATGAGACGATGTACGCGAGAGAGAGAGAGAGAGAGATACCGAGATTCGAGAGAGAAGGGAGATAGAGTGCAGAGAAGTATGTTTTGACCCCGATAGGCAGAGACGAGAGAGACCCCCGACGGACCGAGAGAAGAATGAGAGATAGAGCCTTTTTTTAGAGAGAGACCCTTTAGTTCCCCCTTGTACGAGAGAGAGACGAGATGAGAGATATTTCGAGGAGAGAGGATGTCCTTTCAGATTTTTTCCGATGAGTGATTCGCGGTATTTGATGACGATCCGACGATGTCACGGAGATCTGAGAGCGAAGATGATAGAAGAGAGAGAGAGAGATTAGGAGATGTAGGAGAGAGCCCCTCCGACCGAGACTTAGAGCCTTCTTTGATGACCCTTGAGATTTCCCGCATGTCCTCCTGTACCCCTTTTGAGAGATTTGACGCCCTTTCCTCCCGCTAGGTTATTCGACGATTATGTCCCACTTTGAGCATATCCCGATACGATTAGAGAGAGATTGTGAGGAGCGAGTACGACTGAGTATGACGACCGATTGCACCGACGAGATTCCCGAGACTGCACGTTATAGATAGATTTTGAGATTTTCCCCTTTTCGCACCGGGCAAGCAGCCCGAGAGCCGACGCGAGTAGAGACGAGAGCACCCTGCATAGATAGATATTTGAGACGGCTGCACCTAGACGCCACCGAGCACCTCGACTAGACGACGCGAGAGAGAGATGAGAGCCCTGATTGAGTTAGATTTGATATGAGAGATTTTTGAGATACTCGCATAGACCGCAGACGAGCACCCCCGAGACCCGAGTTTCTGTGAGGAGATAGATATGATGATCGAGATGAGAGAGCGGAGTATTGAAGAGAGACCCGAAGACCCGAGGAGAGCCGACGAGAGATTTTTTTTTAGACCCGAGCACTAGAGAGCAGAGACCGATTAAGAATCTTTGATTTGACGCAGAGCAACGATGCAGCATGATGACGAGCGAGCATGTAGTGAGACGAGAGAGGTAGTTTCGAGCCAGAGAGAGACGATGAGATGTATTGTTTTACCGCCCCCCACGACGCCCTTGAGACGAGAGGAGACCCGGCAGAGCCATGAGAGAGAAAGACGAGAGAGCATAGAGAGAGAGAGAGACCCGAGAGGAGAGAGAGAATAGAGCGAGAGATAGAGAGACGACAAGATTAGAGAGAACCCCGAGAGAGAGGAGATTGACGATAGAGAGAGATAGATTGAAGAGAGTAGAGACCGATGAGATCGAGAGATTTTGCATTCGAAGATGGTAGTAGCCGAGCCCCCCCCGAGATTAGAAGGAAGACGAGAAGAGACGAGAGAGAGAGATAGAGAGAAGGAGATAGATAGATAGAGGGAGAGAGCGAGAGATAGAGAGAGGAAGATAGAGAGAAGAGAGAGAGAGAGGAGAGAGATCGAGAGAGAGAGATCCTCCAGAGCCCATTTGATTCGAGGATTTCGCCCCGACGACAGCTCATGCAGCACTTCTTTGTCTGATAGATGGAGAGCATCGAGCAAGCCGAACCGCGCGACGAGTAGATTTTATGTGTATTTAGAGAGATGAGCAGAGATGTGGACCGAGTTGGGACGGAGAGTACGGAGTACGTTGGGCAATCGATTGGATGGAGGCAGAGGATACCTGCTCACACTGTGTGTCATGCATGACAGTAGATTGTTCCACTTCAGGGCAGCTGTTCCTATATCCATAGTACTTTCCCCTATAAACTTTATTCTTCCACTCCTCTCCAGGACTATTGCTTCCTGACCTGCTTGAAAACAAACACATGTATGGTTTCCTTTTCCCATTTAATATCTCATTCGCTCTTCCTTCTTTCTTTGCGCTGGTCCCTTCCTTCTTTTCTCTTTCGGGGCCCACACGTCGTCGTATACCCAACAGGAGTCATTGTATTCTGTTACTTAGGATTTGTCCGTTACCCTACCCTTCTCTGTCCGTTCAGTTTTCAGTACCCCGTGATTTCAGTCCCCCAGTTTTTCAGTTTTACTTAGCTGTCAGTCTACCTACGTAGTCGTAATGATTTTATTTCTCGATCAACCTTTCTTTCTCCACATGTGTTCTGGGTGGTAGCTTTTGGCATGTTTCGGTTCCAAACCCCATCCAACAGGCGTTTTTACGTTATAGGCGTAATTAAATGACCTTTATTTTTTACTGTACAAAACTGTCACCACTAAGCCTAAAGACCATAGAAATTGCATTTTTAGATTTATAAGCTTTTTGCCCATGAGGACAATTTTGGTCCCCACAGTGACACGAGTCCCCATGTGTTGGTGTGCATTCAGGTGTAGGTCCCCACCGGGATATAAAAACAAGGCCAAACACACACACAAAGAGACACTGGAGTGTGATGTTTGTGGAGTTTAAGAGTGTACACAGAAGAATATGATGTGTGTGTGTGTGTGTGTGTCTTACCCTGCCAGAAGGTGAAGTTCTGTGATTCACAGTGACAGGCGGAGACGGGCGGATGATGGCTCACCTGTGAACAGATGGATAAAAACTGTAGAATCACCTGGTCACAACCGTTCCGATTCATAACATGGAACATAACATTTCCCAAAGAAAAGCCGGTGTAGCGTTACGTCTCTCTCTCCACACCGAAGATCAACACCTCACCTGAAGCAGGTGTCACAGGTAAAGCGTGTGTGTTTGCACCTGTTCAGCGAAGAAGCAGAAGCCCTTGTCTTCACGCACACACTCGTATGTTTCTCCCAGCAGCGGGTTGAAGGGTTTGCTTCCTGCTCTGTAATAGGTGGACGAGTATCCAGACACCGCAAACGCTGCCACGATAACCTGCACAAACACAATGAGAACACATCACAGCGCTGATGCGAGAAGGATCCTAACACAACCATAACCCAACCACTAAACTACAGAGAAATAACACATTAACAACTACATGGTCCAAACGCTAACATCTGATTGGCTGTCAGGAACGATGACCCAGAAACAAGCAAAGCGTCATGTTTCACGCACATTGGCAACATTTACCTGACACGTTAAAGTTGTTGAGAACATGGGTGTGTGTCAGCGTGGCTAAACTGTGCTACATCACAGCCGGTAATGAGGCCAGAGACTGACTTCATTCACGAGGGACGTGTGCTCCTGCCTCAGGCGCTGTGTGACTTCATCTTATTATTTCACTGGATGCGGGCGAATGTGTGTGAACATTCCTGTACGTCCTCAGACTGCCGAAAGATCAGCTAAAACCGGCTTCTGACTGGTTCACGTGGTTTTCAGCTGGTCTAGCACAGAGCCGTCGCACTGCCTCATTAGCGGCTGTTTGTATGGGTCCCTATACGTACGTCTTGTCAACAGTCAAAGCCGATCCTTAAAGACGCAGTGGCATTTCTACATTTTGAATCATGTCTGACGTGTCTGAACTGTGATTGGTGTGATCATGACAGTTGCCGTGCTCTCATTGGCTGTCAGGTGCCGTACCATGCGCTCGTATGGGTCGTCCGTGTGAGCGGCTTTATCCAGCAGTTCCGTGTACTCCAGCTCTTCACACATGTGCTGTAGCGTGTTGAGCGGCTCGTTCAGCTCCACCGGCATGGACACCTTCGACAGGTCTTTCCCGATGTTGTTCTTCAGGATGTTCCACAGGTTAATGTTGGCCGTGTCCGGCGCGGGGGCCGGGAGACACGAACGCCTCCCGTTACGGAGCGCACCGCTGGCCAGATCTCCGTTCGGCACTGCGGCACAAAACAAACGCTCACTGACGCTGGACATATGGTGGATGTTTTGGTGAATGAAATCAAAATAATACAAGTGTAAATATATATTTACAGTATATAAATCAAGTTTTATTTCAAACTGGCTCTCAAAATCAGTCTGAATTGAAGGATTAGGGACGTCAACTCAGTTCCTGGTTTGAACTTTAATACCTCAATAAACGTAATATATTCAACTTTCAATAAATCAATAATGGTCTATGTATATCTCAAAAGCTATATTTCTTCAATATTACTCGAAGGCAATGAAAAATATTTTCTCCAAATGTGAAAAGTGAACACAAGAGGAAAGACACAAAAGACACCATCAATGGTGGTTTCCCAGAGAGGGATTAGTTTAGCCCCCAAATGTTTTAAACAATCGAACAAAGCGAAGAAAATCATATTCCTTAATTCATCCACATCCATAGAGATTCATGAAAAGAAAAAGCACAACACAAATCGAACATTTTTAGATTCAATATGTAAGAGATAATCCACAGCTAGCCCTGCATTTAAACCCTTTACGTGGAGGCATAGAACGAAGTGGAGGCCTCTGCCAAGTGCATAATGCACGGCTAGCTGTGGATTATCCCGCTTATACCATGGTCATTTGCCAAGTTAAAGCTGTTATTAATGTTTACAGTGTAATTTTAGATCAAACAGGTGAAAATGACAGTTATTTTCCTCAGTTAACATTAAATGCAATCATGTAAACTGACTGGAGCTACCCGTCCGTTAAAGGGTTATAATGCACACCTTCCAGCCAATCAGTATCCAGTATTCAAAAAGACCATGGTTTTAATTGGCACAACAATAACTCCTTATTAAAACATGAGAATTTGTGAATGTCAACAGCAATCATTCATTCAGGCCATTCATTCATTCCATCCAGGCAGGCATCATCCATCAGCAGCCTCAGCCAGCCAGCAGCCAGCCAGCCAGCCAGCCAGCCAGCAGCCAGGCCAGTCACCAGCCAGCCAGCCATCATCCAGCCAGCAGCCCAGCCAGCCAGCCAGCCAGCCACGCAGCCAGCCAGCCAGCCACAGCAGCAGCCAGCCAGCAGCCAGCCATCAGCCAGCAGCAGCCAGCCAGCCAGCCAGCCAGCCAGCAGCCAAGCAGGCCAGCATCAGGCCAGCCAGGGCCAGCAGCCATCCACAGCCATCACCAGCCAGCAGCCAGCACATCCATCATCCAGGCCAGCCAGCCATAAGCCATCATCCACCAGCCAGCCAGCCACATCCATCCAGCCAGCCATCAGCATCCATCCAGCCCATCCAGTCATCCAGCCAGCAGCCAGCCATCCATCAGCCAGCAATCCATCCACGCATCACAGCCATCCATCCATCCATCAATCCATCCATCCATCCATCCATCATCCAGACATCCATCCATTCATCCATCCGTCCACTCATTCGTCCTTCCACTCATTCATTCATGTTCAAATTATGTTGGGTGTCTTCCCACAAACACTGCATGTATTCCGTCAACAGACTGTCATTTGCGACTGCGAGGAGGCACGGTTTCATTATCAGCCCAATGAGGCGGCAGAGTTGTAGGACAAGAGCAAATAGGAGCTGTATTAGCTGTGTTTCACGGCCGTTCAGGTGAATATTGTTTGTTTCACGTGCAAGTACGTTCAATTTCTTAAAAGGTTCCTCAAATTATCTTGGCGTACATCATTGTAATGTTATTAAGCTGTGCAGTTGGCTCGCTGAATCAGCGTTACAGTGCCAGTATGAACGCAAATTGAGATCAGAACGACTCGCAAACAAACGACTCATTTGAACCGATTCGTTTGAACTGTTGAAACTCACTAGCGAATATTAGAGTCAGTCAGTGAATCATTCAAACTACGCAGAACGCAGGATGTGAATGAGCTTTGCTCAATTAGGAAGACTTGATAAGGATTTTGAACCCTGATTCATTCATCCATTGATTCAGTTTTGAGCGAGTGGCATTTTATGATTGTCAGTAATAAAAGAAAGTGTGTTGTGCATTGTTGGAACCTATATAGAACAACATATTGGATGAAAGATGATTCATCACGATCTGTGCTGAATCATCAACGCAACAGAAACCGTTCTTTTGATTCTCGCTCTAATCCAATGTCAAATAACAGCTGCCACTGAGACAAATGATTTCATATGGCAGATGAGTTTGGCTGAATCTCAAGAAAACCATCAAGAAGTGTGTCGTCAGTCACAGCTATTGCGTCTCTATGTGTACACCTATATGTGTGTTTGTCCTTCCATGTCTGTGGTTGTGTGTGTGACAAAGGTCACGTCTCCCGTCAGGACAGCGTCCTGCTCTGATAAACACAGAAGGCAGATCTTACTCTGTCTGGAAACACTATCTGTGACGCTGGCGTTGTCCTCTGAAATGTTATCGCTCACATCGCTGACGTAAGACTCATCATCAGAGGCCTGCGAGGGAGAGAGAGAGAGAACGAGGGAGGTGATGTTACTCAATGTCTTTCATTTTGCGCAGTGCTGACTAACTGGAAAATGTGTGCGTGTGATGACCTTCTGCGGTCTATGTGTGCAAGCAAACACACACACAAACACACAATCAGACACACGCATTCGCCATCAGTACAACTGCTAAACGTTTGTGTGAAAGCCCAAACATAACCTGAGAATTGAATTATTTCGAAATCACGGATGCGTCGAATCCGACTCTTACTGTGCCATACACTCACAAACATACGCTCTTAAACTAAAGGTGCTTCACGATGCCATAGACGACCCTTTTTTGGTCTAAACGGTTCCATAAACAACATCAGATTATGAAAAGGTAAGAAAGAGATGGTTCTTTAAAGAACCTTTGACTGAACGGTTCTTTGTGGAACCCGAAGCATCGCTGTGAAGAACCTTTTAAGCACCTTTATTTTTAAGACATATTTACTTTCCCCACCTCGTTCTCTGAGGAACTGGCTGACAGAAGAACCTCCTGAGCGTCGAAGAACTCAGACACAGACTCGGACATTGACAGTCTGCTCTCATTGGACACCTGCTGGGACAGAGGGACGCCCACGTGGAGCGGCTCACCTGCCTGAACACACACATTTAAAGACATGATGTTACCCCAAAATAACACATAATGTTTTGTGCAGAGGATGTAGAAGATATAATAACAAGTTCCAAAGCATCATTAGATACTACAGACGAAGAGAAATCACACAACACTGAGAGAATGATAAAAACATTGTCTACGTTTACATGCACCCTCATAATGCGATTATAATAGGATTTAGGCAATAATGACACTTTACCTCATGTAAACGCGATCATTCGATTTAAAGTAACATATGTGGCGCACGCCAGTTTTAATCGGCATATAAACACCTTGATCGCATTTATACTGCTCTGGTCACGCACCTTAAAGTTGTTCCAAATCTGTATAAATGTCTTTTGTTCTGATGAACACAGAGAAAGATATTTGGAAGAATGCGTATAACCAGACAGATTTTGCCCCCCATTGACTCCCATAGTAGGATAAATCACTTTATCATTTTTTTGTTCTGTTAAACACAAAAGAAGATATTTTGAAGAATGTGGGACAGCAAACAGTTCTGGGGCACTTCTGACTACCATTGGAATTTTTCCTACTATGGGAGTCAATGGGGGGCAAAATCTGTCTGGTTATACGCATTCTTCCAAATATCTTTCTCTGTGTTCATCAAAACAAAGACATTTATAGACCTTTTGGAACAACTCGAAGGTGAGGAAACGATGAGAGAATTTTCATTTTTGGGTGAAGTGTCCCTTTAAGCGCTAATTGATGGTTAACACGACAGTTTTACTGTCAACACAACTTGCTGTCAGCAGTCTCCGCTCTGTATCCTCACACAGGAACAACGCGATGACAGCGTACACCAACGTTGCGGAGGCATTTCCCATCCATATTTCTATATTCATCACGGCGCCGAATAACCGTAAGAACGGTGCATTTGACACGAACATATTAAAACTATAGCCAGTAACACACACCCGCTGTATCTGGGATCATCGCTTGTGCTGTGTATTATAGCAAATAATCCGACTCATAAAACCTTCATGTAAACGGGAGCAAAGAGGTGTTGTCATGTAATAATCGCGCTACGGTGCGCATGTAAACGTACTCGTTGAGAACAATGATCACAGACTCATTCATCATCACTGAGCTGAGATCCAGTCACACAGAAAACACGTGCGATCAGAGAGACACGGTAAAACCTGACGTGAGGAGAGACAGAATGCGTGTTGAAAGTAAAGGATTCCCGTGGCGGTTAGTGTGAGGACTGCACTGTTTGTGTGTACAGAAGACGTCAAAGGCAATGAGGTCACGTGTCACCTTCACCCCTCCTCTCCCTCTCTGCTTCACGGCATTCCACGGCCGCTTGCTAAACAACCGTGACCTCACTGAGGAACGTGTGATCAAATGATAAGTGATGAGAGAGAAGATCAAACCTCATCTGGACTGCTGATGATGTTCACGCTCACGACCTGCTCGGACAGAACCGACTCGGAGTGAATCCGGTTCAGACGGCTCTTCAGCTCAACGTTCTGCGACAAGGCCTGAACAACAGAAGCATCCGAAACACACGAGCTGACGAATGAACTGGATCTAAAGCCCAAACACCTGGAATCCTGATGCTAGCGTGTGAAACAAACACAGATCTACAGAGGCGGCACGGCAGCGGTGGGCGGGGCTGACCTGTGACAGCGAGCGGCGAAGGGTCATCACGTGTGACGGTTGGCCGGTCTGCTCTTGATCCAGCAACACCTGCTTTATCTTCTCTTTCTCTATGGCCACGGTGTTGAAGGCCGACTTCAGCAGAGAGTGCACTGAAACACACACACGCACAATTCACGCCGGATTATGTATTTCTCTGGAGAACGCCTCTGCGTGCGCGCTTGTTTATGGATGCGTGACTGAAGGCACGACGCTTCGGTTTACCTTTCTGAGCGACGATGCAGAAATCCTCCTGCAGTTTGATGTAGTCGCCGGCGCCGTCGGTCAGACGCGTGACGGGGGTCTGAAAATCCCCCAGCTCCGCACATAGGTTAGGGTTCGAGGAGTGGAGACGCACTTGTGACATACTGGCGCTCAACGGAACCTGAAAAACACACACACACTACAGTGAGAACACACACGACGGATTCCCTCCAAGAGCCCAGCCATTCCGTCCACAGAGGACGTGAAACACACTTTAGCTCAGAGACACACAGCACGATGACTCCGTGAACCCTCAGCAACACGTCACACATCATGAGCTGAAAACAGGCTGGGATGAAGCCGTGAGTTAAAAATGAACCATGGTTTTACTACTGTAACTGTTTAAACTGATGGTTATACATGTAAGGGATGTACAGGCAGCAGGTTGTTATTGCAGAAATGATTTCGCGGTAATAGCCGGAATTTAAATGTTCATTTAAACGTGAGAGTAAACACATATTTGAGTGATTTTCGATCGATTTGTCGCGTTTGAATGCTGTTTGCGAGTGCGACTAAAGAAGCTTTTGATTGTTGTTTCTAATAACGGACAACCTGCTAAACTTATGTGGTAAGACAAAAATATAATGTTTATCATCTCTGTCAATAAATATCTGCTTGGTTTGAATCCTCTATGTTGTGTTGAAGTCTTTGATTATTTAGGTCTTTACTTCATAAAATATCTGATTGTGATGTACAGTCCTGTGTCGAGTTTTATTAATCGTTATACTGTGCTTTATACATATTTGAATAGAGAATTACTCCAATTATGCACAAAATTGAATCACAAATTAATTTAATCCTCCATGTGAGAATTGTTTAAATAAAATTTTAACAACGTGACTGTTTGGTCGTTAGGACGTGTTCATAACGTTATATTGTACAAATATGGTACGTTCCAAGTATGTCTTCAGGAGGTAATCACCACGTCCCAGCAGCGTCCAATGTTACGCCGTCACGACGAATATGGGAATCACAAAGTTACGTCACAGGAACGTTATTTGGTACGTCGTGGCAACGAATACGGTCCGGTCCAAGTACGTCGTCACAACGTAACTGTGTTAGCTGGGGAGCTCTAAACGCAGGCTGGTCGGTAATAAGATTTCTCACCAGAGGAATTATAGTTTGATTTAAGTTTTATTTCGTTTATTAATATTTTCAATTAGCTTTTATTTTTTTCGTTTTTATGTTAACTTTTTTTTAGCAATTTTGGCATATGCTTTTGTCTTTTTATAATTTATTTGAATGTTTTTTGTTAGATTATAATTATAATATTACGTAATTTTCTATTTTAGTTTTTGTTTATTATTATAATTTTAGTGCTTTTAACTTATTTCAATTTATTTTTGAGACAACGCTTCAATTTTTCCTTTAGTGAGGTTTTTCCCATCGTTGTTAGGTCAATATTTGATTTGATTAATGAACAGAGACGTTTTCAAAGTTTTAATTTTAGTAAACTAAAATAACCTTGTTTCTCCCTCTGAGAATCAGGGTAAACTAACATTTCTTCTAAAAAAACATTTCTTGTCTATAGAAAAGCCAATGAGAATCAGCCCTGTGCGCAAGCGTCTGAGAGACTACAGCGTGATGATGTCATGATGTGATGGCATGATGACATCACAGCGAGGGTTCTGCTTACTTTCGCACTGTGCGACTGAAGAAGGGACTGGACCTGGAGTGAACACAAGACACATTCTCAATCAACACACACATAGCATCACACAAGACCACAAGTGACCTTATGAAGCGAGTTCAATACAAGATTCCTGTTAAACTCTAGGAACAACATGATGTCTAGTACTGAGAAAATCATTTTGACAACAATAAATGTCTTCTGATTTACGAAGCACATTTAAGAACAACAGCGGAGTAGATCGAACTACTCTTTAGACAAACCAACAAAGAATAACATGAAGAAACAATCAACAAAACAACAACAAAAGAAAACATAAGGTTGTGAAAGGGTTGTGGAATGGTTTATAATGGATCCAGCCGGTGAAATGTCAGATGTGGGGAGTGTTTGAGCTCAGCAGATTCTCTTTATCTTCCGAGGTCAAGCACTGACTTAATGACGTGTGTTCAAAGTGGACATGAGTAAGTGTGTAGGGGGAAACATACACACATTAAACTCTCACAGAGTGAATTACGTCCGGTGATAGAGGTGTATTCTCTCTAATGGTGTAAACACGCTGAACAATCTGTGCCGTGGACGATTCAGTCGTGACCGATCTGATGTTCAGTGAATGAGTGCTGGAGATGAGTGTGGTGTACCTGCAGTTGTAATTTTGCATCTTTGCTGACACTTTTAGTCCTCCATCTTCTGCTGCCTCGCTTCTCTTTCTTTCTCAAATCAACACAGTTACTCTACATTACACACACACACACACACACAATGGGTGAGAGGGTTAATAGCAGTAACGGCCGGCAGTGACACGAGCAGATGAGATGTCTGGTGATGAGGGGGTCAGGTTTACTTTTATATGTAGAGAAAGTGATGAGAATGACGTCTGTGAGGAGTCGATACCGTATACATATCGAATGCATGTAAACATCAAAACAATAACAAAAATGGCATCTGGCTTGGGCCACTTTCTAATATGGTTCTGAGATACGATTTGATATCTGTGTGAGATCTGGCGAGATCAGATCATAGAGCGACAAGAACCAGTCTGACCATCACAGAGCTGCACTGCCTGATGGGAGATTGAATCTGTCTATCAGGCGTTACATGGAGCCGAGAAGATCAGCTATGGGGAGGCTCGGAGAAGATGTATTTTTGTGTGCAAAACCCAAAGAAGCGAGATAGCATTTTAGAACTTCCGGTTCCATCGCTCCAAAGTCTTTGGGACTTTTGGTCAATCGCCCGAAATAAGGTCTGTGGTAAACAAAAATATTTTCACGTTTTATTCTATGACATAAACATCAGTTATAACCCACTTGTGACTTTTTAAAGCCTTATTGTGTCTTGAAAACGGAAGTTAACAAGTTGCTAAAAGCGACTACTTCCTTTTGCGGGGACATCAGACATCATCGCCCATGACAAGCTCACAAATAATGCAGCACGGGCACAGATCTCTTAAAACATAGATGCGGACTCATACACGGAGTCATTACTTACCAGGAAACACGTTTGAAATAAAGTTTGAAAGAGTTGTCGGAGGCTTGGTGGTGGTGATGTTAATATCGGGCGATCTCAAGTGTAGTGTGTTTATAGCATCGTGTTAGCTTTTGACTTCTGCCGATTGTATTTCGCCTTCAAAAGTAACAAATGTGTTCATTTGTGAAGATTATCTTGATAGACAAAACGTGTAGACATCATCTTTTTCGATCTTCAAAAGTCTATAGGAGAAATGCATGGGCTTTCGGTCGAGGGAACCATCGCGGTGCTTACCTCCGGGTTAGCCTACAAAAATACGCCATCTCTGAGCCTCTCAATTAACACACACACACGTCATCATCAACACAATCTACACACTCATTTCAGACCGTGTGTGTGTGTTACCTGCATGTCGGTGAAGTTTGGAGCTGACTGTGTCCTCTGAAGGATCTCCAGACTTTGCAGCAGTTGATTCAATTCCAGAAGACTAGACTGGCAGTAGGCGAGTTCTGAAACACACACACACACCTGTAGATATCTGTGTGTTTGTACTGAATAAACCAGATTGATTGTGTTTGTTGATGAAGCGCAGAAGCGGTTTAATGAAACATTACCTTCTGTGCACTTGTCCATCTCCTCTGACTCCTGTAACCAGGCGGCTACTTTACTCTGTCCATTACTGCAGGACGGAGGCAGCTGCCACGACAGACTGCCGGGCTTAACCTGATCGATGACACACCACACATCAGAATTTTTTTACAATTGTAAACAAAGCTCTCAGTACAAAAGCGGTCACACGGCCCTTTGAACATTCTCAATAAAACACGGCCGATTCATCAGAAAGTGTTTGTCTAGACACACAGAAGGTCGTGTAGTCAAGCAGACGAGCTGCTCAAACATCATCACATATTCAGAGGAGGCGGCAGTGACCTTGCTTTGGTGTGCGCTGGAGGGGGTGGTCTGGGGAGATTCGGCGCTGGCAGACGGAGGGAAGGTCCGTAGCGTAGCGTCACGAGGAGAGCGGACGATCTCGTTCTGACGGAACAAGCGATGATGGCGGAGCTTGCACACCCAGATGTCAAAAACGTCTGGAGATTTCACCTTGACGGAGAGATGAAAGTTTGAGATCTCTATGTAAAGAAACACATCTGTATATGTTTACTGTCCACAATGATGTTCACCTTCAGATGGTAGATGTGCTCTTCTGTGTCCAGATCGATGCGGCGAGCTCTTTTCTTGACGGACATCACAGACAGTCCCACATCTATACTGCCATGAAGCTTTCCTTTCTGAATCTGACACAAACACACACTGTGTTCATTTAATCCTCATGGTCTGTTGACATTCTTATCGCTTTAAAGTTCCATCGAAATCAGAATTGATGTTTATTTTTTTTTAAGAATGAATTATGCAAGTATTGAGGATATTTCCTTATATATGATATCCATACACGTCTTCTAAAACCTCTAAAACCTTTTCATCATTTGCAGTTCAGCCTCCAGGAGCTACTGTATAGCACCTGCGTATGACGCTTCCTTCTGCAGACACAAAAGAAGATATTTTAAGAAATGTCTCGGTTCTTCTTTTGTGTTCTGCAGAAGAAAGAAAGTCATACAGGTTTGGAATGGCATGAGGGTGAATAGCCGACAAAATGCATTTCATTTTCTCTTTAAGGGTAAGAGAAGAAACCCACACTCTCTGTTCTGTACAGTTTTGGTGCGTCAGTGCTCACAGACGATTGTGCTTTTCATGAAACTCTGAGTCACGACACAGCAGCCAATCAGAGCTCACCCTCCCTCCCTCTGACCAACCTACACACATCTCATCGTCATCAGTCACACAACACTCACAGGACCACTCAACAACCAAGACCAAACTCACATCCACAGGAGATTTGGAGTATTTCAGGATCCCGTTATCCAGAACAAAAAAACGCTGCGTGGAAAAAAGAAAAGACATTTTTTCTTTCAAAAATGTGTCATATTTTAAAAGAATATTCAAAGCCGCAATTCACTTCTTATTGCCTTTTTTTTGGTTAACCACAAAACAATATCAGTTTATTAAGCAAGTACTGTATATAGAAAATCTGTATAATAAAACCATTTTAAACGTATAATGATTTATAATCGGGTACAACTTTGTGAGAAATGTAAGTTTGATGTCATTTGACATACGCAAAGATAAGTGCATGAAGTAACCTGAAAGGCACGAAGTTATGGATTGCGGTTTGATAGCGTAAAGAGCGTCTGTCTGTGTGAAGGTTCAGACCTTGTGCCAGCCCTTCAGAGGCCATTTTCTCTTCTTCAGCATGAAGCCTTCATGTTTCTCAGGTCTCTGAATGTGACTCTGTCCGATCTTCAGCCCCTCGATGATCTCCCAGCTGTCCGTCTCCTGCACAAGAGAAATCAGATGATGTCAGGATGTGTTTATCACAGCGTTCACAGTTTATTTCACAGACTCATCAAAACTCATTAAATATCTCACGAAACAGACGGCGAGCGAAATAATCCTCTGGAAATATGCACAAAAACGCACAAATTCACAGGCGGTGAGGTGAATATCTGAAGACAATAGGTGGTGGTGGTAAGTGGTTATTCTTGGTGTTGCCGTTCTCCTTTGTGGTTGCTAAGATGGGTTAGGCCATGTTCACACTTAACTTCTTTTTTGAAGCTGTTGGCGTCTGTTTTACATTATAATCCTATGTAGTAAACCGTGTTTTAAAAAAACGCCAGCGCCGGCATCTTTTTCTGCAGCTCGGAGCGTCTTTTGAGGTTGAAAAAAGTTGGAACTTTTCTAAAAAACGGCCTACATCAAGAGCTAACCAATGACAGACCATGTCGTTTCCATAACAACTTGCGAGGGACGCGATTGGTCGAGAAGGCTCAAGCTTGAAAAAATTAATCCCGGCCAAAACGCCTGTTGGAACATAGTTTTGTATAAATGTACGTTTTATTTTACTTTCAATAACCCCTGATGGCATTTCTAGCGAGAGGTAAGTACATACGTTTTTAAATATGTGATAAGTTATTTTAATGACGCTCTCTGTATGTTATTCAAATAGACTTCCGACACGCTTCCAATGAAGCCTGTCTCTCTAAGCTGCCTTTGTGCACTAATGCTATCTTCAAACATTGCCGGCTGCTGTTTATAACCCCAACGCTGCAGGCGTTTTCTTGATAAAAAAATAAGTCAAGTGTGAACACGGCCTTAGATGTGTTTTATTATACTATTGCAGTATAATGTACATCCAACCAGTTGTTATCAACACACTTTATTCCTTCATCTCTGAATGTGTTTGCTACTGTAACCCACCTCATGTCTGTATGATATTCTGGTCCTTTAATAAGATTTTTGTTCCTGTATGTACAGTAAGTCATTTAAGGTTTTCATTCATTTTAAACTATTTTATTATAGCTGAGAAAAGTAAAAGCACCTCTCATGAAACCCCATTCATATCTGTAACACAATCTCTTATTCTTCACAATCACTGACATGAACAACTCCAGAACAATGATCATCTACTGTCTGAGCAAACAACAGAGCGACATGCAGAAACAGTGATGTTGACCTTAACAAACATGTCTTTAAGTGACTGTAAACAACATTCTGCTCCCGCTGTTACCATAGCAACATCTGCCCTCATCCAGAAGTGTATATTAATCAGTATTGATCAGTCTGATAGGTCACCACTCAATACCCAAACTAAACTCATCAATTTTTTCCTCATCGCAGACTATAGAAGAGCTCTTCAGATTTTATTTTCATTTGAATGCTAGTGTGCTTTGAAGGTGCAATGATAATTCTTTGTTTATACACACACAACAAATTAAATTGAACTAATCATATTTTGTCGTCTTCTACTACTGAAGTTTTGGTTGGAGCACTTTGTTTATTGTCAGGTCTTTGTGGAAGCTCCTATACCATTTAAACTATTGCAAACTATTGCAGCATCTACATTTTCATAAATACTTCAGAGGGCCATTCTAATATCACACAGCTCGGTCCCGCAGGAAAAAAACACATTTATTTTCTCTGAAGAAAATTGATGTTTAAAAACAAAACATATAACTCTTTCTAGACACACCTACTAAGAGCTCATAAAAATCCTGTCTAATAATCCAAATCATAGTGTTGATGTATATAACTCACAATCCTGAAGAGAAAATCAGACTGCTGTTACCATGGATATGAAAATCACAGTAAAAGATGTATACAGTAATGGGCCCATGAGACCCTGCGAACGACTCACAAACTGCTTACAAATATCTATATATCTGAAATATATTTCGATGAACATAAAACATAAATCAGAGTTGTAATGTTGTGATTAATTATTTTAGAGCTTGTAGGTTTGGCTCATGGCCCAGGGCTTTAAACGCTGAATTAATATTTCATGTTTTACACTGTCTATGCTTCACCCTGAGAACGTTGCTTTATGAATCACATCTTAATTCAATTTGTTGCAATTGATTCTGTTCACGAGATCTGTTCATATCCTTCAGCTTGAGACAAGAACACTATGCTCCTTTGTCAAGCCAGGATTTTAAATATAAACAAATAAAAATGGATTAAGCCTCGACTCTTCTCAACCAAGTACTGAAAATGCCTTAACCCAGGATTAAACATTTGTGAGCCCAGGATTAAAAAAGTATTAACCCAGGGTAAAAAATGTCTCAGGCCAGGATAAAAAATGACTCAACCCAGGGTAAAAATGTGTCTACCCAGATCTGGAAATATCTTAACCCAGGGTTATAAATGCCTTAACAGGATTGAAAAATTGGTGTTAACCCAGGATGAAAATCGATTTAACCCAGGGTTAAAATATGTTAACCTAGGATAGGAAATATTTTAACCCAGGGTTAAAAATGACTTAATCTATGATTTTTATTTCCTATAACATCATCTGCTGGTATGGGCATCTGGGGGCTAAGCAAGCTCACAAGGATCATTCTTCAACATGATTTTGAAAAACTTCCTTCAGGCAGACGGTACAGGGTGCCCATAGCAACTAGGAATATTTTTAAGAAATCTTTTATTCCATCTGCCATTATAAATGACCCATAACAAGGTCTTAGTTAGGGCTTTCAGTTTTAGCCTGACATTTAAAATCTTCACACTTATGGAGGTGGTTTCCCGGACAGGGCTTAAGCCTAGTCTCAGACTAACTTAAATGTAAGAGAATGCCATGAATGATTAACACAACCCCAAGGAGAGATTTTGAGTGCGTCTTGCCTGTCGACTGTCTCTCTGAGAGGAAGAGGACGAGGATGCGCTCTTGTGTGTGGGGGTGGAGCTCTTGTGTGAAGAGGTGGAGCTCTTGTGAATGGGCGTGGCACATTTCTCCTCCAGGCTGGTGGCTCGGCTATGATGGCGAGACATGATAACGGCGCCTCTCTGCCTCTTCTCTTTCGATTCTCTCTTTCTTTTTATTTACAGACTTCTGTAGTTCCTGAAAAGCGCAGCATGACCAGCGAATCCTCTTGCACTTTTACCTGCACACAAATGAAGGGAGAATGTGAGATCAGCAGAGATCTCTGGACGCGGCAACAACAATTACACTGTCATAAAAAAACATTCAACACAGTCAACTCGACATGGTGATACGACTTATTCAACTGAACATCTTTTCAACTAAAGCATACCAAAATGAAAGATTTGTTAAGCCTGTGATGTTTTCTTTTTCCTGACCATGTTATTATGAGAAACATGATGTAATTCTCATGTTAACTGGTTATTATTGTATGTTTGTAAAAGCTATGATATGTTATTGACAAATCTCATGTCAGGACGACCACAGCAATAAAACACTGGCGCGGTGATTGACATGAAGGGTTGGAAATTGGATTTCCATTGATCAGAGGAATCGTCCAATCAGCATTGAGCACGACTCATTATGTTCTTTATCTTTTCTGCATCATTAAGCAAGAGTCTATCAACCGTCTGACAGTCGCTGGGTTTAAGGATTGAATTGTAAGGAATTTAATGACTATTGAATCCATTAATGGGTCTGTTATTACTCTTTAAAGAGCACGTTACCCGGATGTCCTGAAATCGACTGTATTTCAGTGTGTAACGTAGCTTTCCTTCAATGTTAAAGGTCTGCAAAATGAAAAAAGTCCATGATAAATAAAGATATTGTCTCCCAAAATAAGGAGTCGACTCTGAACCGTCCTAACGAGTCGTTTCGTTTCGAGTCTTTTGAGTGTAACCTTTACAGTGTAAAAATGTGTGGTTTCATTTCGAGTGTCTGTCGTTTTCATTACTTGGATTCATGATAAAGGATGTGGATGGATTTCGTTGATATGATGTAATGTTTCATAAGTCAGTTACGTTAGCATTGCGGCTAGCGCAATAATGTGGCTTTACTGTACTGTGTTTACTGTTTAGCTGTGTGTCCTTTCGCGTACATAAGTGTCATTATCTTTATAACACAAATCTATGTCATTTTTGTAACCTTGGTATCTCTGTGTACTAATAATCTTTGTGTAAGTTACTATTAAGCCTCCTAGAGCTGAAATGTAGTTGTGCGTCTACGCGGAAAGACCAATTACAATAGACTGGGATAGCCGCCCAATCGGAGCACAGTGGGCTTGTGGAAGGGAGGGGTTTAGAGAAACTGAATCTTCCAACTGCTTGGAGGGAACCGTTTAGAGATCTTTGAGAAATGAGGTGATATTAAATGCATATTTTGAGAAAATGACACATTGTTTGACCTTGGATGCATTTACACCTGTTGTTGGGGACTCAAATACAACACTGGGACACTTGAGAATAAAACCTCATGGGTGCTTTAAGAAGCACCCATAACCCCAATAATAACTTAACTTTAATTTAAAGTAAAAAAGGATGGTCCTCATTTTAAGTTATGCCATGGAAAGCTCTGTACACGTATATCAGATAAACGGATAGTCTCTAGTGAAGGTTTGGGGTTATGAATGTGCCATCAGAGTTGTAATGACAAAATAATCTGGATTTGGGTAAATGTGATGATGACAAACGTTTGAGTTCATATTGAGATCTACAATAATATTGACTTTCGATTGCAGACGAGACAAATCTGAGCTCAGTTTGACACATTGACAGCACTTCTGAAACTCCAATGACGGGGACGATTTGTCAGATGTCTGACTCTTTTTCTCAGAAGAAACAACCGACATATTACATAAATCTTTTCCGTGGTTTTCTTTCTCATGGGTAAATATCCGGCCCAGAATGCAATTGCTCAATCTAAGGAAGAACGTTCTAGAAGACGTTAATGTCAAGCACTTCATGTCAAGAAAGTCATTCGGTTTCCGTGTTTTGTTTCCAGTCTGGTTATTGATTCTCAATGCTGGGCTTGACACTGATCCGTGACAATGATACACATACAGTATGAGCATTAATGTAAGTGTGTTGGGGAATAATGCGTGATGACTCACCCTGTCCAGTATAAGTGTGTGTGTGCTGTAGTCTCTGCATGTGTCTCCCTGCAACAGTATTGATTAGTCATGCGGTACGGAGGAGCATGTCCAGCATAATTAGACCCAAAGGAACACACACACACACATCCTTCTGACCGTGGTGTGAGACGGTTTGAGAAAACTGTTGTTTCATGAGTAGGCACAGTTACAACCGAGATAACAGGATACATCTGTACGGCTCTTCCCAGCACAAACATGCTTAGCAAGTACTCTGGGGGGAACACAAACACAAACACTGCGTAATGTATAATTGACGGGGTCTCGCGGTCCCCTCCAGCGCTGGGCTAACACATATTAATTGAGCTGTGAATTGCACGCACCCACACACATGCAGCAAATGTTTTGATTATACACCATTAGTCATTCAGGTATTAAAACGGGAAATTTCCCAAATTGTGTGTTTTGTGTCATCGCTGTGGATTCTGTGAGAGTGAACGCTAAAGCTGGACCACAGCTCATGACAGACATAAGTCTGGAGTCCTGGAGGACAGAGAGTGATATGATTGGCAATACATCGGTTCATACAGCCGGATGAAACATCAGTGACTAAACACATGAAAGCACCGGACAGCTTTCGGAAGTGATGTGATGCGATAAAAATGTCAGTATATTTTGTGCCGTTTGACTCACTCGGAAGGCTGTTGAGAACCTTTTAAAGAGTAGATTGTGCTCAATAAGAACACATACAGAGATACAGCCGACTGATGGAGAGTGTGTTTATATTGAGCCCTGTCTCTTTACATTCACACTATGGCTGTTTCTCAATATGGGTTCTTCAGCGGTGTCCTTGTGTTCTCGCTCTACGTCATCAATAACCATCAAAGTCCGCTTCCAATACAATGCGGCCTTGCGCGCCTGGGGAATCCGCTTGAACTCACTGCGACTCGTCCATCCAAGTTTGTTCTTCCGAGGCTGCCTCGCAAGACCGGCCTCCACGAGAACACAAGTCCGTTCTTTGCGTTCTTTGAATTGAGAAACGCCCTACGATTTACATCATCATCTGCTCACATCCTCTTTAACAAGGTCATTTCAGACCAAACACAAAGACTAGTCTAAAGAGACGCTTTCAACAAGACAGAAACCTGAAGAGAAAAAGGGAAGCTGCATGTGTGCGTTTATAATTATCCTTTCACACGAATACATATGGGGCTTAACCTTTTTTTTTATAGAACATTGAAAATAAACAAGATACAAGTGCCTTATTTGGACTCCGTAAGCAGGGAATTCAACAGCACATGAGGAGAAACATCAAACTCTCACCACACAACACACATAATACAGAACGGAGCTAAAGAATATCTGTCATCTACAGCCGGATCATTGAGCTCTGAGGTTTATTTTCTGCATGAATTTTTGAATAAATATTCATGTTAGAATTGGTCTACGTCACAGCACCAGTCAGTCGGTGAGATGTGTCGGGTTCCCTGAGGACGAGACGAGACGAGAACACACTGTCTGCAGAAATGATTACACCATACTAACTGAACTCGCATCTCTCTCTCTGCAGCACTTCACAAGAGAGAGAAAAAAAGATCTTTCAGCCCTCAACGATCATTTCTGAAAAAGAGCAAGACCTCATGACAGAAGAGTCACCGTATTTACAGAGAAGGTCTAAATGGCACGCTCATACTGGAGATCAATGTTGTCTGATAACCGGACCCGGCGACATGTAGTGCGGTCCGCGAGTATTGAGTTACATCTGATACTGTCTGAGCCGTCTCTACACCGGCACATCTCAAACCTCTCACGCATCATTAATGTAAAAGTGAATTCAATGACACTCACTGAAACCTAAGGAATGTACGGCTTAACTGATGTGATATTAAGTTACCGAGCAGTTTAGGTAGAGACTCACACCAAACACTAAATATGAATGATGCATGACTATCCCTC
The DNA here is from genome assembly GCA_006030095.1 of Triplophysa siluroides. NCBI lineage: Eukaryota > Metazoa > Chordata > Actinopteri > Cypriniformes > Nemacheilidae > Triplophysa > Triplophysa siluroides. The sequence goes on along the minus strand of VCII01000094.1, from coordinate 3,198,387 downwards.
AAATAAGATCTGACGTCATTCTCTAGTGGACTACATCCAGTGAGATTCCTAACACTCATAAGGGCTTTTCACACTGCGCTTAACCCCGGGTTATCTTCATGCTTAACCCCGGGTTATCTTCATTCTAAACCCCGGCTTAACCCCGGGTTATCTTCATTCTAAACCCCGGTTTAACCCCGGGTAAACAAACGTTTCACACTTGTAGTTTTGAAGCGGGTTATGCCCGCATTTAACACGAGGAAACGAAGCAGGGTTAGCACATCTTTTGCAGGGTTAACCCTGCATTGCGGTGCCAAACGTGCGCAGTGTGAAACGAAGCGGGGCTAGAAAGATACGACCAGGTGCTTAGCAACGGACACCCAATCAAAAACTGAACAGCGCTAACATCATATCACAAGCTGTGCTCACAGAAACTGTAATCAATCCTTTGAGTTTTTTATTCATTTGAGTAAGTAACGTCTAAGGAGGCTTAAACCTGCCAAAAAGGATTTGCAAGGTGTCATTTTTTTTATCAGATGCAGAACAACGAGGTATTCGGTTATTTAAAGGGCCACGCAGCATTTTTATTGAGTCAGTTTGACGCTGTAGTATTTATCCAATCATGACCGTTGACAGTGCAAATATGCAATTAAGAATGTTAACCCAGGGTTAAGTGATGAACAGTGTGAAACATCAGGTTATGAATACCCAGGGTGGGTTATATCTTAGCCCCTGGTAAACTATAAACAGTGTGAAACGTGAAACAGATAACCCAGGATTCTGTTTACCTGGGGTTTAGAATAACCCGGGGTTAACCATTTCAAGTGTGAAGAGCCCTATAATGATCAAAATGAGTACTGTCTTTAAATCAAAATCAACCCTGTTCACGTCACTATGGAGAACATTTCATCAGTACATTTTTTCAAAGAAATTGAGTATTATATTTGCACCACCTCTGGCCAGCTGTTTCAGTCATACAAGATGAAGTTGGAAAAGAGCAATACTGTCTCTCCAAAATCACAGACTAAGGTCACAAGCAACATATTACCCACCAACAAATAAACCTGGATTTAAACTTTCATAATTCATTCATCCTCATGTCATTACAAGCCTGTATGTTTTTACACTGCAGAACACAAAAGAAGATATTTAGAAGAATGTTGGTAACCAAACCAAACTGAGCCCCATTGACTTCCATTGTATGATCAAAAAACCGCTGAGACATTTCTCGAAAAATCTTTTTTTGTCGTGCACATTTTAAAGCACACAAGAGTGAATAAAAGATGGAAGAGTTTTTTTATTTTGGCCGATCTATCGCTGTAAGTGACCCCACACTTCTGACTGGTAGTGTACAGTGCTTCTCTTGTTCAGTGTTTATTTACTGTGGCTGATATGCAAAGCATGTAGAAGTTGGTTTGGTTCCTATTAGAAGCGGATGCATTCAAATAAATTTCATGATGTTTGCGTCTGTGGTGGGATCATTATAATAACACAGAGCACATATAAAGACAGGTTTATCAGCTGTGCTGCTCAGCGGCTCTACTGAGAGTCACGGCACAAGCCCAGATCATTCTGAGTTCAGTGTGATGTGCCAGAATATAAAAATACCATTGAGAAATTCCATACTATGCCCATTTCTAGTGGAAGCACAAACTCGGGTGAGTTTTGCACTGATTACAAACATTTTGGCGTTTGATATGTGTGGAGCCTGTGAGCTTCATACTGCCCACGGACAGATCAGCGTCACTGACTTATAGCCGTAAGAGATCTCATGCAGTAAGTGTCACTGTGCTTTAACTCCAGCAACGATCCAACAGCCCGGGACACAATGTGTGTGTCAGTCACACATCTCAACCTACTGTCCTTCTGTTGCGCCATCAATTTATGGGCTGGATGACAAAACTCTGTGTAAATGTGTGTGTTTTACATTAAAATGTATATGAAATTGTAAAAAGACATTTTCTCACTCATTTTTCCAAAGCGAGTTTCAGATTATCCCCAAAAAGTCACAAAGCAACCCAAGCAGAATAATAAAAAAGTAGAAATTCTTAGTTCTTTTAAACTCTTATTCTATGAACCACAGCCAACAAAATGTGAAATCATACACCTGTTGTTGCCATACAGTATCTGATAACTATAACACTGTGCTTTTGCAGGTGTAAAATGAATTACAGCATTTGCAGTGTTTCACAGGACTGGAAGGCCACTGATGAGCTCTTCTGCCATGGTTTCCATGGTAACAAAGACCTCTTTGACTGGGATTTCCCCTCAGAAATCTGATGATTTTTAACATCAAATTTGAAATTAAAATCTCTTTTATATTGATGTTTATATGATTAAAAATACAATGATCTGTGTAGAAAGCAAATCGTTTTATCACTGAGTTAATGTTACGCTCTGTAAAGGAGGAGAAAGGCTTTGCAGTGGCTATATATTTACAGTATAACATGGCATCCAGTATCTTATTACCTTTATATAACAGCGTCTATGTAATAAAAATGCATTAAGTGAAATCCTATCCCTGTAATCCTTGACATGTACACCTAATACGTTAACCTCATTACACATCTTAATAAACAGCAGGAAAAAAAACGAAATGTTATAGATATGTGATTGACATCCATTATGTCCGTCTTTGGTAGTTTGAAGGCATTTTGAGTAAAACAGCTCTGTGTAACACATCACATACAAAAGACCTGAAGCGGATGCGATGAGACCTGTTTTTCTGTTCCCGCATGCTTTCAGTGCATCAGTCATGTCTGTAATTCTGGTCTAGCGATTCATTGGCACACTACATACTGTATTCATTAGTAAAACTGATGAATCTGTACTCTAGAAAACGAAATGTATCACATCAACATCCCATCTGCTGTTATGTAGCAGAATAAAACAGGCTGCCGTGCAGATCGATGTAAATATAATGTTGTGTACACTGTTGGCAAGAATATAAATTCAACTGTAGCAGTTATTACAGAAGATGAATGTCAACAGTTAATGTCTTACTACAGTATGAAAGTGTGACGGTGTTCTCAGGGCTGCATATATGTCGCACATGCTACGAAAAAAAAAAATATCTGTGCTACGAAGAAATGTAATAGTGTAGCACCCGTGCGATACAGTTTGGCAGGTGCATTAGACAGAGCTGCTTGTTTGTGTGAAGTGCGTCTGTCGTTGTGCTTCTTCGTGTTTGAGGTTAAATAATGGCGCACCACTATTTATTTGCGTTTTTATTTCGTTTTTGCAATTAAAACTTGCTTCTGGCTGCATCAAGTCCATTGATCTAGAGCCCTAGATGTGGGAAAACATGTAAGCCATCACAAAAGCGGAATTCTAACGTTACTATTTAAATAAGTCCTCTGCTTGCTCTGCGTGTCTATGAGTGAATAATTTGCACACTTTCGTGGATTTGTCTGTATCTTACTATTTGAAGACATTAAGACATGAACTTTAACCACAGAGTTTATTTTACGAGCATTTACGAGTGAAGCTAATGTTAAACACACTGAAACTTAAGCGTCTTCGTGGCAACCCGCCAAAATAAAAGTCAGCTTAATTTGAACCAGAGATAAAATAATTGTAGTAAATTTATAAACTGTAGTAAACACCATAATATACTTTAATATTTACTACAGTAAGGTTCAAATATACTATAGTACACAAGAAATTTACTGCAGTTTACTGTAGTAAATACTATAGTATTTAAATAGTATTTGTTATGGACAAATTTATTTATTACTGTATAGTAAACCATTGAAAATACAGATCTCAGAAAAATAAAAAAAGTTAAAGTACGGCCCTGGTTCTTTAACAGCGATGTGCAGTGGTTGAAATGGGCCACCGCCTGTAAAAAAATAAACCCTGATGTTTTTGTTTAATAGCTTTGAATTGCTTCTTGGTAGATAGACATGTGATGTCAGGATGTGAGCGTTTGCTGTATTCTCATCCTACAGTGTGCCCCCGGATGACGTATACTGCACACAGAAAGGCTTGAGCAAGCAAAAAAGCGGATTGGGTGAATCAACACAAGTGCATCCTGTGCATCAGTCTGCCTGGAAACTGCATTGAGTTTCAAATGAACCAGCTGATTCAATAAACGCTTCTGTCGAAAAACAAACAAATACTGAAATTGCCACAGGTAAGTGCTCTCAAATCTTTGCACAATTGAACAAAACCAATAATTTATGTAAATTACACACTAACAAGCAGAACTGTATATTCCATTTTGTTCTGCATGTGAAATACATTCAGTACTTTTCTATAGACATGAACTGTGACATACAGAAACACTTTACACATTTCCTCCAGGTGTTGACAGTTGAGTCTGTGATATTAAGGGTCTTCTGAAGTCTCTCATTAGCGTCTTTTGATGAGAGACTGTAGTGTTTTCACCGGCTGTTCCACCTCCTGTCTGCATCAGATTATCCACCGTAGATTATGAGGCCAAACAGTGTTGTGTGCCATCTGCAACGCTCAGATGTTTCACAGAGGGGTCAATCCAGGTGCGGTTATTAGTGTAGAGAGAGAGAGAGAGAGAGAGAGCTTCCAGTGCTGATGTGTGCTGTCTCAGCCTTAGGCTGTTTCCTGTCAGACTGGAAGTACAGTAGCAGGTAACTTCAGCAACTACTCCGTGGTCCACTGTAGGTGTTTGGCCGAAAACAGGTTTGTTTTCATGATTGCTCGCTTTAAACTAATATGTCTTCTCATCTTTTTGAAATCATATGACATGTAAAATGTGAGAAACAGATATTTATCACAGGAAAGGTTCAACTGTGGCACTAACGACACCTTAGCAACTGCATAGCAACACCCTGGCAACCACCTACAAACCACCACCAAACAGACACCACTTAAGGCAAAAGTATAGTCCGGCCGACCGCATCATTTGAATAAGTACCTACCTATCGGCTGTTAAAACAGTACGTTCTATATAGTATGAGTGCAAGTAGTATGAATACATTTCGGACATACTGCGTGCACGTGTTTATGGTCATGTGACTCGTATGCTCTTTGACCTATGACGTATTAACAACAACCTATACCTGAGCTTGATAAAAAGTCACGAGAAATTCATTTATTAGCACTTACATTAAAAACGGACGTCCGCCTTAAAGTTTTCCGCTATATTTATTTGATTTACTTTTGAAATTTGACCGTTGTTCAGCTCCCGTGGCATCATGGGATAAAAAATGTCCATCAAATCCACACTCTCGAATCTTAGCCATCCGGGTATTTCTCGCTACTGTTTTGGACATACTATTCATGACTCTTGACTGATTTTCACCTATATGGGAGTAGGGTATTTCGTAAATGAAACGGAAAGAAAATAGAAGAAAATATCCGCTAAGCGAAGCAGTGTATCGCTTTTTGACTCCTTGATAAAGGTCCATAACAAAAAAATGCTCAAAATGATATGGTCTACTTCCTGTAAAACAACTTGCACAAGTTACCCTGAAGGTCCAAAAAACTGCCCCTAAACATACCCAAAGCACTGTGTTTCACACGGATAGACAGAGCTTTACTCTGATCCACAAGATCATGTAAAACTCAAGTGAACACAAGAGCAGACACAGTGAACAGATGGATGCTCAACCCGCTGAACCCGGATCAGTCTAGCTCTATTATAAAGCCTGTGCAAGATACCAACCAACAAACAAGAATCTTTTTTTTTAGTTTCAGAAGCAGTTTCTTGAAGGTCCACCGCTCTTCACGGGACGGACGGCCGAGACTGGAGAAGCTCTCTTCCAACCAGAGATGGTCATGATGAGGATCGTCTAATTGACTACTTGCACAACAACCGCTGCCGTCATAAGTGAGCTGTGCTCTTTCAAAACAGACATTCAGACAGACAGTGCATCCAATCTCAGACTCGCACTGTAAATACGTTTCCAACATAAACGGTGTTTTTAGACAATCAAATTACGAGCAGAAATGCTTCTCGAGATGGCTGTGCTTTATTCCTTTGTCCATCCAGCTGTTGTTGGCACAAGATCATAAAAATAACTATTACCCAAGAAACACGTCTGGTCCACCCTAAAATTACTACAGCGCTTTCATAAGAGTGCATGGGGAACCAACGGTTTACACAACCCTGAGACTAGTCCATTTAGGAGGTATGTAGTTTTGCACATCCCTATCTGAAATAACAACTGATTATTTAAAGTCCCAGTGAAATTACAAATGACAATTGCTATTTTTTCATGAAATATTGCATTGTAAATAGTTGATCAATGTGGGTTCAAAATTCTCTTTTTGAAAAACTGTAATCTTTACTGCACTTCCGTGCTGTAATAACTATCCATCTTAAATGACGTATGTTAGACGGCTTGGGCGGAGCCTCGGTAAACCCCTCCCCTTCAACTGTCCATTTAAAAATGCAACGGCTGTTTTTATATATCCAATCGAATCGCAGAGAAAGACGAAAGCCATGCCCACTATTTACTCATTCAAAATTCCATTTGGCTCATTGGATTTGTCTGCGTCTGCACTGTACGTGGATATTATGAACACATGGACTTCATCTCCAGAGTTGCTCTGAAAGTTTATTTCACAAGGGTTTCAAAGCTATCGTCAAATACACACTAAAACTCAAGAGTCTTCCCGGCGACCCATCAAAATAAAAGTCCCGTTAACCCGAAAAAAAATACTGTAGTGCACTATAGACTTTGCTAGAGAAAATTGTAGTACCCCTGTTGTAGTAAATTGATAAACTGTAGTGAAGACTGTAGTATACAATAGTAAGGTTCAAAAACACAATAGTTGCTAGGAATTTTACTGCAGTTTAATATAGTAAATACTATAGTATACTACAGTAATTTATATGGACAAATATACCACTATTGTATAGTTAAAAAATTTAAACAAACTAAATATTAACTAAACATTATATGGCCCTAATTTATCCATCTGTATGTAACATTAATGTCATTTATCAGTAACCGGCCATTCGTTTACTGCACTTCCATATTTTTTAACGATGACAACAGACGTTTTACACTTATGCTACAATTTGTTGGCCTGTGCTATGAGCAAAGAAGTTAACGTACAGCCCTGTAGATATCCTTCTTGGTGTGAGTGGGGCTCAACAGGCAACACGTTATTTTTAACACGATGTGTTAGATGTGCTGTTATTATTGTAGTAGTTTCTGACTTGTCTGTCTGCCTGTCAGTCTATCTATCTATCTTACAACAGTGCTCAATATCACCAAGCATTAAGACATGAGTTACACAAGCATCAATATTTCCACTGTAGGTGTTACAGGTGTTTCTGTCTGTATAAAGATTCATTGTAATTGGCCAGACTGTGTGTGTCCATGACGATATCGTTCCCGTTTCAGTCTCCTGCATTATTAAAAGACTGAGTCTGTAATTGGCAGAATCAAGCTGTGGGTCAGTTTACTGTGGGTCTTTATCATCACCTCTCTACAAAAGCACAACAGCCTTCTCTCAAATCATTCATCCACGTGCTCACATGGACAAAATGAGCCTTAATTACATATCAATAACAACGAATAACGATGTTAAAAGACAAGTTTATGTGAACAATTGAACAGGGTTATCTGTCTTGCTGGTTCATTGAAAAATTGCAATGTTGTGTCAGTCATCATGAACATTTTGCCTCCGCTCATGTCTTCAGTGACCTCTTCACTTTGGGTTGATGGAAGGTCAGACTCTCAGCCCGCTTTAAAGTTCGATCCGTTCCTTTCACAGAGATGTGATGAAAACAATCCTCCTGCATTAGATCTGTTCTCGTTTCAAGGGTGTAATAAAGTCATACAAATGTGTAATAACACCACAAAATACGTACAAAAATTGTATTGAAAAGGAATAAAACCGTCTGGCAGATGCAAAAATGCTGATGTTTAGTAACCATACAGATGTGCTGATCTTCTGAGGGTCAGCAATGATATCCGGCCATAACTACACATCCAAATCATCACCATATCACATTTAACTTGACATTCACCGGTCAGAGTCACGTGTGTTATTATGGTATACCAAAACAGGAAACATTTCAATGTTTACATCAGATACACTGCAGTGCCTGACCTTGGGCTTTGAGACCCCCAAAAGTCATGGGGTCGTGGGCAAGAGGTCCAGTTTTAAACAGACAGACATCAGTAATATAAAGACGGACGTGCTTCGACCCAACAGCCTTTAAAACTGACACAGACGGTGTTGACATGCCATGACATAACATCATTTCAACTGAACACGACCATTTCACAACGAGATTTGGTGTCGTTATGTTATCCGTTTTATTGTCCGAATAAACAACAGCACGTGAGAGTTCATTTATTTAGAATGTCGAGCTTATATTAATGACACACAAAGTCTAGAGGACACAGTCCGAACCATCTGCCATTATAATCAGCTTATCAATATCTAACGGCCTGTCTCAGTCCGAATGGAAATGAGCGGTGTCTGTAAAAGATAAATGTGCTTGTAAGAGAAAAGAAAGCCAGGAAAGCGTTAGAGAAGCGGAACGTACCGGCGGTTCAGTCAGTTGAACGGATCATGTCCTGGCGCAGAAACCCGATGCTGTGAATTGGCGATGCGGTCAAAGGTTTTATATTCCCGCTCGGTCGGCGCTCAGTCTCCACAGATAATCATGCTTGCAGGAGGGAAGGTTGTCAAGGTTTGGCGTTTTCAGTGAAGAAAGTCGGAAAAAGTGCTGTGTACGGCTGGATTTGAACGCAGTTGAGACGGATGCTGCGCGCTCGACGCTCCTCCCTGCAGTAAGGATGACTGGACTGGAGGGATGAGGTAAAGCCTGGAGTGGATCCCACCACAGACGGTGACGAGGGATGCGGTAAGGGATGGACTGGATCCGGCCGCGAACAGCAGGGAGGACTGGAGGGGTGCGGTAAATCCTGGAGTGGATCTCAACACGAACGAGATCAAACGAGGAGCCGGGACGTCTTTTTAAACGGTGTAAAATGAATGTTTCTCAGAGAACAACATAGTAGCAATTATATTGATCATTCTGTGTGTTGGTTTACATCTACCGTCTCTTTATGTCTTTTAAAAGTTGTCTCTCAGTTTTGTTACGATATTAACCACGATATTCACGGTATTGTCCACGGCAGTGTAATGCCTAGTTTGACAGGTGTCACTATTTTATGCACGCACATGATATTATATACACAGGGTATGGAAAAAATAACATAATATAAAATATCATTATTAACCTTGAGTGTTTTATGCTATAAAAGGTTTTATCGACTACACTGTAAAAAACTTAATTTGACAGATTTTTCCGTTTCAACAATAATGTCATTTTTTTGTTTATTTGCAGCCTTTTTCTGTATTTTTTACAGATTTTATCTTTATTTTTAAAATAGGTAAAAAAAAGGCGTAAAATTACAGGAAAATGCTGCAAATTTACAACTAAAATACGGGGAAAACATGTCATTTTGCACAGGGAAAAACGGTATTTTATTGTTTATTTCTGGGGCCCCGGCTGCCCGAAAATTTCTTTTTATATGATTTTTTACAGTGTACACTAAAAATAACAACAAAGACAGCAATTGTCTTACTTTTGACAATGTCCTTGAATGAAATTTAGCATATGATAAAAATTAAAAGGCAGTTAATGCAAATTTACAATTAAAATAGATTTTCCCCACTACGATCACACAGCACATTAATTCCAAATTCATTTCTTCTGACCCCATTATAATCTCACCTGACAGCAGAAAACTCCTGCCGTTTCAAACCATCATTTCTGCCAATTTAAAATGACAGCAATGAAAGAAGAAATAAGCTAGAAACTCGCAAATATACACAATATCGCCTATTCTTCCAGCACATTCAAACAGTCATCAGACTGTACTTGTGAAGGGTGTGATGTTAAACAAATATCAAGCTTAAAACTTTAAATTAACTTTAAATTGGTTGGTAGAAATCAGGATCAATTCTGTATTTTATCAAATGTCATAAACTGCGGTTCTGCTGGCGCCTTCTGGTGGCCCTCAGTGTAAAACCACTGAAGTATCATACTAGTTGGATTCTCATACAAAGCACATATTGATCGTATGTATATATGTGCACTTTCACACGCATACATGTGGACTAGTTATACCTCTGATTTTCTCCATCTCAAAGCAAACAGCTGTTAAAAAAAAAGCATTTTAATGAACAGGTTATTATTATACGTTAAATACACTCCATAATGTGAAAACATTGATTATTAATGAGATCAAACTCATTAATGCCCTTGTGTCACCATTAACAATTGTTGCTAATCTAAAAAATGAATGACACACGCGAGCCTGTAACTCACCAAACCGTCAAACTAGCACCAACGAAAGCTGCCAACGCAGTGAAACACACTGATGAAACTAAATCGGCCGGCACTTAAAAACTGCCCGGTGGCCGGCCGTCGGCTTGGTGTGTTCCAGGCTATACAGTGACTATGACGACACAGCTGCCAACACTGTCTTCATTTTCATTTGACAAAATCATTACGACAATAGAAAAGACGACAGGTCACTCCAGATTTTTATAAAGTCTGTCTCCTTTATTTAAGTGGATCTGTACACATCAAACACATAATGATTGGCATCAGCTGACACTTGTCTGTGGTTCTTTCCGTCACCATTAGTGAAGTGTCTCTATTAGCTAACAGTAAACACGAGAGGATAAAAGAGAAAAAGCTAAAAAGTGCAAAAAACAAAACAACACTTTCTCTGCAACTAAAATTAACGGAAATAGCAGTACGGGAGTCAGTGTCCGTCGCTATGAGGTCGTGTCATATCCGTCCTGTCATGTCGGGGTCATGCGTCATGTCACTTAAAACTCTGTAAGAACAAAGACAACACAGTTATACACCGCGTCCACAGAGGTACAGTCTGGATAAACCTCAAGCATCGTCTGCCAGACCTTATCATTATGTTTTCGTCATTTGGACAAATCGTGGCAAAAATTTAGAAGGCTTAAAAAGTGATCACAAACACTATGCTTCAAATCTTGATCAAATATATGATGTTGATAAAACTGCACGTTTAAATATGCAAGAACAAGCGTTTACTTCTACTGTCTAAACCAGTGGTTCTCAACTCTGGCCGAGTTTAGCCCCAACTATGATAAAACACACCTGAACAAGCTAATCCGCGTCTTCAGGAACAGACGCGTTCAACTTGCTTGGCATATCGCATGGAAGTACCGCGAGAGCGATTCAAATGCATACGCTGTAGTCGGCAATTGAATCGTTCTCGCTGTACCATTATGTCACACGTCGTTTGATTTGCGTAGCGCCGCATGGATGGCATCTGTTGCTGAAGACGCTGATTAGCTTGTTCAGGTGTGTTTTAGCAGAGTTGGGGCTGAACTCGGCAGGAAAATGGATCTCGTGGGCCAGAGTTGAGAACCACTGGTCTAACAGATATCACACTGTCATGTAAGTGACCTACAGAGTCAAACAATCATTCCTGTAAGTAGTCCAAAAAAAATGTTAAACCGAGGATGGTTTTTTTTTCAAGTAGCGTGTGAGCTATCAGCTCCTGAAAGAAAGACGGGCGTTAATACAAAAGAGGATTGGGTAAAAGTAAGGATTCAATTCACTCCACAGGATGTTCTGTGGGTCACAACTGGAATGACAGAAAGTCCAGATACTGAATCACAAGAAGTACAACACTGTCACACCGAGACATTTCTTTAGACCTCCTTTAGAAGTTTTTTTTTCTGTGATGTAACAAATGTTGCATCATTTATTTTGACCAATTTCACAATTACATGAAATCCCTGATATGCAGAATATTTTTCTTCAGTTGCTTAAACATATCAAACTAAGTTTAGAGAAATAACTGTAGTTATGTCCACAAAACTCTTACCTACTGAGCTGACTTACCTGTGATGGTGGTAAGGTCAAAGGTCAGTAGGTTCTCTGTCGCTTGTGTGACTCCTCTTTTGGCGGGTCTGCCAGCAAGACCTTCATCTTGACCCCGTTCACCACTTTACCGTGCAGCGCTGCTATGGCATCCATGGCGTGCCTTCTGTCAGCGTACTTTATATAGCCTTACGTTCCGGCCGGGAACCAGGTAAACATCCATTAGGGAACCAAAACGACTGCACGGGGAAGACGCAACACTGTCAACCGTCGACTTATATAAATAAATTGAATAAAATAAATGTATACGGAGTGAGGGATGTGTGGAAATCTGAAAGATGATGCCGTGAGGAAAATCTTTTGTGGTGGGCTGGTTAAAACCAAGTGATGTATCCTGTTGCACAGTTCTCCATTTTTGAGAGTAACTGGAAAAGCGTGCAACTGTAAATTCTAAATAAAAGCACAAACACACTCACCAGAACACATCCTCCAGCACATCCACAGGCAGGGGTGAGGGGTTGAATATGACAAAGAGTCTCTCTTTAGCCACACTTTCATACGGGGCCAGTTTCCTCAGGGGAGGCAGAGCTACACATCCGTCTGCACGCGGCTCTTTGGGAGTGGAGAAGCCGATGCGAAGCCCTGCAGGAGAGAGATCACACTTATCTATATATTAAACAAACTTTAAATGTGTTCTAAAAATCAGCTTTCAGGCCTTAGTCTTGGTCATTTGAGATGTTTTGAAATACTATTTGTATTTGTCAAAATACCAAACATAACCACCCAACCTTCTCTCTTATTTGAGAGATGTGGGATATGTTGCGCACCATGCTGGTCTTCATGAGCTGTGTACTGGAGGGTCCGTTCCACACCACAGACATCATCTGAGCGGCTACAAGCTGCATGGCCATCCTCCCTACAAGACTGAACACACAGACAGACGCAACATAAAGTAACTCAATGACATCACTTTGGTGAGGTCTATACACACCGGACAAGCATTTCCAGTACCAATTCAGGAACGGCAATTGCTTGAATTAACGGTGTGTTCAATATCTTTCTTAATAAAAACCCACAAAACTACAAAAAAGTACAATGACATTTTCTAATATTAAACACAGAACTTACAAAACGAATAACCACGACACACATCAAGGAAAAAATAAATAAGAAACAAAAATAAAAACCTTTACGTTGAAAAAACAAATAAGAAAGGGAATATGAAACGAAAAACGTTTTTGTTAAATAAATAAGAAACTTATAAGAAAACGTTTATTTTAAATAAATGGCAAAGCACCGGCTTTTTAAAATGAGAACAAACAGAAAATTGTGCGTAACTGGCTCTTGATGACAGTGCTTACATATTCTTTGGCAGAAAACCCTCCGCTATCGTCTTGTCAGTCAGCACTTCATTCTCCTCACATGATGAATCAAATCTGACTCCTTCTGCTGATCTTTGCTGCAACACTTGTTGCGCTTACGCTGAATGCAGCAGTCGCAACTGTGGTTTGGTCTTTAACTGAACTAAGTCATTTATTACTATAAAAATTCTAAATGACGGTGGGGGTCGCTCGGTGACGCACGCGGTGGACAAGTGATGTAATCGTTTGGCGTGTGGACAACGCGTATCACCGGTGACACAGACTATATCATCAAGCCTACACATGACGCCCATAAATAACAGACTACAGAACTATATACACGGAGGTATTTTCATAATAAAACATGATGAATATGATGAATGTATAGCTGTGTCTGTACCTGGTCTTGTCCTCTCCATCATCTATATAAGTTACTGTAAGAAGGTTTCCGGGAGGATACTCGAAACCACTCAGCTTCTCTTTGGCATAAACCGCAGAGCCAAGATTATTATAGCGGACTATAGCCTGCCCTGTAGATCACACAGTAAATGAATATCTGGCTTAGTGAAAACATCTGCGTTGCATGGTTATAGTGTGGCGTGTCTGACCTTTGTTGAAGCCGTATTGGTCTCTCTGCATCTCACACAATTCCATCCCTGGGATGAGATCGAACAGCCCATAGAGCTGTTCCTGTGTGACCGCTGCTCGTGACGTGACCCTCAGACAGCGGGTGATTATGTCAGAGCTCCACGCATCTCCTGCACCGTAGCTCGCAGAGTCGTGAGCTGCAGGAAACATGTTTTATTTTACTGGGACAGTTAGATAACTCTTTAGTGAGCCAAGTCTGTTCATCTTCACATGTACACACACATGAAAAACATGCCAGTTTTTTTAAGATTGTTTCATACTCACCAAATGCGGATGTGCTGGGGCCTGGATCGCTTCCGGAGTGCTCCGGTCTGGAGCTTGTGGTATACTCGCTGTCTGCCGACGTGTTTTTGGTTCTCGGTTCAGCTAAAATGGCTCTAAAGGCTACAGAGACAGACGACATGAAAGCTCATCTGAAAACAACAGCAAGCTCCAGACACAGTATAAATTCTGAAATACTCAACTCTTATCACAGTTCTCTATGGCTCGAGCGGCATATGAAGGCCTGTGGTATCTGACATATCCCAGACCTTTACTTTCCCCCGTGGTCTTATTTCTTATAATAATGGCATACTCTATATCGCCATACTCCTGCAGCACAGATCAAAAAATGTATTAAGAGAAACACACAAACAAATACAAAAACAGATTGATTGAATGACAGTGAATGTCACAAAACCTGCCAACGGATTTTATACCAAAATCGAAAGAAAGAAATTGGAAATGGATTTTATATACGCTTCTTAGATGTTTCTTTCTTATTTATGTTGACATGTTTTGGTGAGAATGAAGAATAATCCATCAACACATACCCTGAAGGTTTCTTTCAAGTCCTCCTCTGTGAAGGTTTTTGGGATCATGACAAATATTCTGGTGAGCTCCTCGTCCTCCACATCCCGGTGATTTCCAGAAGATCTGGACTGAGCGATGAACACCTGCATGAGTGAGAAGCATCAGGTCTCCAAATAATCATAACATACAAATATCAAAAATATTTTTTAATGCGTTTTATTATAATCATTAAAACAACATTGACCACATTGGCCGGCGTAACGTTCAACTTGGCCAGAAACACCAGCCCAACACTTCATAATACTGAAGTTTGTAGCATGTACTATTGTAAAATAACGGTATACAGTAGTTTGTACTTAACCTGATTATAGTAGTTTGTATTAACTATAGTGAAGTGAATAAACTGTAGGAAACACTCAAGTTTATTCGTTACTAGCACTATAGTAAGTGAAGGCTCTGTGAAGTAATGATCATTGATGTATGAAGAACCTTGATGGGTTTAGTTCCTTCGGTCAGGCATTTTCCGTGCATCTCCTCCATAGCAGTGCAAGCTTGAGAAGACTTTGCGTACTTCACAAACGAAACTCCTTTCGACTCTTTCGTCTGTTTGTCTTTCACCACCCAGATGTCCTGGATCTCCCCGAAGCGAGTGAAATGCTCTCGGATGACATCTTCAGTGACTGTTTTACTGGTGACGAGGAACAGACGACTGTTCGGCGGCTCGTCCAGATATGAAGACGGTCTGTGACTTTCTTCCATGTTTATGTAAGGAATGAAATGACAATGACCGCTGTACTTTACCACATTCACCGAGAAAAGTAATGTTAACTAAATCAGTGAAGTGATTTTAAAATTCAAGTAACTAGTAGGTTATTTGTTATCTGGAACGGTGCAAGCTTTCAGACGACGACGTTACTGGCTCGGTTGACAAACGCAACACGCATTTCCGCCACCTGCTGGACTGGAGCGTGACTCACTTCTTCTTCTTCTTGCAGTTTGATGGCGGGTACACCAACGTTAAAGCGCATTGTCGCCACCTACTGTGTGAGAGTGTGGACCGGAAGTATCTACTACAGAACAATAGAAAAAAAATATATATACTATATTCTTTTAATCAACGATGTTCTTTTCAAATAATTAAACAAAATGTCTGTTCCATCTGCAATTATATTCTTTATGTTTATCTTTTGCACTTCATTCTTAGATCTCTCTTCATAAGTTCACGCTCTTTAAAATAAATAGGATGTTCTATTGACTCTTCTACTCATCGTGACTCAACTTCATCTTTCAGTCACTGGAACCTCAGCTGGTGCTTTACTGGTCCATCTCTTGTGTCCATCAGTCTTTCATTTCTTTCCAGCAAAATCTGAACAATCAAGTAATTGTTTCAGGAATCACAATTTGCATTTTAGTTAAATTCACTTTGAATTTGTTGACAAACCTTTTAAGTAAATCCTAACTTAAATTATTATATAATTCTACAGGGTGTCATGATCATAGACATTAAGGATGCACCGACATTTACATTTTGGCCAATAACAATAACAAACACCGATAACCGATATATTGGCCGATAAACAGTTTCTAAATATGAATATAAAATTCCCTAAGACTGAAACAAAAGGCAAAAAACTTTAAACTAGTTGAAGGTTCTTTAACCTTCAAACCTTTCTGGTTTATTTTTATTTAATAAACAAATTATAGATGTTCTTCCAGAGCAACCCAGAAAAAAATTCTTAATAGCCGCATGTCTAACAGGTCTCAAAAAGAAAGCATTCAGACAGCAGTCTGATTCAAGTAATATGCTTTTGTTCGGATAATTTACACATTCATGAGTATCTACCTACATCAACAATGTTTTGCTAATAGCAGTAAATGAATGATCACGACAGAAAGACAGTACTGTACAACGTGCAGCATATATATGGCCGATAATTTATTGTGCATCCCTAATAGACATAATTAGTACTGCATAATGATATTACTGCAAAGTATACAAAAGCAGTTTATATAACAGAATAGTAAAGATGCGTGCTCTGATCATGTGCATTTCATCTTCCTTAAATGATATCACATTAGCGATGTGTACACAAATATTAAGCACATTATTGAGCTTGGGTTTTAACACTTTTGGGTCCGCGTGAATTATCTTTCCAGTCGATAACTGGAGCCAAAAGTTTCTGTTTTCCACATAAATAGTAAAGAAATTAATAGAGAAATGAAAATGGTAATGTGTTTTTATCCAGAAAACTACAGCTTCAATATTCACTTGTGTTTATAGTGTATTAATATAAACAAAATAAGAAAGAGATGGTTCTTTAAAGAACCTTTGACTGAATGGTTGTTTGTGGAACCAAAAGTGGTTCTTCAATGGCATCGAAGAACCATTTAACCACCTTTATTTTTAAGAGTGTATATCTAACACTTATTAATATATACCACAGAGTAAACCCATAATACTTCTGGTACAGTATGACCTACAACAGTACAAAGTATATTTGACAGGAGGCCCTATGAATCAAATATATATGTCATATATAACAGTATTGTGAATCATGGATGGTCATCTTACATTTCACTATTAAGAGATGTAAAGGAATACAGAACTTACACAAATCAGTTGATTCACAGTGCGTGAGACAGGAAATCTTATTGCAATAATGCTTTATGAAAAGAAAAGACTGGAATGTTGAGCGTGTGTGGAGGAGGTGCATTTTCATTTTCAGATGTTCTCTGAGATGCAACCTTTCTCTTCGATCCACGAGTACACCTTCAGGTATTTTATCTCAACATCACCTGCAGCCTTGACTTGCTTTCCACAAAACACAAGTTATGTCATTTAGAATCTAGTTATCAAGGTTAAAACCCACATTCATACTGCGTTACATAAAAACCGTTGGCCTGCCAAAACAGGTTACACTTCTCTGAGAACACCAGTGTGACCCGTCTTAACTTGTTTTTGTTCTTCTTAGGGCAGTGTTTGAAATCTTTAAAGAAATCAGTTGTATCTGTATATCTATTGACATACTTAACAAAATCTCTCTTGTATCTGTTAAAACAAACAAGTAGCTAATGTCAAAGAGGTCCTTACTACACTGTTTAAAAAAACTGTAATATTGAAAATATTTTATTACAGATTATATGTTTTTTTTAATACAGTCAAAAAACTGCACATTTACAAGAAAAACCTGTGGAAATGTAATTTAACAGTTTATTTTTGTAATGCGGTCAAATACTATAAAATTACAGAACAAGACAACAAATTTACAAGAAAAATGGGGAAACATTTAACATATATCCTATAATTTTACAGGGAAAAATATTTTACAGTATGTTTTTCAGTTTTCAGTCCTCGTGTAAGTGCTGCAGAAACCAAATCCACTGCCATTCATTATCCTGCAAATGAAGTTTGACAAATGTAGCTCAGACAATAACAAATAAAACACACTATTATTTCAAAAGTAAAGCCCCCACCTTTGCTTCTTTTGCTACTGGAGTGTCTGGCACTTAAAACCTGTGCGGAAACATACATTCAAACATTCACTATATGTTACAGAGTGGATGGAGTTAAATAGCATGATTGTTAAGACAATATAAATGAGTGTGTGAAACACTTGCTGAACACTGCTTCATAAATGACCACTAAAACATTCACACAATATTTGCATAAGGCAAATACTGTCAGACGTTTGTTGCAGCTGCCTTGACATCCGTCACGTTGACCTATTTTACAGATTATTCTCCTTATGTTCATACAGTATATTGTTCAGATGTGTTGTTTATATGTTAGAATATGTTGTTTATTTTGTCTATTTGGTGTTTTTAATATGTTTTAATATAAACCAAGCTGGCTCGTTTGAGTGGAGGCGAGGGGGCTGATTTGAATATTCAGGAATCTGCGTATACTTAATGAGGTAAACCATTTAAAGGCATTAAGAAAATTGGCGATGGAAAAAATATTTTACATATGATATTTCCATGCTCAAAAATGAGATTTAAATGATAAAATTATCAAATGATGTGGGACTTGAATATTACTTTTTTAGCACAACCTGTGGGAGAGAGTCTTACCAAGCATTTCCCATTTCACGATCATCGTAGGGTGTAGGGTTGTGTATGTGACCAATCAAATTTGAAGTCTCTGTGGACAAACTCACATTTTTCGACTGAAACGTGTATAGCACACAAATCCAAAGGAGGATGGAGATGAAAACAAAACCGCACAGACTCCAGCAGGTGGATTCTAGAACAATGTTAGTGAGGAAAAGAGAGACAAGGTTTACGGCAAAAACAATATAGAATAACGCAAACGAATCGATCATAATGCACGATCTACTTTCAAATAATCAAATGACTCACCCGTCTTGTTATTGACATACAGGACACCTGAAGCACTTCCATACTGATTTGATACCTTACAGATGTAAACACCATTCAAATCAGAGGCCTGTTCTGGGACGTAGAGCTTGACGCCATGAGAACAAGGAGTAGATTCATTCAATCTGTAAATAAAGAGACAGAATCAGTGAATGTGAAACGATAAACGTGACATTAAGGGTGCAAATCATCTAGAATGGAAATTTACACATTTTAAATTTGTGCATTTCATGATTTTACTGATGTTTTCATTACTTGATCCAGGTGTAGTTGCTGGGTCTTGGGTTACCATCAGCTTCACAGTGAAACTCTTTAGGCTCCCTTGGATCATCGGGAATTATCATCACCAGTTCCGGAGGATCTATGAAAAATATAATAATAACCTCTACTGTCCGCTTCAACTGCATGTGTAAACTTCACAACATTAAAGGGATATTTCGTAGGCAAAACAACATTTCCCCATGTTTTATTCCCCCACAAGGCATCCTGACTGAATATGACTTTCTAAAAAATTCGCTTCAGAAGACCTTTGTTAAGACCACGTAGCTGTGTCGAGCAGTTCTTTGATCGATGGATGCTCTTTTTGGAGCTTCAAAAAGTCGCTGCCCATTCACTCCCATTCTACCGCTTGGAAGTAAAATGATACGTGGTATTACAACTTTGACTGCATCATTGCTCAAGAAGAAAGTCCTATTCAGTCAGGATGCCTTGAGGGGGAGTGAAACATGGAGAAGTTTAGTTTGCCTGTGAAATATCCCTGTAAGCACACCGGGTCGAGAGGGGAAAATCTGGCTTCATTCACATGTACACTTGAATTCATCATTTAGGTGAAGAAGCATAACGGTAATGTCTTCAGTATGATAGAGAAGCTGTTTGCAGTACTTGTGGGCATTATTTACATTACGACAGTTAAGCTAATATTGGTCCTCCCTGTTCTGTAATTGCGACAAGACATTAACAGTAGCAGTTATCGATTCGATAATAGGACAGCATGTGATGAATCGATTTGACTGTCCTAATTTATATAACATTTATTTATTAAATGAAGAGAATATCATTTAGAAATATGAAAATTCCGTACATAACCAAAACGATCACTTTAAAGTCCCAGTGAAATAAAAAATGACAATGGCTATTTTTTCATTAATTATTGCAGCGTTTATTGTAAATAGTTGATCAATGTGGGTCGGTCTCTTTTTAAAATTCGTGTGCCCTCATAATCTTGAGTTAAAATCTGAAGATGCACTTCCGCCCTATAATGACTATTCATCGTAGATGACGTATGTTAGACGGCTTGGGCGGAGCCTCAGTTAACTCCTCCCCTTCAACTGTCAGTCTGCTGCCAGTTCCATTTCAAAGTGCAACGGCTGTTTTTATTCATCCAATCAAATCGCAGAGAAAGACGAAAGCCACGGCCACTATTTTTCTCATTAGAGATTCCATTTCACTCTGAAGTGCTTCAAAATATGGAATTAAAAACGCTCGCAACTTCCGGTTCACGGGGACTTTAAATTGACCACAACTGTGCTGAACACACAAACTGAAATTGAGATATGACAATGGTTTTTTTGCCTCTAGTTGTAGCAAAATTCTGAATTACATTCATCAAACTCACAAAAAAACACAAAACGGATAAAATGATGGAAAATTTTAAACGCAACAATGAGTGCAGAGCAGGGATGTGGGATGTAGGGCTGCTGCAGATTCCTACTTGTGTCTTCTCAAGGTGCACAATAACTGTGACTGTCTAAAAATAATTGTGATCAGATGATTACTACATAATTGTGAACGCTGACCCAGAAGAGAGTGGGTGTGAGGAGCTACTGAACGGATGCCAGATATATAACACACACGTCATATACTGTACAGTACAGTGTACGACTTACAATGCACATTTATGACGTAGTCCACTTCATATTCCTTTGTCCTTTGAGTGCTGTGTGTTACCACACACTGGATCTTCTTCTGGTTTAAATGTCTTAATGGTGCACCCAGCAGATGGGACACAACAGTAAAAGTTCCATCTGGATGCACCATACACTTGGTTTCGGTCCTCAGAGAGTCCTTCAGATCTCCCAGTCTCCACATCACATCTGCTGCTGGCTGTGATTTAGAAGCAAAGCATGATGCCAAAGTCACTTCTGAATCATCAGAAACATGCGCCTTTCCATCCACAGTAACCAAAGGAGGAACTAATGTGAAAAAAAATCACAGTAAATAAATAATGAAGCATACATTGATACACTGTAAAGAAGCAACTGTGGTTTCTGCTACATCCGCTCATTTTCTTTAACTAACAAGTGTACATGTGCCCATCATTCATCAGTTTATTCAGAAAAGGTCAGGGATATTTCTTAGTTGTTTGATTGGCCGCAGGGCTGTCCACCTCCCACAAACGTAATAAAGTAACATGAACAATGAATAAACGTATTATCTTGTGAATACTGAATAAGTTTAATGAGTGTGACCAAAAGGCTGGATCCAAATGCAATACAAGTTTATTAAATCCAGGAAATACAGAAAACAGGAAGGCAAGAACTACCACATAATTACAGCAAACATGAAACAACCACTGACAAAAGCACAAGAGAAACTGGGGTATAGAGGGTATGCATTAACGTAACCTTCCTATGTGAACATGCAGCAGTACGCCCCCTTGAGTGGCAAAACACTCAGAAAAATGGCTGCTTTCAATTGGAGAACCAAAGAAACCGGGACTAAAAAACACAATTCTTTGCTGAAATTAAAAGCAGTTGGACTCGGCAGTAGCTGCGTTTCCATTACCCTTCAAAATGCGCAAAGTAAAATAGCGCATTGAAAACACGCCCAATGGAAACATACATCTTGCAAAAAGGAAAATGCAAAAAAGTTTTCATGCTCAAAGAAGAGGAGAAACATGCAGAAGCTAAAACATTCTGTGCGACCAAGTCATGAGATTTAGTTAATTTTTCACCCAGGTCACCATACAGGGTACAACTGCCACTGGATCAAAACAATAAGAAACTGATGCGGCCTTCAAATAGCTGAAGTTTCTTACATTATTTTCAGTGAACCAGGTTATTATTTTAGTTTTTTACAGTGTAATACCTCAGGCTTCCAAAAACTGTAAATCACTTTATGTATCCATTTTGCACTACAATTAAAATGGGTTTTACTGCAATCATAACATGGCAATTTTGATATGACCAATACACCCAGAAATGCACACATTGCAGTGAAAATGTTTCCTTTCAATATGAAAAAGCTATAACCTTTTAGGAAAACATTTTTAGGAGCGTACAGTAGTTTTGATTCATAATCAGAATTTTAACACACTCCTTAATATGGGCATTCAGAAATGTGTTTGTCTGTTGTAGAGTTGAAAGTAAATAATAGTCCATCTCACCAAGCACTGTGATATTGACGTCCGTCTCAAATGCTCCTCTAGTGTAGACGCCTTCATCCCAAAGCCTCACTGTTGTGTAATGACCCTTAACGTCCACACCTACAAGAAAACAACACGTTAACATAAATATATATCTAAACGAGACGGTACACATACCAACAATCTTCAGCCTTGAATAGAGAGCTTATTCAACAAGAAAATAATGCTGTATATTGTTAGGTGTGATTGAGACAGAGGTTTGTCACCTCAGAGATAGACAGACGGTCACATAACTACAAACTGAAACATCACACATCAAGCGCCAGACGTCCAAATGACGTTCATGTCTTGGCCTTTATTTAGCCCCAATTTTTGTTTTTTAATTGGACTTAGTTTGGTCGGTCTGATTTGTCCAAGCAGGGACACACATATGGCCCCAATACAGCTGTGGAAAGATCACATTGCAGCGACTCAAAGGACCTATAAATAAAGATGTGTGTCATTCTTACATCTGATGAGGGGAAGAGGCCATGATCAATCTTTAACAAATCCAAATAAAGGAATACAGGAGTACAAGAGCTAGGAACAACCAGGAATGAACGAACATAACAGCAAACAACAACCGACAAGAAAGAAAGAAAATCACAAGGGCTAGATGCAGTATATACTGTATATACACAGAACAAGACACACCTTTGCAAAACAATCACAGGGACATCGTTGAACAAAAGGACTACATACTGTAGGACAACAAAATCAAACAAGAAACAGGACAAAACTAAATAAACAGAGGCTTTATTTACATACACTGCAGACAAAAGCTTTTGGCTTAAAGCTGGGTGCCTGTGTGCGCAGGTGCGTTGTGTTTCTTATATGCGTTGTGCGCCATATGTTCCCTTTAACTCATTAAGGCCGACTAAGTTGCCTTATTTTAAACCTTGTCTGTCAAGTTCCCGTTTTAAATACTTTAGGCAGGGCAAAGCAGTGCAATGGAAGTCGCTTTGGATAAAAGCGTTATTAAAAAAATAAAAATGATTGTGCATTAATATCAATCAAACTGCAGTTGGTTTGTTTTGATTAAGCCATAATAACAACAACAACACCTGTTTT
The DNA here is from genome assembly GCA_006030095.1 of Triplophysa siluroides. NCBI lineage: Eukaryota > Metazoa > Chordata > Actinopteri > Cypriniformes > Nemacheilidae > Triplophysa > Triplophysa siluroides. The sequence goes on along the minus strand of VCII01000094.1, from coordinate 3,174,929 downwards.
CTGTTTACTGTTTAACCAAATTTGTGTAGTTTGTGTTGGGTGGTATAGTCTGCTCTGCAGTCCTTATCATTCAGTCTGTGAAATGCTGCAATTATGCGATCTCAAAATAATCCTACAGGATGTTTGTGATCATTTTACAGATAACTGACAGAAAATCAGGACTTCTGCGGGAATGTACTTTGTCTTGTGGGATTTTCGCCATCCAACAGGATTCCTGCACACGGAGTCCTTCAGGATCACTGTATAACTCTTGAAATGACCACAACACATTTCCTGCTTCATGGAGCTTTTACAACGTAAAGTCTGGCCAAACATAAAGCTGTTCCAGCCGTTTTAAACAATCAGGTGTTAAAACAAATAAGGAAATATCTCATCATGTTTAGTTTAGTTAATGTCTGTCTATCAAGGGCATCGATTTGCGTAGGGACCAATATGACGCGCACACCAAATTGTCCTGTCATGGTTTCACCTCTCCTTGTCAGGTATTTCTTGGTTTAGAGGTGGAATCATACAGAATCCTTTGTTTTCATGTGGGGAGAGATGTTTTTAACCATGTGGCCTTCCATACTCTCCCCGAGTCGCGTCATCGTTCCTACCCTCCTGTTTCCTAGTTTGTGTTAATTAGTTTATCCCTTGCACCTGTTCCCTCTTGATTTGCTCCCCTTTAAAACATCCTCTTGTTCTTTGTCCTGTCTGGTTCATTGTACGTTGTACCTATGTACCATGCCCTCGTCTTGCCTTGTTCCCTGTGTCTAGTAAGTCTTAGTTTAGTTTTGGTTCCCAGTGTTTGTTTTGTAGTTTAGTTAGTCCTTGTTCTTGTTTATTGTTAAAAGTATCCTGTCTTGTTTTCCCCATTGTGGGTTTTGTTTTACCTTTTTGTAGTCTTTGTTATTTTGTAATAAATATCTGTTAACCCCTTCATCCCTGCCTCTGACTGCAATTGGGTTCTCCTGCCTTGTCTCTGTGAAATCCGTGACATGTCCCTACCGATAATTTCGACCACAATCAATGTACATTTATATATAACCTCTGGTGTCCGTCTGTGTCTTGTGGTTTTTACTTAGTTATTTTATTTAACATTTATCCAGGAATCACTTAATTGAACTTAAACATCTTTTACAATAGCGCAGTTTGTGGTACTCGCATAGGATTGAGTTTCCTTCTCTCACTAACGTGTGTCGGAGGCTGCAGATCATTATTTTGTCGTAAAGCGCCGAAGCAACGTGATGAGGTTACTGATAAGAAAAGTTTTATTACCAAAAATACGGGACCAGTTGCGTCACATATTGATTCAGGGACAGTGTTTTTCTCAATGCATGACAATCTATCTACAGTAAAGTTTCTCAGTGTAGAAAACTATTTCAAGTAAAACTATTTTAAGTATTGTAAAAATGATGTAAAATTATATTGTTTAAATAAGTCGAGTAAACGGGGATAAACTTTAGGGACAGTGCGGCTCTGCAGACCAATTTTATGTCCCCACCAATGTCAAAATCAAACTTACGCCCTTGCAGTGTCTATCAGTTCATATTTCGCAAAGGAACTCTACAATATTGTTTCCACACTTTGAAACAAATGACATTGTCTATCTTAACTGGTTGCAAGGTTTTCTTCATGATAATATTAAAATACTTTCATTTTTGATAACAGGTTGATTTAAGGTGAAATCAAGACATTTATACACAGTTTGTGAAGCATTACTTACCTGTTGCGCATATGCCGTTCAGAAGAATCCAAACCAGATCACGCAGGACGAAAACTTTTCTCCAACAGTTGAGAAACATGTTCAGCGCCAGTGAAGCTCACAACAGCCCGTCACACAGCACACGCACTCTCGGCACACGCGCTCATGCGCAGGGAGTGTCTCGAAAAAGGACAACAAATGAATTCAAACATTTAAACGCATTGTGCACATGTGAGAAGTTAAAGCCATACATGTCTCTCGATCAAGATGTTTTCACACGCGTTTTAAATGTTTCTGTTTGATTTCTTTTACATTTCTGAAATGTTCAAATTTATTTTACATGTAGTCATTTTTAGTGGTTAGCACGTTCGCCTCACACCTCCATCGATTTCCGACGAGTTAATGGTCATGCATGGTAGGTTGATTGGCATCTCTGGAAAAAAATTGATATGACTTTACATGTAGTTCTAGTCATTTAGCAGACGCTTTTATCCATTACAAATGAGGTAAACGACAGAAGCAAACAATTGTACTTTCTTGTCATGTGACTCAATGGTGTCACACTTGCAGGCTTTTTGCAAAAGGCTATTGTGGTATGATTCAACAAAAGGCATATAACTTGTGTCCCACCCAAATGTGCCATCTCAGTAATAATTATGGCCAACATCGGGAAAGATTACAGTGACTGTAAAAAGGTCCATAATAGTTACCGAATAGACCCTGTAAATATGCATATTCGTGTTTAAATGTAGTTTTACCCCGTTTGTTGGAGACACGTCTGAGGCAGGAAGCATGATTCAGTTGCCTAATTTGCATTGGGAAGAATCACTTGTCTAAGTCGTAAGGATCCCTGTACGCTTTTAATTTCAGCACGAATTTGCCCGTTTCAGTTAGGATGTCTTTGTCTCTCCTAAGCAGATGTTTTGGGGCGTTTCGGTGTGTCCGTGTGTGGGAAAGTGTGGTCAATGGACTTCACATAAACCTTACACACATCTTACGTGAATATGATTTTGTGTATTTCAGACATATATTCAGTCTTTCTCGCTTGGCCAAGAGGAAAGACGTATGCAGAGACACACATAACATGCAGTCAATGTCAGAGAATTACAGGAGGTTTTTGTTTTCACGCTAACTAAGAAATGAGGAGATTCAGATTTCTTGGCTCATTGTCAGCTTTTGTGACATGCAACATTCATAAAGGATCCGGGAGTTAGGAGAACTCCACAGCCCCCATGGAGCAGACCAACAGAACAGCACATTCTCTGATGAATGGTAACAGCCGTGGCCCAGATGAAACTTGAACTCGGAAAAAAAAATCACTGCTTTACTGGATTTCCCTTTAAGACGGTTATCAGGACCCAGTGTATTTTCTGAACTTGATGCCAATACTTCTGGCAGATTTCATTGGACCTAACACATCTGGGCTAACACCCCACAATAATTCTCTGGATATTCTTTGGATTTATCAGGGATGTCTGCAGACCCAGAGAAGTTGTTTCACTTGTAAGGGACATCAGTTTTTATTTAATTATTAATCACTTTGGTAAATATTTGCCATTTCAGATTAGACTGGTGTGGTGTTATTCAGAAACACAATGCACTTTACTGTGTACGCTGTACTTTTTTTATTTGAGTTTCGTTTCATATATTTGAGTTTGGGTTTTTTTGAACAAACAATAGAGCACCAACATTTCACTAGGGGCTGTATATAACATATATGTGTATGTGACAAACAAAAACCCTTGATTTAAAAATCATATTCAACTATACATACATATATTTTTAAATGATCGTTTTTGTAATAAATTGTGGGAATTATACTCAAAATGAAGTCAAATACATATCATCTTCATGTGAAATGAAATACAATGCCCGGTTTAAACGCTTTATGTCTAATTTACAGACATACACATATTATTTTATTAGCAACCTTCTTGAGGTCTCACCCTGAGATGAAGGACTTCACAGCTGTTGCCTATTGCATCGAAATATATAAACCTTTTGCTATAACTCGAGTATTGACGGGTAATGGTGAACATACATTTCTGTGTGTACTGGCTTTGATTTCATACCTCTCAGTTGTAATACGTGTCATCCACTAGATGGCGACAACTCTACACAGTGAATTCCTTCGAAAGCGCATTCCCTCACATTACCGTAAAATAATGCATCCGAACTTTGACGCTGCACAAGCAGATGCTGCAAGATACGTCTCGAATAAAGCATGCGAACTGCGATCGTCACAAAAACATCGGACTGCATTTCCCGGCAACATCCTCACGATTAAGCAGCAGCAGCCCAGTGATGATGAGACGAGAGGATGCGTACTCGTGACGTCAGTGACGCACCTGCTCTGTCGCATCATCTCACTGGCGCTGGTTTAGAATGAACATTCACCTCTCCATCCGATGCCTCCAGCGTGCGCGCAACCGCTGCATTATCGGACACATTTCAAAGGAAATGAAAGCTGATCCTACGAACAAACAGTCTTTTTCTCTCTTGAAGTTCGCGCCGTGCACTCTCGCGCTCACATAAATGAGCGTTCAACAAGAGAGCTGCTTTCATTTCATTCACAGAAAGCAGCAGCGATGGCAGGGACGGGCACGGGCATGGTCTTCTCCGACGTCGAAAGTTTTCTAGACGAGCACCCTGAATTACTAGAGGACTATTTGAACCGCAAGGGGAAGCACGGCTTGGTGGAAAAGTGGCTCAAGAGCCAACAAGCCGCCAAAACTCCGGCGAACTCCGGCGCGGACGCGGAGAAACACGCGGGCGCATGCGGCAAGGACAGCTGGGCGAGCCGGAGCGACGGGCTGCAGAGACGCGCGTCCCAGAAAGAGCTGCGGAAAACATTCGCCAGGTCCAAGGCCAGCAATGCCAACAGGACTTACGACGAGCACGTGAACTCCAGAGCGCAGGAGCCGCTGACCAGCATGCGGAGGCGCGCGCTCCTGCGTAAAGCCAGCTCGTTGCCACCGACCACCGCGCACATCCTCTCCGCCCTGCTGGAGTCCCGGGTCAACATCCCTCAGTACCCATCCACCGCCGTCGACTACAAATACTACCTGAAAGAGCACAGCGAGAGGGAGTTCTTTCTGGAGCTCGTCAAAGACATCTCCAACGACCTGGACCTGACCAGTCTCAGCTACAAGATCCTGGTGTTTGTGTGCATCATGGTGGACGCCGACCGCTGCTCGCTGTTTTTGGTGGAGGGCCCTGCCAATAAGAAGTCCCTGGTGTCCAAGTACTTCGATGTTCACGCTGGAACCGCGGTCCTGCCCTCTCTGAGGAACTCGGATGAGGTGCAGGTTCCCTGGGGAAAGGGGATCATTGGATATGTGGCGGAGCACGGAGAAACCGTCAACGTCCCCGATGCGTATCAGGTGATGCGTGTTAAGTCTTCTTAGCCCCGGAGTCCTATTGGAATCATCATTTGTAACTCATTCCTCTAATGGGATGAAACACGGATCAAGTACAAAAGTTCAGAAATGGCGCACTTGTTAAGTCACTTTGTTGGCACAGCTCAGGTCAGGTTCATTTCGACAGTCTAAACAGTATTTTTGACCTGAATCAAATATGTCACCAGTTATTGGGTTACTTCTTAAGTTAAGTTTATTCAGTACTTCAGCTTGGTTCCAATTTCTCGTAGAAATTCCCTCAGCAGTCGCTCACACATTCTTGGACTTTGTGCCGAGGTCACTACATTTCTCCATACAGATCATTACTGTCAGGTAGTGTTTTATTGAGATGACCGAATGATGATTGGCTTAGATTTTTAGCTGAAATCCATAAAGGTGTGGGTAAAATAATGACTTGTGTGAGTATTGATCGGTCAATCGATCAGCTCAGACAAACTTCATCCTCTTCATTCTATAGTTATACTCCTGATGTCCGGATAATAATGATGAGGCCAGTTGGCGCTTCTCTAATGAGTCTGTCAATCTGCCTTTCCTTTTCATTTAGCAAGCAGAGCAGATCATTAAACGTGCATTATTGCTATGAGTCAAGTCAGCATTTCTCTGATTATCTCATCAACACGACCTGAAAACGTGGGCATGAACAAGATCAGCAAGGTTATGAAAGAAAATCAAATCATTTTGAAACGATAACGCTTTATAATAACTTACTAGGTTGATGAGTCAATAGTTTACTGTTGAAAAGTTCAGGGTGATGTATTTGAGAATAATAGAAACCCCTCAAAACTATGGAATGACACAAATATAACTTTGGGAAATATGTTTTGAGTAAAATCTGAAATAAATCAAAACACAATTTTACAACCAAATACATTTACTCTAAGGTCACATTGGTTACTTTTGACCCTTTTAAAATAAGTTTTTTTTAGTTTGCTAAGAATAAAAATATCGGTCTAAAAATATTGGAAAAACTGAACAATTGGAAAAAATGTTGCCTCAGAAATAAACTGAAGAAAGTTTAAGGCACTAAATGATAACAATAAAGCTAAAACTAAAATGAAAATAAATTGATCTTATATAGCAACATACAAATAAATAAATAAACAATAAAATGTCAAAATCACTTAAACAAAATTGCGAAAATGTAACATAAAAACAATAAAAACAAAAGCTCATTTACAATATTAATAATCTATTAATACAATATTTTTCAAAAGAGTTGTGAGATAAAAATATATTTTCAGCACAACAGTTTTAGAAAATATATGACATGATTTTAAGTTTCTTTATCTTTTACTAACATGAATATACTGTATATTAAGAATTACTCATCTGTGCGTCATTATTTATTGTACAAGGACTCATTGAACTCATGGTCGGGGCTAGTTGTCCCACTTTTACGCCAGTTCATTTTCTTCAGGGTAAAATTGTTATATGTAAGTTAATAAAACAATTGCATTAAACTTCAGCATTCAAGACATGTAACAACCTGCCTCTTTACTCCATGTTTAAGCTAATTGTAATATTGAATAAAATGTTTATTTATTGATAGTCGTGACCTGTGCGTTCCCTGTCCTCTCTTTAGGATCACCGCTTCAGTGATGAGATTGATAAACTCACAGGATACAAGACCAAGTCTCTGTTGTGCATGCCCATCAGAAACAGTGATGGAGAGGTCATCGGGGTCGCTCAGGCCATCAACAAGAGTCCCAACGGAGCGCTCTTCACCGAAGACGACGAGAAGGTACAGATGCATGCACGCGGAGCTACACTACACCCAGTTCTTTGGCTTGACACAAGACACATGTTCATTTGGGTTGTCCGGGGTCATATGCATCTTTCAATGTGAGGGTGAAGGAGGGCTTTAGCTAACTTCATTGGGACCGGGGCATTACTGATACTGTACTTGTAGTCAAATTCTTTCATAGCAAAATTACTGAGAGTATACTTCAAAGTGTACTTTCCTCATCTTAAATGTGCTAAACCAAGTATTGAACTAGTAAAGTTATTGCTACATTGTGTAGGTTTGTTACGAAAACAAGTCGTGGTATATTCAAAGTGTACTACTGTTACAGTAAAAGTGTACTAACTTTATGAATGAGAAATGGGCTAATTTAGTCATACTAAAAACAGTACACTTACAAGTACACTGATATCAGTACTACATATAGTAGTATACTATGAATGAATGTAGGGAGTGAAACTGAGCGGTCTGCAGTGATATTGTCCACGTCCAGGGCTGTCTGTGTAGTTAACTGGGTAGTTTGTGTCAGTCACCCTTGTCATCATTGTTGTGGGTTAAGGACGCGCTTTCATGAGAGAGAAATAAAGCGTGTCATTAATGTTGACCTTCAGTGACAATGAAGTCTTTCCAAACACAGAAGCAGTTCTCATATGACAGACACATTTATCAGCAGAGCGCTGAAAGAGCTCGTGTGACGCAGACAATACGGCATCTCTCATCCACGACACCTGGAAAAAAGTGTTAAGTTTCGGTTTTAAAGTAAGAAACGACGGTCAAACGTCACGAACAGCCACATTGGTTAACCATTTGTAAATATAATGTCATATATGTTATTGAAAGACATATTTATAATAAATGTTTGTGTAACATTAAACTGCCCCTCTCAAATGATATGCTGCATCCGGGTCACAGGGTGTTATTAGTTTTGAGAGGTTGTTATTTGAAAAGAACGACCCTTGGAATGTCACTAATAACACACGGTGACCCGGATGCAGCAAATCATTTTAACAGGTTTTTTGACAAATGAAATATAAACATGTCTTTTAATAACATAAATGACATTATATTTACAAATGATTCAACCAAATTTACCTTAAACCCGAAAGTAAGCGGCTTTCCTTCATGGAAGGTCTGCATTCGGTAAAAATGAGCTAATAAAATATTTCATGTCCAGTTTTTTCTCATGTAATAAGCGGGATAATGTGCAAGCAGCCGGCTGTTATCGTGAAACAAGCCCCGACAGTGTGATCAGGACCCGACGCAAAGCGTCTGCTACTGGCCACATGAGGAAAAAACTGGTCTGAAGGTTTATTAGCTCTGCCATACATCATCCATTACTTAAAAAAATGTCTTGTGTATTAATGGGTTTTCTCTTGATTCCCATCTGCATCTCTTGTGTTTTGGGCAGGGTTCTATTGTTTTTTCAGCAGGGCAACCAACATACTGTAAAGAATATCCAGTGAAATATAATCTTTAGATTTAGATTTTGACTGACTAAGGCCATGTCAGAACTTACAGTAAATCATATTGAAATAAATGATCAAAATCAAACTCTGATGCTCGTCACTAATGACTGATTTTAGCCTAGTTTCACACACTGCGTCACACTCATGAGTGCAGTTGCACCTATTATTGACATTGATCGTTAACTATAATAATCAACAATGAACATTTGTGCAGTTTTATCAAGCACCCGTTGCACTTACAGATTGCTGGCAGTGTCTCTAGCCTGACCTTCACAAGGCTGGCCAAGAGTTCTCATCTCTTATCATCTAAATAAAACAATTATGAACATTGTAGTATGTTTTCTCTCCCGTTCTCCCTTATTTATTGATTCACCACACAAACTCATGTTGAGTAGTTGGCCAGTTAGATACAATTTAATATGCCAACAATCCAACAAGGTTTAAATTGCTTGCCTGTCATGAACTCCTTTGTTTCATATATCCCGGTTGCACCAAGTCAACTTTTTTTCAGACAAACCATGATGACACTTCTCACATAAAACATTGCATCATCATTGTTTATTTCACTAAAATATTATTCCAAAACAATATTTGTATATTACATTTGTATTAATTTATTCTTGTGAAAATGTGCATCCATATACATTATAGTTATTACATATTTTAATGTGATGGGCCGGCTGATCAGCAAAAAGTGGTCAGTCAAACTGCAAAGTGAAAGAGACATTTCTGATAAAACACATTCAATTATTTTTATTTTATAATGTAACAGTGCAACGTTGCATTTAAATTACATTAGAAAATCAATTTGAATTATATTAAACAATAAAATAAAACACACATTTAATGAACAAATGTAACATTAACAAGTGATGTAATGGCAACCGTTTAAAAGTTTACAGCCAATGAAACAATATTCGGCCAATGCTCCTCTCATCTGCTCCCCTACCCACCGATTGTAGTTTTTGCCGCATCCCTGGCAGACATCCTTTATATCTCCTTTATGTTCCTTTCCACATAGTTTAACATTAGCCTACTTTACTTCAACACCCATCACTTCTATATCAAAGCGTCTCTTTCACCCTCTCTTTTCATTAAGTAATGCAATGATACAATATATTAATAATATAAATAATTGTTAATAAGAGGAACCACCAGAATTTCTGAACTCAGAAGGTGGTCCATCTGAACTGAAAGTAATGGCTCATTTTATCTTAACACATTCAGATACATTAGGCCAGTAACTAAAAAATTTTTTTAGTTACTGACCCATAATATCATTTGCTAAATGTCAAGTACTGTTGTGTCATCAGTTTAACTTTTTAATATGAATTTTTTAAGAATTTAATTATTCTTGGCAGTCATTAGCTGTTAACTTGTAAAGATATAAGACACTCATATATACCGTATATATATATATATAAAAAAATCATGTTCATATTAATTCTCCTAAACTACTACTTTTATTCATTTTTTCAGCAATTTTGTTACAGTTTTATCAGTCTATTAGTTTTATGATTGGTCATTATATTTAAATATTTTTTTTAATTTAGGCAAAAAGTCTCAATTTTATTTAGTTTAGTTCAAATGTGGGTCTATATTCCCTTTTAATTTCGATTAACACATTTTTTGTAATACTTTTAGTGAACAATAATAATCCTGGTACCAAGTACAGCTCAATGTTATTTTGGGTTACTATCTTTTCTTTTAAGTGTTAAGTTGGTACTCCTAAAATGGAACAAACTGTAATGATATAGATGAATATTGAGGATAATTGTCGTTTAATAAGTTTTGCTGTTAATACGATGGCTTTCTTGAACTTTTGTACTGTGTTGTGGTTCAGTTGGTCCAGTGATGATGGCTCCACGCTGCGTCATTGTGCGGTAAACGCAGCGATCTTTCATCTGTGTGAATGAAACAGATGCTGTGGGTTTTAAAGCTGAACAGAGCGACTCATATTTCTCAGCGTAAGCAGCGAGCGCAGCGCTGACACTGGTTATAATGGATGTGTCCGGAGGCGTCAGGGATGCTGAGAGAAGATGCAAAAAAGTGTATGTGTGTGTTTTGCTGACATCTAAATGAGGTATTGTATTATTTTCCAGAGAACATTATTTAACCTGTATCTCACAGTCACCGGTCACGGCCATTCACAGACTGAGACGTTTGGTCTCTATACAGTTCTATCATCACCAGTGCAAAAATGTGTGACTCGCCGTCTTTTGTGGAACACAAAGGGAGTTATCAGGGTCCGGACAGCTCTTTTGATTACTGTGAGAGTGAATGGTGACTTTCTTTTCTCTGCACAACACAAAAGAAGATAACCAAACAACATCGGCCCCCATTGACTTCCATTGTGTGAACACAAAGCCACGGAGACATTTCTCAAAATATCTTCTTTTGTGATCCACAGAGGCACATGAGGCTGAATAAATGATGACAGATCTTTTATTTTTGGGCGAACCGTCCCTTAAACAGCTCGCAGTGCCATTGCAATGAGATTTCATGTGTGCCTTACACTGTACATTAGCATCATGTCACGCATGTCTTACTGTCTTCTGAATTAATGACGAAACTCTTCCTACTGTATGCAAGAACAGAGAAAGCTCAGCCCACAGAGACAAAGGTGCCGCTTTTAGATTCTGTGTTGGCAGGACAATGTTAACGCCAACATTTGTGTTTTCCAAACAAGCATACGGTAGACGGCGATGTGGCAGACACATTGGGTATGTTTCCAACGCTTTCAGTCTGTGCATTATGTGGAAGACCAAGAAAGCGCTCGACACAAGAGGACTCTATAATTCATGACATCATATAAATCGATGGAGTTCTAGATTTATAGCAATGCTTTTTGTTCTGCGTGAGCTTGTGCTGTATTTTCTTGCCAGGGCCAGCGTCTCTGTTCCTGTTATTCATATTTATGATCGGGGATTTGAGCAAACCACTAAACTCAAGTATTAAAGCGGGTATATTAAACCATTAAACAAGGTGTGCTGTTTCTTTCCCGTTCCACTGAAGTAACGCTTGTCTCCTGCTGGATGATAAAATGGGCAAATAAAGAATCCCGATGGACTTCAATAATTGAACGATGGTGCATATCTGAATTGCAGAACTCGAGCCAACAACACACTACAAAAGTGATGTTGCCGACTTCTGCACCATTTATACCAGAAGACATGACGGTGTCTTGAGTGTCTGAGTCAAACCTCTGCTGGTCACCTGTGTGTATATCTCTGAATCGTCTGGATGTGCCGCTGAAGGCCAAACGTCTCTGTGGTCTTTGTGTTGAAATGGCACAGTACTGTGAATATTGTCTCGGTGGGATGAGCAGAAGGCAGTGCTGTGGATTCAACACAATATCATCTTCTCTCAGACAGTGACGCAGGACAGAGTGACGCAGTCTCTATCGCTCCATACAGCCGCTCTAACCAGACTTTAAAGGGATAGTTCACTTAAAAATACTAATTCCTTCATTACCTGTATTTTATTCTGTGGAACACGAAAGAAGATACTTCGAGAAATGTCGTGGTGGTTTGTGTTCATACAATGGAAGTCAATGGGGTCCAATGTTGTTTGGTTGCTAACATTCTTCAAAATATCTTCCTTTGTGTTCTGCAGAAGGATCATAGTCATGCGGGTTTAAAATGACATGAGGGGGAATAAATGATGAAATTAATACATATTCTATGGTATTTACATGAATTTTACTCATGCCAACATATCCTTAGTATTACCATAGAAACATACACATGTTTTATTTCATGGCACGTGTACGTCATCTACAAAAACGTGACGTGTGAATAAAACACTGCTGCCATGTCCTAATTTTAGACATTTCTACATTTTTGTAGATGAAGCAGCACTCTAGAGCCATGTGAATCCAGTACTAAGATATATTAATTATTCATTTCTTTCAGTTGAAATGCTTTCCCTGCTTTAGTTACGGGTTTATTACAGGCGGCCAGACGTTTGTAAATGCACACGCGCACACACACTCGCACACACACTCGCACACACACACGCACACACACGCGCACACACACTCGCACACACACAAGCGCACACACAAGCGCACACACACGCGCACACACACACATACACGCACACACACACACAGTTGGTCTCCAGTCTTGCTGATGTAATGTTTAAATGATGTGCAGTTAAAGCCCACTGATGTCTTCTCTCGGCATGTCAGATCATCTGTTTACACACACTGCACATCATTGTTGTGCGGTTCTAATGTTTGTGTTTAATTCACTTAAGGCCGCACATTTCCTTCCGAAATCTTTTTGACATTAAAACCCGAAGCGTCAGGACATGCCCGCCCACATTTGCGCATCAATTATGATGAGGTAAGAAAAGAAAGCACAAAAGATACTGTTGTTCCCCAACACTATGATAACATCACACAACAATCGGCAACACACAACTGAACAAGAGGGCTATATACAAAGATGTAGGGACAAACAGGAAATGGGACACAGGTGAAACCGGTTGACAATCACAAGGAATAAGGCATTATGGGAAAGTCCTTCACAAAACAAAGGCAGAAACATTGAGCAATATGTCGCCCTCAGGTGGAGAGCGAGGCGCCTGCGACGGGCTGTGACAGCTGTCTTTCACCACAAATGTGAGGAGGGGTTTACATAGACATCTTAAACCAGGGACACAACAAACCAATTCAAAAGATCTGGCTGTGGGGAAATCTGACTGGTGTTGACTCAAGTTGGCTGTGTCTGGACAAATAGTCCAACCCAGTCTCAAGGTAGTTTGTGGCATAGGCACGGAATTTGGAATCTATTCATTCGTGTTCATGGACACGAATTTCCTAATTTCTTCGTGTCACATGACTTTCAATACACACACAGCGTGTGTATGTACATTTATATATTTTTAACCGGATATCAAAAGACGTCGTTCATAATTAAGGAGTTGACTAACCAACACCTTACCTCACCCCAAACCCTAAAATCACAGCAGCAAAGGCTAATGTTTGCTAAAAACGCGAGTGTCACAAGGTGGCAAAGCAACAATAAATGGCTCCCCCAACCCCGCCCCCTAAACCCAACTTCACAGGGGCAAAATCAAATCATTACAAAACATACGAATGAGATCGTAGGAAAAAGGAATTCACACGAATGAGCCACCTTGTAAAATAGGTATGAATTCCCATCAGATTGCGTTGATGTATTTTTATACATATGAAAGATATCACGTATTAAAATACGTTAGATTGAAAGTCCTGCTGAGTGGCACGAAAAAAGGGGGAAATTTGTGTCATTACTGTAACACTGTGGACTGTGTTGTCTGTGTTGTCTGTGGAAGAGTGTGTGTTTGTGTGTTGTCTGTGGAAGAGTGTGTGTTTGTGTGTTGTCTGTGGAAGAGTGTGTGTTTGTGTGTCGTCTGTGGAAGAGGTGTGTTTGTGTGGAGATTACTGTGCTTCGTAGAAAACAGGCCACAAGAGCCCTGAGGTGATGGCTGACTGCTCAGGAAGTGCTTACCTGTAATCCTGCCTCTTTATTCCTTTGCTTAACACACGTCTCCTCACCTAACACACAATCTGATGCTCGCTGATGTCATTAGACAGTATATACAGATGTGAGCATGACAAGTGATTTCCATTTTTTGAGCTGCTGTGTTATCTTCGCCAAGCATCATATGCAAAGTAAACATACACATAAACCATTTATACTGTAGATTTAAATTACGATTTTTGTGTGTGTTTGGTCAAGCAGTTGGAGACGATATGTGACATATTTTATTTAAAGGGGTAGTTCATCCCAAAATGAAAATTCTTGCATAAATTACTCAACTGGGATGTATGGGGCACCATTGACTACCATAGTAGAAAGAATGATTGTGTAATGTTTTTGTTTACAGAATTTTGGACGTTTTGAGGGTGAGTAAATGAATACCGAATTTTGTAACACTTTAGAATAACTTTCATTAATAAATAATTAACAAACATTCTGTAACGCTTAAGATATCATTGGTTACTATATATTCAAATAGCTAGAAGTGTAAGATAATGTGTTCTTAATATTTACTAATAAATAACAAAAACATTAACTAATTATTAATACATTATTTTGAGAGATATGTGAATAGGGTAAATGCAGGTCGTTTGGGACACATATTTACAGTCAAGATAACTACTCATAAAGTTACTTGTGATATGTAAATGTTTATAAGCATGATTAATAGTTGCCACTTTAGATTGAGTACAGCAAAAACATCAACAAATAATTACTAAACGATTTGCTAAAATGTCAAAATAGTAGAAGTGTACTCAACAAACAAAGAACAAATATATGACCTTTACATAATGTGATAATGAATTGATGATTTATACGTTAAATGAATAGTTTGTAAAGTAGTTTGTAAAGTTTTAAAATTTGTAAATGTAAACGTTTTTTCAGTACATATAAAGTACATATAAAATAAACTTGTTATCATTATATAATTTCTGTTAAAATGTTTTGTAGATTTTTATAAAGTGCGTGATCATTTGAATTGAAAGTTTAATGACATGTATGTAAATGACATGAAATGTAAACATGAACGAATTCTCTGTTAAACATTATATACTGTTTCTTATTCATTTATAAATGACGTTTTTAATCCTTGTAACCCATGTCAAAAAGTGCATGATCAAATAAATTGAAAGTTTTTTTTATATTTGTAAGCATTTCACTTGACATGAAATAACGATCTGTTAATCATTGGGTAATGCTCAGTAAAACTACATTAGTAAACATTAACAAGCACATTATCTCATATTTCTAGCTATGCGAGGAAAATGACCTCATTATCTGTTAAGCATTACATAATGTTTGTTAATGATTTATATATGAAAGTTATAATAAAGTGTTACCCAGAAGGTTACCCAGAAAGTGTTACCCAGAAGGTTCATATTTGGGTGAACTTTCCCTTTAAAAACTTTTGTTTTCAACAAAGTTTGCGTTGATTTCAGTTTAATTGTAGCAGTTTTAAAAGCTGATGATGTTCCCTTTCTGTCAACTTCACTAATCCACAAATAGTCAATTCCCTAGTGTTACAAAATCTCCATTTTATCTTTTTGCTAAAAAAAACATGGATAGTTTGGTCTTCGTCCGATTGACATTTAATGTCATTTAATGGTGGAGCAGATTTTAGAGGAATCCTATCAGAATCTAGAAACGTGTTTATTTGAGCCGGGTGAACAGACTCAATGCAGCTCAGACTAATGACCAGTCAGACAGAATCCAATTACTCCTGAAGCTGCTCCACCTGCCTTCTCTCTGAGTCTCTCTCTGGTGTCAGAGGGATGCGAACACACATCCTCAGGCTGGTTTTCATGTGGTTCCTGCATCACAATGTTAATATGAACATGTTTATTCTCAACTCCGTGGCTAGGTGCCACTCATTTCTCTTTCGCAGGGTGTCTGGCTCACTGACAGAGAAATGTAAGTGTGTGTTCTGTTTTATTCTGACAGTGTGTCTGGCATTCTGGGATTGCTGGAGGAGATCTCAGACCTTTACAGCAGAAGTGTGTAAATTCTGCATCGATAACATCACCAAGTGCAATTGAAGAATGCTGAACACCTAACAATCTGTTATTGGTTATAACAGATATAATATAATATTATTATTATAAGTGTAAGTGACAAAAAAGGTAAAATGTTACTTAAACTTGAAATTTATACTGGGGCACGACGGAGTATCGCTCCAAAACACAAGAAGAGCCGCCCCGGACGGCCCGCCCCAATTTAACCCCTGGTTATTACTGTATAATAACTTTATTAGCAGTGCTGTTTGAATGGATCCTGTGGTTAATGTGGTCAGTTACTGTAAGAGAATATGTCAAGATGTGCAGGTTTTGTGCTCCTCATTAAACTCATAAATTGGCCACTTTAAATCTAATAATGTCAACAGGTTTATGTGAGCGTTGTGTTTGGGGCTTAAAATGTATTAGATCTTAATCCAATGGAAGTCTAAGAGAGGTCTTTACTAACAAATCAGTGTGTGCGTGCGTGCGTGTTGTGTGTTTTATTTCAGCAGTGAATCAGTGTGTGACGGGTCGAGACCACTGTAGCCCTTTTATCTTTCCTTCTGTTTAAGTCTTTCTTCTCCTTTATCTCTCTCTCTCTCTCTCTCTCTTTTTAATAACACTCATTATACTTAAAGTCAACCTGAAATTAAAATAGGCTCTGTTTACTTTCATAATACACATTTCTGATTCATTACTGAACGCTATTTAGAAAAAGATTGCTTGTCTTTATAATCTTTCATCAAAACATTTTTTTTTTAATCCCAACCATAATTAAAAGTGAAGTTTAATATAAAGAAATTAATTTGGTGGTAGATTATTTAAAAGTACAAACAGAGAGTTTGGCAATGCAAACTTACAGGTCAGGTCCAAGAAATAAAATCTGGTGCTGGCCTGCTGTTTTCTTCTCATTGAATATCTCGTTTTACTCTGAAATGTGTCACGTTGTGGAAGTGAATGTAATGTCATATTGATTTAACATATTTTATTTCTAAAACAGTATTTTATTTACATATTGTATGTACAACAAAAAGCAAAAACAATGTTCTCATATGTTTTGCTCGGTATTTCAACCAATTCATAACCGCTGATAGATGGTTGGATCTGAATTTTCTTAAAAGCACCCTGTTTGTGTTTGTGTACTTCCTAAAGACAATGCAATTCTGACTTGAGAGTACAGACATACATTTTGTGTTGTATTTAATTCTTATTTCCTTATCCTTTTTATTCTTTATGTATGCTTTATTTTGCTATATATTTACTTTATTAGTTATAGATTATGCTCATTTCTAACTAGTTATTATATTCTATATGACTTTTCTTAATGCTGTATTCTACATTCGGCGGATGCTGCATTTGTATTGTCTTCACACGTAGAGATGAGTTTGCAGTGGTCTCATTCTCAAGGTCCATAATAACGTCACGAGGCAGTAATTTTCCACTCTATTGGTATACTCTGTTGGTATAATAACACCTGCTCCATGTGTTTCTAGTCAGATGAAGTCGGAGATAGAGTGAACTCTAGACAGAGTTAGAACGGGCATCTGAACGCAACTATGATTTTCTCTCTCTAATAAACTTTGCTCATTTTATTATAACATCCCTTCGTCTCCTGCCTCCTGTTCTTCCTCTGACATCCAAGTCTGCAAGATAGTTAGATCATCCGTTCTATCACCCCAATCATTTTGTTTCGTCTTAGCAGATATTGAAATGATATTGAAGTTGTTATTTTCAACCTCAGAACATTTCTAATGTAACAGGATTGTTGTCATTTGCTATGAATATTTTCATCAGTTTATATTTTTAAAACAGGGAATATTACAGACACATGACACTAAATAATATTTCCTGAAGTTACTTTTTTACTTATCTAGCTACACTCTAAAATATGTATATAAATATATAAAAATCAATAAATTGTTTTAATATGAAGTAATTTTCCAGATTCATTTTTTTCACAGTTGTTTTACCTGTTTTTTACATTTTGCACTATTTTAGCATTAACGGAAATGTCCGTAAAATACATTTGCATTCATGTCATAATCAAATGAAGAGTTTAATTCCAAAATGAGGGAACTCGGTCTTACATTTTTTCAAAAACCATAATAACTCAAAAAATACAGCTAACTAACACAATAAAATACACTAAAAACATGATTTTTGAACAATTTTAATCTCTTTTTGGACACAAACTCTTCATATGTGGAATAATATGTCATAATCTTGGCTTGGCTACTTTTCACAGCGATTGGATGTCGCATAACGTTTGTCGTTTGATATTGTTATTAGTTTTGAGCGGCCAATCAGAATCAAGCATTCCAACGAGCCGTGTAATAGATGGATTGAAAACCAGTGTTGGGTGTAACTAGTTAGTAAGTAATTAGTTACTGTAATTGAATTACTTTCCCCTTGAAAAAGTAATGTAAGGGATTACTCTTATTTTTTCTGTAATTTAATTACAGTTACTTTTGATGTAATTAAAGTAAATACTGTGTGTAAGATATGTGTGCGCAATAGTGGAATTGACATCAAAATTCAAAGTCTTACTTTAAAATCCGCGCATTAATGCATAATTCTTATACTTGTAATACTTTGGTCAGTAAATAAGACTACTTTATGTAGTTTAATAGTATTTATTTGAAAGAATTAAAAGACGTTTCATTTCTATCCTTGAATCACTGAACTAGTCACGGTCGATATAGGATATAAAAAGTAATTAGTAATGAAATACTTTTGGAGAGAGTAACTTGTACAGAAATCTAATGACACTATTGAATATGTCATTAGTAACTAATAATTCATTACTTTTTCAGAGTAACTTACCCAACACTGATGAAAACGCTTTGCACCAGTGGAAACGCACCCTTAGTGTTTGTGTGTTTGTTGAGTTAATGTGAGATCAGATTGTGTAGCAGGGTTAGGCTCAGGACAACATGAGGTCACATTAACTGTAAATCTCTAAACTCTTTCTTCTGTGTGTGTGTGTGTGTGTGTGTGCAGGTGTTGCAGATGTATCTGCCCTTCTGCGGTATCGCCATCTCAAACGCCCAGCTGTTCGCTGCCTCCCGGAAAGAGTACGACAGGAGCAGGGTGAGAATACACCCCATACACCCGCTTACTTCCTCAACCCCCCATCCCGCAGCTGACAGGACAGAGCACTGTGTGTGTGTGTGTGTGTGTGTGCGTTATAGATGTCATGTGGGTGTTTATTACCTAGTATGTGTGCATCTGTCTATTGATCTTCTGCTTCCTACACACTCCGCTCTTATACAGAGAGTTCGTGGGTGAACAGCAGATGTGTGTGTACGTGTGACCGGGGAATTATAGATCCAAGATTTGGCGTCTTCACATTTTACAGTGTGTTCAACACATTTTACATATCGATCACAAAACATAACGAAGGGAACGAAGGAGAGAGAGATATAGTCAGAGAATGTGATTTCATGTATCAGCTCTTTGTTTTCTTTTAGCTTGTGCAGCGTTTGAAACAATATTAGTTGTGAAGTAGTTCAAATACAATTTTATTTGACAGAGGATTCAAATAGTGTTGGAAGAAACTATTGGCTCAACTTGTCCTAATAAATGAAATCAACGCTCTGTCGTGATATGCAAGCGGAAGACATTCTTACGTCTCTACGAATTCAGAGTGAAAATTTACTTAAAGCTGCAATCTGTAACTTTTGTCTCTCTGTCGCCATCTCTGTTTGGAACATAAAATGTACACTTTTCAAACACACTTTCATAAATGATGTGTATTGATCAGTTGGTGTTGTGTTGATAACTGTCAGCATGTGTGTGCGCAGGCTCTTCTGGAGGTGGTGAATGATCTGTTTGAGGAGCAGACTGATCTGGAGAAGATCGTGAGGAAGATCATGCATCGAGCACAGACTCTGCTGAAGTGTGAACGCTGCTCCGTCCAGTTGTTGGAGGACATCGAATCTCCGGTACTGATCCTCCTCCTCCTCCTCTGCCCTCTCCCTGCGTCGCTTTAATCCTGCTGCCTTCAATGTCTCCTGCAGGTGGTGAAGTTCACCAAATCCTTTGAGCTACTTTCACCCAAGTGCAGCGCTGACATGGAGAACAGGTGCGACAGACGGCAGGTTAAACATTCACACTTACACACACCATTGTGCTTTATGTAAGCGGAGAGACGCGAGCAGAGCTGCTGTGATGTTACTGCGGCCGATTGAGCCAGAGTCTGCATCAGCAGCAGCCAGTGTGCGTGTGTGTGTGTGCGTGTGTGCGTGTATGTGTGTGTGTGCGTGCGTGCGTGTGTGTGCGTGTGTCTAACTGCTTCTGCATTACCGCCTCTAACACACACACACACACACACACAGAGAGAAGTGTCAGTGTGTTTGTGTGTGTGCCCACTGCACGTCTATATTATGCAACACAGATATATGTGAGACAGTCATTAGATAACTAGAGGCTGTATTGTCTAGTGTTTATATTGTAATGTGTGAATGATTGTAGCAACTGTGCATCTGCAAAGGTTTAGCAAAAGTGCGTTTGGAATGTAGTTTGTGTGTACAGTGTAGTGTGAACACCTGGTGTATATGTGATGTGGTTGTGTGGATGTTGCTATAAATACTGTATGTCATACCTATCTGCGATGTAAAAATTAGTCCGATAGTTTCATCTGTGTAGTTGTAGTGCTGTAGTTGCCAGTCTGTAGTTTTGCCTTATAGTGTATCTGTGCTGTATGTAGCTGTAGTTTGGTGGTGTGTGTTTGCCTTTATAGATAGTTTGCCTTTATAGTCTATCTGTGCTGTAGTTTGCCTTTATAGTGTATCTGTGCTGTAGTTTGCTTTGTTAGTCTATCTGCGATGTAGTTTGCTTTATAGTCTATCTGTGCTGTAGTTTGCCTTTATAGTCTATCTGTGCTGTAGTTTGCCTTTATAGTGTATCTGTGCTGTAGTTTGCCTTTATAGTGTATCTGTGCTGTAGTTTGCTTTGTTAGTCTATCTCTGCTTTTAGTGTATCTGTGCTGTAGTTTGCTAGTCCTATCTGCCTTTATAGTATGCTGTAGTCTATCTGTGCTGTAGTTTGGCCTGTAGTGCCTTTATAGTCTATCTGTGCTGTAGTTTGCCTTTATAGTGTATCTGTGCTGTGTTGTGTCTATCTGTGCTGTAGTTGCCTTTATAGTCTATCTGTGCTGTAGTTTGCTTTGTTAGTCTATCTGCGATGTAGTTTGCTTTATAGTGTATCTGTGCTGTAGTTTGCATTGTTAGTCTATCTGTGCTGTAGTTTGCCTTTATAGTGTATCTGTGCTGTAGTTTGCTTTATAGTGTATCTGTGCTGTAGTTTGCTTTATAGTGTATCTGTGCTGTAGTTTGCCTTTATAGTCTATCTGTGCTGTAGTTTGCCTTTATAGTCTATCTGTGCTGTAGTTTGCCTTTATAGTGTATCTGTGCTGTAGTTTGCTTTGTTAGTCTATCTGCGATGTAGTTTGCTTTATAGTCTATCTGTGCTGTAGTTTGCCTTTATAGTTATCTGTGCTGTAGTTGCCTTTATAGTGTGCTGTAGTTTGCCTTTATAGTCTATCTGTGCTGTAGTTTGCTTTGTTAGTCTATCTGCGATGTAGTTTGCTTTATAGTGTATCTGTGCTGTAGTTTGCATTGTTAGTCTATCTGTGCTGTAGTTTGCTTTGTTAGTCTATCTGCGATGTAGTTTGCTTTATAGTCTATCTGTGCTGTAGTTTGCCTAGTCTATCTGTGCTGTAGTTTGCCTTTAGTCTATCTGTGCTGTAGTTTGCCTTTATAGTGTATGCTGTTGCTAGTTGTATGCCTTTATAGTCTATCTGTGCTGTAGTTTGCCTTTATAGTCTATCTGTGCTGTAGTTTGCGTTGTTAGTCTATCTGCGATGTAGTTTGCTTTATAGTGTATCTGTGCTGTAGTTGTGTTAGTCTATCTGTGCTGTAGTTTGCTATCTGTGCTGCTAGTTATAGTATATCTGCTGTATGCTGTAGTTTGCCTTTATAGTCTATATGCTGTAGTTGCCTTTATAGTCTATCTGTGCTGTAGTTTGCCTTGTATAGTCTATCTGTGCTGTAGTTTGCGTCTATCTGCGATGTAGTTGCTAGTGTATCTGTGCTGTAGTTGCTTTATAGTCTATCTGTCCTGTAGTTTGCGTTGTTAGTCTATCTAGTTTGCTGTTAGTCTATCTGCTGCCTTATAGTCTATCTGTGCTGTAGTTTGCCTTTATAGTGTATCTGTGCTGTAGTTTGCGTTGTTAGTCTATCTGCGATGTAGTTTGCTTTTAGTGTATCTGTGCTGTAGTTTGCCTTTATAGTCTATCTGTGCTATTTGTTAGTCTATCTGTGATGTAGTTTGCCTTTTAGTGTATCTGTGCTGTAGTTTGCTAGTCTATCTGCGATGTAGTTTGCTTTATAGTGTATCTGTGTGTAGTTTTTATAGTCTATCTGTGCTGTAGTTTGCGTTGTTAGTCTATCTGTGATGTAGTTTGCCTTTATAGTGTATCTGTGCTGTAGTTTGCGTTGTTAGTCTATCTGTGATGTAGTTTGCGTTGTTAGTCTATCTGCGATGTAGTTTGCCTTATAGTTATCTGTGCTGTAGTTTGCTTGTTAGTCTGTAGTTTGCGTTGTTAGTCTATGCTGTAGTTTGCTAGTATCTGTTATTGTTAGTCTGTGCTAGTTTGCTTTATAGTGTATCTGTGCTGTAGTTTGGCTATCTATGTATTGTTAGTCTATCTGCTAGTTTGCTTTATAATCTGTGCTGTAGTTGCTAGGCGCTTGTGCTGTAGTTTGCGTTGTTAGTCTATCTGTTTATAGTATCTGTGCTGTAGTTTGGCTTTATAGTCTATCTGCCTAGTCTATAGTTTGCCTTATAGTCTATCTGTGCTGTAGTTTGCGTTGTTAGTCTATCTGCTGTAGTTTGCCTTTATAGTGTATCTGTGCTGTAGTTTGCGTTGTTAGTCTATCTGCGATGTAGTTTGCTTTATAGTGTATCTGTGCTGTAGTTTGGCTTTATAGTCTATCTGCCATGTAGTTTGTGTTGTTAGTCTATCTGTGCTGTAGTTTGCCTTTATAGTGTATCTGTGCTGTAGTTTGCGTTGTTAGTCTATCTGCGATGTAGTTTGCTTTATAGTGTATCTGTGCTGTAGTTTGCATTGTTAGTCTATCTGCTGTAGTTTGCGTATGCTGCTAGTCTATATGCTGTATCTGTGCTGTAGTTTGCGTTGTTAGTCTATCTGCGATGTAGTTTGCTTTATAGTGTATCTGTGCTGTAGTTTGCGTTGTTAGTCTATCTGCGATGTAGTTTGCTTTATAGTGTATCTGTGCTGTAGTTTGCGTTGTTAGTCTATCTGCGATGTAGTTTGGCTTTATAGTGTATCTGTGCTGTAGTTTGCGTTGTTAGTCTATCTGTGCTGTAGTTTGCCTTTATAGTATCTGTGCTGTAGTTTGCGTTGTTAGTCTATCTGCGATGTAGTTTGCTTTATAGTGTATCTGTGCTGTAGTTTGCGTTGTTAGTCTATCTGTGCTGTAGTTTGCTTTATAGTGTATCTGTGCTGTAGTTTGGCTTTATAGTCTATCTGCCATGTAATCTGTGCTGTATAAGTCTGCGATGTAGTTTGGCTTTATAGTATATCTGCCATGTAGTTTGTGCTAGACTATCTGCACTGTAGTTGCATAGATATACTTGTAGTATATGTAGTTTGAGGTGCTACTGTATTTTTGATGTACATCCCATAAAAAACTCATATTTTCAGGCAGGTGGGGCGCCAGAAAAAAACGTAAAATATTTTTTTCTTGCAAATTACATGTATCCAGATTTTTCTTGCAAATTTGCGTTCTTTTTGTGTAATTTTACATTTTGTCTGTATTTTTACAGTGTAAAATGTTTTTTTGGAAAAAAAATAATTTGACGTGGAAAAACTATTAAGAAAAGCCCACAATATTTCTGTAAAATAAACAGTGTAGTGTGTGGTATATTTACTAGTATATTTGTGATTTAGTTGTGGTGCTGTTGAAAGAAATTAGGAATGTATTTGTATTGAAGATTGTGCAGCTTCAAAACACTGGTCTTTTTTAATGGCAGCCATTGGGTACTTACCATTAAAACATAATTATTGCTGTGCTTCCACAAATGGGGTTGTTTTTTCGCAGGCTCAAGTGGTGTATTTTATGTGTACGGTGTATTTGTGTTGCTGTTATTTTTGTGTGTGCGGTCAGGAGGTGTTGTGATTGATGAGTCTCAGCTCCTGAGGCTGTAGGTCAGGGTTATTGTGTGATATCTGTTATCTGCAGCCCACACTCAGAGCTTCAGTGTGTCCGGTGCTCAGCACTCATGGAGTCTCAAAGCCCTGAGCTCAGCTCTTAAAAACAACACACACACAAACACACAAAGCCGCAGATTTGCAAGCGTTTGCCCAATGGGGTGCCAAGAGCAGAAGTTGTTGGTTGTGTGAGATAGGTCAGCTTTATGTGACCGTGCAGCCAATGACAGTGAAGCGCACAGGTTTGATGATGTCATTGATGGGGCGTATGGGAGATCTTACACCCCTCGCTCTCATTCTGTGCACCTGTCTAATGTTCCTCTAATGTTCTTCTCTATCAGAGAGCATCTCTCAGGGATACACCCAAAACACTACACACCATAGACGCCGGAGGTTTAAAGTGCACTTCAATTCAAGAAATTGTTCATTGAAACATCTGCCAATATTTACTCGAACCCCACGCGGCCAGGTGCCGTTTCAAGTAAACTCGAGTGCAAAACTCACAGAGATGAAGAGGATAGTTCACCAAAGAAACATTTATTTACCATCATATGGTTTTAAACCTCTTTCTTCTGTGGAACATAAAAGAAGATATTTTGAAAAATGTGGTTGGGTGTTCATGCAATGGAAGTCAATGGGGTTCAAGTTGTTTGGTCAAAAACATTTTTCAAAGTATTTCCTCTTCATACATGTTTGGAGTGACATGAGGGTAAATAAATGATTTTCAAGTGAACTATGCCTTCAAACAGAGTGTAATGTGTAAACTCCTCGTTACTTTTATTATGTAACACATGAGCTTGTGAATGAACGTTTAGAGACAGACGATCACTCTGAAAACTAAAAGATGGAAAGTGTAATAATGTTTCACTTGATGGCATTTGTGTATGCCTGTTCTTCACAGGGGATTTCCTCTAAGCGATGTGTGTTATTTGGTTTATTTCACGCGGGCGTTTGGTTCTCTGAAGGTTTTGCTGGAGCCATTATGTAAGAAAGATTTGTCTGTGGAACAGCTCGCGGCCAAACCGGCTCACGCTCACAGACACAACACACTCGTTCACACATCTACACCCTCTCGTTCATTTCTTTGATTACATCATCCGTCAGGCAGCGTGATGTTCGGGCGTTAGATCAGACGCTTCTCAGCTCGGAGCGCACGGATGTGAATGAACCACGTGAGAGAGATTAGAGAGAGAGATGGGAGAAGAGAGACACGGAGAGGCCACATCAGGACCGTCTCTCCTCTTCCTCCGCTGCACGTGGGCGTTTAAGAGAGTCAGAGCGTCTGAACTTCTCATCGCTTTTCTACTCTCCACGGAGCCTCATTAAAGTGCTGGGAAAGTTTGTTAGATGGAAATCACCGGAGAGGGAGTGACGAGACCTCACTTCCTCTCTGGATGAGCGGATGTGTCATGTTGCGTTTAGTAGGAAGTGTTACCATTTGGTCAAATCTCCAGTTGTTGAACTTTTTCCTGTAGATTTACCATCAAACTGCACCAGTCTCTCTGGCAGATTCATCGCAAGAGATTTAAAGGCCTTTTATATACACTGTACACTCATACATGTGACTGGAAAAGTGCAAAGATGCAAATTATACGTCATTACTCTGTCACTTCTGAGATGAGTTTTTATGGGAATTGTAGAGAATTTTATGCTAATTGTGAACACGAGTGCAAATCACATTAAAACAAATTCAGCAGTTTTGGGAAGTCATCATTTTTTATCATTTTAAGAGAAACCGAAGGCCCCCCAAAGATTTTCTTATATTTCTGAACATTTTATTCCATCTTCATTTGTTCGTGTCTATCACCACTTTATTGTATGTGGGTAGGTTGCTTTAAATATATCATTTTGAACAAAAAGCTGATGATAGAAAGACATATTTGCTTTTAAAAGATGTATAACATTGTCCCCATATAAAAAAAAACATGGATTGCTGGAAAAACTCAGCTTTTTTTACTTTAATTTGAACTAACTATACTTCTGAATTAAAGTGTAGTAGAATGTAAGAGAGATGCTTGTCATTTTAGCATTTACATGTTAAGAATTCTGCACAAAACGAAGTGCAGTGTTGGGTAAGTTACTCTGAAAAAGTCATGAATTACTAGTTACTAATGACATATTCAATAGTGTCATTAGATTACCGTACAAACAACTCTCTCCACAAAGTATTTAGTATTTTATTTATTACTAATAACTTTCTATATCCTACATCGACCTCGATTAGTTTAGTGATTCAAGGATAGACATGAAACAGCTTTTTTAATTCATTCGAATAAACAATATTAAACTACATAAAGTAGTATTATTTACAAAAGTAACTGTAAATATATTACAGAAAAAATAAGAGTAATCCCTTACATTACTTTTTCAAAGGAAAAGTAATTAAACTACAGTAACTAATTACTTAGTAACTAGTGACACCCAACACTGCTCTTGTGTACACATGATTGTGAATCATCTCGTGTGGAGGAGGAGTTTGATGCGCCGGAAGTTCTCGTGTCACTTCCTCTTTCTGTCCTGTGCACAGCTTCAAAGACAGCATGGAAAAATCCTCCTATTCTGATTGGCTGATTAACAACAGTATAGCCGAGCTGGTCGCCTCCACTGGACTGCCCGTGAACATCAGTGATGCCTACCAAGACCCGCGCTTCGACGCTGAAGTAAGATCATGACATGAAGAAATGAAGGAATCAACGTGTTGGGGGAACAATGCCAAATAATAAAAACATGTTACAGTGACATCACAATCCTTTAGAGAGCACGAGGTCTGCTCGGTACATGACCTTCGACCTCTGTCAGCTGTCGTATATCATCTGTAAAGGCCAAAAGCACAACGTTATATAACACAGTGTCTTATGAGTTCACAGTCAGAGGATTGTGCGTGTGTGTTTCTCCTCAGGCGGATCAGTTCTCTGGCTTTCATATTCGCTCAGTTCTTTGTGTCCCCATCTGGAACAGTAACCATCAAATCATAGGTAAGATATCCACTTAACCTCTCAGTGTTTCATTCATGTTCAGTTTGACAGTTGACTTCTGTTGATGTCTCAGACGACACATCCGCACAAATTTGCTCACAAAAATGGTTCGAAACACCAGATCCATTCTGGGGTGCGTTTCCCAAAAGCATCGTCAGCCAACTATGGTCGCAAGTTCCGTCGTTCCAGCATAGTTCAACGATTCACGTGTTTCCCGAAACTGAAAGTTAACCTTCTTCCAAATATCTTTCTCTGTGTTCATCAAAACAAAGAAATGTGTACAGGTTTAAAATCATGACAGATGTTCATTTTTGGGTGGATAACCACTTAAGAGGCACTGTATTTGTAAAAAAAGAGAAAGCTTAAGATAAACAAAATTAAATATAAATTGAACTGACGTTTGGTTAATTTCTCTATACTTAAATGACTGAATTAGTGGATTTATATCTAATATAATGAAATATCATGGTTGTGGTTGAGGCATTTATTAGCGCATAAGCATTCAGAACATCATATGAAGAGTTTGTTTCCAAAATGAGACGTTTTTTATTATGTTAGTTATTATGGCTTAAATCAAAACAAACCGACTGCAGTTTGATTGATATTAATTGGAAAAAAACATGATTTTTGAACATTTTAAAAGCAGAGTTCTTTTATTTTGGAAATATCCTCTTCATATTCTGACTTGTCCAAAAGGAACAATTATTATTAGTACAAGCAGGAATTCTCATCACAGAATCCATACACATGTTGTGTTTCCAGGGAATAACTATTGTTAAAATTTATAAAAAAATATATCATTTCAGATAACCCACCCCTGAATGGCACTGTCAAAACGAAAGCGTCTGTGATTGGCTGAATCACATGTCAGTCACGTGATCTCTTCTGTCTGAACGGTTCACGGTCTGAATGATGTGCAGTGTGGATCGGACCTTATGACGTTTAGTCAAAGGCTACGTGATATTAACAGAGAACAAATCTGTGGGTGTATGATACTGTGTGTTTGAATGTGTGTCAGGTCAGTGTGTGTGTGTGTGTGTGTGCGTGTGATGTTGTGCTCAGTGCAGTGTGCGTGGGTGAAAATGTGCGTGCGTGTGTGTGTGTGGGAGGATTCTGTCAGGCACTGAAAGTCATTATGGCACAAACAGGCAGTAGAAGAAGTCATGATGTTTTCATTCAAAAGATTCCTCTCTCCCTCCTCACATCTCACGTGTTTTCTTCGTCTTTCTGCTAGACTCACAATTGTTTACTGTTGTTTAAAAATGGCGTGTTTAAAGCCAGAGTGAAAGAATCTCTGCACCGAGTGCATCTAAACCATATTTGAGCTTATGTTTGTTCAGAAAGACGTTCTTCATATTACTACAGTATTCTTGTATTGTATATATATAGTTTTCTGTGTACATGGAAGTGAAGAATGATCGAGGTTAACAACAAGAGCACATTTCATGCACAGAGTGCTCTTAACCGTTTTCAAAGCCATGAATGAACCGGAAGCAAAATCAACTACTTAAAAGAATGAATCCAGGTTCACGTTATGAATTCTACACTATTACAGCTTGATTTTCTCCAGGACATAATTTAGTAAAACATGAAAACCAGTCTTGTTGATGGGGGGGACAGGGGGGACATGTCCACCCCACTTTTCAAAATCACGATCGTGTCCCCCTCACTTTCAAATTTGTTTGTAATGATTTTTTAACCGCACGGCGTCATCGCCACGTTTTTACGTGGTCGTTATTTCGGTAGGCTTTGTTAAGCTGACGAAATGCGTAACGCGCGATTTTTTACTTTTTCCGTTTGATAAGAACTCGTTCTTTTTGCATCAGTTAGTGTTTATGACAAGGCTTGACAGAAACGTGGGCTTCCCTGGTCGTGGTTTAGTTACGTTAAATCTCGTTAAGCATTTTTGGAAAGTCATCCGGCTCGTCCGCAGATTCAGGTTTACAAGCCATGTTTTCCTCCGTTTCTCACTCAATACTCGCATTTTCCCCCTTCGTGAACATCAACTTTTGCTACACAATAAAAACACCTTTTGGTTTCATGGTTTAATCAATTTAAACAATCAAAGACAACGCAAACCAGGTATTTTGAATTTGTGATAGGATTCAAATCGCTAACATTCTCCCTCATTTTATGTCCCGCCCACTTCTCAAACCAAAGTTACTCCCTTGTGTTGATGTGATGGAGAGCAGAGAGTGAGATATATATAGTATTGTGTTACACTAGACCTCTGTGTCCAAAGCAAACTGTGTGTTTTTGACTGACTCTAATGAGATGGAGATGATGTGGAGGGGTGGATGATCTCTCTCTGTGTGTGTGTGTGTGTGTGTGTGTGTGTGTGTAGTGATTTTAATTACATACTAAAACACATCACTCTGTTTAATTAGACTTATAGAGATCTGGGGATTACTGGCGAATTTAAAGCATGGTTTCGAGAGAAAATGTTCAATGAGAAAATAATTATTTGGAAATGATCAAATACAATACATGTACTTTTATATGGTATGTATTGATCGCATGGTATAACCAGCAGTTTGTTTAAAACCCAACCACGTTTACAACTTTCAAAAAAACACACTGCAACTATAAATATGAATACGAATTTGGTTCCGTCCATCCTCTAAATGAATAATGAATGCTTCAAACAAAAAAACTAGACTGGAGCTAGAACAATACTAAGCGTATGTAATCATACATTTGAGCTAATTTGATCAAAATAAATAATGTTTTTCAATCCCATCTTTTGTTGTTGGTGTGAAAGGTTCAGTGAAACTACATCATGGTTATTGGTGCTTGTAACGCATTGTCTTCATGTGTGTCGTGTGCAGGTGTGGCTCAGGTCTTGAACAGATTGGATGGGAAACCGTTTGATGATTTGGATCAGAGGCTGTTTGAGGTATGACATGAATCATCTTTGAGGTCTCTCTCACTCCGGAGAATTGATGCTTATATTTGAATACTACATTTGAAATGTAGGACGCAGTTCATTTGTCAGGTGAATTGAGAATGTGAAGAGAAACTCCTCCCGGAACAAACCTGCAACAATAAACATAAATAAACAAATAAATGCAGTAATATGAAAACAAATAAAGGAATAAATCACTTGATAATACCAAAATAAATAAAGAGTTAATTTGCAGAACAATTAAATGCTTACATTTTTTTCAAAAATCATGTTGTTTATTGTGCATATCTATTAAAATCAAACAAACTGCGGTTTGGTTTGATAACACAATAAAAACATGATTTTTGAAAACCTTTAAAAAAACTCTTCAAAAAGAATCTAAGTTAACACATTCAGTAAATAATTGTGAAAACTTAAATATGGAAATGAATGCAAATGGAAAATATACAGTATAAATAAACACATAAATAACTATAAAAGAAAAATACTAGGGCTGTCAAAAAATTAATCCACAATAAAAGTTTGTGTTTACATAATATATACAGTATCTGTGTGCTGTGCATAATAATTTTGTATTTATTAACACTTACACATCAATGCATATATTTAAGAAAAATCTAAAAAGTATTAAACATTTATATATAATTTCAATTGTTGGTAAATATAAATGAATACATGTAAATATTTCCTAAATATGTACACATGTGTTTGTATTTATAAAAACATAATTAATATGCACAGTACATGACATATATTATGTAAACACAAACTTTTTTTCTGGATGCGATTAATCGCAATTAATCTTTTGACAGCCCTAAAAAATACTACATTTAAATCAAGCCAATTTATTCCTTTTTTATATTTATGTGTTTTAATGATTGCACGTGTGGTCCTCCATATACTATACCTTTTTAAATTATAAACGCTCAAAAAATTGCATTTGTTGTGTTTATTATATCAGTATGATATATGCCCAATAGAAACAGTTTTTTGCTTTTTTTTGTTTGTTATAGCATCTAAGAATACAAAATATTAAGCACGAGCCCAGTTCAGTTTCCTCCTGTGAAGTTTGCGCAATAATAAGATGGACAGATACTGTACAGAGAAAAATATAATGGTGGCAAGGAGTAAATGATTGATACAATTATTCACTTTACTTAAGTGAATGATCATTAGATTTGAGACATGAGTGTATCTTTGGCTGAGCAGCATTGAGACATAGTGGAGCAAAGTGTCTCGAGCAGCATTTTGCTGAAGTTTGAGAAAGATGCAGTTGTATTTAGTGTAATTCATTTCAGACTGATACTCTACAGATGCTGATGTGGGTCAGGTGTATGCTTGAGGCCACTTTAAAATGAATAAAGTTTTTTAATGTCTTTGTCGACTGGATATAGCACAACTCTTAATGAACCAAGCACCATTGCTTGAACTGAGGAAAAAACAAAAATGTGAATGGAAAGTGTACTGAGACCCAAATCATGTTGTTGTTTGGAAATAGACTCTTGCTTCTCGTTCTCTTTCTTTAGGCGTTCGTCATTTTCTGTGGACTTGGAATCAATAATACAATTATGTATGACCAAGTGAAGAAGTCCTGGGCCAAACAGTCTGTCGCTCTGGATGTACGTTTCTCCACAAACATACACATGCGTATGATACGTTAAAAGAACAGCGTCCCAATACTGCAGACGCTACTCAATGAATGTATAACTTTGGAGTTGCGTTGGATAAAATTGTCTTGCAGATGAATGAACGTAATGCAGTGCTTTAGCAACACTGGTTTATAATGCGTTTTTCTTTGATGTTTTCTCTATAGGTGTTGTCATATCATGCCACATGCTCAAAGACTGAAGTGGATAAGTTTAAGGTAGACACGAATGCATCATTCCATCACTCAGAATGTGAAAGTGTGACCTTGAAGTTGTGCTGGAGTGTGTCAATAGGGAAATGCTTTGATTCATGATATCTCAGACTGTGAATCGGTGCAAAACCCTTCAATATCTCATCAGTGTTTGTGCATTATTGATACGGTCTCTGTGGATTTGTTTGGTCTCATTTATCATGTGTTCATTTTCTTGTGAATGCTCTTTTTTTTTATGTGTTAACTGGATTTGGCCGGAGGCTCTTGTAGCACTTCATCGAGTGGCAGCATGTGTGGACGCACAAGCGAAAGCCAAACCCAGAAATGCTACACTAAATATACAACCTCCCACTGATATCTGTATAATAAATCACCAAAAGAAAATTCATCACTATATGCTGCATCGCATTCTTCTTTCGAAGAAGAATTAGAACCAATAAATGACTTCCGGTTGAGACGACTCATTGTTGTAGGAGCTGAAGACAGGAGTACTGGACGGAAACTGATGATGAAGGACTGTTTACTGACTCTTCACTTGTAAAGAGAACCAGAGACGCTTTGTTTCATATTTTCTCATAACTCAACTTCATCCTCTTGACTTTTTTATTATTTTTGTTCAGTGTGAAAACGGCTCAAAGCACATATGACTGATCTCATTTATTTGTGGCCTTTTTCTGTAAAGCGGAACCACAATATTTGTGAAATGTCTGTAGAATGTGATGTAAGAGAACGTGTGTGTGAATAAGTTTGTAGTGCGTCATGAAGACGGCCGTGAGGATGAACACTCAGAGAACGCTGTGACCCTTGGTTATTCATTCACAAAAAAAACAGGAAGAGAGAGAGAGAGAGCGAGAGAGAGCAGAGAGAGAGGAGAGAGAGAGATGAGAGAGAGAGAGAGAGAGAGAGATAGAGTAGAGAGAGAGAGAGAGAGAGAGAGAGACTGAGAGAGAGCTAGAGCGAGAGCTAGAGATTATAGAAGAGAGAGATGATGATCTATAGGAGCTTCTGAGATTAGGAGTATCATCTTTCTATCGCTATCTCTCCTCTCATCTCTCTCTCTCTCTTCTATCTCTCTCTCTCTCTCTCTCTCTCTCTCTCTCTCTCTCTCTCTGTGGTTGTTGTTTTCCACAGGCAGCAAACATCCCTCTGGTGTGTGAGCTATGCATTGATAAACTATCATTCGATGACTTCTCTCTGGACGTGGATGCCATGATCACAGCAGCTCTGCGCATGTTTATAGAGTTGGGAATGGTGCAGAAATTCAAGATAGACTATGAGGTCCACAAATATTTATTTATTTCATCAACATCACATACGAGTCTAAAATGCGGGATATCAGTGCCGTGCTAATATACATGATCTGTGCATCTCGAATAATCACAGCTTTGTCTTTGTGTACTACAGTGTGCTAAATATATACATATGGAAATACTAAAGACAAGCTATAGATCTTTAAATTAAACATTTGTTTAAAAAAACGATAGAAACCATCGCAGAAATTCAAATGGTTTCCATAAATTCGCTTTTTCTATTAAACCCATTAAAGATTTTATTGTAGTGTGTTTTGGCCATTATTCCAATATGCGCCAGATATCACCCCATCAACAGAATCCATCACATATCAGTAGACACCGTTATCGTTTCCATTAAACCAGTACAATTCCCATTATAACCATTAAATCCACTCAATTTTCTATGGTGTCTTGGGCAGGGTTCTGCAGTGTTCGATTGTCCCATTGCACTAGAGGACCAAAACAAACCTGTTACTGAGTCATAATAAAGTTGTGAACACTCTCCTTACATAAACTAATGTCTTGATTGTCTTTCCAGACTCTCTGTCGGTGGCTGTTGACAGTGAGGAAGAACTACCGCATGGTTCTGTACCACAACTGGAGACACGCATTCAATGTTTGCCAGTGCATGTTCTCAATGCTGACAGTGAGTAAACCACACAGTGATGTTCTGACATCAGCATCAAGAGGCCACGGCTATTCCCAACGGCCAAAATCAAACCGTCCGACATTTGTTCTCATCCCATATATACCTTTGTTTCAATTGTGAAAAAATAGCACAACTCAACTGAGCAAAACGAAGATCGGTAATTAAGTATTGACGTTGATGTGTTTGTAGCATCTTTAGCATTTTATTTTTATGTACTTATTTTTTTATCAGGGACAATACACATTATTAACACATGATGTTTAATTAACAAAGTTCGGGAGGATCCTGAGTATATAATCGAGCTCGACATCAGCAGTCGTGACACCTAACCTATCAGCTCCAACTAGCCAGCATAAATATAGCCCAAACGCTCACCTGCGCCATTCTCTCAGTCTATCAGCATCTGCACGAACACCGAACATAGCAGGTTCCCCGGGGGGTGAGTTCTGGGCACTCGTCCCAAGCCGGGGGAGTGTTACGGGTTCAGTGGGAACCGGCGAGCTAGGAGCCCGATCCCGGACAGCACGCCACACACGCAAACATTTACACCCCTGCTATCGTTGTTATCTGCATGGGTGAACCCGTGAAATACAATATGTAAAATGCGCCACATTTTGCCAACACTGGCAAATTTTTCATCTGTAGTCCCTGGCAGGTCGATGTTAAGTACAGGGAAAAATCAATCCAAATGTTAGATCACATAAGCAAAAAAACTACCATACCAAAGAGTTTTTTTTTTTTCCCCCAGTCTCTATACTCTCTACTCTCATTCAGTACTGTGGTGTGTTTTCAGACGGCTGGATTCCAGGAGACACTGTCACAGATGGAGATTCTGGCTTTGATAGTCGGCTGCATTTGTCATGATTTGGACCACAGAGGAACCAACAACGCCTTCCAAGCCAAGTGAGATTGAACCATCACTCTGAGATAAACTCTGAACACTTCAGCTCCTCAGAATGTATAGACTAACATGAGTGCGTGTCTCAGGACAGGTTCGGCTCTCTCGCTCCTGTACGGGACATCGGCCACGCTGGAACATCATCACTTCAATCACGCTGTCATGATCCTGCAGAGCGAGGTAAACCTGAGTCTCAATCCAAACCTTCAAAAACTTCAACCCCAGAGCATCCTAGAGTCAAATACACAGACTGTATGTCACAAAACTTCACCAAAGAATGAGTTAGCAGGAGAAGCTGAGAGAGAGAGAGTTGAATAAATGAGCCATCGCTGTGAGTGACAGATGTTGACGGTGTGTATAATTGCTTTGTACACATCCAGTGTGTTTATCTGTGTGCCGTCATTAGCATATAAATGAGCTTCAGTCATCATTTACATGTTTGACCAGCAGACACATTCAGTTATTCATTTAACTCTATTTTAATGAAATGGGAGCAGTTTCCCAGGTCTTTAATCTGATAAAGCCTATTCCCACAATGCTTTGCAGTGACTGTCAGTGTGTGTCGAGGCATAGATAGATGTACACATAGATGCCTCATTAGCGGCTGATTTTGTGGGCCGCTAAAGATGGTTTTGAAGTGACAACATAAACAAACGTTACTGCACATGCGCGCGTTCGTGGACCGCCCTTAACTTCCGGTACACATTCACAAACAACAGAGCGTCTGTAGACTTCTGAAAACAAGCAAAAGAAACCGAGAAGAAGCTTAACTTGCCGCTACAATATTTTTAATTTAGACTGCGATGTAAAGCTCAACCGCTAGATGTCAGTGTACCATACGGTTTCTTTAAATGGGACCCAGATTGTTTATTTACTAAATGAATACACAACAAAATTCAACAAATCGTTTATTTAATACAAATTTTTTTTTTGAAACATTAATCAATATGAACATAAATTAATTAAATTATAAATTGTTATGTTATTACACACTAGCCAAACACAGACCGTAAGCTAAATGCAGTCCTGGCGCGCACGTCCTATAGACCACTTCAGAAACAACTCTGGTCCAGAAGAACTTCGTTATTAACATTAACATTTTATCAGAATACAACCAGGTTACGAGCAGCTGCGTGGGTCCGATGAAACCGTCTATACGGGTTGCACGGTGTACCGGTGCTGCGGTAGCATCGCGATGCTAAAACTTTAGAATTCCCGCAATGCCGTTCAGTTTTTTCAATGGTAGTATCGTAGTGCCGTAACTTATGTGGCATATGCGCATTAAAGTTTATACTTTCATCTGTCTTTTTGCAGTGTTTCTCTCCTAAATGAATCCGTGTTTTGAACGATTCGGACGAGATAATGATTCAGTGAGTCATTCAACAAGACACACGCTTCGTTCTTAAATAAATCAGCTGTTTTGAACGAGTTGGTTGAATGATTCACTGACACACAAAAAAAATTGTTGCCACCTACTGGCCACAGTACATATTATAGTATACTACAATAACCTTGAATCCCAGCAAACAAAGTGTGTTAACTTTTAACGTTACTGCAAAAAATTTTTTTCTTGATAACTTTGAGAGAACGTTTTGAGTATACTTATAAGACAACACAAACAAAGACATTCTCACAGTTTTTAAAAGGATGTCCAACGTTGTGACATCTTGGGAAACGTATTTATTTATTTTTTGTGAGTGACGAAAACCAGTATGTAGAATGTTCCAAGATGGCTGACACCTTAATGTGTCTAAAACGGTCCAATGTGGCATCTATATACTATTATCTACAGTCAAGTAACCTTACCGATGTTAAATGAGTTTGTTAATGAGTTCAAATAATATCTAAATGAAACTCAACTTATTAATGCTGTTAGCAGTTAAACAAACCGTCGGGTCTCTTAAATTTGCGCAGTGCTGCTTCAGTGAAGAGTTTAGTGAGAAATAATGAGACAGGGCGTGTGAATGAAAGAGAGAGACTGTAAAAGGACTCTCTGTGAATGCCTTATTCCCATTGCACTGCAGCACTTTCCATTGTTCTTCAATGTAAACATGCGCTTGCTTACAGTAGCAAGTTGACACTGGAATGTGTTATTTAAAGTGGGTCTTGAGACCCTCCTGTCCCGCGCTGAGCGCTGTGAGTTCCTCTAAGAGACATTGCCAAATGTGCGAGTGTTTTACTCTTCAGTTTCACTTTCATAAGTCTGATTATACAAACCGTGAAGCGGTTCCCGTGGGGATACTGGTGGAATATCGCATGGCTCTCAGCCAATCAGGTTCGAGGACCAGAAGGAACTGTTGTATAAAATATATTATTACACGGCTTATTTGAATGCTTGATTCTCATTGGCCAGTCGCGACATTCCATGGGAATATGAGCGACAATCCGCTCAAAACTAGTAACCCGGATGCTGCATATCATTTGAGAGGGGCAGTTTAGTATTACACAAAAATGTATTATAAATATGTCTTTAATAACATATATGACATTATATTTACAAATGGTTAAACCAATTTAACTGTTCGTGACGTTTGAACGTCGTTTCTGACTTTAAAACCGAAACTAAACGGTCTGCATTCGGTAAAAATGAGCTAATAAAATATTTCAAATTCACATTTTATGTCCAGTTTTTTCTCATGTGGCAAGTAGCCGTTTATTAAGCGGGATAATGTACAAGCAGCCGGCTGTTATCGGCAAATAAGCCCCGACAGTGTGATCTACATTGTCCCTTACATAACATTAAACTGTAGAAAAAATGTAGAATTGGACAGATTCATGGACTCACAGGACATTTGTTGGATGAAAGCGTGGGAGGGTTGTATGAATACATTACCATTTCACGTTTAGTATTTGCTATATGCATACAGGCTTTATATGGAAATGTAGGAGAGTACTTGAGATTACTGTATATACTGTATGTAGATTCTTTGGGACATCGAGCTTGTCGACTATTGTTAACTCTTCTGGCAGATGCTTTTAGGGTGTATCAGTGTTCTGGGATTGAAACTGGTTGTCTAACACAATGCTCATAGCGGTTGAGCTTTGGCGACACTCTCAGCTCAGATCGATATTGAATACATCAATGTGTGTGTATTATAATGTGATTTGTAATTGTGAAGTTGTGCTGCTCTCCAGGGTCACAATATCTTCTCTAATCTGTCATCAAAAGAGTACAGTGAACTCATGCAGCTCCTCAAACAATCCATTCTGGCTACAGACCTCACGCTGTACTTTCAGTGAGTAACGTTGGGTTTACGTATTAATACTCATCTTTCATCCAGAGATGCTCGCCACGATTTGCATGTTGTGATGTCGCTTTCATAAAACATCTGACTTTATGAGCCACATTCAAAGCTGTTTAAACAGCCAACATACACACAACTGCATTCTGCACAAAAAAATAACTACAATATCACCAGTTACTCAAATATTAATGGACAGGAACATTATTTTGCCCTTTGTACAAGAAGTTCTCAATTATGTATGAAACGTTTATACGACCTCACAAGTATAAACACACTTCGTATAAAACAGTATTTACTATTGTTAATAATAACTTATATAAAGGGCGATTTATCACATCCAGAATAAAAGTTTTTGTTTACATTACATTGTTACAGTTTATATTTATTTTAAGTGAATAAACACATAAACGTACACATCCTGTACATGTATAAATATTTACATGTATATATCATTAAAGTCAGTATATATCATTTAAATTACGAATTAAGGTTTATTATTTTTATATTTTACTTAAAAACATATATATAGAGATACAAAATAAATATGCACAGTACACACACATATATTATGTAAACACAAACTTTTATTCTGAGTGCGATTAATCACAATTAATCGTTAAACCGACCTTAAAACTGTAGTATTTTGTAAGTTTAACTATTGGGAATCATTCAATTGTAGTAAATACTGTAGTATGCTTTAATATTTACTATGGTAAAGTTTAAAAAACACTATAGTATCTAGGAATTGGATAACACTTTACTATAGTAAACACTATAGTGTACTACGGTATATTTTTACATGTGGCTTTGTACATTTAAACATTAATTAATTGCAGGGGATTTAAACGGAAGTAGTAAAGATTGAAATGTTTTGATGAAACTTTTTAACTTTGAGTTCTGAAGTAAAACAATCCTCATGTAACCTATAGTCTTAATGTTGATG
The DNA here is from genome assembly GCA_006030095.1 of Triplophysa siluroides. Taxonomy (NCBI): domain Eukaryota; kingdom Metazoa; phylum Chordata; class Actinopteri; order Cypriniformes; family Nemacheilidae; genus Triplophysa; species Triplophysa siluroides. The sequence goes on along the minus strand of VCII01000094.1, from coordinate 3,136,093 downwards.
AAGTCAAACTAAACTAGTGTACTTTTGGCACAATGTTCTTCTCACCATAAATACGCTTTTTAAAATTCATGGTTTTCTTATTAGTAATGACTGTAATACACCACCTTCATTCTAGAAATGTAACCCTGTAGAGTTCAACTGAAGTCAGTTGTTTTATGTCTGTGTGCTGTAGTGCAGATGTGTGTTTGTTTAAGCTCATACTGCCCCCGTGTGGCACGACAGTGAACTGCAGCTGCTTCTCATTCACAGGAACAGAAATTCCTTCTTTGAGCTGGTGAATAAAGGAGAATACAACTGGAACGTGAAGGAACACAGAGACATGTGCAGGTCAGCTCACATGCTTAAACGTGCACCTGCGCAGGTGAAGATGAGATGATAATAGCGTGTTTATTAATAGTTGTTAACAAGTCTTGCGATCTTCTCACAGGTCCATGTTGATGACAGCGTGTGATCTGGGAGCTGTCACAAAACCCTGGGAGATTTCTTGCAAGGTAGGCGCTGTTACCCACAATGCACCACAGCTGAGAATGAGAGCGGGTTGAGATGTGATTTCCTCTGTTGTATAACAGGTGGCTGAGCTGGTAACCAGTGAGTTCTTTGAGCAGGGAGACAGAGAGAGATCGGAACTCAAACTCATTCCCTCGGTAAGATGAACAGCTTCAAAAAAACTTGACACTGTAAGCATCATCACACGGACACAATGTCATATTTTCAAGTATAATTCAAGGACCAGTATTAGTATAATTGTGACCACTTTTAAGTTTGTATAAGTGTTCTTTACAGTATACGTTTAGTGTAACAGAAAAACATCGTTTATTGGCAAGAAGTAAATAAACTGAAAGTATACTAACGCATGGAAATATCCATGATGTGATGGAAATATCTTTCAATTAAAATCGCAATGAGACGGTTGTTGATGTTTGATGTTATGAAATGAATGTGGATGGGGTAGTTTAGATCATTTGGTCGTGCGACAATCTGATGAGCAATACTTCAGTTCATATTGAAATTTCTTTTGACAGCAGAAACATTTAAGACATGAAGAAAATCTCTGTAGTGTTTTTTTTATTTCTTTGTATGTGTTTACAGCCATGAGTTTGTGTTTAGCATGCATTCTGTGTATTCATATATTAGGCTATTTTTGACCGGAACCGTAAGGATGAGCTGCCGGGGTTACAGCTGGAGTGGATTGACGGGATCTGTGCTCCGCTATATGAGGTAATGCCATCCCGAGATAAACAGTAAATGACCTAAACGTGTACAATGCTCGGGAAAGGTTCAGAAACGGTGATGTGTTCTGTTTATTGCCTTTGATAAGAAGGAAACTTGTGATGATGAAAGATCAACAATCCTTTTTAAAAAAACTCCCTTTCTAAGCACTATGGTGGCTCACACAGGACATTTCCACGACTCTAAACATGACGCGGCACAAAACGAAACGTGATTGGTTGCTTTACCTGTCAGTCATATAGCCTCTTGGGTGGGCCTTGGCCAAAGAAAGCAGAGATAAGTTAAGATCTACTAATGGAGTTTAAACCGCAAGAAGCAAAATCACCAGTCTCCCAGTTAGTGAGCCAGTGGTGACGGTGGCAAGGAACCAAAACTCCACTATGAATGTATATAATGTGGAGAAAGAACCTTGGTAGAGACCAGACACAGCCGGGAGGGCCAGTTCTCCTCTGGCGTAGATAGAGCAGATTTAATAAGAAAAAAACATTAACTGCACAAAAATGTGTTATGAACTTAAGAATATTTCTTCTCATGTTGCTGGACTTAAACATCGTCACATGCAATTGCAAAACGAATATGAAGTTACCTGTCAGAAACGTCACGTAACATCAATGTGCTCTGTCTTCTCTCTTCCAGACTTTTGCGAAAATGAACCCCAAACTACAGCCGATGGTTGACTTGATCAAGGCCAATCGTGCGAAATGGGAGGAGCTTCACCACAGACACCAGCGCAGTCGGGATACAAGCAGTCCATGCGACGGCTGCAGCTGTGCAAGCCCCAGCGACGGCGGTCCCTCCCGCTCCGTCAGCTAACTCACGGACCAGAACGCCACGTTCCGCCGTACCTTCTCTCTGACCGCAGGAGGAGTTTGGATCTTTGCTGCACGCTTCAGACCGGCAGGCATTACCTCATAGCGCCCCCTAGCGGCCATTTGCTCTGTCTGTGAGCACCGCGGGCAACTGCGACTTGGTTTGTGACGTCTCCACAGACTGCACGTTTAGCTAGCGACGACTCCTTTGTGTGGGGATGTCTAAAGTCCAGGGAGCTAAATGAGCTAATTTAGGGCTAGCATGCGAACACAGAGACTCTGCCATGTGATTGGTTGGTTGTTTTTATAAGCTACTTTACGCAGGGACGGTTTACGGAGGATCGTCGCTGTTTTAATGGTATTATAGCGTTATTTTTCCCGTGTCGCTTTGACTTGCGTTGGTAAATGAACACATATCTGAAGCACTGGAGCTCGATTCTGTGTTGTATGCATTTCAGCAGAGCGAATGACCCATGCAGTATGTTTAGCCGTCGTCGTTTTGGCTGTTATATTTAGTCCGGAATCGTGGAGCTTTAGGCTCTTGGTAATGCTTGCAATGCAAATCCACTCCAGCGCTGTTCTCTGTGCCTTGGTTTAAACCCCCCCCACACCCAATGTTAATGCATGCAGACCACCCCAGCCCACCCCACCCCATCCCTGCATTACACGTCATACGGTATGCTGTGTTGTCTTTAGGTTCTCTGCTTCTTTTTTACTCATTCACAAGCTCATGGTCGAGAAATGGGTGCGTTATCTGTGTGATCTTCATTCTCAGCTGTCACCTGTGTGTTTACAGGATTACCTCAAACCCAATACACAGAATATTCACTCAACTAAACATCAGCGCTGATTTGGTTTTATACATTGAGCACTCTAAACGGAGACATATGTGCCTTTATAAAGAAAGCCACTTCAACACTTAACCCGTTCTCAGAGTTTTTACTACACCTGGCCTATATTCAATTCAATCCCGTTTTATTTCTATAGAGCTTTTCACAGATTTGCATTGTTGCAAAGTAGCTTTACAATGAATATATATTAGGACAGAAAATAGAAAAAATGATATACAACCCTTTTGATATAAGGAATTTTGCTTTTAAAAATGAATCGTGACAGTTTTTATGACGAATAAGCACATCCAAATTCACGACCATGTTCAATTGTAATGAAAATCAATATTTTTTTAAATATCATAATTTGTGAGATTCACTCACAATTGCAAAATACAACGCACAATATCAACAAGGGAGAGCAAAACATATTTTAACAAATAGCTTTAAATCAAATTGCTGACACAGATTCTTGTCTAATCCTGAATGCTCGACAGAACAGCCGGAAGCTTGAATACTCGAAATGTATTTAAATAATCAGATCTGAATCAGATTTGTTAAGCAGTATTTTTGTAGACGGAGGGTGAATTCTATGACTATTACATTGTGTTTTGGAAAAACCAGCCATTTGGGTGTTTCTCGAGACGGTGAATGACATCGGCTGTTCTCTGAAACAGAGACGTGATGGTCTGCCCTACAGGACACCATGCAAAGAAAACGTGAAGCCTCAAAGTCAGATGCAGATAGAAGCACGAGCATTCACTCACATCTTACATGTGTTTGTTCAGTTAATATTCATGATAATAAAGCAAATCTATTTATAAAAAATAGGAGTTTGTTTCCAAAATGAGATAACTGCATTATTAAAAATCTTCAAAATCACCTTTTTTGTGCATTCCAATTAATATCAGTTGGTTTGTTTTGATTTAAGCCATAAAAACATAACAACATGATAACAATAAAAAACTAGATTTTTTAATTCTTTTAAAAACGGAGTTATCTCATTTTGGAACCAAACTCTCGTTCATTTGATACTTGACTTCACTCCTTCATGTGCTGGAAACACATCCACCTGCTCTTGGGAAATGAATAAAATGGCAACTGATAAAGAGTGAAAGTGCATGCCTTAAAAAAGAGATTCATACTGTCATTATTCTGTACTTTTATTTAATGTACCTGCATGAAACGAAAGCAAGGAATAGTTTCATATTGTAAAGTTGCATTGTTTTGAACGTTTTTCAATTGGTTCTTGTTATTATCACAGATGTTTGGATTATTCTCTGAGGCTCTTTTGAATCGTCTTGTTTTCCTGGTTCAACTCTTCTTTTGTCTGCCACAGATTTCTTGAGAATTTTTGAAGCATGATTTCTGGAAGTGTCCGATTCAAATAAACGTGCTGCTAGTAATGTTTTGTGTCTCTGTTGGACATCTATTATGTGTGTGTGTGTGTGTGTGTGTGTGGAGGGGGTATTGCGTTTGGTGCACATCAGACATTTTAACTAGTGGATGAGGTAAAATCCATTCAAGTCAGTCCTGTCCCAAATTGCACACTTCATGTGGGCTTCAGGGGCGTGTTTACCATTTTGGGGGCCCTAAGCAAAGTCAAGACCTGAGGCCCCCCACACATTATCTTACATTTTTGTTTGAATTGCACAGCAGTATTGAGAACATGGAATTAATGAGACATATATACATACAAATATAAACTGGATGTATTTAACGCTAAACCACATAACAGCACAAAATTATCTACAGTTTGTTATAAGAATAAACCTTCTTGGTTTTGGGATGAGAAAGTGTCCTTTGTTTTATTCAGAATAATACAGAATGCTTTTAGCTATATTATAAGGTGCAATATTCTTCTTTTCGTGCTTCTTTTCATAGCATTGATTTGCTATATTCTTAAAATTAGTATTATATTTCTTTTCTTTTGCATTCTTTCGTTTTTGTGCACCGCTTTATAAGTGCGCTTCATTGCGTATCTGAGTGTCTAAATCAAGCGTCAAATGGTCTTACCGCCTGTAGCCACTAGGGGGCGCCCAAGCTTGCGCTCTCGTGGCCTCAAATTGCGCGTAATCGCCAAGTCTACGAGTCCGTGTATAGTTGGGTGTCATATGTGTCTCTTTTGCGCTCAGAGGTGCGGAATGAAACCGACTCCGCTGAAGTTACCCACCCAGGAATCCTTGCGAACGACCAATCAGAGAACGGATGGGAGGAGTATGGTGGATGTCAGACACGCCTAAACATGACAGATCCTTTTTAAAGGTATGTTTCGATTAAACTCAAAATGAAAGAAATGTTTTTTTTATTGTTGTTAACTTATTTCTTACTAAGCCAACTATTAAAGTATAACAACTTTTAATGCGTTTTCTTAAAGTAAAAAGCTTTTTAATTTTAATTGAATAGTCTCTGGGCTCTGTGAAGCAGAACAGCACAGCTTGTATTATACAGAAATGTTAAGTGACAACATAAGAACACATTACGCACATTATGGTAAATAAATACATTTACATAAGCTTTGCATTATAAACAGGTCGACTACTCGGGTGGCAGAACTATGAGACGGGAACGAATGTCCTGTCCCAAAATACAACAACGGGACAACAGTGTGGTCAACTTTATGCTGCGCTGCGGATGACGTCAAAGTACCGCGAGAGCGATTAGAACGCACTGGTTCCTCTTTCCGGCATGACAACCTCAAATCTGTCCCAAAAATGCGCTCCCATGTACCCTTGTGGACTCGTAGTGCACTTCCTGACGTCACCAAGTGTGGACTCAGTGGAGGTCCACGAGACCGGAGGGTGCCATTTGGGAAGGGCCAATATAGACAGACGTCACTCAAGAGTGACACCATGTGGTTAGACACATTTATGCACGTTGATCTTTGCATTAGTAGATGTGGCAGGTGGTTTGATAGAATGAAGAACTCACTGTGATCTCAAAACAATGGCCATAGTTGAATCAGGATATTTGTAGTGAAATCATGGTCATGCAAATGATAACCGTTCATGGTTTTACACTATTTTGCTCAAATAAAACCATGGTTACATCTCTAAGGCCTGCCTATAAAACCCTTTGTAATATCACATTAGTGCATGTACATACAGTACTTTATGACATCACCAGCGGCTACTATAGAAACGACATAAATGCGCAAGAATAACAAAGGCAGCAAGTGTTCTTACATGTTAATTTATTGCACAAACAGTTTTGACAAATTGTACTGCGATATTAAACACACGATCAAGAGATCTGGCAGAAGACGAGGACAGTTTCCATCATACTCAGATTGAAATCTGTTAACACGCTCTTTTTAATAGTTGCTGTAGTAACACGTGATCGAAGATGAAACCGTTCAGGAACATTCCGAGGAGAGAGCAAACCTCAGCATCCTTCATCTTCAGTTTCATGAAGACAGAAAGGGTTACTTGACACAAATGATGAAGCTCTTCAGACACTTTATAAATGATGGCGTCATTTGAGAAACGTTTGAGAAGCTCTGTTAAACATCAGAGCCCTGTGTGACAGGGATGGGGCGTGGCTTACAACAGCAGTGGGCGGGGCTTATGTAAATAAAAACCTCGCAAGGCGATCTGATTATTTGTTCAGGCTTTAAGAAAATATGACGACTTTACCCTAATCCCTGTTGACTGCAATACATACTGGGTCATTTATCATCTTAAAATACAAAATAAATCAATCATGAAATCACAAATTTATCACATTTACAGCTGTTCGACCTTCTGTGGATTTCATTGGCCAAAAAAAGATTAATGACAGATAATGTGGAGCCCAATAAATGACAAAGATAAATTAAAGATAACGTGGAGCCCAATAAATGACAAAAAAATAAATAAACCGAATATCCCATGTGACTCACTTTCTATTATATTTCTAGTCTTCAAATTGTAAATCACTATTAGCTAAAAATCTTCACATCGCATTGTATCATAAACATTGTGTGTGAAACATTGAAATGACATTTTTACAAAGCGATCGTAACCCTCTCGTGTGATTCAAAGAAGAACGTATGTGACATTTTATATTTTGGGGTAATCACATCACGCCATGCCACCGTTTATAACGGAACAACAAAGAGTGGAATGAGCACAAGGCAGACGTTTGAAGTCTGATGCATTCTGGGAAATAAAACACGCCATCTTTAAAAGACGTCCTCAACGACAAATGGAAAGAAGGGTAAAGATGTAACAGTCACAGATAACGTTTTAGATCCACGTTCAGATCAGCTCTGGCTTTTTGCATATGTCGTCTTTAAAAAAATACAATTTATCACGATGAATGTTCAGTTCATGGATATATATACAGCATGTACACGCGTGTGTGTTTGTGAGGCTGAAGCGTCTGCCGACGGTCTTTGGTAAGAACACAAGGAGAAAGATTTGAAAAACGCCACATCAGTCACATCACGCTGAAAACACGCATGAGCTCTTGAACATACAACATTAACCTTCTGAATTCACAAGGGTCAATCCTCAACACAAAACTGAGGCACCTCGAAAAACGTGTAGGTCAGATTTCACCTCAAAATCTACATTCGTATGTATAAACGTATTGCATCTTTTGGGACCATTGAGATGTTTTTAATAAATTGTTTACATTTTCATTTTAGTAAACTATAAGAACAGATGTGTAAGAACATTAGTAACTGTATAAAACATGTTGCAGATCAAACATTTCTTATATTTTAATTCTGAATCATTGTTTAGTCAAGATGATTTTAATTTCTGTTTTAATTCTAGTTTCCTGCATTATGTAAAAAACGTTATGGGCCTTAAAACAGCTCTAATCGTCTTACTCAAAATATAGATTTGATTTAGATTATAAGGTGCAACATTACTTTTTAGATTTGCTTTTATCATTAAATTCATCCATCTACTATAAAACATTTTAATGGAAACGGTTTAAGCTGACAAATAGAAAAGGCAAAAACAGAGTAAGGAAGAGAGGAAGGAGTAAACACTTAGAGTTTAAGACAGACGGACAGAAGGCACAGAATTCAGACACGCTTACCGTACTAAACACAGCCGTAGTGCCAAACACAGAAGCGCTACTTCAGACATTACAGTATTAAAACCTGTGATATCAAATGAAGAATGGGAAGACCGGAGGGATGTGCAGTTACGCAGACCGATCGGCATATGACATCATAGTATCGTGAGAGCCGTTGGTAAGCTGTGCATTGATGTCACACTCCGATCGGTCAAAGGTTAAAGGTGACAATAACACCAGACCATAGTGTTGATGGAACACAAAGAGTTGGTTTATCATGGTTGTGTGCACACAAGAAGAATATGGATGATGAAGTTTAAGTCAATGACTAATCATTGAAAACAAATCAGTGTTGTTCAATTACAACAGGTTTCTGTTCCCAAAAATGTTCTGAGGGTCCACGTACTCCTTCACCGACTTCAGCATGCCGAGACCCACGCTGGACACGCTCTCTTTCATCCATTCCTTCCGGAGTTTTCCCACTGAGAGAGAGAGAGAGAGAGAGAGACAGCGGGAAGTGAACGGTCCGGTGTGGATGATGATGATGGATGTTGTGGGGGTGGGCGACGCTGCTGAAACACTGAGATGTTTTGCATGATGTGATTTATGGAGAGCAGCAGACTATCAAAGTCCCAGCAGAGAGAAACCACATCACAGCAGCACTCGCTTTCCTGCTCTAATCACTGCTGTCTCACTCTCTGCCTGTCTGTCTCTCAGCATGGCTTTGACTGTCTGTCTCTCTGTCCGTCTCTTTTTCTGCCAGTCTGTCTTTCTCTATCTCAGTATCAGTCTGTCTCTCTCTTTCTGTCTGTCTGCCTGCCTGTCTGTCTGTCTCTCTCTTTCTGTCTGTCTGCCTGCCTGTCTGTCTCTCTTTCTCCCTGTCTTTCTCTGTCTCACTATCTATCAGTCTGTCTCTCTCTCTCTCTCTCTCTCTCTCTCTCTCTCTCTCTCTCTCTCTCTCTGTCTGCCTGTCTGTCTCTCTTTCTACTTGCCTGTCTCACTATCTGTCTTCCCCACTGTCTGTCTCTATTTCTCCCTGTCTGTCTGTCTGTCTGTCTGTCTCTCTCTCGATCGCTCTCTGTCTCTCTCTCTTTTCCGCTTGCCTGTCTTACTATCTGTCTGTCTCTCTTTCTCTCTGTCTGTCTCTCTCTCTCTCTCTCGATCGCTCTCTGTCTCTCTTTCTTTTCCGCTTGCCTGTCTCACTATCTGTCTGTCTCTCTTTCTCCTGTCTCTCTCTCGATCGCTCTCTGTCTCTCTCTCTTTTCCACTTGCCTGTCTTACTATCTGTCTGTCTCTCTTTCTCTCTGTCTCTCTCTCTCTCTCTCTCTCTCTCTCGATCGCTCTCTGTCTCTCTCTCTTTTCCGCTTGCCTGTCTCACTATCTGTCTGTCTCTCTTTCTCCTTGTCTGTCTCTCTCTCTCTCTCGATCGCTCTCTGTCTCTCTCTCTTTTCCGCTTGCCTGTCTTACTATCTGTCTGTCTCTCTTTCTCCCTGTCTGTCTTTCTCTCTCTCTCTTTCTCGATCGCTCTCTGTCTCTCTCTCTTTTCCGCTTGCCTGTCTCACTATCAGTCTGTCTCTGTATGTTTTCCTGCCTGTCTGTCATTTCACAGATATGTCCACCTCACTATGAGTCTCTCTCTCTGTCTCTCTGTCTGTCACTCTTTGTCTGCCTGCCTGTCACACTATCTGTCTGTCTGAATATTAATCTGCAATCAAACAGATCAAATGTACATGTTTCTCATACAATTATTTGACACTCAATAATAAGATGAAGCAGGAATTTTAGGGATAATTCAGCCATTTTTTTACTTTTTGAATTAGCCAATTCATCTAAATTGAATCAGGTGTCTATTTTAAGGTGTTCAAATCCCTCAAACATGAACATGAAAATCAATCACGACTGCCTTGCCAAAAATAATTCAAAGTCATTTTTCATTCAGTTTCTGAATCACAGTTCTCAGCTTAATGTTTTTTGTCTTTAAAACATTGTTGTAATAATCTGTTGTGGGTGTTACGATATTACCCGTCACCTCTTTTGTGAGAACAGCAGTCAACACTTGCTCTATTCTCTCTCCGTCACGCCTAATACGATTGATAAGCGAGCAGACGCCATTTCGTCACATAATACGTTAACGTCTCAGATGGGGGCGGAGTTTAGGGCAGAGGCAGCACGCTATTGGCAACGCCCCTCTCATGCATATGGAAATAGCCGCCGTTGAGACACAGACGGCCGGCCCACCGATGGCACAACCAACCAATCCCGAGCGGGGTTCATGAGCCCCTCCCCCAACCCCAGCAGTGCATGTGCGTCTCTGCTGGGCGGCGGAGAGAAACAGAAGGTGGCCTGACTGCATCATTGCCTCCATCACGGAGATAATTTACACATCTATCATCTCGCCATCGACTCGTATTCTCTTTCCATCACGAGCCTGTCAGTGTTCATCTCTCATAAGCGCTCCGGTACAGCTGAGACATGCAAAAACTGCAGCCAGAAAACGCAGAAACGGAGACGCGAGACCGCCGCACATGTTGGGTAGATGCACTCCAACGCCATATGATCTGTAAGCCCAGGTCTTCACCTGCACAAACACATGCATGCTGTTCTTCCTCCTGCATCATCATCATCACGCTGAGCTTCAGAGCATCAAACTCAGTCTGCATGCTGCCAAACAAACAAAACTCCTGCGGCCAAGACCCACAAGAATGTAGATCAGCTGGGTCAGAGCACCAAAAACAGGTTTAAACTCTGAACCAAAATGACTGGGATGGTGGTGTGAAGTCAAATTCATTTTAATGAATCAGCTCATTTGGTTTGATTCGATGGACCAAATAAAACCAAATGGCAACAACCTGCAGATTCATCGCAATTGCGATATGCACGTTTTCTGCAATAACTGAATGATATTCATAATTCAAAAAGTTACGTGTATTAGGTGGATGCTTTCTTATTATCAAGATAATACATGAATGAACATAAATGAAACATGTACGATGGTTTTATAATTTTCAGTTTTCAAATATAACAACTTAACAACATAAACAAACGTTACTGCGCATGCGAGTTCGTGGACTGCCATTAACTTCCGGTACACATTCACAAACAATAGAGCGCCTAGAGATTATTTCTGATAACAAGCAAAAGAAACCGAGAAGAAGCGTTACTTGGCTAAACTTGTCGCTCCATTATTTTGAATTTAGACTGCGATACCAAGCTCAACCGCTAGATGTCAGTGTACCATACGCTTTCTTTAAATGCGACCCAACTACAGGACACATTCAATAAACTGCTTATTTCATAAAAATGTACATACAACAAAATTCAACAAATCGTTTATTTAATACAATTATTATACTATAAACTAATAATATAAATTCACATTAACATAAATTAAACAAAATATAAATACTTATATCATTAGACACAGACCGTAAGTTAACTGCAGTCCAGGCGCACGCGTCCGATGAAGCGGTCTATAAATAGATTTTTTTTTATCCTATTGCATCATGCATATTGCATTAAGCCAGTTATCGCATCTTTAATACCATGTAGCATCCACACCATCCAAAAAAAGCTTGAACAAATTTCTGTAGCGCGTCTCTCGCTGAATGCTCAAGCATTTATTTTCTTATCGGTCTTAAACAGAGGCTAATTCCCCAAAACCTTACAGTGTCCTTTAAAGAACAAAGGGCATCTGTGTGTTGGTTTAGATGTGTGTACATGTGGTCAATGTGCGTATCTGTGTTTAAAGACAGAGAGAGAGGTGGTCTGGCAAACTGCATTCACAGCTCTGACCTACGGTAAACACGGGTTAGTAAAGTGTGTGCGCCCTCCCACCTCGCCAGCCCAGACTACATCTGTTTTTAGCGATACACACACACACACACTTCATTTGTCATGCCCTGATTGTGTGTGCAGACAAAAGGGCCTGTCGGCAGGCAGATAGTACCACGCTACTGCTATTAATCACAATTACAGAGACCCCCTAGACCCCCCAAACACACGCACTTTCTGTTCTGTGCTAAAGTCAAGACTTTTTTTAGATTGTTAGAATGAGGGAAAATAAATGTTTTGATGATATTTAAAACTTTCTTTTTACCATTTTTACAGTCATATATTGTATTTATAAAGAGCCTTTAGAGACATGAGAAAGAATGTGTGTGTGTGTGTGTGTGTGCGCGCTCGTGTGATTTATGAGTCTGGTGACGTTTAGCTAACAGCAGGCGGATGGTAATGTAGATAAGTTGCGTTTCAAAGCCAATAAACCAGGACAAACCACCGACCCAGACTCAAGATCAACCCATGAAGTTTCCTTTTCCATGTCTAGAGGCCGAGTGGAAATGTTTAGATCCGTCAGTGAGAATAAAATCATTTATTTCATTATATTAAAACCGTGTGCTGTATGAAATTACCTCCATGATGATGAGACAAACTTCCTCCGTTGGCCAAAATCTCCTCCCGGGCTGCGTGCTGCACATTAACAGAGACAAAAGAAGAATTGTGTATTATCAAGATTTACTTCAAACTACATAGAGAAGAGATTTATTTAGACTTCATGTCAAATCAATGCCGTATGGTTTCTGTTCATTGACGAGCTTTAAGCCAAGGCTATTATAATTGACTGAAATTAAGACTTTAAATACGTTTCTGTTCATTGAAATAAAATCAAATACGGACCCAAACATTAATGGAAAAACTTAAACTAAATGAAAAATCAAAATGTTGCCTGGAAAATAAACTGAAATAAGTTTAAAGCACTAAAATTATAATAATAAAAAAAAAAAAAAAAAATCTTATACAGCAACATAAAAAATAAACAAATTATTAAATGACAACAGCATATACCAAAATTGCTAAAACTTTAAAATGAACATAAAACATTTTAATCTAAAAATAAAGGCTATGTTAAAATATTAACGAAACGATATAAAAATCAAAACGATAATAACTCTGCTTTAAAGGGACACTTCACCCAAAAATGAAGATTCTGTCATAATTTCCTCACCTTCGAGTTCTGTATAAATGTATTTGTTCTGATAAACACAGAGAAAGATATTTGGAAGAATGATTATAATCAGACAGATTTTGCCCCCCATTGACTCCCACAGTAGTCAAAAGTTCCCCAGAACTGTTCTCTGTCCTACATTCTTCAAAATATCTTCTTTTGTCTTCAACAGAGCAAAAAAAATGATAAAGTGATTTTTCCTACTATGGGAGTCAATGGGGGGCAAAATCTGTCTGGTTATACGCATTCTTCCAAATATCTTCCTCTGTGTTCATCACAACAAAGACCTTTATACACATGGAACAACTCGAAGGTGAGGAAATGATGACAGAATTTTCATTTTTGAGCGAAGCCTCACTTTATACTGATAATCTCAAAGAAAGAAATACTAAGACTCATCTTCAGGTTGTTACGTACCTCCACTTGTTCGTAGACGTGCACGGGATCACTCAGACCTCGATAATTAAAGGCAAAATAGAAATACACACAAGCACCGGCGTCATACGTCTGTGTAACTCTAGAAGAAGCAAAAGAATAAGATTTTAAAACATGTTATGCTGCCTTCAAGCCCTTCTGAAAATGTAAAGATGGCATTTTTTAGTGTACAGTTGAGAAGCGTATGTGAAGTGAGAAATGATACAGAGATAACTGTAGGAACATCAGTTTGTCGAGCGCTGGCAGACGGTTGGGGAGCGTTTGGGAAAGCTGTCAAACAGACAATCTATCTTTACTAATTCCAATTTGATGACAGAGCAGGAACAGAAATGATAACCTTCACGTTTAAAGTTTAGGGGGCATCTTCCAGGACAGCGGTTAGCCTAAGCCAGGAATAGGCCTTAATTAAATGAGGATAGTTCAATAGTTTTTAACGAAACATCCTTACAATGTTATTTCAAGTGTTTCATCTAGACCTGCTTTGGTGACCCATGACTGAGTCAGAGAAAGTTTGCGAGTTGTGAGTTCGTGTTATCTGGTTTTGCAGAGGTTAAATGGCCACATCAGTCACGGTCAGAAAGCACACGACAGAAAACAAATGCCTGACAAACTGATCTGATGCCCGTCAGCTGCCCCTCGCGTCCGCGTAAAAAGTTAGTTGCCAGGGTGTTGCTAAGGTGTAGTCTGGTTGCTAGGGCATTGCTATGTGACTGTCCTATCAAAAGATTTCCGTGTGTACCTGCATGTGGAGAGCGGGGGAAACTGTACGCCCCTCTCCTTACACTCCCTCACAATCCTCTCCTTCACATTCCCGCACAGGTCCAACACCCTAGAAGAGAAAGAAAACACAACTCTGTGTCTCCACTTTGTTGTTCTCATCCTGTGATTCCAGTTAAACAGCAGTACGGTGTCTCTCACCTGTCCCACGGCACAGACGTCTCAAACGACTCGCCCATCACATAGTAGTCCATCCCGAGATCCTGAACACACGGGACACTGGATTTAACACGACATTCAACGCACGGTCATACATGTTTAAATCAGTCAAAGATTTACAGCGTCACCAAACTGTCCAGCTGTCATTTAAAACCCATCACGCATTAAAATCGCTTGGCGGCTTTTTTAAGTGATGTCCGGTTTACAGCTGCATCTCAACATGATTTTCACTTCTCTGAATTTACTATTTATAGGTATGTGTTTAGGTAAAATTATATTTTTTGTTTCATTCTTTAAACTACCAAACAATATTTCTCACAAATTGTAAATAAAACATTGTTTCTATGAGCATTTATTTACAGAAAATGAAAACTGGACAAACTGGTGAAAATAACAGAAAAGATGCTCTGTGGTTTTTCAGACCTCAAATACTGCCAAGAAAACAAGTTCATATTCACTTATAAGCGACGCAACAGTCATATTTCTACGTGTATTAAGGAAAAGTCTTTTAACATGATATAAAAAAAATTTTTTAACATGATATAAATAAATATAAATTTCTGCGCTGTATGCCGTGTCCAATATAGCTCTGAATTTTGGATTTTTTAAATTCAAGTGAGGTGACTGAATAACAAATTAAGAGTTTGGTTCCAAAAGTTTTTTGTTTTTTTTTAATCATGTTTTTTATTATGTTATCATGGTTTTATGGGGTTACTTAGCTGTATTTTTCAGTTATTATGTCTTAAATCAAAACAAACCAATGCACAATAAAAACATGATTTTTTTATCTCATTATGGAACCAAACTCATTATATATTGTATGATCACTATCATTATAACATTTGAAATCCCATTTAATTAGTAGTTAATCGATCCTTTAAATGTATTCAACGATCACCCAAATTTTTCGGTCTACAATAAATTAAATCTATCATGTGTTGGGTTGCCTACTTCATGTGAAATGTTCTCTCGTTTACTGTAATTACAACTGTGTTGTATCACCACTGGCCATTAAAACAACCGACTGCTAGCTTTGAAACAGAGCTAAGCGTGTCTTTAAAAGAAAAGTGCTTGGAGTTTGATAACACACCCGCAGATACGCGATCACAAATGTCAGCATGTATCCCCTCTGACCGTTGTCCTCTCCCGCTGCGAGACCCCTGAAACACACAGAGACACATATATCATCAGCACAGAAGAAATGTGGTCTGCTGAGTGTGGGTTTCCAGGTTTTATGGGGGATTTCTTTAGATGTCATGGTTTTTTTCCTGTGCAAACTGTATATTGCATCTTATTAACCTCTCCCGTTTTTACATCACTTCATTTTGAAGGATTTGATCTCACGGGGACCAGAAAATGCCCCACGCAAAATGACTAGTATTCCTATCTTTAAGGGGACATTTGGTCTTTACACTACAGGGTTTGCCCGGGCACACACACCAGGAGAAGAGGCTCAATAAGGTCAGTGGTAAGATTCACCCTCTATCCATCAAAATCAAGCTCTAATGAAATTTTCTCGAATCCTTCAATCTGTTCACACACACACTGAATGAGGTGTGATGAATGAGACGGGATGAAAGGCCCGAGACAAACGTTACCACTTCTGTATTGAATCAGAAAGATCAGTGAAGGTCAGGGGTCACCGCCCATATGACCTGTGCTCCAACAGTTCCTCTAGATCTATAGAAACACCATTGATTAGACACCAACATACAGAAACCAACTCATTCTTACCCGAATTTGGCTGCAATGTCGTACACCTGTTTCTCGTGCTGCAAAACCTTCCCACGATCCCCTTCAAACAGCAGTGTGGCGACACACAGGTGGTGCGGGTCGAATCCTTTAAACTGACAACACATCACACATATAAATACAGACATCACTCGCGAGTGCCGTCGTACAGTATATTCTTTTCTTCAGACGTATGCGACATTACACATTAGTTACAAGCGTTGTGAATGGCTTTCAGTTCATTAAAAGATCCTAAGGGTTTTCTGTAGGTGGGTTTGCAGTCACTCAGGGACTAATGAACAGTAAAGTAATGTACAGTCAGCCTGTCATTCCAGTCAAATAAACATCACCGCTCTTATTTACCAAATAAAAAGACGTGAAATATTGATTTGTGTTAAACTTGTGTATTTTCGTCGACAGTCTGTACAAATAAACAGGAAGTATCGTTGTTGTCCTTACGAAACCTCAGATGTCCAAATTCACAGATTTTATGAAAATAAATATTATTAAAATGATTAAATACTGTGTTGACTTTTTCATACTCGTTAAAGTCCCCGTGAAAAGGAAGTTGCGATCGTTTTTACTTCCGTATTCGGACACATTTCCGAGTGAAAAGGAAATTCAAAGGAGACAATTACTGGGCGTGGCTTGCGTTTTTCACTGCAAATTGATTGGATGTGTAAAAACAGGCATTGCATTTTGAAATGGAACTGGCAGCAGACTGACCGTTGAAGGGGAGGAGTTAACGGATGCTCCGCCCAAGCCGTCTAATCTACGTCATTTCAAATGGATCGTCATTTCAGGGACGAAACTGCAGTTTCAAATTTTAACTGAAGCTTATGAGGGTAAATTAATTTTGTAAAGTAAATGACCCACATTGATAAAATATATCAACGCAGCAATATATCATGAAAAAAATAAGAATTGTCATTTTTTATTTCACTGGGACTTTAAGGGTTAGATTTTTGCCAAAGCCAGAGACAAACGTACAGGGTGATTAAAATAATGATTTATGTCAAAAAAAAGACATCAAAATAGGAAGATATATGGTTTTGAAAGGACAGCGACAATATGGCAAACCTGACACATTCAACACAACGTCAAGATGACAAAAACAACGCTCAATTAAGCATTCCAGAGGGCTATTAACAGAAGCCGCACCCCTCTCACCTTTGTGATGTAGAATTTTTTCAACCCCTCCAAAAACGATGTGAACATGGAGGACACTTGTGGCTTGAGTGCATGACCTGCCGAAACAAACCATCAGATGGAAATCACAATTTAATAATTTCTATTATTGTTTGGTTTTAACTTGTTTCCCTGTGAGTGATGTTTGGGCAAAAACAAAAATACGAATGAAGCAAAAATACAATATTAAATGTCCAGTGTGTCATTTTCTGGAGGGTCAATTAACAGAATTGCAATATAATATACATAGCTATGTGTTCAGGGGTGTATAAAGACCGCACATAATGAAGCGGTAGGTTTTTATTATCTTAGAATGAGTTATTTCTGTCTACACACACCGCGGGTCCCCTTACATGGAATCCTCCATGTTGTTTCTACAGTAGCCCTTAAAGGACAAACGCCTCTACAGAGCGCGTTTCATAAATACGTTATCTCCTTCGGCAAAGATGCGAAAACAAGACGACATCTTAGTCCTGCGAGAGCCACCGTAGTGCTTGGGTGGAGTAAGCCGTTGGTTGCAATTCAAAACCTCACAGCTAGATGGCACTACATTTCATACCCTGGACCTTTAAGCTATAACAAAACCTGAAGTTTGAAGTGTAAAGTTTGTCAATAATGATAGACCCTACGGCTCTTCAATACTTCTGAAGAAGAGCGCCGGCCAGATGAGTAAATGATGTGGATGAGACTAGAACGTGTGACATCACAGGAGTTGAGACCCTCAACACTTCGCACAGGATTATGAGGCATAAGCATCAATATAATACATATAATCTACACCATCATCTGTCATTCTGTCCTAAACCCATTAACTCAGCCCTGACACACTGAGCACACTCAACAGTTTCCTGCAGTGTTATTCCAGTACGCCTTTTTTAGCTCTCTGCAAATTTGAAAGACCTTTAGTTTGTCAGGTTTAACAGTGCTGATCGTAGCACAGTCGGTGTGTTTGAAGGCACTGTAACACTCATTAACGTTATAATACAGATCCAGCCACACTACAGCGCTGAGAGAGCGTACACGATGCAAAAACTATTATGATCACAGAGACCGGAGTCTTCATTAAACACTCGATTCATCTCTCTCTCTCGCTCAGAAACGCACGCTGGATGAAAACACCAGACTTAATGAGCTCCCCGGAGACGGGGGGAACTTTTCCAGAAATATCTGGCAACCCCTGACGAACTCCCCCGCATCTCCGCATGTAGCGTTATAAAGTCGCGGCGCGCTGCGAGCGTAATTGCTGCCAGAGCCATTTTTCATTGTTCCTGAACTGTGTGTTTGTGCGCTCGCTCGCTGCTCAGCTGCTAAAATAATGATCAATTTCAGCGCCAGCTCTCCGGAGATAAATTACACCACACCAAATTAAACCACTTGATGTAATGAATACACAAAACAACAACAACAAGTCATAAAAACAAAAACAAACGCTCAATCTTTCAATCCGTCTCAGTGGAGGGAATACGAGAGCGCATAACAGATCATTTTTAAACAGACTTGTTATGTATCTCCAGCGTGTTTTTTTCAGCGTGTATCTTCCCGTTTCTTGTTAACCTGTGTTACATTACCATAACCCATACATTGGAGTCAGACATGTTTATAGCAGTTTGTTCGTTTATCACCGGTCGACCGATACCTACATACCTGTTCTACCCAAAGACACTCAACATAATGTCCATGTTCACACTTACCGAACTGAAACTGATCATTGTCCATTAGCCGAATAGATGCTGGAGCACATCTCTAAAGTAGAGAAGATAAAAGAATACAATCATTCCCTCAAACACAACAAACCACGTTTATATATCCACATGAAATAGGATAAATGAAGAGCACTTGTTGGGATTTATTAAAGGCAGGCCCCGGGCAACAGGAAACAGACGGTAACATTGTGTAGGTCCTGAACGGCATAATCAATAATTTAATTTTGGGTTTGGATCACAGTTTGTTTATGGACTAATAACAAGCAGTGTTGCATAAAGTGCCAGCGCTGCGCTCATCAATAACAGCAGCATCAGCACCACCGGACTAATGAGAAGCCGACTGGATCTGAGGCCATTACCCAGAACCCCTAGCTCAAGCGCGCACACACCGCAAAATCAAAGGTACATTATTTCGTATAATCATTGTATCGTCATTATTTTCGTTCATTTATTACTGATGTCGCAACGTTTTGTTAGATAGAATATGATGCGTGTTTTCTCTGTTGCGATGTTATGAACTAGTAACAATCATCCAATGAAAAATACACAATAATGCAAATTCCCCATTTAATAAACATTTACACCACATCTGAAATGTCATTTAACATGAAATGCTACGTTATCATGTTTTAATTGTGTTTTATTGTGTTAGTTAGCTGTATTTTTTGAGTTACTATGGCTTAAATCAAAGCAAACCAACTGGAGTCTGGTTGATATTATTATATTGGAATGCACAATAAAAAAAAGGTTTTTGAAAAATTGTAAAAACGGAGTTCTCTGTTTTTGGAACCAAACTCTTGATATGAATGAATGAGGCATTTATATAGAACTTTATTGTTGTACACCCAAAGCGCAATATGTGTGTGTGTCTGCGATTTTAATTTCCACCCTGGCCATGTACCACCAGGGTGATGCTACGCAGACCACATTGGTAAACAATAGTGATTTTATACTGGTCCCACTAGTCCAATTTTGAAAACCATTAATATGCAAATCCTTCCACATCAAGTTCTACCAGAAATACTAGTAGTCAGTTATTTACTATACTAAACAATATGATATTCTATACTGTACGATATGCCGATGCCTTTAAAAAACAGCTTTAATGTTAGATCAATAAACAAAATAGAACAGATATATAATATCGGGTCTGGATAACAGGTCATCTCGGTGTGGTAGACACTGACCTGTCTGGCAACCTCTCGCAAACACGCCACACCCTGCTGGAAGTTTGGAAAGACCACAGATCCGTATTTCTGGTACTCGGGAATGGGTCGGATCTTCATTGTAACTTCAGTCACCACTCCCAGAGTTCCTGAAGAACAAGACACACGACACACAAAACTTAGCCGGTGAACGGAGAAAAAATATTTCTTACAGTTCAAAGATTGTAATATGATATCAATTCAAAACAGGGTGTTAAACTCTTCTTGAAGTAGCACAATTTTTGTCACTAAAACTTTGATAAAGGTCAGAATATATTTCTCAAATTTAAAGCACCCGGTCCTAAAAATACTCAATTTTATTGCGTAACCTGAGCCAATTTTGTTAACTGGCATCTGGTGTTTGGCGAGTGTTCACTGGCATGCTGTTGGTCTGCTGGGAGTGATGTTTTTTGCTCTTTTTACACGAGGATTGTTCGAGTTCGGGTTTGACTGCAGTGCGACGCCAGAACCATAAAGCCAAAATCACACGCACACCGGCAGCCTCTGCATCTCAGCTGGAGATCTGCGGGATCATTTCCCCATGAACGCTCAAGTTTCCTCCTCTACAAAAAGGAAGTTGGGAGATTTACAGACGGCGTGTTCTGTGACATAAAGCAGGTCAGTATCAAACAGGACTTTTGGGAGAAACAGAGCCACCGAGGGCCCAGCGCAGCGTGCTTCCGTCCCGAACTCGCGTGACCTTTGAACCCTGAGGTTTGAGGCTCATTATCGAGAGTCCACAGCAGACGTGCCGTGAGTTTATAATACACAGAGCAACTGTGTCTGCTGTGAGGTTAGATGAGGGCAGAGGGCACGTTTACCTGGGAAAAATATTCTGAGAAAATGAGTGCTGGGAATGTTGCTAAAGCCCATCTTCTGCTAAATGTTTATTAAAGCACAGTTCAGTTTATTAAAGCAATATTGTTTATAGTAACAACAACTCTAGGGTTGTCACAGTACCACAAACATATCTGGAGGTACTATACCGGCTGAAATATCACGATACCAAGTAGTATCACAGTTGGGGCTGGGCAAAAAAAATCATTTAATTGCTTTTTTTAAATGCGATTCAATATTGATTCTCAAAAGCTGTGAATCAATTCTTTAAAAAAAAAAGAAAGTTTTCAGTGCATTTCCGCAAACACTGAACATTCATTAACGTGGATGTTATTGCTACTACTATCCACTAGATGTCACTTTTTTTTTTTACGATATCGTTCATTCATTGTTTAATAAACATGGCGGATGCGGTGTGTCGTTGAATTTAACATCACCTTCCCATAAAAGGCAGCGGTTCATATGATTGCAGCCCATCTTAACAACTAACTTTGTTTGTTATACTGCATCTTAAATGTAAAATAACCTGTTCTGGTGCGATAAACTCAAGTGTGTTTAAAGTTTAATATACAGGTTTGTGGCTCTTCATTTCATTTTTTAATTCACCATTGTAATGTGATATTTTCAGACCATAATATCTATAGGATTTGTATTATCTACAATAATTGACCCGTATCGAGAATCTAATCGAATCGAGAGCTTGTGAATCGGAATGGAATCGTAACATCAGAATGTTCCCGGTCCTACTCACGATACTGCGCCATCATGTTCATCGATAAACCAAATTTCCTTAATACACAGATCTAAATGAACCATTTTGTGTTTACTATAGTAAACTGTATTATACTGTACACTACAGTATTCTGTAGTATAAACTATAGTAATTGGATAAATTGTAGCGTATAGACTTTTTCATCTGACGAGTGCGCCAGGACTAGAATTTGTCTGGATAAGAGTTGTTCTACCATTGAAATAATTTTAGAGACATTATTGTAAGGTCGAAAAACTACAAAGTGTTTCTTTAAAGAAACCGTATGGTACACTGACATCTGGCGGTTGAGCTTGGTATTGCAGTCTAAATTCAAAATATTGGAGTGACAAGTTTAGTAAGTAACGTTTCTTGCTTCTTATCAGAAATAATCCATAGGCGCTCTTTTGTTTGTGAATATGTACCGGAAGTTAAGGGCAGTCCACGAACGTGCCTGCGCAGTAACGTTTGTTTATGTTGTCGCTTTGAAACCGTCTATATTGTAGTATACTGTAATATTTACTATGTTATGACTTAAAAAGATTAGTGTCTAGCCATTTTTCCAAAGTTTACCATACTAAACTACACTTTAACATTTTTACATGGGAACTAATTCAAATGTGTGACAAATTTCATATATAGGCCTAAAGCTTGTGTATAAAAAGAAATGTTAAGTTAATGTTAAATGTGAAACTAAAGCGGCTAGTAGGCAACTTTTACGGAGTCGTTCAAAACACGGAGGAGAGAAACAACGCAAAGACAGATGTAAGTGATCAAATGGAAGATAACGCGCATATGCAACATTACTATTTATAAATATCACGTGTATTTTGAAGCTTTAACATCACGATGCTACCGCAGCACCGGCACATTCTGCAACCCTGACAGAAATCTAAGTAGAGACTATAAAAGCAAACGTCAAGCTCACGTCTTCACGCTCACCGACTGCTTCTCAAGAAGGCTGAACGTGTTCTACCTTTGAAATCATCGCTAACAGAAAGCGCCTGAGGTGTGTTTAACCCCAAGTATTCTTTAAACATGCCGATAAAACGGTTGACTATAAAACACACACACACACGCTCGCAGCTTGACATCTAAAGATCCCATGACCCCAGTGACACACAACAACAGTAATTCCGTCATCTGATGTTTGTCGGGGTGACGTGGGCCTCGTCTTTACCGTCCTGTGACATTACACCATTATTGCAAAAGCCAGATGTCACTCCTAATGGAATCATAAATCTTTAATGAATGCAGATTAATTCTGAGAAATATTCATCCTCGCGCCAAGACTTCACGTCTAATACGAGCCATAAAGAGCTTGAGAGGATTCTCCTGAACACGCCGATGAAATGACCAGCTCACATCACTTTAGGGCTTCATTGATGATCTCATAAATATCCATTACTTCCATGACAATTAAGCACATTTCCCTCAAACTCTCATTAGAGCACTGCTTTCAAACACTTCAGTCTTTATGTAATTCTTATTCTCAATACTGATTTGGACTACAGAATTACATTTGAATAATATAACATGGATATTAAAAATGTATGTGCTGCATTTTTAATCAGCATGAATGTAAGAGAAAAAAACTAATAATGCATTTAAATGCCTTTTTCTTATATCATGGTAATGAGGTTGTTTTTGTATTATGGTAAGCAGAATTAGGGAGGAAAGAGCCAAGAAAGGTATAAAAAGCGTAAAAACGCGAAACAATCTTAACGTTTGATTTGGTTTGATTTCAGGGACGGGGTGACGTTCCCTCATAACACCCACACACGAGCACATGTCCGTACCCTCTGAGCCCAGTATGAAGTGATGCACGTCAGGTCCGGTGGACATACGCGGCCCCAGACAGCTCTTCTCAATCACTCCTCTGGGAGTCACCATCTTTATATGCACCACCTGGAAACATCACACGCATCCAAACCACAGGATGAGTCCAATCCCCCGACTCACAACACTGTGCCATAAGACATCTTGAAACATACCAGGTCCTCGATGTTGCCGTAGATGTTTTTCTTCATGCCCGACGCCCTCGTGGCCACCCATCCGCCCAGAGAACTGAACTCCATCGAGTCGGGCTCGTGACCCGTGCAGTAACCGCGCTCATTTAACTACACACACACACACACATTGTACAGTTGTAAACACAATAAAACACAACTATCGGTGTTTCTGTGGTCTTATGTCAATATGGAGTGTGTCAGCGTGACGGCGGTGTTAGTGTGAGAGAGCTCATGATGATATTGATCAGTCTCAGAGAAACCACACGCTCCATAAATGTTTTATTAAACAAACCCCACACAAACACAAACACACACTTTAATGTGCCGCCATCTGTGCTCAGGATATATCCTGCATTAACACACACAGTGTTGTCACGCATCTCACGCACACACACACCTTTTCTTGACTTTAATAGAGCCATCTGCTCTTAACCTACGTGTGTGTCTGTGTGTGTGAGCATGTGTGTGTGCGTAAATGCAGGTTATATCCTGAGCACAGAGTGACTGAATGTCTGTATTTGTTTTTGCGTGTGTGTGTGTGTATAGGTGCGAGTCTGTGTGTTTTTGTGAGTGTGTGGTGTGTTAGCACGCATGTGTTTGTGTGAGTGAATGAACATCTTTATGTGTGTGTGTGGTTTTATATATAGTTTATTAGTGTGTGTCTGTGTGTTTTTGTGAGTGAGTGAATGTCTGTATTTGTTTTTGCGTGCGTGTGTTTGTGAGTTTATAAGTGTGTGTTTTTGTGAGTGAGTGAATGTCTGTATTTGTTTTTGCATGTGTGTTTGTGAGTTTATAAGTGTGTGTTTTTGTGAGTGAGTGAGTGAATGTCTTTATGTGTGTGTGTGGTTTTATATATAGTTTATAAGTGTGTGTCTGTGTGTTTTTGTGAGTGAGTGAATGTCTGTATTTGTTTTTGCATGTGTGTTTGTGTTTGTGAGTTTATAAGTGTGTGTTTTGTGAGTGAGTGAATGTCTTATAATGTCAGTGAATGTCTGTATTGTTTTGCATGTGTTTGTGAGTTTATAAGTGTGTGTTTTTGTGAGTGAGTGAAAGTCTTTATGTGTGTGTTTCTGTGAGTCAGTGAATGTCTGTATTTGTTTTTGCGTGTGTGTGTTTGTGAGTTTATAAGTGTGTCTGTGTGTTCAGTCAGTGTGTAGACAGACCTGTCTCTCCAGATCTTGTCCGATGATTCCTGCCTCCACATGAGCTGTCAGATTCTTCTCATCCACCCACAATATTCGGTTCTAGACAAAAGAGTTAAAGAACATTTCATTCACTTCACGACTTTTCTACTAAAAAAACGACACCAAAAAAATAAAAGGAAACATCTTAACCAAGACATGAAAGTAAATGCAGTTATATAATAATACAGACTGTGAAATATGAAAATAAACACGCCGTTGGGCTCAGGGAAGACTCGCTCTGATGGTCTACAGTGACCTCCCACAATGACTCGAGTCCACAGGTCATTTATCAGACTGAGCAGAGGAGGCGCAGCACCTGACTAAGACAGTTCAAGCTCCTATTTCAACAATGTCATATTTTGATTAAAGTGCAGGGATGTTGACATGGAGTCTGTTCGTAGGGCTCCATGCAAGCGCATGTCAAACTGATTCACTGCTCTCAAACTCAGCCCACATATCTGAGCTTAGAAAGTCAGGACAGAGAGAGGTCACAACGTGTGTGTGTGTGTGCAGCTGCGTTAGTTCTCATCTGAAGCCAAACTGTATAAGCCGCCCATGCCTTTCCCATCTCGCCGACAAATCAGAGCAGCATTCGAAAGCCACATAAGCCGTCTGGATGTGAGCTAGTGTGCGTTTCATTCTGAGCGTTAACCTGGTTCTGTCCCCGGATTCCCGCAGGGGTCAAACACTCCTCAGGAAACAGCCCCGTCTCCACAGGTGGCTCCGCCCCTCCGCTATCCATCACACCAATGCGCTCATAAAACAAGAGCGCTCATGACTCGCTGCCTTTCATGTACGCGACCCCTGCACTCCGTGACCCCTCAAACAGGTCAGCCAAGGTCATAGCACAAGATGAAACACACGGCCTTGTTCAGGCGAACACGTTTTTGTTGGAAATGCAACTTTTTCTCTCAGTTTTGACCTTCTGTCCACACTGGAACGGCATTTTTATTAACAAAAACCATCTTGGGTTTTTCCGAAAACGCTTTTTCGCATTGTAGCAGCCGATTATATTCAGAATGTTTTTTTTATTCAATATATTTTATGAGTGTTACTTACTTATATTAATTTCTTTGAAGCGGTCTAATATTTGAAGTACAGAAGTAGGCATGCACCGATACCTTTTTTTAAAGACCGAGTATGCGTACCGATATTTTTGCTCTGGTACTCGCTGATACCGAGGCCTTAGAATGTACAATTGTGCTAATAAACCAGTATCTTACTGGTACATTTTCTTTTTTTCTTTTGTTTTTAGGTCTACTTAAATTTAAGTACTATTTTAATTAAGTTACATTTTTTAATGATAAGTTAAGATGACTAGCACAGTAACTTCGGTTTACTAAAGTAAAAATATTCTCTGTGATGTGGATGGAGATTGTTTTTAAACAAAAACACATTTTTTCAAATGTTTTTGGATTACTGTAGATGTAGCCAGTAGCGTTGTTAACCACCACGCAAACCACGCAGGGCCCCGCAAGCTTGGCGGGCCCCCTAGTGGCGACACATACTGGCTGTAGCCACACAGTGTGTGTGTGTGTGTGCGATCCGCTCACCATCTGAGATGTGTCCAAAGACACAATGGAGCGAGTCTCCTCACGGGGGCACTCTAGCGCGCTGGACACACTCGTACCACCTGAGAAAGAGAGAGAGAGAGATCTTGATCGGCCTCGAAGCATTGTCCAGGGGTTATAATGTTTTTGATGTACTTGCCTCCGAAGGGTATCAAACAGACGTCACGTTTACAGGCCAGCTCCACGATCTTCTCCACATCACTGTGACAACCTGCGCAAAAAGAACAGCACAACTTTGTCATATTTATTGTGAAATGCATCGATTATATGTCAAGCGAGATTTTTTTTGTTCTGTGGTTTCCCCAATTCCGCCCCTGGCCCTCACTACATCATGATATATATTGTTACCGTGAAAAAAATACTCAAGCCGCGACGCAGGTTTCTGGTCATACAGACCGCCTCTAACTGACCTATAGAGCACATTTGACCGGCCACTGTAAACAGCGCAATAATGTGACACACATTTCCAAGCGAAAGAGAATAGACGGCGGAAATAATGAGGACACAACTTGATTTCATCCCGAAGGATTGGAGAAGTAGGCTACATCCGTTTCATCAGCGGAGGCGGTGGAAGTTTGGCGAAGCTCTGTGCACAATATAACTAGAGACGTTCACCGAGAATTTGAGAGGCCGTTTACACGAGACATTTTCAACTAAAAACTGAAGCTTTTAGCTTAAAAAGGCGTTGCGTATGTGCGCAGGCACATAAGGCTTCTTTATAACGCAACAGCGCCATCCACTGGCCTGGCATGCATAATACAGCATTTTAAGATCCAGATCCATGTAAATGCAGATGTCGTGTACGTGAAACTGTTTTTGTAAAGAGAGACTCTGTGATGTTTGTGGGACAATCTGCTGAGGGGTTTTGAGTCGGGAGGACAGAAGGGGGGGTCTCAGAGGGACGTACAGAAGGGACGCCCATGATTTGCTGACCGCCCGGGACGCCTGCAGCTAATCAAATTCTCGGCCATCAATCACAGCTCATTTAAATGAGTTCTGTCAGGACTCAACCAATCAGAGATCAGCTACTCAAGCAGCCAGCGTATTATTGGTTGTCAAAGCTCCCGGTTCCCTCATGAATATGAATGAATATGTGGCAATTGATGCATTCAGCTGGATCATAAACCTTTGCAGTTACTCACTCGGCCAAACCACGGCGTCCGGCACCCGTCCAATCCTGCCTTCACGCAGAGCAAAGATTTCATGCAGGCAGTGACCTGAGAAAGACACACGCTCAATCGTAAGCCGTATATTTGCCGTGTTGTTTTTAAATCCACATATAGTGTTTGGTAATAAGAATGAACAAATATTTTAAGGGTTTATTTCCAAAAAGAGATTTTTCAAAAATCATGTTTTTATTGTGCATTCCAATTAATATCAATCAAACCAAAGTCGGTTTGTTTTGATTTAAGCTATAATAACAAAAAAACTACAGCTAACTAACACAATAAAAACCTTTCTCTGTGTTCATCACAACAAAGTGATTTATGCAGGTATGAAATTACACGATGATGACAATATTTTCATTTTAAGGAGAAACTATCCCTTTAATTTATGTTAACTAATGGCATATGAAATATACACATTGGATGTATATAAACAATATAATTTAAACATAAAATATATAATAAATATGTAATATATACAAATCAAAATTATATTTTAGATTTGGAATTTCAATACACCCCTTTTGGAAAAAACAGAAACGATTAAAATCTAAACTATTTTAAATATATTTAAATATTTGATTAACTATAACTGCACTCCTAGACAAAACATTGATGCTTTACCATGAGCGCGGAAGACCCGGTCCTCTGTTTCACGTGACACAGCTATGCCCGCTGCTTTCAGGTCCTCCATGAAGGGCTCATTCAAGTTAGGAGGGGGAACAGCACTTGAACTCAGCGTGGGCTGCAGGAGAACACACAAACACGTCACACACACACGTGACACAAGAGTCTGTCAGAGGCAGAGTTACTCACCGCAGCGGGAGATTTATGCTGTAAACTCGCTCCAAACGTGCCCTCAAACCAGTCCTTCAAACTCGGCAAAATCAGACCACTCAACCGATACCTGAACACACATCAACACAACCTGTGACTCCTCCTCAATACTTCCTCCTATTCTGGTAGAATATAAACATTTTAATTCAATACAAAGTCGCAGCTTTGAATAAAAAGCTGGTCTCACAAAGGGATATTTCAGCCAAGAAACGACATGTTTTCCCCACTGAATATGAGTCCCGCACAGAGGAGACGGCATCCTATTGGATCAAAACAGAACTTTTGCCGGACAATACAAGCCTCGGGTTCACACGCGCCGAGGGATAATGGAAAGTTAGACATTATCGTTAATAGCGCTGTCAAAATGGATATTTCTCTTTAAAAAACGCATGGATTCGCTTCAGAAGACTGATGGACGCACTTTTGAAGCTTATTTTTTCCACACGTCTCTACTGCCAAAATGCGTATTCCGAAAAGCTGCTTTGCAACAATGCAAAACTGTGAAAAAGCACTATGGAAATGAATCTGAATTAAATTAAATAGTCTGACCTTGCTCAAGGCGGTGGCTTGTAAGTTTGGGGCGGGGCTACCTGTTTGGCTGACCAATGGCAGACGGGGGAGTGTTTGTGGAAGTCATATTTGTTATTTCTCATTAGTGCACACTTCTCCTTTAAATTTCACTTTGTAAACAGTAAATGTGTCCGGTGTGAAACGACAAAAAGGATCTGTAGCATCAGGAGGTCATTTCTGACGAAAACGCGTATAATGCTATGCATTATACATACCAGGCAAGCATATTCCCTACAGTAAAGTACATCAAGTGTGAATCAGGACACAGCCTCTGTCTGTCCTCATTCTGTCAACGGTTCTGTGTTGATGTATATAAACAGAACTGCAGACACAACAGTGGCCACTAGATGCCAGCAGCACTACAGAAGAACTGTGTGGATACGCTGGATATCCATGAAACCATGTGTGTGTTACACAGCGGTGATCTAGTTTTTACACGGCACGCAGACGGTTGTTAACAGGAGAAAACGGATCATCTATAATCCCCAGAAATGCAGAATATTATTGGCAGACGCTTCTTTCTTCTGAACTTAATGTGTTGCCTGTTTGAATGCTATGTATGGGTTCAGATGTGCCGGAGAAGCGACTTCATCTGTTGAGATTACACTGCGCCACTGTGTCTGCACGTCGTGCGTCGGTCCTTGAAATGTTAAGAAACACACAGTGACAAATATCTTTGTCTGGGAAACCGTTAGCAAAGACATTCATTACAGCAGCCAGGAGAAAATCAATGAGATTATTAACTAAATATCTGCGCGAAGAAAACAGGTTCTGCATGAGTTAAGCAACACTGCACTGAAATCCAAACTGACCCTATTTATACCCTTTGTGCACACAATTCATCACAACACATTGTACAACAGAAAAAAGAAAAGAATAAAAGGCCCGTCCACCTTTTATCTTGCGAAATATCACATTTCCCTCAAACACGGATTGCAGATTTAAGATAGCTGAACGTGTACGGTATAAGAGAGATGCTTGCTTATCACACTCACCTTTTACCTGTGTACTCTGCTTGACCTTTTTTATTAAACAGGAACCTGGAGTCGCTGTAACCCCAGCCATTCCATTTCATGATGTCCTGCCTGAGACAGAGAGAGCGAGAGACACACACACACAGAAAGAGAGAGAGAGAGCCTTTCAAAGAAATATCATAACAACCAGAGAAGCACGACCTTTATCACAGAGACGTCTGCAAATATACTGCAGATATTACAGCGGCCTGCAGGGATGAACTAGTCTTATCTTTCTATTAGTATAACAGACTGAACCACGTTTGATAAAAGTTCAAATGACAATCATAAAGGTTACGCTTCACAGGGACGATGAAGAAACCTTCAGATAAATCAAAAAAGTCACAGTAAATGTCTTGATCTATTGACTGAACGAAGGACGAGATGATGTGAAGGAAAAGTTTGTGGTTTGTGCTACAATTCTGAAGACTCTGGTCCCGAATTTGATTCGACCCCCCAAAAAAACAAAGAAACAAACTACAAGCAAATCAAATGAACAGTGTTTGTTTATTAGTGTAGATGTGAACGAAATCTCGGTCAGTATCTTCTGAGTGTGATGCAAACTGAGACGGATGTTGAAAATCTAACTGATGATCTGTCATCTGTCACCAGACCAACTCAACAACATCTGAGTGTTTCTTAAGACGTTCATATGTCAAGTTAACACCAGGAATCTGCACAAAAAACCCCAAAGAAGCCAAAGATATTATGACTTATTTCAGAGAATGTGTTTATAACTCTTACTTACATATAAATGTAACCACATTAAATAGTTTGTTCTTGTTTTAAATTAAATTAAATGTTAGCGAGCAATCACCTTAAAAAGGCAATCTGGCAACAGGATAAA
Organism: Triplophysa siluroides; assembly: GCA_006030095.1. Taxonomy (NCBI): domain Eukaryota; kingdom Metazoa; phylum Chordata; class Actinopteri; order Cypriniformes; family Nemacheilidae; genus Triplophysa; species Triplophysa siluroides. The sequence continues at coordinate 3,105,229 of VCII01000094.1, read as the reverse complement.
AACAACATAAAAACACAAAAATATATACCAGTTAATGTCTTCAATATGTTTTGTCTGTAAAATGTCATAATATACAGGCAGTAATGTACATCAATTAATGTACATGTAATATATAGAATATTTGAATATGACAAATATGTTCTTTCCTTGTATATCCATTAATAAAAAACGAAATGATGTTAAGATATATTTAGATTATGAAATACTGATAAAGTAGCTTTTCGGCATATTAAAAGAAAATTCTTCAATGAAATATTAACAGACGTTAAAAAAACTTCTCTGAACACACAATGCACATGCAAGAAAATTCCAGCGGTATCTTATCACAAATATATACTTTGTGTAATAATCTACTGGTTCAACAGGTTTCCACACTTTCATTCCACTGATCTGAAGTCAAAATGAGTTCAGTTCGGCCACTGTAAATAAAATCTGAATTTAAACTCATTCTGAGCCATCAATTGGTGTCAAATTTGGCTAATTTGCCAGCGACACTCTCTAATGTGATATTGTTCATGCATTATTTCTCCAGTTTCGTGGGGATCTGTAGCTGATGTTAAACACTAGATGGCAGCAGAGTGTCATGTACACAATGAAGGAAGCCAAGTTAAAGTCAGGCCACCCCAGCTCTCCTCCAATCAGAGCACAGCTTTGAACATGCAAAACGCAAGCTGTCATAATTCATGACAGTACATGGCATCCATACACTTATTTATAAAAGAGGTGTTTAACAACAACAGCAGCTGTCACCGTTATAATAACTTTAGAACGCGCACAACGACAGCACAACACATCTGTCATCAGCTTCCAACAAGAGTGAACTCTGAAAGATGCCATTAGAACCAACTTGACCTTTTGTCAAAGCTCTCAAACCCCGCTGACATCATACACACAGTAACACAGCACATGAGATGTCTTTTTAGGGCTTTCTTACGTCTTTTAAGCGAGTCGGTACGATTGTGTTTGGATGGGACCAGTCTTCTTTTTCACTGGTTTGTATGAGTTTAACTTGAACGACTTGCTGCAAATAACCAGAACGAGAAAGCAAAGCAGAAGACGGATGAATGTGTCCATCTGTGTGCATGTCTCTCGCCACCGCACCCTCTTCCGACTATGAATGGAGACTTTGTTCAGACACAGAATGATTTCTAGCGAACACAGTCTCACAACATCAAACTTGTGTCGCTTATAACACAACCACACGCGTTTTATCTCAATAGTGAATGTGTTAGATATGCCGAGGGCGCGATCACACACAGACAGCAGGTTGGTGCGCGCACACGTACCTCCGCTTCGGAACAGGTGTCAGTGTGCTCGGGCTCGATCCGGGCACCTCGGCTTTGCATTCTTGCGCAGCGACGCCCGCTCGGCACTGCAGATGTCCGGCTATGATCCGGAGTCTGTTCTCCGCGCTGCTGCTGCTGGACGCCATGCTGCTTCCGTGTTTGCTGTCAGCGGGCGGTGGCGCGAGGTTGACGGGAGGATGTGAGGTGAGAGTACGCGCGTCTGACGTCATGGGGCGGACTCCGCCCATAACACGCCTACTCCGCTCCGGTGCGTTGGTTTATAACAATAAATAGCGTAAAGAATTCCTTATTGTATTATGGCATTTGTTAGGAATATGGATTTTTAGGAGTTTATTTTGGATTTTCGTAAAATGATATCTCCATCTTAGTGCATTTTTAGCTAAGTTATATTTTGTCTAGTATCTAAACAATAGTGAAGCTCACTATCAAAACGCCAATGAAATATAGAAAAATAGGTTAAACAAACCACATTCTTATACTTTGACTCAATGTTACGTTCTTTAAAATGCAGATGCTAATGCTGAGCAATGCCATAAAACAGGAGTTTTCAAACTGGAGTCCAGGGGTCCCCAGGGGGCTCCTGAAGATTCTAGGGGGTCCCCAGAAAATCTACTGAACGTTATTACTGTTTCTACTACATGCATCACACTATTGTGTCACACTATTCTACAGAGCTTAAATGTTTCTGTATACCAAAAATACTGCATATATGAATATGTATTTAGGGGGTCCCTATCATCACAAAAATTGTAAACCCCTGCCATAGAAGACAGAAAGGTTGGTTTTAAAGGAACCATTTAACCCAACAAAAAGCATTTTAAGGGTGTACCGCTCTACGCTCTCATTCAGGTCTCCATCTGGTATGCCTTCAAAATCCTTTGGAAGGAAGTCCTACGGTTTTGGTTGGTATTTATACATGCATGTGTTTTTGTAAACTAGCTGTAAATATGTTGTTGTATAACTATTAATATAACAAATTATTTTTAAAGCTACAGCAACAGACTATCTAAATGTTTAGTGAAAAGCATATAAATGGTCAAACGTGAAAAAGCTAAATAAGTTAAAAGTTATAAATGGTAGGCTACTGACTAAACACACAAAGATAAAGATGCCCAAAAGAGATTTTCTTTCAGTCATTCAATATAAGAACCAATTTTGCTATTATTTGGGGAAAGAACTTTTGTCTGAATTACCTCTGAACAGAACTGTTTTATTTTTAGGAATGTTCCATGGATGTGCTTTATATCCATATATCCTACCGGAGCCTGATAAGAGTTTTTAAATACCAAGGGCTCCCTGAACGAGATCAAATAAACTTAAACTGCTCATGTGACCATTTCAGGTCTTTTCAAGGTCTTCCCATTTTGAATCATTTAATCTGTAAGGATTATCATTCTGCTAAACCCACACTAGACCAACAAACTATGCGGAAATACTCCTTCACTGTGCTTGTACATTATTATTAGGAATTTGACATTGCTTTTTAAACACCGTGGAGATAAAACTGTTGGGTTTCTGAGCACTTCCTTTATGTGCTTAACTAATCAATCACAGATGTTCTTTTGGAAACACAATGTTTTGAAGTTCAGCAAAATCTCTCACCTTATTTCCCAGCACATACTTTAATGCATTGACCTACTGTTTCAGTCTCAGGCAGACTTGAGTTGTTTCCTGAATGGTGTCAGGGCCGATTAAAAGTTATTTATTTCTTATATGAGAGCACATATAAAGAGCACATCGTGGATGACATGTGACAGGCATCAACCTGGGTTAACAGGTCGTTTATAAATGTTCACAGTTTTGGCCAGTGGTGAGTTGACGTCACTCATTTGATGATTTGAGTTCATGTTAAAAAGTTTTAAGCAGCAGAGAATTTTAACAGCGTCTAGTTGCAATTACCTGCGAGTCACGTGACCGTGAGAGTAAACCAGACATGTGCTAGTCTGCCTCCTGTGGGTCTGATGATGTCATCACAAACCTCGGCGCTCTCCATTTTAAGTGCTGCACTCTGCACGCCTGTTCTGCGCTTGTAAAAAGAACATGTGATACACTGCTTTTACAACAGTGGAAAACGCCACATTTTTGTGTTTACTGAGGTTGCGGAATGCCATATTTAATTCAAAAGTGTCCTGTTACTGTGCAGTGGTTATTTTAAGACATGTAGCCGTTGTGGTTATCCCTGCTCCACTAAATAAGCACCGGAGAACCCACGTAGAAAGAAAACACATCAACGTGACCCCTAGACTTCAATAATGTTTACTCGGGTTGCTTTCACAATAAAAAGAATGATTATGTAAACAGCATTTGTAAGGATGACAATGTTGAGATTTATTGCGGATGATTTCCTGCGGATGAGGGACGCAGGATGTGGAGTTTAATGGTGTTGCGGCCTTTTCAAGGGGCTGTTACAGCTTCATCCAGATGGAATGATTGTTTCCTCCAGGCCTGAGCTTTAAACTCCCAAAACAAAGTTCTGTAATGCACTGACTGCAAGCAATTAGAGTCGGAGTGTATCACAGAACTTTACTTGGAAAGCCACGGCGATCCTTCGTCTCAGCGAAACTCGTCTTCGCGGCCCTGTGAGAGGAACACAGGTGATACTGTAGGCGATCTGTGTCCGACTGCATGTCACAGAAAATAAAAAGAACGATTTAGAGGTGTGATCGAATGATAACAGACTTGTGGATGGAGTTGGAGGGACTGGGCAGGTCAAAAGTCCTCCAAAGTAAACATATGTTTGCCTGTAATGCGTAACCAGATGCCACACTTAATTGAAGGCTTTAAAAGAAATAGAAGGCACAAAATAAAATGTAAACAGTGACATTTAAAAATATACGTTTTTTTTTGTCTATAAGGTTGCACTATTGTAAAGTTAACAGTTGGGGCAGCTGATACGTAGAACAGCTGACGTGTCGAAAAGGGTCCAAATTTTGGAGACTTTCTCAAGACCATCAGAGCAGCATCAATATGGATATCTAATCTTTAACCCAGCACACTTTCATCCACAAACAACTAAAATAAAAGTGATAATGAAAAAAAGCGGCAATGAAAAAAAATGTAATGACGAGAATGTCATATTTACGCATTCAATCTTACGCACAGTTTGCACATCAGGAAATGTGCTTTCATTTGAGCCGAAGTTACTTGAGTGCAGCAGTGAATGAACATATGGATGAGTGAGGGGATGACAGTGTTATAAGTACAGTACAAATGTAGAACGTGTGCGTGAAAGCGCACTTCCAGAGGAAAGATTGAAAAGCACATACCTGCTGCAGCTCACAGCGCGAGAGAATCGGCGGAATAAAACGCGCACACGGCTGTCACAAAGCGCACTGGATTTCACTCGTGGACTGAGCGGATGACGCGCCTGCAAACTGTTGATGAGGCGCTTTCACGCCGCGTCCGCGTCCGTGGAGCAGCTGGAAGAATGTCGACGTGGAGCTGCCAATCGTGCGCGCGCAATCACGCACGCGCTCCGGGGGGAGAACACTAGAGTTTGGTGATTTGAGGCGGTGGGGGTGCAGCGGTTGCTAGCCTGGTGGTTAATGGTAATGTTGGGTAGTCCGTCTAGTTATGATTGCCACGTACACGGCCGTTTCAAACTTAATGTTGACAAATCATATGTTCCGTTTTAGAATAATTGTAAACTCATTCAGATTAGGGAACAATCAAATGTAGCCTAACTGTGGCAGTTGTGACTAAAAATGATAATAAATGAAAAAAACGTGTTATATTTTATCCTATAATCAGTGTTTCACCCTTAAAAATGTATTCTCTTCTCATGTTACTCAAGAATCTGCTTGAGCAATCGCAGTAGGCTATTCACTACAGTTCACATCAGTCCAAGTCATTCGTTTCAAAATGTCAAAAACATTTTATCAAATAAAAATGTCAAAAGTTCTGTAAAGCTTTTATCATGTTTATCCTCAAAACTACTTCCAGACCTTTATGTCCTCAAATCAAAATGCTTGTAAGGTCAAGATAAATATTTTCTCTCTAGGTGACTTTAAGTCATTTTTTTACACTGTATATACTTGTGCTTGCATTTGATTATATACTAATTGAATTTCATTGGATTTAAAGCGCAGTTTTATTAAAATTGAATTTAATCTAGGACTACAGGACTGCAGTGGCAATGTTTACTTTGCCACTGAGGGGCTGGCGCATTCAAACTTTGAAAGCATGGGATCTGAAAACACATCAACCACATAAGCCAACTCACTCATCCATTTGCTTAAACCCATTGCTTTTATGTAAATCTGGTTTAATGTTTTGTCACTTATGATCTATTTTAACCAAAACTGGTTAGAATGGATGTTTAAATGGTTAAAGATTTATCAGAATGGAAAAAATGCACACATGAAACAGAGCAGCAGGGGTCGCTATCTGACCGATAGGTAATTCAGATCCTCCGGGTTGGTACCGGTGCGTTAAATTTGTTTTAAATGTGCTCTTATGGTGTTTTTATTGTAATGGTCAGTGTTATAACACAGGATAGGTCAAACTATTTATAACGACTAAAGCAGGTGCAGGTATATGCTCCATCAAGACCACCTCCCGGATTTCCTCCGGTCCTCCTCCGTGCTAACGGTTCCTGGTTCAGGGGTCAACAACTACACACATAAAGTGAATTAATAAAGTAAATACAATTTATCTGTATAAAGTAACGTTAAGGCTCTATGTAGAGTTACTGTTAAATCAAGAAAAGTTGTGCATGTTACGCATCTCGTTCATGTTCCGCCCTACAGAGTGCAGCAGGGTTTTCTCCAGGCACGTCAGAAGGTAGAAGGGGGCGTACAACGCCGCAGCTCGGCAAACGCTTCCTATTGGTCAGCCTGGCTGATGGGCGGGGCCATCAAATGACTGGGGCTTTCCGTAAATTTTCATAACTCCACAGACAGCATTTCCTTCACAAGTGCATCGTATGGCAACCACAATCTAACGCATTTATTTCCAGTTTTATTTTATTTAACTCTGAAGGATATCCACATTAGGAATTACTCCGCAAAACGGAGAGATTTTCTCTCAGAAATTATGGAAATTGAATTACCTAAAATGCACCCAAGCCAGCAGGTAAATAATATTCTCTTGTAATTTATTGTGTGTTTTGATTCATATCTGTTTTCTGTCGAAATGACACTAATGTAACATTCGACTATCAGAGTTTTCTTAATAAAACAATATGTTATATCTTTTTTGCCCTTTGAACTTGTTTTGTGGGACGTAGCGCGACATATATGTGTTTATTGCCCGTGTCTTATATGTGTCACCACGTTAACTCCATGTGACTTCAATAGCGTTCGTATCTGTGATCCTGATTGAAAAGTTTCCAGATCATTCTACAATAATTCTCAAATGATCAATGATTATAGTGATATTTTCATTACGTGTTTGACAGTAGTCATATTCTGTGTTAAAGGAGACGTTTCCTCCTTCGCAGTCTCTTATCTTGTGTTTTCACCCACAATTCTGCATAGTCATTGAAGTTGGGCCGTCGTAAAGACAAAGAAGAGAGAAGGAGAAATTATCCAAATAAATATGAAATGAAATAAGCGTTTATGGGCGGCTAGTAAAGCGACGACAACATGGCAAACTTCTGTCATTGAGATGCGTCGTTGCGCTTTGATGTTAAAAGAGCGTGCGACCCTCCATCAGACGCGTCTGTAACTTCGCCCCCTCTGCGCATGCGCGCTCGCATTCAGCGCCTTGCACAATAGCAGGCGGCTCCAATCTGGAATGTGGCTGTTTATTTTAGCCTTGTGACGTAGTGACGTAGTGAAGTGATCCTCAACTTTAAGAGATCCGTCTCCATCACAGTTCATTTAATCCTTTGTGCTAAAAGAAGAAAATGAAAAAGACCTTTGTTGTTGCTGAAACATTTTCTTTGACATTTTTGTTTAGTTCCTTGGGTTATTTATGTAAAGCATTGTTAATGTTTCTTAAATTGAAATGACAGAAGTTACCAAAAACTCAAGTGTATAAATGTGTGGTGGGAATTCGTTTTTCATCTTTTTATTAATATTATTTTTTTATAAAGCAGATCCATCATTTGAATTCAATGCCCACTTCAGAATGTTTATATGTGGACCGCTTTGAATCCACAGCATATAGGCCTAGCACTAAATGGGTCCTTCCTTACTATATAGGGCTGTGGGCCAAGTTCCTAATCATACCCCCTTGATTACGGCCCTAATTTAAATAAAAGTTACTATAACCCGTCCAATATTTGAGTAAACTTTTATTTCAGTCCACCTGTGTTGGAAGCGTGGACAGCGGTGTAATATGAGGGTTTGATAAACCGGTTTTAAATAATGACTACGTGCGGTATCACCTGCCTAGGTAGAAAAAAAGTTTGGTACAAGCAGATCTCTTTTTCTTATGTGGTGTATTTCACATTCCCACAGTTTGTAGAGGAACAGGAAGTGAGACAGGTCTGAAAAATAAACACTTCTTTTCTGGGAAACTTTGCAGTTTTAATAAACAGCTCTGGTTTCTCATTTCCACCAACATGAATAATGATTACAACACTTCAGCCATTAATTATATAGTCAAGTGTGTGTTGGATATAGTTTCGCGCTTCTAAATACAATCCTATCGTTAGGCTTTGACAGTGACATTATACTCACACAATGCAATACTCGTAACCCAAATTGGTGATGAAACTAAGATGAAATTTACATCATCGGAGGGGTCATCCGCAGACTGCACATCACATGAGCGCATGCTAAATTAAATCAGATGAAAAACAACAGCACAAATGTTAAGGACTGTTCTTTTGCCATTTTAAAGGGATAATTCACCCAATAACTATGTTGTTCCACGTGTACTTCTTTTATATGTAAAAAAAAAAAAGTATTAGCTCTCAAATCTAATATGCAGCTTTATTTAGATTATCAGTAAAATAATGAAACTGTTTCTTATACACAAAACTATCGGCTGACTGCAGAGGACTCTTTTTACGTTTCTGGAGTCCGTACAAATGATCCCTTTACTATTTAAAAGAAGCTAAAGATCTGCTCTTCAGTTTCACATAAGGCAAAAATTTTTCATGGCTCTAAAGATCGGTGTTTTGTGTTTCAACTCTTTGGCGTTTTCTAATGCACTCGTAAACAGCCTTTAAAGAAACTGTTCCACCCAGAGACAACATCCAAGCTAAACAATCCGAAACACACTTTCCATTTCATCCTTCATCGAGGAGGAATCGAGTTTATGTGTCCAGCCCGGCTATTCGTGAGAGGAGCCCATTTAACAGTTGTTTAGATGTTTCATCATCTCTCCGTCTCCGCCCAGTCTGTTATCTGGATCTGGAGAGGGTGTGTGTGTTTGTGTGTGTGTGTGTGTGTGAGCGATGGGGGTTGTTGCTCTGTGTTGCTCTCTCGAGGCCACTGTGACGCAAATATCTGATCCACTCATCCAGACCATGTTGATCAAATAAAGCTTTTGTCCTCGTTGGTAATTAATGGGTTATTTGACCAAATATACCAACAAATTAAAAACGTTAATAAAAAATAAAAGGCTTTCAAGATCCAGACTTCCCGCACTTAAAAAGCAGAAATTCTATGTTGCTGTACTCAGTTCCATTTTACAAATCAAGTAAACACTTTTTATGTGACCAGTTCCTCTGTTCTGGGTTACACACTTCTTCTCTGTACAGTCCCCTCAGTCTTGTGATGTGAAACTACAGGAAATTCAGTTTTAAAGATCTCGAGTCACATGCTCGTCTTTGTGACCCGTAATAAACAGATGTCACTCAGAGCTTTCATCTGTAAATACACGAGTTTCTCACAAAACTGAAAAATTGCATGTGCACTCTCAGAATTGTGAGCATTTTGAACATGAGGATGTCAAGTTACAATTTTACTCCTCGCATGGAAACAAAAACTACACAGTCTTGTATGTATTTAGAAACACACTATCAGCTCATTCTAAATTACTTTTAAACTGAAAGTTTCAGCATTGCATTAAAACTGTTCACTTAGTAAAAACAACTCTTGTTTTACCTACTAAAACTGCTGATTAGCAATTCTGAAATGTGTGGTCACATTTTAACAAGCTAAGTCTTTAGAAAAAAAAGTACTTTTCTTTATAGGATTAGCATGTTTACATTTCACTGCAGTCTGCTTTTCTACCCCATTCATGTCAACAAATGCCATTAACAAGGACACAAACTCGATTTTTTCTTCTCTGTACTTGTACGGGTCTTTGACAAAGACCCTGATGTGACACATCTGTACAGTTACAACATGACGGGTGGCGTTTCATTCCCGGCTGCTGATTGGTCAGTTCAGAATCACACTACACTCCTCCAGATCCGAGCAGTGTAAACTCTTAAAAAAAGGTGCTTCAAAAGGTTTTTCGATGCCGTAGAAGAACCTTTTGCGTCCATAAAGAACCTTTAACATCTGAAGAACCTTTCTGTTTCACAAAAGGTTCTTCAGATTGTAAAAAAGTAAGAAAGAGCTGGTTCTTTAAAGAACCTTTGACTGAACGGTTCTTTGTGGAACCCAAAATGGTTCTTCTATAGCATCGCTGTGAAGAACCTTGTAAGCACCTTTATTTTCAAGAGTGCACTTCTCAATGTGCTGAAAACATGCACAGAAGAAAAGATTTCAGTATGCAGCATTCAGTGTAAGGGTGCACATAGTACACGTGGGAAGGGCTTGTGTTTAAATTTAACAGGACATATCATATCCGTAAACGTTTTCAAGATTTAAGGTGATTATTTATATGAATGTGATGCCAAGTATTCGTTTTGGTCACATTAAAGGATCTTTGTGTAACAAACACATTTTGAAACGACACATTTTTTTCACTTGACAAAAAAAAGGGACATTTCACCCAAGAATAAAAATTGTGTCATTTATTCACCTTTATATGGGTCAAAAGCTGTATCGGACACTTTCTTTTGTAAAACACAAAAGAAGATATTTTGAGAAATGTTTTCTGTGTTCATACAATGGAAGTCAATGGGGGCCAATATTATTTGGTTCTTCAAATATCTTCTGCAGAAGGAAGAAAGTCAGTAACACTTTAGAATAATGGTCCGTTGTTAACAAGTAACGATGCAGTAATGAGTAATGAAGTAAGTACTACATTAACACTGAACATAAGACTATTAACTAATGTGGAAGAAAGATTAACTAATCATTAACTAATAGCAAATTTAGGATGGCAGATCTTTATAAGGTATTCGATAATTACTAAATAAACATATCCTCAATGAGAACTACTTGTAAACTACGACTAATTATAAGGAAGTTCCAATTAATTACGAATAATCACAACAGTAACATGCCGAGAATGTTTTCATAACATGTTTATAAAATGTGTATTTTCCAGAAGGCTCAAATAAGTTCTTGGTGGATGCTTAAATGATTCATATTTTAGCCCCCCAAATATGTTGAGATTGTGACTACTATTGATATATACTCTAAAAATGCTTTAAGGTTATCACTTATTTATTTGGGTTATTTGCCAAGCCGTGGGTAGTTTTGTTTGTGTAATCCAACTGCAAGATAAGAAAAGTGGCTGGGTGATTAGGCTAGCGTGACATCATAGTACCGCGAGAGAGAGAGTCGAGAGTAGGCTGCTCCGTGTCTTTTGAGTGACTCTCGCGGTACTATGATGTCACGCGTATCGGTCTAAGCGGCGCCGTCGAACAAGCACCCGAGTCATGGACGGATCGAGGCAGCGGGGTTCACACGGACAAACTGCAGGATGTTTTTGGAGGTTCGTATTAATAAATTCATCCACGAAACCAACAATGTAGCCTACAAGCAATATGCGCGACTACATTCACGTTTACATGACATTAAACGTTATTTAATGCACCGCTTAGCATTTGGCTAACTTGTTTGTAACGCCCGTCGGATTGTTAACAAGCTGGTCAGTCTAGTCTTGATGTTTGAAGACTTCTTTAATCCTGCCCGATGTTTTTATGAGGGCTGTCAAACGATTAATCGCTTCCAGAATAAAAGTCTGTGTTAAAATAATGTATGTCTGTGTACTGTGCATATTAATTTAGTATTTATAAACACATACATGTACACAAACATGTATATGTTAAGAACATTTTTACATGATTTTCTTTATATTTGTCAATAATTTAATTTATATGTAAGTGTTTATTAATATGAATTATTTTCTTAAATAAATGCGTATGTTTTTATAAATACAAAATTGATACGCACAGTACACAGACATACATGATGTAAACCCGGACTTTTATTCTGGATGCGATGAATCGTGATGAATCGTTTGACAGCCCTAGTTTTTATGTGAAATATGACTAATGGGAGTTGTATATATAAACACGTATAAAGCAAACGTTTGGCAGTTTACTAACACGCAATTTTTTTTTAGACGATTAAAATATACTTATCGATTATATACAGTTAAACAGCTCTCGCAATAAAAAAAAATTGTGTTCAGGTAGAGTCGACGTCACTCATCCTCCTCCTCAAGCGGTGCCGAATCAAAACAACCCGGCTGCTGTGTTACCTGTCGCAGACATTTACGACCGTCTACAGTCTTATATTTATACAAGTGTCCGATACTTACCAAGCAGTAATATACTTACCATTTTTTTTCCAATTGATATAAAGGGCTTAATTCAGTTTTTTTTCATACATCATATGTTGCACATTATCTATGCACGCCCAGTTGTGCATTTTTATGCAATGTTTTCTGTAAAGGTTTCTGTGCTTACAAATAAAACATGTTTCACCCAATCACTGCAGTTGATTTATTTGATGTATATAGTACTTGTGGGGTGACATGTTGGTGAGGTGTTAACTTGGGGAAATAAAGATCCAGATGACCAGTCGTTCCTGCAGACTTACAAGGTCACGCTTGAGTAATAAGTGAGGGGTTGACATAGATTTCACAAGTTGTTAAATACATTTTTATCTGATACATGCTGTACAGCCATACGTTTCTTTGAGGCCCTAGTGATGTTCTAAAAAAACATTTAGTAATCTGGAAGAAATGGTTTTCAGGCTATTGTGCGTAGGGTTGCAAATCGTTTTTAAAAAGAGAACATCATTGTTTATATTCACATCCTAAAGAGAAGTCCTCCCCTCGCGGCTGGTCTTTTGGAGATAAAGACGAATTGATACTAAATAGAGTTTATGTTACGAGTTGTTTTATTTATATAGCACTTTTGTAAAGGGCACAATTTTTTATTGTTGTTGCATATCAGCTTTACATGCATTATAAACAATAATAGTGATATTAGAAAGGGAAATAAATACTAAAATAAAATGTTGGATTGTCAGTCAATAGTTACATTTTTTGTAGTTCTGCAAGACTTCTTAATTATTCATTTTTACACATTTTATAAACATGTTAAGAGTCTAAAAAAGATGAAAACTCACTTTCTGGACATGTTACTGTTGTGATTATTCGTAATTAACTTGTACTTCCTTATAATTAGTCATCGTTAACAAGTAGTTCTCATTGAGGATATTTTGATTTAGTAATTATCGAATACCTAATAAGAATATACCATTCTCCCAAATTTGCTATTAGTTATTGATTAATTAACATCAGTTAATAGTCTTATGTTCAGTGTTAATGTAGTACTACTTATTAAATCATCTGCATAGTTATTTGTTAACAACCGCTCGATGTTAACTTCCGGATGTGTTTGGTTATAACATAACAATTTTTATTATATTGAATTTATCATAATATTCATTTATATGAATATGAATATGTTATTGTATATTAATTGTATTAAATAAAGTAAAATTAAACTACTCAACAGTTAACTGGAATAAATGTTTGGGCCACATAACGCTTGTTTATGTTGTTGCTGCTGAAAGAATCACCGAAATGTGTCTAAACGTTTAAGTAGGAGTTCAGAAACCACACTGAAAAGTAAAGTCAACTTTCTAACTTTCAATCTATAAATATCTTCTAGCCCATTTCGAAGGTCAGAAATGTGACGTTCGCAGTGGTCATGTTTTCCAGCTGACTTTAAATGTGCCACCAACATTAACACTAATAGCGTGTGTGCGTGTGGGTGATGTCGTAGTTCCCAGAGATGGAATGAAAAAGGAGAAGCAGCATGTATTATTCATACGGTCTTGTCGTAAGAGTGACGATCACGTTGTGTTTGTGTTGATGTGATCTGTGCCGGGGTGAGCTCGGCTTTTAATCAAACTCTGCCGAGACAGGTCGGGTGTGGTCAGAAGGTGCCGAGGGCCTGTATGCGGTACTCTCGAGTCTCATCTCATCTCATCTCTGATCTTGCTCTCTCTCTGTAGGATATGGAGCTGATAGATATCCTGTGGAGACAGGACGTGGATCTGGGTGCGGGGAGGGAGGTGTTTGATCTCAGCTACAGACAGAAGGAGGTTGAGCTGCGTCGGCAGCGGGAGCAGGAGGAGGAGAAACAGCAGCAGCACTTGCGGGAGCAGGAGAAAGCTCTGCTCGCCCAACTCCAGCTGGATGAGGAGACGGGGGAGTTCGTGCCACGGACGTCTCCGGCGGCAGGCGCCCTGACAGAAGCAAACACAACAAACAGGCAAATCACACAGGTACGCGTGCATAAATCTGACCAATCACGAGAAGCCCTGGTTTAGAGGCCTGGGTGTGTCTTAGGTGGGTGTGCTGTATGTCGTGTATGTGCTCACGTACGCACTATAGCACCTGCTCCGGTCACATATAAAGAGAGGCTTTGGCATCTATGGCACACGCAGGTATACGGTCGACCTCACCCTCCCCTTATATTACAGGGTGCAGCTGCGGTGTTGCCTAGTTACTGCTGCTATGGCATAATTACTGGGAGTCAGGTGGGGAGGTTTCACTGTAAACGCAGTTCAATGAAACAGAGAGCAGATATGTACACACAGAAACAAACCCAACACCACTGTTAAGCCCTGTTTGGACTGAACTGGTATAAATGTCGCAAACGTACTTTGTGAATTCTAATCCGACCTGAAAACCATTTTTGGTGACTTTAAATCGGGGAAAATTTTAATGATCGAGACAATTAATAGAGCCTCAAACAGGGGTGCCGTAAGGGGGAAGAACCATCTTATTGGGGCACCTTTGGGCCCCCCCCGAAGCGATCACGAACTGACCAAGGGCCCAGCTAACAGCGCCTCTAGCCTCAAATGGCGACTCTTTTGAAGTAAGAATTGCCCCACAAACAATTGTTGACTGAGTAAAGGCCCAGTAAAGGCTGAATCAATACATGTAATGAAGTCATGACGATTCAGAAAACGTCCATACATACGAGTGCTATTCTCAGATTTGTAAAGCACCTGCTGTGAGGTAGATGCCATGGTTAAATGCGCATGTTTTTGAATGTATATGTGCAGAATGGAGCGTTCACTGCGGAGGGAGACGCCATGTCATTCGACGAGTGCATGCAGCTCCTCGCTGAGACTTTTCCCTTGGATGAGCCAACACAGGTAATTATGGGATACGTACCGCCCATGAAACTATACATCACTGCATTTGAATAGCCTCTCACTCTTTTCTTTTGTCTGTGTAGCCAGCTTCAACCTGCCTAGATCCCTCCGTTCCCTCCTCCACAGACCCGGTGATGCCTCCAGATATGGCTGTGTTTACCCAAAATCCTTTGCAGCCGGACTCTATAGATCAGGCCTGGATGGAGCTGCTGTCTCTTCCAGAGCTACAGGTATAAACAGAAACACCCGACCTCAACCAGAGAGAAAGAGACAAAGAAAGGTTTCAGAGTGAACCTTTGGCCACACCTGCCTATGGCATGTGAATTGAGAAATGTACCATCTAATCCCTTTTTTATATGGCTTATCCTATGTTTAGTAGCATTGCGTGCCGGAGCTGATCCTATACTCTTGAGCCCAAAATCTGCCTAAATGAAAAGAAAAGCGAAATCCACACCACGACTCTAAAGATACAGAGGAACTATATGGTTGGGATGGCTATTTAGACAGCCAATCAAAAGCCATTTCAATAGAATAAACATGCATGTTATCTGGATGATATCGTTTTCATTCTTAGTGTAAACGGGCCCAAGACTTTTTGTCACATTTGGCAAATCCAGTTCAGGGACGATCCGACTAGAACTACGAAACAATTGTGAACAAACATATCCCTCACATCGGTTTAAAATCAGAGTTTGTGAGTTGCTTCCACTTTCTACCACGTGTTGTTTTACGGGCGTGAACAACCCTGTGGCTGAGCAACAACCAAATGACCCTCTGAGCTAATACTGTGGTTTGACTGGTAACTCAGCATTGTGGACTTCATTTCTTTTTGTTTAAATTGAGCCATTTCCCCTATTCTACAGTACACACTAGCTGCTTTATAACAACTAGAAAAGAGTATAATGTTAACATTTGCCAAAGCGATGAAGAACATGGAGTGAATGCTTAATACCGTAGATATGCATCTCATACAGTTAATTTCTTTGTTGTTTATATGTTGTTTATGTGACGTTCATTTGTTTTTTTAGCAGTGCCTCAGCATGCAGATGCAGGAGACATCGGAGATGGATGGATTTATGAACTCAAGCCCCTCAGGAGAGGTTCAGGACACAAACTACAGCCAGTACCTGCCTGGAATGGAGGATCTTTCTTCCGGCCACACAGAGGCGTGTCCTGCCGAATACATCAACACCTACGATGGTTCCTTCAACACTCTGGGTACGCCCAACCTCAGTCAGATGAGTCTGAACGGGCCAGATGTGGGGTCCAAGTATGGACCGGAGCAATTCTGTGAGCTGTTTTATCCCGAGATGGACGGGAAAGTGAACAATGGTCTTCTTACATCTGATGAAACAAACATGGCCGGCCACTTGCCTGAGATTGCCTGCGATCCTCCAGTAAACCCCATGGATCTACACAGCTTCTCTCCTGGAAACTTCTGCTCGGAAAAATCGGAACCCTTGACGGAATTCCCAGATTCCGATTCCGGGTTGTCACTGGATGAGAGCCCCGGCATAAATTCTCCGGGGACGTCCATGCACGACGACGGATCCTTTGGATTCAGTGACTCTGATTCAGAAGAGATGGACGGTAGTCCTGGAAGCACAGAGTCAGACTATACGGAGATATTCCCGCTGGTTCACCACAGCGATGGAGTCCAGTTGCTTGTCTCTGATAAATTCCCTGGAGAGCCACGGGAAATGAGAGTAAAAAACGCAAAGGTAGATCCGTCGGAGGCCAGCGGCCACTCCAAACCTCCCTTCACCAAAGACAAGCTGAAGAAACGCTCAGAGGCCCGGCTCTCCCGTGACGAACAGAGAGCGAAAGCCTTGCAGATTCCGCTAACCGTGGACATGATCATCAATCTTCCCGTGGATGATTTCAACGAGGTGACATCCAAACATCAGCTCAACGAGGCTCAACTCGCCCTCATCAGAGACATCCGCCGGCGCGGCAAGAACAAGGTCGCCGCTCAGAACTGCCGCAAACGCAAGCTGGAGAACATCGTAGGCCTCGAGTACGAGCTGGACTCGCTGAAGGAGGAAAAAGAACGTCTGAAGAAGGAGAAAAGCGAGCGTAGTGCCAGTCTGAGAGAGATGAAGAATCAGTTGAATGCTCTGTATCACGAAGTCTTCAGTATGCTTAGAGACGAGCAGGGCAGGCCTTTCTCAACCAATGAACACTCCCTTCAGCATACTGCCGACGGCACCGTTTTTCTCGTTCCTCGCCTTAAAAAGACTCTGGTAGAGAACAACTAGCTTGCTTCCTTCACCTATTCTCTTTCTGTACTTGCTTCTGTTGTTTGGTACTGCTTTTCTCTTGCGAACACTATGTATTAACCAGGCACGAATTTGATTATGTGATCAGGCACTCAGTCGAGTGCTTGGTAGGCCCGCCCATCAAGAAACCTCATTATCCCAACCATCTCTGATACCCTTTTTCCCGAAAAAAAGGCTATCTGCCCATCCTAGCCAGGAAGGGTGCACCATCCCAGCCACTGGGCTTGGGTAGGTACCCTGAGGTGCCTGAAGATCTAAATTATGCAATGATGAGACTCTTTAGGATAGAAGGAATTGGTAGATATTCTGGGTCAACATAACATTTCTGACTTATTTGGAGAAAACAGTTCCACATACAACGGCTTGACACTCAGTGTATAGGATGATGCACTAGTGTTCGGTGTAGTGGTGTTGATGTGCAAATATGTCATCGAAACTCATGCATACACAGCCTCTAGTGTGTAGTGACCTCTATGTGTGAAAGGGTTAATGTGTTGAATATGTGTGTAGCCGTTTCATATTCGGCGTAGGCTGTCGTGTCATGCCTGGTTACAACACAGTGTACGTTTTATGCGAAAGAAAAAACAAAATAGGAGCGTATTTTGCGCATACATCAACCATTGAAACGGCGAAACTATTATATATGTTTTGCCTATTCGACTTTCCTAATATTTCTAATCTCTGTTGGATTTTGTACTCTTTATATTTTCTCTGGGATTCTTTTACTTGTATGGTTTGTAAATACATTTATACTTTATTTGCTATCGAGATAGGAAAAATGTACTGTATATAAAATAGATCACATTTTAGTATGCTAATAATTTGCCGATCATTTTAAGTCTGCACTTAAGTCAGTTTTTATATCTTAACTTACAACTTTGTTGCCATTTTATTCTCTGACTTTGTGGCTTTTTAATGAATAAAAATGTATTTAAAACAGTCTGCTGCAACAGTCGTTGGCTTGTGAAGTGTAAGGTTTGTCGACCGAGCAGGTCGGTTCTTAGAAAGAAAGAGGAACTGGATATTTAAAACAAGAAAGGAAGCAGTGTCAAAATGAGTTCATTGAAATATCATAGGTTTACCACCCCAGTTTATTTTAAATTAACATTTTCACATTTTACTACGTTTTGTTGGGTTTAAGATGATAAAACAATGTGCGTTTGAAACTTTGTGGTTGTCATACATTAGTGGAATATTAATGCTTTTGATTCAGTTAAATATTAACTTAGTCAATTTGCTTAAGGTTGATTGTAGAGGTAAACTAATCTGGATCTAGAAATACGCTGCTTAAACAGTTGCAGCTTTTGTTTAAAACAGAGATTTTGTCACTTTACCACATTACACATCTACTCTAATGTGCAAGATTGGACGTAATCATGAGGTTTTAAGTGTGCTCAAACAACAGATTTTTTCCTCCACCAAACAAACCCAGCATTATGCAACCGAGCTGAGCGTTTGGCTGCGGCCCACATTAGAAATGCCTTTATTAAACCCGGTTGGCCAAAGTTCAGAATAAGCAGCATTTGTTTGAAGTGCCAGGCAGTTTCACCTTTAAACACACCAAACCCTCTCTATTCAATCTGCAGTCACGCTAGCAAACAGGGCCGACCCGTTCAGTGACGCCCCCAAGCAGGATCCATTTACCGTCCAGATAATTTCAATGGTTGATTAAAGCAGGTGATATGTGCGTTGGCATTGAAAGACGCTTTTGTAGCAATGTCACATTTCAAGTCTTAACACTGCATTAACTTCCATGCTTTATCTCTTGTCGAGACTCGACGCGTTCTTTCCGTAAGAAATGAGGCCATGTGACCTAATCTTACACATTTACCCACGATTCTGAGCTTCATTCTGGGTCGAGGGAACAAAGTTTGGTGGAAAAATCGTGTGTCAAGAAACGGCACTGTGCACAAACACACAAAATAGAAACGCTCTCGGGGGTTTAGAAGACTTTTATTAAACAACAGCAAGATTTGGCAGCACATTCACACACATTCATTTTTAACTACATTAGCAATGGGTTCTGAGAGAGAAACAGTGTCATCATTTATATACTCTCATATGCTTTATGTGACTCTTTCTACTGCAGAACACAAAAGAAGATATTGCGAGAAATGTCTCAGAGGTTTTGTGTTCATATAATGGAAGTCAATGGGGTTCAATGTTGTTTAGTTTGCGAAATTCTTCAAAATATCTTTTGTGTTGTGCAGTTTGAAATGACATGGTGATTAAAAGATGAAAGAATTTTCATTTTTGCATGTACTATCCCTTCAACGATCTTATAAAGTTACCAATCGAGTATTTTTACCTGAATGAAAAAATACCCTCCCATTAAAATATTTTAAGAGCTTTCAGGAGTTTTAATTAATGATATGAATAGCAAAGTTGGACGGTTTTACCATTCCTAAAAGTTCCTGTTAGGTGATTGAAAATAAATGAAAGATTCAGCAAAAAATGTTTTTCTTAAAATCCAATTAAATAAAAGATTTGCAACCACTGTGTTTATTTTTTCCTCCCAGATTTCCTATTATATTCTGCATAGTAAAATGTGATTTACTTCCTTATTTCGTTTATAGTGACCACAGGTTGCATTTGAGTTGAATAGATTTTCTCCTTTCTCAATTCCTATGAGAATACGGGAGGATACTTTGACAAATCCATATATTTAGCATTTGTTAATCTTACCCATCCAGAACCGTCGCTGAAACGCGTCATAAAAGCTTTTCAGCCACTTACGGTAGATCAGGAGCTTCTTTTGCCATCTGTAAATTAAGAAGAATTACTCTTACCTGCTTCTGTTCTTCTGTCTGTCTCAAACCCTCATCGCTCTCACCGCTAGCCTTCCTTCGCTCGCTCGCTCGCTCTCATGAAAACAGACGCTAGCTCTCGAGGCAAACTCTCTGAAACAACCTCTCACCTGGTCCGGTCCACGGTCTGTCTGACACGTTTGTATGGTCCACACGGGCCGGTCCCATAACTTAATCTCATACACAACAGCAGCTGCACTCTCTTCAGACTCAATGACGACTTTATTTCAACTGGTTTCCTTTTTATTTGTCAAAATACTTCAACAATCTAGACGTCTATCTTTACATGTTTACCGTGGTACATGCCCTCTATAGAGTCTACTCTCAATGTTTTATCATATTTTTTTAACTCAGGATAAACAACACATGTACTCACAATAGCAAAATACAAGTGACACTAACATGACATTTCTCCAAATCGTATACTCAAGGCCACAACATATCGCATAACCAATCATTAAGACGTCTCTGGCAACAGCGTAACATTTTATCTTGAAATACTCGCTCACAGAGTCACAAGAGGGGGTAAGCACAAAAAATAAACCGGAACGAGTAAAATCGAGCATGAATGAATATGAAGGGAATGTACATCCACTAACACACAAACACTAGAGAGTCTGTCTACGCTCTCTCACAGCTCATGCGCTGCAGTCCCGGCTACAACTGGCAGATCTTGGCCCCTCCCACTCTCTCTGAGTAATCTGTCCTTTCCTTCCCACTGCACCCATCTGTCCTCATCTCCATCTAACTGTGGATCTGTTGAACAGACACAGGGTAAAGCACATCATTCTGTGTAGCGCTTCTGCCGACACTCCAAGGTGAAGCCCAACTTACCAGAGACGAGCGCGCGGGTTAATATCGCCTGGAGCCGTAGCCCCCGCCTCCACCACCAGACCCATATCCACCTGTTAAATATAACGGAGCAAAACATCAGACCTCGAAGTGTCCTCTGGACACACATTTCCAGAACGGCAGCAAGTTTCTAATGCTTCACAACATGAAACGTTTATATTTATTGCCACATTAGTGTGTGATTATTTGCGTAACGTGGTAGTACTAACTGTACGTTCACACCGCCGCCGTCGAGAGCGTCAAAAATCGCTCTGGCCGCCCGGCCAACAGCTCTTTAGAAAGATTTGTGGACGCTCTGACGTAGACCAAAGTTTACAGGGCTGCGTTCTCTGGAATCCTCTCAAGAGGTGGACTTCTAGTTTCCGATCGGTTGTCGCCGAACTGTGTCATAGCTCATTACCATAAAGTTGACCTGATTTCAACTCTCCTCGACACCCTCAACGGCCAAGGTGTGCCACGTCCCGTCGGCTCACATTGAAAACGATTGACATTCCGCCACTTTGACGCTCTAGCCGGAGGCGGTGTGAACCCCTACAGTAAGGGTTTTTGCTTGTTGAAAGCCTCATCCAAGAAATGGAAAGTTACCTCCGTAAGGTCCAGAGTTTCTTCCTCCAAAGTTATTTCCCTTCATGGGCCCGTAATTGGATTGTTGTCCTCCATAATTCCCAAAGTCGTTGTAATTCCCCCCTCCTACTTCTCCTCCGCCCCCACCGAAGTTACCTGAGACACAAGTAAAGATCACAGTTCAATCATGTGAGCGTAAATAAATGAGTAATAACATTGATCTTTCATTCTTTAATGCAAATATAATGCAATATATTGAATAATTCACTTCCATATACTGGAACCAAGTGCTTACATGTTTCAACATATGAAAAGCGGCAATTCCTTGTGTATTGATCAATATTTTGCAATATTGCAACAATGTATTATTCTATATATTTTCAAATATACAGCCACAGAAAGAATTAAGAGACCATTCAAAATTATAATTTCAGTTTTTCTGAATTTACTATTTATAGGTATGCGTCTAGGGAAAACTTAAATGGTCCTTTTTGTTTCTTTCTGTGAAATAATAACAACATTTCAACCAAATTTCAACTAAAAATATTGTTTAAATTTGAGGTTATTTGCAGATAATGAAAGCTGGAGAAACATAAAATCTTTTATGTCAAGTCTTGTCATGCTGTCAGTCTTTCACATTTGCTGTTGGATGACTTTGTCACTCATGAGGTTTGATGTTGTTGAAATTCAACAAACACTGGACTGGAACAGCCACAATACATCTAAATTTGGAGTGGTCTCTTTATTTTTTCTACGGCTGTATACAATAAATGGTACACAATTTAATATATTGACAGTAAATATATAGTAGGCTAAATATACACATTGACTGCCAAAATATGGCATCTGTTGACGACTTCAGGATTATATTGTTTGTTTTTTCTGATTTTGTTGGTTATTCTGCTCCAAGTGTGAAAATAAAACAGATGCAACTTGATCCGTAAAGTACATGCTGTACCTCCAAAGTTTCCTCTGTCGTTGTAGTTATCATATCCTCCAAAGCCTCCTCCGCCTTGGTTACCGTACCCAGGGCCTCCACCGTAACTCCCACGGCCACCTCCGTAACCAGGACTGCCATCATAGTGACCACCTAACATCAAACACATTCATGCGCAGTCACAAACATGCACTTCAACAACATCTACATCCTTCACATAGACTTATTGATTTTCACACACGAGCTGACGAATAATAACAAATTTGCCACGAATCAGCTGCATATTGCAAACAAACACTTTTTCATTCCCCACCAAATCCGTTGTATCCATCTTCTCCATAGCCGCCGCGGCCTCCTCCGTACCCTCCTGTAAACCACACAAATGCACCACATTCAATGTGTTCACTGCAGGATTAATTACACCTTAGGTGCTACTGAACAATGTGTGCTTCAGACGGGATCGGATATACGGTTTCACATGACATCTTACCTCGGCCAAAGTTGCCACCTCCAAAGTTTCCACCTCTACCCGTGAAGTTACCCCCACCTCCACCACGATCTACACAAAAACCACAGACGAGAACCATCTGTGAGCATTCAGATCACTAACAACACGACTGAAACACGACTCGAACGTGAAAGCATTACTTACACCTCTGGTTAGAAACGGCATGCATCTCCTGCTTTGGAAGAGCCTTTCTTACTTCACAGTTATGGGAGTTGATTGTGTGATATTTTTGTGCTGGAAAAAATAACAATGAGACGATGAGATACTCATTTAGGGATTCTACATCTGATCACTAGGGGGTTTACATAATAGTTGAATTTTTTGGGGGGAGAACTGGGTTTTGGGATCTAGAAACGCAAACTTTTCAAAACGAGTGTTAAAATCCCAGTTTTTGCAAATGATTTAATTATCATCAAATTCAACATTTTTTGAAAATGTATATTACACGTTTACCGTCAACTACAAAACTGACGGATGCTTTTGTCATCTTGATTGTTTGTATTGGTCGCTGTGCATAAGAATACACGTTTGCACAGGCGCTTGGTCTTTCATGACATCATGAGTGAACAGAACCGTTTCGACAATGTTGTCATCTGTACGTGGAAGTTTGTTGTGTAAACATACGCAAGAACGTGGCCTGTCGAGTTACTCACCAACAATTTTATCCACAGTATCGTGATCGTCGAAGGTGACGAAGCAGAAGCCTCTCTTCTTCCCTGTCGAGCGCTCCTCCATTATATCGATGGTCTCGATCTTTCCATAGCGCTCAAAGTACTCTCTGATGTGATGCTCCTCTGTGTCCTCCTTTATTCCACCCACATATATCTTCTTCACCGTCAGATGAGCTCCGGGTTTATTTGAGTCCTGGATAGACAAAGCCACAGCTCTATTCATCCAGTTATATCTTGTGAGCGGTACGGGGGGAATGTGGGCGCACCTCTCTGGAAACGGCCCGTTTGGGCTCCACCACACGACCGTCCACTTTGTGCGGCCGCGCTTCCATCGCCGCGTCCACCTCCACTACACACGAATACGTCACGAAACCGAAGCCTCGCGAGCGGCTGTTACCTGGATCTCTCATTACCTGAGAAAGGAGACATTATTGATAGCGGTTCTATAAACCCCACGTTCGTATTTCTATTCTAAATAACAACTCACCACACAGTCTGTAAGTTTGCCCCATTGCTCAAAGTGGGCGAGTAAACTTTCCTCTGTGGTCTCAAAGCTGAGACCACCGATAAACAGCTTCCTGAGCTGCTCAGGCTCCTTACTGTCACGACCCTGTTCACGTCAAACACACATGCGCCTTATCATTAGAAATAAACATAAATAAAACACATCTTGTATGACCGTCATAAAATGCCCTACAGCTATTAAAATCATCGTAAATGATTCAATTGAACTTGAGCATGTGTGTGGCCACGCCCAGCGCTGAGTGTGTATACCAATCCTGCTACGGCAAAGGTTTGCCTCATAAATATTAAGTAGTATGAGTGACGGTCCCGTTCCACTAGACCTCATGAATATTAACCCGATTGCGGGATTTACCTTACGTGATTGGACACCTCGGATGTTACGACGTGATGTCGACACAACGTAATTCATATTTATGAGCAGTCAGACCTCAGAATAGAGTTTGTATTGAATTAGAACGGACCGGCCGTTTATCTGATTATTCAATCATTAACTAGATATTAAATCAAACGATTACACGCGTATGTGGCCGATAAAGGGAAACGATCGAAGGCCGGTTACGAAATCGGCTGCGACGAGCGTCCAGAATATTCCACTCGCGGCGCGCCATTTTAACTTTCCGCGTTTCCTCCATATTGTTAATGCTCGCAAACTATTTTAAACACTTTTCAGTATTTTATAATGACGCGTAACCGTTAACATTTGATCTAATGTTACCATTCAGCAATGACCCTAATGTTAGCTGAAATAACTGCGGCGGGTTAGACAAAGTTAAAGCCAGATATGGACAAATGTTCAAGAACGTAAGCATAATATGCACGTATCCTTTAATACACATGAAAACATGCATCTCAACAGCATGCACACGCGTGTTGTGTACCGTTAAATACAGCACGAAGTGTCCGCCATGTCTCACTAACTTACACCATAACCAGTGTAATAAACGGATGTGATATATTTGACATTTCTTCATCGTGCAATAAATACTGTTACTCTACAGGTTATTAACAACCCGTATAATGTCAATGTTTGTAACATTACCTCCATGCTGCAGCGTTTACGCGCCCTCGTTCTGCACGCGCCGCATGAGTTGTGATGTCACTCCTCGGCCAGTGGAGGCGCTGCGGGACACGTGCATTATTTAACCGACACGAGTTTGTAAAAAAATACACCAAACATTTTAAAAAAGAACCTGGTAATATTTACTTTTATTCTCGATGTTGCTGTTGATTTATTCAATAAATATATGACACACGAATACCTTATTTAAAAGTACATTGCATTATTTACACACGATATCATCAGTTTTTTTGCAGCATTACAGCAATTATTGAGGTTATTGCTGCTACCACAGTTCAAGGTCATGTCATATTCATATGTATATTTTTTATACTCGTTTTTATCGTGTTGTGGATTAATCTGATTATATAATTCTATTATTGAGATATAATTATTCATATTCCTATAATTGTCTCAATTGTAATTTATCTTTTAATCCTACCATATTTATCCTGTGATCGATAAATATGAAGACTTTAGTATAAATTCACCTTTCTACAGAAATGTTTCTGACATTATCTAGGCCTGCACTGAAGATTATGTTTGATAATCATTAATCAACAACATAATAATAATATAAGATTTGTATTATTAAATTTGCCTGTCAGTTCCACTTTGAATTTATCAACTACAGTTGATTGAATGAATTAAAAAATGAGCAAAAAGTCTATTAATATTAACAATAATTTATCGAACGATTTAGCTTCAATCTGAAAGATTTATCTTGTTGATAACATAACCGCTCTATAATTGAGATGATGCAACTTTTAGGTTGGCACATAAATTACAGACTGCAAATGTGCTTACTGTAAACATGTCCAGTGGACACAGTGTGTGGATGTTATACAGTGGATTACAGCTCTGAGTCACAGCCACTGGTTTAGAAATGACTGTAAATAGCAAATAGAAAAACAGAGATCTCTCACTGATCAGCTTTATCGCCATCATTAGTATAGAATGTCAATACATTTAATTTATAGCATGAAAAATAATGTATTTAGATGCTTAAACCAAGCAGTGTGGTTGCATTGGACACATAAATACCCGTGTATATCTGCAAACAAACAAACAAACTGCTGCGGTAGATGTGCTCTGAGAAGTAACATCATGTTTCTTTGCCGTCCATCTGATGTCAGGGAGGATGTGCGGCATGAAGTCAGTTCCTCATTCTCACAGGTGTCCTCCATCACATGTTACAGTGAAGTCAGACAACCAGGATGTGCCCAAACACTTTTGAAGGTATGTATTTTCAACCTTGAATTACACCAAGCAAATATCACTTTGCTTCTGCGCTTTTTATGAAATAAACGCTTCTTGTGGAGCTTAAAGGGACCGTTCACCCATAAATACAAATTCTTTCATCAGTTACTCAGCCTGTTATTCCATACCTTTGGCTTTAGCAGAAGAAGGAAATGACACGAGGGTGACTAAATGATGCAAGAATGTTCGTTTTTGGGTGAACGGTCCCTTTAAGTGTCCAGATGCATTTTGTAAGCGACTTTCACCGAACACACGTGACATGTTCTCACGTGTTCTCTGATATTTGTGCTGAAATGCACTTTAAGATAACACCCAACTTACAAAAAATGTTGTTAGGCCTATGTTAACTTCACTGTAGGCCTATTCACACAATGCAGATTTTACTGTTTAGGCGTGAAAAGTTATAGTATCGGTTGTATGAGAAGAATGTTCGACACTAAACACCATCTCCTCACACATGACAGGTAAAACACTCAGTCTCAACTCAATCTGATCTGAGCTTTTCAGGTTTAAAACTAAAGTACGGTGCGACACCTGCTGGCCATTCACAGTCATCTCAAAGGACGCTGCTCGTCTTATATTACAGGTGTTTGAAACATATGGCTTTATTTTTTTCGCCCTTACAGAAAAGGATTTTTATAAAGGATATTTTGATCATCATATGAATTGATTCCGATGACAATATTAACTGCAAAACGAATAACTTATGTATCTTGTTACAGTTAGGTGAAGCCTCACGGTGTGTCTGGAGTTGTTTGGCAGAGGCATGAATGCAGTGTGTCTGTTGATTTATAGCAGTTTTATGAGATGGTTATTAATGTGTATCATCATTACCAGAATGTGGCAGATGAAATAGCACCATAATAAAACAGCCACTTTCACTTCAAATGGTAAAGCACCTTTATTTATTGGCAGACGTCTGCGTAAGATTTATGAGAAAAGCATTTTCATATTTTGTAATAGTTAAAAAAACAGACTAAATGATAGGGCTCTCTCGCTTTGGTTCTCTTCGCCAAACACTGCAGCTAATTCAGGACTGCAGTCAGCGTGTGTGTGATCTTCTGATTTATTCTGATTGTGAACGCTACATGTCAACGGCCCTGTAGATCAGCAGAATGCTCAATATGCATCCACTGCTAAAAGCCAATGTTAAAACTTATCCAAGGCCCCAAGGGTCACATAATACCAAGAAATATCACATTCAAGTTGCAACCCTCATGCCTGTGAAACCATGAAAATGACAACAATCGATTGAACTGTCATGGAGGTTTCTGTATAGAACATAATTGTGTAATTTATGTCCATCTGCAATATATTTCAGTTGAAATGACTCCTTGTGAGGGACTAAAATCCTTAATCTATAAAATTATGGAAATTCTTTGTTTAAAAGCTGGGGGCATTTTCCACATTTTTCCATATCCAGCGCTTTCTCTGCTGTATTTATTGCATGTTTTCTTACGTTTTAAGCTTAACGTGACAATAAGTGACCATCTAGTGTTCTTTGGTCTTTTGTGATTTGCGGTTACTCTGAGGACACTGCCTCTCTGTTGACTCTGTCGATGACGATAATCCATCTTTTGAGATCTCCCCACGCTCAATGCCGCGCTGATGTCTCTATCTGTGGGATGGTCATTTAGACGGTGTATGTGTTTGCAGAGGTGTGTGTGGTTATCTCAACCTGCGAGCATTACAGATACAATATGATTGATGTGTCAAATGATTCTTGCTGGGACGCTTTGCCAATTTCACTCGGCTGTTGATCACACACCTTTCTTTGAGGTGACAGTCCTCTGACAATGGATGTATCAAATCCCACGTGAACACGCACGCACACACACACACACACACACACACACACACACACACACACACACACACTGTTGCAAAGCTGATTGCTTCATCATATGCTTCAGGTCCCCAAGGCACTGAGCTGCTGACCGAGTGTGTTTTTTAACTTATGAAATAATTGCGTTGAACAAGGTCTCCAGTAAAATGCAGTGTGGGTGGGTTTTAACAAGTCATTTTATAGTGGCTGTGAGGCAGTGCATGTGATAACACTTATGCTCAAATAACCACGATAAAACCACGATTCTGCTGCTTATTTTCTTTATATTTTATCCAGAAGCATTGTTATTTTAACAAGTGGAAAAGGAATAGATAAATGGAATGTCTACTTGAGATGCATGGACACAGGTTTGACCTGGAGCACAGTGTTAAGACAGACAGGCTGCGTGATCTTCCCTGCGTTTTAAGACAGCACTTAAGACAATAATTAACCAAAGTTTTATATCCTTTAAAAAAATTAATGAATTATATAACACGAGCACTGTGTGACAGCAGCGGAGGTCAGCGAGTCTTCTACATAAAAAGTGTGTGTGTGAGTGTGTATGTGGCTGGTGTTGGACTCGAGACTCTTGCCCTCCCTGACACTCAAAGTTCCTGTAGAGAACATCTTCACTTTCAGCTGGCTAAATGGTTGAAACCCTTTTTGTGAAAATGTGATGTGCTCACCAAATGCTGGTTTTCAGAAAATGCGTTTGTTTAATTACTTACTAAGCCTCTCTATCCATCTTTACAAAAAACTATACTAAACTAAAAAAGAAATGCAATGCACACTATGGATATTTTGTCAACAAACATCATGGCTTCAAAACAGTAATGCATATAGAAAGCAACAAAAAAGTTCCCATGTTCCTCAGCACAAAACATCCATCAAACATTTTTAGTAAGAACTTTAGTTGCAAATAAATTCATGTGCATTTTTATTTATTAACTCACTATAGAGCGCTAAAATGCAAATGAACAAATACAGCTAATTATTAGCTGTTGAATGAGTTACAGACCCATACTAGGCTATCATACAGTGTTTATCTCATTCCTGCTACATTCACATTAATCCATATGGATAATAAAATAATTGAAGTATCATTAACCTGCATTTTACGACCAAAGTATGTACATTCAAATGTATGTTTCTTTTTTTTCTTATGCACTCACAGAAAAAATATTTTCTTGTTTTCTCAGGCAATAGGGTTTTATTTACAGACAGATAGTCTCATTGTATGGCTCTTAATGTGTGACTAAACTGCAGCGCCCTTTAGAGAAACCCGCCAGCAGGTGGAGCAGTAGGTCGAACTCAAGTCTTTCATTCATCATTTGACTTTAATGTTAGATCAGCTACTGCAATAATACTCTGATAGCCATGTTTACATGATAAAGATACACTTCTGTACATGATTATAACAGATGTGTAAGCAAAATGCAGTGTAGGCTAAGTAATACGTCAGTGTGTCTTGCTCGAATGAGCAGTTTCATGAATATCATTTCAATTTACTACTCACAGGAAGCTGTTTTAAAAGCTTCCATTATAAAATTAACATTATTTCAATATTATATAAATGAATATACTTTTCGTGCCTTTGAAATAAAAATTTCACTATATAGGCTCATGTTTAAGGCTTTATATTGAATTTGACCCACACCGTCATATTAATCACACCCGTATACAGTATATGCCTACTCCCAGTCTGTGAAAATAAACATTTGTGTGATATTACATTGCATTTTAATGCAAAATAGTTGTAATTGTGATTGGGAATACATCCCCATAAATAGAACAAATTATTTATTAATATTTAATAAATAATTTATGAAGTATGTAATTATTTCAGCATATCTAATAATAGTTATATTTGTCTGAACATAACACTTTTTGGCTTTGGGTTTAGTTTTTATTTGCTCGTCACTGGGTTGCGGTTGCGTTTGTATATGTGTCTATCCTTTAGATGGCGCTGTAATCCACGAGAAAGCTCACTCATATATCAATGGCGCAGAAATAACACATCTTTGTCAATTTTCATGTAGGCCTATATATTTCACCGTGTCCACTCATATCCATCATTTGAGATCTTAACACTTTATTTTACGATCAGACTGAGAATCCGACAGAATTGTTTATGACAAATAAGCAACATTAAAAAAAAAAGTGAGTAAAGTAGTGTATACTTTCAAATTAAATTGTACTTGTTTTTTTTAAGAGTCAGGGTAAAGCTGTTAAGCTTTATTTTTTTTAAATACCATGAATCTGTGGCAAGGGCAAAGGGGGTATCCTCAAGTTACCCTGACATACTCTTTTTGTGTCACGTGACAAGAAAATGTCTTCCTGCATATTTATTAAACCACTCATTTTGACCTGCCTGACAATATTTATATATGATTATATTAAAAATAACTATGTAATAATCCTCACCTTTCCTAAGAATGCTAATTTAAAGAAGCTGAAAACAAGATAAAAGTGCATTTGTCTGTAATGAACTGTCATGTTATGACACCCTAATCCGTCAGATCCCGTCAGCAACGTTCTAAATGGAAAGACTGGTTTTCTGTGTGCATGCATTTCATCCTTTGAGCTGGACCACACAATCTTCCCACACCTCATTAGCACAGTCAGTGATAAGCGTGCGCTCACGATGTGACCTGACAAGCCAAAGCTACATGTCTCGTGATCAAAGGGCAACTGTGTCCGGTGGGCGAAAGCAACACTCTGAAACCAGGACCGCTTACATACGTAGAGCTCTATGTAGTGTTCACTGCTGACGTCACAGAAGCTGAGGGTTGACCTTGGATCCACGCTCACATAAAGGCCCGGCCCATACGGACGTACGCAAGTGGAAACTCGAAGGAAACGGCAGACGGGGAACCAGAGAGTTAATACAAGTAGCGTTTACCACCCTCTCTCAGGAGGGCAGAGAGTCAGGAGCTGGAATGAGTGCGCGCCAGAATCTCTCTCGCAGGATTTGAGGAAAAGCACAATCCCGCGCATCTGTTTCCTCAGACAGCTCATAGAGGAAGCTGGGCGTAAATCACACCCAACAAAAACAGCAGAAGTGCTGTTATTCACCGTGATCTTGGAGTCTTTGTGCTGGACTTCTCTTTCCACGTCTGGAAACACAAATGTATATTTACGTTCTTGCAGAATTAAGGGAGATTGGGGATTTGCATATGTCTCAGGTTAGGGCACACGTTCTCTCACCAAAAGCGGCTTCTGCCATGCTACAGTGTAATGTAGGCTAAGGGATAAACTATACAAACATCACATTTATTTGAGAGAAGAACCTGTAGCATGACACTTTAGCAAAACTGAAACAACAACGACACAATGTATCAGAGTGACAAAATATCTAATCATTGTTCTGACTAACAGAAATTGTAATTAATTAATGGCAAAAAATCACAACGTATAAAACACGTGTGACAACGTGCCCCATCAGACATTTATTAAATATACCATTGTCCTGAGTTTACAAAGGTTATTACCCGTCTATCGCTCTTCTGTGCCTTATTAGAAATACAAAATTCATTTAATTCCATGTTCATTCATTTGTTCATTTTCTTGAGACATTAGATGAAAACATACAGTATATCATCAGAACTTGCTTGTTCACACATTACATTCACACTGATGGAAATAAAGTGAGGATTATGCCATTAAATATGTCCAGTGCCATTTGACTAAACAGTGGCTATTACGTAAATCACACACATGAATGGCTTCAAGAGTTTATGGAAATTCAAATTACAGCGTGTTCTCTGTCTCTCAGTATCTCGTAAACAGCTCCGCATGGTGCTTCTTCAAGGCCAAAGCGTACAGCGATGAGCTCCACACGAATCCTTCAGCTGTTCGTGTTTATGGCAGTGTGAACAGATCGCCGGCTAAATGCTGGACTGCTTACACGTGAAGCTGCGCCTTTTTAAACTGAACTTAGCTGCCATGTAAATTTGCAGTCTTGTTCTGTAATGTTACATTTTTGGACTGTATTTTAATACATGACATGAAAAGTCTGTAAAAAAACAGTAACATTCAGTTTTTTACATTAAAAAAAATATTATATAAAATTACGTTTTTTTCCAGTGCCTACCCATCTTCAGACCTGGCCCTGTAATAGGTAAAAAACAAATGTAAATATATATTATATTAATTTAAAGAAAGATTTCATTGATTTATGATCTGATCTATGTATATTTGTCCTAACCCCATTTTCCATTATATAGAAAAGACATCACAAAACTTTTTGCATTGCATTCTGGGATTGCTGTCATAAAGGACAAACGCAGTGCCGCCCCAGAATTTGGCTGAAATCAGGCATCTAAGCGTTATAGTGGCCGCGTTTTTACGCTCTTGTCAGTATGCTGTAACCCAGCCAGATTTCACAAACATTCATAATAATAATGAAGTCCCTTCCCTGAGCCTAACAATCGCTGACACAAAAGCAGATAGTACCACAGCCGGCCATCTATTGTACTAATATTTCCTTTGACTCACTATGAGAAACAGATTTTTATTTTTACTTAATTTTTTTAGATTTTTACACGATCCACAGCGGCGAATCCTCCTCTCAGAGCTCTGGGACTCATAAACGCTGCAGACCGACTGAGACGTGATT
Organism: Triplophysa siluroides; assembly: GCA_006030095.1. Classification (NCBI taxonomy): domain Eukaryota; kingdom Metazoa; phylum Chordata; class Actinopteri; order Cypriniformes; family Nemacheilidae; genus Triplophysa; species Triplophysa siluroides. The sequence continues at coordinate 3,072,598 of VCII01000094.1, read as the reverse complement.
AATAACTCTGAAAGAAAACAGAAATGTCTAAAAATGATACTTGAGTCATAGCTAGAGGCTCGTCCTTCTAAAGGCGGACCTCACGGTTGGCTGTTGCGTGGAGATGAAGCGGCGCTATTGATGTTTGTGAAGGGGACATCAATAGCGGGCTGTAATAAAGCTGTGTTGACTGCTGGGAGCCTCAATCGCGTTTCCTCGCCCCCGGTCTGCACGCGCATCCCCGCGCTTCCGGCGTCTCTCCAATGTGATTATTTTGCTTGGCTATTCATTTAGGAAGTCGTCGTCAAGTAAAATCATCTCTGACTGTGATAAGCGAGCACTGGTGTGTGTGTGTTCATCTCCAGGGTCTCGTGGCTGATGATTCCTACTATGATGTACATTTCCATGTACCCGACATGTGTTTGTTTATATTGAATAGAATGTAAACAAAGTCAAGGTCAATAAATCCTATGTGTCTTTTTTCATCAAATTATGAGCGAATTCAAATATTCTGAGAGGACTGAGAGAATGACTTTCTTTTCCTCTGCTGCAGAACACCAAAGGAGATATTTTGAAGAAAGTTATTAACCAAACGACACTGAACCTCATTGAGCACGAAACCAAGGAGACATTTCTCAAAATATCTTCTTTTTTGTTCCACTTAAGAAAGAGTCGGATACATGTTTTGAATGACATAAATGATAGCAGATTTGGGTTTTTTGGGCAAATTATCCCATTTTTTTATAAATGAGGTGTTTCTTTACTTTTTAAAGTGATTTGCAGGCCTTTGCAGGAGTTTTTAGGGTTTTCCCTTGTTTTTTACTCAATATCACTTTCCGGCTAGTCTTTATATATCTTCAACTACAAAAGGCCATTTCCTTAATGACATCATCTTCCAGGAAGTGACATCATGTCAAAGTTGGAAACCGACAGGAAACATCAGTATTTCGTGAAACATGAATTTTGAATGACATCTGTGATACATTTGATACATACACTGATACATTTCTATCTACGTAACTCCTCCTGTTGCTATTTGTGGCAAGAATCAGGTTTCACTAACTAATAAACATTAAGCATTTGATCTCAGCGTCATTTTCCAAGAGTCTGTTTCATTTAATAGTAATGCTTCTTTAAACTCCAACTCAAGCGTAAGAAGAGCGACCCTGTGTGGTGTGAGGTGAGCCACAGTGTTTGTCCCCAGCATGCGTGTGGCGGGCGAACGGCTTACCTGATCCTTCCTCAATCCCTTAATACCTGTACACGAGCCGGGAAGTGCTGTCCTGACACATTGCGGCCGCTGTGCCGTTGAGCCAGAGGAGAGGAGAGAAGAGCAGGGCTGGGCAGGTGTTTCCTGCATCCCCGGGGACAGAGTCACTACACCTGCCGGCTGCAGGCCGTGTGATGGATCGATGGAAGAGGAACTGACTCAGCTCTTTAGCTTTGCACGGGACCTGATTGAAACACTCTGTCATCACACAAACAATAACAGACATTCATCTTTTAGCGTCGGCAGGGGAGGCTGCAGGCCCGTGCTCGGGCACGACTGATGAGGGCAGTAAAGGGAAGGGGACTGCTTGGTTTAGGAAACGGCGCTGTGGAGCTGCCGTGTCACGTGGTGCCGCAGAGCAAACCGCTTCTTCAGCAAAGCTCAGAAACACCTGCCTCCTCTCTTTACCTTAACAATCCACACATTACACAAGCTCACGTGAGACCAGAAAACGCTCAGTTAACACCAACCACACAAGCAAACCTTATACATAAAGGATTCAACTACATGCATAACGCATGTACAAACGTCTGATCATTTAACCTATGTGATTATTAATTGTAACGTTATTATTATTAGTTTGTAGCCCTTGTTTGCACAAATTCTAAGCAATAACATTGGACGGGTTAAATGTAATGCATTGGATGTGTTAACAGAAATCTACTTAATAACTCTTAAAAATCCCCTTTTTTATACTGAATGTCAGCGAGACGCATTTTATTCTGAATCTACGGACCAACCCATATGATAAAATACTGAGTATGCTTTTATATTCACTATAGTACACTGCACGTAACTGTAGTATGTTATAGTATTTACTAAAGTATTTTGTAATGTTAGCTTAAGTAAACTAAATTGTAGTAAATACTGTAGAATACTTTTATATTATATACTATAATATCTAGGACTTTTACTGCAAAAATACTGAATACAAAAATATAGCGTACTACAATAATCTATCCATTATATTGTAATAAAACACACCGTATCCGGAGATGAATTCAGTAAGATAACATGACAATGATGTCAGGGCTCGACAGCGACCCGTTTAGAGCCTCGCGCAGTTCTTGTAGTGACCGGTAGAGGGCAGCGCGCGCACACTGCGCAAACTCGCACGGACCCGAGAACGCGTCTCTATCGTTTTGAAAAGCAACCCATTGCACATGAAATTAAGAATCAATTTTTCATTCACGAAAGTCTTATTGTACCTCAGAGATTCCCAGAACTCCACCGAGCAAAAGCAGACACAAGGAAGCACAAATCGGTCTGAACAGACTCGTGGTGTCCGAGGCTCTGACAGTAATAGATGGACCCCGATATTACGCTCAAAAGCCTTTGAGGCTTATTGAAAACTGGAAGCGTAATCTTATCTAAAGGTAACACGCTTTGAAGGCGTTATGAAAAGCTCATAAATCTTGGGGTGTAATAATTGTTTACAGTGGAAATGTATGAAACACGCAGCTAATAAATGAGACGCTGAACTCATTCTCATGCACAAAACACGCGTCTTCTTTCCCTGCATATCCAAACAACTGAAGAAGAAGCGGTGCATGTTTTAAAAGAAAAACAATGGGTATAAAACTAAATGCAAAAAAAAATAATGGCATCCCTGGTTATTTATTCCGTTTTACTTTGTTTAGCTCTTGCTGTTTGTGCTATAATTTATAGCTTCAGAGTCAGTACTGTCTGCAGTGTAATATGTTCTCTATGCTGCAATTCTGTGGAATAATCATTTACTTTATTCACCGACTTTAAGTGAATACAGGAGATATCTCACACGTGCATGCGCGTATTCAAATGTGCATCACAATTGACTTTTTTGTTCTTGTACTTTCTGCCAAGGAACCTCTTCTGTGTTTCTCAAAGAAGTCTTGAGGATGGTTATGGTCTCAGCGTGTGGGGTAGATTTCAGCTTCGGAGGATCAGACCTATTCTTGATTCTTGCTTTTGTCTGTCTGTTTGTGTCTCATATAGCGTGTGTGTGTGTGATTGGGTTGGCAGTGTTTTCTTATCTTGTACTGTGCTGCTTATCTGTTCAGTGTACAGCAGCAGGTCTGCTCAGAGCCCAAACCTCCAACCATGAACAAAAGCACAGCTTGGGGAGGGGTCTAGGGGGCCTTTCCCCCCCGGATTTTCCTTGGGCCCCCCTTACAATTATTTAGCGGATAATTAAAAGATAATTCACATTTAATACTTATTTGGGTTGTCAATTTAATAACAGAAAAATGGGATCAGGATTATATTGCGAAAAACGTGAGAACGTACCCAACATATTGTTTTAGATAAAATCGATGCTACAGTCTAACCAAATGTTTGAGAAACATTTTTAATCTTAAGAATGAAACACATTTTATTTATGACTCCACTTTGTGGATATTCTCGAAGGAAATGTGCAGTTATATAATTTGTTATGCACAAACGGAAACCCAATGTCGACTAATACTGAACTAAACACCAGCAAACAGCTTCACATTAACCTCTGATCCTCACTAATAGTTTTTTCTCTCTCTCTGTGTGTGTGTGGGGGGGGGTTGTTTCCGAGGCCGTGATGACAGATTTACAGGATGTTGTGGACGGTATTGGTCAGCAGTTTGCCGTATTAAGGATGCGTGTGACATGTATGACTCCCGCGGTGTCGCGGAGTGATGACATCCTCTTTTTAATGAGCATTGTTAGCGTAGCGTGAGCCGTGCGGCGCTCAATCACACATCTGCCGCTGAGACACAGAGAAGATTCTCTAATGAACAGTCTCTCTCCTCTCACATGAAACACACAGACCTTCAGCGGCACCGCAGACAAACTCCAGACCACCTCATCATGCTTCATCCACCCTGGTGCCCACCGGTCCGGTGAATGGACGCAACACTGCACACACACTCAACTTCTGAAGATGCTGGTGTGAGATGTGATTTGTTGAGTGTTGTGGGTAAAGGTGAGCGCTCAGTGCTGTGTGCAAGACAAACTTTAGATCGCTTGTGTTTTTTTGCCAAATTTGACAGTTAACAGTAAGTGTAAATGCAATAATTATTTTACAATTAAACAGCAATGTATTTCAAATCAAACAATGATAATAAATATTATTACCATATTACCATTATTTTGCCTCAATACTGCCATCTCTGGTTATAAATGAAATTGCAGGTTACTTTACATGATGTGTCTAACGTTTCCAGCCGAATCGTATCTGACAGCTCAACTTCATTATATTAAGCTCTGTTATTATAAGCTTACTGTTGTGAAGGATAACGTTTTCAAGATACTAAGACGGCGTTTATACTAGTGCGTTTTCCTTTAAAACCGCATAACTCTTGCTACGGTTACGCCAGGCGTTTACACTACTCCGGAGTTTTCGACCCCCGAAAACAGAGACTTTTAGAAACGCTGCAGACCCGTCTTAGTTTGAAAACTCTGGGGTTGTGTTTCTGTGTAAACGGACGAAAACGCAGAGTTTAGAATACGCAGGTGTGGTTGCCCGCATTCGCTTACTGATCTGCATCAATGCGTTTGCTTCCTGATTCGTTAAGCTTTTATGTATGCGCATACTAATGTTTGCATTTATGTGCGCATGCCCAGCGTGTCTAAATGGTCATGTGACTGCAGTATAAACAAGGATTGTTTTCGTTTTAAAAAGCCGTTTTAGTACCACAATGTGCTAATGTAAACACCACCTAAGTGTAACAGGAGTAAACTTGGAGTACACAACTGAGAACTACATAAAGATATAAGTAAATCAAATAGACTCAAAGTATACTTTCTTATTTCTGTTTAGTTTAGCGTTTTGGTACTTGTAGTATACTTATAAAATACTTGATTTAAAAATCACCCTTTGGTGATGGTACTTTGATTGGTTTTGTCATTTCCTCGTACTTTAATGCATTTGGCAGATGCCTTAATGCAAAGCAGTGCATTTAAACTACACACTACACATTTTACTGGTATGCTTGTTCTCTGGGACTTTTTGCACCGCTATCGAAATGTTCCAGCAGCTGAGCTACAGATCAGGTAATTGAGCTTCCGTGTTTGCAGTTTTTTTATACAGTCATTTAGCTACATTAGCGTCTACACAAACGTTACATGAATTCTGCTCTGTTACAGTCACAAAGATGGATGTGGCCTGAGTCAGTATCAATTTCAATGCATCCTAGATATTGTGAAAGAGGACATCAGGAATCTGTTCATTGTTTTATCATTCATCAACTGGAAAAAATCGAGCCCAACGTTGTCATTCCTCTGTGTCTTTAATTTTAATAATAAAAAGTTTATTTATATAGCGCTTTTCACAATGTGCATTGTTCCAAAGCAGCTTTACAGGAGCAAATAAGAAAACACAGAGGTAAACACAGCACAGTGCATAGTGTTTATAGAACAAGCAAGATCATTCTAATAGATAATATCTAATAAATTAATAAATAGATGCAGTCTCCCGGTGAGCAAGTCAACACTGCCCTGCTGTGGCGAGGAACCAAAACTCCCTTATTGATTGATGGAGAAAAAAACCTCGGGAGAAACCAGGCTCAGCCGGGAGGGCCAGATCCCCTCTGACGTGTCATAGCTGCTCTCAGTGACCCCGACCAAGTCACCGAGCAACATCCCCGAGGAAGGGGGGAGAGCCCACCGCCCGCGACCCAGGCAATCCCACTCGCCGAAACCATGCACGTCCAGCCCGGTCCCACTCCGCAATCGACACCAGAAAAACAGAGGAACAACCAGAGAAAATAGTAATGGCATATTGGAACATTATTCCTCTGCTGTCTGACATCGACCACAAAGCAAGACCATCCAGACCCACACAGCCCCAACAAATAGAATCCCCCCAACCACAACGAGCTTTATTGTTATAGTTGTGGGAGGAACTATTCTGTGTCATTTTGAACAATGTTTAAACTTTATATAAGCGTTTATTTTAAAGTCTGTGTATCGAGGCCTTGTGTTTCTTTAGCTCTTGGTTAGGTCTAGTTTTAGTTCTCATCATGTTTGGATAAAACCTTATATTGCCAATGGATTTAAATGACTAAAAATTATTCAATTACTTTTCCCTTTTAAAAATAAAGTATGGGATTCATTTTTCTCTACATTGTGTATACTTATGACTGGCATCATACAGTGTATACTTTCAACAATTAATTGAACAACATTAAATATATAATTCAAAATGTACATTTAGATAGAAAGGAGTATATAAAAAACATTATATAACATCCATGCTAACCGCTGGATTGATTTAAAAATTGTAATATTTAAAAGGTCTTTATTCCCATTGTCCATATGGTTAAGGCTACTACACAATTGAAGGGCCGCCGCAAGGCCGTTTTTTAGTCCCACTCCAGCCCTGAGAATTAGCGATGCAATTCATACTATTAAGACAATGTAATAAGTGAATAATTTAAATACATTAATGATCTAATTAATAATTAGTAATGACTTTTTTCAATTGAACTTCTATGTTTGAGTCTCACCACTGACGAACTTGTGATTTCTGTTATTAAACCGAGCTACCTGATGATGTCAGTGGGCCTGGATGCACTCTCTCTCCATCAATTACCCCCCACACACATACTGTACGTGTACAAGCACACAGAAGGGCTCAGTGTGTAACAGCACAATAGAGCATTGTGGTGAAGGGCCACTGGAGATTGTCTATGCATCTTCTCTCTCTTTCGCTCTGAATGGAGCGTCTGGCATTTGTCCTCAGCTGTAATGTAATTGTGTTTTACGGCACACTGCAGTGTAATTGCTGACTAGTCTGTTAACCTTTTAAATCAGCACACAGCTGTGCTGCTGGAGAGGAGACTGATAACACAAGAGCAAGAGAGAGAGAGAGAGACAATCTGCACTTCACCACAATGCTCTGTTGTGCAGTTACACACACTGTACAAAAACACAAAGTAAAGTGAGGAAGGATGCATGCATGCATGTAGAATGTTGCACTTTGAATCTATTTCACCCTTCGGTTATATCTGCTCAAACATCCAAAGTGAAAAGTGTAACTATTTTAGGAGGTGGCTAATTTATATGAATTTTTAATTTTTATCGTACTAAAACGGTTGTTTGAAAAAGCCCCTCCCCTAACCCCACCCTTAACTTAACGCCACTGGCACGAATTCAAACACAACTCAAACGTAAGATCTTACAAATTCATACCAATTAGTCATCTAGCAAAATTGGCACGAATTCCCGTGAGACCGTATTGAAACATCCAGGAAACATCGGTACTTTAGTTTGTCTAAATCACATCTAAAAGGCTTCAACCGAAATGAAAATTCTGTGATTATTTTTTAATGTCATGGCAAACTTTGCATGTTTTTTTCTTATACGCTAAGGTTTATATAATAAAAGCATTTAGGCCCGGTTTAACACACAAAGCTTAGCTTTGCTTTTATAAAAATGCATTAGGTTTCTTAAGACAAAACAATTGCAGAGATTTTTTATAAGATATGACAGGGCAAGTTATTTTTGGGTAGGTCAGCTCAAACATTCATTTTAGTCTGGGTCTAACCTTAAGCCTTGTCTGTGAAACCGGGCAATAGTGATGGGAATTGTCCGGATGCTGTCAAATGACAATAAGCACAGTGGCACCAGAAGTAATCTATACTACAAATGCATCATCAAAACAGGATAATTGGAGAAATCCACAAGCGTGCAGACTGAACCATCCCTGCAGAACTGAATCAGCATTTCTCTGAACCAATCTCAACCAAACCTTCGTCCTGACCTCAACAAATGAGAAACGTTTGCACCGGCATCCATTGACAAAATGTGGAAAGAAGCACAAACCTGAAGCTGTGAACATTGGAAAACACATAACATGCTCTAATGGTTCGTTTTTTTACTGTGTTTCATAAATGCAGGCAGATTTATGTTTGGAAAAAGCCAATGAATGCATTTGACCAACACTTCTGTAGGTAACTGTTACAAGTGACCGGGGATCTATCAACGGTATTGGCAGTCGTCTCATGGGAGTCATTGATGACCTGATGATTACTCTGCTTGACCAAAACCACTGGGGTATATCACACTGTTTTACGAAATGAGGTGTTTACGTGAATAGAATACTTCTTTTGCTAAAGACATTAAAGAGTATCATGACATTTTTTGTTTGTTTTTTACTTTATAGCGATTTGGTGTTTGTAAATAATTTGGCTGTTTGAACTTTGAAGACAATATACTCGATGGAACCTGCTGCACACGATTCACTGAAGTAAACTACACTTGCTATTCCATTGTCCCCATATCACAAACAATTCAGATGAAGCAGATGCAGTATCCCACAATGCACCACTCTGAAAAGTTACAGTATGACATCATAATGTTCAGTTGGCAAAATTAACTCAAGATTTATGGAATAGTTCACCCAAACTGTGATGAAATAGGACAGCTTTGACAAGAAGAACCAATGAGATTTGGCATTATTGACATCATATTTCAAAATGACCCTGCTGACCTCTATGTTGCAATGGATACGGGATACGCAACATGACATCCCTTTATATCTTTGATCATATATGAGCAAAAAACAATTATGATAAGACGACAAGACCTGAAGGCCTTGTATATTATTTTTTATATAATATTTTTTCAATAGAGTCAAACACATACGTAGAAACAAATGTAGGCAAATCTTAAATGTGTTCATGTATTATTGTTTTTGGTCTTTATACCTGCAGTGTAAGGGCTTGTCCACACCGGCACGATAATCGCGCGCATTTTCCGTCAACGTTTCACACCTCGTGACTAAACAAAGGGCGCATGTGAGTGTGCACACCGACGCGCAAAACAGCAGGCGACACGCCTCAGGCTTTTTTTTTTTTTATGCGCCGCATTAAAAACGGGCCGACCAATGAGATTGGTGCTTTTTTCGCGTGCCACAGCTGATGAAATTACAGTAAAACACGACTCTTGCACAAAAGCACAAAACGGTGTTGCCGAGCACACAAAGAGGAAGCAAGATGAATTCTTCTTCTGTGTGACAAGCGAATGTCAGAAGCGTAAAGTTGCGCAGCGCCACCTTGTGTACCGGAGTATTCTGTTTTTCATTAAGCGCCATCTATGTCAGCGAGTGAAGTTGCACGTTTACTCGGCTCATCGCCAGTGAAAATCGTCTGGGTATGAACGCCGAAAAACGTCTAGAAAAACGCTGGCGATAAGCTAACCGGTGTGTATGAGCTTTAACACTGGCAGTGGTTTAATTCTCTCTCTCTCTGTCTCTCTCTCTCTCTCTCTCTCTCTCTCTGTCTGTCTGTGTGTGTGGATGATGAAATGATATCATGAGAATGTGTGATGCAGCTCTATAAAGGCCTTTATTGACACTAATAGCACGACTGTGTTTTATTGTACTTCTCTCTCAATGTACCGGCAGAGATTTCAGAAGGTCTCAGCACCCCGTCACGTCCCGAGCAACTAAATCGCATTCATTTGAATGATAACAGGCACCAGTGAAGTTTAGGCTCCTGTGGATTGCTGTGCCGAAGCCTTTAGTGTCAGTGTGTTGTGAGCCGATGAGAGGTGGGGAGTCTGGGAGTGTGTAATTCAGTAATCTGTTGCCTGCTGCTGCGTCTCTCTGCTTAACCTTGACAAGTCAGTGTGATCCAGACGCAATTTGCTTATCTTCCTCCACACCAGCACCATGGAGTTCTCAGCGGGGCCTGAGGGCCGTGCCATTAACGTCGCTTACAAATACATCACTCTCGCTTACACGCAAACACACATGTACCTTACAGTATACTTACAGTCAAGCACTCACATGCTCATTTGTTTGCACTTTAAATTCTCATTATAAAATACATCTCGATTGTGATTGGCTGAGCTGAATTTCGTTCATAAGTAAACACAGTATACCTGTGCCTGAATTATTCTCCATAGACTTAAGTTGAACGAGGGATGCAGAAAGACGTGAATGCATGTCACAAGCTACCTATCAATGGTGTGTGTCAGTGCCTGGCTCATGAATACAAGCATCGTCATCCGCCATGCAGCCTCCATGTGTCCATGACAACGGGGCCCCGCTCCCGACTTGTCGAGGGTCCCAAACCCTGAACGCACCGGAGGACGACCCTAATGAGCTGCGGGCGTGATCGCGTGTAGCATTTAGCCGTCGCGCTCGGCTTCGGCGCGCCAAGTGTGAGGTCCTGTGTGTATGTTTGCGTGTGTTTGGTGTTGTGTTTAGGAGGTGAGAGTGGGGCGTGCCTCTGTCAAAGGGGCCAAAGGTGAGATGATTTAGTGGCTTGGGAGGAAGTTAATTTCTCTTGATCACCGAGTGCAACCTGCAGCCCTAATGGCGGCTGTAATTAATTCTGCTGATGCTAATCACCAGGGCCGGTCCTCACAATTATCAGCCAGCCACAGATGGGGCGCGGCGCAGACATGAAAAATTAGGAAAATGAATCTGTAATGGGGTGGCAGATCTAATCTACATCAGAAAAAACAAAGTTAGGAAGAGCGAGGAGCCGGCGGAGATCGCCGCGCAAACCCACCGCGCAGGACAAGCTCCTGACAGAGCTGAAAAATGTGAGTGTGTCCAAGGTGTTTGGTAATTGCCGGGCCATTGGATTCCTCCGTTGTTTAATTCATCACGGAGGGAAGGGAGCGGGGGGTGTTTGCGTCCACTGGGGTACGCGGGAGAGTCGCTGGAAGGTTAATCAGGTCCTGCGCTGTGCCGTGTGGCCTTCATGATCAACTCCACCTCGACCGTTGATAAAGCACGAGAGATCCTCGATTCCGACGCCTACATATGCTTGATATCACACACACGGGTCGGCGCGTGATTGGTGCCGTTTGCACACTTCGCCGAGAAAATAAAGGAGCGCGGACCCTCCCAGAGGACGTTTCCTCTGCCAACGTCAAACACAATTACGCCAAATACAACTGATTAATTGAAATGGTGCAGGAGCAATTTTTCATGCCGTGGCCTCAGTCGAGCAATCGGGCTCATCCTTGCTGGCGTTACGCGGCTTTAATTACTCGTCTAACCGGTCGCCTTTCAAGAAGAGCAGCCGAAACCCGGCTTCCTGTGAATTTCGGAGGGTTAAAACATGCCATTGCTCATCATCATGATTCCAAGCTCCAGGAAACTTCACGATAGACTGCGGCTCTCGGCCGACGGTGATGCGCTTTAAGTGCATTATGGATGAGGTCCGTAATTACTTGTGCTATATTTTCAACTTTCAATAACCACATGCAATCAAGTAAAGGGGAAGAGGTTATTTCATCATCAAATAAGGCAAGCAGCCGAATTGATTTCGGGACCGGACGTGGACGGCTGCGCTATAGAGTAATCAGATCGAAGCGTCTCAAACGAATGCTTCGAAAGAACATGTTTGCATCCACTCGCTTGTTGTTTTGTTTTGGACAAGCAAAGCTCTTTTAGGACAATCCCACAAATGCATCTGACACTGATTTCAGAGATTGGTTTAGTTGTTGGACTGTAAAGAAATTCTGTAGAGATTACAGTATTACAGGCAGCAGTTTGCCAGTAACTTACTGTAGATTTACAGTTTGTTCAAAGATAAATGAACATTAACAAGTTTGGAACCAAAATTAGAAAAAAAACTGAGAGCTTGATGAGGACTGTTTGATGTCCTGCATTCTTCAAAACATCTTCTTTTGTCTTCAACAGAACAAAGAAATGATAAAGTAATTGTTCCTTCTATGGTAGTCAATGGGGTCCAAGAACTTTTTGTTCACATGCATTCTTCCAAATATCTTTCTCTGTGTTCATCAGAACAAAGACATTTAAAGAAATATGGAACAACTCGAAGAGAGAATTTTTGGGTGAACTTTCCCTGTAACAGTATGCTGGTGATCCAGCAGGTTGCTTAACCAGCACAAAAACCTCTGGTCAACCAGTTTAGACCAACACGTGGATTTGTGCAAACTTGAGTGAGCGGGTCTAACAGTGTGCCGGTACTGATGTTGATGAAACCAGTGGGAAGGAGGGTGTAATTGAACTCAGACCTACAATGGAACCGAGTATAATAGTCTCCGAAGGCCGCGTCACATGGTGATGGCCACACAAACGAATAAAAGCTCGGAGCTGAATAATTAAAGATTGGCGGTGTGGCAGCGCTCTGTGTACTAATAAAGATTAGATGAGTTGAATAATCGCGCTCTCTCGGCCCGATTCTCTCTCTGGGAAAAGAGACAATCGATGAGCGTAGCGTGATTACTCTGTGTAAGACTGAGGTTTCTCAGCACTCATCAGAGGTCAATGGCTCACCGCCCGCTAATGACACTCAGGGGAGGCTGCCAGCTCTATGGGTGAGAATCAACGCATTATAACAAATGAGCTACGGCTGAACTCTCATTGTTCTCATTGCCCTGGCAACACAGTCACATGACCTCAGCCCAGGTGTTCCTGGAGGGATTTTACAGCGGAGATCCACCACATGGTGTGATTTTACTGTAGGTCTCGGGTGACTTACTATGCATACTACTGTAGTGAACGAAAAGTAATATGGGTCTGTTTCGCACAAAATGAGGCATATTGTCAGACAAAATATTATTGTTTTTGACAACAGCTGTGATTCTACGGGGTGTCGTGACTCAATGTGTTTTTTTGGTCTTTTTGTTGTTGTTGCATTTTGTTTCTAAATTCTTCAGCTCAGTTTACATGCCAAGCAGAACTACACAACAAAACGTGCAGTAAAAAACATCTAAAAACAAAATATCTAATTTTTAAGATTTAGAGTTTAAAGATTTGTTAAATTTACTGTCAACGATATTGTCAACATTTTTCATTGTTTTGCTTTAGAATGAAGCTTATAGTATGTTTTATTAATATTTTTAATAAACTTATTTTTTGTTTTATTTTAAATTTAGTTCAAGTTTCAGCTATTTTGATATACGCTTTTGTCATTTTATAATTAATTTGTCTATTTTCTTAGTTGCTATATAAAATTAATTTTTATTTTAGTTTTATTTCAGTTTTTGTATATTATTATAATTTTAGTGCTTCAAACTTATTATTCTGTTTGTTTTTAAGGCAACATTTCAATTTTTCCTTTAACTAAGTTTTTCCAAGAATTTTTAGGTGGAATATTTTATTTGATTTCAATGAAATATTTTCAAAGTTTTAATTTTAGTAGACTAAACTAACCTTGTAGTGAAAAATGTTTTCACCTGCTATTCAAATACCATGTTACATCTATATGATCATATGTAAATAACTGACCCATACCACTATCATACCATGATAAACCACAATATTCTTTAAACGTATTAATCCAAACATCACGTGTCTCGGGTAAACTCCACGGCATGCACATCATGAGATGAACACATATAAACTCAGGAGATTATAGGAAAATGTCTTTCAGTGCTTTCTAAAGGGAAATTGCAGGTGTCATTAGTGTGACGCTGGAGTTGTGAAATGTTTCGGTCTTCTTCTCGCCCGACCGCTCATTCCATATTTGCATTTTTATTAAAGCGAGGGTGTGGTGGAGCGAGTGAGGGAGGGAATGAGAGAAGCGCTACTGTACATTTAGTGGGAGTGAATTGATTTTATTCAGGTGTGATAGATAGAAGCGCTTCTCTCTCTCTCATCAGCCACATTCAGAGTGACGTCTGTGAATCAATCTCTCTGCTCTTTGTGTCCGTCCTCCCTTTAAATTAAACCTGCTTGGCCTTTGTGAGGACACAGTGAATAGGAATCATGAAGCACATTTATTACAGCAGATCATTACACACAGAAAAAGGGTCTCGGCGGCCGCTGGAATGAAACTGAACTAGGAGATATATTCATATATTTTGCCAAGAGTCATTCATGAGCTGACCTTGCTTTCTTTATAGTTCATCTGAGAGTTATTGTTAATGTTATTGACGTAAGCCTGTAGACTCGCACACGCACAGACACACACACGCACACACACACACACACACACCACACACACACACACACACACACACACACACACACACACACACACACGCACACGATTGTTGGATCAGTGTGAATTAGCCCTTACTGTATATGAAGGTGTCATAAAGACTGTGTAAGATTATGTGGATCTCATGAAATGTGACAGTGAAGCATCATTCTCAGATTCGTATACGTGTGATGGCGATCCATCCATGCCTGTCAGTGTTGCCCAGGGCAACAGCAATTAACCCGTCAAATGGACAAGCGAGGCGTCTGAAGCAGAGGCACCTGTTCCCCATTACACCCGGAGCACAGAAGAAACACTGCTGTCTAAGAGAGGTGAGCATGTTCTCCTGACAGAACCTCATGAATCTTCTCTTCCCTGCCACTGGAAGCAGAGAAACACAGACACTGAGCCTTCAGCATCACTCACCAGCTGCCTCCGGATTAAACATTTACTCTACATTCATTCTTGGAGCAGATGATTTCATCCGAAGCTGTGTTTACAAGTATGGATATTGTTGAAGCTAGAAATAACCAGTGACCTTTTTTTTTATAATAATTTGTTAGAAATGTTACACAAAGTCAAAGGATTGAGAGTTAGGAATTGATCAAGTGTAAGAGGTGTGTTTTCATTTTTAGACCTTGTAATATATGAGGCAACAAAAAGTAAATGCTGCAAAATGTGCAGTTCTGTTTTTCCCCAAATTTAGCCAAACGTTCACATTTTTTAAATAATTAAGGGTTATGGGTATGTTGGTAAACTATGATTGTAAAATAAATTGTTAAATAAACCATTACAACTATAAATACAAATCTGCGCTCGCATGTACAAACAAAACTAAAAGTTGTTGTAAACATTGTAGGTATCATTCAAGGTATCATGTTGCCATATTCACATAAAAAAATATTGCAATATTAAAATAAACATTCACAATGTAGGCTAATTGAACAAGTATATTTTATCAGAAAATCTGCCTTTTAAATAACTACTGTAGAATAATCACGGCTAATAGTAAAAGTCTCAGTTCAGATGCGACACACAATGTTTGATGTAATTGTGAAGCAGTGCTGTTGCAATTACCACAATCACATCATCATCTTCGTTCAAAGAAAATGTGTTTCTGAGACATTAATAATGGCTCTTCATACACCAAACATTCGCTCCCCTAGAGCTCTAGTGTGGATGTGAGCCTACCGATGTTGCTCAGGTGTGACTGCATGAAGATGAAGAAGTTACTCTGTGCATACCCAGCTGTCACCAAGCATGATTCCATTATGTTGGCCTTCTTCCAACTGTGCATGCAAAGAGGAGTTTCAGTAAAGCCATGAGTCGTGAGTCGCACCTTCCAATGGGCAACAATGTTAGAAAACTGCACAGTTGCATTTCACACACCACGTGCATTTACCGAGAACTAGTTTTTATAGTTTCTCGACTTTTCAGCATCTGTTTTAGAGGGACACTTGGGAACATAACATCCATCAATACAGCCAAAGACTTCAGGGAATTGAACCTAGTCATAGAACCCCACCTTGTTGATGGCTTGTGCAACAGCGTCAAGGAACTTATAGCGGTTCACAAATAGCGTTGCGACTTCGTGGACTATTTTACGCCACACAATTTTTAGCTAAATGCGGCTGTGATTTTGTGTAGGTTAGCCAACTCCTAAATTACGACTTCTTTTGATACCAGGTTATGAATATATAAATGTACATACACACGCAGTCTGTGTGTTAAAAGTCGTGCTGAGTGACACAAAAAAAGGGGGAAATGTGTGTCCATGAACACAAATCAATAGATTCCAAATTTGGTGCCTATGTCACAAACTGCCTTGAGACTGCTGTTCAATTAGATTTGTTGATCCAGCACATCCCATCCCATAAAATGAGATCTGGGGAATATGGTGGAACTCTTCATAATGTTCCCCAAACAATAAAACTGTTGCAGTTTATGGCAGATTACAACAAAGAAACAGCACCTCCATTAAAGAGTGCTCATGGTCTGCAATCATCTTTGAGTAGTTGGTACATGTTAAAAGAACATCCACATGAATGTCCGTCTTTTATCATGACCCGCATTTTCCACAAGCTTTAGTTGCTTTTCCATGTGATTGGACCCTTTGCTCCCCAAGTACATCTCGGGTACACAGTTATCTTTCCTTGCGCTACTTTTGGCATGCAACGTTGTCAAAATCACTCACTATTTGCAATTGCTCATTCTATTGCGAAGGAACCCCAGTAAGTAGTGACTCTATTTTAAATTCAGTACGCCACAGAAGTACTTCTCCTGTGTGGCAGCGTCTCTCAGAGTCCAGTTGGAGTAATTTGATTTGTTACTTCATTACTATAACAAATGAGTGTTACCGAGTCTCCTTCCTTTATTGATAACCTGATCTCCACAATGAGCCACTCAGTCTCCTGAGAAACAAACTGCACCTCTCAAATATCACAAACCCCGCTGGTTGAAAACCATTGGAGAATCCTTTCAGAGACCACTGCATTTACTTCTCTACCAAATATAAAATCTGCAAATAATCTGCATTTGAAATTAGTTTGTATTACTAAACAGATGCTATTGGTAAACTCCAATGTGTTGCAATGGACAGAACATCCCATAAGAAAGAATCTCTTCAATATCTCAATCATTTCTCCTAGACATCAATGAGATTAAATGGGAAGCAAATGAAAAAAGTCTCAGATATTTCTTCTGCAACAAAGAGCCAGACATTTCACAAATGTCTCTATTGGAGTTTCATGAGAAATCTCAAAAGATTCACAAACTGAGCTCAAGTTTGCGAATATTAACGCAAACATTTCTCGTCAAATGTACTCAAATCCAGATCGTTTTACCTTTACAATACACATTTACTGTACACCTCCACAGCTCTTCATTTGAATCATTGTCTGGTTTGTTTCTTTATTTATTTTAAGCAATTTTAGGAGAAACATATGAAACTAAGCCGACGCTTAAACGAAACACAACTGCATCTACGAACGCCCCATCTCCCAGATGAACAGTACAAACAGGATCAAAACTTTTCTTGGGTCCATGGTCTTTTAAATGAGCAGAAGTTTTTTGAGGATTCATTCTCTTCAACCTCTCTGGGTCACATCCAGATTTAGCTTAAAGGTGAAATCAGTCATATTGTCTCCGCCAAATGAGATCAATCTCAAACCTTTAGCCTCTTTCCACTTCCCCTGAATAAGCACCCTGATGCAGATTAGTTATGCAAGAGGAGGCCGGTTTGATCTAAAAGTGTTGCTAATTAAAAATCAATCTGAGAGTCATTAGCACACATAGTCATGTGCCAAGGTTGTATTATCCAGTACAGGAACGGACGGCTCCGGGAGAATCTGGCGCCCTCCTGGAACTCAACTTCGCAGCTGATAGTTTGCGTAAAGCTGCTGAATTTGTGGTCTGCTCCCATTGATCCACTTTCAGTGAACTGGATAAAGCAGCGAAATGAATGTGGCTTCTCATTGGGTGCGAGGGGGTCCATAGATAACTATTAGAGGCGTATTTGGGGCTCCATAGATAACTATTAGAGGCCTATTTGTTGGCCTGGATGTGCGGGCAGCAGAGGGGCCACGGTAGCAGGAAGACATTAGTCTGTTTTAAGCTGAGTGTTGCTGGATACGGAGGTGATAAATGTTGGCGAACACTCAGTCGCACCGGGGGAATCGCGGCACGCAGACACACACTCTGGAACTTATTAAACTCACACGGGCATATTTCACACGGGCTCCGGAAAAATCCGACCAATTACAGAAGTGTTACCGGAGCTGAAACCATGCCGGCACTGTAGGGGTCCTCTGCTCTCTCTTAGTCTTAACACAGTCCATCTGACTGAGGACGGGAGCGGGTGCTCATGGCTGTGTTCCAAACCATAGCGAGCTGCCTACATGAACAACATTTGGACCTTAAAGAAAGTTGCCCAACTCCTGATTATATGAGCTCCCAGAGGAAAACGCTCCGAGGGAGTTCTGTTAGGATCAAGCTAGGGGCAGATGATTCTCTTACAATTGCTTAGGAGACAGAAGAGGCTTATTGTTCAGACACATGAACAATGTGCAGGTGTAACATGAATGTATTGTAGAGATGAAATCATGTGGATTTGGTTAAACTTGATGAGAAGTGTTTGCATTCGTGTTGAGATCTTCTAATTTTGACTTTTGCAGACTTGGCAAATTTGAGCTCGGTTTGTGACATCGTTGAGATCTGGACCACAAAACCAGTCTTAAGTAGCACAGGATTATTTGTGGCAAAAGCCAACATACATTGTATGAGTCAAAATGAAAGATTTTTCTTTTATGCCAAAAATCATTTGGATATTAAGATCATGTTCCATAAAGATATTTCCTACCATGAATATATCCAAACTTCATTTTTGTGAGTGGATGCAACAAAAGCGCTAACACAATGGCCGGAATTAGTTATATTTTAGTGTTTGTTTATTATCATGATTGTACTACTTTAAACTTACTTCAGTTTATTTTTGAGGCAACATTTCAATTTTTCCTTGAGTTAAGTTTTTCCAATAATTTTTAGGTCAATATTTGATATGATTTCAATGAGCAGGAACGCTTTCAAAGGTTTAATTCAAGTAAACTAAAATAACTTTGCTTTGAGTTAATCAGATCCCTTGCGCGATGTGAGAAGTGTGCAAGTGTGGCACGTGTTAGTATCCACCGACCTTCTGTCTATAAAGGGCAATACAGTCCGCTCACTTTTGAGGTTCAGTTTTAGTTTTCTACCCATGAACACGGCAGCTCGCAGTGTTTTGAAATGCAGCCACTGTGTGTGTTTGGACTTGCACACAACAGCGCGCTCTGGTTGTGCGGAGAGTAGAAGGATCCGTCTCGCTGGAGATCAGGTGCGATGGCGTATCTCAAGGAGAGCCCAATGACAGGGCTGTCGATGTATTCCCCATATGCGAGTATTTTTAGAGCTGCCATCATGGCCCTCATGCATATTTCAATAGATCTTTTTTGTATATTAGGAGCGAGCGCACACGCGGACGAGACTGCGCGGGCTCGACATGACTGTAAGAAATATGGGCTTGATTCTCCGATCTGACAGAACCCTCAGCCGCTCGGCACATGCGTCCACTTTGACTTTCAATAGATAGTGGAAGAACTTCATTGATTGCATTAGAAGACAAAAACAAAGCGATGACATTGACCCCCAGAGGCACAGAGGCCAGTTTCTTCATCACGCTCCAATTTGCGCAGACCCGTCTCAACCTGAATTAATTCATGCACACAACCGCGCAAGCACGCACACCTTCTTTCTGTCTTCATCTCTCGCTTCCTCTTTGTTCTTGGACTCAGGTTTAGGTGTTAATGGTGGTCCGGTGTCCAGTGTGAGGACATAATGAATTCTGATAGGAGTCGTGGGTGGGCAGTTGTGAGATATATCAGCGCTCAGCCGTACATTATCTCATATAATGCTTCAATTTCCTCCATCTGATTAAATCAAAGTTTATGAAGCTGTCAGTGCGCCTCTGATGATGGAGCCATAATTTAGCAGTAATGCTTGTATTTGATGGCATCAGTGCTCACAGTGCCACGGACGATTTGAGTAGCACGTCTCAGCGAGGCAGTACTGTGTTTTGTGTCAGTGATATTCATCTGCAGTAGTTTCCTCAAAATGTTTTAAGACGCCATGAACATTCGCAGCACACGCAGTATTATTCGTATTGGTATTATTGGATATGATGCTGGGGCGTATCCGATTTATTTAAACTATTCCAAAGGAAAATAAAAATCATGCATAGTTAGGAACGCATAGAATAAACAGATTTACTAATGTACTTTTACAAATAATTTCCGCATTCTTTGTTGTTAATGGCTGTACATCCAAGCCATCACTATGGTATTGAGATGGCTTCTTTCTGAAGAAAAATCTAATAAAATCCTGTAACAAAAACATAGTTCTGCTAATGTAAGTAACTTCATATCATTTCTTTGCTAGTTTCAGAACCCTATCTTATGACTTGTCTTCATATCTGACATACATGCACATCATCATTCAACTCAAAGACACAAAGCGTATTTGGACCTTTAAATCTTTCAGCATTTTCCTTTTAAAAGTGCGCTTCATTTGCTTCCAGTGACATTAATTGTGAAACACAGGTAACCTGTCTTAAAATTCCACTATAGCCACCCGCGTAAAGATTTCGGCTCCATTGGAAATCCATCAGCATCATGGATTGGCCTGAAACTCTCAAGGTGCTTTAATGAGGAAGTGGGGGTGTCGCCATGGCGATGTAGAGGGGCATGCAATTTCCATTATTGACTGTTGCAGACACTGTGTGTGTGTGTGTGTGTGTGTGTGCGCGCGTGTGTGTGTGTGTAAATTGGCTCCAGTGGGGTTTGTAGCTTGTCGAGATCCCCCAGCAGTAAATCGCAGAGCTGGACCATTACCTCTTTTCTGGCGCCAGACTTTCTCTCCTCTCTTTTCTTTCTCTTCTCTCTCTTGCTTTGTTGTCCTGATCAATAGTTAATTCTTTCTGGGATCTCCGTGGCAACGCTATTGTCAGGTTCGGGACTTGTAAGGTAGAGCACACGGACTGTAGTGTACTTTACCTGAATAACCTTTGAGTAATGAAAAGCGCATACTAATATTTGCACAGTAAGAAATTAATACTAAATCACCAAACATTGTATTGATATTCTTGCTTCTTCTATTTCCTAATCTCTCTCTCTCTCTCTTGGATAGACGTTACCATGGCAACTCAGATGTCTCCAGACTGGGTTCAGGAGGGACTTACTGTATAACGATGTATGCAGGAATGTTTTGAACGGTGATGATATGTGTGTTTTACGGTCTTCGTTCTAACAGTATATGGTTTCTAAAGGATCTTCTTTAGGCTTTTTGTAGGCGACAAGTAGAATAAGTTTACCTAAAAGTATTATGGTATTAGACATATACCTTTCTACTGTCATGGCAAAAGAATTTTAAGGACCACGCAGAGTATTATGATATACACTCTTAAAAAAGGTTCTCCTATGCCATAGAAGAACCTTCTGGAGCCTTTAACATCTGAAGAAACTTTCTGTTCCACAAAAGGTTCTTTGTGTCGAAAAAAGGTTCTTCAGATGATAGAAAAGTAAAAAGGAGATGGTTCTTTAAAGAACCTTCGTTGGAATGGTTCTTCTGTGGCATCGCGAGTGTACAAGAGTGTAGGAATGTGGTACTCGGTTTTAAAATGTAAGTAAAAGCATCCGTGTCAATTTATCAAAGCATCATTGTGTTCTCTCCCTCTGTCTACTATGTGTATCTTCAACAGCACCTACAGCGTTTTACCCTCCGCAGGACGTAAAATACCCCACATTAGAAAAAGAATCCTTCTAAATCAATATTCTTTATTGTTCCCGTTACTGCCACAACGACAGCGCTTTAATTTAATACATTAACAAATTAAGAGGTGTTTCAGATGAATAATGACACTCTAAAATATATGTTCACAGGTTCTAATGTCCTATTACACAATAAAATAAAAACACAGCGCCTGCTATTAGTTTAATTGGATCGCAGTATTACTAAGAACTAAAACAAAGAGAGCAACAGTGAGATTTATGATGTCACGATTAAATGACTTCACTTATAAAGATGTCGTCTTCATCGCCCCTGGTCTGCGAATCCCTCTGTATTTGAAGAGTTTGGTTCCACAATGAGATAACTCTTTCAAAAATCATGTTTTTTATTGTGCATTCCAATTAATATCAAACAAACTGCAGTTGGTTTGTTTTGATTTCATGCTATAATAACTAAACAAATACAGCTAACTGACATGATATAACACAATTAAAACATGATAACATAATAAAAAACAGGATTTTGGAAGCAAACTCTTCATTTCAATCACCGCAGTTTGTTTCACATTCAAATACAGCTACAGGAAGACGGACATGAAGTGAAAAGTGCCTCGCTGTCGTCTACATCGGCATTGAGGAGACGGCGTCCTGGCTTCAGTATATTTCAAGGCACCTTGCATTAAATGCTCTCTAGGTGGGCAGCTCACTAGAGAATCATCAAACAAGGCCCCTCAAACATCAGCCGGTAGATCAGATAATGGAACCAATGAGTGGCAAACCAAAGTCTTGACTTTCATCTGGTAATTTGATTCAAATGTGTTTCCCGGTGTTTAGTTTGAATGGTGACAGAATAGGTCAAACTGCATGTATACAGACCAATCACAGAGCGAATGAGTTTGCCCTTGACTGCGCTAGACAAACAATATGCAAAACAAAATTCAATTCCATGAGAAAGTAATTTGAAGTGACCCCAGAAACATGTCATTGTAATGGATTGTCCCACGTCGATTGGCCTGTGATATCGTCACGCACCTGCAAATGGAAACGTAAGGATGCAAATGATTTACATTCATTGATATGCATTATATTCAAGGCCAGAAGTGCTGAATAAAATGTTGTAATGTGATATTTCTTGTGATGACAGAAATATTTACATTTCTCTGTCAGCCTATACTATTGTAGGGAAGCATTATAACTTTTATTCTTAAGAAGTTTGTTAAAGAATGTTATCGGATTAAAGGCTGCGGTCATCTAAGGAATGTAAGACCGGTCTCAAAGTCAACAAACGTTTTAAGAAGCCATGATGACGATAAACCTGAAAGTAAGACTTTATTAGAATGCTGTCTGTCAGTTTTTCATAAAAATTCTCTTTAAAGTCCCAGTGAAATAAAAAATGACAATGGCTATTTTTCCATGAAATATCGCAGCGTTTATTGTCAACAGCGCATCAACGTGTATCAACCCTCAAAATCTTCAGTTAAAATCTGAAAATGCACTTCCGCCCTGTAATGACTATCCATCTTAAATGATGTATGTTAGACGGCTTGGGCGGAGCATCCGATAACTCCTCCCCTTCAACTGTTCCACTGTTCCAAAGTTCCATTTCAAAATGCAAAGGCTGTATTTATACGTCCAATCAAATCACAGCGAAAAACTCAAGCCACGCCTGCTATTTTTCTCATTCGAAATTGCGTCAAAATACAGAAGTAGAAAAGATTGCAACTTCCTGTTCACGGGGACTTTAAAAAGCTGATAAATATTAGCGGCACAAAGTCTTCTCCAAATGTGTCCGCCCTCTCCGCTCCATTCGAGAGGTGTGTGTGTGTGTGTGTATGGTTCGGTGGGCTGTCTGGCACTGATGTATGACTGTGTATGTGTCGCGTCAGGGCAGGATCAGGTGATGTCAGAGTTGGTGCGGTGCGTTTACTCTCAGTGCCCCTTACGTTTACTGCTGCTGCCAATCAAGCGTTATCTGAGCCCGCGTCCACTGCGACGGAGGAAGGTCAAGCAGCGTGATTGTGTTAGCAAAGACAAACTCAGCTTCAGTGAAGAACGCAAACTGGGTTAGTTTCGACACACACTCACAAATATAACCCGGGCAAGGAAACATACAGCCTCCTCTTCTGCATGGAAGGGAAAGTTCGGCTGGGAATTGAAATGAAGGATCAGTTGTGTCCTTCGGTTGCAGGTGCAAAACATTTAATCGATTACACAAGCAAGCGCTGAGGATACGAGACACGAACTGAGACTGAATAATGAAGCACAAGAGAACGGCTGTAACTCCTCTCGTGGTTTATTGGTTTAATTCACGGTTCCAGAAACAGACACGAGTAAACACTATTAGGTGAAAAACACGTGTGGATAGCACTGATCCATGTGGTGTGTTTCAGTTAAATTAGATGAGTTTTACTAATATTGTTACTGTTTGTTTGCTTATTTTGATCATATCTTGTTTTAGTGCTGTTATGTATAACACGATGGCCTTTTTTTTTAGGATATTTTATATAACTCAGCAGGCTATATGTCATAAACTTTGCACTTCAAATTCTGTTTGAAAGTCTGAATGAAATTTTGGATCTGTGGAGCAACGTGAATCACACAAATTTTCATTGACGATGAAGAGCTGCTGGACATCTCCTCTTGTGTTTGTCAGAAGAAAGCAAGCAATGCTGGCCAGAAATAGCACAAGGGTGAAAATGAGTGGATGAATTCCCATTAGCAAACCTTCCAGACTAACTCTGAACAATGCAATTTTCTCTTGTTCTCATATCAGAGAACCCCAGAATGTTGCCTCAGCGGGACCGTTGCTCTAGATGCCTGTGCAGTCATGTGACACATTCCTATTAAAGCAATGCTGTGTTGTGAGGTCTGTTACTTTTACCCAGCGTGCACCTGGACGAGCCCCCAGACCTACTCTTGCACGCCCTGTTCCCACAATTCCACAGCACCCTCAGGTGTTTCTGAAAACCCTGTCATCTTCATTCTCGCTCTCTCATTGCCTTTCCCCCGACACACAATTACAGCATCCGCGGACGCCTTTAATTGGAGAGATTGGGGGAGTTCAGAGCTTTTCATGCCTGCGTTATCTCCATTTCTTCCACTCTCGGCCCTTAAAATAATCATTTGTAAACTCCCGAGTGTAATTACTGAGACTCATGATTAATTGTCCCATAAATTTAGCCTCGCTCTCGCTTTCATTTTAACTGCGTGGAATATTAATTAATTTTAACTCTCTCTCCCCACCTCTCCTCTCAGAGACCCCCTATCTCTCGCTCTCTTTTCTTAAACACATCTTTTGAATATTCAATGTCGGTATGAAAAATAGCCAGAGGCTAAAACACAGTATTAGCATGTCAGCTCGCTAAAACCACACAAAAAACACAGACCTGGAATTAAGAGATGAGCATTGGGTCATAAATAACCTCTTGCTGGACGGTAGTAAGCAGCTACTTATGTAAATATCATCTCGTCTGGAAGCTTTGAGACGTGTGGAAATATGCTAAAAAAGAGTCGCTGCGTTTGTTGACATGTCGAACGCGCTCCCTGCATGAATTCCCCTGTTTGTTTAACCCGTCTGAAAAAAGACAAGCTGTATCTCATAAAATCTTATTCTGTCATAATGTGGACGTCACAATGTCACCTTGAATACGGCGTCTTCCCAAAAGAATACATTTGTGTAATAATATGGTAATTCACACTTAGCTCTGAATCCGATTAACATTTTAATGGTACTGTAAGTGCTCCGCGGTGAATCCCACTGTAGCAATACGAACGGTTTATATCTCGCTACCTGCACGGTGAATAATACCAGATTTAGTCAGATTATATGACCGTGCGTATAAATCGGACAGAGTGCATTGATCAGCGAAACGGCGCTCTTTGCCTCCGGCGAATCCCGGCAGTACGCAGACGAGAAAGGACAACCTTTATTAGCCAATGGGCTGAAATTTATGTACTGCAAATGGCACGGCGGGATCCCAGGAGAGCAAATCACCTCTACGCAGGGACGCCGGCATTCCAGAAGCCTCAAGGGAAGAGTGTGTGTGTGTTTTGCGGCTAGTTAGTGAGATGTATAGAGGTCTCTCTCTCTGTGTACAACCCTGCAGGCTGAAAAAGAAACACATAAACGTGGAAATTGAGGATGTCTGGGTCACTTCCTGTTTGCATGGCTTCTTTCCACGGGGCTATTTGGCAGCTCTCCACAATGGAAATGCGTTTGGAATCGAAACTCCACCTTGAGCTCAAACACGTAATGGCCAGAGATTCCAGATAATATTGATCTCTACGGTGGAAGGAACCCTAAAATGAATGACCCAATAAAAATAAACCCAATGCAATTAATTTCGTCAACATCAAACCAGCCCCGAACACCCTTCAATATAAAAATATAGCCCGAACCAAATTCTTTATGCATTGCATTGGATCTGTGCTGACAATGAATATAATTCAGACCCGGTCTAATTGGTTTAATATCTTACCTCTATAAAAGCAGAGTTACGTTCAGACACCGCTCTGTTCCAAACTGTAATGTAAACAACTAGGCGGACAGCGTTTCAAGACTGTGTTGTGTTGAAGGTTTCTGAATATGTAGATGATCCATGCAAAGGCAGCTTTCTAGGATTTAGAACAAGTGTGCGTGTGTGTGTAGAGACCGCAACAGCTGTGGTTTTGGGGTCAGTCAGGTGAAGGTAGTAAAACTTTAGGAACTCATCATACAGGTGCACCTGTGATCATCTCTACAGCCCAGAGCTGTCTAACACATGAGCTATGAGTTATAACTGAGCCCGCTGATGCTGCTCCTATAGCTCAACATTACAACACAAAGTTTCTCATTGCCTTCTAGTCATTTCTTGTACTTTTATATCAATCAGCATCCACAATGACATCATGTAACATATTAAATTGTGTTTCACACTAATGAACAAGGAAATACATTTGAATAACCACATTCAATACCTGCTAAAAAACAACAATAGAAACCATTACCAAAATTCTAATGGATTTAATGGTTATAAATGGCAATTGTATTGGTTTTATTGGAAAATATAATGGTCCCTGTGGGTCTACTGTGGGTTACGTAGAAACCCAAAGAAACCATCACAGAAATTCTAACGGTTTCTATTAGAATACCATTATAACCCAATAGCCATTAAAAAAAAAGTGTATAGTGTGTTTTGAGCATCATTCCAGTAGGAATGAACATGCCTGCTGAGAAAAAAACAATAGAAACCATTAAAGAAGTTGTAATGGTTCTAAAGGGATTTGTATTGGTTTTAATGGAAACTGTGGTGTCAACTGGTATTTGATGGATTCGCTTGGTGGAGTGTTAAATCCTACAGGAATTTGTAATGGTTTTAATGGAAAAAGCTATTGGGTTGTATAGGTATTCTAATGTACCATTAGGATTTCTGTGATGGTTTCTATTGGGTTTCTAGGTTTTTTCAGCAGGGATCCCTCTAATAGAATTCACACCAGTAGACACCATTTCAGTTTCCATTAAAGCCAATACAAATCCATTTTTTCAGCAGGAGTGTTGGGTTCTGTTGGTGGGATGTTATGTCAATGGGACCAACACAACACCATTAAATCTTACTGGAACAAGATCCAAAACAAAACTGCCCTGCTGAAAAAAACTATAGAAACCCAACAGAAACCATTACAGAAATTCCTTTTTGTAGCGTGTTTTGGGCATTATTCCTGTGCAATTTAACATCCAACCAATAGAATCCATCACATACCAGTAGAAAGTTAAAGTTTCAATTAAAACCAGTACAAATCCCTTTAAAACCATTATAACCATCATCCCTGCTCAAAAAAACAATAGAAACCACTTAAGAAGTTTAAATGGTTATTATGGGACTTGAGTTGGTTTTAATGGAAACTATAATGGTGTCTACTTGTGTGTGATGGATTCTATTGGATTAATGCCCAAAACACACAACAAAAGGAATGTTTGTAATGGTTTTAATGGAAGAAGCTATTGGGTTGTAAGGGTTTTCTAATGCAAACCATTAACATTCTCTGTGATGGTTTCTGTTGGGTTTCTATTGTTTTTTTCAGCAGGGATATTTTGTATAATGGTTTTATTGGTAAACAGTGATTGGTTAATAATGCTTGTAATGCCACCCACTAGAATTTGAATTAAATCCATTAGAATATCTGTGATGGTTTCTATTGGTTTTCTAGCAAGAAGAAGGATTGTGATTGGTCACAGGAGACAGTCGTGCTGATACCATCACAATAATGACATGCCGATATCTGTTTCCTGTGTGCCCGTGTTGCGTTTCCTTTTCACTTCATGCGAGAGGCCTGTATTAATGCTGCTTAATAATCCAACAACACAAATACAATAAACTCTGATCAATGGAGGCAAGCACAGACACATGGGAACTCTGTCACCAAAGACACCTCACCAATTTATCTCTTTAATGCCTCTCGGCAGGGTTCTTCCTCCAAAGGGAGCAGATGACTGAAGATTATCCAGCCTCACAGGACATAATCACACTTTACTCGCACATTCTTTACCTTTAACCATTAACAGCAATAATACTGTTAAAGTGTGTCTCTCAGCTTTATGGATGAATTTCATTTAGTCTAATGAGATAAATGATCTTCTGCAGAGATTGTGAGTGTGTTTGGTTTTCAGGAGGAAGAAGTGAGCTCACCGAGTGGAGAGACAGACTGTGTGAATGTAAAACCCACATGCACAGTTCTATAGAGTCAAGGACAGGGTGTGTGTGTGTGTGTGTGGTGTGTGTGTGTGTGCGTGCGTGTGTGTGCACGCAGCATGACGCAGGGCTTACCGTTCTTTCTCTCCTGCGTTATTTCCTTTTCCTTCATTTGTTCTTCATGATGAGCCTGATTTATCTGCTTTCTTGTGGTTAAACAGTAGAGTAAGGCAACATCATTATTACAATAATAATGAATGTAAACATCTTTTTGTGGGTATTCTTAGAACGTTTAGCAGTTTTGTAAGCTCTGTGTTTATGCAAGCATGGCGGGGGGAGTTATTATACAAGTTAATAGGCGGGTAGGACATTTTTGGTCCAAATGCAGTGATTGGATGAACATTTTATGGTCCCGAGACTTCCACAGAAGATACACTATCTTTAAATCTCTTTTTATTATCTGTTCAGCAATCATCCCAAGGCTCTGTAGTACAAAAGGCAACGAGTGTGTGGTCCGCATGTCTTAGCCAATCAGAAAACTGTCTGTCAATCATTTCCAGGGTGGGGGTGTTTTGGAAAGAGGGAGTGAAGGGACGGAAGGGGGGGGGGGTGGAGCTTAGCCTTTTCTGCAATTCTAAATATTCTAAATAGGCATTAATTAATCAATCATCAATGTATTTGAAAGGAAAGAAAACTTCTAAGTCATCAACATTTTGTCCGATTTTTTCTAGAGGAGAAAGAATGTACATTTCAAGAGCTGTACACTGTTAAGAGAACAGCATAGATGTTCTCTTAAACCTTTTTTAATCTTAGGCCTTAAGAAATATCTTAAAATATATCGGTGCCATTGTTTTGTCTCAAGATGCACACCAGTAATATTCTTCGAAGGCATTATTATAAAAGCAACATAAAAACGTCATTCAACCAAGGCATGGTCCTGGCCTAAGCTAAACCGCGTCTGTGAAACCTGGGACATAAACTTTTAAAAGTTATCTTACAGTTATCAGACATGGATATGCCGTACAACTTCACATTTTGATTTCGTGGGATCTTAAGGTACGGTTAAATTCTTGACTGCATCTAGCTGTTCTGTTTCTAAGTGAAAAAAACTCTGGCTTAATTCTTCTGTACACAAGCAAACCAGTCCAACAAACCAAAGGATGAAGGCAAATTGGCAGAACCCCCCTCGCTTCTCTTCCGCATTTTACAGCAATTGTCTGGCATTCCAACAGTCCCAAGGTCAACTTTAGCTCAGCTCGTAAACCGTTCCGGTTGATTGCCCACATTTGCTTCAATAGTAGGAGGAAAGTCAACCACCCAAAACCATAAAGAAGGGGTTCGCCAGCCTGGTTGTGTTAGTGTCGTCATTGCTCTCATCGTGAGTCTGAAACTGAGAGGATATGGAGGAGCGAGAGCTTTTATTGCCTGATGTTGGTAGACAGAACACCAGTCATAATGTTCTGAGCCACTGCCTCAGATAATCTCACCCCGTATACACACACATTCCTAGATAAACACAGATGGAGAGCTTCTATTCCATGCTGCAAGACCCACGGATACAAAAGAATTCACTGTTCTCTAAACTGTTCCCTTTATAAGGCAAGCTTCTCTAAAGATAGACATGGATTGGAACAATGACATGGTGCCTGCATCGGCATCACCTAGACTTGCACACATTTGCATTTTAGCGTGACCAGCCAAAAGAATTGCGTTTTTTTTGCGTGATTGTATCAGTGATTTGTATTAGAAAGACATACGCTTGGCAAATAGTTCCAACGTCATTTTGCAAAGAACACGTGTATATAAGAGTCTGAGTGTCATCAGACTATTTCACACAGGTTTTGGTGCTCACACAATAAAACCGGTGGGTGAATAAAAACACTAGGCGTTTAACAGCTTCTGACATCACAGATTAATGAACTCAGTAGATATTGATAGTCATAAACCACACACTGTTAAACGCAATGAATTCTGAGTCGTGTGAATCAAGAAGGATGTCTCACATCATAATGTCTGGATGGTCAAATGATGACACTCATTCTGTTGCCGCACATCTGGATGTGATGTTTCTCTCCTGGTTTCTACACATGAATAGAATGAAAGCATTTCAGTCAAACTTCAAAATTTCTAATCAATGTGAAGTATAGCTAGACACATTTGGTTAGATGCTTGTCATTCATCTAGTACTTTTATCTAAAACTATTGAGTGCTGGTGCAGTTGTGCGTTCAATGTTTTGCTTAAAGTCATACACTTCTGCAAAGAATCAATTACAACAAAATCCCTGTAGAGAAGATTATTTCTGATAACAAGCTAAGTAAAATGAATTAGATTAGAAATGTAAAACAATGTCCAGCCAGCATTACTTTGGGTTACCAGTAGAAGAAAAGAACCGTTACTTGGCTAAACTTAAATGCGACAAAGTTTGACCTGTTCAACAAATCCTTTTAAATGCCTATGGCATCTGATAGAGCGTTTGAACCCAGAAAAGACCTTCCCTATATGCTGTGTGACGTCAGGCTATATGTCTTTGCACATACAGTCCGAATTTTTGTGTGCGTTTTTTCGTATTTGGCGTTCGTTTGTACGGTGTCTCTGAATTGTCAACACGCCTCTCAAAACGCTTGCTGGATGCGAAGAAAAACGCAGAAAATCAAACCCAGTCCGATTGTTTTATGACGGATGAAAATATCGGAGGCAGTGTGTGAATGTTATTGACACAACGTGAGGTGTATTTATTTTTTAACGTGCAGAAATTTCGGCCTTAAACAAGCTGATTAACAGCGTTTTTACAGTAAGTCACTGTTAAAAATGACTGAGAAAAATGTGTTATGAGAAAAGCACTTAATCATCCACTTCATCTTGTATTTTCTTATATGATGCAAATACATTAATACATTGTCCAAAGAATTTTGGGGCCGCTGTATATCAGTCAACCAATACAGTCCTTATTGATCTGGCCCTGTAGGCCAACCACTAGAATCAATTGAGAACATAAAATTGATACCATATTCTTAGCTAGAGGACCATGACACTGTTGAGTGCACAGGAGAAACAGTGTAGCCAGGGAGAACTGAGCCAGTAAGCAGTATTATGATGGTGAATGTTAGTGTGTTAACAGTGTGTGTGTGTGTGTGTGTAAATACTTAACATTGCTGCTGAGTGAGCAGAGAGAGACATATGTTCAATGCACTGCAGGGTTGTAAATTGGCATCTTTGCTCCCTGGTGAGAAAATGCACCAATCAGTGACTGGCTCTGACCTATGCAGACACACCCACTTTACAATTATCCCTCCCCCAACTAGAATCTGCTCACCCTGCAAAGAAACAACATACTATACACACACACACCTAAACAACAGATGCGTCTGCAGTTTCATTTACACAATTATAATTAAGACACACACACACACGTACGCACACACACACACACACACACGCACAGACACACACACTAACACACACGCACGGACACACACACCACACACACACACACACACACACTATCATCATCATCTGTCATCTGTATTGACAAGAATATACAGTAAAATAAAGTTTTTCCCTGTAAAATTACATGGTTTCACCTGTTTTCCTGTAAATTTACGGTTTTTGACCGTATTTCAAAAATACATTTTTTTTTTCAAAAGATTTTTTTTTTCAATTGATTGCATTTCTGACTCCTTGTCATTCATTAAATCTGCTCCAGTCTTTTCTGTACTGTCCCCTACAGTACAAACTTAAGCCAGACTTTGTCACACATGTTGGGTTGCACCAAAAGTATACCAGGGCTCTAACATGATTTAATTGTTGTATTATATTGTTCCTATACAAATGAAGACACAGATGCATGTTCACAAAAGCATCATTCTTGTATTTCTGCAGTAGTTTGTTTAGCATGTTTCACATGATATGGACAAAAATAAAAAAGGACTCAACCTTCCATTTCCAGTTTTGTGCTGAAAGTAACATACATCCCGTTTTCTGAGGCACTGTTTATGAATGCCAGGAGTTTTTAAAACTAGATTAAAAAATACATTTTTATTCTAAAAATACAGTACATACTGTACTGTCATTCATTTACACATCATCTCAAATCAACCAGAGTCAGCATTCATACATACGGCGGGTCTGGGGAGTCAAGGGTTGCTTTGCCCCCCTAGGTGTTTCTCGGGACCCTCCCAATATATAAAGCTGACAATTAAAATAGGCCTACTATTAAATACATAGTAAATTCTCATTTGTATTATCATTTAATCGCAGAAAAATGTTCAAATTATGCATGCAATAAACTTTGATTATATATCTGCCCAACCAGAGTATGTCACAGCCCCAGTAAAGCCCGCATCTATCCGGTCTTCTCTTTTTTCCCTCTATTTCTCACTCCCTCGCTCACTTTCTGTTTGGTCAGTGTTGTAAAGTTTGCAGCACACGGCGTTCAGTCTGAGTGTCACACAGATAATGAGCTCCATAAAGCCATCAGACGGGAGGAATTAATGGCTGCGGGACGTCTCTGCTGTTTCTCACTCTGCCCCTCTAAGTAGCCGGAAGAGTGATAAGAAATGCTTCTCTCCCGCATTGATCAGGGCCACCGCAGAAATACTGGTGTGTTAAAAACCCGGTAGATGCCTGCAGTAATTCTCCCGCTCTCTGTGGCTGGGGCTTGGCCGCGTTCCGCCTGCTTTATGAGGTCTGTCAGGTTAAATTCTCTTCAGGAAACATTCTTCAGAAATAATCGCGTGTGACTGAAATCATTTCTTCAGACTTCAATTCATAAAAGATGAGATGTAATGAGATGATAACTCATGTGCGTTGGAATAGTCTCTGCGAGCAAGTCAGAACGGCATGTACGCTGTAACCTGCAGTGTACCGTAGAAACTAGTATAGAAGTATGCTAGTGTTCAATTCTGCCTCCCGCAACACCCACATACGCAGGCATACCGATTTAAATGAATGGGCATCACAACTGCAGCGTTTTATTAGCTTAATATTACCATAAATATGAAGTCCAAATCTGAATCGAAATTCAAATCTGATTTTGTTGGGTTCAAACAGTCGTTGTCTCCGAGCGGCTTCCTTTTGACAAAATGAACGTGACAGACAGGGGATAATAATTTGACAGGTGACAAATGTGTGGGTGTGATAGCATCTGAAAGCCAGGCTACCTGAAATATGACTTATTCTATTAAAATAATTCACCCAGGATATTGAATGTTATATTAAAGACCTCAACAATTTGATAAGAGCTGATTCCATAAACTCCATATAGTGTGTGTGAGAGAGAGAGGGGACGAGAGCGCTTTACATTATTTGCTGTCTTGTTGGCGAGTTGCTGTCAGTTGCTTGTGATTTCTTATATTATAGAGTCAGTTTTCATTATGAACAGAGTCCGTACATCTGCCAAGAATTCACAGTCCAAGCGAATGTTTTAATAACAGAGCAGATAACGCTCGAATCTACCTGAGAATAACAAACACGAATGTTTTATTCAGACGCTAATCGTGCATACGACATCTGAGTCGAACCAGAACAACTAACCAAAGTTAAACAGTCTGTCATTTTTGTGGCATGTGTGGAACAGCATCGTGAAGTCATTGACCTCTCACCTCTCTCTACACGCAGACCTATGCGAGCGTGTTTTACTGGGCTCGAATATTATGGCATGTTGTGTTTTCATCAAAGCATTACCTGAGGCCCAGGGGTTGGGGAAAACATTCACATTCAATCGTGTTCTAGAGCAGTTCGTCTGCTTAGGGCTACTGTAGAAACAACATGTGCGACAACACATTCTATGACATAAAACATAAGTTATAATCCGCTTGTGATTTTTTTAAAGCCTTATTTTGTCTTAAAAACGGAAGTTAACAAGTTGCTAAAAGCGACTACTTCCTTTGGCAGGAACGTTAGACGTCATCGCGCATATAAAGCTCACAAATAATGCAGCACGGGCACAGATCTCTTAAAACTTGATGCGGACTCATTCACGGAGTAATTACTTACCAGGAAACACGTTTGAAATAAAGTTTGAAAGAGTTGTCGGAGGCTTGGTGGTGGTGATATCGAACGACCTCAAGTGTAGTGTTTATAGCATCGTGTTAGCTTTTAACTTCTGCCGATTGTACAGTATTTCGGCTTCAAAAGAAACAAACGTGGTGTAGATTTGATGAGAATAGATTTGACGAAAGGCTTCATGTTATGTGAACACAAAACAATTCTTGTTTCTTTATTTGTAGTTCTTAATATTACAGAGCTCCTCGAGCGAACCACACTAAGACTGAGGCTCGGTCGAATCTGTCCAAAACATGAACATATCGGTCAGCTACTCAATACCCACCAGTTCACCCCAAAATGAAACTTTTTTTCATCATATACCCACGGTCAAGTTTCACCTGTATGACTTTCCTGCACATGGCTTACAGTGCATTCGACATATGCATTTCATCAGTAGGCCTACATGTGTCCCCTTTAATTCAAACCCACAACTTTGTGTTGCAAACTTCTACCAATTGACCTACAGAAACCAAAACTGTTTTCCCTCCAATTTGTCCACCAATTTGGAGGAAAATTTCCACTGTGTGGATTCTGGGACTACATTATCCAAGGCCACGTGCAAAGTTGCAACGTCTATCATTTTGTCAGGTTGCAATACTTGCTGCTGGAGTGAACCCACAGCATGATGCCTAAAATGCTACCGAAATGTTGCCTACTCAGCTATGTTTGGCACAGCGTCCATGTGTAAGTGTGTGTGTGTGTGTGTGTGTGCGTGCGTGCGTGCGTGCGTGCGTGCGTGCGTGCGTGTTTGGCATCTGATGTGATTGAGGGTAGAGATGTGACGAGATTTTATGGGACGCAGCACATGATTTATGCACGATGTAAAGCGACTCTGGGCCGGAATGATTTGCTTGTTTTGATTGGCTGCAGCTGGGAATTCCAGCCAGCTGAAACACATTGATAGAATACAGAAGCTCTCTCTATAGTCTAGAGAGAGATCGAGAGCTCTCGATGAGAGATAGGAGAGGGAGAAATCTCCCTCAGACGAGAGCTCGAGCCTCTACGAGAGAAGGAGCTCTCCAGAGCTCAGAGAGAGCTCTATCTCTCTCTAGATCTATCTCCCTCCCCTCTCCCGATCACTCTCCCTCTCTCCCTCTCTCTCTCTCTCTCTCTCTCTCTCTCTCTCTCTCCCTCCCTCTCCCTCCGTGCTTAAATTTTGTGCAAATGCCAGGACTGTCAAGCATTCTGTTTCCAATCATCATCTGTATGTGATGATTTTGCGGTTCTTCAGCACACGGTGTCTTTGTGCTGTGTGGTTTGCATTGCAGATGTAAACAAGAGAGGCTGTAATAAATGCACCGTGTGATAAACAAAAAATGTTGATTACAATCACGGGCTCTAAATTTTAATGAGCTTCTCTCCGTTACTTTGTGTTCGGTGCTCTGCATTGATTTAGTGCTTCGGGATTTATAAGTGGGAAAAAAGGAAGGACCAAAGCCATTATTTCCACAATAAAATCAGCATCCTCATTTCCATAACACACATACACACAATGACTGTAAAAGTCAAAGAACGTTCGTTTTCTTTTATTTTGATGATACATTCTGCCACTCCTTGTAATTCACAAACATAACATCAGCGTTGTTATTAAAATAAAAAACGAAATTGATATTGTAAACATTTTCAATTAATATAAAATAATTCAAATCGAAAGGTGGTTGTAAAATCAATAACATCATCAATATTCATCAAGCATGTATTACATGGCAGATAAATCTGACTGTTGAGTTCTAGCTATGTGTGAGGGTCAAATGTCCTCACTATTGTGCAATAATATGCCAACAACTATTTTGCTGCGACCTCACTAATAAATTGGCCAAATCATATTTTTCTTCACATCTAATGTTAGGGTATAAGAAGACACACCTGCAGATGGCAAGATGACATCTTTTATTCTCTAAACATGAAATGTTAAGTGTGTGCAGTGACTACGGGCATGCATGCTTTTATTGCCATATTATAGCAACCTTTGGTGCCTTAACCTTGCACTTTTGAGTAGTAATCGGTTGTGAATTCTGCAACAATGCCAGGTCCACATGACAGCCGGATCTCTTAAATCATAAAATGACAAAACTGAATAAGGCTGGTTAACCTGCAAAGCATCATCCCATAACACAACATGTGGTGTTTCTGCATGGACGAGATTGCAAGCAGATCTGGTGTGATCACTTGAACAACAGAAACAGCAAGATGAAGATGAAACAGAGATAGTCTCCTTTCTATAAAAGATCACGTGAGCAGGGTTTTAAATAGCTGAGCTTCAGGGCTCTAGCCGTGCCAGTCCAGGCCTCCATTAACCTAAACCTTTGAATCCCCATTATAAATGAACAGAGCCGAGAAGCTGCGAGCAGATCGTTCTGGAAATGGTGTTTCTGTTGTCCTGCCACGGGGCACGGCTAATGGCTAATGCTGATGCCATCCTTCCAAATGGACTGGGAATGACTGCCAAGGACCCCATCAACATTCCGCCCGGATCGGGCGCCATCCAGAAGATATACACGGCCCGGAGTTCGCTCGGCTCGTGACTTCATGTCACTGCTGGCAGATGTACTGTACGTGAAATCAACTTGTTGCCAAGGTCTAAGTCTATTTATTTATAGATTGGAATAGATGTTTTGATCGTGTTGATTTAGTTAAGCGGGGTCCTTAGGCAGCTCTCGGTGTGTTCTCATTACACACTATTGTTTAATCGGAGAGCTGCATGGCATCAACAGAGCCGGGAAATCTAGGGTGTATCAATAACAGGAAATAGGAGAGAAGAGAATAATGAAGCGTTACAAAGGCCCGCAGGCTAAAGACTTACGGAATGAGAAACAGTCGTTAAAGTAAGGCCCACCGCTGAGAGAGACAGTGTGTGTGTGTGTGAGCGTACAGTAGTATACATTCATACGTGTGTGTACTGTGTCTTGTTGTGTGTGTCTGTGAGTGCGTGAAGGTGGGAATCTATTCAAGAGCCCGAGATCACACAGAAGACATAAATGTAGAACACCTCTGACATAAGCAGTGACATCACTGGTGACCTCAGTGGTGACATCATCAAGACAATGTGATACACTGTGAAAATTGACTCTGTGTCGTAGTAGATTCATGAAATTAATTGAGTAAACTTTACTTAATACAATTGTATAGAAAAATATAGAAAAGTATAGAAAAAATATCGGAATTTTAAATGCACAAATTATTGAGTGAATTCAACTTAATTTGATCATGGTCAACCCACTGAAACTTGTATAAAGTATCACTCTTATCCTTACACTTACATTTTAAGTGTGATTTGTTGGGAAACACAAAAGAACTAAATAAACTATGAATTTGACTGATAGCAATATATGTAATATAAATACATAAAATATAGAGATATATAGTGCCTTATACACAGTGCCTTGCTTTTGTCTGTGACACCGGGCCTAAAGCCGATCCGTCAGTAAACACTCAGTGTGCATGTGTGTGTAAATGCGGCAGATTACAATCACTCACATGAAAGGAAATTAGCTTGTGCTTATGAGGAGCAAATGAGGAAGACCAGAACACACACACATCCACATGAAAGCTCACCGCAGGATCAAATGAGCTAAATGAACTTCATCTGTATTCAGCTAAAAGGGTTTCTGTGTTCTCACTGTTCCTCATCCTGCTCTTATTATTAAGAGTTCTGTAGGTTTTGGGTACGTGAGATTTAAAGACAAAACAATGTGCCTTTGTTTATGGTTATGAGTGAATTCAACGGTTGTGCTTCTAGAAGGTTTCTTCAGCGTGCAGATTGTCATACACGTGCACACACACAGGACGCCCTTCATAAATCTAAATCATCTAGAGTTTTAATTACAGTAAGATTCGCTGCTAAGCAAATTTAGCTAATTTTGTTATGAGCTCACACAAATTTCCACCTCCACCCCCACCGTCTCCTTTTATACTCGGTAAAAGGCTTCAGATAAATCCCAACAGGGAATTTACACTCAAAAGAAGGTTCTTACACCCGCAGCAATGATCGTTTACATTTCTGAAAGGTATAAGAATTAAATCTGTTTATTACAGATCACATTAAAACAAATGTATGCTAAGATGTGTGCTATTTCTCATCAATCTGCGTATAATTACAGTAACACGCTGTTGCAATATTGTGTAATACGTACGCCAAACTTCAATTGTGCGTGCATATGATACGCCAATGTTTGCGTGCACCTCGGTGGAGAGCGGCCATTTTGAAACGTACATGCAGAGGACGTAATGAAATAATTAAAACAATAGCGTTAGGTTTAGGGTACAGGCTACATTATGCACGCACGCTAACTATATGTTTAGGGTTTGGGTACAGGTTAATAGGACAAATTGCCGTTTAATATGCACGCACGCTATAATTGGCGTATCATATGCACGCAAAAATAGGCGGATTGTATTCACGCACAATTTAGGTTTGGCGTACGTATTACACGATATTGCAACAGCGCGTGTTATTTTTACACAATTGAGAATCTTTTCCATGTTATTTAAAAGGATGAATTTTTGGTTAGTAATGGTTGTTTTTTAGATGTCATGTGTAGACGAGGCATTAAGCAATTCTGAGAGAAAACAATGACATTAAATGTATTTTCAGCCATCGTAATAAGCAGCTATTTCTGCCCAGAGGTGTAAACACGGATATTAAAATAATACAAACGTTAATTCAGATAATTTTTAATGTTGATATTTTTGAAGGATCTAGTTATGATCATCCAGGCCCACCAGAGGCAAAATATGTTTCAGACAACCCTGTTCTCATTGTGAGTTTCTAACAATGTTTCTTAGTTTTTAATATATTTTTGTTTTTATTGTCTCGTCTCCAGATTTCTCTGTATTTAGCTCATCTCATGGACATTTTACACTCTCTACAACTACAATTATTAACACAATGTCACAATGGAAATCTCTTTGAAAGGTATCAGAGCATGAGAGAAAGACGTCAGCAGGATGTTAACAAACATGTGACGTCTGTCAGCTACAGTGAACACAATGTCTGTGTGTAACGCTCTCTGCTGAGACAACACACTTCTCCCACTGAACAAAACACATTCTGATGTTTCACCATTATCACTTTTGTATGATGTAAATAGTCAGTGTAACAATTACAACGGTACACAACATGTACAAAAGTGGAGCACACCACTATCACACACACACACTGGTACAGTCATCTATACAAAACTGTCATCTACAGTAAAACATCATCATCATCTACATTTACAACAACCTCCCATTGAAAGTATTACACATACTGTAAATATGTTCTTTGGCTACTTCATATTATACAGTAGGAACAGTATATTGTAGGGATGTAACCATATCCCACTGTTTGATAATACCTCGGTATAAAGTCCACGGTACGGTATTTGCGGTATTAATAATAACAAATGATGACTTGGAAACGTGCCATAAGCATCGTCTTTTCTTTATCCTCTAACCATAACTGTTGCTTAGAGGTATGAGGTATAGTCTGAGATGGGTCAAAGGACCCAAAAATCCTGTTTATAAAATAATTTCATGGTATCATGGTATATCGATAATATTCTTTTTTTTTATTGCTAATGTCCATAGTTAACCTAACAAACTATGCCTATTTTTTTTATTACACCGTCAGCAAACTGTATGAATGCCAACTGTTCACATAAAGCTAATGCTTAAGTTCAAATGTATTATTTGAAAGAGACGTAAGTATGGCAATATGGAAGATCTGTGTGGATAGATGAAATATCCCATGAGCAGTCACTTTAACAAATGGATGACAATAAAAGACCATAACAGTGAGATATTCTGCACATCACTCTTACAGTAACATCACTGGCTGGACTATATCCTGACCCTCACGATACAGGCACACATCAGACAGTGACTTCATCAGACACTCCATCACGCACACACGCCAAAAGAGAGAGAGAGAGAGCAGCTCAGGAAATGAATATGTGCGATCTTTTCACGTGCAGAAGCAACATACATCACAGAGCAGATGTCTCTCTCTCTCTCTCTCCCTCTACCGAACAACATCGGTACCCATTCACTTCTATTGTATATGGTGGTTACAGAGCGGATAAATACGATGGAAATGACTTCCCGAGAGTATGGAAGATTATTTCTTAAAAGTGACCCATGCACATTCCCACCTTGATGGTTTTTGTGATCTTGTACTCAATTCCAGGGCAACGCAGATCTAGCCGAGAGCTAAAGTTTCAGTGATATTTTATTATTTCTCCACCCACACCTGTTTCACTGGCTCAGACCCATCTGTATGATTGCTATTATCTCTCTCTCTCTCTGTAGCCCTCCGTGGGTCTGATGACGTCCATCAGCGTCTCTATAATGATCTTACTCTGACACAGAGTAGGTGGAATTAGATTCCTGTATTAATTATAATCTAACTCCATAAACACCCTGCTGGGCTCATACTCTGGTTGCCAGCTTGAGACCTCCTGGCACGGGAGAAAATACAATTGAGGGTCTGCTCACCCGCCCCCTCTTCCACAGAGCGCTGGAGGAGTGGTCCGCCTCACACACGTACAGCTGCTCTTGGATCAGTTTGCTCTCCTGCTGCATGGGGCAAAATCAATTATAAAACATAAAGTCAAAGCGGGTTACAAGAGAAACATGGATTTCATTGATACAATGAACAGACACAAACGTTGGACTTGTTTTGTGGCGCCTTAATGTGCCTAAAAGAATTAGTTAGGTGACAGAGACGTATTGATTACAATGAATGCGTTTAAAGTCGCTTCTCCAACACTATTTTGCCGATGCTCAAATGTCATTTCATCACATCACAAGAGTCACGTGCCAGGTTTGGCCGTTTCACCTAAGATTCAGTTTCAGAAACTTTAATTTGCTGCAACTTTAAAGGCACTGCGTATCTCTTTCCATACTGAGGTAAAGTCTACAGATCCGAGCGTTCTCTCAAACCCATTAATTGCTCGGGGAGTTTCCGTGCAGACATTTCTCACCTCGTTGTTTCGTTCTCTGCTCTGAGTTTTTGTGTTCTTTTTGCTTGTCTCTAACGCACGTCCTTGTCTCCAGTGGCCTGTTATATTGTTGGCTAAAACACTTTTAAACTGCATGCATTGTTCCTGCAGTTTAGTTTAATACGTTTCTCTCTCCGCGGCGGATTGTTTAAAGCGCGCTGTCCCAGAGGTGGCCAAGCGTTCCTTTAACTTCTCGTTACGTTGCAGTGCTTTGAACCGAAATACTCAGATGATGTCATCAATAAATGTAGCAGACCCATTCGCAACAAATGAATTTAGCCAGACTAGCCTCCATTAAACTGTTAAAGTTATTGCTCGAAACTTTGATGCCAAAAACCTTCGCAAAGGAGTTTTGTTTCTCTAACCTACGTAAAGTTCCGGCTGTGATTTTAGTTTTTGTTCCTGTGTGATTTTAGTTAATAGCTGCAACATGAGGTCACATTCTGTCCGTGCGCTCCAGAACCACAGAGATCTGTTCAATTCATTCACAGACGTCATGCCATCATCTGGAATATTTCCTCCTAACCACCACTCCATTTCAAAACCATTTACACTTGATGGTCTATATGGAGAGAGTATCAGATTTAATGATCTCTAATTCAAACATTTCCAGCTGAGCCCAATTGTTGGTGTATTATAGTGTAAATTTGATTCACATATTGGATTGTGGAATGTTTTAGTGGGGCGTACACTGTAATAAGACCATAAGTATAGGTGAGGCCATGGTTGGCCAATGTAGATTTTGTAGCGTCTGTAGTATTTGGTTTTACTGTGATTTGCTGATGGATGCAAATGGAAACTATTGTGTGGTATGTCCCAGTACTGTGTTGCAACAATCTCAAACACATGGATGTGTCACTTATGCAACAAAACCACAGCTAGGCTATTGTGTGTGCGACATCTGGTTCATTATAAAGAATAACGTGTCACCTGTTAGCTGGCCTGAACACTGAACAAAACATACATTGACACAATCCACACAGACAAACCCGCTGGTCATCGCTGTCCTCACAGGATCTCCTCCTTTACCCCCTTCTGTGAACAAGTATAATGTTCATGCACATTATACACCCATCACGGGCGCTCTCTCCGCGCGCGCGCGAGCGCGCGCGCGCGCCACAAAACACAGACAACATGAGGAGAGAGAGAAGAGAGAAGAGAGAGAAGAAGAGGCTCTATCTCTCTCTCGCCTCTCTCTCTCTCTCTCTCTCTCCTCTCTCTCTCTCTCTCTCTCTCTGTCTCTCTCTCTGTCTCTCTCTCTCTCTCTCTCTCTCTCTCGCTACTTCTACTCGCTATCTCTATATATTCTAGCTATCTCGGTCTCTCATATGTCTCGTATCTCTCTCTCTCTCTCTCAAGATTCAGCGATTCAAGATTCAAAGGACTTTCTTGGCATGATATAAAAAAAAAAAAATTTTACATTGACCAAAGCACAAGCTTAAATCTAAAAATGCTCAAATACAGATTAAGATAAAAAAAGATAGGATAAATTAAAGGTCTATAAGTAAAAATATATATTATACATCTCCAATACTAAACAGAAAAAAACAGTTTATTCAAAGTATCCAATGAGGCTGCTGATAGTGTCAGTTTGTTGTTGGTGTTGTCATGTCAGTGTTGTTTTGTGCTCTGCTGTTGTTATGTGGTCGTGGCAGGACTGCACATATAGTGCAGACAGGGTGTGCGAGCTTATCCTCGCTCTCTCGCTCTC
The DNA here is from genome assembly GCA_006030095.1 of Triplophysa siluroides. Taxonomy (NCBI): domain Eukaryota; kingdom Metazoa; phylum Chordata; class Actinopteri; order Cypriniformes; family Nemacheilidae; genus Triplophysa; species Triplophysa siluroides. Next base: position 3,029,768 of record VCII01000094.1, on the reverse strand, counting down.
TCGTCTCTGGTCGGTCGCGCGCGGGCAGCGAGGGAGCGCGCGCGAGCGCGAGCGCGAGAGCGCGCGGCGCGCGCGAGAGCTCTCTCTCAACACAACACAGGACGCCGGGCTCGCGCGCGCGCGCTCCGCGCGATGCAGTATCAGGGTATATCTCCGCTAGTCTGGTCGCTCTCTCTCGAGCGTCTGCGGGGACGAATCTCGCGCGCAGAGCGCGAGAGCGCGCAAGAGAGCGCGCGAGCGAGAGAGATGCGAGCGCGGGCGGTCGCGACGCGCGGGCGAGAGAGCGGGAGCGCGCGGGCGAGCGAGAGCGCGAGCGCGAGAGCGCGCGCGAGCGCGAGAGAGCTTGTGTGGGGGAGCGGAGCCAGAAACACAAACGCCAGACAAAGGGAGAGAGAGGAGCTGCGAGATAGAGAGCGGAGGGGAGAGCTGAGCGCGTCTCCTGGATAGCTCTCTCGTCTAGTCTCGGTCGACGCCTGGGATCGAGCTGTCTCTCCGCGCACGAGCGGCGTAGGCGAACGCGGACGAGCGAGGAGCGGGAGAGGCGCGGCGAGCGCGAGAAACAAACACAGCAGCCAGTGTATCTCTATATATGGTCTCTATATACTAATATACTATATATCTTCTCTATGTATCTCTCTCTCTCATCAAACAACACATACTCACCATGTATATATTATATATATAGTATCATTATATATATCTTTTGTCTATATATATATCTATAGGTATATTCTCTATGTCTCTCATATGTCTATATCTCTATCTATCGCTCGAGCACCTCTCTTCTCTATGCAGCTCAGCGCTGTCGGGGCAGAGGGAGTGGAGGGGTCATTTGCTGAAATCATGATGTTCACAGAAGGGCGATGATAAACATTACATTGTTTTACTAATGAAAATGAAATGCATTTGGTCACCCACACCCCCCGGTCTGTGTCTACAACAAATGTGACATACAGTGCATTATTGTAACATATATTACATTATTGAGCTTATGCGGAGGTCTATATACATTTTTTATGAACTTCACAAAGAACTTTGGAAAGTCTTTTTTTTCGTGTGATGCTTGTTAAAAGTCTCATATGTGCTGGCTACTTGGCTACCAACTCATAAAGTTTACAATGGCATTTATAACACTACTAACAACAACGTTTCGTAACTTTAGTTTGGTAAGGAATTTGATTTACATTCCGTTAACATTTAGTTGTTTTGCTGTTATCCAAAAAGAGGAAGAAGTGATTTTTCACATCAGCACCGACAACATTCATAAAACTGCCAGGTTCAAAGAGTAAATTCAGAAACGAAAATCTAAACTAAAAATATCGTTTTGTGTGTTGTGCCAGTGGACGTCCTCATACACAATGTCAAAGTCTTGAATTTGATGTGTGAGATCGAGAGAGGTAGCCTAAAGATGTTGCTTATTTCTGGTTTGTATCAATTTATAGATACACTTATAGTTGTCTTAAAAATCTCTTAGGTCATAAATAATAAGTCCAAATGAAAGAAAGTGGCAAGATTTTGTGGAAAAACATTTGCAAAACAGAAGACGAGGTCAAGGGGTGTGTTTCTGTCTCAGTTGGGTTGAGCATGTCTCTCTGTATCTTACTGTCTGTAATCTCTCTGTCTTGCTCTGCTTAAATTTGGACTTGTAGGTCCTGATTAATGTTTTAGCCAAACAAACACATCTAGACATGCAAACACAGACTCTCTCTGCCGCTCCGTTTCTGTGGTTTGCTTGATCCAAACAGTGTATAAGTGGTAGAGGATGCCCAGAGGGTTGCGGTTATAATCCAAACATGAATCCTGCTGTGTTGTTCAGGCAATGCATGATGGGAAGGGCTATCAGGCCAGTGGGTAAATGACACGATCAACAAAAGCCCACTTTTACACCCTGCTGGAGAACTGTCATTCTTCAAAGTTTTTTAATGGGATGATTTTTTAATTTGCAAAAGTTTTTACCCTCTTGTAAAAATACCACAGTGATACTTTGACGTTACCATCTGACACCATCAATCTACTATAATACTGACATGTATTAATATACCAGAAAATACAAATTCTAAAGCACTGGTACAGTGAAAGTTAGCATCATGCCAGGAAAACAAGCATTACCACAGTATTGTGTGTGTTCGGCGGTAACTGGTGAAGTTGTCTGTGAATTAGTGTAGTGAAATAAGTGCTGTTCACCTTGGTCCAAACATTTATCACACGCTGCGTTTACACTCGATGTGGGAGCGGCATGACCTCCGTGCTGTCTCGGCATTTGCTGGGGTGAGATTCACCTTTAATGGTTTCGTCACACACGTGTAGCCCATCTCATTTCGGGTCTGAAAGCTGCGGAGGCCACTAGCCCACCGCAGTCATGATTTATGAGATGCTGTTTACCTCTGTGTGTCTGAATTAGTCCAACATCTACAGAGTTGAGGACAGCATCTGAACACAGGCACTTTTAACACACAATCTGTTTATTTGGATGTTTTATTCAGGAGGTGCCTGATTATATACAGTATATATTTTTTATAAAATGTTATTATATGTGTAGCACTCAAATAACCAAATGTGCTATTTAAAAAGGATACACCAAAGAAGAAAAATGCATTGCTCTGAGGATCAACTTTTTTCTCTCCAAAATCGAAAGAAGTAAACAAATGAGATAATTGTTCAAATACATCGAGCTTTGAAATGAATGTGAAAGGCATAAAAGAAAATATTCGGTTTATAAGAATTTTATGAGACAGGTTGAGTTTATATTTGAAGGTCTTTAGATCTGAGCAAAATTTGGGACATTGTTCAGGATTTTAGGGGAGACATGCATGAAACAGTGCGATTTTTTTTCCAGGTAAAAAAGTTTAGAAGTTAAAGACTTATTGCTGTCTCTGAGTAAGGAGAAAAACACTTCTCCTCTGTAAGAGATCTTAAAGGGATTCCTGTCAGTCAAACAGCATGATCTATGCCCCTTCCACCAGGGGGCACAATTCTGCCTCAGCTGTGCTCCTCTGGTTCTGCACACAATCTTTATACACACTGTTATGAAAGAGTGTTTATTCCTTTAAAACCATAAACACTAGTGTAGCCTGTCTGTTAAAACTCAGTCAAGTCCAATCCACGGAGGGGAAAATAAGGAAAGTCAAGGAGCGGCAGTTCTTTATTTGTTTTTGGGAATGAAGATGAGATCACACAACCAGAGGTTTCTGTAGAATTGTCTGATAGTTATTTGTCCATTTGATTTTCGTCATAAGAGAAATTGTCAATAAAACTGCACGTATTTTATCACATGTTTTTATTTCTATACTGTTTTTATGTTTGTTTTTTAATATATCAATCATGTTTTCTGTTTGATCGGACAGATTCATCCTCTCGTTTAATGATGAGACATACAAGACTAACACAGACTCACTTCATGGACTCAATTTACTTACAAAAATATTAAAAATAAAGTTATTGGATGGTAATACCATTCTACTACAATACATGTAACGCAAATTCATATGCCATGATTATTTCTTATTTTACTGTAGAAAGTACATCACTAAGTTGCACAAAAGCCATATTTGATCATAATAATAATTGTACGGTACGTCTTGGTAAAGGCCAAAGATACTCCACAGAACCACAGCACTGGTCAGCATCCAGCAGCGAGTGCTCATGTTTTACAGTAAACCTGTCCTTCAATCTGAGTGAATGACAGTGTGTGACCAGCAGATGGTGCTGTGTGAAGGGTTTTAGTGATGATGATGATGACGGGGGAGGGGTGATGTGTGTGTGTCCCTTTAAACCCTGCAGTGCTCTGCCACACATTCTGCCCCTCCATCAAACACTTTGGCTTGGGAATCTCATACAGCTTTATGTTTTGGCGCTACCCATGCCTGCTTTAACGCACACAACTCTACGATATGATTATTCCGTAGCTCACGGCCCAACAGAGATAACGCCCCGGCCGCTCCGAACGCGAGCATGTGTGCGTGCCATATCTGCAGTAAAATGACAGGATGTGTATGGCTGTAGGGCATTCCAAAGGGACGGTCTGGAATGAGGCAGAACAATGCGGGGGGCAGTGAAACCCATCAGCCAGAATAGAATGAGACCTCCACCCTTCTTTCATCCCTCCATTCCTCCCTCTTCCTTCCTCCCCAGCTCCGTATTTCACACCCCTGCGTCCCGAACAATCAAATGGCAGGCCGGGGCCTCCGCTCGGGGGCCGCGTGAGGAAATCAATAACAATGTCATAAGTACAGATGCCAAAAACGAGAGGATTTATCCCGTTTTATGTGAATACACTCGACTGCAATGCTCGCATTTATTACTGCGACTCGGGCCCTGCGATGGCAGAAAGACGGATGGCTGTTTGACTGCTCGCAGCTCCGCCGCAACATGTTTTCTTTGGAAATAAATCCACCCTGTAGAGTATCTGATCAGCGTGATATAATCGAGGTCTGTTCGCCGGTGACAGCAGGTAATGTTCGCCGCACAGGAACGCGTTATTGATGAAAGAACCGATCTCCGGGGTGGGTCTGATTCACGAGCGCATGATTTACAACAATTATTAGCCTAACCTACCGCGTGTATCGTGTACTGTACATATCTGTCCGAGGACAGAACACGGACACACAGGGTGGAGTGGGGGTGGTTCTGAATGCTGGTGAACTACACCTCTGCCGAGGGCATTGTCCTGTCTAGACAGAAATCTGCCCCATTCTCTGCTGGGCTTTCAAGGCCCTAGTTTTACAGCCCGGCATAAATAGAGCCATAGGCCACCAATTCCACACTTGTGTGTGTGAGAGAGAGAAGGCATCTGTGCTTGTGTGCATTGTGTATTTGCATGTAAATATCTGTCTCGTAGCTAAAACTGAGCACGCCACCAAACACCGCAGTCAAAAAGTAGCCTTCTGTAGATGCATGTACAGTAGTCGCCAAAAGAGATGTCCGTCTGGAGAGCACATTTGCACAATGTGCGTTAAATCTCTCTCGGATTAGATTAAACAAATCTATTACATGAGGTTTATGGTTCGAAATCAACACAAATAAGCATTGAAACGCCATGCTCAGAGGAAATAAGGCAAACACTTATCGTTGTTATTATTCTTTAGACTACAGAAGTCATCGTCCCAGTTCGTGACTCAAAACGTTTTGCTCGTTTATATAAGTTTATGAAGCAAACAATAAAATAAGTACAGTGTCGCATCAGAGACATGGACTTCATTCTGCTTTTGGCATACAGTTTCTGGACCGAATTAAGTGATCCGTGCTGGTCCTTGTCTATTTGAGAGTATGATTTAGTGACGTGAGGTCATAAGGACGCCCCGGTGTGCGCTGGGATTGTTTCGTTTGGCTGTAGTTTGCAGCTCGGGAGTTTTCACTGTGAGATTTGGCCTCGCTGGACGGGCCCTTCCTGCTCTGGGACCTTCTTCAGTTTACTACTTCCTTCTGGTGCAGACAAGTGGACCAATGGAGTGTCAGATCGCTGTCAGATGTTTGTATATATTTGTCAGGCTGTTGAATAAGGGTGCTGATGTCTCCGGCATGGCTGAACACAATCGCAGCTTCTTTGACACAGCACGAGATGAACGGGCCTTCAGGACGCCTGCACGCTTTTACACGTGATCCTGTTTGTCATCTGTGCTTTCCTTTATAAACACTTCACAAAACAAGAACCTTTAGAAGCAGATGCGACTAATGATATACTTTGAGATGATGCCACATATTGTCATTGTTCTTTCATCTGATAGCAGCACTGTCCCATCGTAAAGCAACAATTCTTGTCGATATTAAAGTGAAACATAACTGACACTCCTTGATGTCTCTTCAGCTACAAAAGAGCAACCTGTGAGCAATAACATTCTGGAGTTGTAGAAATACTTAAAAGGGAACAAGATGAAACAAGAATGTTTACAGGTGGATTCAGAAAGAGAGAGAGAGAGAGAGAGGGGCAGGAGAAGGTTATGGAGGAAACAGCTGTTGGTAACAAGCCTCAAGCAATACAGCGACACAGCAATAAAATGATCTGTGCTGCTGGTGTCTCTGAACTCCCTCGTAAGAATGTGTTTGTGTCAGATGATAAAATTCACCCCCCACTATATGAGACCACCGTGCAGAAGCATGTCTTGGAACTTAAACGATTCCTAAAACAAGTACCAGCCTAACCTACAAAAGCCAGGGTGTTGGGGTAAAAATACGCTTGACATTTATCATGTAGGTAATGTAATATTTCACATACTTATGAACAAAGTCAAAATTCTCTAAGAATCCTTTGCAGGTGACAAATATTGTCTCCTTATATTAAGTACATTTCTGACCAGGGGCACCGCTAGCGGTTCTGGGCCCCCTGACTAAATTGCAAGCTTTGCCCCCGGTCCATTCGCGATTACCTTACAGGGTCCCCTTTGGTCTGTTTGCGATCGCCTCAACCCACATGCCCCCAAAATTACCTTGACTATTTCAACAATTTCTTTATGATTAAAACTAACATTCTGTACTCAGGTCATTGTGACCTGTTAATCTGATCTCTAACAAATTCCTCTGTTAAAAATAGTGCAGAGCAAGATGTACTAACTCATGATTTGGAAATAAATAACAAAGATTATTCTAATGTGTCTGTCTAGGATAACAATCACGAAAAGATTTTTCTCTAAAATAGATCTTTTTAATATCTTCTCTATAAAGATTTGCTCTAACCAAGGATTGTGAAGCTAATCCAATCCAATCCACTTTATTTATATAGCACAACTCTAACAAACACAGGGTTTCCAAAGGTTTCCAAATTATTAAAGCAATTTCCAAGGCATCTTCTGGAGTCTGTCTGTTATTTGCTGCGCAGCGGGTTAGTGTAGGACACTTAAGATCTTAATATTTTCTGAAATATTTAAGTGATAGGGTTCTTGAAAAGGGGCAAGACGTTGTTCGACTCCGCAGAAGAGCATAACTCTGTCCAAGTCGAGTGGAGGCTTCTAGGAGGTCACCCCGTGGTGTGTTGAGTGGTGACCGCAGGTGAGGTCACTCCGCTAGGTAAGGGCACCTCAAAATTTCTCTAACACCCCTCTTACAGCGCCCCTGTTTCTGACAATGCTGTGACAGTAGAACCCATAATTCCTCTCGTGATTTCTGACTTGGTTTAAATGTCTTCCTCTGATTTGTGTAGTGTCACTTTAATGAGACAGGTGCTGTCACCTGACACTGAGCAGCAGATCATGAGCTGTGTGTGGTCTGTCTCTCTGCGTGTACTCACACACACAGGTATGTGTTTCTTGCTTTTGCTGAACTGTAGAATGTGACAAATGTCTTACGTATCAGATTAGTCGTTTTCGCTTTCCGTGCTGCTTTTTTACAAGTCTAAGAAGTTTTCGGTGTTATATTTAAGCAGTCCATTTATTATCCAGACAATAACCCAGAAAATGTGTCTATGTTGGGAATGGAGTACTCTGGCACACTGTGTACTACCCTATGCAGTATGCATTGAAATATTTTGTAACATTTTCTACATTGTAGTCCCATGACCTCATTATGTTTCCTATCTATTTTAAGTCCATTTGCATTTTAATGCGATGTTGTGTACATGTTTGTACGTCATTGTCAGTTCAATTAATTGAAGTGATGTTACTGTTATCACATAATGTTATTATCATTAACAACATTTTTATTATTGTTTGCTTTGCATACTGAGAATGGAAGTCAAATGCATTGCATTGTGGGATTGGGCACCAGTGTAATCTATTAATTATTACACGATATGCACATTTTGGCAAACATAATAATAGATCATTTGTAATTGAAAAGTGTGTTAAAAATGGTAACAATAAGGTTCACAGGGTTTACAGTATGACTTACAGTAAGGTTTCAACATTCCCTAACTATAGTAGTAAGCATGAACAACACTTCTACAACAATTTCAACAATACATTTTGAATATCAATAGTTTTATCTGTTAGCATTTGTTATTACACAATAAACTAACATGAAAGAACAATGAACATTTATAATATTATTAACTAACATTAACAAAGATGAATTACTACTGTATGTATTGTTGTTTACTTCATGGTGTGTTAACTGATGATATGGTAAAGAAGAGTTACCATAAAAATATCAACAGTATGGTAACGTGCTGTTCCAAACATGTAATAACTGAACAAACTGTCCTCCTATCAGCCGGCTGATTCAGGTTTATAAATAAAGAGGGAAGTTCTTTCTATGTCTTGAGCAGGTGTTAAGAATCCAGCGTGCAGGTGGATCCATTTAAAACAACAATAAGAAATCCCACTGCCTGCTTCCTGTTATAAACATATGTGCCACATTGAGTGTGTGTTTAAACAAATCTAATGTCTCTAAACCCTTAGTGTTTCACATTTTGTGCCTGTAATATTTGTATCATTTTATAAACACAGTAAATCACTAGGTACGTTATGTGTGTGTTGTGTACCACATAATGTCAGCGGTAACACATGTCAGCTCTCTGCTGTCTCTTCTCAGGTCAGGAGTTATGATGCTCGTGGGTCAAAACACTCACACACCTTATAAACAATAAAATCCGCTTGTTAAAACTTTGCTTGTAACTTTTACTGGTTGAAAGGTCGAGCGTCGAATTCTGCTATCGTGAATGCCGTTGAAATTCAGCTCAGCCTGTGCTGGTGATGATTTGATATGCGTGTGTTATATGCTATATTTATAAAACATTTATGACTTTTTGAGGATGATATCCAGTCAGTGGCATTGACCTGTGTCCACCACATCTTTTCCCCCAAACACAAAGTCTTAGATCAAAATGTTGGCTGACCATAGTTTTTATATACAGCAAGTTATAATCAGACATTATTAATTGTTATTAGTTTGTTGTTATGTAGCATTTATTATTAAACGTTATTTAAGTTGTTTATACATAATTTTTTACAAATGAAAGTACATTTGTTAACTAACTTTTCTTGACAAATTTGTTACATACTTAAGCATGCACACAAACAGGCACACACACACACTCTCAAGCACACACACACACTCACACTCCCACACACGCACACACACGCTTTACCATTACCACTAGGGGGCAAAGTCACTCCAACTATTTATTTGGCAAGGAGCATTGACATGTTTACCTGTTACACAATTATATAATATTATATTTCTAATAATGTCCACAGATGTGTGTCAGGGTTATAATTATTTTTATTCATTAGTCTGCTATGAAATCAAACGACTTAAACAATAGTGAGTGTCTGTGCTTGATTTCATTTGTAGGGTAGAGCTTCTTATGTGTGTGTGTCCTGTTATGTCCCCACAAAGGTAATACCTGTAAATTTTAACTTTGTGGGGAACATTTTTGGTCCCCATGATAAAGCATATTAAATGATGTTGATCTAAAAATGTGAAGTACAGATTTTTTTTCTGGGAGGGTTAGTGGTGGGGTGAGGGGAGGGGATATACAGTATAAAGAAATTCCCCATAAAGCATGTAAACCCAACATGTGTGTGTGTGTGTGTGTGTGTGTGTGTGTGTGTGTGTGTGTGTGTGTGTGTACCCACAACGATACGAATGTTTTACTATGCCGGAACATTTTTGGTCCCAATGAGGGAAATGGCGTGTAGGGAAAAGGGATAGAATATAGATTTGTACAGTAGAAAACCCATTATCCCTGTGGAAAGTCCCCATAAAACACATATGCCGTTACATTCTGAAACACAAAATGACATGGAAGAAAACGACGTGTACACACTCGCTCTGTTTTTCATAGGATGTGTTCTAAAGAAGCCGTTACTGCTTTCGATCTGCATGAAACAGGCAGACATGCCTCAACCACAATTATAGAATCACTGCGCTTCATGAGTCGACATGCAAGAATAAGAAGCACATCATGTTTATGTTAAACGCCTGTGTACAATATTTGAATAATAAAAAGTAAAACACATTTAACAGTTCTTGGTTTATAGAACAGGATCCCCGTGCAACTGTACTTCATACTGTGGAGAAAGCATCCTGCTGAATCGGCTGTATACTGTATGTGTGTGTGGCTGAGATTGCTGTTGACATCATTACTCAGGAGTGTTACTGTTCACATCAATCTTTCTGCTCATAAACACACACACTGTCCTGAGGTGAGGGAATTTCTCATCTCTGGGTTCAGGTGGGGGTCACGCGCACCACACACACAGTCTTCTCTTATGTGACACATCCACTGCAGGTAAAATAATGCAGAACACTGACAACAACGGTAACTCAACGCACAGATTATTGTATAAAAGTAATGATATAATTGAACATTATAGAGTTCATTCATTTGTAAATCATACATTAAACAACAGCAGAAGTGTGATTTTCCAGCCTGGTGCATGAAACACAAGATTGATCTTTGATGTCAACAAGAAAAGGTTGATTTTATTATTTCCACACAGAACATCACAACAGACCTGCGACCATCAACTGCCAAATCAAAATACACAGACTTTTCCATCCATTTATTTCAAACAAACTTTTTTTTCTTCTGTACTGTAGCTGTTTGGTGGCGTTGGAAATCCCTGGATGGACTGTCGTGGAAATGATGGTGTCGTGTATATGCCGTGTTAACAGGACTGTGTGTGGCTGTCATGAGATACTGTGAGCGCACCGGAGAGGTCAGACTCTTCTCTTCAGCTCTTTGTGCTTCACTTGATCCGCTGTAACTGTGGAGGACACACGGAGTCATTTTCGAGACCCCTCCTCCTCGAACCCAGGGGTCTGTCGTCTGTGAGCGTGTGTCATTCAGTGGCAGGAGTGTAACCTGTCCACATGACATCATTAACACTGAAATGCACAAGCCAAGCATGGATGTGTAATCTATCAGCAGACCATAATATTACACGTTTTGACACCAAAAAATCTACTAGAAATTGCTAAAATCATCATTTTACATGGCCGCATCATTAAGTTTCAGACTTCCACAACAGATCGGAATTAAGGGATGTTAAATGTTTGTGTAGTTAGTAAAGATCTTAATTCCTCTTTGAATCCCAATTTAAGATTTGACTGCAATGCAGGAATCAATCAGTCAGAGTCCTTTGATCAGGAAATTCACACATGAGAAATCTTCAATGAGATTAAATGGAGGGCAAATTAAAACTTTGCTTAAATCTCATCTGTGTCTCAGATTTCTCCTGAGAAAAAAGTCAGAAATCTCACAAAAGTGTCTGTCATTGGAGTTTCAGAGCTGAGCAAGTCTGCAATCAAAAGTCAATGTTATTGATGTTCTCAATATGAACTCGATATTTCTCACCCAAATCCAGATTATTTGACCTATAAACAATCTACGTGCATTTTAAACCTCCATACTCTTCATGTGTTTGAAAATAGGTGTGAATCTGGTTTTTAACGGAAGAGCTGCCATCCATTGAAACAGTTCAATAGAAATGTTGTCTTATTCAGAATCAAGTCATTGATCAAGAGATTGCTTCAAAGCATTTAAAGGGAATAACTGATGTTTTGTTGGCTGGCCTTTCTTTATGTGATGTCGATTTGACATTTGTCTTGATGGATTTCATTGAATGCACACACCTCAAAGTTTGTCATCAGTTTTTCTTTTTGTGATTTAGACTTCCACTTGCTCAAACTTGCTTAACTGTTTTCTAAGTGCCATCATTTATCCACATTTATAATGCGTATTTCATGCTTTCTGCGAAGGAGGCAAAGGATGCACAGAGAGTAAGACTGTGTGTGTGTTTTAGGAAGGGAGGACTTTCTGACCCTGCCATGAACTTGCTTAGAGGAGCAAAGGTCATCTGACAGGTCAAAGATCAGGATTCATGCTGGTATCCAACAATGAGGAGATTCAAAAGGAAAGGTCAAAATCAGAACGACATCACGGGACAGACGCACGGTCTGCTCAGCACATCTCATCTACAATATGTAAAGTCATTAACAATTATTTCATTTAATTTTGTATTTCTGTAGCAAGAGAGAAGCAAGATGAATTCTGTGAGTGTGTAAGTAAAGAGTAACTCAATGTGATTTGAAGAGTGTGTTATTAAACACTTGTGGAACAGTATGTGAGTATTAAAAACCAGAGGGTTTGGTCTATAAATTCTGGTTAGATTAACTGCATTTCATACAGCAGACTTGTACACGCTCATCTGCTGAAGTCTTTTATTAATATACATTTTAGCTGATTGCATCTTTCAAATAAATTGGTGCCATTTGCGTAATTTATATGTTTTTCAATCTTAATAAGAATGTCTTTTTGGCCTCACGTTGTTGATACTATATATTTGTAAAAAGGATTTCCCCAGAATGTGTGTCATCCCTGTTACCATCATATTTTGAAAAGAAAAAAAGAAGTTCTCTATGTTATTACCCTGAAGGCAGTCCTGAAAGCTGAATTCTACAACTCAGATTTTTCAATCACTTGATAATTAAAAATGTGGGTTTATAAAGTATCAAAATTGAGCACTAGTTTAAAAATGTAGGCCGTTATTTTGTAGTAACTGGTTAACAATGTTTTTTGGTTGGTTCGTCAACCTAAGGCTCAGTCAATTTTGCCTAAAGAAAAAATTGTCGCTTTAAACGTTTGAGCTAAGACCAAGACACAACATTTAAAGTCTGTGTAAACCAATATTGTGTTCTGAGTTTGTCACCCCATTAGAAAATGTGTTATTAACCAAATCAACCAAAGTTGAGTCAAGCTATCAAAATCTTGAAAAATGAGCAGTACTCTCAGCTCTCAAACGCTGCGGGCCACTCGCATCTCTCAACCTGAGCAGACCACTCATGCTAGGCACCCTAGTGTTAGGGGAGGGACCATCTGTGTTGCCAGATTGGATATGTTCAACTATTGTACCAGAAGCTCAAAACTATTTGCAAGAAAATGATCGTACACGAGTCAAACAGACAGAATACAGCAATTTATTTAGACAAACAATTTTTGACATAACCTACAGAAGGCTTTGGCATCATTGCCTGAAACAGATCTTAGCCAAAAAACTGGGGTCCTTTTCCCACTCCGTTCTGTATGTTTTCTGTCGGTGCTTTCTTTTAGGCTGTTCCATAGACTCTGCCTTCCTCTTCGCATTTCCCCTTTCTTCACCTTCCTTTTCAGGACTGACCAGCAGCGGGATCGATAACTTCTGCGTGGGAATGCTAACTTGTGCTTGTGAGAGAGAGCCATTTTCCATGATTATTGGCCGTGAAGAACTGCGCATTTACGTTCTTCTCATAATCATCGTAGGATCCGCAGCTATGACAATGAGTATAGAAGCCATATTGATTAGAACGACCATCATCTGAAGTGTCACAAAATTCAGAAATTATTGTACATTATGGGATGTTTTTCATTATTTTTCAAACTTATGGTACAAATACGATATTTTTGGTACGAAATTATGTTACGTCTGGTCACACTGAGGACCATGCATGCTTGGAAGCTCCATTGCAACATCAAGCCACCATTTTAGCCCCTCCCAAAAATCTTTAACACGGAATTGGTGAAAAACTGTTTAACGGTTTAACATTACTAAATACCTGAGAGTCTTACTAATGCGTTTCAGCAATACATTTCTAACCCTTATGACGTGTTTAAACAATTCTCAGAATTCTCTTTACACGGACTTTATGGTTTTGAGAACTTTCAACCCTGTTATGGCACATTTCTGAACATGAAATAGACTTTAAAAGGTTATTTTGGCAGAATTCTTACGAGCATTTACGTTAGAAATCACATTATTAGAATTGGTAAAGTTAGTCCAATGAAACAATATGATATTAAACCAAGTGCTGTAGAATGTAGTGTTATGAACCCTGTCTGAGGGGGAGACCGCAACATAAAGTGGATCATAGAAAATATGTTTGTTTTATGTTTTGAATGATGTTTTAAGACCACATGGAGGCATTGCATCAGGGGTGAACGCAGAGGACAGCACAAGGAGGAGTACAAACAAAATATTTATGTGAATGTAATGCAGCGGTGAAGCGTTCCATGTGTTTACTCAGCAGTAAAAACCGTGTTACAAAAATAGGATTATGGTCAAAGTGCACGTCTCGTGTGGTTTAGTTGTTGTTCCCTGAGGTAGAAAAATAGTTTTTGAAGAAACACAAGCCACGAGACACGCTGTATCTAGAACACATGTTCTTCAGTGTATCTCAGAAAGACAAGTTTAAATGCGGGTTGCAAGATTTCCCAAACCGCTTCCCTTTGCCTCTAATATTCCTGGCACTCTGTGCTTCTATACTCATTATATCAAATGTAAAATAAACAAACAAACAAAAAAATCTCATGGTTCTGTGGTTATTTTTAAGCAGTGCTGAGTAGACATGCAGCTCAAGCGGTGTTAATTCAGAGCAGCAGTGTGTGTGTTTGTGTGTTATCTGGCCGAGAGCGGGTGTCATAAAGCGTGATGATGTGTTTGATCTCAGCTGCAGACAGCTGGCGTGAGAGAGCGCAGAGACTCTTCCCGTTCTCTCTGGCTCTTCTTCACTGGTTCATATCTCTGTAGGGCAGGAGGGCAGCTGCTCTATCGGGCGTGTTGAAGGATCACAGGTGATGAAGGGGAAGATGGAGAGAGACGCTCACACATCCCACTCACCCTTCATTTCTGTTCTCAGATTTGTGCCACAGCGGTGTTCAAAGCACAGCCCAAAGAAGTGTTGCATTCTCAACACTGCCACGAGGGGCGCTATAGAGCATGAATGTGAACTGTTGCCTCTGTCAGGTCAACTACTTTCATGGCAAACGTTGGGTAGTTTAGTTTTAGTTTAGTTTATTTATTTTCAGATATTCATTGTTGTGTTGTTAATAATATTTTTTGGCCAACATGTCTATTTTTTGTTTAAGTTCTTATCATGTGGAGGCCATTATTTTTTTATTTCAGTAAACAGAAATGTTTTAGTTTTAGTAAACCACTTTAAGTTGATTGGATGTATTTAAGTCGCTGTTTCATTGAGTGAAGTAGCTGACAGGAGACTGGGAGGATCTTTAGAGAAGGATCACCATTCCAGAGCAGAAATACAGAAATACATTTGAAGAGTGTGGTTCCAAAATGAGATTTTTTTTTTTTTAAATCACGTTTTTTTATTGTGCATTCCAATTTATATCAAAAAAACGCAGCTAACTAACACAATAAAATAAAATAAAAACATGATTTAAAAATTCATTTATCTCAAAAATTTCAAAAGTTATCTCATTTTGGAACCAAACCCTTCATTTACACATTCTGATTCAATATATATATATATATATATATATATACATATATATATAAATTGTATGGATTGATGGATATAATATTATATAATATCATGTTATATATATCATTTTTACAACAAACTAACATTTTGATTTGATCTGCACTGTAAAAGCTGTAGTTTTGCAGCAGGTTTGCCAGTAACTTACTGTAGATTTAATTTACTTTAATTTTGTTTTAAACATAAACTTACCTGTTTCTTATATTTTCTTTCATGAAACAAGACTTAATATCTTATGTCACTTTTCTTGTTCTGTTAATGTATCGTAATTTAAGAAGTTTCAAATATTTTTACTAAAAAACAAGACAAAAATGCTTAGGTAGAATGTCATTTTTTGTCGTGTTGCTGTGCTAATGCCAGTCTCTTCTTGCTCATTTTGAATCTCAAAAGTCAAAGAGTTTTAATTTTGGTTAAAGTAAAGTTTAACTCAAATTGAAAACACTACTAAAAGTAAAGTACATTTACATTTATTCATTTAGCAGACGCTTTTATCCAAAAGCGACTTACAAAGAGTTTACAGGGAGCAATAAGCGATATGTAAAGTAATTAAATCTACAGTAAGTTACTGGCAAACCTGCTGCAAAACTACAGCAAAGTTTTACAGTGTGGACTCCATTTACTAAGGGGTTTGTGTTGTGGTTCAAGTAGTCATTTCATTCTGAACACAAGGCAGAAGTTGTATTACGCCTCTGTTCCACTAGGGGGAAAAATCTCTCCTGCAACTGTGCTGAGATCAGTCTGCTGTGGGTGATGGAGAGCGCTCTTAATTCGCTGGTTTTCATGTGCCATTACTGTAATATAGACCTGAACCGTGACTCTACTGTACTGATGCGAGGAACTTCTACAACCCTCAAACCTTTCCGTGCACTCGGAAGATATAAACAAAGGCAAATGTCCATTCATGTGGTCTGATCATCGCCTCCCGTACACCCAGCGGTGTAAAGGTCATCATAGATGACCAGAGAATATGTTCTTAATGTTCCTTTTCTGTCAACACAACTCTCAGCCATTTTCAGCAGTCAGTGTTTAACAGGCTAAGCTCTCCTCGTGTTGATGGGACAGTGGAGCAGTCTGTGGTTTACCGGCTCAGTTGCTGTCTAACAGTTTTACGTTTACATGCAGAGGCTGTGGTTTCATTCCTGTCAAGACAACATCTCGGCCGATCAAAACTGGCATTACACCTTAGACATTAAACATCATGTTCGGGTGTGTTTCTCTCTCTCTTACACATATATAATCTTACCGTCGTGCAGTCGTGTTTCCTGTGCGTGTCAACAGGGTAAATGTTGTGAAACCGAGCAGCTTTCATGAATTATATCCTCTGAGGTTATGTAATTATACAACCGTTACCCCAGGAAACACACAAAAGTCCTCTGTGCTTTGAAGATGACTGATAGAAGATAAATAACTTCCAGCATTTTCCTGAAAAGAGACCGAAGGAGAGAGAGAGGGAGAGAAATCTACGGACCCCTGAACTCCTGACCTCTTGTATCCAACACTGTCAGTGATGAGACCTAAATGACTCTATGCATGAACGTATGCACACACGCGTCTGTCTCGCGTGTCTCACCCTGTTTGACCCTCACTACAATCTAATAAAAGCCTGTTTTTCCAGGCCACCTCAAGCCTGTGATGAACCCTGTATATTTAATACGCCGAAGTTATGATTTAACCATCAATCAACACGCAGCCACCCAACACCACCTTAAACAAAACCTATAGAGAACTCCATTCATTCTCTATTAAGCTATGACATATTCCTCTGTGTGTGTGTGTGCGTAAAACGAGCTTGCGAATGCGAGACAGACAGATAGAGACTGAGATATGAAGTGATGCCGCTGTGTCAGTAACAGAGCAAACACTGACATATGAGTAGAAACACACATTCATCTAAACACACACACGCGCACATTGTTATTCCATTTGAATCTTACTCTGACACTTTATACACTATCTGTCCTTCTGTCGTGGGTGAAATATGGTACAGATCTCACATCACTCCTGTCAGCATTTCTCAGATGCACCAGACACGTGAACAGAAGTGAACCGCTGTGTCTTATCACTCCATTAACACCAAAACCGAAACATAGTGGGACATAAGCAACATTTAATCAAATGTACGAATGTCATTGAATTAGATTAAAGCAACAGCACACGGGCGAGAGCTGCACGGTTGTGATTCCAGGCTGCAGGCGATCACAGCGTGCTGATATACTGCCATAACACACACTGCGAGTCTGATATTACTTCAGCGGTTCAGTGGACTGTACTGTTATAACTTAGAGTAAAACAACGACTGTCAAACAGCGGTGTAAAGTATTGGGGTAAATGTTATTAGTCACTGTACTCAAGTATCTTTTTGGCTACTTGTAGTTGCACTGAGGATTAAAGATATTAGCAACTATCACTCTCTACTTGACTACATGTTTGAATAACACTCTTTACTCCACAACATTTGTAATGACTAATGCAATCACACATTACATTTTGCATGGCACTTAACTTTTTCTGCAGCAGTTTATTTTTGCTACAGATGAAGCAATATTGCCATTTTACAGGGCTTTGAAGGTACAATAATCTTGTGCAATTTTGCCCTTCCTCACTGAAACTTGTCAACATGGCTTCTTTATGCGATCTCGGGTGCATTATCAGGTAGTTGACATCAGACATCGGATGACTGCAGCCGGCGATGAAGCCAAAACCAGCATGTCCAGTGCATAAAGGCTTTGACTGTTGTAATTTTTTACTTAACGTTATTTCATTTTATTATTTTACTGAAGATACCTTTTTGAAGGATGTTGGTTTCCATATGAGCACTTGAGTTTAACTGAGACTTGGGTGTTTGTAATAGACTTTGATTTGTTGTTTTGAGGTGTTCAGTTTGATGCGATTGCTCTCCTCACCCAATGACATAAAAAGAGTTCAGGATACTTTCTGCTTGTCAAGTGTTGAAACATTAGAATGATGAACTGATGTACACACTGACTAAAAATCACAGTGAGAAACATCTGTCTTTTAGAGGTATTGTGTGCTTTTTTATGAATCTGTGGATCATAGATTAGGGAATATGATTTCCTTCATTTTGTTTGGTGTTGTTTGACTGATTTGTTTTGTTTTAAAAACATTTGAGGGTTTATCAAGGATTTTTTTCTTTTGACTTTATTTCACTTTTAATATTGATATCGAAGAAAGGATTTTTATTTTACAGACAGACCATTTATTTATTTAATGTTGAATACAGTATATTAAGGTTATTATAGGGCTCTATAGTCAAATCAGGAGCAGAATTGACATCGCTAAACTTTAAATTCAGATTGATTTGAAAACAAATTTGACCAGACTTGCAGATTTGTGTCTAAATCCTTTGTGTTCTCAGTACTTTAAATCTGTAATTATCACTTGTTTCCTGCTCTAAATGCTTTGAATTACATTTCAATGTGTCATTAAAACACAGTACGGCTCTCGTTCTGTCGTCTTTTGTGTGATTTCCGTTTAAGCGCATGTACAGTATCTGTTATTAAGACATATGGCTACTTTATTGCTGCTAACAATACCAATCAATACTCATGAAGCATGAACAACTGTCAGCTACCACAAATCACAGGACCTGAGTGGGAACTGACAGTGATCATCACTCCAGCACTCGCACGAACGTCTGCAACTGCGACTCACATCCAGAATAATTCTGAGTACGTGGAGAGAGACGCGCCACGGCACACAGTAAGACTAAACAGAGAGATTCATCGTTGCTGGATGGTTTTATGTTTAATAAAGGAAATGGTACATGACTCAAGCTGTCTCCTCAGAGAAATCCATCGTAATAGTGCAGCACAGAGCAGCTGTGTTACCTTATAGGTCAGTTATTGTCCATCAACTGTTTTCTATGAGACTTTGTTTATGAGTGTGTGTGTCTATGTGTGTGTGTGTGAGAGTAATGATGAAATCTCTCTGTAGTTTGAGATCAAAGGGTCAAAGTGATGACAGATGCCCACTTCCTGTTTCTCTGCATGGCAAAGGGCTGCACTTCCTTTATGTGTGTCGGACGCACACACGCACACGCACACACACACACACACACACATTCCTCTCTCACACTCTTTCCTCACTCACACATGGCACACCTCCTCTGTAATCTTCTGTTTGTTTTGCCTTTAATGAGAAGATTCATCTCTGGCACGAGTGTGTGTGGCACTGCACATATTAGCGGGTGCGTATGTGCATGTGTGTGCATGTTTCTACACAACATAAGAGTACACTGCTAGTCAAAGTGATATAATGTTTGAAGATATACAACAGCTCCATAAATCGCTTAAATCCGAATGCTCGATATTACTTTTCTTAATTTTGAAAAGTTGTTCCTCTCTCTATTTAATTTTCCCCAAGTTTAAATTGAATGTGCTATATTGGCATAAAAACTGTATAATTGTCAAGCAACTTAAACAAGAAGACAGTATTAAAGTAATAATAATTATACATTTTTTACAAAAAATTTTAACAATCGTGACCCTGGATACACCAGTCTTAAGGGTCCATTTTTGGGTCAAATTGAGGTTTTTACATAATCTGATCCGTTGATATTTGGTTTGTTAGGATAGGACAATATTTGGCTGAGATGCAATAAAACTTTGGAATCTGAGGGTGCAAAAAAAATATATCTAAATATTAAGAAAATCATCAATAAAGTCTTTGTGTAATAACGTTAGGAAATTTACAAAATATCTTCTTGGAACATGATCTTTACTTACTGTAATATCCTAAGGATTTTTGGCTTTTAAGAAAAATGTTCCTGTGCTACTTAACACATTCAGGGTCGCAATTAGTAACATTAAACAGCGTTTATTAAAATATCATAATATAACTAATTATGCCAATAGTAACACAAATAGGATTAATGCTCTCTCACTCCCCCTCTCTCTCTCGGTTATCTTCACTGTCATCTGAGTTGAGTTCTCTACCTCTTCTGTTTTACATCACTGACATTGTTCAAATTCCTCCAGTCTCAGCTACACTCACAAGTTCATACTGACACACATGACACATAAATACATTTTGTTCCTGTACACACATCAGCACACAGTCTTTATCTAGCTTACGGTGTCATGCATTGCCTGTCCTTACATCAGAAGGTTACTGTGGATTGTCAGATGTGTGTGTGTGTTGCAGTACCGCTGGAGTCCAGCTGGGGGAGTCTGTCCTCATGTCTGACTTCAGTCCGCCCGTCAATGAACGCATGGACTGCATTGGGAAGTCCGACTCAAGTTAACGAATCGATTCGTTAATACTCATTTCAATGAACCGGTTCCTTTCAGTTATTTCCCAAATAAATTAGTTAATTACAGTTGTTTAACTTTATTCTAGGCTTAGGCACTATTTATCTCAATCTTTATACTAAACATAATAAACATCTTCATAAAATAAAGTCTAACCATAAATAATTATTTACACTCTCGGGTGATTTCTCATCTCCTCCAAGCCTCGCTGAAGGAAAATGACTGTCTAATATTTGCTTGAAACCAGAAGAACATAGAGGAAATGGTCTCTTGACCATCTCATCCCTCTTCGGCAGCTCGGGTCATATGAGGCACAGTATTCATAATGAAGTTTGTGATCAAACCCTCCAGCTTCAGTCAACACGGAGCTAAAATCACACTCACCTGGAGACCATACGTCTACCCAATGTTTAATGTCATTTAATAGATGAGTTCATTGCTCAAACTGTCTGACTGACTCTATTCTGTAAATATCATGTGTTAATAAACGCTTTCTGTTTGGCTCTCACATCCTATCATAAATAATAATGCTTGTTGTCAGGTAAAGAGACACTGTTTTTAGGTCAGCAATACCATGATGATATGCAGGTATACTATATGTTACTCATTGGTTACCATATTTAATTATTCATACGATTTTACATTATGGCTGTTTTGAAACATGTTATATTTTTGGGGGGTTTACCATGTTATTTTGAAAAAAGAGGAAGAGCATATTTTATAACTCTACATTCTGTGAATGACGGTGAAATGAAGTTATGTTGATATGCGTTGATAAGAAGTATTCGGTGATACGATATCTATGATACGAGAATGTAAGAAATCCTTGTTCAGTGATGCAGAGAGAAAGGCTATTAAAGTTCTGTGTAAACGGAGTCGAGCAGCGAGACCATCTCAGAGCTTTGGAGCTGCTGTTTTAGGAGTCCCTGTAGTGCACTTAGATCTGGCCTGTCTGACAAAAGACAACAATAAGAGTCAGACTGCTGTTTGAGTAACGTCTATCCTGACCAATTTCCCCACAACTCACTTCACATTTAGTAATTCCTACTTAATCCTGCTGGGCCAAAATGCATCTGTCTCTCTAGTCTGTGTGTGTTCATCTCCAGCCAGAGCAGAAAAAACCAACGAATGAAATGAATTATGCCTGATGTTTTGTCAGTCTTTTTGCGGCATGTACATTAGTAATTTAATTTGTTAACTAAACTTTTAATTACATGTTCTTTTATAAGTATTGGTTGTCCTTTGTTTGTTGGTTTGATGTTGTGGCTATGCAGGATCATAAAATATGTCAAATTAAAACTTTGCATCCCAAATAGTAGGTGACAACCCAACTAAAAAAGTGCCACGCCAATGGTGGCCTGATGCTTTACAATGATGATGATGTTTTCCATCACTACAGGAAAGTGAGCTGCTACAATTTATGAACCTGAAAGTGCATTTAAAGCATTGAAGTGAACTAGACAGGTACATTTACACACAGACAGAATGTGACAGTAGACGTCTGTGGTATGATGGTATTGTAACATGGTATCGTGTTTGCTTACTTGTAATCTGGCATCGTGTCATTTCCTGTGGTAGTTCCTGCCCGTTTCCTTTCAGATCATTAAAGCAGTTTCACTGCAGTTTTCCCACCAGCTGATACAAGTACACCTTTAGATATATGTATAGTATGTCCAAATGAATGTAAATTATGGACTGTTTTTATATTAGACATTGAATAACATTTTCACTTGGTAATGAATGATTTAGCAAATGTATTTTACATGCCGTACTTCATATAAAAAGGCACAATGCATGGAACAACTAAAACTATATCACTTTCTGGAATGGGCTACCTGTTATTGTATAAATTCATGTGGGCTAAATAAATTTTACATTAAGTCAACAAGGAAACAGTTTTTGTCACATTTTCAATTGTTTTGATTGGTTACATGTGAATCCCGACTCGAAGGTATAAAGCAGCATTAGTTACAGCAAAAAGTCTTTCATTTTACTGTTCAAATGCTGGTTATTGCTGGTCGTTTGCTGGTCTAGCTGGAGGAATAGCACAGCTGTTTGTTCAGCAAATCTCGCATGGTTTTTCTAATGCTGGTTAACTGAAGCCTTGCTGGCTATGCTTGTAAATCCAGCAATTTTGTTTCTGTTGGTATATGAAGGCAATCTGGGATGCAAACATAATTTGGGTCAAAGCCAGCATCAAATGCATCATCTCAAAACTCATTTACAGTCCAGCTTCTGATCTCACCTGTACTGAAACATGATCCACTTCCCGTCTGCACCGATCCAAACGCACTCCCCCCACAGGATGGGTATATTTAACCCTCAACGTCTCCTCGCATTACCGCAGCCATTATGCGTTAGTTAAAGGCTGCGAGTGGTGTGCAGGGTTCTCTGCCTCCCTGACCAGCTGCTGAACCCTCACACACTCCTGGAAAACACGCTTGGGCCGCGCTGCTCGTTTGTCACACGGCACACTGACAGTAAAAGGTCATCGCCTCCCATCGCTGCGAGCCAGAAACAGCAGCCTCCATATTACCCAGCACAACGGATTTGTTTAAGACTGGGAAGACAAATGCACACTCACACACACACTCAGAGCTTTATCTAATCTAGGCCACCTGTCTGTGCGTCTACCTCCCAGGCGGCAGAGCGATGTGGCAGAGAGACACTGTGCAGTGCTGCCCGCTGCAGTCATGTGCCCATAACAATGAACACCGTGTGTCTCATAGAAGGGACTTTATGATGAAAGTGTAGCAAAAAAGTCACAAACGGATGTCGCCGAGTGACACCTGCACTGTAAGAAAGCCAACTCGCAAAGTGTTCTCCTTACAATGATAAATAAGTAACTTGAACAAAGACGTTCTAATCTAAATCTAGTCAAATGATTGTTTTGCATATACTGAACAAAATGAGCCTAAACATGTTTCTAACAAAGAATATTTTGTTGCCTTGACTTAGATTCTCAAGTTTTTGGCCAAATGCGTCAGAAAGTTTGTCCAACTTACAAAAATTGTATTCTGAACAAACAGTATTGCAAGAGTTTGAAAGTTCCCAAGATGCATTGCAGCATGTTCAATTCTGTGGTTCTTATTTGTTTTTCTTTTAAAGATTTGTGTTTTAGTTTTAATTTATGCTTTTATAGCGTTGTTACTGTGTTTTCATTGATTACAGTTTTTTGATGAAAGTTTTGCTCTGTTTGAGGCAGAAAACACATCCTATTGTAGTAAAAGACAAATAAATTGTGCACCCTTATGAGCACATTATAACGCCCTAATAAATAGCCTTAAACCGTATCCAAAGCTCTCTCATAGCTAGGGCGATTTGATGGAGTTTTTAGTTGTGTTTCATTGTATCAAAGTCTCTGATGATTCTCCTTAAAATTGCTTGGGAGACAAAACAAACAAACGAGACAATTGTTCATATACACGAAGAATACGGAGGTGTAAAATGAACATCTCCGCAGATTGCGGATTTGGATAAATTTGATGAGAAACGTTTTCATAGTTCATATTGAGATCTTCAATAATATTGACTTTTGATTGCAGACTTGACAAATCTGAGCTCAGTTTGACACTTTGACAGCACTTCTGAAACTCTTGAGACATTTGTGAGATATATCTAACATGCAGAGCAAACATCGCAATTTGCTCTGCATTTAATCTCACTGATGTCTCGGAGAAATGTAAATATAAAAGAAAGCTCATCTATGATTCGATCTGACTTTAATTCGATTTACTCAGTTCAGAAAGACCTCTAGGGTTCAATAACAAAAAGCTAAGCATGTGTGTAATGATGCTGCAGGTGTTATGGTCAGGAGTGATGTGACGTGAAAGAGCTCCTCTAGTTTCTGACACACGTCTCTCAACACGCAAAGCTCGACTGTTTGAACAGTCAGGGATGGACGGCCCATCACGCTGTAGGAGTGTGATGTTCTGAGCGCTCCATTAAAAATCTATATAAACTCTCTCTCTCTCGGAGTGTATGTGTGCCCAGAATACTTTCCAAGGTCAAGCACGGAGAGCAAAAGACAACACCGATCCTTCAACGTCAGGTCAAGTGGTAAAAGAAACAGGATAATAACTTCCTTTGCTACGCCCAGCATCAAGACATTGAATTGTTTTCTGTATTTTTGTATTTTGAGCTTTCATCATCTGTTTCATCGCAGTCAGTGACAATCATGCTGTGGAATATCTCAGTGCGTGTCCCTTACTTACGTGATTTAATGTAGTCGAACATTTCCTGCCATTATCGCTCTTCCGAGCTGGTGCTTTTCAGGTCTGTGAAGTCATGTTCAGTCTGGATCCATGATGAAGTCACATTTCATTATTTTCGTGTCATATAAGATGGTATATGAAATTTTGGATCTTCAGTGCTGTAGATAACACAGTGAGATTATCACACATTTTATCGATGACTCTCATATCACTTTCAAGTCATGAGCACCTGCTTTCATCACATCATATTGCATTTGTTGCATTGACTTAATGTGATAAAAATGTAATTTTTATATTTTTAATCAATGTAAAGCAACCCCGAGCTACCAAACACAACATCCTACCAATGCCATAGCAACCTGCTGCTTAGCAACCAGTCAGATAGCCTACTGTACATCCCCTTCAAATATCCCCCTTAACCACTCAATGTATTGAAATAAGACTTAAATAATGTATACTGTTAAAGTGACAGTTCTCCCAAAAATAGTAATTGTAAATCATAATGTACACAAACCCATTTCATGTTGTCTGAAGATTGTTCTCGTTCTAAGAATCTGTATAAAAACAATACAACATCTTCATGATTCAGTGACTGTCAACCTTTTCAACAGACTTTTTTGAGCACATACAGTAAATCATAATTATTTCGATTATTTGAAATGACTTGCTCACTTTTGTCATATCTTGTGAAAATTTTGTAAAATAGCCTCTAAAATAGACTAAATTGACCTACAGAAAATAGGCCAACAATTGTGTTTTGGAAGAGAATTAGAAGCATAAAAAAGCATAATTCTCTGTAATCAGTGCTATGAATGCAAGTTTGTGTGATGGTCACATTTAATAAATAAATATTTAATTGTTATACCATTAGGTCTTTCTATGTTCATGATTTTAGCTTTCGTCTTCGCTACTCAGCCATGTCAATTGCAACCTTGACCTTTGGTGGATTGTTGCAGGGTGGCATACGTGACATTTCCCTACGCAAGGTCTTGGTTTTAATTGGTGCAATACACGGCACATCACAATCTCCAGCAGAATACATGCACTTCATCCACAGTACGTCATTCATTAGAGCGGAGCAGGTGTGCAGATCATTGGTCCACCTTATTAAACTGGAAAAACAAATTAAACGCATCTGCCTGCGTAAGCGCATCATTTTAATTGGTGCAATCCAATGCGAAAACTACAGCATATCTACAGGAGATGAATGGTGCATCAACATCCCATATCAGATGGAGAAACATTGTCGCTGCATTTTAAAATAATAATCTTAATGACTATTTGATATGCATTCGCTAAGTATTGTTAGTGTGCTGTGGCCACTGTGATACAATCTATATAAACAACATGAGACGATTTGGAAGATTTCATTCCAATTCAGTCATTTAACAGATAGCCTTTAGCCTTCGTAAACTAGTTATGAATTGCTATAAGATTGTGTTGGCCACTCTACACGCGTGCTCTTCTAGTGGGCATGAACCGTGAGAACCGTACCCGAGTATACACACAATCCATGTTAATGTGTTGTATGCCGATTTTAAAATCATGCTGATTTTCAGTCACTGAGCTATTATTATAAAGTCATCTGGAGATTCTTTCTTTGACATACATCAGATGCGTACATCAGAGTCTCTTGTTATATGAAACTTGATATCCTTTATTTTTCATGTCCATCACATAACCAGGAAAAGCCCATTGAGACTTCGCAGTCTCTTCTTGAAGGAAGACCTGTCCTGAGATGTCCTTGATCCTGATTGGTCAGTAACTCTAGTTTGTTTATTTATTTATTCACAGCTATGATCTCTTTGCCACTGCCTAAAAAACTAGAACAACTAACAAAATCAACAGTCTCCCATACCTATATCTGACTATTTTTCATGTTAATACAAAATGTGAAGTAGCCACGTAGCATGTAGCTTTATTTGCTAAACGATAGCGTAGGATTTCTAAAGAGTATGTGTAGGTTAGCAGTAATTTGTGTCTGAATGTACATGTGTGTATGTGTTTTAGAGCAGCAGGGTTAAAGTAAGGGTGTATCTGTCAGCCTGAGGGTGCTTCTGACATCATCAGGTCATAAACTCTGACCTCTTAACCTCTCTCTGCCCGTATCGCATAGCACTCATCAACCTCAGACAAACACGCCAGCACACAACACCACTACGTCTGAAGCAACCAGTTTCATAAGGCATTGAAGATGACCACTTTTCACGAAGAGACCAAGGAGGTGAACGAATGCTTGTCTTTAAACAGTCGAAACATCTTTAACGCACGGGTGTGCAGATGTGTTTTAATAACCGAGGTCGGTTTTGCTTCAGTCATCTTGTAGATTCAGTCTCAGCTGGTACATAAACCTCAGGTGTTAAGTCGAGCCATTACAAGAGCAGAACTGTGTTTGAGGGTTTGAAGGTCATGAGTCAAACTATAACTAGAAAGATGCTGTTACACAGATGGAGTGACTTCAGTTAGATTGGGGCTGGATCAAGGTCACAAGAGGTACACGTACACAACCCACCCCACTCACAAACACAAAATGTTGGGTTTCCATGTTTTATGACCCAAAACCAGACCCTCACAGAAAACGTTCAGTATTTTTACATTTGTGCTTTATAAGCCCAAAATTAAACATATCTTGATATATTGTTTTGTTCTCTTATTTTACCATAAATTACTTGTAAGATGTAGTACAATGTGTTCTCTGAAACGCGCAGATTTTTTACAAAGCTCATCGCTCTGAAAGGCGAGGTGTGCTGTGATTGGCCAGTTAACCAGTGATTGGTGGAATACTGCAAGCGTGTGACGGAAATGTAACGCCTCTTACCATATTTGGAACATCGGGTTCCTTTTCAATTTTACTGACATGTACGCCCACCTTACTTTCGTATACATTTGGGCGGTCTCAGTCAAATCAGACCACCAACTGACGTAGATTTGTGGGGGTGTGGCTACACGAGGCGTTTCAGGCAGGTCTGGGTGAGCATTCGCTTTTAGATAGAATGCATCTTTTGTTCCGTTAATTTCATTTGTGCAATTTTATGTGTCTAATACACGCATGTGCAACTTATAACACACAAAAGACACAGAAACACACGTATTGTAAAGTCATCATTTTATCAACCTAATCCCTTTGAAAACAACGTACTGTTTTCATGTGTGCTAACATAAAATATCCTGAAGCCGGCCAATCAGCTTAGAGATTGAGAATGTGTTTCTGGGTTTTGTGTGCAACATTCATCAGATGGCCAGTAAATGGGCTGTGGGTCTATTTGGAACCGTTTAAGGGACCTTTAGCCGCATTTTCCAAAACGTAAGTTGCGTGAGCCTGTTTTACAATATTTGCTGGATAGAAAATGGCAATAGACCTCAGAGATCTTTTAAATGCCAATATATTGTTTCTTTTCTCCCTCTCTTCATTCGCCCTTCCCTTCACACACGCACACACACACACACACACACACAAAGAAACAATATCACACAGAATTACATTTATCCTGGCAGAGGACAGGAAGAGACCCACACACATAAAACATGGCCCAGTTCCACACATCCTGGGTGTGTGTGTTTGTTTATGTGTGTGTGCGTCCCTGGAGAGTACAGTAAGTCCAGAACTACTACACTGGCACATTTTCTCCGGCATACATTACCCGCACAGACAAACAAGAGCAGTACAATATGCGTGTGTGTGCGGAGGCATTGCGGGCGGAGAGGGGCGAGAGGTGAGCTCTGCTGGTAATAAAAGCATATGCTGGCTGTTAACTGAATGAGAAATAAAGACATCGCAATGATCCATCTTCATTACTTCTCTTTTCTCCTTCAGCCGCACAGGATCTGTTTCGGCAGGTCACGTGACATTCCACTATCTCTCCCTCGTGCTGCCTTGCTCTCTGCTTAAAGCCGGCGTCCTCATGTTATGGCCGAGGTTCGCACGGCGTGAGGAGGGAGAGAGCTGGTTTCCATGCCGACTGGCTGCTGTTCAAGGGCATTATGGAGATGGTGGCGCTCTCCCTGAGAGTGAACCATCGCCACCTGACACACACTAACAGAGATGCTTACAGCAGCACTGAGGAAGCACTGTTCTCTCTCACACACACACACATTTATATCATGGCCAATACGGCTTTGTGCAATCAGTTGTCCAGCAGATTTATGTGGCATGTACAAATGCTCTCTCTCTCTCTAAAACACACACACATTAATAGAATCTTTCTGAAACTGATGTTTAAGTCCATTTTTTGCATTGTGAAAACTTGACAAGCACATGTTCAGCCAAGTTCCCCTTGTGCGCACACGTTTTTTTTGGTGTTTACAATTTTGTTGAGGTGAAAAGTTTGACCTGGGGCATTTCTGTGCCATTGTGTTTTCATAGTACAGTTTTCATTGGGAAATGTTTTTTTGTAAGATAATCAAAGGATAACAAAGCGACACCCAGCTCCTTTCTCTTTTCTTTTCTTTGAGGTTTCAAGGGCAATTACAGAGGCTTGGCGTGTGCGTGTTTAAAAGCATTTTATGCAAAAAGTCTTTTTGTAAAGTGCAGAGATGCAGCAGGTTTATCTCTCCGATCGGGAGTCTAAACGCCACACTGACACAATAATTACATGATTTATATCATTCTGCGGATGCAAGACAACCACAGCACCTCTTCTGCTGACTCATGAGGAACGCATCTAAAGTGCCTTTTGAGGGCACATCAAAGGAATTACCTTGATTCAGACGCCCGATGTTTGTTTAAATAAATGCACGGTGATCAATCTTGAGGTCTTCGCCAAGTTTGTTTGGCTCCAGACAGACTGCGGGACGGAGGCCGGATCTTCAGAACAGAACTCGACCCGTCGGGTCCTCCGCTCACCTCTCGCTGGTTCGACGGACGCTCCCTTCAGTCCAGCGTGTTTTTGTTTTCCAATTCTGGGCATATGACCTCAAACAGATCGGCAAACTCTGCCTGTTCCTCCAGGGGCCGGTAAAATAGGTGTGCGAACTAAAAATAAATCTGTTACCGTGCAGCGGCACTCAGTTTAGTCACCGAGGAGTGTTTTTTTATAATCCAGCTGTACTCGGGCGGGTTTCGCCTCATGGTTTGGAGGCACACATTAATTATAGCGCTCACAGGAACTGCCCTGCCTCGCCGCTGACTTACTGCCCTTCACTGCCTCCACTCTGAGGGGGTTTTAAAGCTGTCATTTAATACAGTTCGGGCACTTAGGCCTGCGCACGGGCCGAATGCTGCGTATGCAAATGAAAAGACACCTCAGCTAGCGTCAAAGCTAAAGGGAAGCCATTCATTAATCACTGAGGTGTGTGAAATCACGGTGTGTGAAAGAGATTTTTAGTGCAAAGGAATTCTGGGATTGCTCGGTCCCTTCGCAGCGTGTGACCGCATGTGTCCGCGTGTGCGCTATTTGCTCGGGGGCGGAGTCGCCTGCTGCTCGCTTCAATGACAGTATCTCTTAGTATCTGGACACAGTGTCTCCGTTGCTACCGATAATATTTGTTTATCTCAGGCGTTCCTGAGACGCCGCTTGGCTCTACTCCAAGCTTTCGCGCCGGCAGTCATCTACACTCACGGCCCTCTTCCATCTAACCGGTATTTCTCTCACTTACAGGAACTGACCGGCGTGTTTACAGCGCTCATGTTCACTCTGCGTCAGTACGCTCTCGTATCACATGCTATTATGCCGCCGTACTTCTCTCCATTCGAAGCCGACGTGGGAGGTTGCGAATTTTCATAAAAAGCAATTGTTTTGCGAACGTCTGCAGCAAACCTCTCCACCCCACCTCGTGCTATAAAATCAGCCAATCAGAACGTGCTCAGTGTATCATTACACGCCCTACTGCGCAGCTCAAACGAGCACGTGCAGACGTGTAGAGCGGCCAAATGAAACCAAGCTAATGCTGCACATCAGACATGCTCCAGTCCATGTGTGATTCACCTGCCTGTGTAAACAGTTTTTCTTTTTAGGTGCTCGTGGAATGCCTTCATGTGCTCGCTTTTGCTGTGTCTTGTGCACTTCTGCATCAACATGAGCCACTGAGACCAACACGTGAAACCATCCTTCAGAGTATGGTTATTGAATTTCGCCATGGCGCGAATATGTGTTTTTCTGTGTCTTTGGTGTGTTATAAGTTGCCATGCATGTATTAGACACGTACAATTGCAAAAATGTAAGTGTCTTAACAAAAGAGTCATTCTATCTAAAAGCGAATGCTCACCCAGACCTGCCTGAACGCCTCGTGTAGCCACACCCCCACAAATCTACGTCAGTGGTGGTCTGATTTGACTAAGACCGCCCAAATGTATACGCAAGTAAGGTGGTGTACCTGTCAGAACAATTGAAGAGGAACCTGATGTTCCAAATATGGTAAGAGGCGTTAGATTTCCGCCACACGCTTGCAGTATTCGACCAATCACTACGCACTGGTTAACTGGCCAATCATAGCACACCTCACTTTTCAGAGCGATGAGCTTTGTCAACAATCAGCGCGTTTCAGAGAGGCGGAGCAAAGAGGAGATGCAAACATGCACGGTATGTGGAAAATACAGCGTTTTATAACCTTAAGTCGTGTATAAACATTGCATTACATCTAAAACAAACCATAATATTCCTTTCAGCCGTGTCATATGACCCCTTTAACAAAGATTGTATTTTGCCCAGGACATCATGTGAACCAGGAACTCCATGTTTCTGCCTGTCGGGTTTGAGTCGTGTACAGTAGTGTGTGTGTGTGTGTGTGTGTGCGTGTGTGTGTGTGTGTGTGTGTGTGTGTGGCGTGTGTGCGTGTGTGTGAGACCCAAGCACTGCTGATGACAGTGTGACAGACTGACAGTGGGTTTATGATGATTGTAAAGATAATGATCTGCTTGTGTCAAAATCTCAACAACTAAAAGTGACGCATCTCCTCCTCTCCACTCCTCCTCTGAGACTGACGGAGGGAGAGATGAGAGAGGAGCAGGAACGGAACGAGTGAAGGAGAGGAACCACATGTGTGTGAAAAAGGCACGGTCAGCTATACGTGTGAAGATACACAATCTGCAGGAAGACAGGAGAACGTCTGGATGACAGTGATGTGATTTGCGCACATGCATGTTTGTGTGTGTGTATCTGTTTGTACACGTGTGTGTGTATCAGTGTGTTTGTGTGTGAAAGGTAGCAGCAGTTCTGTCAGATGATGTATGTGTTTCTTCAGTAGTGTGATTAGTGCTGTGGTGTGGGGGAGCTGGACTCACCTCATCAGTTCCACTGACTGTCTCACACACGCACTACAGCCACACAAATCACAGTCACACACCTCAACCCTCATTTACGCATTGCCACACGTGTCCTATTTTCAGATGGATACGTTCAGTGTGCTACTCTTGCTTTATCTGCAGTATACAGTGTGCACACTATGAATACCCAGATGACCTACTGCAGTTTACAACTAGTGCAGACTGAGCGTGATGCTGTATCCCACACTGCGAATGTGGCAAAATATAATACAATAAAGTAATATTCCGAAAATTTGATTCAAAATGTACAACTACTATTTCTGAGATGATACTGCAGCTTGATGCCACATGTGGAGTTAACTGGAGGATGCCTATAATACCGATACAGAGCAGTCTGTTAACGTTACCATTCATCTTAATGGCATTTGCCCTGCTGGTGGCCCCGGACGCACACAGCCTGCTTGCTGCCATCTTTCCTCGTGGCCACTCTGTTCCTGATCCCCAACCCTCTCTAGCACTGTACTTGATAAGCAGCAGACAGGGAAAAGTCAGTTTCATACTTTTCAGGAAAAAAAACATTGATTGCAATGTTACATATTTTTGAAAGAATACATCAAATGCTTCTTGGCAGCAGAATGGTGTAGTTACATCATCTACCAGCAGGAGCAAACTGGTGTGACACTTAATGAGGTCATGAGTCAAGTATGTGTATCACCTACTTTAAAAAAAATCTGTGTATACTGTGGAGTATATTAATATTCCATGACTAACACACACTTATACGACCACAGCTTAAACTACTTCTCCCCGAAAAGCTGTACATGCAGTATCAAGGATGGAGTTTCCATAGTCACTTAAAACAAGGATGGTTTTCCTCGCAATGTATAAAACAAAGGGGTACCGCTTTAGTTACGGCCCGCAATGTACCGCACAATTAGACAGAATTCACTTATAACAATAATGTACCTCTACAGTACATATTTGTAGGTAAAGGGGAACAATATGCAAAGTTTGGGGAATAACGAAGTCAGGAAATTCAAGAAATATTTATACTGTAAGTATTTTAAAACTAAGGGGTAACGATTTTAATAGTAAGTGGTATGCATGACCTGCAGAATGCTATATAACAATCTTAGCCTGAACAAACACTACATTTTTGTATCAAAATGTACCCATGAATAAGCTAATGTGAATATTAATTAAGTATGGGGTTCTTATTTTATTATCATATCATATAGAGTTATTTTGATGAGTTTTAATGAGTAGAATGTGCAAAATCAAAACTGATCTTTTGAGACTATAATCATGTTCAAGAGCGGTTTGTTTATATGGCCTGCAGTTCCATAATAAATATTATTGATAAACATCACAGAGCAGAAAGTTCTACAGTAAATATTTTTGTGGGTTTGCTGCTAACGTGTTCTCGCGTGACTTATATAATTCAAGTGCACTCCACTGCACTACAACTTGAAGAAAATAAATGACCAAACTAATCCAAGCAGACACTTTATACGGGACATCAAAACACATTTTAGTCTTGTACACCTATAGGCCGCTGAACATGACGTGATAAAGTCATTAATCAGTAAAATGAAAGAAAAGAGTCAGAAAGAAACAAAAATGTGAACTTGCGTGTGTGTGCATGTAGTTGGTTGTTAGTAGTGCGAAACTGTGTGTGTACATGGTTTTGTATGTGTGTGTGATTGTTATTGGTGTGTGTATGTGGTTAAATGTTTTATTTAATTTGGTGCGTTTGGTTGTCCTGCCCAGCGGTGCCAAAACGATCATCTCAGCAGTGGCAGGTGATAAATAACATTCTCTATTATGATTAATACTGTTCACCGGAGAGAGAGAGAGGGGGGAGAGAGAGAAAGAGCGAGAGAGAGGATAACAAACAATCTCAACTAAAACAACACAACTGCCGAGCAGGCAGGGGATAATTGTTGCAGTACCATGGGAACCAAGATGGAGAAGAGGAAAAAAGTCAGACATAGACAGACTGGTCTCGGGCTGACCGGGAAATAGCCCAATTCATGGGTGATAGTTTCCATTCATTTCCAAAAGGGGTTGGGGTGACGCCTTTGATTGGACCGGAAAGTGAAGAAGCAACAGGAAGCTATGGTATTAGAAGGGGGTTGGATCAGGAGATGACGCGAGTGAGATTCAAACCTCAGCACATAAGCACAACTATGAAAGCACGTTCATCGTCCACTACGGCATGTCTTTGACTTTACGTATAGAGATGGTTCTTCAAAGAACCTTTGGCTGAATGGTTCTCCGTGGCATCGCTGTGAAGAACCTTTTAAGCACCTTTATTTTTAAGAGTGTGTTGGGTTTGTTTACAAGCTGATGTTTATTGCAAATGACATTTGTGATTCGTAATGTTTTGTGCACTCTTAAAAATGAAGGTGCCACAGAAGGATCTTCAAAGCGATGCCATTTCAACTTTTCATTCAAAGGTTCTTACAAAAAAAATCTTTCTAACCTATTCAAACTGTAAAGATCCTTTTTCCACTACAAAGATCCTTTTGAGAAACTGAAATATTCTTCGGATGTATAATGTTCTTTATGGAACCATTCAGCAACGGTTCTTCTCTTGCATCATGTAGCACTTATTAACAGTTCTTTCCTCTCCACCCAAATCATTTAAGACAAAGTGATCTAAATGAAACATAACTCCAGTAGGTATCGTAAGCTCAGAAAACGCAACATCCGAACCAAAAATAGTCTTCTGGGAACGCATAACGTTATGAATGGGAGTTTGATAACTGCCACGTTATTCTTTTGTATTACTATAACATAAACACAATTTATCTCATTCCGGCCCACAATGATCTCCTCTTGTCTGCAGCTTCTCTCATCACATCTGAACGCCTGTGGCCCACACAATGACCTAAGCCATCCATCCAAGAGCGGATCCTCGCTTTGACCTCGGTGTCTGGTCCAGATAGTGACCCCAGCAGGGTGAGACTGTGGTCACTAAAGCCCTAATGAGTTCACAGTTTCCCAGCTCAAATGAAGGACTGCTGATTGAACTGTGTGTGTGAGAGCTGCAGGGTACAGGCCAGGCTTTGTGCTCTCAGCGCTGCCGTCCAATGTCGCACAGAGGGCAATGTTGTGGCAAGATGACCTGGATGAAGCTTGAGGGTTAAGTGGTGTCAGGGTGCATGTTCAGCCTCTTCAGCAGTCTGCCTGTAGGCAAAGCTTGAACCCGGCACCCGGAGCCCCAGGAAGCATGGTGCCTGACTTGACTGAGCATCATCAGATAGTGACTGGACCATGTCCAGTCAACAAACAAAACAATATCTAAAATGATAAAAACTGTGCGTACTAGACAGTCTGTTTGGTGAGGTGTTCTACGACTGTGAGAGCTCACTATGACTTTACGGACACCACTGTCGCTATTGCTCATGTTCAGGGTTAGAAATTTGAAAATATCGTGCTGCTAGGCAAGTATTTTTACCTGTGTTTCCAGATCCTGATATATCTAACCACATAACCTGCTCAAACACCGCCTTTGGCCTCTGACGTTGCTGGTTTCTGGTGGAGGCCAGGGGCTTTTTATCTAGCCCATGACCACCTTATCCATCGCATTTCTGTCTCAAAACTCTTCAATATTTGCTAAATATGTGCCCTGCATAAATACTATCCCACGATGCAGTGCTTTCAAACGTGGATTAAATAGTATACTTTAAAGCAGAAGGCTGGTTTTTGTGTATTTGAGGGATTCTCTCTGCACAGAAGAGGCTTTGTGGCACATCAAAGAGGAGGAAGTTCTCAGACATTGCTCGTGGTTCTGCATGGCCTCAGCTGAGCTGCTAATGCTTCAAGTTCATACTGAAGAAGCCAAAAAACTCTGCCACCTTTTACCCTTCAGTGCCCTTTAGTGCACTCAACAATTTATCAGTGTTCACTTTAACATGTTAATAAAGCTGCTGGTGATCTCTCATCCCAAGATACCATCATAGAGCTCAGTACGAGCTTTTATTTCAAAGAGCTGGTCACCTCATTAGCATATTACGTGCTAATGAATATCCGCTTGTTAAGCCTGACGTCACACGCCACCATATATGGATGGACACATAACGTTTCCGGGTGCAACTTCTCTGTCAGACGCCATAGGAAAATAGCAAAACAAGCTAATATACACTCGTGGTGTGATGTAAAAGTGCCGAAACCCCCCGATCCCACTGTGTCACTTTAATTTGTGATATGAATAAACAGTGTTCATGAACTTCTGTTTTAATAATATCCTCCATTGAAACGAGTACCACGGCTTGGACCCGGAAACAATCCCTACATCACGGTTAATAAACGGATGAAGTCGCGGTCACACAAGACTTTTCGTTCCATTGACTTTCATTCACTGCGAATACGTCAGAAAGGAAACGCAAGCCCATCCAAAATATTTATCGTTTCGCTGCATAGCAAAGTTCAAGTTTGGTGAACTCTTGCCTGCGATTTCGCATCAAAAATGTGAGACTCACTAATTATTTATTACATTTATTTTCTCAGATAAAACGATTTAACCAATTTCACAGTAAAGTCTGTATGGCCTCCATGCCCAACATGTCTAAACAAAACAGAACAAGAACATAGAAAAAACAGTTAGGACCACTGCAAACATAAAGTTCATGACACTCCTGGTCTATACAATACAAATGCATGCTTGTATGTTAATGTAAATAGCTGTGAAAGAGCATTGCATAAGGATATTTGACAGAAACCTCACGTAAGAGCCAGAAATGAAAAAGGATGAAAAGGAAATGAATTCAGAAAAATATTTTATGGAAAATAACAAGCAATGTAAAACTTTTTATAAACTCACCTATCCACTGCAGCTTAGTGCTGAGAGAGAGAGAGAGAGAGAGAGAGAGAGAGAGAGAGAGAGAGAGAGAGAGAGAGAGAGAGAGAGAGAGAGAGAGAGCGCAGCACTGAGCCAGTGTGAGGTCTGAGGTTTAAAATTAAGCTCTCTGGTCCACATCAGCTGCTGGCATTTTTGTAACTACATTAAATAAAGCCTCAGAAGAGCTCAGTGATGCAGTTTTATTATCACAATTTATTATACACTCCCCCAGCTAACCACAGGTCCAGCTGTCATTAACACATTAATTAGAATTTTCCCACAATTCTGTGTGTTGTGTGTATCAGTTTGTTTGTGTGTGTGCAGGGGTGAACTGAACCTTCCCTGCAGCTTCTATCATCCACTGCACCAGTTTCCCCCCACAGCATCATCTTCATACTCTGTTCTCTCCTGTAGAACGTTGATGTCTCTCTGCCTCCTGTGTTTCGTAGAGAGGAACAAACTGAATTACATCTACAGGCACTTTCCTAGCAGCTGTGGCGTCTACTTTACCCAGAAGATGACATTTAAATGAATCCTCATTTCTTTTTTAATATAGTCTAGTAGGCTACTGCTGTACTCCTGGTAAATAACTCACTCACCTTTTTCACCTATTAGATGCCCCAAATACCAGTGTGCATTTATAAAACCAGCTGTTTTACCAGCAGTCTTAACTTAAGCTTTCCATTACCTGATTTTTGCCTTAAAGTCTAGAGTTATTTATTTACCACATGCCTCTCGCTAACTGTACTCCAGCACTCTGTGTGTTTCGAGAGAAAAAACCTCAGTGTATGAAGATGTTGAATTCAACTCTTCTTACATCTGTGTGCATAACAATGCTTTTCGTCTATTTCTGCCACTTTACTTTTTCACTTCATTGGACTCCACCAGGCATCATATCAGATGAGGACAGTCCTGATTTCACTTCTTTCTCATGGCCGTGTACAGTTGTGCAGTTAAATATGAAATCATTTGAGAGCTTAATGCCTTTCTTCACACACATATGTTTTTTCCCAGTTCTGAGATGTACTGTATAGCTGCTGCTAGAACACAAAACCAATCTCTTGTTGTTAAGAAAACATAATACTGATTTAAATAACCAAGAAATCAGCAAAGCAAACTTGAACTCATAATGCAAAACCAAGTACTTAATGAACAGTGTAGTCAACTTTGTATGCCATGCGATGTGAAAATGGTTTATATTGGTGTGGCCTGCTCTTCGTTCAACCCTCTGGGTGCAAAGAACCAATGAAGAACCTTTATTATAAAACCTCACTGCATGCAACAACACTTTCAGATGCTGTCTCAAGAGAGTAAAGTTCATTCTCAAAGTGAAGTAATCTATGTGAGATTCTCCTCATGATGAATTTTCTGTGAAACAGTGAAGTGTGCATGATGAATGTATGTTATTGCGATCTGAGTAATAGATTGTGCTATGAAGTAAAAGAGCTGATTGATTTAGCTACAGTTCGGATGTGATGCAAGGCTGGCTATGTGACAGAGGTTTGACAAAACTAGAACAGCCCCTTGTAGGCTTCACTGAACAAAAAAGCGAGAGAAAAAGTGAGTGAGAGCCGGAGAACCCCTCAGTGAAACAAGCCTTGGGGAACACATATAACAGTTAGAGGAATTGCTTGTATTTTGACCGGTTCTGCAGTGCTGGAGGTTATTTCTGATTCCACACAGGTTGTCGGCTGTGAGGTCTGCACTGCGATTTATTCACAGATGGTTTAAACATTTCAGGGAAGGAACATTCAGGTGTTTTTCAATAGTCACAGTGACCTGCTCGTAATATGTGTTATATACAGTTGCTAACACCCGTGGTTCAAGTCTCACCTGCAGAACATCCCCCCACTACCTACTGGGGTTCCACAAGGCTCAGTAATCAGACCAATTTTATTTACAATTTACAACAAGTTTTGTCATTACCTAAAACTTTTCTCCTATTTTTATGTATGTGATAATAATTCCCAATATTCTTTTCTACCCTCTGACAGCCAGACCTCCTCATCATCAATGCATGTAAGGTGATAATTTCTTCCGCTAAATTGATGTTAATTTTTTTTACATACTAGCTAGAAACCATTTATTGGAGGATTTTGACTTCAATTTACAAAAATGCATCCTGGACACACAATGACAAGAGCTTAGGTCTCACATTTTATAAATAGTCGCCTTGGATTTCTATCTTTCATTTCACATCTAACATTCACCGCGAAATTAAGTTTTTTACTTTTTCTTATTCTGTGACAACAACTTATTTACACTGTGATATTTTTTTTAGAAAACACAAAAGTAGGCTACTATCTAAGTCAAATGGAATGCAAAACTTTGAAGTTCAGTCTCTCAAAACAAATTATCTGTCATCGGCACAATGAAAACTAAAACAAGCAGATGTTCTATGGAAATAATGCTTAAAAAACAATGACTGTTCTAAGCAGTTTCACTATCTCACATTGTTCCACAAAATTGGTTGCATGAGCCAAAGTTTTGATGGCTGCTCAAACAGACTGCAATTCTGTCTGTGCCACTAGTGTCAAAGAAATGACCCTCGTCACCTTTGTGCAATCTTTTTGTTAGGTAAATAACAACTTCAGCAGTTGTATCATTGAGGTGTAGCAATGGCTTGCCAACATCGACTCTCTGTTAACCAAATGAGCCCCAGTAGGGGAACGTTCGAGTTCCGAAACACAGTGTGTTTTTAATACAGTGACCACTTATATGTCTAAAGATAACCTTGTTCAAGTTTATGATGTCTTTATATTCAAACATCCCCATGTATCAGAAGACCTGAACCTGAGTGCAGACCAACAACTGCTGAAAAGAGACTTAAAATTCATGCAGTGAGGGAGAAGGCCAGTCGACCTCCTGGATCCTTAACAATACATTGAGATCAGCACTGCTCAACTCCATCTTTCATTCATAAGAGAGAGAAGATTGGATGAGGCTGTTTTCATTAAAGATTAATAAAGACAAATGCAAGGACAACACTTACCTCCAGACGCCCCAGCTTATACTTTCACTTACACATCGAGAGATGGTGATATAGAGGGAGCAGGAACAGAGACAGATACTGATGGAAAATCATAGTCTATGATTGTCAAAGGGGGTATCAGAAAAGATGAAACTTCAGAAAGTAAATCATTACAGAAAACCACAAGTATGCAAATTGATTTAGCCTACATACTCATACACTCTTAAACAATGCCATAGAAGAACGTTTTGGTTAACATCTGAAGAACTTTCTGTTCTACAAAATTTGTAGTTCTGTTCTTTATGGAACCAAAATGGTTCTTCTATGGCATTGCTGTGAAGAACCTTTTAATCACCTTTATGTTTAAGAGTGTAGGGCAATGTCATTTCTATCTGAAAAAATATTAAATTGGGAAAATAAATAAAACATATTTTTTTCTTCCAGAAATGCAAATGTTTCCTTTTTGGGATAGGGTTGGAACTCGGGTTAATCTATCCTAATTATAAATTATTTTATATTTAAAAAGTCTAATATGGTATGTGACTATGATTTGTCATAATGTGTATGCATGTTTGACTATATTTGTGATGGACAAATATTTGAAAATGGTTGAGAGTTGAAATCTGACTAAAGATGTTTGAAGTGGTTCTCACTGTCTGAAAGGCTCATAAATCAGTCGAATCGTGTTCATCTTTAAATAATGCTAACAGAGCAAGGTTCAAGGGTGGGATATAATTATCGAAGTATTAAAAGCATTGCATTTATAAGAGGTCTTCACTAATGTCTTCGAGAAGTGCCTGTGTGTGAATTCACTTTAGATCGTGTGTTTAATTTGTGGCCCAAGAGAAATAAAATGATCTTTAACCGATTTATGATTAGACAGATGCATGCAAATAAATGGGAACACTCATTTATGCTGATATAGAGTAGAGTGAGTAAACAAGCAAACGGACAAGAGAGAGGAGTGGATGGATTTTCCTGTATATGCAAATGCACTGAGACTCCTTATGAGAACCTTTGGACTTTTGGAAGAGTCTGTCATTGCACTTGTGTGCCTTTCAGACAGGACGGAGCGAGAGAAGGAGTGAGCCAGTGGAGTGACCTTAATGTAAAACTCTACTTAATCACACTGCAGCCGGATCAATAGAGAGTCCTGTGTGGTCGTCGGCTGTGTTGATATCAAATGCGGTTTTGCAAGGGAGGAGAACTCTGATAACCTCCAGAACTGAAAATACACTATATTTATTCTTACAGAAGCAACGCCTCCAAAACACTGTCCTCTTGTGTAGTTAGGATTCCTTTAGGCCGTATTTCTCTCATCTTCACATCTCAGTGGTTTAACGCACGGGAAGCGGTTTATTGGGAAAGTAAGGGTCATTTTTGTTTTGTGGCTGTATTGACATATGGAGGTCAGGTGTGCGATACGCTTTCATGCAGAATAAGGGTGAAGGTTGTGAGATTGATTTGTGGTACAGTATCCCAGCAGGGATTAGGGATGTGCTACAGCTTTGCACTTATATGTCATCTTGAAGTTCTGCTGTTATGTCTCTCTCTGGACCTGTCTTTCATTCACTTAAACCCTCACAGTCTACCTGTCTGCCTATGACAATGCAAAATCCTTGTGTGAACCAGTTAGCAGCGAGTTAAATAGTGAAAAATGGGAAATAGAATGTAGAAGGAATGCAGATATTTATGAACTTTTAATGATGATACCCGATAAGAAAACCAATTTTAGACAAGCTTGAAGGTAATAGATGTCTTGAAAAGGTGGCATATTTTAGGTTTCCGACATAGGCAAGACGTGTGTTCATGCCGAGTGCTGCCTGTTCAAGCATTGCAAAGGTTGTGCTTATTTTGTTTAGACTATTTAGAATGTGAAGGCAAAAATGTGATTGGGTTTCGTTTTAGTTATATTTTTAGGGGCGTTTTATGTCATTAAGGGGATAGGATGGTAGAGAGCTGACAGGAAAGCAGTGGGTAGAGACAGGGACGCGGGATCGACAAAGGAGCTTCGAGATAAAAATGGTACTCGGGTCACCATGAGCGGACTGCTAGGGTATACTCGATTAAAAATAAAACAGTAAAATAAAGTGGTGACAACTGGATTGACTGAATAAACAAACACTTGAAGTTCTTTATCCACTATTTTGGTGTTTGTAGTCTATCGATTCAACACACTAAAATACTTATGACCGATGCACGTCAAGGACTTGCTCTGTGGCGCATGCGTCTTGAAGATGAATGTTTGAAAAAAATATGTTTTTCTACGTTGTTAT
The DNA here is from genome assembly GCA_006030095.1 of Triplophysa siluroides. Taxonomy (NCBI): domain Eukaryota; kingdom Metazoa; phylum Chordata; class Actinopteri; order Cypriniformes; family Nemacheilidae; genus Triplophysa; species Triplophysa siluroides. Next base: position 2,987,804 of record VCII01000094.1, on the reverse strand, counting down.
AAATACTCGAGAGTAACCAGAGTAAATATAACCACTTTTAGATTGTAATACTTACTTTAATATCTACATGCAAAAATGATGAACAGGATTAGTTTTTACTCAACATTCCAATTTCCCACATTTCATATTTCGTAACGTTTTCTTTGTAAACACACGAAACAATTGTGCAAAATATTGATTTGGCAGATTCCGTGAGCCTGTAGTTGAAAAACAGCGCAAGTTTCTAAAAGTTTTGCATAGATGTGATATATGAATAAAAAGTGCTCATGAACGACTGTTTAAATAGTCGCCTCACTTGAAAATGAGCGGAGGCCTCGACCTCGAAACAATATTCCTTGTGTCATGACTTAATGAAATCTGAATCATACAGACAGTTCGCTTTCAGACTGAATTATAACGTGACACATAAAAAGAATGCTAGATGAAGTGATGTTTACCTAAAAGACTAACCTGGAAACCATCTTGTGGTTTGTGATAGTATTCAAAGTTTTGTGTGGAGTTCTGGTCCCAGATTCTGTGTGGGCTTGATCTTCAAACGCTCAGTGCTGGTTCCTCATTTGTCAAAGCATAATTTCACCCAAGAACAACAGGTAATTTGCTCAATGTTTTTTTCCAGAAACTCTGAACTACACATGCACATAGACCGAATGTAACAGCAGGGGTGTATCTTATGCTTTACTGTGCGGTGTGGTCAAGTCAATAGTCCACAGTAGAGTATAGTTAACAGTTGTTAGACAATGAGAAAAAGATAGAGCGATATATAGTCAAAGACTGACCGAATGAATGATAGAGACAGGGTATCAGAGAGAGAATGCTGGCAATAGCACCAAACAAAGCCACTCAGTTCGAGGCGGTTGCGATGAACTGAAAGAAATCCTTTGTGTTTGCTCTTCCTCACTTCTGACAGAAATTAAATTGTGTCCAGAGACTTTTTATAAAGCAGCACAAGGTCTGAGACAATATTGCCGGTGGCTGAGAGTCAGTGGTCCTCACACAGATCTCTCTGTGTTTGCAAAACCAGATCACACTGCTTCTTCCCTCACTGACTCTACGAGCCTCACGTATCTCAAAGCTCCCATATGACTATCTGGAAATACTTATAGCTCGATTTAATTATACGGCGACGGTTATGATGTGGGATCGCGTACATATTAGCACGGGTTTAATCTCAGCTATTTGTTGCTTGGCCCCGATGTTTACACTTAATAGCATTTAATGTATATTATGTTTGCTTTATGCCTCTGTTAGATCTTTGCTTGTTAATGGGTGGTTCTCCGTTCGCATGTGTCGGTCCTGCTGGAATGTTTGAGCAGTTTCTTGTGTTTTCACGAGGTCCGAGATCAATGGCATTATAATGTGCTCCACGCAGAAAATGATATGCCGGTGTTTTTTTATGTATTTAAAAACGACCTCTCATCTAAATATCCAGTCCTCGCTCATTATGAGCAACCTTCAATAAACACAATGATAGCAGCGGCTGCATGTGCGGCGCACGTGCACAGGTAGATGTGAGGTCTTGTTTGACTCTTTTGTGCTGAATGAATCGTGGAGCCGTGCTGGAAAACACACGCAGAGACACGCTGATGTAATCAGCAGTGACGGCGGAGGCTCACAGATCAGAGACTGAAGCCAGCGAATGAGTGATGATAGTGGGAATGGAGTTTATAGCTTTATATTAAAATAGCACACAGACATGGTGGAACAGACAGAGAGACCACAGAACAAGACTGATTATTCAGAGAGAGAGAGAGAGAGAGAGAGAGAGAGTGGTAGGCACGCTGCAGTGGAGTGATGTGTCCTGCATTGTGTTGTTTTGCATTGTGTAACGTTGTGCTGCAATATAGTGTGTTGTGACTTACGCTGTGCCACATGGTGTCGTATAGTATGTTGTTCTGCGTTGTATTGGGTCTTTTCATTCTATTTATATACTCTTGCTTTGCGGTTTCTGCCGTGGTGTTTCTGGACTGTAAAGGACGTGTGGGCTCATATATTAGCATCTGTGTACACACACGCTTGGCTTTGAACTGCTCTCTTTCTGGCCATCGTGTTCACTCATGTGAGACATGAAAACCAGAAGCATGCAGAGCTTTAACAGCTTCTGAGGCTGTTGCACAGCTCCATTCTGAACTTGCCGGCTGAAGTTGTAGATGTGCAACACACATCCCCTATGCAACTGTCAGTCAGTAACACAGGTCAAGCTTACAAAAATGAACCATGGTTTAACTATAGTAACCATTGGTTTTTGGTTTTATTTGTCATACTTGTAAAACTATGGTATTCAATCCGCCAAAACATGGTCACTATACTTTTACTATAATCAAGTCATGGTAAATCCTATGGGTATGCAGTAGTTATACGAAATGCCACGTGCCATGTAAATACCATAGTACATGTTTTTCATGCTTTTTCAAAGTACTGTGGTAATATCATCTGATTCCAACACAGTACAGTTTTCTGCAAGAGCAGTGGTGGTGGTGGGGGGGTCTCTAGATGCGGATTAAAATAAACAGCATGCAACATCATTGTGTGTATCAGCAGTATCAGTGATGTGTTAAATGGGCTGAATTGTGTAATTGTGTGTGTAGGGCTAGGGGCGTCTCTGAGAGCTCCGGAGCTTGGACACACATCATTGCTTTACTGGTTCCCAGTTGACATGATTTGCGTCTGAACAGACCGAATTTCTCTCGTTTAAAACCACGCGCACCCTTCGTGTAATCAGGATGCTGTCTAGATTGAAGGTTTACTCTCACAATTCTGTAGAGCACCCAGCACGGTAGCATCGGTGCTAGAAAGGTGGAACCATGTTGCGTCGACACTCCGGGGACCAAACAGATGGTAACACACACACACTGTAGTGGACGTCAGAGGCTTCACACAGGCAAACATATTGTCCCTCAATGTATTTGAAAGATACAGTTGTGTAACTGCCCCCCCATCTGAAAGCGATACAGATTGTTGTAGATGTTGATTAATGGCAGAGATATGAAATGTAAATGTTTGCACTATTGTGTACGTCGTCTGCCGTTGTGCGAAAATGCGGGTCAGACACCTGAACGGGGCGAGAGGGACGGAGATCAGCCAGGGGACAGCAAATGTATTCCGATTATACCGCTGCTCAGGACGCATCACAAAATCTCCCCGTTTGATTTTAGCTCATTTATCATTATTCTCTTTGGCAAGCACAATGTCATCCGCTCCCAGAAGAATTATAGGATTGCACTGCAGAAGACAAACAATTTACTGGCACTTTGCCTCAGTGAACAACGCTGTCTGCCTGCCAGCACCCATCCATTTCACTGTTCGCACTATACGTCACAACACTCAAACATACACACACACTATTTGTACAGGCACCAACAAACTATGCGCACAATACGCATCGCAACAAACAGAGAATTCACATATCACAGACCTAAATGTATATGTAAAGACCACAAGAAATATATTCAAAAACATGCTGTCAATGTTAGAACATGTTAGTGTTGGTCATTTAATCAGGGGTTCTCAAACTGGGGCCCCAAGATGGATCCAGCGGGGCCACAGATTTGCTATTTTATGAAATATAGAAATTGATCATAGATTTATTCAATCAAACAACCAATCAAAATAATTGACGTTCCAGCGTTGTAGAACTGAATTGTTTTTGGTTTAATAAAAAGTCTTTTTTTGGGGGGCCGCAAAGTAAAGGGGGCCTTACGCACGAAAACATTTGAGAACCACTGATTTAAATGATTCTCTTTTAAAGTTGTGTGTGTACACTTCCCTAATTCCTACCCATCCTATATTACTTAACTTAATATGCTGAGACAACTACAAGTTATTATAGGTATTTAAAAAATGCATGAAAACCATCTCTGTTTGAGCATCCCTACCAGGCCATCACAACAATAACGGTCAACCAATTGTGCGAGTGTGGGGCACGACTTCCTTTCTGTCAGATCAATGCCAAAATGCAGGATTGTTCTGGAAACTAATTAGAAAAAATACAAGAAATCCAGAAGTATAAAGGAAAGCAGGCGAAAGATGGTGGCGGTGAGAGAGAACCGGAAAGAAACAAGAGCGTGAGCCTGGCAGCGTTTTTAGGACGAACTCCCCCTTGGTTTCTGCCGCAAATGAGCTGTGAGGAGCTGCCGCGGGCCGAATGCCGGTGCGGTGGAGGAGATCGGGAGGGATGGGGCGGAGGAGAGAGGGGATAGTGCCGGAAGGAGCCTGACAGCCCCCCACCTCAGCGTCCCACACTGGCTCTGTCCCCCTCAGCCACTGCATTCTCCAGACATTTACATTATTCAAAGATAAATGCATTGTCAATTCTGTGTCTCCACACACTAGATATGTGCGCCGCTCCGCTCCCAGTACTGCCAAGGGTCCCTCACCCCTGCTGCCCACAAGACATGCCACAAATGAAATCAAATGGATGCTGCTAGAGTGTAGAATAATTTAACCTCGCAAAGTGTGTGCGCTTGACTATGATTAAAATACAACACAGCAAAGCTGTGTGAATTTATCACCACAATGTCACTTACAGTTTTTGCCCTAGATCGGGCGAGAAACGGCCAGTGATTTCAGGCTCACGGTTCGATATATCTCCGTGTCATTTCTTGTCGTATGTAAGTAAGGTTGTCCCTCGGCGAGAACGTGATATTGATAAAGTGCATTACTGTGTTCTTGCCACTAACAGATAATAACCTGTTCGGTGGCCTCCCCTCGTGCATACATTATGCATCAGTGTAAAATCGTGACGCGCGGTCATTTGCGCACAAACGCGGCGATCACTCTCTCTTCCATGAAGATTAACACCCTGTTTTTCGATGTAATGACACATCTCCCTGAAGCTCCATTAACATCGAGCTCTTTGTGTATGTGTGTGTGTGAGAGAGGGAGACAGTGTATACATGGACCCATCGAGTCCGCTGAGAATCTACTTTCCTAATGAAGGCAATCTCTGAACACTCCTGAGATCTCGGGCGAATGACGTGGGCTTTCATCGGCCATTTTGTGAGATCATAACATGGGCCGTAATGGACCACGTCCACCCACCACACTAATTACACATCCGGCCCACCCCCTATTACGAGCTCCACTTTTACGGCCCAGAGGCCTTCCGCATGGGCGAGAGTCCGTCGGATAGGGCCCGAGAGAGAAATGGAGGTTCGATGCAAATGTGTGTCAGGAATGGCTCGCAAACACTCTTTACTTAATAGCCGTAATCTCTGTTTAGTTAGACGTGATGCTAAGACGGACACTTTTCAAAAATGTACATAACACGATAAGAAATATATTTTTCTAAACAGATTTAACATCGACAGATCAAACCATAACAAAAAGCACGCTCGGGTTTCACGACGGGTGACCGGAGGGCATGTTTCGGGGGTTTGGCGGCGTATACGTAACCGGATCATCTCTCACGATTTAAAGACAGTAAACCCATCGATAGTCTAAGAAGTGGCTTATTTAAGGCATAAGTGTGGTGTGAATATTATACCTGTGTAAGTGAGTATGATGAAAACCTTTCCCGTGCTCAGGTAAGCGTTTCTCCAGGACAGGACAGGACAGGACAGGACAGGTGTCTCCCGATCCTGATAAGTTATTAAATTAACCAATTTTAAAGTTCCGTTCATGCAAAGACTGCCACGCTTTAAACCCCAGACCCACGAACAAAGCTGTCCGCCAGCCATTTTTCATATTTAATAGTTGGAGGCCATTTTACAGAAATAATGTGTCTGGGATTACAAATGAAAAGTGTGGAGATTCATTCTTTATCATGGAGACAGATTAAACTCCAAACCCTGTTGCAGTAATAGGTGCACTTGTAGCTTTACATAAATTAGAGCACTAATTACATCAGTTTTTAACATAATAACAGCGCTCTGAATCCAGAGGTGTAATTTATAGCGAAGCCAAGTTCATTCTCCAGAACAATCCATTTCTCGCTGCGTCTCAGGGCTAATATGATGATGTGCTGTGGAACTCGGAGTGTCTGAATCTCTCATCGCACAGCCAAATGTAAGATAAATGGAGATGTGTTTCATTCCGTCATAATTTCCCACTGAAAATGCCATAAAGGATGACACCCATATGGATCGAGGGTGGAGGTGGGGTGTGGTGTTTTTACGCGTCTGTAATTTATGGCGTCTTTCCTGCGTGATCAGTTTGTCTGTCAGGTTGGTGGAGGAGAAAGGGAGGACCAGCCTCTGAGACAGAGAGATCGAGAGAAACACCGCACCATGTTTGCTGGGTTAAATCTCCTAATGATAAAAATAAATCAAAATCATCAGCTGCTGGTGAGCTCCATGTTTGTTGAGGATGTAGTACATCGTGAAAAATCCTGATAAAACGATAGGGGTGCCAAATTCTACAACCAGAGAACATCATTTTCATCTTGAAATTATAACAATTGTGCTTTAATACGATTAAAGGACGCTGGGTTATTTCAACCCGAGTTGGGTCGGGTGATTCATTAATTGATCGTCGCTTGGTTGTTTCAACCCGAGAGGCTTTTTTTTGAGCAATTGTTTTTTCAAAAATTGCCATATTCTGGTTCATTTAACCCAACCGCTGGGTTTGTCCATATTTGATCCAACGATGGGTTGAAATTAAATTGAAATAAATTGAGATGTGTGCTTCATTTCCATTTTGTGTTTCTCTTTACCAACCATACTGCTGTATTACGCATATTATAAGATTGCACTGTAGATGTGTAAAAGTTATGTGCTCATTGGGAAAAGTAACACTCATGAGCCAGTTTCAGTCAATGTTTTTTTTCTTTATGTAAACATATACATGAATATAGAAAATATATATGTAGGCTATAGAGAGAGAGAGAGAGAGAGAGAGATATGGAAGAGGGATGTATATTGCTCTGTGTGTGTGTGTGTGCAGACTCACAGCTAGTCACTATTAGTCTTCATTATTTTCATGCTTGTGACAACTGTAGCATGATGCTGCGCCCCAAATGGAGGCCATAATGTAATGTGATGATGTATGGAGACCCGCTAGCATTAAAACAATCCACACCACTCCAGATATTGTCTTTTTCTCACACGGAAAAGAGAGGAATAGGAGAGAGGACATTTCTCTACAACTAAACATCACCGATTTGCTGTTTCAGCAATGTTAACAGCAAATCCAGCAGACGAGTCTGACCTTTAGTGATGACTCTAAAGAATACCAGTCAGATCTTTAGTACTGCCACCTGGTACAAATACAGATCCGCGTATTCTCCTTTAATAACGACTACACTTTTCTTGAAGATTTTCCCAGTCACAGCGGTTTTCTGATATGAGAGAAATAGATTTATTTATCACCACATAATTCATCACTGGTTAACATGCCTTCAGTTCTGTCAGAATATTGAAATATTTACATCTGAGGTCTGTTATAACAAAGATCATTTTACATGTTGAGCATTTTGCTCTGACAGTTATTGTTAACACCGTCTGCCAGTCATGTCATGATGGGATTGAGAAAACTTGGCACGTTGGAACCTTTTGTGGTTAACCAGGTTATAATATTCTGCACATAAACAGTTTGGTTACATTTATAACATTTTATTTCAGTTCAAGTTCAATACACAGCACATTAACTTTTACAGATAATCTTTTTTTTGTGATCAGTCATGACTTAAAGACAAGGACAGGGGTGATCTTTTAGGAGGTCGAGTACCTTGAGGAAAGTGATATTCTCCTGAGGTCAAAGTGATCTGATTTCAGGTCAGACAGAGAACACAGAGGATTTCCCTTATTAACTCTTTGGTGAAAATAATTTGCTCATCTTACAAGTTAGTTTAGTCAATCGATTAAGGTGTACAATTAACTTGATATGCTCTTCTACCAAACACTTATCAAGATTAAAGCTTTAGCAAACATCAAAGCTATCAAACCTCTCTGACTATTTAAATATTTAAGACTAAGGCACAGTTGCATCATAGCACAATACTTAATACTGTTACTTAATGCAATAAATATTAGTGCATGATAAATAATGGCTTCGTATCAATAAGGCACATAAATGTTCAGAAATATGGGGTTAAGAAATGACTTGGATTTGGTCCCAGGCACGTTTATCTGGACAAGGTGATGGGGAAGCCGAGCACGCATGGGGTCAAACTCTCTCTCTTCTTCTGCTTCATCCGCCTGTTCTGGAACCAGATCCTGACCTGATCCTCCCTGAGATGTAAGTCCTGCGCTATCTCACTTCTTCTAGACCTGCTGAGGTACTTGTTGAAGAGAAACTCCTTCTCAAGTTCAGTGCGTTGTTTTATGGTAAACATTGTGCGGGAGGTCGCAGCAGTGTCGCTCGGTCCATGCGGGTATCTGCTGCCTGCGAAAAGTGTGGACAAGGTTAAAAAAACACCCAAACAATTGTTTCATTACTGACACAACAAAACGACATTTACACCTCAGCGAAACGTACTGCTTTGGGTGATATTCTTTTTGATTTTCATCCAACTGTACGTGTTAGATGGAGCAATGTCGCAACCCTCCCGAGACTCTGAGAAACTTTGGGAGACGCAGACCTCGTGCGCATGCGCTCTTTTGTCTTTCTGTCGGAACTCACATAGTTCCCCACAGTTGTCGTAGTAGCCCTCGATGATGTTAGTGTCCACGGCTCCCGTGCCGCATGCGTAAGCGACATTTAAACTTCGTTCCGGACTCTCGTTTCTACCATAACGCACTGTCAAAGTACCTCGGAGCATGTCCGGAGTTAATCGGGTGATGACAGGGTGATCCAGAACGCTTGTCTGTCTTTCTCGGGTGTAAGACTGGCGCTCAGCCTTTCTCTGATCCTCACAGTACTCCGGCCGTGAGTCTCGCCAGGTCTCCGCATGGGTAACGGTGTAAAAACGAGCTCATTATCTCTCCTAAAGCGTCACTTTAAATTGTGAATGATAGCTCGCGCCGCTTGTCTTTCTGTACTTTCGGACTCAACATGTAAATATTGCCTACAACAAGGGGCGGGGCCTTTTTACTCTGACCAATCAAAAGCGACCCGTGTGTCGGCTGGTCTGGAGGCAATGCTGACCTTATATCTCGGGCATTCAAAAATATATATTTTTAAATGGTATAGCCTACTTAAATGCACCCCTCTCCCGTTTGCTATAAAGACATAATGGATTAAACATTTTAGATGAACTTATGGTGCCTGCTAATGGTGAATTTAACCAACTTCAATATTTAACTCGAATACATGAATTACACTCCAAAATGTGCCATATTTGTGAAGGCCAGTTTTTTCTTAAACCGTTGCTCCTTTTATTATATAGGTTCATATGATTGCCGCCAATTTACTACTTTATATTTTATTTGGTTTTGTATTTCAATCTGTGCATTTTCAAAGAATACAAAAGAATAATGAAGCAGAGTTTAAAAGGTTTTTCATCATTATATGGTGTGATAAATTGAGCGCTCGACTCTGCGGTTTTGTCCCTTTTGAGCAGAAGATGGACGCTGCGCATCTGGCTTCTCCCCTCGGAAGACTCGGAACTGCTGTCGAGGAAAATTGTGCACAATCGGTGATTGATGACCTGAAGCTAGCAAACACCCCTGACAACTGCAGCACTCAAACTAAGAGTCGCGCTGTTTTTCTCGTGATGTCGGGCGTTTATTCTGAGCTGATTCTACAACGAAGAACGGCGCAATGACTCACGTTTGTTTAAACACTGAACGTCGTAACAGTGAATTTGTTTTCCCCTAAAGAGCATTTGATCCACCCGCCCATAACGAGAAGGCCTATAGGCCTGTGAGATACCCAACCGTTTAACCTGTCCAGATTAGATGTGAAAAGATTGAGGCCTGCACATAAATACCAAAAGAAAGGCAAAATGTGGGGTTTCTGAATTAAGATTTTCAAGAATGATCTCGGTTATGAACACCCTTGGACAAGCAATAATTCTACTATAAGATGAAAAACAATAATTTAGAATACAATAAATAGGCCTATACATTTTTTTCCTGCTTGTGTATTGTTATTTATTGTTCCTTAATGCATGTACAATAGCTCTTATAAACCACCATCTAAAATTATTTTTTTACAAATTTATTTTTATTGGAATATTTTTTTTTCTACCTTCATAAATATCCCTAAATATTTTAGATGTTACCCGTTGATGTGAGCAACGTCTTTTTACAAACCTGTTTAGCGTTAGATCATTTATTTATTACCCCTTTTAATCAAGACTACAACACCATTTTATTTTACTAACCTCTGTTGAATAGTAAAACATGTATTAACGTTATATTGTTTATTTAATAATAATTATGATAATAATAATATATTCTGTTCACCTTTTTTAGTGTGCAAACTATGTCCCCTTTCTAATGCAGAATGTATCTCTTTGGTCCGTTTTGTCTGAAAAATAATAATGAGCACATTCCACAATAATGACTGAAGAAATTGCCTGTTATTACACCATATAGGGCAGCTGTTAACTTCGGTTAAGAATCTGGCTATACAACAATTTCACCTATACGATCACTGTTTTCTTTCAATATGATCAATATCGTTTTGATTTAAATAATTTTTTTAATCAATTGAGTATTCTCATATTTTTTTGTTTAGAAATATGTCCTTACCCCAATGTTTGAACGCTTTGAGTCTCAGCATGTCATTCCAGCTTTGAGTTCTCTCTCATCCAAGCCATGTTGGTAGCCCGAGTGTGCTGTCACGGTCTCTCTCTCTCTCACTCTCTCTCCTTCTCTCTCTCTCTCTCTTTGAACAAAGTTTGGCCTCTTGCAGTTTGAAATGTGTTTTCAGAGTTGAGAAAGCAAAAAGCTTTGTTCATAAAGAGGTGGAATCAGTACCGAGACTGAAGGCGACGAGTTTTTGATTAATGAGCTTTGAAATGCCTCGCTGGGGGAAAGCGGGAAACAGCCTATTCTTTTAGAGAAGGCTTGCCAATGCTTACAAAGGCAGAGACGCTTTAGGCTATTCATTACGACATTATAAGGTGCATTTTAAAATGTTTAGACCTATGTGTATTAATTCTTGCACCGTAGTGTAAGTTAATGTTATATGTAACTGCTTATAAAATAGAACACGTACTCTGTGGTTTAGGGCATATCGGAACCTCTAAGGAGACCCATCCCAGTCTATGAAGAATTAATAGATATCTTAAAGAGAGTAAAGTCATGGTCTTTCATTACAACACGCTAGCCTTTTCCAGAATTGATCAATTTGCCCATTGGGGCACTTTTGCAAAATAACATATTTAAAATAACTTTCAAACACATTTAAACTTATTTTATATATGACTGAATAAAATAAAAATATTTCTTGAGACAAAAATACGTTTCTTAATTGACAATACAAAGTGATTGAAGTCCTCCTCAGTTGAATTGAAAATAATTGCAATGTCTAGTAAGATTTACTGTTGTGCTTTTACTGTAAACAGCCATTGTGCGTGCGCGCGCACATTCAAGTGCATCTGGATGCTGGAGAGTGCGAGGGTTCCTTTGTTTACTATTCTTATGTTTCCAAAATGGCGCCTTAGCCATGTGAGCTGGGCGACATTCAATTTAAAAATCTACCCATTTAAGCAAGTTATAGAATAAGTTTAATGAAAACTTAATGTAACCGTGAAAATGGATGTATGAACATGTAGAATGTGCAATTGCATTTGTTCGGCTTAAGCGCTTTATTTACAAAACGTTTAACACAATAAAATATAACATTTCCATATCGTTAACATTTCATAATTTAAGCATAAATTACTCAACTTACAAAATAACATTTATAAAGGATGTGAGTGTGTGGTGTTTATATGCGACATTTAGTATTAACCATGGCACTGACCAAAAAGTGCCAGATTTCCAATTATTGTGAAAACAAACAAATAAAAAACAAATAAATAAATAAACGAAATGTCGAGATCCTTGCATTGTTATCTCTTCATTTGCAGAATATTTTATTCTTCAATTGAAACAGAAATACACCAGTCACACAATATTACCTTGTTTGCACCAGTTCTAAGAAAACGTCAACGGGTTGTGCTCCAAAATAAATTCTACAATTGTCCATATAAATAATGTACATCAAAAGATAAATAATGTGCGTTACAAAATCGATAAATAATAAATATAATACTCGGTCGAGATAAATGTTTGTCATACAATCTTGAGAGAAAATAATAAATAATAATACGGATTCGGTAACAGACGACTTAACAAAGAGGCAATGGTATTTTTTCCGCTACAAATCACATCTCTATGGATGCCTAAACTGTCAAATCTACAGAACTTACCTTCAAGTAATACTTTATGGAAATTGCCCTCATTCTGCGCATATAGCTCCTCCAAGAACCAAACAACTGACAACAACACACTCCTGTGCATCTCCGAGACAGCCGAGAGAAATGGACCACAGCTATTGTTAAAAATTATTACAATCATAGCAGTAATACTTATATCAATAGTCGTAATAATACAGGGTAATACGTTACGCTTCTCTCGGAGTGTAGTTTTATAAATTCGTTTAACTAGTGAGGTAATAAAAAAGCGGCGTTGCGCTTTAGCACACGGATGGGATCCTTACAGATGCGTAAGTTTTGGCGCATCCTGCAGCCTTCCCTGAGACGCGTGGTGAGAGCTGAGGTCTGTGTATGTGGGATGGGGGTCACACGGTCCGTGGTGGTGGTTGCCCGGAATCTGAGCGGCACAGCTGTAGTCCACACTGGCGGATGAGGGATGGGGAAGATGGCCGAGGTTGAACATAGGGCCCGAGCCTGGCATTGAATCAACGAAGTTCCCACCGACATACACGGGACTACCTTGTAAATTGGCGCTGGCAAAGCTACCGTTCCCTTGCATGCCGTGGTGGTCGTATTCTGTGCCCGGGTACCTTTTTTGTTGCGGTATGCAGCCGCCTAATGGCGCCGTGTAAGCTGCCAAGCCGTACATGTTCTGCTGCGGTTTGGCGAATGGCGGGGGAGATGGCGCGTCGTAGCTCAGGCCGTTTACATTTGGAAGCTGACCAGAATATCCAATGTGATTCGAGCCACTTAACGACGGGCTTCTGTCCGGAGAGTGTCCTAGGGGAGAGTGCATTATGCCTTTAGCTTTCTGATCTTTTTTGTACTTCATCCTCCTGTTTTGAAACCAGATCTTTATTTGGCGCTCAGTCAGATTGAGTAGATTAGCCATCTCCACTCTTCTGGGGCGACACAGGTAGCGATTAAAATGAAACTCCTTCTCCAGCTCCACGAGTTGCGCGCTCGTGTAGGCAGTGCGCACCCGTTTCGAGGCAGGGCCAGGTGGACTCTTGTCATCGCAGGTTTCTCCTGTACCTAGACAGCAGAAATGCAAGGCGTTAGTAACGTCACACTGCCTGTTACATCACCAGTGAGAGACATGAGCTACTGTACACAAAGGAGAACCCTCTTTATTAATGTGACCAAGGAAAGCCTTGGGTGCAGTTATTAACTACATAATTCATTTTATGCAGGCTACCCAAACTCCTCCTCTACCGCCACACACACACACATACCTGCAGCTGTGCAGTTGGTGCCTTTCTGCTTGGCGTTTTGACGGGTCTCTTTCATCCATGGAAAGATTTGTTTGGTGATGACTGGAGTGGCAGTGCTGGAGCCAGTGCTGCTGGGAGATTTCTTTTTTTGAGTGGAGCTGGTGTTCGGGCTGGGCGAGCTGGCCGCTAAAGGGGCAGCCTGCTGCTGCTGTTGTTGTTGCTGTTGTTGTTGCTGCTGCTCTACGATATTCTCTGGTTGGCTGTTGCTGTGGCTGGCACTGGGTCGCATACAACTGCCATTGATGTCTCCATTTTTGTGTGCTGGCGGACGGGCTGATGTGGTTTGAATTGGACAGATTGGATTTTGAAAGTCATTCTCTATGCTGGAGGACGAGTAGCCCTGGTGTGCAGGACCGTATGTGTAGGAGTCAGATTTAGGGTAGGAATATCCCCCAAAGAGTCCAGCATTGTCATAATAAGTGGTTTTCTGCATTGTGACGGTTCAAACTAGCAAGGCCTGTGAACCCCTGTCCAATTGCATGGGCTCCTCGGTCACGTGATTGGAGCTTCCCACAATGTCCTCGGACCTGAAATACAATTAGTCAATTTGAGTGAAGATTTCTGCAATTAGTGTACAATGTTTACAGATATAACAAAAAGAGGAAAAGCACTCTGGGAGATGACGAACAACCAGGTCGCCCTCTAAATGAAAAAGATATTTACATAGTCAGTGTCTATGTGCCAAGCATTTCTTAACTTGATTATTTAGAACGAAGTGCCATAAAAATATGTTATTGCCAGACGTAACTCTAGATATTAAATAAGAATTACTTTTAGATTCATTTCAACTAGATTGCTTGTTTTATAATGATATCATTAAAAATAGGCTATGTAAGCAGCCCTGTTGTTCTAAAGAGAAAAATACATGTATTTATTCCAAAAAATGTATTGCAAAGTATTGTTTTTAAATATATCCTTCATTATTTTTATAAACCATTACCTACTATTTTTTATCCTTGACAAGGCTTTTCATGTGCTTGCCTTTCAAACCCCCAAAGCTTTTCACTTTCAGAACTCTAGGCAATAAGGCAACAACAGGGTTAAAGTTTAACCCCATTGAGTGAAACGATACGGCAGCAGAAGGGGCATCAGCGTTTCTCTCCAAACAATATCCCATTCTTTTCAGACTCATTGCTCAATACAAGACATCTTTGCTTTTTTAAGGATTTTAAATCTCCTTCAAGCTATAGAGCATAAGACACATTTTAAAAGAATGCGTGTTAGTAGCCTATATCACATAAATCTCTCATAACGTAATGAAAATAAAAGAATCAAACCACACGCACACAAACATGAGCCGTTATTTGCCTCCGAGCTATTAGCGTACATAGTTAGATATATTTGAGACTGCTTTCAGGATAATGAAGTTGTCTGTTCGTTGCACATTCTCCAGTTCATCCAGTGTTCTGTTATGACTTTTACATGATCGTTTGTTGCTGTATTGACAGGCTGGTTGTGAACATTAAAGGAACTACTCAAATGCAAGGCCTCATAATGTGAATCCTTCCCAAATATCACAAACTGTCACATTTCAAATGCTCCATAACACATTCATTCCTTTCTTAATTCTAAATTTGGGCGGCATTATTTTGACCTACGAGCTAAGTTGGTGGTTTGCTCACATATGTTAATAGCATCGCAAGTGTGATCCGTGACAAATGGTCGGGTGCAGTCTGGCACCTTCAGTCTTTGCGCAACCCAAATGTGCACTGTAGCTCGCTATAGGCTACGAGCTTTATTTCTTTATTTTTCTAAGTGTCCTAAACACATGCTTACACCAAAGCGACTGCCGCTCACGTCCAGTATAGTTAGACGTCCTAAAGCTCCCCGCTATACATATCAATACACCTGTCATCGTGGAGTCATGCTAAATTTATGACTGGCCACACTACGGGCCTAACAGAGGGGTGAGAAGAAAGGCACTCCTCGAGACTTGATACCGTCAGAGGGGTAAAACTCTAAGCGTAGGAGGATGGCTGGGGGTAAGAATGTCTCGCTACAGCAAAAGCGGACAGCCTGCCAGTATAAATCTAGCCGTCCAGTTCAGACACACGCTGTTGTCTTCTTAAAACCTTCCTAACCGCTTGCAATGGAGCAAAGTTTTGCCAAATTACCCGGAGAATTGTGGAATTTAATGAGGACATGCTCAGAAGGGATGTTTCTTTTCTTTTGTAATCGAGGAGGCTTTTGCATTTTGCAGTACTTTGAGTAGAAATATGTATGTGTTACCACACATATATTTAAAATCGAGGGATGCAGAGCACCGTGCGTTTACGCAAGTAAATAATGTCTGTTGTATTGCTGTATGAGCAACACAATTGGTAGTAAATAAACGAGACTTAAAAACTGCTGGAAGACCGAATCGTTTTGAATTGATCGTGTTGTGTTAATTTTACAAGAAGCACGTGTTTCCTTTTTATTGCCTATAATTTCCATGAGGTGCGATTGGGTCAAAAAATAATACAGAAGAGTTATGAAAGCAAGTTGTATTTTATGCGAGTAGAAAATTCCAAAATATTAAAACATACCAAAGAGAGAAATCACTTACCGCAGTCTGTGGTTGTCTCTCCGCGCTTTCCCCTTAAACGATCTTCATTATTTGGTATTTGACCTACAGAATAAAAACACATTTAATTTATTTAATTTTCTATTCTATTTTGTTCAATTTTCCCTTCTTCGTGGATTTTTCGGGGCTTGATACATGGGGTTCTAAAAACTGTAGCCTACATTTTTAATTCTTATATTGCCAAAACTTACCGAGTATTGGAGTGCGTAATACTAATAATAATGATACTTTTATTAGGCTCTTACATTGAACCACACATTTATAGCACAGATATATTTACTCGTTTCCCTGAAATGTTTTCTGCCTAAACGAATTTGTTTGGTGCTTAAAAGATTTGAATAATTGTGCGGGTTTTAAGAGTCAAATCTGTGTCTAAGAGGGAAAAAACCCGACATAAGCGGTTTTACACAAAGAGAAGCTGACCAAAATATTTAGCACTCATAAGCCTTTTGTGTGACCTTTGGCTTCCTCTGCAATAACTCACTGATTAATGAACAACGAACGGAAGGGACTCAAGTAAGTCTCAACACTATCCACAGTACACAACTTTTCACCGGTGATTTTAAAACCAAGCGAGAGCCTGAAGACGAGATTTAAATCCACATCTTACCAGGCAGATGAGCTCTTTGGTTCGGATTCACACGGCAAAGCCTTTCCAACTGTGAGGCGAGGACCCTGCTTTGAACTCGGCTATGGATTATTAATACGATTGTGTTTGTGGTCATTTGGTGTTGGAGCGCAACGTTGGCAAATGTACCGATTGCAAGAGAAAGCGTCCATGCCTGTATTTCAGGTTTCCGTGTCAGGTTCAAAGTCTTTCTTAATAGGATAAATGTAGCGAACACTGCAGCTTAACATGGTCTGCCTTTATGAGGCAACAGTGTTTTCGCCCACACACTCCCACGGTAAGTTTGGTACTCATAATGGAACAATGGGTTGTAAAATAATAGACTCTGGCTTGTTATATGTGTGTGGTAATATATTATATAAATCATTAGAGTTTTTTCATAGCAGTATAAATAGGCAACTACATAAAATGCAACGTAAAGATGAACAGTTCTTTGTCTCTGTATAGCATTTAGTTAAACTAATAGGAAACACGAATTTTGTTCGTCAAAAAAACGTTATTTGCGTTGAAGATTTTTGTCAGATCTTGCATAATGAATGCAATGGGCAAGTGAAATGCTTTGTGGATAAAGCAATGAATGAGACAATTAATCTGGCATTTCGAAAAATGATGCAAACGGAATTATCTTTAAATTTAATATCAGCTAGAAACATTTTATTTTTGTAAATATCATTCAGTAAGGTAATCAGAGCTCAGTTGTAAAGCTGGTTTAAAAATGGAATATATAAAAATAAAGTAAAGTATAAGTCTTCATATGAGGTTTTTAATTAGATTTTATTTGTTCAGACAACTATTTTATTAATCTTTGCACAGTATCCATTTAACAATAATGCTAAAATAATTACAGTTAAATTTAATAAATTGTTTGTTTTAATTTATGTGAAATATTTCATTTTCGAAACGGATTCATAAGTAACGTTGATGTAGATGGAAGCGGTTTAAAATCACAATAACTTCTGGCTACACTGCAGTCTAAATTAGAGAAACATTCAAAACGATTTGATTGTGTGCAAACAGAATAGCCTAACCCACATATATCATGTCTAACATAGCATTGACTATAACACAAATTAAAGTGATTAACGACCTCACATTGTATAACACAGATGTTCAATTCCGTTTCATGGCAAAATCAGCTGACAAAATATGTGCATGTGTAAAAAAAAATACAGCAAAATGAAAATTCGTCCGAGATTACATTGTAAAGTAGTCATGGTTGCCATAAAAGCTGTAAAGCAGTCCCAAAGACTTCTTTCAATGTCTTCGAATCCTTCTAGCTCAGTTACTATAGTCAGCGGCATTAATAAAGCTCAGCTGCTTTGAATGGAATAAATCATATTTTTACGACGGCCTAATGTAAACCCACGCTTAAAGGTTACGTTTTGCCATGCAATTGCTTACCTGTGAGTCAATTTATTATATTGCAGTGCTTCTTAGTCTCAATATCTCTCAGTGCTGCTACTCGTATAAATCCTTCACCCTTTGTCTATAGACAGTACTGTCTTAAAACTGATCTCGCGCTTTTCCAGGCATTTCCATATACCGATGCAGACAGTATTCCCGAAAGAATGGAGCCACTCACTCAGCTACCAATAAAAATCCAAGAAGATCTTCTTATTCCAAAGCGAAATATTATTGGCAATCAACTTCTCATTGGAAAAGAGAAAAACGTTTTACAGAGGCAGGCTCGCCGAATGAGTCGACATTAGGAAACCTTTATCATGACAAATAAAGGCGCTGCCTTAAAATACAAGCATATTTGTTCACGTGATCTGGGTCGCAGATTGTCCTGATTGAGGCTGCTACCCCAAAGAGCTTCACCTCACAAATACATTTTTAAAAGCAAGAGCACTAGATTCCCTCAACCATTGTAAAATCATATTTTCCACAAGATCTCTCTCTCTCTCTCTCTCTCTCTCTCTCTCTCTTACGATGTGCTTAGCCACTGTAGCGGAGTGTTTTGCTATGATAAAAGCTTTTCATTATGGGCTCGCAAATAGCGGAATAATGAAATCCAATGTTCACATAAAGGACAAAGAAACGTGTTATTGTCTGTGTTTTTTGGGGGGAATACAAACCATTTGCTAATATAGAACGCGATTAATTTTCACTCCACTATTTGCCTTTTTATTTCGTTTTTAAATATATATAAAATGGGGGAAATAGGCCTAATGGTTCGGTGCTTTTAAAATGACTGGGATTTTCTGACTTTTTGGTTTCTATTTACGAAAATGCTTGTATTATGGCATTAAGAGACCACCGAAATATTGTTTGACGATTATGATTCAGGCAATGACAGCAATGTATGACCTCGTCAGCCACGGAGATTCATCAAAATCATCCCAAATGTTATATTATTCATTTAATGAAGCAGTTGCATGGATTCTTGTATTTCACCGGAAATAAACGTGTAAATGTGTGTGTGTGTATTATGTATAGATTATAACTATTTAGTTGGTAGACTGTGTTATTAGGTTCTTGTAAATAAATGACTATCCATTCACCCTCTTCTTTTTGTAACCAGAAGACAAATCGTGAGGTTGAATGCATGTCGGTTATGTGTAGCCCGAGTTAAATGTTTGAGAATGTGTTGTATAGATGTTTAGCTGAACGGAAAAATTGAGATGAAACGGTTGGGAACGCGGCCGAGCACAGGATTGTCCTGAGGAGAGGATGCGAGTCGTCTCCCCTTGCAGCATATGTTCACGGGCTAATAAAAGTGAAAGATTTACAGTCTACGCCCGGCCCCCAACAGCCTCTCGCCCTTTCAGGAATTACTGAGCATGATTTACAACGATGCAGATCACCGTCATCCCTCTTTAACATATCATAACGCTTTAGAAATAAATCCAATAACATAACGCACAATTGTAAACAAAAGCAAGAGGTGGGTATCATTTTTTCAATGTATTTTTGCTAATGTACTATTTCAATGGCAATTATATTTGCTTTTTGTTTTGAAAGGACGCCAATTATTTCAAAATTATTTCCATTTATTTGTTTATTACACGTTAATAACTATACAGTGGCTTTTCAAATAAACCCCTGGACTACATTTTCGCCGGTCCCTTCAGTGTAATAAAACATACACGTCCCCCACAAATGGGTGCCAGTAAACCGGGACATAACAGCATCTCTGACGGATTATAAATCACAAAGAGGCCTTCGCCGATGCCCTGGCGGATGAGCAATAACAAACCAATATTAGTGCCTTGCTCTTGCATCTATCGTACGAAAATGCATCTATAAAAATTATACAAAAAACAAACATTTTCTGTATTGTCCGTATATAGCCATATAAAAGTGTTGCTACTGAACAAATTTTGTTAAGACAATTGACCAAACCATCTCAAAGCTATTTAAGAGAATACACAACTCCAACTTCAGTCAGTCCTCCAGGCAGACTGAATCAAAAGACACATTTATCACAATTCTGACAGATATGTTTCGATACAAATATTAATCTTAAATGTTTACCTACCGAGCTTCCATTGGCTTAGATGCTGAACGAACGTGCGGGCTACGGTGGCGTGAGGTACCGGACCGTTTGGATATTATTTTCTTGGATCTCTTCAGTTTTCAAGTCTGATAGAGTCCTCGCGATTAATGACGACGCCGTGTTTCTAGGGGACGTGCTGCATTAATTATTTAGACAATCACGTGGTCAAACAGAAAAGATACAGAACGGAAGCATATAGCGAATTCCGTCTTGGGATGTCGAGAGCACAGTTTGATGTATCTTAACGGGTCGCCTGGATGGGCGAATACATTTTCGACGAACAGCTGGAAATCAAATATGGCCGTTTGAGCAGCATTGTGAAAGCGGTGGTGGTATTCGGCGCAGTGTCACTGCGAATGGAGCTGCGTATGTTCCCGTGTATTCTTCTCAGACATCCAGGTCAACAATCAAAATGCCTTGCTGAAAGCGAGACAATGGAGAGACTCTCCACGCATGTTTCTACGCTGATTCATAAACAAAATTAGATATTTATGCATGCATACTATTTACTAGTTTTTTATGTACATATATATATATAATGTACTTCAGATGCAATAAAGTGCCGTCTGACATGTTTTTATAAGGCTACAATGTTTATAGCTAATTAAGGTTTAGAACCCTCCAAAAAACGCCAATTTGAGAAGAAACTGCACTTAGAGGCTTTTGTATCTGAAGTTTTTATATATAGCCTACATCATGCCATACGACACGTGGTGGTCATAAAATAACTTTGTGAGTATGCAATTTTGTACATGAAGTCAACCTCCTGGTGAATAAATTCAGCGTTCAATAAACTTTTCATTCATCTTCAATCGGTGTTTTGTGATTAAGTCCCTTACTACTCCCTTTGCCTCATCACACAATTATACAAAGTAGATAAAGCTTCACACACGTACATGGTACCAAAGTCTTACACACATGCCAACCCACTCCCCACCAACCCCCCCCCAAGCGCGCGCACGCACACACACACAAACACACGCACACACACACAAACACACACACACACACACACACACACACAAAGGTTTGTTTGCAATTTCAGTACTAGATTGTATGCATAGAAAGAAAGAAACAAAGAAAGAAAAAGAAAGAAAAAAAGAAAGAAAGATAAAATGGATATCCTCGATATTTCAGGTGTACACAAATTTACAAATACAATATAAGACCGTTACTGGTATTTAATAATAATAATGATAAGATCCTTATAGATAATAATTTTCTCCACGATGCAAATTCATATTTTAAGAGCACAAAAATGCATACCTTGTCGGTTAATTTTGCAGACTTGATGGAGAAGTAATAAAACACATGGCTAACTTGCGGTTTTGACGTACTATGTCATTAGGTGCAGCAAACCAAAACTTTCTTAATATTTCAGGATGTACCCAAGCTCAGTGAATACTGCTGCTCTCTTCGTATGAAACTGCATTTGTAAATTCCAAAATCTTTCATCATTTTTAGATACAGATTTTTTTTTAGGAAATTATAGTTTATCAGACCAAAGCTCTAAATGACACGCCACATTAATAAATATGTATGACCAATAACCAAGATATTATATAATCTGCAACACAAAGCAGAATTTTTATTTTATTGCGAAAAAAATCACATTGTTGGTGCAAAAAGCGTCTGAGGGAACACGCTGAAGGTCCTGCAGGTCACGACTTCAGAGGTCAGTGCTCGCGGCTCAAAAGCGTCTAATGCAACAGAAACTGTGTCCTCTGGATGAACCTGCCCGCAGGCTTTTGTCAAACTTCTGTAAAAATACCTTTTCACGCTCTCAACGTGAAGGCTTCAGAGTGGAGACATCTTCGCAATGCATGTGCGCCTCGTGTTTTTGTTCAAGGAGACAAAGACACCACAATGATTGCAGAGCGTCTAACTTTAATCACTGCTGGAAAAAAACTTCTTACATTTAAAAAGTCAACTCCAGCCCCACGTCATAAAATAACTTAAAAAAAACGTGTATCAAAGCGCTTAATACTATTTCTACCTTTCAAACAAAGCCGATTTTCAACAAAGAATAATAGGCCTACTACACAACCTCTGCGTGATCTTTTAAATCTTTATTTACTGGAAATATGCCTATAGAAAATATGCACCATATATCAACATACAGGAAATGTGTAAAAATTATAACGTGTATATATATATAATAACGAAAGTATTTTATTTCAATAACGTTAATACTGAAAGGGATATTTACGCTCACGTAGAATATAAAACGTTAACTTTGAATTTAATAAATAGACGGTTCGAGCATCTTAACAATTAAAAGTGAGGGTGATATTAAAGAATTCAGATTACGTGTGGAAGACAAATATACTTCTTTAATTTTAATTATATTGTTTACAAGGATGTCAGGCGGATTTATAGCCAAGCAGATCAAATAATAATGATGATGACATAGACAAAAATTAAAAAGAAATAAACAATTAAAGAAACCTCTAACGAATGTCTATGGAATTATGTGAACAACCAAATAATGACTGGAAAGTCAACCTTTTAGAAAGTCAACCTTTAAGGAGTCGCGCGCAGAAAGCGGGGTTCAAATAAAAATTGCATCAGTTTTTACAAATAAATAATTTCCCAGGAAACGAATTTTTTTCTAAAGTTAACTACTTTTATTTTGTATTTGCCTGCACCGATTTAAAATGTACAGAAAAAAACACATTTGTAATTTAATAAATGCTGGACATAACCTTCCTTAAGCTCTCTTTCAGAATTAAGTTAAGATAGATGGACGCGCCGTGGGCATTAAAAGAGGAGAAGGGTGATTAAAATACAGAAAGAATTTATTACATGTGAAAAGTGTCACTAGAACGAACCATAAATTTGGCAAGTTTGTGTAAAAAACGGTGAGCTGTTTGTCGTTTTACTGTACCTCGTCATTCGATGCCTTATATCCTCTTTGCCTCAGTTACAAAGAGTTACAATGTAGAAGTATTGAGTTTGGGTTTTAAACGCACAGCAGTCCTGTACACTTCATTAAGTCACGGTGTGTGCTTCTGATTCTCAGTTTTTGGCACTTGTGACCAACATGTCATGTTTTGCTACCATGCAAAGTCAAAAGAAACATTGTCTATTACATACAGTTCATCTGTACATCTGAAGGGAGGGAGAGAGAGATATCCACTTATAAAGTTGTGATCTCCGTCTGGTTGACCTTCTGAGCGTGTTGCACATGCTGATTTCCAGATGAAGCCGATCTTCCTTTCGTATTAGGTAGTTTGTGGTCTTTTTTCCATTTCATTCTTCTGTTTTGAAACCAGATTTTTATCTGTCGTTCTGAGAGACAGAGAGTGTGCGCGATCTCGATGCGACGCCGTCTTGTGAGATACCTGTTAAAATGAAATTCCTTTTCTAGTTCTAGGACCTGCTGTCTTGTGTAGGCTGTCCGAGAGCGTTTGGGTTCGGGTCCTGTGTAATCCGGGTTCACTGGGAGAGAGACAAAAGTACACTTCTGTAAAAAAGCAGCTAGCTAAATGGAACGAGTCCTCACAAAACTACCCACTTGATATAACACGGTTCCTTTGTAGCACCCAAAAAGGCACTTCTTTATTCCTGGCACAATGAAAACGTACAGATACAAACAACGAATTTATATAATGGCTAAATTATTCAACATAAAAGTTGCACTCTGCACAGTACTGTAATAGTACCGTCCAGCACAGCTAGCGGCCTATTTCCAAAGCAATAAAAATTTATGGCCGGTGTAATTGGCGGCCCCTTCAGAGGAACCTATAAATATTTCACTGAATGGTTTTAAGTGTGTCTGAAACGGCAGAATGGGCTGGCCTACAAGTACACAGCAAAAAAGATTGAATCTTACCCGTTGTAACGTGCACTTTCTTCATCCATGGGTAAACCACTGCAGGCTGCTTGGCTATCCCATTCTGGCTCTTTGTGTTCTGTTGTTGACCACACGTCTTAGGTCCGGATATTTGGACCGCCGGACATTGCTCTGTCTGTGCGGGGAAAGGGCTGGGAAGGCTGGCTGGATCCTGCACATGACCCCGCGGCGGTACCGACGAGCTCTGGACAGTGGTACAGCTATAAGGCTGTTCAGAGTAGTTTGACCGTGAATAAATCCCGGGATGCTGGAAATCTGTGTCCTGCGATGGACTGTAGTAGCTTGGACTTTGTTCAGGTATATAGCTGTTCTGAGAATATTCCTCACAAGGAGGAAATTTAGGATCCACATACTTGGAGTTCACCATGTACGAACTCATGGCCATTAATTTCTGAAGGTAGAAAATACTAATTTTTCTCGAGTTGTCTTTTTTTCCTCCCTCCATAAAGCCCTCCTACTTGCTGTCAACTGAATAAAGTTAGGCACCCATGTGACCGGCTTGGCCAATCGAGTTGGAGAGACTCCATCATCAGAGAAGCAGCTGTGCACACCTAGTAGCGGATTTTTCAAACTTAACATCATCCCTCAAGTAGAATCACTGCAATATTCAATTAAATTGATCCGATGGCCAGTGTGCAGACATGCCCTTTATTGACATTTCGCGTCTAAAAACTTCAAACGTGTTCTTTTCGCGTATAGAGACCCGGCGGCCAGTGAGCATTGTCGGTGCGCGACCCCTTGGCATTGTACATGTAACGATATCACATAAACAAATTAAAAAATATTTTATCACAGGTATGTGCATGCGGTGTGGTCCATAGGGTAAAACAATAGTCAACGAAGGTAAATCAAACTCAGTTCAAGGATTTGGACAGGTCAAAACAAAACAGAACAAGACAAAAGGTATGAACGCCCAGGGCACAAAAAAAGCGCATAGAGCCCGTAGACAATTGATGGAGAGGGTCTTTGTGATGCTGAGGTCACTCAGAAGTTACTGGAGTCTCATCGTTCCAGCGCTTCTCATCCTTTCAGGTCGCTGTATGGGGCGCCCTGGTTCGCCTTTAATGCGCCGTGCCAATCAATAATCAAACACCACAGAAAAGACAATAAACGCTTGGCAGCTCTTAAGGTACCACCAGAAAGGAATCTAAGACACGGATTTGAAAGGTGTAATGTTCAAACAAAATAATACAGTTGTTCATTTTAGTACTCTGTCAGTTTTGTAGGCACACCTTGACTTTCGAAATCATTTTGAACGGATTCATTTTATTGAGGCAGGCAGGTAGAACGAACATCAACCTGTATTGGATGCACTGTTTACGCGATTTATCAAAACATTTATTGGGAGATCATACGATGGTTACAAACAACGACTGCTACATAATATTTATTACTGAACGATTTGTTGTTACGAATGTCGTAGTTTTACATGTGGCTCAGAGGTACATTCAGCACTAACAAATATGAGTAAGGCAAAGAATATGAATGAAAAAACGAAAGGAAGACCACGTTTTATTCGAAGTTTTTGCATCGACCATATACTCCCCTAAAATCGAATCTGTGACCTTAATGTTTTCACACAAATTCGGTTCTACAGGGTATATATAGACGACGGCATGTATGTGCCAAATGTCTTGAATAATCTATGTACATCTTAAATACATGGAAACCGTTATTCCCCGTCTCTTGTATTTAACGACAATACTTGAAAAACAAATTATTCACCAAGGTTAAGCGTTTTGACTTAGCTAAAAGTTCTCTCAATACATTTTCTTCATCAGAAATAAATGTTTAAAACGATGCCAGCTAATTTTTGCAGCAATTGAACACTGCATTATTATTTATTGATTGATGCATGACAATATTGTATTGATAACCTCACTTTTAAAGTTTTTTAATTACACTGCAAAGTTTAACTAAAACTAGATTTAATTAAGTTAAGTGCGTAGAATTAGTTTTCGTATATTGAAAACTAACTGTCCTACTGATGCTGTCCTGCCAGTCAAACCGATAATTTGCCTGTTTAAAATTGTGCGCTGTTAGGATACCGAGAAGAAATATAAATGAATGCTGAAGGTCGATAGGTCAAACCGAATCATTTACGACAAACATCACAAAGTTTCATAATTTTTTGCAGGGCTGTATAGCGGAAGATCAGCACTTAAGTTCACGGATAACAGATGACCTACAGGGATAACCAACTCCTGTGGCCATTTGCACCCGGTCACTGGAGCCAGGCTACCCAAAAATGCAATAATAATAAGCGTAATAAATGTGTTTAAACACACTTTAAATAAAAGTGTGTGTATAAAAAGTTATAAATTGTACAAATAAAATGGTACCATTAAAACCATGCTATTAATATTTCATTCTGCACGATACTTTTAGAGTTTCTGGAGGATTTAAGAACAAAGCGACTTACTGAACAAATCTGCAGGCCCGTCACCCTGGCTGTTGGATGTTTAAAAAAATGTTTGCATAGTTATATATTTTTAGCCGGATTCGTAATCTGTTTTTAAATTTTGGTTAGACATGTTGACCTGTGTTTCACCTTGCTTCTCGACTTGTTGAGGCGGGTCAAAGCCGAGTTACTGACGAACAAAAGAATGAGAGAGTCACCATTTGTCATGACCTCTGCTTTAAATGAAACAGTACGAAATCCAGCTCTTTATTATTATTCAGAGATTTTCGTATACATTTTTTTCAGTTTCCACACATATTTTATTGGATATTCAATTTAAAATAATTGTAATTGCTGATGTTAACTATTTAACTGATTAAATACACTGTTGTACGTAAAGTTTTTTCTTTATATAAAACACATACTCTAAAATACAGATATTGTGAAGTAAATAATTAAATAATTAAAAGTTGAAATTCGATTTTAAACTATCGGAAATCTGAGATAAAGAATTAATTGCCCTTTTAATTAACATTTAATTTAGTCGTTTTTTTCAGTTGATATTTCAGTTTGTGGACCCATGTAAAAGCAAATATATCATTCATATAACAATATATGAATTATATATATTAATCTGTTCATACAATATATATTTTATGAATGTAATATAAATGTATTATGCTTAGACGGGGGCGCTATAGAGCTTAATAATAAAATCCTTAGAAATTGTGCTCATTAAAAAGTTAACCTTAAATCGTAAATGCGCTTGTTTCGATGTTTTTGTTTAGTTTCTTTAAAAAATACTTGCTACACAACAGTTTAGATAGAGTTCAAACACAAGCAAAAGCATAAATTACAAGGTATTTTGTCGCATTTATAAATATGGGAATTGAAAAATAAAAATTCTAAATAATTATAATAATTAGCAATCTGCTCTGTTATTTTCCATATTAAATACACGTTTTACATAATTTGTTCTTCTCGTTTACGTATACAAGGAAAGCCCTGCTGAAGAAGGGAAATATTTCCTTTCATAACGTGGCGCCACAACCACACTAAAACCGGACTGCAACATTTACGTCATCTTCATTAGTTTTCCTCCCCACGGTTTCCCAACAATCCAAAGATGATTTCACATCGGATCCACGTTGGTTTGCAGGCAAACTGTTCGAAACCACAGTAACGTCATAGCACAATTCGATCCAAACAAGTTCAGTGACAAGGACTGAAGATAATCTTACCTCCAACGGCTGGATTTTCACGTAAAGCGTCCTGACGAACTCTTATATCCATGATCAAAACGAACGTGGAGCTTATTCCGTCTGTGCAACGATACTGGGATCTTTTCTAAAGCGTCTGAACGACCTTTCTAATATACAATGTGAATTATATTTTGGCTTGTCAACTCCCTGGCCATAAAACAAAGTTTAATGGTATCACGTGCTTCCCCACAGCCATTCATGACAGCGCGCGGGTGCCATAAATAATCCTGAAAGTTGCACTTATTCAATAATGGCGATTACTCTGATCTCAGGAGGAAATAAAGACACGGGGTATAATTCGCTTTCACTGCACTCTGAGGGAAAAACACCACACTGTCGAAAACGAGAGATTATTTCACGTATCCTAGTAGGATAATATCTGCTATATATTTTGGCAAAGACCAATTATAATCGTGGTATTTCCTTGCCAAAACCTTGCTTCAGCTTGTTCGTTTTTTTGCCAGAGTTCTCTGGACAAATGAGGTGTTTGTGAAATCTCTGACGTGCGAACTAATGTGAATGTTTTTCTCACTGTAAATTTGGGGTAATAAAACGCATCCCTGGTGAGCAGGCGAACAAAAGTGAAAAAGTCACGCTAACGCCATTTGGTGAGTCCACGACATGTAAAATCACAAATACGCACTCTGGAGGCTTTTTGTAAATGTGTCATATTATATGAAGTTAGTTTAGCATTAAAACTTTACAGGTCTTCACAGCTTCAGAACAATACAATTTCATACATTTCAATTCCATATAAACTGATGCAATATAAACTCAAATTAATGGGACATTTGGGGGAAATGTTGAAGCATGTTAAGTATGTTTAGCTCAGAAATCGTGCAGTCTATTATTTAATTAAGATGCTTAAACAATTCCTTTAACACAAGAAAACTATCTATGGTATCACATGCTCACGTCAGCCAATCACAGTTACAGGAAATGACCTCGTGCACAAGGCTGTAGAAAGCGGACAAGCAAAGACCAGAGTGTTAGACAACAGCACCGCCTCCCGGACAAAGAGTAAAGTGTCCGGGTGACAGTTTCCAGCATACTCACGCTCGAAAGGAGCTGTCCGAAAAGCAGGATGCACTGAACAACTATACTCTTAAAAATAATGTTGCTAATTAGGTAATTCACAGCAATGCCATAAAAGACAAACATTTTTTGTTTTCCCAAAGAAGGTTCCAAGTTTCTTTAAAAATCATATTCTAAAAATGTCCTGCGTTTTTAGTTTTTATATTCTGTGCAACACAGTTAAAAGTTGTATTTGGAACCATACATCCCCCCCCAAAAAAACTAAGAACCTCTTAGGTACCTATGTATATATCTCTGTAAGGTTTCCTCAATGTATTTATATTTGCAATATTTACAATTCTTAAAAAACACCTTCCTCCAAATTATACAGGCTACTGTACATTATATTAGCATATAGTCCACACGTTTTTCTCTTAATCCCATACAAAATGATATCAATAATGTTATATAAAAATCCAAATTAAAGATAAATAGTTGTACATAACTCCAGCTCTGTTTTTGTGTGAGAAGGGGCAGAGTTCATGGAATAGAACAATCCGCTCTTCCTTTTCACAGACGTAAAATAGCTTTTATTAAATATGTAATATTAGGTTGAATTTAGAAAATATTATTTTGATCAAATTTAGTGAGATCAAATTTGCTGTGAAGTTAGATGAAGTAAAATGTGTAGCTAATGCTCTGAAATTCGCTTGGCTCTTAGGCTTTACGCTCTTTGCATTTTGCCGCATTGCAGTAAGGTTGTAAATACCTCTGCCTGTCAGCTGACTGTGAAATACTGTCTTTGTTCCGCAAACCCTAACTCTCTCTCTCTCCCTGCCCTAAAACTGCGCCTTTCTCACCCTTAAGGGAGGCAACAACTTTACCTCCAAACATTTAATTTATATAACGTACATTTAACACATATAGTGAAAAAGTTATATAAAGAAATATTAATATAAGATAAAAATGTTAACATTATATTATTAATCACTAATAATGAATAGCTTAATTAGCGTGCATATTGTTATATTTTTTATTATTATAAATAAACACTGTAACTTAGAATGGACAACACAAGTGAGCTTACAGGCTTACAATAAGTCTCGATTGTGTATCATGCCGTAAAAAGAAATACAGAATAGGTAATGTGAAGGTAATGTTGCACAATTTTCATGAAATACTTATATTCCTTTTTATACGACTAAGGATAATTTATCGGTTTTTTTCCTGTTTTTTTTCATGCGTTTCTGTTTTTATGCATGCCTTCGAATGAACAAATTGTCAGAATTAGGCCATCATCATCATCAATAAAAAATAATTTCAAGTAAAAACAATTCCAGCAGGTTCAACGAAAAACCTTGTAAACACGAAACGTTTTCTCTCTTGAAATATTTGTCGTTGTCTTTCGGTTGCAAATATCGAAATATTCTAGAAGGCTTTTTTACTTTATTTATCGTAAACCAATATCCTGCTGTTCATGTAGTTTTTTAGGTAACACGATGGCGTAGCCATTAATGTAAAATGTCACGAAATTGAACTTACCAAACAGAGCTGTATAATCCATGTCCTCCGTTCTGCGACGCTGGTGAACATTATGAAGCATGTTTGGTGTCAGTCGTCCACTGTATGATCTGCTCAGGTTAGAAATGCAAGTTGTGTAGCACCATCTGACAACACAGCCTACGTGAATGCTCTGAATTTGTCTTTTATGATCGCTGACACACAGATAACAAAAAAACGACAAATAAATATGAGCACACTGTGTTTTTGGATTTGGAACCTTTGGCCACAGAATGCAGAGAAAAATCGCCTGGGAAATCAGGAAAAAGGGTCATGAAGACGTTTGCGTCCTGCACATGACCAGTGGCATCCAATGACAGACGAAACAGGCTCGTAAAAAGATCTATTACGAAGCTGTAAATTGTCCTCTAACAAAAAGGAATCTGGACTGCCGCAAAGCCTCCAGTTTTTTTGCGCATAATGACTGAGCCAGCTGTACTTCTTCAGAAAAGAAAATACAACCACAGACATCTGCTAAAAGAGAGTGTTTGTGGGTGTGTGTGAGAGATAACGAAAAGAGAGCGAGAGAGTGAGAGAGAGAGAGAGAGAGAGAGAGGGAGAGAGAGAGAGAGACCCATAAATATTTCCATTATTTATCAATTATATGTCGAAAACGTATAGTAAACTCATCATTGACTACGAATAAAATGATACTATATATTTTGTTCGTTTCATGCTTTAAGATTAATAACATAATGCTCATAATACAACTACTAGTTTAAAGTATTTAAGTATTGCAATTTATAATCGGCCTATATATTTCTAGTTTATTGTGTTTTTGTGTGTATTAAGAGACAAGCAAGTAATACATGGTTTACATTTTTTTTTGTGTAAAGATTTTTTAAAACAATCATAGGGCATTATTTGCTTAAATAAAATGGCTTTTTAGAACGAGCAAGGAAATTGTAAAAATCATTGTTTTAGAACTCACTGTTTATTACGAATCAATTATGTTAAATCAAATAACCACAAAATTGCTTATTTGACAAATCGACAACACGAAAATATGAATATAAAGATCGTCTCTCGATATGTTTAACCAATTTAATGGGTATGTGAAATAAATATATATATATATTTAATACAAATATAATGTTTATTCTCCCGGGCATGACATTCAGAAATTTAAAGACTCGTTGAATTTATCTTCATTGTAGTTATGTTTGAGTTTCAATATTCCTTTTTATAATTACAGTCTCGTCTTAAAGTAATGTATAATAATCATAATAATCTCATTTATTTATATTCCTTTTAACAATTATAGTCTTGTCTTCCAATAACGTATTGTTTTCATTATAATCTTATTCATGATCATTTATAAAACGCATTTTTTCAGGGGGAACTACGGCCAAACAACTGTATTGAAAGAGAACGCCTTGTATTTTCAATATGAAAAAGGAAGCAAGAGTAATTTGAAAACCGATTTTATGACACACAACCTTGAGGTCTCATCCAGGCGAGCATCTGAGACGAAGGCGAGTGCTGATTTAGGCGCGCTGGTTCGGCGCCAGTATTACTGCCGGACGATTTACAGGCCCGGTATTGTAGCGAGCAGCCTCTCGCCATGTCGTAAAGACCTGCTGTCTTTGTAAGTTATCGTGCGAGTACAATTTAAAGCGCTCGCTGTGACACGTAATTCCACCAGGATTCGCCTGATAACTGGTGCTCTGTGGGGCAGGGTTTCCAAGCAGATAGAATTATTGAATAGGCATCACTTGCCTACCGTTCAGCAACTCGTGGCAATGTTGTGATCTTTCCCCAGGTGTGTGCTGTACAGGGCTTAAAAACTATAAGTAATGGATGCTGTTTGATTGTAAAAGGCTCGAGAGTGTAGAGCTATTTAAAAGCACACTACAAAAAAAACTGTATTGTAAGATATGTTACGTTTCACTTAGAAAGTGGGACCATCAACAGTAACAAACGAAATGTAAAAAATTGCAATAATTATTTTGTGGTAAAATGGTAAAACAAATGTATGGTAAAAACAGTTATAGTGCTTTTAAATTGCAAATGCATGCTAAAATCTCACAAATCTATGCTGTTAAAAGAGATGTTTGTCTAGATGCAAATTACAGTATTTAGGAAAATATGTTCTTCCTAAGGAACCTATTGAGGGCGTGACACTTGCGTGTTTATGTAGATTCAAAGCAATTATTAACTTAGTGTCTGTGACTTAAAAAGCACCAAATGTCTTGCTTTATCTTCAAACGTTTTTTGAAACAAACCCTTAAAAGTATATATACACGATAGCATGATCACACCAACAGTGGTCAGTGTTTATGTTTGTCAGCGTGCAAAAGTGGTTTAAACACTAATATAACAATTGAATTGTAGTTGCTTTATTAGATCGTTGCTGCTGTAAATGGATGTCGAGAAGACTGGAGAAAGAAATCGACACGCATTTTAAAGTGTTATTATTAACCCATTTTGTAATATTTAGTTTAATAATGTCTTTGTTACATACTACATATTTCGTGTACACTATAGCATTAACGGTAAATTGTGCATAATTGCATGCAACTAACCCTAAACCAAACCCTAATCCTAATTCTATGGTAAGTACATCTTCTTAATATTACTGCTGATGTGTAATTATACTGTAATAAGGGCCATAAAACAACAGTGTACAGTTTTTATTTACTTTTACCACCCAGAATTGAATCATTTGCTCTCTGTCATTTTCACTAGCACATAAGAGGTCAATAATGCAGAATAAACTGCTTCTATTTTTATTTTTCAGTAACTAACAGTGACATATATAGCATAGACTATAATGCATTTTATCCATTATATCTCCACCTGTAAATAAATGTGGGCTATACGTCAGTTCCACGGTTTTGCATGGTGGGCTATACTCACTCAGTCATCCAGTTCTTTTGTTCTCGTTAAAACCTACAATTCAACAGCAGGACTAATTATTTGAAACAGCCTTTTAAAGTGCGGATACACTTTAATCGTAGACATACATGAACAAACGCAGACAGATTTCTCGAAATAAATATACTTTCTGTAGGCAATTTATATTTAATATATAATTCATATATTTTTCGTCGTTATTATTGGAGTAAGCTCCTTTGTCGTGGTGTACACAACAGCACAGCCACAATACCAATTATTTTCACAGAACCACGATGCCCTCTAGCGGCAATAATGTACATATGTATTTAATTAGCATTTGAAAACTAGGAGCTATGTTATTTTCATTCACTGTCTTGAATTATTAAGTGTTATTATTTTGAAGTCACTTTTGTCAGTCGTTCAATGTGTCTTATAGTCTGTAGGCTATGCTATGATCATAAATATCAATAATCTACAAATATATAGTGTGCAAGGAATATATGGCTGACTGTCATATATCTCGTCATTTTTTCATCCTAAAAATTAAACAATGATCTAAAAGCATATTATTAATTAATGTATTAATTTATTTATTTCTGATATCACTTAGCCAAGCGACCGTCAACTTTAAGCCAAGAGAGTGAATGCCTTTCGTGAATAAACGTGACTTTCATTTTGCATGGGGGGTCGATACCTTTTCAGTCTCATCAACACATGGACCAGACGCCCCGTCGAAAAGTGTTTACATTTCGGTTTGCTAGAAACAGACACAAAAAGCCAGTGAGGTTTGTTTCAAAGAAGAGAGCAATTACGGCCCTGCATCATAAACTCATTTAGACCAGACGTCTAGTTCTTTCTATAGCTTTATTAGACCCAGTTTCTTCCTGCTTTAAAGCAATTCTTAGTACCGGCCTGACGATAAATTGGGGGTCTTTGAAACACCTTTTTCTAATTATAAACTGGTTATTAGCGATATTCTCTAACAATAAACATCTCTTTTGGTTTGTCATGACATTTAACATAATTGAAGCGCATGGATGCTGCTATTTAAAATGTTTCTAAATACGCACATTGTTCAATAATAAGCGTCACTTTAAATTTATTTGTAAAAATTGGTCTTACAAAAGAAAGCTTCTACAATCAGTATGCGCACATGTCGAGTAGTCGACCGAAAACATGTGCAACCACCGGAGTGTCCAACAATGCTTGCACACACCCACTGCAGAAAGGTGGATCCACTGTGGAAAATCTAAAACAGACTATAAGCAGACGTTCGTTTTACTGAAATAATTTAGACATTTTCGATGCATCGTCCATTGAAAGCAAGTGCATTTTAAATTGAATTAATTTTCAATTATAAAGGATCTAAAATTGTCTGTGCCTGCTCGAGGGTACGCGCTCGCTTTGCATGCATTATAAAAAGAGAGTTCAACAGACAGTGGTCCTCTAGACCAGCCGGTATCTAAGAATGATCAGAGCACCGATTATAGTCTACTTTTTAATAAAATGCTACGAGTTAATTTAAGTGCAACATTTCAGTGGGCAAGACACAAGATAAAATTCGTGATGTTCTCAGACTGAATGTACATCAGAAAAAAGCGTTTTCGGGCGGTCGATAAATGAAATGTACATTCATTATCATTTTTTTTTTGAAGGTCACATAAAGAATAGCTATTTTGACTCCAAATATATTGTCAAATTGAATAGAAGATATGCTGAGGCAATCCTGGGTAAAAGTCTCAATTTCTAAAGAAACTAAACGACAAAGAACGACACAAATCTAAACTAAGCTAATGTAAAAAGAAGCAGGAGCTGTTCAGCTGTAGCATTACGCTCTTCACAGAGGGTCTTTGCTGCTCCTCTCTCTGTTCATCTTCTTCATTTTCATTCTTCTGTTCTGAAACCAGATTTTCACCTGCCTCTCTGTTAAATTGAGGATGCGTGCAACTTCATAGCGGCGATCCCTCGTTAAATACATGTTATAAAGAAACTCCTTCTCCAACTCCAAAGTCTGATATTTTGTGTACGGGCATCGCTTCTTTCTTGTTGAACGTGCGTGGATCCAGTTTGCTGCTGGGTTGCCTGGAAAATAAACAAATAAAGAACAGTGTAAATAACATCCACGATCGACTTAGATTTTCGAGATTCGAAAGTTTAATTGGGATTTGACATTAGGTGAATATGTGAATGCAGCTATTTCTACAAGCTGACTTAAAATACCCTATACAGCCGAGGACATTTTTTCGGCCCGCGGTAAAAGCCCGGAGACTTTTATGGGTTAGTAAAACCTCTAGTTAAGAAAAACCCGTTCGTACAGTTCGACGGCTGTAAATCACAGTGCAATTCATTATACGTACTTGGGTCAAGTTGTTGTTGTTGTTTCTCCTCTTTTGGCTCACTGTGACTCGAACCATTACTGCCAACTCTTTCTTCAGTAGCTTTGTCTACACACTCGGATGCTATGCTGCAGCTATACTCGGCAACGATCGGTGTCTCTGCTTCAAACGCAGCGCGTTCCGTCCTTTTCGGGGCTACATTTTCAGTCTTTGATCCGCTCTGTCGGTTGCTAGAGTGGAACCCGGAAAAAGAAATATGGTTGGAGACTGGATCTATCCAGGAGCGCACGTATCTGTTGTCTGCCAGATGGGTCTGGTGAACGTATGGAGGGTAAATTCCGGACACCGCCGCAGTGGAAGACTGATGGACCGAGGACCAAGATGTAGGGAACACGGCTGATTTGGGAGCGAAGCTGCAAGAAGAGAAATCCGCATTCTCACCCACACCTGACGGCCTCGCGGGCGCGGCGTGTGAACCGTGAACATAACGCGCTCCGTACGCATCCTCCGCCTCGTGCCCCATTATGGAGTCCACATAATAGCTGCTGAGCGCTGAACTAGTCGACATTTTCAGACCCCTGCGAACTCCTATAAAACGTTACTCCGTTACGGAAACCTTGCCTCTGAACAATCATAGTATTTTGCTGCCTTCATCTTCAGTGATTGGTTACATGGATCACGTGATCATATTTACTAATACTGAGAGTAAATCAGTCCGCCAATAACGGTATGTTTTGATATTGTGCTTTAAAAAATGAGGCCAAAAATTACGTTTAACACAACCAGCGTGTAATTACATTGTACATTCCGTTCCCGTGATTCCTCGTGCTTTTAACGTGCCACTCGAACGGAGGTGGTACCGGTCTTTTTTTTCTTAGCTGGTATATTAACACCACCCCATTTATTTCAAACCAGCACTCACTATTAATAGGCTACATTAGCAAATGATTCCAGTAGAGTGTAAAATCTTGCATCACAAGGTATGTCATATACTCTGGCCTTGTAAAGTATTTTATAGAGTACTGAGTTGCAAGTCCTCGTAAAATAAATGCAATAACATGCTGTAAAACTACGATCCACCACAGTCTCACAGATTCTCATATTTTATAAACTGTCCGCACTGCATTACAGTTAAGATCTTTCATTTTTAAAGGTGGTTTTGTTATTGTATGGCTGACAAAGAAAACAATATTCGTATTTTTGTATTTATTGAAAAGAGAGCCATAGTTTGCCTTCTTTTATGTCTATCAATAAACATTTTATGAGGTGCATTTGATTATGTATTAATGTGCCCTTAATAAAACACAAACTTGCCGTTACAGCGTCTGGGCCCGAGTGTCTGTCATTGGATGAAAAAATACATCAATGTGAAATATTTTGGGTCATTTTCTTTATTTAAGATACCACAACGGACAGTAAGAAGGTGACCTGCGTGTGAATTGACTTCAAAGAAGGCAGATATTGCCGCGTCACATAATTCAAATTAATATAAGGTTTAAGACTGTTTATGGCAAACAGATGCGTAAAGGGGGATGAAAACAGCATTATTCCATTCCATTATTTAAGTTAATACCACATGTTTTTTTGTTTGAAAACAATATTCATGCGGAACAGAAACGTGGAGAAATGTTATAGATACAAGATATTTCTGTTTGTGCTTCTGTTGTGGCTACACACACTTCTATACTGAATTCTTAGTGTGTGTGTGTGTGTGTGTGTGTCTGTGCGCGAGCTTGCGTGCGCGAGAGAGCTAGTGGTCGAGGCCACACACAAAAATGCGGAAGAGAGCTTTAAAATAATTATTTGGGACTTGTGGAAAGAGCGGCGTTAAGGGACGGTAATTTGTACATCATGTGGTAGGCTACATGACAGTCCAAATCATTTCCACTTTTAAGTATTCATGCAATTCTTCTGAAGCCCCAGTGTAGGTTACGCTTCTGCAATACTTAGATGTGGGCCATTTTCCCCTAAAGTCTGCAAAAATATATATTTTTGTTTTCGAGACTTCAGCAGTTGCAGCCTTCGTTATATGTACTGTAATGTTATATACTGACATAAGCAAATCAATTCATTTTAAAATAAAGTGCAGCATTTTAAAAATAAAACATGGTTGTATTTCAATGCAATTTTATTTACTTTTTTCTTTCGAATTTTAAAATGTAGTACTTAACTATAATATAAATTCTTCTCAAAACTGGCCACTAACATAACGCAATTGTTGATTTAACATTGATGAATTTACTAATATTTTCGACTGCATTGTGAATAATTTTTTGTCGCTCTTCATGACCCTGTAGCTGTGGATTAGTCTGTTGTTACTTACATTTACAGACTGCTACATTTTAATAAAACATATTTTGCATCGTTTGCTATCTTTGCCCAGTAGAAATCTAAATCTAAACTTTACGTGTGCATAATTAAATGACATTAATAAATGACTAATTCATCAGTATAGGTGTTCTTGTAAAGAACTGGATTGAAATAAAAGCAGGGAGAGCAAAGAAATCAGCTTCCAATTTTATCCGATATGCTTTAAGAAAACACAGAGCAAACTACACATTACATTATTCATTTATTAATCCACTGACCACATGCCACAAACATGCACTGATATAGACATTTAAATATGTATTTTGCAAACATTGAATACGTAATCATTTCAGATGTTAGATTTCACTGGTGGAAGGATGGACACACTTTTGACATGTGCTTTCATGTCCAAAGCCATGACTTCTTTGTCTGTTCTTGCGACAGTTTTGCTTGTCCACGTTGGAAATAAAACGGCTTCAAACAGTTGATGTTTATGTCGGCTTTTGCTTAAATGAGGACCTAACACCATTTGTATACCCTGTGAAACATATTCAAAATACACGACGCTTCACATTGAAAATCCTATTAAGGACGTAGCAACAAATCACAAGGATGTAGCAACAATTACAATATTGGAAGGTGAAAGTAACCAAAACAATGCCCGCAGCCCTCATGTTATCATTACACACGATGAGCCGAAAGAGAGAGAGGGGTGAATTCTTGGTTGTTTGCATGCTCACGAAAAAGTGAGATTAGAGGTAAGTTCACGAATTCGATTTTCTCGACTCATTTTCTTAAGTTTCATCCTGCGGTTTTGAAACCAGATTTTCACTTGTCTGTCGGTGAGATTGACGCCTTTGCTGATCTCTAGACGGCGCTCCCGAGTCAGGTACATATTGAATAAAAACTCTTTTTCTAATTCCAAGGTCTGGTGCTTTGTGTATGGACATCGTTTTTTCCTTCCACTCTTAGCGGTTAACCAGTTGCTTGTCGGCGTTTCGCATTTGGACTCTGGAAAACAAAAAGACAAAGTGATTCAACTGCACCAGCCGCCTGCTGCCTCGATTTGGGATAGGCTCTATTTGCCCTTAAATAAAATATGAATAAATGAATTGTTTGATGTGGGTGGTTTTATATTTCCATTTTGATATATTGTAATACACAGAATTTTAAATGTAAGGATTAACGTAGGCTACATGGGACGAAACAGTTGTAATTGTGTTTGCATGTGACCTCGTTTGGTCCTTTAAGTTTACTGGTAATTAGCAACAAATCTCGAAAACCTAAATTTGAATGTTTAGTGCCATTATTCATTTATTAATAGTATGTTCTCTCAGTTTAGTTAACGTGGTTTTTATGTTTATAGCTTTATGCTTTTGTTTATAGCTTGTCTTTCCCATGTTGTAACAGGAAAAAACATGCTATTTGGATTATGCACCTCCCCTGACTGCACCATAAATATGGCAATACCGAATTCCACAAAACCAGAAGAGTGCCTTTTTCAACATCAAATAAATGACAAATAAATGAACGTTTTATTTCGTTCATGAAACACGTTTATTTTTGTGCTGTACGGATGAAATACAAAAAACATTTCACTCTGCTAATATCGACCAAAGAAGAATGGTTCCAAGTCACTTGCAACAAAAGGTATTTGATGCTAACGCGCCCTCGCAGCGCCGTTTCCTGTTAAGGCTTTTACTGCAACCTGAGTAAGACTCCCATTAAACATTACGACTTTCGGGTTGTTTGTGTTTTATATTGGGTTTTATGATGCTGGAGCGTTCGCGTTGCACCAAGACGCGATTAATCCTTTTATTGTACCCACCTTTCCCTTCTCTCTGTGGCAATTCTGGGCTAGAGACAGACGCCTCAGTAGAGCAGATCTTGTCCTCCTGCGCGCTGGCTTTGGGCTCCGGGCTGTGCGCCGGGGACGAGCTCCTTGTGTCACGTTCCTGCGGTAGTTTCTTTTCCACCTCCACAAAGGGCGTCGACTGCGCTTTTGGAGTCACCCTGTTCAGCTGCATTAACGTGGTGTTTGGATGAATCGCCTCGTTGTCATAGTCCTGGAGGTTTTTCGCCGTCGCATAAGTTTGGCTTAGTCTAAAGTAGCCAGGGACCGGAATCTCGGGACTGTCAACGGAACACGATTCGGGAATCAGGTTGGAGTACGCGGGTATCTCAGACGCGCTGACCTTTGCTCTCTTGTCGGAGTACATACAACAGTTTGTCTCTTCTTTTATATTCTGTGAAAATGTGAAGGTGGACATCTGGTTAAGCGGTTGCTCTAACCGGCAGGACCTAGTCGGATCTGCCCAGTTATCAGTTTGAGGTATATACGAGTGGACGTTCATGCTCATGTTTTGGTGGTTTACTTCCCCCCGTTTGCCAAGAGACGGCAGGAGTCCACAGGTTTGCATTCCATAGGTTCCCATTTCTGCAGTGGATGGCATGTACATGTTACTGCTGGAG
Organism: Triplophysa siluroides; assembly: GCA_006030095.1. Classification (NCBI taxonomy): domain Eukaryota; kingdom Metazoa; phylum Chordata; class Actinopteri; order Cypriniformes; family Nemacheilidae; genus Triplophysa; species Triplophysa siluroides. The sequence continues at coordinate 2,947,544 of VCII01000094.1, read as the reverse complement.
TAAAAATCTGTTCTGCACGCCCCAATCAAAGAATCTACCAAAAACGTGTTAACAGCAGGAGAGCTGTTGGGAAAGGACATTTTGGAGAGTTTTTACGAAGGAGAGAGGTGTCCTCTGTAGGCTTACATATCTAGCAAAACAATCCCTGCGTAACCTAGAGAGTCTCTCTGCAACCACATGACATTCTCACCAATGAAATTTGAAAATGGCCTTGAGACGCAGGCTCTTCCCCATCACGTGGACACCGTGGTACGCGGTTTGAAGTTTTAGACGTGGTCAACAGCGACACCTAGAACAAGGACTTGAAATTGGTTCCAAGATCAGCAGAATATCGCTTTAAAACTCACCTTTCAACATGCCATGTAAAGTATGGACAGAATGGGTGTACGGCGAATAAGGATCATGTGCAATGAAAATAAATTGCACCGGTTACCACAGCCTGTTTTCTACACCTTTCGCGTCGAATTCAAGGTCAAGAAACGGAATGTCTGATGCTTGAGGCATTTTCTAGTCGTTTAATATTTTAGTGGGAAAATGCAGATGATGCCGCAGACTGATGCAACGGACGTGAGCCTAAAGAACACACACTGCACATTGAATTAAGGCTGAAAGGCAAAACTTGTGTTTTATGTCTGAAAAATAAAATCATGTTACCTGTTAATATGTGTATCTTTCATTAATTTCAGCGAAAGAAATGATGTTGCCTGTTCTCTGTTTTTGCTGGGAGCGAAGAATGCCTAACCGAACAAAACACTTTTTAAAATATCCTTGTGATAATTATAAGTTAGCAAATCGGTAATAGTTTATCATCTTTATATGTGTATATCTGCTCTTTTTTTAAGTTATTACTACAGCAGGCAAATTACATTTAGTACAGCAGGCAAATTCAAAACATATTTCACAAAATATTTATATGATTTGTAAAGTTGTCTCATACGTAAATTGTTAAGTTTTGTGTTTGTTTGTTTTAAAATATAGACTACTGAAATTATTTTGTGTAATTATATCATTGTTAAGTACATTAACACCGTGATTTGACTATACGTCTAAATGTATTTAGCTAACATTGGTATAACATTGGTGTTTTTAATTGCGGTCGATTAGTCATTATAACATGCAGGGGAAAAATCTAAAGCTTTAGGTAAAAATGCAAATTCTTTTCAACTGGTTAAAATGGAAAATATAAATATGGATGTCGATTAAGCGTCTTGAAATTGTTTGTATTACAAGTGTAGCTAACAATCTATTTATCTTCAAGTATCTGTTGTAATAATAGCTATAAGCCGTCATCAACTTATTGTAAAATTGGTGTAAAATTAGGATAACGTTTTCGGGTATAACATTTGCACATTTGCAAATTTTTGCTTAATACTAACAACAAGGACAACAAATAATACACTTAAGGCCATGGATTTTCTGTTTCCTACACACTATATTAATGAAACTGAATGGAAAAAAATGTAACATCACTTTCCATTTTAAATCGCGCGAGTTTCCGCTTAACATTAATATGACTGAGAGCATTGCTAAAAGTACAACAACAAAATAACATGTCGACATCTGTAAAAATTCAAACGCTGAGCAGATAGGCTACATACTTCGTAGTTTAGGAATAATCTTTTGTGGTTTAATGACATTAAAAAATCTATTATTTGGAATAATTTGTGGTTTTTAATTGTTGTGTTAGTTTAAAAAAAAATGAATGTCCCTCCGTTATGGCAATTAACTTCTAAAACTTATTTTTAACCTTATTTTTTACAAACAGTAAACAGACCGGACAAATGAGTAATATAACGAATAGGCATATTGATACGCAGAGATGCCACATGGACAAGTTTAATGGCGTTATTTTGGAATGTGTTGTACCTTCATCACCCATCGATGATACTATGAGTATTCATACATTTATCGAACTTCTGATCTCTCTCATAAAAGTGTTAAAGAAATTACTAAAAAACCTGCTTCAAAAACTGCATTTCGCCATACACAATAAATCTGCTAAATGTAGGCAATTCTGCTGCTGCGAATAGTACTACTAATAATAATAATAATAACATTAATAATATGATGTGGTGGTTCAAAAGAGTAATATGAAGCATGTATACCACACAAAAGCGTTCTTCCAGAGTAGCTAACCTCTGAGACTGGGTAGAAAATGTCCTCTACTGCCTTTATATGTATCCATGGCTAATTTGAGATAGAATCTTATATAAAAGTGTAAATGTATTAATGGTAAAAAAAAGTAAACACATTAAGAGGTTTGATACTGCACATAAGGCCTAGGTGTAAAATCCTTAGATCACGTACTCGCTCAAGATCATAGTCATTGTTGTTACGGACATACACTTGGATTACCCTGCACCAGGCCCAAACATTGCTGTAAGTTCGCCCTCTTGTGGCTTTAAGCAGTGTCAAAACCATATAAAAGAGGTGTAAAATAAAATTCATTTCCAGATGTCTGATTTATTTTTGTTAGTTATTGTTATGTTTTCAGCTGTTTATGGGGTGAAATTGAAATGTAAACGTTTTTCTAACTGCAAAATTAATACAAAATGAAAATACAGAACATAGCCTAGAATAGTGGTCTGTTACTGACTGTTCGTTATACTTATTTGCATTATTTATGTGCAAATATATTGTTATTGTTCTGTTTTAAATTTGTAATGCACGCTAGTATCCATGTAGTAGTAGCTAAAAGATACCATCACAACTTATTGGAGCACTTTTTGATTAACCTTTCGTATTTAAATATACATATTCTACCTAAGGAAATTGAGGTATGTTCTCTACGCCTAAATTAAAGAGAAAAAAAACATGTACAATCAAAATCAGCTTGTGGATGCACGTTTGCCTAAATCAAATTTTTGCTTAAAGTATATTGACAAGATAAATGTAGTTTTCTCACCTATGGGCCTATTTTGGAGCTCTCTGTTTCTGTAACAGAAGCTAAAGAGAACGTAATTAAAGGTAATCGTTTTCATTTCATTTTTCTAGTACTGTATATATTGTCTTTGCAGCCAAAAAATTATAATGTGATTATACGTAAGCCCGGTATTAGTATAAGGAATAATAATAAAAATAGGCTGATCCTTATCATCAGAATAACAGAAATTATACTTGTTTCATTTTATATTAGAACATTTCATTTCTTCAAAGGGTGTCCATGTTGAGTGTTCAGTAAGTGGTAAGGACTCGTAGGCCATTGAAGGCGCACGAGTTTTCAGTGTAAATGTGTGGAATGCAGCGGCCATGTTGGGCCGTGCTGCACTGCGGCGCCTCTGAGAGGGCGTAGTTCTTCAAAGACAACCGCAAAAAGCCTACTTTACTTATTCAAAAAGGTTAAGGGTGACGACCTTGACATTACAGAAGTTCAATTACAGTTTTCATATTTCATTTTACGTTTTAAAGTTGACGAAATCCAAGGTTAGCCGATTTCAGTCAAGTTGGTTTCACTGTAAGCGTCAATTTTGCCAATTTTAATTTTTAACCAAGACAATATATGCGCATATAAATACATAAACGCTTATGACTGTAATTCAAAAGATAGACTTTTTTTACATGCGACTTAATATGTTAATATTTCCCTGAGCTTCATTTTAAACAGGAAAAAAAAACATCTGTACCCTTTGTGTTTCAGGGCAAAGTCGCAGTTGAAGAGGATAGGGGTCCAATAGCCCCAATTTAATTTACTGCCCACAGTTTATTGTACTGTCTAGACTGTTCAAGGTTTCGTAAACAGCCTTAGTGTAAAACAACATACAAGGAAAGGAATTAGCTATAGACCTATAAAGTTTTCACGCTTTGAAACCTGAAAATGTTTTCTCTTTATTTCATGGTCTCCCATTCTCTTCCTGTATAATATTCAAAACACATTTGTTTTATAAAAATGAAAAATAAAATAGTATATGCTACAGAAATACGAACTTGAAATGCAGCTCTGATAAATAACTTTGTAGCTGACCTACATATGCACACTACCACACGGTAGCTGACACAGCGATGGACAGAAATATACAATCAACTTTTGTATGTTTATTTATTTAATACACCAATACATTACATGCTACTCACGAATAAATGCATACACAACTTTACCTCAGTGTATTTACGTATTGATTACTGTAATCAAAGGTATATTTTGCTTACGCAATGTGAACTGTTTTTTTGAATTTATAAGTTTCATTGAACAGTGGAAAATACAATAAATTAATACAAACATAAAGCGATTGAATTTCAATGTCATTAACAGATAAGCATAAAAGATGAAGAGATTGTCCAGGTACCTATGTTCACCATAATGGTTATTTTCGTTCTCTGTAAATATACATCGGCTTTCCACAATTTTTGTAGAACTAGCATTGCGCATAAAACCGGTTTACCAATTATTTTGTATAGTTATAAAATACAGTTGACGTGAAAATACCTCATGTGTCTTTTCTTCCACAATTATGACAAAAATATAAGCGTGGTCGTCTGCCGAAGCAGACAGTATTTAGACGTTCAGAACAATGGATTTCCAGTGAAATACTGGAGACGATCTCGGTTGAGCTTTTTCTCTTTCATCCGTCGGGTTCTGGAACCAAATCTTCACTTGTCGGTCTGTAAGACTGAGCATTCTGGACAAATGCAGGCGTTTCTCTTTGTTTATGTACACATTGAAAAAGAATTCTCGTTCAAGTTCTCGGATCTGGTATTTTGAATACGGGCATCTCTTTTTTCTGGACTTTGTTGCACCTACAAAAAGAAACGTATCTTGGTTACATTACTGTGATTTTAAACTGGAACAATCCTGGTAGATGCCTTTCAAGTGTGTCGTTGGTGCTTGGAAAGCATGGAGATTTGTTGAACTGTTGTGTTGTCAACACTACATTTATCAAAGCCCTTATTAAAAATTATGTATTTACTCACATGCACTGATACAGGCACAAACACATGCATTTAAGCGGCCCAGTGCGCACGCACACACACAATACACAAATACGGAATTACACGCAGGCGCACACTGTAGATGTAATCTGTAGATGTGTCTTTGACAATTTCTTCATGAAATGCCCTTAGTTAGAAACTGTGACGCCATGCTAATCATTATATATGTATGGACACCTTTAAGAAAACGAATCATGGTTTAATTATAGGAAAATGGAAGCAGTCTTGTTTGTTGGCTAATTGCTCTTTTTTGTATTTCGGTCGATTTGCTTCAAAAACCACAGTTCAACTACTACAGATGACACAACACCAAAATATGGTTATTTCAGTTAAACACTGGTTACCTTTCGGAAGTGGATGAATGACACATTGCTAGCGTTGGTGTGATCCGGCGAAGGCACTTTATCATCGTAAATATTTTACAACAGCAAAGCGAATCTTACCAGCTATATAAAACTTTTGCATGCTTATAAAGGGGCACATAAAACTCAACAGACAAAGTAATGTGGTAGACTGAAGCGCCGTTAACGCGCGGACCTACTTGAGCCGTTGTTCTTGTCTTCATCGCAGGTTGATATTGAGGATTCCTCCTCTGTGGTTTCTTCTCGTTTGCTCTGCTCCGCGCTATCCGGAGACACTTTATCACATGCAGCATCTCCTGGGACACTTGTGTCCTGCTTTTGTTTGGACTGGTCTGGGCTGAGCTTTTCAGAGTTCGCGGTTTCAAAGAACTGATCAAATCCTTGCGGAAGCACTCCGTTTCGGCCCACGTTAGTGAAGAGGTTGCACGAGGAGTTGGTGCCGCCGTGATGGCTGTACACGGAGTCGTTCTTGAAAATCATTTCCGCTCTGTTTGATGACTGCAGGAGATCTCGGTGCATTATCTCGTCCGTCGAATAGTACGACGCGTAATTGCCCCTGTAATGCCATTTGCTCGGATGGTCCAGTCCGTAGTCCCTGAAAGACACTTCGCGAACAGGTTGGACTTGAGCTATGTTTGACGAATAGGGAAAATTAACTTGACACGACGTGGTCTGTGGTAAAAACGACGAGACAGACGAAAAATCTGGTGCAGAAACGTAGTACGGTAAATACATATTAGAAGCACAGTTACTGCGATCATCGTAATCCGTCATTGCTCGCTGTGGTCTCAGAGAGCAGAAATCGGCTGCTTTCTGTGTTAAACTTTGCCCATCTATTGCACCATATGCGTGCGGATAGGACTCGCGAGGGAGAAAAATCGGAAACGCGCGCTGACGTGCAATTCATCTTGATCGATTCTTGAGGTAATTGTGTCATGTGATCTGGTAAAAAAATTACCATATATCAATATCAGTCATTAAGTCGGTTCTGAGCGAGCCATAGGTAAACGCACGAGGCAGGTCATTGGTTGCCTGTATTTTTTGAAACTCCCATGTTGATTTCCTCGTGTGTATTACAAGGCATTAGTAAACAATCGCAGAAACACCACGTCATAGATTATGTTAAGAAAGGGATTGCTAAATGGAATAAAACTGTCATCAAAACGTTAAGCGATGCATTCCATGTGCCCTGTTGTATTATTCGTTTACTTGTTTAATCTACTATTTTGCGTTTCTCAATCACTGCGCTTTACAATCCGAAAAAAGAAACCATTTACTGCAGAAGTAAAAATCTATTTGCTGTCTCCTAAACTGTTCAACATATTTCTGTATACTGACATGCTTAAATAAGAATTCTTTCTTTATCATAATGTTCTGTGTGTTTTTATACACAACAGAGCTAATAAGAGTTAAAATCAGAATTATTCCTTTTTTGGAGCCTGTGGGGTAATTTAGAAAAAAAAAATTCTTGAAAACTTTACAAAATTTTAAATGTTCTTTCCTAATCGCATCGCTCTTTGCTTATACATACAAAAAAAATAAAACACAACTTCAATGAAAATAGATTTTTTGTTTGCACAGATTACAGAAAACCAAGCAATACTAGATGTAAACACTTAAATTGTGCGGACAACGAAATGCTAATGGCACCGAACACACATGTTAGAATAAGAAAACATTTAAAACTGTACCTTTGTATTTTTAACGTGTAAATCGTATTCCAGTGACCGAACAGCTAAAAAAAAGAATTCCTCGACAAAATTAAAAGAGAAGGAAGAGAAGAGAAAGACACCCGAATTCACACTGCCAAGTACAAAACAACTGGCTTTGAACGTCTATGGTCTGGGACAATACACAGGCGGCAATCACCAATAACCGTCAGCCAAATCATTTTATTGCACAGACAAAAGGATGTGCTGTGGTGTAGTGTGCTGGGTGGAGGTGAATAGTGACCTCTACACGATTAGCAAGAAAACTTTGAAAATCTACACATTTCTCGTCTTTAGGGGAATTTTAAAGAAGAATTAAGAAGGTTATTCCAATTGTACTGTTAAACAAACCGAAGAGATGTGAAAACTAATTTTGTCACATTATTTTGATTTATTTAATTAATTTGCATTTAGGTATGCATTTTAATCCAACCATAATGTCTGTAGACTGGATTGGCTACATGAGACCATCACGATTCATTTGTAATACATCCCTTTGATTTAAACTATAGTGCACATTGTTACTCCAACTGATTTAGTTAAGTAGATTTTCATTTTATTTCATTTTATTTTGTAGATGTAATTTAAATTAAATACGTATTTAATTAACAGTCAGATCAAGTGTAAGGTTGCTTGGTTGAATCGATCCATATTAACTTTTTGTGTTTTTGGTTAAGTGCTGGACAAAGCACAAAGAATTACAGGCCAAGATATATTTATTTATTCGCCGTTGAAATGTTCAAAAAGTTTAAAGCAGACAAAACAGTTTATGTTAACAGCACGAAAACCTTTTACTAAAAAATTGTAAACATTGATTTGTTTGTGTATGTTTAAGGCAGCTGTCCGTGTTATATGAACGGAAGAACAAAGACACACCACTTCAAACGCTTCTTACATTTTTGCTAAAAAATTCAAGATTATTTTAATAAGAGGTACAAATTGTGAGAAAAATCTCGAAATAAATCGCACGCATGGATAGTGGCATGGGAAGATTGACACAATTCGTCATTGCAAGAAAGTCACTAACTTGACCTTAACTTTGTATTGGTGCCCCCAGTGCGCTCTAATAACGTCTAGCAATGCTCTTAAGCAACATTACCACGCGTGTTTCTTCTTTGTTTACTCTAAAATAATCACTTCTAAAGGAATTGTTAAGGTAACAATCTCAATATAAACATATGTTTTGTTTTTCGCAACGTTTAAATGTAATAATTAGCTTTTATGAGTAGGCTAGAGTAAAAAATACGATCGACAACAGAGAGTTTTGCGTTTGCCACCTAAACAGTAAAGAGGTTTCTCATTGCAAAATGACATTATATTTACCCTTATGTTCGTGTTACAGCTTTGATAAATTATTCCTTTTGATCCTATTTACCCGAGCTTTGGCCTGTTGTAAATCCGCAATCACAATAACGGTTTACGATAGTTTCACGCAAATAAACGCAAAATTCAAGAACATGCTTATTTAAAAAACGTATTAGTAATTATATAATTTGTGTACAGTATGGGATTGTCCAACGTTCACTTCGCGTTTTCTCAGCGAGTTTTTGTTCTCATCATACCAAGAAACATTTAAAGGCCATTTGGCGTATTTGTTTATTCAACCGGTGTGCAATTACATATCAGACAACTACTTCACCCTCTTCTTCATACACCAGAAACACTATACAACCGTATTGTATACAATTTGTGTCTTTTTTTTCAAGCAATGTCAAAAGAAAATAGATTTCGAATTTTGATCTAATTATCTTGAAAGTAGTACGTTAAAGTACGTTTTTGTTATCCATTTAGTAAACAAAACAACCTTTAAGCGTGGTGAGGCCTATAGGTTGCTTTGCATATACAATGCAATCAAAAAAAGAAGCCCACTTGGTTAAGTCGCTTAGTTTATTTTTGCAAATATACTTTAACTTGAGTTATTATCTATTGAAGGGATAGAGATATTCTCCATTATTATTATGTGCATTGACAAACGAACTTGAGCTTGGACTTTTGAGTCAACCAGGCGTGTTTCAAAATCTTCCACTAAATTATAAGCCACAAGACCCACAAATATGGTAGAAGAATGCCAAAAAGTTTAATGTAATTCATAATTCACAGCAGAGTTCATAAATATTACACATAACACTAGTAGAAAAAGGCAGATACAAATAAGGTTTAATTACTCGAAGGACTGGAACGTTTCTGAAAAGGTAATCATTTAACCTATAATGTTAGCTGGTCATTTGCATTTATAGACTTTCAAATGCTGGCAGAACGCATGTTTATTATAACTATAATAAATGAGCATACTCGAAATGTGATTCGTGCTAAACTACTAACTATTCTTTCTGATAATACTTTAGGCTCTGTAAAGCAAGCTGATATTACACTGAAATTTCTTTATTCCACTATAAACATCCAGAAGACACACGAAAAAACACGTAGCGACACTTTATGGGAAATAAATATAAATCTCAAAATATTTATCTTATATTATTGTACACTTTATAAGCTGGGGATACTTTTCCGACGTTTGGTGGTCACAAATGAATTTTGTTGTATGCACGATGTCATCACTAAACAAACAAACACTACAATTGTTCACTTATTCCTAGAACATGGTGAAGGAATGTTCGCGCATCACGAGTCTTTTTTTCTTCATCCTGCGATTCTGAAACCAGATTTTCACTTGCTGGTCGCTCAGTTCCAGTCTGTCCGAAAGTTCCTTTCGTCTCTGACGGTTTATAAATTCGTTAAGCATAAATTCGTTCTCCAGTTCGGCTAGCTGTGTCTTCGTGTAAGGTTTTCTCTTTTTTCTTGATCTCACCTGTGAAGGGCACCATGGCAGTCCTGGGAACGAGGAAGAACAAGGAATTAATGAACAGCGTGGTTGTCATTATTATATTCCATCACTGAATCAGTATCTTCGCCTACAGTCGATAATTCCCTTAATTGGTTTTGCAAATATATATTGATGGATATGGATCATTACAAATAAATATTTCAAATCCACCTGAATACAACAAACTAGTTTTATAAGCGGAGACAAACAACACACTGTATAGGCTACCACACATAAAGCACATATAAACAAACTTGGCCTACAGACAAACCCCCACGAAAATTTAGCTCACAAATTCATATCAGAATGATTTGTTGATATGACGGAAGGCTCAAGGAAGAAGTTGCGTACCGTCGGAGAAGGTTGCGTTAATACTCTGGCTGGTCAGTGATGGCTGGACCGAAGCGCAGGAGCTGACAGACTGTTTTGTCCCGTCGGCAAGTGCCTGGTCAATGTTGTTCAGCGCAGTATGTGCAACCCCGCTCTGCTGTAGTCTTTCCAAGTCTGAAACTTCATACTTGCTGGCAGACCCAGAGATTCCTAGCTCACTTGCTAAGGCTGCACTAGGTCGAACCGGCTCCCCTGATTTGTGGCTGACATCTTGGAAGTAGTACCTCCCGGATTCCTCCAGCGAGCCCTTGTTGTGGCTGTTGAGGCTAGCGCTCACAGCGGATGAATTGCTGAAAAACGGCTGAGAGTAGCCACTGTAGGCGCGGCTCTGGCTCGGGTTAGTGCACGAATTTGGAGAACTCCACGGGAGCGAGCACACCTCTCTTCTACCGTAGGATATCTGCGAAAGCCCAGATAAATGGGCTCCATTGCCTCGCAAGTTTTGGAGGTACAAGGAGTCTGGGGAGTGAAAATTCAAGAGCGGAGGAATATAGCCAGAACTAACTAGATTGTGCTCACACATTTCTCATGAGCTTAACCGAATGCTTCTTACACTGGTTTTTAGTTACCCCCAAAGAATACGGGCAAGGTAATTGTTGATTTGTTAATGCACCGTCACGTGATATGCAAACTAACGTATACAGCCGCGCCCACGTCTTGACAGTAAAGCAGCAGTGTCAAAAATAGATATTGCATGTACGAAAATGTCATACTCAGAATTCATTCACAAAATACCCGACAATTTTTAAAAACAAGACCTTTGTGACTCATTTTTTACCAGGGGTAGCGATAAAAAAAAAGATGTAGCCTACATGCGCATAAACAAATACGAACAAATATATATATATATGCAAAGCACAGCATTCTCTATGTATGCATTAAATGCCATATGCAGTTAAAATAAATATTAAAATGATGAAATAACAAGCTATAATGTGTATTATTAATTAGAGATTTCATTAAAAAATAACCATGCTTACGCCCGCAGTCTATGAAGTCTATAGTTACAAACGTACCATATTTCACTAAATATTGTCCCTTATTGGTCCTCATGTCTAAAATAAATGCAGTTAGGTATTATTACTGGATGAAACATAATGATGCATTCAGTTATTCAAATTTAAAAGAGGACGTATACAACAAGGCCGCGTGCAATCTGCATGGGTTCACATTTTAAATACATTTTATTGAATTGTTTTGTTATTATCTGAAATGTATATGAAACACTCGAACATTACCTTTCCCCAGAAAATACACGTATTGAGACAAAGTATATCTTAAATACATTGTACGTCGCTTCAAATAACAGTGCTTTATTCAAATGTGAATGTTAAGGAAATGTCGCCAACTTAATTTCATTATCTGCATACAATATTATTAAAATGTTTCTAAACAAAACAAATGTTAACAATTAGACAATTTATTTTGAGGGTTTAGGCAATGTGATTACATTGGCCTTAAGGTGCCGTGCTTTTGTTTTCGGCGCAAAAATATTACTACTAGTAAATGATGTATTTAGTATTTTGTGGCTAATCTTTAGAATTTTACAGACCAGGTTTAAATCTAGTCCCAGATTAAAATGAATGTTTGACTGTCCTAACTGAAAATAGTTCGCCCTGACATATCTCAAAATAGGTAAGTGCCATTGTTTTGTCTCAAGATGCACACAAATTATGTTTTTCTAAGGCATTTTAATAAAAACAACGTGAATGTACTAATTTCATAAAATATGTCAGAGGCATTGCATTTGTCTCAAGATGCACACCAATTATGTTTTCTGAGGCATTTTAATAAAAACAACTGGAATGTACTCATTTCTTAAAATAGGTCAGAGGCATTGCTTTGTCTCAAGATGCACACCATGCAGTAATGTTTTTCTGAGGCATTTTTATAAAAACAACGCAAATACCCTGATTTAACTATACAGTCTGGAAACTGGGCGGCCATCATATCTTATGTTAGTTCTCTTACCTCCAAGGTTCGGCCAGATGATCCAATATCGGGTTAAAAGAACACATTTGAACGTGCAGGGAAAATGACTATTGTAGAAGAACCATCTCCGGAAGAAGCAGAGACAGCACAACCTCCCACTTTTACGAGTCCATGCAGTAAAATCATGAAAACCTTTAAAATAGATTTCTTGGACTGTTTCACATTCTGAGGCAGGTGGGCAATTCAAAAAGATCGCTCGTTTAATCCATACACACCGACATTAAATATTAGTATAGATCAAGGTCAAAGTCCACACGAAGATGTAACCAAAAACAAGTTCAAGTGCATTTGATTAGAAAAGCAAATAATAGCCATTTGATAAAATCTGAATGCAATATACATTGTGTTTAAAATGATCCGGTAAACCACTGGGGTTTGAAAAGGCGTATTAAGGAAAAAGCTAAATAGTTTCTCTTCAAAGTTTGAGGACAGTTGTTAAACTCTTCTGCCTGTTTTACGAGTTTGTAGCCCTTCGAGGGAAGTGTTTTCTGACCAGAAGAATTTGGTAGCTTTGTAGCGCTAAACTATACTGCACGTTTTTATATTTCCTGCTACACATGAATTAATATATCTCATTCTACCAAACAAAATAGTATAACTATGCACCAATCTCTAAATACTTTGAATTTATGAACGTTTCAATTTAGGCTTAATGCAAGGCACATGCTAACCGATAGATGGCGAGACAGTTTCATGAACTGGCGGGAAGTTTTATTCATGAGGCTCCTTTCAGTCAAGGTCTAGTCTGACAATGTTTATGTCTCAAGGTCATTGAAAAGACACAAAAAATCAGAAAGAGGTTTTTAAATGTTTGAACGATACTTATATTATATATCAAGTGTATATATATTTTTTAAATATAGGCCTAAATAAAAAATAAACAAAAACGGAGAAATTATACTAAAAACCCTGATAAATTACACGTTATTATAAATTTGGGCTCAATTTCACACAAAAAACTGTGCGTGGATACCTTGATTCAGTGGTTAACTGTCTTTTAAAATGTAGCCTACATTAATCGTGAGAACATTAAAACACAACAAGCCTAATGCAAATACTAAACATTTTTCACGGTTTTAGTAGCGAAAAAGATCTTATTATTTTTGGTCAAATACATCTGAAATATTTTGGAAATATATATATATATATATTGGCCAAGATATCTTTAAACAAACATTTTCTAAAGTGTTTATTTTCTCACATCGATGTTACATAATTGTATGCGTAAAGTTTGTCACACAGTCTGTTGTAAAAAATCGTTAAACAGATACATTCTGATAATGAAAGAAGAGAAGTCTGTAAAATGCAAATATTTAGTTGTTATTTGAGTATTATTCATTATTAAATCATTCAAAACAATCACAAAAATTCTGTCGTTATACAGCAGACCTGAAAACCATTATAAAATGTTTGATTAAAGAAGATATTGATTACTTCTTTTATAGCTAAAATACCTAGGGATAGGCCTAACAACATGTGTAATAAAACTATACATTTGGATATATAATAACACGCTAAACTCTTTATATGTAAATTATCTTTTTACGAATTACTTGTTAATAAGATTGAAATTCTTTTGAGAGTTGAGGTATTATTTTCTTGTCCTTGACTCGACGGTTTTGAAACCATATAGTCACTTGTCTCTCAGACAGGTTGGTAGAAGACGAGATCTGCCGTCTCTTCTCCTTCGTAATGAACTTGGTGTTGGTGTATTCGCGCTCGAGCTCTTTCAGCTGCAGTTTCGTGTAAGGAACCCTTTTCTTTCTCCCGCGCTGACAAAAACTCGCTGCTGTTCCCTCTGAGGAAATAAAACATATTTCTTAATTGGATTTGCTGTAACGAGGTCTTTTCGTGATTTTCAAATGTCTTAATCAATGCATTCATTTATTTACGTCCATGGCGTTTTAAAGACCTTCCGATAACCTAAATAATTAATTCAATCTTCAAAAACCAAAAAGGGCAAAAAGACACGTGTTAGGGAAACGGTAGGATTTTCTTTACTTTTCATCAAAAAATATCTTAACGCTATACAATGCTGAGCTGTTATAAACCAGTAATTAGGTGAAATATGCACATTTTCTAGGTCAATCACAGCCAACTTTTGGGTTTGTCCATGTTTGGCCCAGCTGTGGGTTGAAAATCCAGCATTTTTAAAGTGAATGCTTCTACACATAAAAATACAAGCTTATTTCCGGCTGTATGTTCCATAAAGGTAGTGAAGAAACTGTTCTATAAGGAACTGAAAATGTCTTGCAGTCCCTGCAAAGAACCCGTTCAGCACATTTTTATGCGTTTATCTTATTAATTTATTTATTCGTTCAATTGTATACTTTTTAATTAAACGACACAACTCACATGATCCGGCATCTAAACAAGAGGCAAAACAAGATTAAAACAACTCATGTCATTGCTCATACATGTTATGATTGTCCATTGGCCTTTAAATATTTGGACATTTTATATGCAGTCATCATTGTACGAATAAAAGATTTGGCAAAACATGTCAACGCTTTATTAAATGTTTTATTCCATCAATGAAGTACACGGGTAATGATGTGTGACCTTGCCCAAATCCAACCCAGCTAAAATCTTTTTATTGTGTTATTTACTGTTACATACATGATGTAAATATAAACGACATATTTAATATCGAGTAAGACCATGCCAAAGACTGAAATCATAACGAAACTAAGTAATTGCTGAAATAAACATCGATACTTCTTATCTCATAATTAGGTTTTGAGACTTTAGTCAGGATTTAACAAGGTCACGTTATATGCTCAGGGTGCTCAGGACATTTATGCGTTCCTAATAAAGAGAGGTGAGGAGTGATTCACAGAACAACATAGACCCAACTTACCTGTTAATGAAGACTTCCAGATATAAGTGTTCTGAATTTGGTCTTTAAAGTTATTTATTTGACTACTCCAGTTGTTTGACCAGTCCCATTGCCGATGGCCATCCATTGACAAACAAGCGTCCTGCCTGAGGTCTCGGCTGACTGCTCTGTGAACAACAGGTAAATCAACATAACCAGAAACTCTTGGGTGGGATCCTGTGTAGCCCTGGTAAAATGCGAACCCCTTCAGCTTGGAAGAGGTCTCTCCGTAATGTTGCGTTGAACTGTTGCAAACTGGCATATCCAGGGCTTTTTTGACTGTCTGTCCATTAACAAGACGATTCTCATTTTGCTTCATGGCACAGGGTTGAAACACTTTGTTTTGAGACCATTTAAAACCACAACAACTGTTGCTAAAGTAACACCCTAAAGCCACGGATTCGTTGGCGCTGGTATTCGTCGGGAAAGAAATGTAAGGCGCGAGAGACTCATGGTTTATGAAAGTCGGTCGTTCCGCGACAGAGTACACTGGAGTTTCCGAGGAGGACGGGGTTGTGTGCGTCCCGAAGGCAGACTGGTAAAAACCTCTAAATTCCCCATCTAATCCCCCTGTTTCCATACTTGCACATCGCATATGACTGGGTATTCAACTCATCGCCTAATATAGGTCCAAAATGAAGAAAACATCGTGCGCAAAGTGCCGATCTCTGTGACAGTAACCCTTTTATGTTTATTTTCCGGAATAATTACATTGGTCAGATAACTTTGAACACGATTGGCTGGCGATTCCCATGTGACAAGCTAACAGCCACACTGAACTTGAACAGCACCACATTGTAACATGGATTTATGGATTTACGAACTATGATTTGCCCGAAATTGTAGTATGTATAGTATTTTATGCTGATGTGCTTTAATCCGTTTATTGAAACAGGCATGTAAACAGCACTCTGTATTCCCAAAACTTTGCTATGCAGATTAAACCTCATTTGAAGGGTTATTAAGAATATACAATAAATAAATACTTGATTGATTTAATCATTTTTTTTTTTAATCATACACAAAGCAGACCGAGAAAAATAATTTGACAATCCATCTATTCCAAAAGATGAAGGCATCTGAACCGACTGCAGTAAGATCTTTGTATCACTAGGTGGCACTATAAGATCATAAAATAAGTGGCACTTTAGCGCGGTTTCCAGAAAGCAAGGTAGCGCTTTTTATGCTATTCTAAAATAGGCAACGATAATGTACACATGATCAAAGTAACCACACATACTAAGATATCGGATATTATAATCAACACAAAATAAACACTGTAGATATGAACACTAAGCAATTCTTATAAAGAGTTAACAAAAACATTTAAAATAAGGGTAAGCAGTTTTGTCCTTTCTTTATTGGAGTTGCGAGCAAGCAAGCCCCGGCGAGAAACACGTGTGAGCCGAAATGACCCCCGAAAATGAACAATTATTGCCGGAAAGGAACCAGACAACCGGAGTTTTGTCTCTCTGTCACAACATGTCTGTACGTTTCTTGACAAAGTACTAAAACGATGGGACATATATTTTCTCAAATGTGTGGCGATACATGCAGCTTCACAAAACGATTTCAGTTCAAACTTCGCCATTGCTTTTAAGAGGTTTGGCTATATATTGAAACACGTTTCCTGGGATTTTTCATCACCCAATGTTTTTCAACCAGCTGTTAAAATAAAGCGAAGAGATGTGAATAAATGAGACAAATCAGACAAAGAGTGAAAATGCGTTATTACAGCATATCTGATTCAAAGATAGATTGTTTTATTACCAATAGTCTAATAGTATGGGAATGGCATCTGGTACATACATAATCGGAGAAAATATGACCCTCTCTTGCATTGCTGTTGGTTGTCCATGGATGTGAGAGTTGGTCGGTGAGATTGGGAAATGTTAATTTGATCCCCTGCTGATTTTGTAAGTTTTGACTGCTTACAAAGAAATTAAGGGTCTATCATTTGTATGGACGTTTATTTTCACTGATAGAGACAGAATATTTAAAAAATCAGGGGAAAAAATATTATATAAAGGTTATAAATTGATTTGCATTTCAGTCAGTGAAATAAGTATTTGATCCCCGAGAAAAAATAACTTGTATACTTGGCAAGCACAGAGGTAAAACATTTCTGATAGTTGGTCACCAGTTTGCATGTGTCAGGATACATTTAAGTCCACTCCTCTGTAAATCGTCCGTCATCATTTCCTCACCTTCGAGTTGTTCCGAAAATGTATACAGTTCTTTGTTCTGATGAAAACAGAAAAAGATATTTGGAAGAATGCTTATAACCAAACTGATCTTGACACCCATTTACACTCATATTACGTTTCAAGAATTCAAAAACATGAATATGAACACACGATCAAATGCAACAAACCATTAAATCCTTATTAATCCCCCAAAAAAGACTAGCATTATACTCACCTGAGTATAAACTACTCCCTTTACCCCTTCGAAGCTCTCACTCTGGAAGATAAACCCTTCAAAGGGATTGGGGCATTGGGATGCGCCCTTTGGAATAGACGGAAGGGTAAGATGTTCTTCAAGATAACTAAGCTTGATTTGTTTACGGGTGACAAGCTGGAGTTTTTTTGAGTATTGAGAAGCGCCCACTGAGCACCTGGTGTCTTGACAGACAGTTGCGGTTTTTAGCAAGCTTTTATTGCACATAATTAAAAAATATGCTGGCTTTAGAAAGAACCCTTTGGTTTGCAGAGTGTGGTCTCCTTCAGCCTTGTGCTTATCTATCAAGGGCCTCTCCCAACAAAGACGTAATATGCGCGGGTGTAAGAGGCTTCTTTAGTGTTATTGATGAGGAAGTGGAAGAAAATCAATAGCCTACAGTATGCAAGAATTTCCCCGGCTGAGATACAAACAGGGGCGGACTTGGAAGCAAAATCGGCCCTGGATTATTCTGCCCACATCGGCCCTCCACCATTTCTATCGACGGGGGGGATTTCTTGGGTGTTGTATCTAATGTGTCATTGCGTTATACGTCAGCCCCCATACGTTAGCGGCCCACCGTGAAAAGTTCTGGTACCTCAGATGGCCAGTCCACCCCTGGTCACAGCTGTAGGCCGTCGGTGGGACAGCCGTTCTGGACTTTGACAGAATGTCCTACCAGTCAGTCCGCCCCTAGGTACAAAACAGCATTAATACAAATTGTGTTGCATGTATTGTATGCAGTGTGAGGCTAATGCAGAAAACATGTTTAAACATGCGGGCCTGGAGAGTCAGACCGCAAACTACTAAATTGAGTTCTCTATCAAAAAATTATGAAAAATTCCCATATTAGTAAGGGTCCATGTAAAAGTAGTCAGTTTTATGAACTTAAAAATCTGGGAAACAAAACGGACGCGTCACAGTATATAAGACCCGTATATCTGTATAGAGCGCTCTTAAAGGAGCAGCAGCATAATAAAGATCTCTATTCATAATGTTAATCATACAACAAAAGACAGGCCCAAAACACTCACATATTAAAGGAATTGTGTTCTCCTTATATGAATTGTTAAGATAAAGAAAAAATTAGGATGCAACAATTTAGTTGTTTAAAGATGTGCTTTAAATACACTTTAAATACGATACACTTTAAACTTGTGTTGAAAGAGAGTTTATGTATAAGCAATGAAATCAACAATCATTATAACTTGTTTTTCTATATCAAACTAGACCCAATTCATTATTGAATTTTACCCTTAACAATGCGTTCACTCCGCCATTTGGCATCTTTTTTGAAGTTGCCACAATCTGTATTACATTATGATCCTATTAAAATCCATGTTTTCAAAAAAGTGCTTTTTTTAAACACCACCACTGCCTAGTTTTTCTGCAGCTCAGAGGTTGTTTAAAGTTGAAAAAAATCAACATTATGAAAAAAAAAAAAAAACTAGTCAGCTGCCTAAGCTTTCGCATGGAGCAGGTGCCGGTAAACAGACGGCAACTGTTGCACTCGACTACTGACGCCCTCGGCTGCTATTTGTAACCGCAACGTTGCCAGTTATTCTTTTTACTAATTTAGCGCCTCCTGTCAACCTTTTCTTGACAAAAATGACACCAAATGTGAACACGCCCTATGCTCATTTCTGATTTATTGCTCAGAACTCATTTGTTTTTTGCTTGGCTGTTCACATATTTTTGAGAATGTCGTCGATATTAGTTTCCAGTGTGAACTTGTCATGGTCATAAACTGACTTGCATGCACAAAAGAACAGTAACACATAACATGCAGCACGCTATTATATGGAAGTAAGCATGGAGGTCAAGTCAGCGGGTGTGTTCAACTATTTGAGAGCATACCTGGAGAAGTCTGCACTTATGGTGCATGCCAGCCTGTCTGTGCATCGCAGCATGAAGTAGAACACAACTATACATTACACTTTAAGGGCAACATAGCAAACAGGTGAAAAAAGTGCACTTCCAAAATGTACTTTAAAAGCTCAATTTTCACTAAGTTTGTCCTTAATTTACTTAAAAGTGTACTCAACTGTGCTATTTTGAGACACTATTTATATCAACTAAAATATGCTTTTAACATACTATATCTGTATTTACATTTTTTTGCATTTGGCAGACGCTTTTATCCAAACCACATTGCATTATCCTATACATTAATACATAGGTATTTGCAATCTCCTGAGATCGAACCCACAACCTTGCGTTGTTAACACAATGCTCTTACCACTGAGCTGAGTGTGTTCAGGTTTACTTCAAGTTCAACAAATAAATACAAAGATAGTATGTTAAAAGCATATTTTATTAGTGTGCGAAAATAGAGCACTTTAAGTACATTATGGAAGGGAATCTTTTCACCTGGGGGTGCATTTACATCACCAGAATGGCACATGAAGCTTTGAATCATCGCAGAATTGTGACACATTTATTTAATCTAAAATCACATAAAAGTCTGACGTGTCACAAACTCTGATATGTTTGTTTATGAGGTAGCATTGTGAAACATCAGACCTGTATCTGATTCAGGACTAGGAAAATGGCTCAAATCAGATCAGAAACAATCCGATTCTATATGGTCTGTGCTGTTCACACTGTCATGCAAAAACATATGCACAAAAATCTGATTTTGATGGCAGTGTGAACGTTTATGTATTCATCTAAATTTGAGGAAATCAGTTGTCATCTGATTGGTTGAAATCTGCAGGTTGTCCCGTCGACGTGTGTTGCCTTCCTTAATAGTCTGACTGGAAACAAAGCCAAGCCTCTGATGAAAGAAGAATGCTATGGTGTTTACACAGGTGACACTGATTATGTTTACATGCACACTCATAATGTGATTATTATGAGATATTTGCAATATTGTGATTAAACTTGACCTCATGTAAACACATTCTACATAGGCCTATTGTGATTCAGTTTAGCAAAAATATCTTAGAAAACCGGATTTTGCCAGCCAACCTTGGAAGAATGAACTCAGATGGAGGCGTGGCAATGACTTCTGCATTTGATGCATGCTTGATATCAAGAAAACATCCAGGTGTTTTCATATCTTCTCTGCTCTTGTGTTCCTGAGTATTAGAACAAGACTTTGACGGTTAATGATGACCTAGACCGAGAACACGATGATGCAAGAGCTGAAGAACACATTCTAGGAAACACCAAATGTTTTCTGTCCCAATACGGTATTATCTCATTTTAACTTGTGTATACACACTGACACAATTCTTTTTAAAATAAGACCCTGGAATAATTGACTATAAACCAGCATAAAGTGGCAATACTGCAAAAAACAAGTGACTTTTAGATCCATGCTATATTTTGGCAAATACCATTTTAAAAGTATAAATAACATTTAAAATGCATAACTTAAGATGGAATTAAAACTTTATAGTCGTGCTATTTCACTTTTTTTGTCACCAGATGTCATTAATCTGCCCCAATACGATAATTTCCTTGTTTCCATTTACAGATTTTTTACAGTAGTGAGATATAAATATACTCATTTACATATGCAGATGAGCGGTAAAATAAACACGTGAATAAGATAATGTTTTTGTTTCTACATCACCATGTAGGGCCTAATCGTTTCAGTCATTTGACTTTCAAATTTCTCTATAGGGCCTATTCCATATTCAGACAAGTACAAAATCCCCTGAAATGGTATCAACGACATTTGCTGATTTTTGGGATCATGTACGAACATACATTTTGAGGAAAAAAGCTCATACATAACAGTTTTAAAGTCTTCATCCTATTTAATATCTCAACAATAAAATAATAGCTTTTATTTCCGCTTTCTAAACATTCTTTGCCATTAACTGCATACGTTTTTGTAGGAATGCAACATTAAGCACTACAACAGAAGTTATGGTGCACATAGAGAACTGATAGCATCATCATTAAATCACTCTGGGATAACAAACTGTAATCTTCTGTACATTTGGAAGTAATTGTAAGTAATTACATCACACTCACTCTTCATCTGCTTTATACTAATCTAGTTCCTGTAGGTTCAAACTTGCTTCAGACGAAACACCCGGCAATGCGCAAATCAGTATGTTTTTTCTTACTCCAAATGTAACATGTAAAATGGGCTATATGGAAAAACTGTGAACTGCTTGGGCAATCAGAACAATTTAAACAAAATATTTACAGTCTTATAGTCGTTGCACTCGATCGGTTGTATTACCCGAGGATAACTGGCGAGGGCGCCAAAGAACGCGAAAACAGTTTTACGCTCTTTTAATCACTCGCTCTCTCTCTCCCGAAGAGCAGCGCGAGATTGACCTCGCCATCACAAGCTACTCACACCCCCACGCGCACACTGGATCTGAGAGCATAGACTGTAGTCTCAGAGTGTACCATCACATATTCTAAGAATGGCCAGCTCGAGTTCAGAGAGATGCAGTGACAAAATATTTAAATAACTTAAAACCAGACAATTTCGCTTTGTTCAATTGTGCTCGATATATTACCGTGTAAAGAAAACATGCATGTTCTATTTCGTGTGCGTGTGGATATTCGAAGACGTCGATCGTCATTTATCATAATTAAGATGCCCAATGCTACTACTTTAATTATGCTGCTATAAATAAATAGACCGATTATTTTATTACGCCGCTAAAAGAGGACCTACAATCCTTAAAATGATTACAGTTGATCTTTTATCGCATACTTTTGGTAACACATTTAGTATCATAAAATATAAACATTCGTTAAATAAAATCTCTTACTGCAATTCATATTTTTTAAAGCCATGTGATAAAATAACCTTATCATTTTTAAACGAAAACATTTTGTGACAAAAAACTGTCTGCAGCGTTTTTCTTTGATATTTATTTATTGGTAAATTAATTCTAACCTTTCTTGTATATTGTATCAAATAATACACGTTGTACTGTATATCACCTACTAAATAGGAGACCAGAGCGATGTGTTTTATAAATTTGATTAAAAAAACATTACGTGTGAACCATGTCTTATTTTGTGATTAAATTCTGCAATCGTCTTCGCATTCGCATCTTCTAACTGAACGTGAAAAACGAATAATTAAATAAAAACAGAATCTTTAACTAATGCATCTCATTCGAAAACGTCTGCACGAAATAATCGACAAAGAAAGAAAAAAAGGAAACGCGAAGCGAGAGAGGGAGCAGGAGAGCCAGAACAGAAGGAAGGAACAATAGAGAATCAAAGCATAATGATATTCCTAAATGAAGAGGGAAATGTTGCCGCGCTCATTTTATTAATCAGACTGTCAATTTCACCCCAGAGGCCAACCCCAGGAGCCATCTAAAACAGACTCAGATCTGAAGCTGCTCTCCTCACTTCTCCTCTCTCTCTCCACCTGGATATACCGATCAAGGGCCGATGTCAGTCTCGCTCCTATTTATTTGCGTATAAACCTGTTACAATAAATGATCATTCGAACCTCGTCACGCGCACCTTTAACGACGAAGGCACAAACCACTTTTTGATGAATGACTTTCTGGACCGGAGAGGATGCTCGGGTCATTTTGAGCAGTCATTCGTTGCCCACACCGGCATCCCTCTGTTTTTTTGCGTCCAGCTCATAAAGGTGTTATATTATTTAGAGGAGGCTGCTGAGCTGAATGCGGATTAGATCCGCCACAAGTCATCTGAGCACCAGCCCTGGGATTTTGGATTTTTTCTGCACGACTTCATGATGGAGAGGATAAGAAAGGAAATGATTCTGATGGAACGGGGACTACACAGTCCAGTGGCAGGCAAGAGACACTCCAACCTTTCTGACTCGGCCGGGAACGCGGTGCTCGAGGCCCTGGAAAATTCTCAGCACGCCTCGGGTCGCCTCAGCCCCAGAATAACTTCCTCCTCTCTGCATGGCAATCTCGGAGATATCCCCACCAAAGGCAAATTCGAGATCGACAGCCTATTCGGAAACCACCACGGCAGCGACAATACCTCATCCATGGAAATCTCGTCCTCTGAAAGCAGGAAGAAAATAAATCACTATCCCGAAGTTTCTCCAGACTCCGACATGAACAGCGATGTGGAGGTGGGCTGCCCGTCTCACCGTTCGCCGGGAAGCGTCAGCCAGCAGAAAGAAAACAACAGCAAAGGTACAACGATTTACACACAAACTTTGATCATTGTTTCATTTAGCTCTATAAATATTCGATTCTGGAGGAACGGTATAGTGAAAACACAAATCGTTATAGTTCCTATATTTTCTAGAAAAGCCCTTTTGTGGTACTCCCGTTAGAAACCGGGAAAATATTTTTAAAAAACGTCGATGTTTCACATTAATTTATTTAAAGTCAATTTGCTTAGTAAAAAACATGTAGTTTATTTAGAAGAGATTTTCGCCTTTAAATGTTGATGTTCTCTAGATTTCCTTTTGGGTTTACATTTATGCCGAATTTTACATTGATTTTCAGAGGCAAATAAAAATGATCCCGTTGCAAGGAAAATATGAAATTTCAAATGATGAATAGTATTCTGTTATAAATTATCGTCACTTATAAATGCAATAATTTTGTGCATTTCTTTCATTATCTCGTTTAGGTTACTCGGACAGTAATTCAGGAACCTCAAACAGTTTATCGTCTCTCTCCAATCTTAATGGTAATTCCATGGGTAACTCCAGCAGCTCGAGCGCGGACCAGGTGAGAAGGTATCGGACTGCCTTTACCCGAGAACAAATTGGAAGATTGGAGAAAGAATTTTACAGGGAAAACTACGTCTCAAGGCCCAGGAGATGTGAACTGGCCGCAGCGTTAAACCTACCCGAAACAACAATAAAGGTAAGAGAGCTTTAAATCATAGACACAAATATCGTAAATGCATAATACGATTTTTAAATATTCCGTTAAACTCGACTTCACTTTTTCATCCAACACAGACAATTTTAGCATGTCCTTTTTTAATTATAATATGTATTTTTTAGTTTATATACACTTGAAATTGTTACTTATTAAACTGTTTTAATATGAAAACTATATTTGGTTTTGCTTTAATCTGTGAAGGAAACTTGCCTCTAGCTGTGCTCGTGTAACCTATTAGCCACACAAACCAAATGGGTCTCTAATAGGCTACAAATTCTCGAAATGTAAAATATTGTATTAGCCAATGGACGCCCTGAAATAGTTTTCGCTGCGGTTTAAGCACGAAAATAGTTCTGTTTCATACTTTTTGATCTCGCTTCTGGCCATTCCTCACCTGTTTCCTAATTGTTACCTGTGTGTTTTGTGAATGTGTGTAGGTGTGGTTTCAAAACCGGCGAATGAAGGACAAGCGGCAGCGCCTGGCCATGTCCTGGCCACATCCCGCCGATCCCAGCTTCTACACCTATATGATGACGCATGCAGCCGCCACCGGAAGTCTGCCATACCCTTTCCATTCCCACATGCCACTACACTACTACCCCCATGTAGGTGTCACGGCAGCAGCTGCTGCCGCAGCCGCCTCAGGAGCCGCTTCTTCACCTTTTGCTACCTCTATTCGTCCCCTCGATACCTTCCGTGCTCTCTCTCATCCCTACTCACGTCCAGAGCTGTTGTGTAGCTTCCGACACCCAGGACTATACCAGTCACCCCCCGGCTTAAACAGCTCTGCGGCGGCAGCAGCAGCGGCTGCTGCGGCGGCAGCGGCGGTGAGCGCACCGTCGGCCACGGGACCGTGCTCGTGTCTCAGCTGCCACAGCAGTCAGGCGGCCAGCGCACTGGGCTCCAGGAGCGCCAGCTCTGATTTCACCTGTACGGCGACCGGGCAGAGGTCCGAAAGCGGATTTTTGCCATACTCAGCGGCGGTTCTAAGCAAAACTGCGGTGCCCTCACCAGACCAGAGAGAAGAAAGCGCACTCAATAGATAGCTTAGCACTAGACAACATTTTTGAAGCACATGTAATAATAGGTTCCCCCTTTTTTTGGCAAAAAGTATTACGCCCAGAATTGGAAAAATGATACAACAAAATTAACACTATTAATACTGAAGGCCTTGAAACACATGCAGTGTTACAGAAGTAAATACGTTATGCGTTTATTTTTCTTTTGTTATTTTAAAATCGTAGCACATTTTATTTATTTATTTATTTATTATTATCTGTATGCAAAATATATTTTCTATGAGATTAGACCATACAGTGCAGTATAGAGAATATACACTGGATGTGCCACTTTACCAAGAGGACCAGGCAAAAATAATGATGCTGTTCTCAAAGTGTTGCTGCTCGAGGGACTCTCCCTGATCCAAGAGTGTGGCGTACAAAATCCGCACTGCTTCTGCAATGTCAATTCTGCTGTTAATAATGTGAAGATTATGACGAAAATTGCCAATCATGTACCTTGATGGACCTCCTTTGAATGTGGAAATGTAAGAAAGTTCCCCGTTCTGAGACTTGCTGTCAAACCATAACAACCCGCTGTGGGAAGTCATTAGACAAGATAGATAAAAGACCTTGAGCATTTCGCATTGTTCTTGGTGTGTAGATTGTACAGTATTAAACGTGGTATTCGTTACCTGAGGAAATTTTAAAAAATCCCCTTTCCACCGAGTCCTATTTCCAATCTTATTGGAGCGTTGGCCGGCCTGGGTACACTTTTTTGTTCTCAGAGATGTTCCGCTGATGCGAGCAGTCTCATTAAATCCAAACCGATATTTCCATAATACTCCCAGTAGAGACTCTTCACTCACAATATAATGGGATTATCCACACAACCCCAAACTTCAGACAAATTGCTCATGCATTTCTGTCTGCATACATATTTTTGTCACTGGGAGGAATTCTGCCTCACATGAAACCGCATTTTAAAAATATCCAAATAGCACTTGTACAGTATGGTGAGATATTTTATCATAACACGCATAGTCTCCTTTAAATATTACGAAACCAAATTTTTTGACTGCCATCCGACATAGATGCCTTTTTATATATTTTTATAATTTGTGTGACTCGCTTAATGTTTCTTTTCTTTAATTTAGGATTACATCGTTGTTTCGAATGTTCACAAACCCCTTTATTTTTTCAGCATACCACAGAACAAATTTGACGCGCAGGCCTCAAAGCATTTTCCAAGCCAAAATGCATTTACACCCATTGTATATAAAACATATCACATTGATGTTACCGATTCAAACGAAAGATTTTTTTAATGTTACTGAGTGGATGCGCGGGGCTGGCTGCAGTCTGTTCAGTAAACGGGAATACTGAAATCCCAGTGTTTTGCTCTCTCCCAAGGGTCGCTGTGATACATGACTCTGTACATTACGCCTCTGTATTTTACATATTACCGACTGTATGAATTTTCATATTTTCACTTGAGAAAAATGTGCAATATAAAAATGTATATTATGTTATTTATTGATGGTGTTTGTTCTTGGAAAATAAATATTAAAAACGCAAAAATGTTGATATAGTAATCATTTTGCATGTTGCAAACAGTATGTGTAATATTAACCGAGCGCAATTGCCGAGTCAAATCTTAAATAATGTGGCCGTTTCATTTAAAATTATTCACGTTTTTTTTTAACCTCAGTTTATTTTGTAGTTTAGGGTGCAGTCATGTTTATAACAGAAATAAGCACAACGAAATTAGTTTATTTATTTCATCAAATTAAAAGCAAATTGTTACTGTTAATAAAACCTTTTCAAAAGGCTATTTCTTTTCAAATCAGCACGGCAACGAAAAACACATTCAAACACGCAGTTTCTGTAGGCTACTAATTCTTGCTCCTTAGCGAGTCTCGCATTAATTAAAACGACACTAAAACTATAGGGAATAGGGAGTCTGCGATCGCGGGTCATTCCGGCCCTATAATTTACCATTATTTTTACATTACCTCTAAATGATACAAGCTGATACTGTCGTTAATTGCAGCCTGGTTAAATATATACTGGAATACTCCCCGGGGACTTTGAGATAAATTGCTTTCTTTTTTGAACGTCCCCATTAAAGAAATGGGATTAGAGGCGAAGCGCGGGTGTGATGTATCGCCATGTTTCGTTATGCTCTTTACCAAGGCGAGGGTTACAACCCATACAACAAAGGCATTGAGATAGATGGAGAGGCAAAGCGAAGAAGACAGAGGGCAGAAAAACACTGGCCACAATAACTCCATCAGTTTGGTATCCAATGTGCAAGGACTGAAAAAAAGAATTCATCATAAAATGCAGCAAACTGTCTGTCACCTTAGGCGAATCGCTTTTGACAAGAAAATAAATCTGCGGCTTGTTTAATATATTTTATATTTTCTTTATTTCGGTGCTAATAGAAAACCCAAATTAAATGTCCACCGCCGAGATAGAAATGCAAAGATCGATGATGCTCCCGCTACTGTCCAATCACCCCCATTTAATTGACTGTATTTTCTGGGTAATTGAACTGCTTGTTGTAAATTGGAGATTTTATAGAAACGACATAAAAAGTGCATTTACTGACATTCATCGCATCTTTGACATTGATTATCTGATCAGCGCGTGTCATGCTAACCTCCAATTCTTCATTACACACTGTTTATGAGCTGTTGCAGAACAACTCGCTTGTTCCACCGTGATTGATTGCCTTATTAACGCGTGTTCTTGTAAGTGTGACCGAACTGATTACGATGCATATGTTTAGAATAATGTTTCATTTAGCTGACTGCGAGTAATGCGAGGTGACAGCTGCTGCGGGGAGGACAAAATCCGAGCTGCAAGCGGGGAGCACGTGGGGCCAAAACACTCTGTTGTTTTAAGGTGGAACTTGGCTGCCAACAGGACTTGCTGGCAGAAGCCTACCGCCGGTCTTGCTATAGCTGCGTACTCGTGCTGCTTTATTTTTGCAATCAAAACACCTGGCATATGCCGCTATATGAATCGTCGTTTTTGAGACTCTCCGAAATCCGGAGCCTGCTATAGGAGAAGGCGATCCCGAGAAACCTACTTCAACATCCTAACGAGCTCATCGCCCTACAAGTTTAATCTGTTAGGGTCCTGAAGACATTATGTAAATAGCACACCATATGCCGTATGAATTATAGGCCTAAACGTTAAATCAAGCATCAGTACAGGTAGTGGTCGATTTAAAAAAATCACAAGAGATATGTGACGGAGTTTGTATTTTGAAATGCTCGAGTATGGTCAGTCAAAGACTTAATCCTGTCGTCGTTATCGAAGAAACAGACGGGAATAGGGTCGTGCTAACATCGGCACCGGCTGTGATGAGGAGATTTATGCATCAAATGAAACTATGGCCACCCCTGTTTGTCTCAAATGAACGCTTCTGTTCAAATGTTGCTTTCATATATTATGTGACATTAATTTAACTATAGCTCATTAAGACAGAATGAAATGGTTAAATTAACTTATCAACCCATAATGATGATGAATGGGGTAGTAATTCAGATACAAGCTGGGCAATTTGCAAGTCTGCACATTTTGATGGTTCTCAAATAACATTTTGAATAGCAGGTCACCCCCTCAATCACTTGCATAAGCACGCTAAAGTCTCTCCCTCTCTGAAAAAAAGAACATGTTTTTCATGCATATGTATCAAAACGTGTTCGCAATTATCCTTGAAAATTGCCTTCACTCGCTTTAACGGCAGAGCTGTCGGAGAGCGTTTGTTTTACTGGAGGGGACGGTCAAAGCATTATGGTTTACAAAAACAATGTACACTTTGAAGTATATGTTAAAACCGATGTACATTTGACATGCATTTTGTAAAATGAAAAATGTCAACAGTAAGATAAGCATGCTATGTTTGGCATCTCCAATAATAAACTTTTAATGCTGTCTTGGCCTATACATCATCACGTTGATGTCATCTGACACACTATATTTGACGCGCAGAAAACGCTCACGCATATTGCTTCTCTTTTCCTGTTAAAACCTGACAGGCAGTTTCAAGTTGCTGTCAGCCCATAATACTGCAGCACCATTGATTACGTAAATTAATTACTTGTAGAGTTAACCCTTTGTCTGTGCAACATATGACATAAACAAGTGAAAATAAAAAACTTGATAAGCAAAGCAAATTTCCAGCTTTATGATGGACTGTGGCACTTGCATTTCAGCTGGTAAACATCTCCACTGACGCGGAGACAGGGCGCCATACTATTGTCTCAACAATAATTGGG
The DNA here is from genome assembly GCA_006030095.1 of Triplophysa siluroides. NCBI lineage: Eukaryota > Metazoa > Chordata > Actinopteri > Cypriniformes > Nemacheilidae > Triplophysa > Triplophysa siluroides. The sequence continues at coordinate 2,917,916 of VCII01000094.1, read as the reverse complement.
GATTGTTTTTAATTAGATAAGATAAAAGGCAATGTGATCAAGCTCTTGTGAATGATCACGGTTGAAAACGAGTCTGCTGTGGGGTTAGGTCTCTCCAAGTGTTGCGTCACAAAGGCGTTTATGACAGATATGATATCACACAAGAGTTCATAGATGGATATATCGGATTTCTGAGTGAGTTACAGAAACGCAATGTGATGATAATTATTATACACTACCTTGACACCTCATTATATTGAGCACGTATTGAAATATAATAATGGTGACAGCTGCTAAGATTCCGCTGAGAAGTGCTTCATGATTTCACGATTCAAGAGCAATCTGTCACAATCTCGCTGTTAGTTTAAAGTTAGACAGAGAAATAAATTCCTCACAGTTTCAACGGAGAACTCTTGACATTGGTCACACACAAACTTAATAAATCAATCTCATGCCATTTATTTTTCTATATGAATAACTCTATCTGTTTATGTGAGGTAAGTTGATACAGAGTTTAAAGTGAATTTGATGTAACATTTTTTCAATTAAAAACTCCATCGATATAAATATTGGATGTGATGTATATAATGTATTAAGGGTGCCTATACCCTTCACTATCTTTCTATATCTAGGCTATATGTGTACAGGTTAATGTTCGTATTTTAGTTTTATACTATACTTTTTTTTATTTTTATGTATACTAATACTAACAATACTTTTAACTTCACTGCAAAACCAACTCCCATTTCACCTTTTTTTATTGAAAAATGTCGGGCAGTTGTCAGGCAAATCTTTCTCTGCCATCTCTATATGTAAAACTATTTTCATTTATTTAGAATTATTTTCCATCTTTGATTGTCTCGATAGAATCAGTAAGGAGGGGACGGGGCTGATTTCATAAATTAAAGACACGTCAACTTTAAAACAAAAACCAATATTAATATTGCATCTTACACGTTGAGCTCTAAAATGTTTTACGACAAAAAAAACGTTTTAGAATGCATAACAAAAAATTGAATGGAATGGAGTAAACCTCCACCTGGGCTCACAAAAAAATCGTAAGTCAGTTCTGTGACTAATTCGAATAAATCTGTATGACGTGAATCGATTATTAGAAAAATGCAAGTCTCTTTAAAACAGGTTAAATTGTTGAAAATAGTGCTATTGCTATTGCACACAGTGTAAAGTTTATTCACAATCACAATTTTCAGTTTTTGAGTCATAAATCATGGTTTTAAATACAGTGTAAGGACAGTAACAAATCAGGTTCAGATGTACATAAAAGGTGTTTCATAACAAGAAGAAAATGTCTCTCAGTCTGCACTCATGAATTTCAGCTTTATAGATTTTATGTTATGAGGGGACAAGTGATGGGCCACACAGACAACCCCACAGCCAGAGGATAATAACCTGAGTTTCTTCCAAATACATAAGCCAATAAAATATCATTTTTGTCCCCACTATGATGCCAGTTCACCTTCTAGTTAGCAAATTCATCCAACATGACATAATAATCAAGCTTTTGCTTTTGGATTTGATTCAGACCTAATCAGTGGGCAGCATCCAGAATGTTTATTTTTGTCTGTCTGCATAGTCAAGTGAGATGAGTCAGGATGGATTTTCTCACACTATGTTTTAGTTATGAATAAGGTTTTTGTGGTAATCATGTTTCAAGTTAAATAGATTAAAAATTCTGATATTTTTACATACAAAATAACTTTTGTTATTGCATGGTTAAGGTGTGGATCAATAAACTGTTCACAATAACTTATTGGAGATTCTGTAATTAGATTAACATTTTAACTCTTGGGTTGGTAAGGGATTGGTTTATATTTACACTGTCCACTGTTTTTAAGTTACCCAAACTCTGTTGTGTTAAGGCTTATTCACACTGATCCAATAAGCGCCAAAAATGCATTCATTCTAAATTAGAAAGTCAGTTATGTTGGCATTTGTTGGATCAGTGTGAATAGGCTTTTAGACGGAAATATGTGACGTACTGTCCATGGTGCTGTTTTTACATGTTAAATGTAATACCCCAGAGAAAAAGAGATACACAACCATAACAGGACTAAAATTAGCTGTCTGTCAGTTGTTTAATTTCTCCACAAAAAAACCCTACGCTCATCACTTTGTAAATAAAGTGTTGCAGGATAATGTACATTTTAAAAAGGCATAATTCAGCTTCATCTAGGGCCGCAATTTAAGAAAATTTCTTTAATCTGAATATCTGAATTTAAACAAATGATGTTCCCAGTGGCAGATACACGTTTATTATGGCATTTCATTTAATATTTGTACAACATGTTACCTGAACAAGGACATCATCTCTGTTACACAAAATCACAATAAAATAATTAAAAATTCTGGTTATAATGAGTCACATGACAAACATGGCCAGGTACTGTTATACCACTAAGATAGTTTTCTGCTTTTTCATTATCAGTTTAAATGGATTGTAATCATATAGGTCAAATAAGACATTCATGTCATGAAATCCATACTTATATACTTCATCCAAATAAATTGACAGGGTGTGACCAGGAATGGTTGTAACACTTTTTGTTTATTAACCAAAAGCTATTAACCAAAAGCTCTCAAATTGCAAGATGTATAGAAAACATTACAGATTCGAGAGTTATTACCCCAAATAAAGTCCCGCATTACATACTTTTGTATGCAAAGCCCAGAAGCAAGTTATTATTTTAGCACTCCCGGTTCAATCACCCCAAAGTCTATACATTTTTTGAATCTGTGCTTGGTTAAATGCCTAAAATAAGGAATGTGGTTAACAATACCAATAACAATATTTTCTCGTTAATCTGACACGCAAAACACACCAGTTATAACCTGGTCGTGATTTTTAAAACTTTGATTTCACGATGTATACTTATGCTGCATCATGTGCATAATCTCTTTTCTTAAGACCTCATGTAAGTATGATTTGCTTTCATGACAGTGACATTATGTTTAGGGGTGGGACTAGGGAAGGGGCCTCAGTATTGCTTTTTTCTAGTGATGGTATGTTTTTTTACAATTCACAATGCATGAAAATTCTGTCATAATTTACTCACATTTGAACAACTCACAAGTTATTCAAAAACTGTATAAATGTATTTGTTCTGATGAACACAGAGAAGGATATTTGGAAGAATGCTAATAAAAGATTTTGCCCTCCATTGACTCCCATTGTATAGAAAATTACTTTATTAATGTAAATTACTTAAGAATGTAGGACAGCAACTTTTGACTACCATCAGGGGCGGTCTGGGAAGCAAATTCGGCCTGGATTTTTCGGCCCACATCAGCCCTCCACCAATTTTGTTGGTCTTGGGGGTGTTGGGTTGGTGGTGAAATCTGTCTGGTTATAAGCATTCTTCCAAATATATTTCTCTGTGTTCATCAGAACAAAGACATTTATACGGATTTGGAACAACTCGATTGTGAGTAAATGATGACAGAATTTTCACTTTTGGGTGAAGTGTCCCTTTAAGCACATATATGTGTCCATACAGCATTTGTGTACAAAATGTTTTCAGAAATGTAGCATGAACCTTTATCTAAATAGTAATAATCAAAATCAAATATTTATTTTTTGACCTCTCTTACATTCAAATACAGTATTATAGAACAAACTGTTTTAACAATTAGTTAAAAAACAAACAACATTATTTTCAAACAGTGATAAGGTAATTTATTTATTTACTTACTTCTTATTTATGTTGTTCACAAGTCATGTTATTTTATAATTTTAAACATTTAAAGATTTGTTTAGGTATTAGTTTATTGGGGAAGGGCACAATCAAAACTTTTGCCTAGGGGCCCAGACTCATAAAATCAATGAAATATAAAGCTTTAGGACACCTGCCCAAACCCATAGGCCAACTGCTAATGCATCAGGCCTTAAAAAGTGCTCAATAAAGTCAATATTTATATTATTTTTTATAAAATAAAAATGCAAAAGAGAATATGCATTCAGTAGTTACTGTAAACACAAAGTACAATCATCTTTAATTATTTTTCAGAAAAGCATGACATTTTTGTAACTTATGTTCTTAGCTACAGTTAATTATAGTGAATGTTTACAGGCTGTTTTAATTCTTCTGCTGTTTTGTTCAAATCCAACACGTAACTTCAACATGGTGCTTTTAGCATCTTCTAAGACATCAGAATAAACGTGCACGGGCTCCCCTGTGTTCTTTTCGCCCCGACAGTGAACGAGGCTCTTCGGAAGAGTGACAGTTCCCATGGCAGCTGCAGTGCACGTGAACCCGAGTTTCTCATCTCCCGCGCTCGATCACGTGACATAGGGGGAGCGGAAGTCAGTGCCGCGTAGACTTATGGGAACAGTTTGATGACGTTTACTCTTGAAGTAGATGAGTAATGCCGCTGCCCATGTTCATTCTCAGGTAAACCGTCAAACTTTTATCGATATTTCTCTTACTCGCTGCGTGTTTTTGTGTATTAAAGCTGCGCTATAATGCGCTAAAGCGAATATTCTCCGATCGTGTGTTGTGCATCAGTTCACAACTGCTTCAAACCGACGCTTTATTTTTCTGTTAAGTTCAATGTCTTGGTCGCGTTGCATTTTTAAAAAGTTTGTATGAGTCTATTTTTGGGAAACGCCCTCGATAAGCGAGTTTGACTTCGAAAGCGTGTTTGAAATGAGATGGTAAAGTCATGAAGTTAATAATCATAATCGGTTTAATAACCACACGCTCGACTTTTCCTGAAGCATCGCAGACTTTTGTTTGCGCAGCATATAAAGACTCGCTTGCGTTGTTTTATTGAAGTTAAAAGTGTTGGTCTGGTCGTGTCTTCTGCGGGCTGTCAGTTTAAAATAGAGTAGTGTCCTGTTTCCTTTCAGAGGCTGCAGATAATGTGAGATCTGATGATATCTGATATCGCTCCTCGGACATTCACTGGTTGCCTTGAGCTTCTCAAACGACGTGGACGCTTAAGTCGCAGCTTAATTTGGATTCGACCAAAGAATGTGGCGTTTGTTGTTATGAAGGGCATCAAGCGCACTTTAAATGCAAACCTTTTTGATTTCCAAACAATTGCTGCACTATTTAGAGAGGTTTTGGACACGTTGTGATAACTGATTTTGGGTCATGTCCTCATCTGTGAGATCTTGAAGTTAATTTTGAGAAACACCTTTTTTTAATCAGATTTTGCCACTTGCTTGGCTTGATATTTGGCTTTATAATGCAATGAAATTCATACACCCAAGTGTGAAACTCTTTTCGGGGGCCACTATGAATAAAAGCATGACATTTTCTTAAATTCTCTTATCTTGAGTCGAAAAACCCAACCAAATCATGTTAAAATCACCATGAAACGGAATTTGCGATTTGACTTATTTTCCTATAGTGACGTGTATCCGAGTGAAAAAGGGCTGAAAGTAGTAAAACAGTAGGGCGGTGCTTTATTTTTCCCTTTCTGATTGGTTTGTTGTAAGTTGGGCCTGGAGGGGAGGGCTAAAAATGCCTGGCCATTGGACAGTCAGTATAGTCCCACCTCTTTTTTGTTGCTGACGTCATGTGGTGAGAAGTTGTTGTTGAGAAGGGGAGAGGAGCTTAAAGGGGTCATATGACAGGGCTACAACTAATTTTATCATTTGTTTTAGATGTAATGTAATAATGTGTATCCATGATTTAAGGTTAATAAACGCTGTATTTTACACACACCGTGCATGTTTGCATCTCCTCTTTGCTCCGCCTCTCTGAAATGCGCAGATCTTTTTCAAAGCTCATCGCTGTGAAAAGCGAGGTGTGCTACGATTGGTTCCAAAGCTATTGTAAAGCAATTGTACTGGATGGTACGCCCACCTTACTTGTGTATACATTTGGGTGGTCTTGTTCAAATCATACCACGAACTGTAGAGATTTGTGGGGGTGTGGTTACACGAGGCGTTTCAGGCAGGTCTGGGTGAGCATTCGCTTTTAGTTAGAATGCATCTTTTGTTCTGACACTTTAATTTGTGCAATTGTACGTGTCTAATACATGCATGAGCAACTTATAACACACCAAATACACAGAAAAACACGTGTTCGCGCCATATGACCCCTTTAATGTTTTTTATTAAAGATTACAGGTGCAAATGAATAAAAAAATAAAATATTGGTGTGCACGGATAAATCATTTGTAAGAATCACTGCAACATGGTTAAAACTCTTAGAATTGTCCTGTTTGATTGCATGGTGACTTTTAAGTGTGAGGCTAAAATCTTGTTGCCTTTGTGAACAGGTGTTGAGTTTTAAAGCTCTGTAACAAGAGTAAGAGAACCCCGGCTTTGAGACAAGGACTTCCCTCGCAGGATGGGGGCCGTGGTGTCTCGATGGAGGGTAAATAAACTGATTGAGTCACCTTCAAATGGCTTTTAATGTTACGTTGCATTAATGTACGAGTGTGTGTAGTCATCTGTTTGCAGTTTATACCTTTTTAAGATAACTTCAGAAAGAACTGTTGACGTCAAACAAAGCAAAATATCTCCATACTAGCAATTCTAGCTGTGACAGAGAGTTGTTGTACTTTTCTTAGCGTAATAACAGAAGTGTGCTCTTTCACAGGCCAAGCCGTCCACTGTGGAGGTTTTGGAGGGACTCGATAAGGTATAAAACGCAACAAATCTTCGAGGAGTATTGTTTCTCATTTTGTGACATTGAAAGTTTTTGTGGATTCAGTGCAAAAAGAGAAACTTGGCGTATATACTTGAATGACCGTGAGCCTGTACAGACACACCGTGGCTTTGGGTTTGATGATAGTTAGTCAATATGCTCAAAGATTTGGCAGTGTGTTTTTCAGGTAATTCTTTCATTACCTAAAACGATTTCATTAGGTAATTTTCAAATCATTAATGTTGTTCCAGTCTGTCATTGAGGCTTATAGAGTAACAGAGAGAGAGTTTAAGACTGACACATGTGTCTGCTACAGCTCAGGCCCTGTGAAGCGGACTTTAGGATTATTTTAGGATGGGGTTATACAATACCACACACTTTGAGTTTCCAGTCTGCTCGAGCATTTAGACCCCATGGAGTTTTCATTCCATGCTTTTATGCTGCAATTTTAAGTTTTCAAGTTTATCATCTCAGAGTATCATTTTGATATCAACACTTCTGTAAATTATACTGATACAACAGTTTTTTTTTATTAATGCATCAGTTTTATTCTTCCGATTTTAACTCGGTACTCACATTTTTAACAACTGAACACAATACATTTTTAATTGATTCTAAACAATATATTTTTTTTTTCTTATAGACAGTTTTGTTCTATGCACGCACTTGGCCCGAAGTTAACTTCTGTTCTGTGTTTGGTTATAATATAACAATTTATTTTTATATAGAATTTTCAACATTACTTTGAGTAATAATTATTTTATGGTATATTACTATATTCAATGAATTTAAAACTTCTCAACAGTTACTGATTCTTTGCAGAGGTCTACCGTAAGTTAAGTTCGTGCCACGTAGCGTTTGTTTATTTTGTTGCCGCTGAAACCATCTGTAGACAGCTGGAAGACAAACGCTTCCTGCGAACTTCCTGTTTCAGTTTTTTAACACTGCACGAACGTTTGAACAAAACACAACCAAATTAAAATGTTTTTTAATATAAATGTAAGATTCAATTTTAATATATAGATAGATTAAAATCTATCTGGAAGTGCTTCTGGACCAATGTTATCAAATTGCTTAGTGGTCTATATTTAACTTGGCTTTCTGAGTCTCTTATGGATCGTGTATTGTTGACTGCTCTCAGGACGTCCAAGCTCTGGAGGAATATCGAGAGAAGAATCAGAGGCAGCTGAAGTTATGGCTTTACAGACTGGTGTTGTACTCGGTTCTCCTTTACTTCGTGGCTTCTGTAGTCATCTACGTGTGGTACATCCCAGAGCTTCTGATAGGAAAATTAATAGTAGCTTCACCGTTCTTGATATTTCCTCTGTTGTAAGTACTTTATTTGCTTTATAATGATTATCCATCCACATAGTGATTTAGCTTAGTCTTATTTCAATTGTGCATGAATTTAATAATGTGGATGGGTTTATACGTTTTTTTTCTCCTCCTGTCCACAGAATCTGGCTTCTTAGGAAACTGCTGATTGTTTTATACAACAAACGAACAGAGAGAAACAGTAAGAGTTTCCCTGTTAACTTTATTAACATCATGGAGGTTAAAGGAGTTGTTTACAAGAAATTTAAATTCTCTCAATCTACTCGCCCTCTTGACATCTCCGATGTATGTGACTTTCTTTAGCAAACAAATCATTTTATATTTAAGTGCCATAAATCTTATGTTCTTATATGGGTAGAATCACACACTCCATTATAAAAGTAACTCAAATGACTCTAATGGGTTAATAAATGTCTTCTTAAGGCAAACGATACGTAACGATAAATGCAAGAACCAATGAGATGCAGCCATGAATTATTCGTTGGCTGAATAAGCACAAAATATCCATAATTATTTTCCTACAAACGCATCGTTTTGCTTCAGAAGACATTTATTAACCCACCGGAGTCATTTGGTTTACTTTACAAATATATGCTTCGTCATGTTGGCTCCCATAGAGAAAGATAGCATGATGGCATTCTAGTAATAATTCTTAGGTTTTTGTTAAACTGAAAACAAGGGAATCATAAATATCTGGAATGGCATGAGGGTGAGGACGCGAGGGAGAATTTTCACACTTTTGACCCTCCCTTTGAAAACCCATTTAAAGTCATTTTTCTGTCAATTGTTTTGTACATAAATCATCCTACATATTGTAAAGAATATAACCTTGCTATTTTTAATATGGACTCAAGGATTGTAATCATAGTGAAGTTAATCCTTAAAGTCAAACTTTGATTCGATTATGAGACTTTTTAACCTATATTTCACAGACCGGGTCAAATTTGTGTGAACTGCCCTTTAAATTCAAAATAATGAGGCGTTTAGTGTTAATCATGCCGGCACAATATTTGTATGTTTATCTTTTTCGTCTTAGATGAAAGATTAGAAGAGCTGAAAGCAGAGAAAAAGAAAATAGTGAGTAATCAGTAGAAGTGTCTGTGGTTCAGTGTTGGTGAATGTTGTCTGTCCACATACCTGTGCAGAGCTACTTGAGCGCAGACCTGCTCGGATACGTTTAGCTGAAATATGTTCACCCTAAACTAATGTTAACATCGTCCTATTTTCCTGCCTTCTGTGGTATTGAGCCCCTTCGCTGTCACCGCGAGAGAGAGAGATCATTTCTGCTCTTAATAAATAATGTGGAATCAATGGAGACGGCGGCTAATTGGCACAGAGACTTTATTTGGTAAAGCGCTCGGCTAATGTCTTGTCTTTAAATTAATAGTGTTTAGTGATGGGAGGAAATAAATCTGAGAAATTGCTTGTCATCCACTGTCATGTCTAATAACTTTCAATAATTACAGCTGATGGATTTTCACACTCCCCATTATCGCAGTAGCTCTTGTAATTATTCTATTCATTAAAGTTAAATAATTAGCACTATTTGCTCTTTCCCTGAAATGAAGTTTTAAAGCGAAACCAAATACAAGACGGACAGATTTTCTTTCCGCTCTAAAATTAGCAGCGGGTCTAGTTCCTTCCGATGGAGTGCGACAGATGTTGTTTCTCAGTGTCGCGAGTCAATGAGTTTTTTAGTCGTTTAAGGTTTTGGTGAATGTGTGATGTCCCCTCACAGCTTGAGCAGGTGATGGAAACTGAAACGTACAAAAATGCCAAACTGATTCTGGAGCGCTTTGACCCGGACTCGAAGAAAAGACTTACTGTAGGTAGCATCGCACTGTAAGCAATAAAGAAACATCTGGTTTGATTTACAGTCGTACATTTACACCTCTTGTGTTTCTGCTGAAGGAGTTAGAGACTCAACCCATAGGTCTACCTGCGACTCCAAGACAAGGTCAAGGTGAGATGTCTCCTGTTTCAAAGTCACCATGTAGGGCTGTAATGGAGAGACCACTTGTACTCTTGATGCGACCATGGATGGGAAAATAATTAACCAATTTCATAACAGTCTGCTTTTCACAACTAAATAAATCTAGTCTTGACTAAAAACTTGTATTTGGGTTCAGTCTAGTTTGCAACTTAAAATATGGAGTTTAGTCCATCAGACTTACGTCTGATAACAACAGAATTAATTCAGTCAAAATGGTGTCATTTTCTTTTTCAGAGCTGCGTCAGAGGCATTCGACCCCTCGTCCGTTGGACGTCCACCTGCCGGCCCTTCGACTGCCACCCCTGCCCCGCTGTCCGCACCTGGTGGTCCACCTGAAAAAGGTCTATCCGCCTCTACTCCACAGGGTCTGATCAGGAGGCCTGGAACCCCAGCCGGCCCAACAACCCCGGGGGTGTCGGGTAAGACTCGCATCATCACATCTGACCCGGATCTTACTACAAACAGGAAATGAATGATATGGTAGTGATCATTGAATGGCTGCTGAAATACAAGAAAATATTGATGTTTGTTAACCTTTTAAGGCCTGAAGAGATGTAAGGTTGTCTTTAAATACTCTTTCACCATGTAGAACATCTTTTATAGCCAGTTTGAAGTCATGACTGACAGCTGAAGTAAGTTCTGCTGTGCGCGAACACTTCTGGGCGTAGTTCAAGCAAACACCTTTAGCAGGAAATTGGAAGTGAAAAGCACCTCGGTCCACTGCGGCGTCGCCATATGCTGGTAAATGAGTAAACAGCAGGGATGCCACGCTATGCCAAGGCTGGCAGAAATGACCACTCGTCTCGCTATGATCGCTCTTGATGTTAAATTATATTAATTATGAGTGCGGATCGCAGCAGGCGTCAGTCGGGAGGTCCCTGTATTAAACGCTGTCCCGCTTATCATTCATCATGGAGAGCCACGGATATCACCACGCGTCTGCAGAGATGTGCGCTGATGAGCGTGTGTGTGTGTGTTTGTAGGAATGCACCCTCCAGGACCTCCGCTGGCCAGACCCGTCCTCCCTAGAGAGAGAGGTGCCATGGACAGGGTCGTTGAGTACCTAGTGGGTGATGGACCTCAGAACAGGTGAGCGCTTTATCTCAAGATGATGATTTATCTCTGTACGCTGGGCATGATATGAATTCACAATGTTGAAAAATCACCATATCGTGCAGAGAGGTTCAGTATTTTAGTTGAGATGGGGAGTGAAGATCTGCATACATTTCTAGTAAAATCTGATATGTTGCCTTTATATCGCCATCTCTGTTTAAAACGCAACATTGCAGGTTACTTTTCCATATGACATTGTCAAGTTCTAGCTTAACGATTTGCTCAATAATGCAAAATGCTTTGCTTGTTCATACATGGTGATTATTAAATATTTACTTATTTAAATCTGAAAACGATAACCTTTTAGGGTAAAAATATTGATTAACGAAAATGATTAAGCAGGCGCATAGTTCAAAACTCTATATTTCCTCATTTTTTCGAACTTATTTTTAGTTGTTTATTTTTTAAATGTCATATTGAATTTAACGGAAAATATCAGTTTGAAGTCATTTGATTTCAACACACAAAGTCCAATGTGACCTGCAATTTTATGTTTCAAATATAGGAGCAGTAGTCAAATAAAACTAATTTAAATGGGATGTTTAAATGCAGCAAAGGTAATCTTTGTGTTTGATTATAATTTATGTATAATCTAAATTATATTTTTTGTGTACGAATATTAATAAGAAGGCTATTGCTGTGAGGGAAGTTATATATTATTTTTAATATCTCCTGTGTTAACAGATTTCACAATGGTGATTTTTAAACCTTTTTTTTTTTAAGACCTTATTTAATATTATTTTTACCTATGAGGCGTTTTACTCTTGATATGCCAACATAAGGCAGCCAGCCCACATAAATTGATTCAGTCATAACAATAAACAGAAGCAGATTTTTTTTAAATTTTTCCTGTTTTTATTGCAGATATGCTCTAATATGCCAGCAGTGTCTGTCTCATAATGGCATGGCTTTAAAGGAGGAGTTCGAGTATATCGGTGAGATTAAGATAGACATGCACCACTTTTACTTTTCACCTCTAGCATATGATTGAGTTTGTAACAGGTCTCCAGTCCCTCCGCTGCGTTCACGGTTCTTTGCGCAGTGTGTGTGGCTTTTATATTCACATAAACGTCTAAAGGATCAGTCGCAGTTTTGAGTTTGTTTTTATTTCTGCTCTTTTAGCATTCAGATGTGCCTACTGTTATTTCCTGAACCCTGCCCGGAGGATGCGTCCCCAGGCCCCGCGTCTCCCAGAATCCACCGCAGAAACCAAGATGAGACAAGACCCCCCCGCCGTTGCCATGGAAACGGACCTGTCGGGCTCTTCACCTGCCCCAGGTATCAGATCTCCACCAGAGTTTACTTGAGCAGCGGGAGGAGAGGATGTTTAGATGCTCCTGATGTCCTAAGAAGCGCGAGGAGCTTTACTTGTCTGTATTTAGGAGTGACTTTTGAAGGGATGGATTTGTGTTTACTGCAGTGTGTGTGTGTGTGTGTGTGTGTGTGTGCGCGCGCTCGTGGCCTCTGAGGAGATATTTGCTGATGTTCTACTGTGTCTAAAGCCTTTAATCACCTTACAGATCTGCTTTCAGAGTCTTTTATTCCCCCCCACAGTGCTGCCTAGTTAGTAGGGCTTTACCCCATGTCTCTCTCGCTCTCTTCCTCTCTCTCTCTCTGTTTTTATGTGCAGAGTCAATGGCGAGTGACTCATACAATACGCAAACTACTAATGTGTGGTGTTCTTCATTTTAGTCTTTCATTGCCCTTCTCTTTAAATCTGTTTGGTCGGTGTTTAGCACAGATTCCTGTACATCCCTGTTTACCATGTGATCCAGTTTTATTAACATAAGCACTCATTGTGTTTGTTTGCCAGAGGGTAAAGCAGCCAGTCCAGGGCACGTAAAGGCAGAAGGCGCAGATGAGCGGGCAGACGTCATCCCGTCTGAAGAGAAGCCGTGTCTTCCAGAAGCCCACACCAGCCTGTCTGACAAACCCGACGGCGAGTTGGATGTGTCCGCCATGGAAGTCGAGTGAGGGCCAACTTGCCAATATAAAGCTGTATATCCTGAGTGTCTTCCTTTACCTCTAGTTTGTTGTTTTAATTTGACCAGATTAGAATTGCGTGTTATTTCATAGGTTAGTGCAGTCAATCTCTGTAAAAAGAAGCATTAGGTGGTCAAAGGAGATTTGTGAGAATTTTGTTCTGTTACATAGCTTATTATACTGATAAATAATACATCCGCAATAATGAGTTAAATTGCTGGAGTTCATTGTAGAATATATTGTCTGTGTTTACAGTTATATAGCAGGAACACAACACGTACCTGTTTTTCTTTGTTGTCAGGAAAAGCAGCTATTGATGTGCGTTTCACTCCCAGTGTAAGCTCTGAATGTATTTAAAATACTTATTTACAATACATAATAATGCCAAAGTGACCCATTAAAGGTCTGTTTATATTTATAGATATTAAAATCCTCCTCGTGCCTGGTATTAAGCATATGTGCTGTGCTCCGAGATGCTTCCGTGTTTACATGTCAGTACTGTCATAGGAATGTCTGTTTATTTATTACTGCATATGGTTCTTCATTATTTTCAGCTCTATGTGCCTTTTATGTTTGACCTTTTTCAAAATAAAAAAACATAATTTGTCTATTAATTCTAAAGTAGTAAGTGTTTTCTTTATAGTTTTCATTTGGCTGATGTAAAACAGTGGATTTCACACTGTTTACTATCCATATGAATGCAGCATCATATTGAAACAAGAGTTTTTTGGACATTCATTTCAATGTGGAAATGCCATGTTTGCATACATTTAGAAGTTAAAATCCGCTAAGGTGTAGCCTAATACTGGAACATTGTGGCATTTTTAAAGTCATTTCCCCATTTTTAGGATTTGTTTTTTTGCATGTTTTATTTATTTTATAGCAAACCATTTATTTAAAGTGACCATTAAAACAACCTTGTCTATCTAAACCAATCATTCTCCTGTAAAAACAAAGTTGATTTTCAAAGTCAACAAATTTGTGAAGGCTAAATGTAGCTTCTTATTTGAAAGCCAAACATGTCAGTCTCTAAGTAGCATGTAATTTTCTTAAGCCACAAGTAATGAACAATGCTTAAAGCCTTTGAAACATTTTATAAATAGTTTGTCCCTTACGTGTGGTATCACGTCTGTGAAAAGCTGTCGGCTGGCTCATGTAATTGTAGCAATAAAAACATAGTCATAACACTCATGGGCATCAATCATTAAATACTTGCCGGCTAAGAAATAGTTAACAGCTTACCATCCATAGGGTTTAAATCCACATGATTTGACTATTATGACTTCGATGTCTGTCAGAAAACATGCATAAGAGAAGCAAAGGTTCAGGGAGCACATGCATATCCTCTGTTATTTAAAAGATAAAGTTATCATTTGGATAAAAATGTATAATGTAACTTTTCAATAAAAAAAGTGATACATTTGTACATATGTTACATTTGTCAACCCCTTAGCAGATTTCGACTCATGTCTGATCTTTCATCTAGTCACGTGATTTCAATGTTTCACCTTTTTAGGTCCCTGATAGGGCTGTCGTGTCCACCTCATATTTCTGCGCACTTTAAACATGTTCATATTTAATTCATTCATATGATGTTCTGAAGTTGGGATGTTTGTGCTCGTGACTATGTGGAGATGTGTAGTTATTGCTGTAGCTGGTGTTATTTGTGCGGAGATTGCCGGTCAGTTGATATGCCACTTGAATGGTTAAGTGACCTCGCGCCCGAGAGCGCGTGTGGGCGCTCGCGCTCGACTGAAATGGGTTGTTAGGGCTGTTAGTGGCCTGCAGCATTGTGCCCAGCCTGCGGTCCATCCATTCTGACATTGAAAGGAATGTGTTAAAACACAGTCCATTCTCATTAGGCAGCCTATTTTAGCTTGTGATCATTTTATTTTAGCTCATTGATCATTTCAGACAGTATTAGATAATGGGAGTGACACACAAGCTCGGCCGAGCTTGATTACTTGACCCTCTTCATTTGCAACAAGAGAGCTGTCTTTGCTCGGGCCGCCCCCGACACGCACGCGTTCTCTCAGGTCAGTCTCTTACATTTGTCTTTGGGATTTTATAATGCATGTTTACAGATACGTGACCCCCTGAGCGCAGCAATGCATCACTGTCAGGGGGACAGTTGCACCTGATTCCCGCGCGCGCGCTTCTCTCTGACCTCTGACGCACCCGGCGCTCTTGAAAAAATAACTTGTCAATAGGACATTTGAACCTTTCCCAGCAAATATGATGTAGATCAAGTGTTGGTGAATTACTCGGGAGGTGGGCGCTCGGCAGCCCACCCCCAAACCCAACTACATCACTAAATCATGTTGCGACATTTTATTGGACACTTTGGTAGTGTGTTAGTGATATCATTCGGTGTGTTTCAAATTCCAATCCATTTAAAGAGGTTCGTGTTACTTTCTCCATAGTTTTGTTCGGTTTACACAATTCTTTCAAGGTATTTTCCGTGCGTTACATGTCGTAATAACGAATGCCCGACTCAGATGTATGCGTTTCCCAGGTGCACAGGCAAAATAAAGATTTCCGAGAAATTCATAATGGCCTGCTTTACAGCACAGCTGGCATGAGGAGAATATGTAATCTATAAAGGTGGAGAAAAAAAGATTGTTAAGGATGCATATTATCTAGTCTTCTCTTTACATCCATTCATCCACAGGAAGGAGATTCCACCTGCTTTCTGCAATCACTGACCCATTAATTGATTTTCAGAGATGACAAATGAGCCGCTGGTTTGCTGAGCAGAGTCAATCCCGACCCGGTTCTGTTGGGCCAATCCGAGGTTCTCTGAATTTCTCCGAGTCACGCGGCGTGTCTCTTGACTCAGATTTATACTGATCTTTTATTTATTCCCTGAAAATATGGCAGATAAGAAACATAAGTGTTCTTGATATTGTGTTTTGTCATATCGAGCAGCCAAAGATTGAAATCCTAAGAAACAATTTTCTGTCGAAATGAAAGAGCTTGGCCTTCTGAACCCTGGAGGAAAATAACCTCGCTGCTCCAGGCAGAATATATATAACAGAAGAACCGAATAAGTTAAATAGACAAGTGCACGAGCCGTGTCACTTTTCCATTTACTGCCCTTTGGGGTGAGCGCTTCAAAATCCTCTTAAGAAAAAAAGACGTGTTATGGCTCGCTTTGTGTATGGCTTACATTAAGCGTGAATCGTGAGGGGCGATAAAAAAACGAACGTCTGCGTCAAATGGTGTTTGGCTCATTTTAATATCGCAATTTAGACCTTCGCAGTTGCCGTGTAAGGACGCCGTGAAGAACGATATAGACAATAATGAGTTGAATGTCACAAAAGCAATTAACACGTCCCGGAATTAGAGTTCACCGTGGGACGATGACAACTGTATCATTATCAAAGTCATCATACCCCCGTAAGCGTGAGGGACGCATTAAAATCGAATTAAAGAATCGCATCGGGTGTGCAGCGCCATGGACCGAGCCTGCAGACGTTCCGACGCTTGAATTCTGGCAATTAGCTTTTGGCTCTGTGATTCTTAAATGCCACAAGACAAAGTTGAGTGGCGTGAATTCATTTCACGAAAAGGTCACGGGGTGCCAAAAATATGTTGATTTGAACCGAATGACCATTTAAATCACCAAACACATTTAGGCGAGCCGATTTTCCCTCCGCCACGCGCATGCCGGACTAGAACCCACCATAAATTGTTCGACAGGAACAATAAGCTTCTCTGGAGCAGAAAAGTCATTAAAGCTTTCCGTAGCTCAAATGGAGACTGTATTCAAACGTTTTTAGAGGCATGCCAGTGCACGCAAATGCCAGGCCTATCATCGCCCCGCGTGTTATCCGGCACTTCTGAAAGGGCACATCTTTAGCTCAGATGCTCACAATCTCTCATGGTCATTGATATACTTCTGAGTATCAACCAAACAAATCATTTCACACCAATATGAATTGTTGGTCATTTTCAATATAAAAACAGCTTGACTTCTCTATTGTGAGGAGACAGCAAACTGTCGGCGCACATTTTTTGAAGTGCTGAACTTGGTACTGTACTCGGTGCACAATATATTCCAGCATTGAATAGTTAGTGTACTTCACTAAACACAGCTCCAAATCATATTTGGTTTGTAATAACTCTTGGATTAGCAAGTGAACACTATTGAGCATCACTGTCACAAGCACGGATCAAATGCACAATGACAGCATATTATACTTTCTGTATAATTTCATCTTCAGTCCTGAAGGGTGACTTTACTACAAAGTTTGAACCCAAATAAAACGCATCTGTTTGACCACGATTCGCTTTTTCAGATGTGTTTGCTTTGGGTTGGTCTGAGGAGCCATTTTCTTCATTCTCACAAAATGTTTGTCGAAAAAATGTTGTACATTTAGCTCCTAACTATTTTCCACAGAGGCCCTTGGTTCTGCAGTTTTATACTCTACGTGTTTTTCTATCCGAAATCTTTTTCTAACGGAATCGAGACTGTTCCTGGCCTGCCACAGCAGCCGTATTCAGAGCAGCTAATTTAAGAAGAGGGCCTAAAATTAGACAGACAATTTCCTGTCGTCTGAGAGTTTAAATATCACCCGGCCTACATATAAATAGACCTCATCCTGAATCCATCCCATAACATCTGACACTTCGATTTACCTTGAGTTTATGTTTTAGGTGTTACTATATGGGAAATCAATGTTACGGCGAACAGACCGATTCCCACAAGTGCTCAATAATTATGGTAATTACAAACCTCGCCCATGAGGCAACGCCTTGAGAGTGCATCCCATGACCCTTTCACCAGCAAGAGCTGCTTTACCCCCCCGGAGGGAGGGGCGGCGGTAACGCTCGCGGACCCGTAGCTCTATCTCATGTGGAATCATACAAAGCATCCTGCAGCCCGCAGCCTCATTTTATGGCCTCATCCATTACCGCTCTGTCATTGTTAATTGTCTTCTTTTTACCTCTGCAGGATTCTCCAAATTGGTGCTATCGAATGTGACAGGGAGAAGAGCATTAACCATCTGACAAGATGATATCTGCGTTCAATTTCCTTTTCTGCGCTGATATATACCTGCAGCACATCATTTTCCTCTCTGTCATAAAGAGAGCAATAAATCAGAGGTGCTTATGGAGGCAGAGCAGAAAACAGGTCCGCCCGATTCCCGTCCCCAGCGCTGGCTATTAGGACGCCATTACCGCCACGTTCTGCTCCTTCAAACAAAAATGATCAGGCCTAATGCTGCCGAGATTAGGGAGATTAAGAAGAAAACGGAGAGCGGCCTCCGTCGAAACAATGCCGAGCTATACTCGATAAAAGAAGCGGCGTCTTCTCCAGTCTGCTCTCGTTGACACTATTATCCATCTGTTTGGACGAAATTGCTGTATCATGGCATAAATCTCGAGACGCAAGTGACACCTCCTCTAAAATAAAAGGGAACATTAACTGCTCTATCTTCCCCGGGCCCTGCGAGCCTCCGGCTGTAAGCTCACTCGAGTGTGCTGGCAGTTATGCCGGGTTTTACTGGAGTACAGACAATTATCCTTTACTCCCGTCCTCTCGGAAGACAAACTGCGCCGAGCTTCGTCCCGAATGATTTCGAAATAGATTCTCCAAAATGTCTCTTGCTAGATGGCTGCCGTAGATTATTTCGCTTAAATGGACAGAAGTTGAAAAAACAAGAAAGCAAATCAACAAATCAATCCCAATATCTTTCGTCGCACAGACATAAAGCAGCACATCGCTCTATGTGTGTGTGCGTGTGTCTAACCTTGCCATAGTCTGATAAAAAGATTACTAGATGACAGTCTGTCTATCTATGTATCTTCGAGGGCTACTGTTGCAGATTGCTGGACGTCTTTTTTTAAACTTGCAGGATTCATTTCCTTTAAAAGTTTTCCATTGTTTACCTAAAGTAGCCCGACGAAAGAATAAAATGTGGCTTTGCTCAGCATTCCTTGCACACCGTGCTTCCTATACAAACACAAAAATATAGTCTAGACAGTTTTCTGCAGTGAAGATTGTGACACCAACAGTGATGTGGGTAAGAATCTATTACTGGATTTTAGTCACACACACACAGAACGTGGTGGGGAATATCAGAAAAAGCGAGCAGCTCCAACCAAGAGAGCAAATTACAGCTCTGAGCTCCGACTCAGCTTAAGACTCATATACATTTATTGTATTTGGTCTAGATGCCTCAAACAGCCATGCGTGACTCCATCCATCTCTGTTTGTAGTGCGATAGAGATGAAGATATGCAAAAGAAAAAAAAAACTATTCGACACAAACGGGCAGAAATTGTGCTGAATTGTAACAATGAGTAAATTGAAGCGCCGCTCGACTGGTTTTCGATTCCTAAATATAGGAATTACATCTGTTCATGGCTCTTCATCAAAAACCTTGACGTCCCTTGTGTTTTTCATTCCTGTCCACCGGATGCTGGGATGTGCTGGATTGAGATGAGACAATGATCGCTCTTAATTTGCGAGGTGGTGTGAGGTTAACCGGCAGATGAATGAGTGACAGACCTATGAGAGAACAGCGAAGAACTGCGCAGTATTGATCTTCTGCTTTCAATTCGGGCTCCCATCTACATATTCACCTTGATATTTGGAGTATTCTGGAGCATTCTTTACATTCTGAGAGGAAGTGCGTTGGAGGGGCATATCCATCAAAATCCTGCACATGTAAGCGCTGACTCTGTCACCGGCAGGGTCTCTGTGTTTAGCCATAGAGTATTAGACTAAATTTAGGACTGAATAAAATCATTTCTGAGAAAGTCGCTCGCCCTCACAGTGTTCTAAACCCATGTGACGTTCTGTCCCTATAACACAAAAAGGAGTCATGTTGATGACCTTTCATGCCGCTTTCTTCTATTTTAAAAAAGCATCCACTCTTAAATCGAAAATCGAAAAAACCATTTTTGGTTCCAGATAACAAAAGGTTCTTTATAACAGAAGAAAGGTACTGTTATAAAATAGTAAGAAAGAAATGTATTTTGGGGGGGCCTAAATTGGGTATATGGCAACGCAAACGTTTGTAACACCTTCATTTTAAATAGTGTAATGTGACCTAGCTCAGTCAAGCAAAACAAAAAGATAAAGCACATTAACAACCATAAAAGCAACATAAAAGTAGGTCACATTTCTACAGTCCAAAATACAATTCATTTATCTCATTTATTACTGAAATTCTCACTAAAAGCTTTCCGTTCTCTCAAACATGGCACGTGAAGATGCATCACACCAGGTTTAATGTCAGTGTCTCCAAACAGTAATATGGTTCCTTACACAAAACAAACGGTATGGCATCAGAAGACCTGCCCTGCATAGCCGATAACTTCAATAAAATACAATAGGTGAAAACCAATTTCTAAAAACCTTTGGCATGCAAAAATATAAGTGAGAAAAACCTGGATTGTTGACAAGATTTCTCAGTATGCACCGGGTGGACACTTACCTATCTCATGAAGGCCCAGGAGGTGAGTTTATTAA
Organism: Triplophysa siluroides; assembly: GCA_006030095.1. Lineage (NCBI taxonomy): Eukaryota > Metazoa > Chordata > Actinopteri > Cypriniformes > Nemacheilidae > Triplophysa > Triplophysa siluroides. Next base: position 2,897,411 of record VCII01000094.1, on the reverse strand, counting down.
TAAAACAGCTCTTTTCAAGTGTATGTGATATAGGTACCAAGAAATGTTTTCCCTGTGTTCATATTGTACTTGTTGAACACCACATGGGTAAAGAACTGGGCAGTTAATATGTCATAGGTGACCGAACATATATGGGTTAGGTGACAGTTTGTCCGGAATGAGTTCATAATGCACCCGCACATACTGTATACAGCGTACTGAATTGTTCTATATAGCTTGAGAGCCTCTGCCACTAGTTGCCGGTCATGCTATGTGAACTATTCGTTAGACTCACGGCAAAATGCTCAAAAGCGTTTGGTGTGTTCCAGCATAATTGCTGCATTACTTCATTTGAGAAATACTTTCATCCGGCTCATAATGCTCGCTTCCTCGGGTACACTTTTATACGTTCTCAAAGAAGAAAACGGCGGTGTGTGTGAGAAGGCGGTCTGTAAGTCATCATTACTGCTGAGCTGGGCATGGACCGCTGCTCTGGGTGAGGAGGGAGCTGATGAACTGAGACCACAACACAACTCCTCAATGCTGCGCTCATTTCACCTCTTATACGATCTGTTATCCACAAGGCCGGTGCTCAGGTAACCGGCGCCTAGTAAAAACACTCTTCTCCCATCGCTTGTGGCCTTGACACGTAATGTGGCAGTACAAAGAGCCATCTTCACTGTAAAAATGAGCTTGCCGCTCAAAAGACACAATGGAAATCTAAAGCGTCCTCTTTTATTGTGGGCTGAACACGTCCCCAGGGCCCCGCAGTTGGGCGTTATGAGAAATCGGAGGCAGAGAGAGTCCTCGTCCCGCAGTTATGGTTCATTATTATGGCGGCGCTAGAGCCGAGGAGGAAACATATGCCAGTCACAGTCGTCTAATTAGCTCGATAATCCTTCAATGGGCACGGGCTAAATACTGCCGTCCTGGAGGAGGTAAACAATCACTACTGTAACACTAATGGCACAGGCTATCCGGCAGGTTCTTCTTTACAAGCTTATTCCCCACGGCCCGGCATAATTAATAGCTTTACAGTCTTCGAGGCCATAATGCTCATCAGTTATTAATTAGAAATTCATTTTACTGAATAAATAACGTTGATGATTGATGATGAAAGTTGTAATTGGGCTCTGCGAGATAGTCTCGCGGGAGAAACGCAATCACAGTCGAGGAGTTCCAGTACGCTGGACGGGACACAGGGGGACTTCACGAGCGTGCTGAGCTGTTGTGTTGAGGCGAGGCTAAACGCCATAAATGGGACTTTGATAAATCAGAGCGGCGTTTTTCTGACGTACTCTGTTCTTCTGCAGTAATGACGCTCATAAGAATGTGCTGTCAGACACAAAGGTTTTACGCTTCTGCAGCGGTGATCTCGAGTATGGGTAACGCATTGTGCGTCGTCACAAGCTTCACCTAGCGAAAATACGTTTCCTGAACAATCCCTGTGTGGCAGTGGTTGAAAAATAGCAAGTCCTGCCTCCCACGCCATTGGCTAAACCAACACAGCAATGTTTTCATAATACCGGGCTAATTTTGTATGAATTTGTACGATTATGAGATAAAGCAACGAAGAAGCGCCGCCCCTCTATCACTGGCGCGAAAGCAGATCATGATTGTACAAATAGTTATCATTAACTGTGAGATTGTGTTAAGCTTCTAGGCTCTCTTCTTTAGGACGTGTTTTGTTGAAATGGATGCTTTATTGACGTACTTCTCTGCCTTTTCATTATGCAGTGTGTCTTCTGTTTTACGTTTGGTCCTCGGACCAACAGCTTGTCACTTCATCGATGGACAGTTGAGTAAAGACTTCAGCAGAGCACAGGTAAACTGGGCTGAAAGGTGATCCTCTTACAATCCCGTCCCTACGCCACATCAATATTAGCAACAAAAGGCAGCGGAAACAACAATGGCATTACGGCACTGTATACTTAATCGGAGAAACTGCGCAGTTGCTAAGTTACCGAGTCCCCGGGGGGCGCTGCAGTCTTTTTAAATGACGGAGGGGAGCGGTGAAAACTCCAGCCCTCTATGCTTCACTATCGATTTTACACCGGAGATCCCAGCACTGATGATAGGCTTCTGATATATTTTCCTGCTGCCGCGGGTCCCTCGGAGCATTGCAAGAAAAATATCTGTCAATATGCTCCTATTATGATCTCTTGATCTGCGGCGATAAAAACTTTAAGCGTCGGCCCTTATCGCGGAATAATGGGTCGGACTATTCGATATCAAGTGCTGTTGTGATTTAGGATTTTTCAAAGTATTGTTTTGTCAGAGGGACGGCTAACCCTCGGTGGCCCCGTCTCCCAATGCTTGGGGCCTCATTAGTTTGAGCGTCTGATGCGCTGGCCTCACGGCCGCCTCTCTTGCTTGCCAAACTCCGCCGCGCCACTCTCACCGTCCTATTAGCAATTTATAATGGTGATCAAAAAGCAGTCAGCAGCGAATCAAGGCGACCGTCTCCAGGCCGCACTAATTGGGCTGTGTTCCTTTCTGATAAATGGCTTGTGACTAGCATGAGGTCCCTTGGATTTCGATGCCTCTAATGGCCCACGGTAACTGGATTTACCAACACATACCGGGTCACGAAATGTAAATGGGGAGCAAAAAATGTTAATTAATATCAATAATGGCCAATTATGAGTTTGACAGAGGGATCTGTGCGTTTGCTCTGACGACTCTGGCCTGGGTTGAAGGGAAACACTGCTAAATTAGCATAACAGTGCCCACTCCACGGAGGAGCCCAGCAAACATCTGCTGCGTTAGAAATTCAAATCCGCTCCCTGTTAGCGGCACTGGATGTAGCTGCATAATCAGCCATTCTTCTTGGGCCATTTTGACGGCGCTAACAATGCCCCGGTGACCGGGGCCCCTCCCCTCTGGGCCCTCCAATCGGATCGGCCCCATGCAGACCCGGCCGTAACCGCGACAACGGAGGAGTCAAAGAGCACTTCGGGGACCGGCTTTGTGCGGCAGACGCTAATCCTTTTCACCCATTACGCCGCCTTTATTGGAACTAGCACTTAAACAGACAGGCTTTAATCAAATTTAAACATGCGTTTGGAGGCTGAATGGGGTGTAAATGACATATTAATTGACAGGCTTTACTGGAGAGCCTCTGCTGACTTAACACTTCTGGCCCCTCTCTGTGTAATTCATCACGAGAGGCGGATTATGCGCCGTAAACCGTGCGTTCTGAGTGAGTAACGGATAAATAAAGGAGTCTGTGACCGCATTATCCGATGCTCCTTCAGTATGCGTGTCAACATTTTCCTCGCAAACCCAAATATTGCTCCTGCGTTCAGAGCGTCTGGTTAATGTATTGCGACGCGGCAGCAGTGTGACCGTATTGACCAAATTGGACCATATGACAAGCGGTGTACATGTCAGAATCCGTGAGGAGTGGTGGGTCCCTGAGGAACGGCTTTAAAGAGCTGATAGAGCAGCCCAGCTGTGGGAAACCTGCTCCTCCAAACCCCCGCACACGGCTCCGCTCCGAGGGCCAACGCTGGGGTGCGCTGATCTGTTGAGGGGACGTGAAGTGTTTTTGTTGTGGGGTCAAAGTGACACGACAGTGTTGTAGGCTTGCTTCGGTGTCACAGAAATATCCATCATTATCTCGTTTGACATGTATGCTAATTCAGAAACACAATGGGGCTTGCCTTCGTCGTTTCTCTCCTGTCGTGTGTCCACAAGTTCCTAGACTGAGAGAGAATATGGGATAAGCTGTTTGCTTCAACTATAACTTGGGACAGCTGAAGTTGGTCTATCGTACAAAACTTCAGAATAGCCTTTTTGCTCATTGTAGAGTTAAATGTTGAACGTTGATGTGGAAAACGCTGTTGCCAAATATACTTGCTGAATACAGCCGAAGAATAAATGCGATCCAGTTTTTCTGATGCAGTGTTTTGGGTATTTTGAAGATAATATAACTAAAACTAAGCGCGATTACAGAAGAAAACATCAGTAATTCAATTTCTCAGATGTGAGTTTTAAATTCAGAAGAATACTCAGTCCTTGGGAGTGAACGATTAATACTGATCACAGTTAGGTATTAAATTACCTTAATAAATGATTGAATAGACTTTATTGTAGAGAGACTACAATTATAGGGTTGGGTTGAGCAGTCACCATGAACACCCTTTACCTAGCGTAGCAACACTCAGAACCCCCTAGCAACCACATAGCGAAATCAGACATTTGCTTCCCCTTGTTCGTCATTCAAACCTGAATTTGACTCTTTCTTCACTGGAACACCAAATAAGATATTTTGAGAAATGTCTCTGTGGTTTTGTAGAACGGAAGTCAATGGGGTTCAGTCAGTGTTTGTTGTTGGGGGTTTTTCTATCTTCGTTGGTGTTCTGCAGAAGAAAGGAAGTCACACAGGTTTGAGATGACTTAAGGAAGTATCCCTTTAAGTTTTGCGCAGGCAAACATCACTCATTTAGGAAAATATATATTTATTTATTTATATTTAAACGAAATGCAGTAATCATTGAACAAATCACCAATACAAATCTAACATCTTGAGTACAAATTTACAATAATTTTCATGCAGATATTTCAAACTTGATGCCTTTGAGTTTAGTTGTGTATCTTCAGCTAAACTTTTTTTATTATTATTTTACCCTCCTTTCCTTTTCTTCGAGCACAGAGCCTCACCACATTCTAATTAATCTTAATAAAAAGACAGGATGAAGAGAGGTAGGGCGTCCTTTCGCTGTACCAGAGTACAGAGGTCACGCTTCCCGTCAGAGGTATCGCCCTGTAGTATCAGATCAGCATCACCCTCCATGACCATTACACTGTGTTTAACTGCCACTACGACTTAAGAGCGCTCACACACACACCACGTGTGTGTTTGTGTGTGACCTCTTCCCCAGCACACAAAGCGTGTAGTGTGTGAAGGTGGTGTGTCATGTCTGAACAGGGCCAAGAGGTCTCTGTGGTTGCAGCGGTCTGATCTCGGATCAGCCCAGCAGGGGAGAGCTGCTCCATTGAACGGACAAGCCACGGTTCCCCCGGAGGGCAAAGCTGACAACACGTATCTGCATATCTACCAGCTCTCGCTGTGTGCAGCCCAAATCAGCCTGACACATCTCGTTTATGAAGGACGTTCCACATGGCTGCCATGGTTCAGGTCGGGATGAAGAACGTAAAGGTGTATTATGTCTCGGGTGGTCTGGTGGGGTGAAAGGTCAGTGCCTCATGTAGGGGTCACACAGGTAGTCTGATTACTAGTCGACCGGTCGTTCAAATGAGCAGTAATGCTTTTGACATTCACTTGAATCCAAAGCTATTTAAGGGTCGTTTAAGGTATATCAGACACGATGTTGGTGTTGTTAGCGCAATGCTATTCCATCTGAGAAACTGGAACTTCTTTTTGCATTTTTCATTTGCATTCACATTTTTTGCATGTGGCAGACACTTTCATGCAAAGTATACATTTCAGTAATCTTTTATCTGGGAATTTAACCTTTGATTTTGGTGTTGCTAGCACCATGTTCTTTAAATGAAGCTTAAGCTACAAAAACAACTTTAGCTCAATTTATACACAATGTAATGTACAGCTTAAAGGGATAGCTCACCCAAAAATAAAAATGAGCTGTTCTTTCGGTCAGCCTCAGGTCATCCAGCATGTATAGGTGATTTCTTATCTTCTGTAGAACAATAAAGAAAATGTTTAGCTTAAATCATGGTCCCTGGTAATTCATAAAATGCAAGCCCATGGGGTCTTTATCAAAGTCAAAAAAAGTTGGTACAATGAAATGGCAGAATCTTGAATACCTCAATATGGTATAATGCGACAAGAAGCTCACTCTCCAGACTCTTGGGTACTGGTTTTCTGAAGCTATGGATTACGTAAATCCTCGATATAGTCCAGATATTTGCTGATTTTCATTTTGGGTCGCCTGTCTCTACTTTTTTGACTCTTAAAGTGATGGCAATTTTAGTGAACAATCAGCTTTATTTGGCCATTTAACTGAAAAGTCACCCATTTCTTGAATAGTATTAGTGTTGGTAAAATAACACCAAGTTCTCATTTTGGGGTGAACTAACCCTTTAAGCTATCTTTTCTTTTCTGGCAAGCAGAATGTCTTAGTGGCTAAAATGATGCGAACAGCAACATGTTAAAGCAGTTTGACCCATCACTAAAGGACCAGACCTAACATTCATTTAAGAATGAACCGTACACCCAATGGACCAGTGGTGCAGTATGCAGGTGTAAAGATGATCAGAAACCGTTTAGTAAATAAAAGGGTGAACGTCAGGAATTGAATTCATGGAATAATGTCACCCGATGTCTGTCACGTACACAACCCATCAGGCAGAAGCGAGACATGGAGAGAAAGATGCTTGTTAACACAGTTTAACACAAAGTTGCATTGATCTGCGAGATGAAAGACTGCTGGGTAAACATTAGATTTATCAACTCAACTATTTGCTTTCTCCATCACCGGTTAAACAGCACCAGCTCAAAACAACAGCAGCAGTTCGGCATATGTCTGTGTGCATTTCTGCATCGCACGTCGTCTCCGCACGGTATAGTTGACTGGCGCCACCATGTTGGCGTGTATGTAGATGACTGCGTGTCTGTTCGCCGCATTGTCGTCCCCACGGCCTCGTGTGTATAAATTTGCTGTCTGCTCTCCGTTACTCTTTCGTAATTCACTGCATTTGGGTTGTTGGGAAGCCCTCGTCTCTGGTCTCAGAACAATCGGAGTGGAGACAATAGCTGTGTGCTGATGGAGCCGTACAACAGCCATCTGCACTAGCAGCTGCTGCCCTGCATCTGTACAATATGCTGCATCGGCAGCTAATCTGCATAATAACAACAGGGCTTATCCAAGTCTAGTTCATAATCACCGCCAATCCACGCACTTGGTTCACGTGCTTCAGCTTGTCAAAAAGCCACGTCTGCGCCGACTCCCTCAACACGTAGGCCAAAATCTTGTCGAGATAATCCCATCCGTCTGTTTCAGTCTGTTTCAGAGTTACTGACTGAAAGTAGCTCTTTGTTTTAGAGGTGTGACTGTAGATGTTTTCAAAACAATGTACAGGAGCTTTATAACATCGCAGAAACGTTAAAACAAACAAACAAACAAAAAATACTCACAGTTTCAATTTGAGGCTTTGTGAATCTGTGTGAATCTTATATTGAAATATTCAAACCTAGTTTAATGCGTCTGTCTTTCGCTATGTTTTTGACTCATGTTTTATAAAATATAAACATATGCAAGTTTCTTGTTTTTTTAGTGTTTAGTGTAAATTACTAAAGAAATTATATCGAATAGCGAATAATCAAAAGAAATAATCAAAAACGTTTTATTCATGGCAGATAAAAACCCCTCTTTATTTTTTGTATGTATATTTTAATATTATTAAGTTTTTATTGTTTTATCGTGTTAGTTAGACAGCTGTATTTTTGAGTTATGATTACTTAATCAAAACAACCCAACTGCAGTTTTCGGTTTTTGCAAATGTACTCTTTATATGAATAGTCTTCTGTTTTTTTATATTTCTTCGTCGATTCATTGAAAACGAGTTGTATTCTTATTAGAGATGCACCGACACTAAATTTCTCCACTGATAAGATTATTAATATTATCATTATAAGATTAATAATAATGTCTATTCAAACTAGTGATGTGTCTTAACATTTTCTAAATACAGAGCAAAAATTCATTGCATTTTCCTGTATTCATTTGATTGACAGGAAATATCGACCCTGATCAACGGTTGTTTTTAAACTATCGTCTGATAACCGATAGTGCAAAATTGCTTTTGTCAACCGAAACCGATTATTGCCCGATATATCGGCGCATCTCTAATTCTCATAACTGTTTTATCCAAAGGTTAAGTCTACTGCCAACTACCTTTTAATTCTGAAGCGCTCATAGGTGGTCAAGCACCGGTTTCTAGTTTTCCGAACACTGATAAAGCAGATTGTTAGCAGGAAGTTATTGGGATGTCATCACATGATCTCTCCGCACAGCTCTTATCATGGAGATGCTTATGACGGTGGCTACACATAATCAGAAACAACCCCTCACCTGCCAATCCTCTGAAGTTTCATTATACCCACCGCATCCTTCCGAAAAGGAGGTCATGTGGTGTAATGCAGGGGTGTAGATTTCGCCCGAAGCTACAGATTTCTGTTGCACTCAATTTGGTCTTTCATGAATATCATGATCAGACACTCTGAGTTATCACACTGCAGGTGTTTGTCTGTTAGATTGGATCTCAATGCGCTTCAAAAGAGACTCTGTATTTTTTTCGACAACCCCTTATAGACGGTAAGGTTCATCTCGATCGATACACTGAATGCCCAATGCAGACTTCATCTCATAATAAACTTCACAGTTTCTTGGAATAATAAATCTCTGAATGTATTTGCGGTTTGCATGACACACATTTTATTTGCCTGTGTGGTCTGGTCACTAATGGAAAGGAAACCTGTCATCTGTATGTTCACATGTGTCTTAAACCACAAATCTACATTCTTGTAGAGTGAAACGGACACGAGGAGCCTAACAAACAAGCACTAACACAACAAACCATTTTCAACGTCAGAATTGCTAGAAATAAAAATGCAGAGGAAGGAGTCATTAATGCACCGAGTCATTTTGAAGGAGAAGCAGTAATAATCACTCATCATAGTTTTGACTGTAATCCTCGGCGTGTGTTTGTGTTCGTCTGTAGTGCGATTGAACTGATGGATGAAGCACCTGCCTGGATCCCAGTCACAGTCGCTGCGTTCTGCACTCGGCCTCATCAAACATTCACCTTCATTTGCATAATTACAAAGAGCATCCAAATGACTACTGGAGTTGGGCTCAGTCCTCATTAAGACTGAAGCTCAGCTTTAAGCCAAACAGCCATTAGCACCCAGAAATGGCTTTGTAGCGGGATTTGCATCAAACGCAGTAATACTGTGCAACTAGTTATTACTAACTGACATTATGGGCCTGTAATAGAGCCATTCGGGGTTCTTTCCTATTTCGCCGTGGCATGCATTTAATTCAAGTAAATTACAAATTTGCTACTAAGAACTGGTATAATATGTTCGGTGACCTATTTGGATGCGTTCTGGCATTATTTGTGATGGAAAATAGAGCGTTTTATTTTCCGTATTAGGAGTGCAGATCTTTCATCTGCATGGAAATTCAGCGGGGTGAGTTACTGTGCTGTTGTGTGAAATTAATAAATACCTTCGGGTAAAGGGACTGTTAATATATTCCAGCTTTTCCTCTTTAATTTAAGCCTCGGTATTAGGGTGGATAATGAACTCTTAGCAGACACTAAATTGATAGAGTGGGAAGTGTGCAATAATATTGATCAACTGCTCGGTCCCCGTGGCGTTGCTGCATTTAGAGGCATATGCTTATTGAATTTAAACAATTTAATGTGGTGTGTTTATGAAAATTGTGCTGTTGCCGCACGCTGCTGTTCTGGACCGCGGCGTTCACATAAAATCGCATTACGTCAGATTAGTGCGCATAACATCTACTAATACCTTCCTGATGTTTTTGGATACACTGGCTACGCAACTTTGCGTATTTTCTCCGGGAAATAGTTTTGACGTGAGCGTGAAGCCATTTTAGGGAAGATTGGCTCTCCTTGCTAATATCGAAAATAATTAACCACGCTTAGATTTGCAATTTAAATGCATTCGCTCTTTGAAACGGTGAGTGATATTTATGTAAAATGCCTGCTGGATTTTAACATCACAATTTGCAGAGTGATTATGGAATAAAAGGCTCTCAATGATCTGTGCCTGCGTAATTTAATTCAACTTTTAAACTGTTTGTTCTCAAAATAAATCACAGTCATGAAGGCCTTCACTGGGTTTCAGATGTTAATTATAAACCTACCAACATTCCACACAAATGTGCATCCCTCCAGTGACACAAGGCACTAATCCCGAGTGCTTGCTTCTCAGCAAGAGTTATGAAGGTGTGGTAGGCAGGTGCACTGGTCTCTCGACGCCGCGCCACCTTACCATGGAAAAGCCCAGGTGTGACGCGAGTCTCAGCCAGGTGCTTATTGAGATATTAGGATGCGTCGGGTGAGAGGAACGCGTTCGTCAGCTGGGGTTTAAACCTGTCAGTCTTTCCCAACATACATCACAACAGAGCGCAATAAAACCCTATAGAAACTACTACTGTATACCCTACGGCCTTGCCTACCCCGTCATATATTAATTACGAGCTTCTCATTATAGCGCTGTAACTGCTGACTTGAATTGGCCTCGTCGTTACAGATCTGGGCTGGGAACGGATCGGCTTGTACGGGATGTGCCATCAGCTAATACCATCATGTCCGTGAGTGAGACAATTAAGTCCAGGTGGCTCCAGAGGGACTCGTCCTGTGAAAAGCATGCTGTGAGTCACTCTGCACGAAAACACACCACTAAATGAATAATTAGCATAAAGTTTTAGATTTCAGGATAACCGCTGAAATGCTGCTTACTGTGTCTTATAGTATTGAGATGTGTCTCAAAGGTGGCTTTCTACCTAGCATTTCTTTGTACATTGTTCCGGGTTCCATTTAAGGATAAAAAAATGCAGCCCCGTGATGTTGGAAAACACAACACAATCTCACAGGAATTCGTAACTATTGTTATTTGTGGGTTTTAGGATGGTTTGCTTTCGCACCGGTGGCGTTATGTTTAGGGGTGGGGCAAGGGGAGGGGCTTCAGTATTGCTTTTTTCCAATGATCATTTACGTTTTGTACCATTCACGTTTTACAAATCCATACGGATTAGCCACCTTGTAAAATAAATGGCAAATTCCCTTGAGATCAGGCTGAAAAATAAAGGGGTAACTCGAAAGCTACCCGACCTGATCTCACGGTAAAAATGTTTAATTTCAAGATGTTGTGATTTTGCATACATTCATATGATGTGAAATGTGCAAAACTGTACAGATTTTTTAAAAGAAACCTAACGTCACTGGGCCGAAAGCATAATAAAACCTAGGCTACTAAATCATATAAATCAGCATCCTTGAACATTGGGTTATTTCTTAAGACTTCTCACATGCATGCAACTGAAGCAGAATATCATATCCCATAATGCACTGCAATCTCAAAAAATGATGATACATACATTTATATGTTTGTATTTAGTCCAGAAGTATCGTGAATACTAAATACATTAACCCAATTAATTTAAACCCACTTTATTACCATATTAAAAATGTATACTATATTACATTCAATGTAAAGAGTATTGATTGTTAATGTAGCTACACGCTAATGCCAGAATCACACGCCAGCGCGTCTCGCATCTTTCCAAGAGTGACACTTGAGTAAAGTTGCCACCTTTAAAGTGTTTTAGATAAATTATGTTCAAGGTTTTGTTACGGTCAGCGTTGTGTATCGAATCCCACTTGACAGTTAAGAAAGTTTTGAGACTCGGCCTATGACACCTCCAAAACCTTCACTCCAACAGGTTCACGGTAAGAATGATTTAATTGCTTGAGTCTTGTGAACCTTCCAAAGGTTTGATGTTTTGAGTTTTCTTCTGTTGTGACCTCACTCCATAACTCTGTTGCGCCGGCTTATGACAGTAGCTTGGTACTCCATCAGAAAAATATTCTTACATTTGAAATAATGTCAAATCGTTTGGCTCAAATAATCCAAGAGACGACATACCATCAGTTTCTCATACGACGCCTGCTCGCTTCTAACATCCTAAGAAAACCGAAGCACCAGTCTGTCTCTTTCAGGACATAAAAGGCTGGAGATTAGGTTTTTTTTACTCTGCTTTGCATGTTACTCTGATCTGATTAAAGGCTCTGGAGCTACAGGCTAAATGCTTCTCTTTGAGGTTGTTATTGTAATGCTGAGAGAGGAGCCATTTTGAGCAGCTCTACATCCCTCTGTGATTAGCCAAGCGTGAGCGTGGAATTAAGGCTCAGATCTCCCTCTCTTAAACTCAAGCAAAACTGAACGAACAAATGCCTAAATAATGGCGGGTTTATTCAGAGTTAATGGATGAAGTGAAATAAACTTTACGCAGGTCTGGACGTCTCCAAACTCGGTCCCTTTGTTCCAGAATTACGGTAAGCCTCAGTCAGAGAGCAAACCTTATTTTTCTGTTTCTTTGTTTTTGAAAAGGAAACACATCAGGGTATTCGCCCACTGCACGCGTTCCTAGGAGATGTGATTAACGGAGAACTCCTCCATGTTCTACCATCAAGTTTACAGTAATAAATTAGGCACAGATTTCAGATGGCTGGACTTGCCTGTCCAATGGCTCATCACGGTGAGAGCAGAATGGAGACTTGTGGGAACATTGATCCTCCAAAACAAACCGCCAATTTAAAAAAAAAACTTTCTGTGAAATTATGGCATGCATCTACACAAGTCTTTGTTGTTTACTCCGTAGGTTTATATTCCGATCGGATCGCACCGACAGGCTTATCTGATCCCTGTAAAAAGAGTATTGTTGAATAAACTCTTTTGCATTGGCATTTTTGAGTTTGTGAACCTCAATAAACAAGTTTACTTCACTGTTTATGAATATCTGTGACATAGTTATGGAAACTGACTGAATTTTAAAAACATGAATAACTGAGTTTGAGTTTTAGAGACAGATATTTTAAGAAGGAATGCAAAAAAGTGGATAACAGGGAAACTGATTATTTTTTACAGTGACAAGGATTTATTACTGGGCTGTGTATCTCTTATTAAGATTAAATAACTCAAGGTCATATCAGAGGCTGGCCCGGTCGTCGCCCAGGAGTCCGCTGTCGTCCAGCTCTAGTTTACATAAAGCTTATGGCTCATTCTTATTTACTGCACACTCACAGTGTCATGTTACTGTAAAACATTGAATGAAAACACTGAACATCAGTGGCAAACTATTTTAATGGAGCAAAATCTTTTACAAAAGCCACATTGTTTCTTTTCAGATTTTTGGACATTTCATAACATTTAGACAATTTTTCTCAGATTCTTTCAGCAAATGTAATCAAATAATCCCGTTAGATAACATGGTATGTGTATATACGTGTGTGTGTGTGAGTTTGGTTCCAAAATGAGATAACTGTTTTTTTTTATAAATAAACATGTTTTTATTTTGTTTTCTTTATGTTTTTATTGTGTTTTATTGTTTTAGTTAGCTGTATTTTTTTGTTATTATGGCTTAAACCAATTGCAGTTTGATTTACAGTATATTAATTGGAATGCACAATAAAACACATTATTTTTTTACAAATGTACACGAAGTTAACTCATTTTGGAACCAAACTCTAATTTTGGTGCATGTAAATACTGTATGCGTGATCATATTAATTGCACAATACATTGAATATTTGAGTTTAAAAATTAAGTTACTCCACTAGGCCATTTAAAATCAAATGTTGTAAGGTCAAAAAATGATTAGAAAAGTTGACGATGTTAAAAGACATGGTATAGTAATAGAAATATACACTTTCCTCATATAATCTTAAACCTGAAATCTTCAAGTTGAAGAAAAACTTAGAAACACATATCATGCACCACCCCACACACTAGTCATAATGCACTCTGTACTTTCTATTTTTATGTTTCCTTATATATGTCTCGCACCCTTATTCAATTATTTGTTTAGGAATGATTCATTGAATAAATAACAAAAAAATCATTGAGCATTGCATGCGGTTGTTTGTTTAAACACAGATTTAAACGAACTGTTGTTGTGTGAATTTAAATAACAAGAATAATTGTGTTTGCATTTGGATGAAGACAAACTCAAGGTCATATCAGAGGCTGGCCCGGTCGTGGCCCGTGAATCCACTGTTGCCCTGGTGTAGTTTACACAAAGCTTTCGGCTCATTTTTCATTTACGGCACGCTCACAGTGTCGTGTTTACACGGTTATGCCTCTCACACATTAAACAATGAATTAGGATCTAACGACAGTGGTAAACTGTTTTAACTGAGGTAAATCTCTTACAAAAGCCGCATTCATCTTTCTGCGCTTGTTATGCTATTTATACATTATACTGTACATTATTCTTGATTCAGATTTTAGGAAGTAACCCTTTCACATAATCGATTAATATTAATTTAAAGACTTTTTGAATCGCACAAAGCATGCATTTAGGTGGTTTAAATACAAGATGAACTATAACAATATATATTTTATAATATTGCATTATGATGTCACATAAGCACCTCTAGCTGAATTTTGCATTGCTGCAAAACATACTTTCAATGAGTTTGACATAGAAGGTCACTGCTTGCAAATGCTCACCCTATGAGATGAATTGTTTGATGATAATGGCGCAAATCAAACTCTTATTGCAATTGCTTATTGCAACATGCACAGTACTGTGGATGTATTAAATCACTTGTGTCCTCGGTAAACCTCTATAGTGTCAGATTCCCAGCAGGCACCAGATGTGTGCTTTGTGTGTTGTTGGCTTTTCTAAATCGCATGTTCAAATGTCCAAAAGATTATCTGTGTGCGTTTATAGAAAGAGGAATCATAACAGGCGTATCTGGACCCATGTTGGTTTTCTCTTTTAAAGCAATTTCTAAGCCATTCTGATAATTAAATCTAATCTTAGAACAAAACGGTGTACATTGGCATTAACACTTTGACATAAAAAATGATCAGACTTAAATGTGAGATTTTTGGCAGCTGATATTTTATCTTGATAGAACAAGAAAGAATAACATAAAGAAGCAGATGCGTAACATTTTTTTACTTTTGACTCCCTCAGCCTTTAACAATAGCATTATAATTGGCCCAGAGGTCTCCATCACAACAGATAGGGTAAATGGGAGATTTACAGAGACTGATGTGGCGTAATTACCCCTTCTGGTCTCCGTCTCTGATTTACCACCTACACCGCACTGCAGTAAATGCCCTATTAAGAAGATAACAGCCCATGCAAGCCGTCAAAATAAGACATTACATGTTTCTGGCTGGTAAAGGTTAAAAGGTGAACTCAGAAACAATCAAGTCAAGCACATATATTTTCGAGCTAATATAATTCTGTAGAATCACTTTAATGTATGCTCTCATTTTAAACATGTCCAATAAAAACATCACTTAACTAGACATATATAGATAGATAGACAGACAGACAGACAGACAGACAGACAGACAGACAGACAGATAGATAGACAGACAGACAGATAGATAGACATATAGAAAGCCAGCAAGAACTAAAACACAAATATTTAAAAGAATAACAAATAAGAATCACAGAATTGAACATGCTGCAATGCATCTTGGCAACTTTCAAAATCTTGCCATATTGTTTGTTCAGAATACACTGTTTTGTAAGTTGGGCAAACTTTCTGACACATTTTGGCCAAAAACTTGAGAATCTAAGTCAACAAAATGATCTTTGTTAGAAACATGTTTAGGCTTATTTTGTTCAGTATATGCAAAACAATCAACTTGACTCCTTTAACTTAAACTTCAATGTTCAAGTTACTTATTTATCTCTGTAGTAAAAACAATTTGCAAGTTGTGTTTTTTTACAGTGCTGTATTATTTTATAATTTGACAGATCAAATATATCTGTATTTATTTGTTTTTGTTCTGCCTCTCATGTTCTGGATCTTAAGCCAAAAATCATTGGGACATCAGCTGTTAAATCCCGGTCCCTGTGTGGATTCATTGGCTCAATGACGGCAGGATTGTTGACATTCGGTAGCCTGTTAAAAGACGTGTAAGTGGCTTGTGTGTGTGAAATGAGTGGCCCTTGAGAAGATTCCCTGCCCCATGTGGCCCTCGGTCCCTCAGGATCAGTTATCTCGCTGATTTAAGTAGAGACTGTCAGCTCTAATTTGTCGCTTTTCCACGCCTCCCCAGCAGGGACGCCCTCTTTAAAATATTATGAAAAGATCAGCTGTGGGTCTGTGTGTTTAGCAGAGAGGCGGGAGCTCGGGGGCAGAGGGGATAATAGGTTACTATTATGAGACCAGAGGGGAGGTAAGTTTTAAAACCAGTCAGACACAAGGTTACACAAACTGTTCACAGGTTTTTTTCTGTTCAACGAGACCAGATTACCGTCAGAGTGGTGTGAACATCAAAAGAGTAAATATTCGACAACTGACCTGTTAAAGTGATATCAGCACAACATGTGGTGCACATTCAACACAATGAAGCAAATCCGTCTTGGAGAAAGTACCAGTGCAAAGCTGGTAGACGTAAAATATTTTAAAATGCATTTAGAAATCAAAACATTGAGTACAAAAACCTTATGACAGTTTAAGGCAAGTAAAAATGAGCCACATTTGAACCAAATAACACCAAAGGAATCTATAATACAGATGTTTTGGGGAATACATTCTCATGCCTCACACTTTATTCAACATAATGAACGTGTGTGCCACTGTTTGCATAAGGCTCATGAGCGCAGAACATTGACTGACATACTAATTTAACATTATCTTCAGCGTCACGTGTGCAAATACCTGCTCACATCTGACCTCGTGCCAGCTCTTGTTCTGTCTCATTGTCACACGCCTCCTGTGCAATAGATGTTCCATTGTTGTTTTAATCCCCGCGCTCACCCCTCCTTTCAAAAGCGTTTCCACGAGAATATGAATTAGTGAGGTAGAATTCGATGTGAAAGGGCAACCGCTCTGTGTTCGCAACATAATACGGCTGCCGTGCGCGTTGCATTCCAATAAATCCCTCTGTGACTCCGTCTAACAATTTATTCATTTGCTTCCAGATTAATAAGCGCAGCATGATTGCAAATAATAGTTTGTGACATGTTGTGTAGGCAGCTTGAAAGGTTTTAGTGAAGCAGCCAGGGAGAATTGCCTTGTTTGATTTATCCGCCTTTGATTTATAAAGGAAAATCAATAAAACAATTGTTTCCATTTTCAAGCCTCCTGTTTGCCCGTTTCCAGGCGTTGCCACGATAAGGCCTTGGGCTCGCAGTCGAAGGCTTCTTTTCAATTATACCGCACTTGTTTGCATTAGATTTGCCTGGAAAAAAAGGGAGACATTTCGGGGAGCGTAGATTGGCCGTCCCTGTGCAGAAGCAGCTAAATAGAATTTCACAGCAATGGTGTCTAAGAACCATGAACAAAAATTGCTCAATATCTTGGTTGCTGGCCAATTTTCTATCCCCATTGTTTGGCAGCGTTTGATAGTGGAGGAGAATGGTAATGTAATATACATAATTCATATGGCCTCTTCATTGCTGATTCCGCTGTCCTGTCTGTTTATGTGGGTAAAATAGATTCTACAGTGTCTATTAGGCCAATAAACACCGACTGGAGGATTTGGCACATTTTATGTAAAGAGACAGAAGCCCTGAACACGCTGGACTGAAGCTTGATTCTCGCAATCTTCTCGGTGGAATGTTTCCATTAGAATCCGCAGCTTCATTTCAGCAAACAGGGGCCTCGGATGGCTTTAATAGACATGTTTAACAGTGAATCATCCTTATTATCATCCTGTATTATCATTTTAATTGTCATTATATGTTTTTTTTCAAGCATACACTAAAAATATCCTGCAAGAAAATTCCCTTTAATTTTTCATTTATTTCTTGTAAAATAAGGATATTTAATAAATTGCTTTCCCCTTTTTTCTTGTAAATTTGCTGTCTTTTTCTGTAATTTACAGTTTTTTAACCCTTATGTATTTCAAAATAAACTTAAAAAACTGTAAAATAACGTTTTTTCTGTAAATTTTTTTGCATTTTTTATTTATTTTGTAAAAAAAAAATTTTTACAGTGCATCCTATTCTTTTTCTTTTTGAGAAAATATTGAAATGTATTTTTTTTGTTAAGCGAAGAAAGTTGCAGATTCAATTCATTTCAATTCTTCAGTTATTCCTAAAATTATTATTTTAATGCAGAAGTTTCAGGAGTTTTTTTGTAATTCATTTCATGTTTTCCGGTCAGTATAGCATCTGAATTGTGTTTGAAATCATCGTATTCGCTCTCTGAAATGAATTAAAACACCCCTTACAGACAGTGATTCCCAACATTTGTAAATATGTGGTCGTATTATTTAGTAATAATACTTGCATAGCCTGTCTTAAAGAAACCAGTTGTTGCAATACCCACAATTCAGCCGAATAATAACTTTAGTCATTTAAAACTGAAAATATGAATTCTCATTTACTGTAAATCATGTTAAAATACATTACGATGTAACCATGTGAACAGATCAAGCATTCTTTTTCTGGTCTTTTTGTAATTCATCATATTTTTGTATGTTATTTTTAAAGACTGACTTTGATAAAAAACAATGATTTGATATTGTTTATTGTTTGATTGATGTGAGTCAGTTCAACTAATTCAAAGTGGGTGCTCGAGTTTGTTGCATTCAGAAAGAGTCACTGTTTATGTTCACAGATGTATGTTTTATGTCCCCACAACTCACCTCTGTATCACACACACACACACGTACACACACGCACACACACACCATACTCTCTACCCCCACACTCCTGAATCTCTCCGTGTGTGTCTCTCTCTCACACACACACGCTCTTCCACACAAATATTAAAGCTGGTCTCTGACCCTTGTCTTTATGCCCCAGATGAATTATGTTTATGATCAAATGTGTCAGAAAAGCACCTTATCAGACATGCAGAATAACCTTATTAACTGGAGTGCTACTCCTGCCTAATGTAATACCACATTCATCTTGTCAGCGACGCGGACACCAGATATTCTCCATTAACTGAGACCCTTACCATGATCCATGTACGTTACGTATGAGTGTATGAAATGCCACAGAGCTCGTCAACTCTCCTGAAGTCAGTAATGACTGTGGAACCTTCCTCTACCGCCATTCCTCTGATGTCAGCAGAAAACACACACACATACACATTTACATTGCTCTCTAAATAGAGACATTCCATGGACTTTGATTGTTATTATAAACATCTAGTTGTGTAACTAACCTTAACAGAAAATGTAAAGTGACTTGATGTAATCTCGTGTAGTCGAGTCGATCCGGTCAGGGTGGTTCTTCAAATGTCATGACTGTGTTTGGATGCTGTGGGGATGATAATATGAGCAGCAGTTATACTGACCTCCGTCCTGGACTCCCCGCTGAGAACAGCAAGCCCAGAAACATCCAGTCCAGCGCCAACACATCGGGTCATTCTGGATATTAACACACTATCAGTGTGCTGACCCATTCCAGAACACGCACACAAACACACACACTTTTGTGTAAAAAAAATTCCCCAGAATATAAACCAGGAAGGTTTTAGGTTGATTCATTAAGAGATATTTCACACGGTTTGTTTTGTTATTTTTGTCTAATTAAGTTCTGTTGTGCTCAGCGGTACATTCTTCGCTTTCTGTCAAATGGAGATCTGATGATATTTTGTCACGTTGATAAAATAAAATAAAAAAAGAATAATTGTGCTTCTTATGACAACAAAGTTTTATTAATGATGCAGTGTGTTACGCAAAGGAAATATTCTTATTGCAAAGGGAACATTTTCATCATTCATATACCATATACCAAAATGCATTATTCAAAAAGTACAAACAATTCAATATATATACATGTCATTTTATACAGCTCTAACATAGGCTACTGATTTCTTCTAGAGGCATGATGTGTAAAGGTCTGATTTCTGGCTCCTCCTCTCGCTGTCTGCATGTTGAATCTGCAGTGAATGCTACATATTTAATATTCTCGCCAAATACGCTTGCATGGCATCCACACATGTAGAGTTTGTGAAGAACGCCATGTTTGGTGTCAACTTCCTGGAACAGGGTGCGAGCATGCTTAATAACAGACCTGTCTTTGATTTTGAGAAGTGTGTGTGCGTGTGATGGAGAGAGACTGGAAACTCAAGCTTCACCTAAGTGTACTGAAGCAGAGAAATAATGGTACCCCTGTCTGTTTAAGAGTGAGAGAGAGAGAGAGCAAGAGAGAGATAGGGAGAGAGGTGTTTTAGCATTTGGAGAGGCTTTTCTAGGAAACTGACATGACGCGGAGCTCAGATGTAAATACCGGCCGCCGGAAACTATGATGAGATCTGTGAAGCGTCCGCTTGCTGCCATCATTTTGTGTCTAGGTTGGCATCACCCACCTCACCCCACAACATGTTTAAAAAAGCAGAACTAACAACCTCCTGACGCCCATGCATGACTTTAGCACAGTTTTGCTGCCCTTTTCACTCCTGTGAACAGCTCAGGTGCACCACGCGTCCATAAAACCCCTCCACTTGCTCTCTAAACTCACCTTAAAAACAGACAGACAGGGGTTTGAAGGACATTATAACAGGATATGAAGGGACATTTCAGTATTATAACAGTCTTATGACAGTACAGTACTGTATTGTAGCAGTCTTATGAAGGGACATAACTGTATTATAACAGGTTTATAAAGGGACCAGTGGCATATTACAACAATCTTATGGAGGGACATTACTGTATTATAACAGGTTTATAAAGGGACCAGTGGCATATTATAACATCCTTATGAAGGGACATTACTGTATTATAACAGGTTTATAAAGGGACCAGTGGCATATTACAACAATCTTATGGAGGGACATAACTGTATTATAACAGGTTTATAAAGGGACAGTGGCATATTATAACAATCTTATGAAGGGACATAACAGGTTTATAAAGGGACAGTGGCATATTATAACAATCTTATGAAGGGACATAACTGTATTATAACAGGTTTATAAAGGGACCAGTGGCATATTATAACAATCTTATGAAGGGACATAACTGTATTATAACAGGTTTATAAAGGGACCAGTGGATCTTATGAAGGGACATAACAGGTTTATAAAGGGACCAGTGGTGAAGGGGTATTATAACAGGGACCAGTGGATCTTATTAACTGTATTATAACAAAGGGACCAGTGGTTATGAAGGGACATTACTGTATTATAACAGGTTTATAAAGGGACCAGTGGCATATTATAACATCCTTATGAAGGGACATTACTGTATTATAACAGGTTTGTAAAGGGACCAGTGGCAAATTATAACAGTCTTATGACAGGAGGGTACTGAATTGTAGCAGTCTTATAAAGGGGTACTACTGTATTATAACAGGCTTATATAGGGACAGTGGTTTATTATAACAGTCTTAAGAATGGCCAGTACTCTATTATAAAAGCCTTTTGAATGAGTATTACAGTGTTATAACAGTCTTATGAAGGGACTCAACTGTATTATAACAGCTTTATAAAGGGACCAGTGGCATATTATAACATCCTTATGAAGGGGCATAACTGTATTATAACAATCTTATAAAGGGGCAGTACTGTATAATACGAGTCTTAAGAATGGCCAGTACTCCATTATAAAAGCCTTACGAATGAGTATTCATAAGGGTGTTTTAAGACCTTTATGTAGCGGCTGTCACAGATAATAGTATTATAACAGTTGAAGAGACCCCTTATGTTCTATACAGATGAAAAGAGACTAGCGTTTTAATAGTTGTTTAAGTGGTGCACTATAACCGCCTCAAGAGGGTCAGTATTTTACGACTATAACAACTTCATAAAAGAAAATATTTTATGAACAGACGTATAACAGTGTATTATAGCGTATTATAACATCTTTATTCAAGGACTGTGTGTATTATAATACCGTTAATAGAGGACACTAACAGATAAAAGCTGTGTTATAACAGTCAGATGAAAAGAGATGCATTATAACAGGCAACCTTCGGACGCACACGGATGATTTAAGTCTGTGCACCCCGTTTTCCTGTCGAGTTGCAGCTTGATTGTATCGATTTCCCTGATAATGTAAATGTATCACTTTTGAGCGGAGGGTGAAATTAAGACACAGCAGAGGGGTGTGTGTCAATGCAGGTAACGATTTTGTGTTTGGAGTGGAGGACTCTTAATAAGCTTCAGTTTAAGACGCTCTGTAAAGTGCTCAAGATGAGATCAGTCTGTCTGTTTACCGCGCATGGCCTAATTGAGAAAGATGAGGCTGATACGCCGCCTATAATTAACGTCACACACCACAAAGACAACGCAAGGTCACTCAGTGCTTGACAAGAAATGTTATCTAAGAACGAAGACAGAGGCCGATCAATAATTTACTCATTTTTCCACCCACTTTTTGCGTCTTCATCGGAGAGGTGTGTGTCTGTGTTTGCGAGCGTGTGTTTTTTACGATGCGTGTGTGTGCGTGGAGGTGTTTTGTGTGGATATGAGCTGCGCCCCCTCCGTCTAATACACACTGCGCCATTCGGGAGGGATTCCTGTTTATTTACCACCATTAAAGGCATGAAACGTACCAACTTAAAAATGACATGCAAGGGCATTTGCATAATGCAAAATTGAATTTCCCTGAATACATGTATTAATCTGAATTGTAAAAAGCAATGGTGAAGCTGCTTACACGGTGTAATTGGCATCTTGTGGTTTGCCTTCCTGAGGCGAGACTTGAGTTTTATGTGTGTTTATAATAAATTGCATATTTAAGCTCGCAGGAAATCACTGGGAGACATCCATCCTACACGCTCTCATTTACGGCTCTGTCTTTAATTAAAGCCACGGAAGGAGCCGGCAATTTGTTTCTCAACAACACTGTCTAATGTCTGAGTCTGCTTATTAGATATTAAATTGATGCATAATTCAGGCAATTAAGAAAGTAATCACACAAAGTAATGTAATGGAAGTTAATTATTACTGCATAAGCAAACAGTTCATTAATGCTGCTTAATGTTGTGTCGGCGTCTCGGAGGCTTCGCAGATGTGCCGTTTACAGCTGGTCCGAGATAAGAAACAGTGCGTGCCACTTACCTGCGGTAGTGGAGTGTTTGAAGAAAGAGAAGGGGGTCTCATGACATCATCATATTTTCTACATTAAATCTTACTTTAAAAGATTTTGTCCAAGTATTGATGTCAATTGGACTCCTATATAAATGCCCTTTCATGTTTTATTATTCATTCTTTTCCAAAACAATTATTTGATATTTGTGGATATTACATTGTACATTTCTTCTGCTTCTTATATTTTGCTAAAAAGTCTGTAACAGGCATACCACCATGGACTCGATTTACTGAGCAACCATGGTGGAAATGTGGAATTTCTATTAATATTGTCATTACAGATGTAGCCCACACTTTGGATATGTATGTCTGTGTATTTGATAGCATCCAGACCGGTATCAAACATATATTTTTAAACAAACAAATCCCTTCTGATTGTTTGTGTAATTCACTCCCTCTCTGTCTTATGTTGTTCTAGTTTAAAGAAAACCCATAAAACAGGCCTGTCCAAGCTGCTCTTGTTTCTCCGGGCAAACATGCGTGTCACAGGTGACCTTTGCAGGGGTCAGGAGGTTTTTATATTGCCTGACATGTTTGAGAGTTAATAGAGACGCTTAGCAACACTCCCCTGGGTCATCCCATTTATTAAGCTACAATGAGTTGCATCTGTCTAAAACAAATCAAGGGGACCTATCAGCCAGGGTCAGACACGCACCGACACGCACCCTCGACACACAACACGCACGCAAGATTACATTTCAGAGATGCTTTGCTGATGTTGATCTCTTGATTTTTCAGATATTAGATGTCCAAAAAAGTATTTGCACTACGAACAGTTGCTTGAGAGGACAGTCATTTAGTATATAGTCGTATGATGGTACAATACTGCATAATAACAGCTTTAATGGTCGAGTGTATTCAATTTAGCGGCATCTAGTGGTGAAGTTGCGAATTGCAACCAACAGCTCACTCCCCCTCCCTTTCGAAACTCTATGGTGGCTGACACTGAACAAAGATGTTGTTATATTTTCGCTTCTTAGCCGAAAGAGATCACGTATTTACGAAACGCGCTCTAGAGCAGTTTGTCCTTTTAGGGCTACTGTAGAAATAACACGGTGAATTCCATACAAGGGGACCTGCGGTGTACAGTAGATAGAAATAGCTCGTTCTCAGAAAATAACAACATAACGCCTTATTATGTAAGGTCTTTATTTACCGCTGACCACATAGTTATGTATACTACATTGCATTTCTGTCCATAGAACCTCCAAAAACATCACACGTTGGACCTTTAAAAAAACTGCGTTTACCAGTCGGCCAACTCAGTACTACAGCAGTGGAGGTGTGTTGCTGTTGAAAGGTCCTAATGTGCTACGTTGTGGTTTTGGTCTTTGTATTCTGTCCCTGGTCAGTGAGTTCCGGCCGCAGAGCTGCCGTCTGTAATCACGGATAATAGTCAATTATCACAGAGAACTATCAGATCAATTACAGCTCAGTCAATACACACACACACACCCTGACTGCTCCCCAGCCCCACAAACACACACCCTTATAGACTCGAAGATGTTTCTTTAGCGCAGTTTTCATATAGACAGAGCTTTTATACACACTAAAACGAAACCAGAATGCTCAGTTATAGCTGTGATTCCCTCTAGAAAAATGACTTTTAAGAATGTGATCCAATGTTGGCCTTTTGCTTTGACAGAACACACACACATACACACGACAGATGGGCTTTTTCTATTGCTTTTTCAGCACTGGTTAATGGTGACAAAACTACTGTTATGTGCTTAACGACTGCTTGTATGTTACTGCCAGGTTTTTATGAGCGCACACTCAATGGTATGAGTGTGTGTGTGTGTGTTTGGAATGACTGCATTGATGAAAGTTAATGTCTGAACGTCCCAACATGCTCATTTTCTTCATTGCATTTAGATATGAGTGCCTTTCGGCACCCTGGCTGGTGTCCATTGCTTTGCTTTACCTCTCTCTCTCTCCGGATGGAAATAAATGAGTTGGCGTAATGGAGGTGTGCTGGTCTCTCTCTCTGATGTATCATCTCCCCCTCACTCCTTTATTTACACTCAGCTTCGGCTCAAATTGTGTTGTCATCTTAATGGGGAAAGATTCATCTGATGTTGTGCAGGTTTACGGGGGTGAAAGAGATAGACGTTTCTCCTTTTCTCCTCAGCCTTTATTTACACGCCAATACAGAACGTTAACTGTTTCAAATCCAGCAGCCACCCCACAGTCTTTGGCGTGTGTTTGATTGATAAATATCTGGTTGACATTGATCATGAGCGGGCCCACACCAGAGCCCTGCAGAATGCCCATCACTTACAAACTTCAAACTTCTATATATCATGCTTTCTGCATGTTAGATGTTTTGACATGTTGCTAGATTTTATTTGCTCGATTGAATACAATTTGATGTATATTTGAATACTGTATGAGGTGGGAGAATTACACAATGTATTGCGGCTAGTGGATTGCTGGATTCGTTTCCAGGTACCAACATTGATTGTTGTCATTGATGTAATGTGTGCTGAAGTTTAATTGGTTGTCTGATGTTGAAGTTAATCTAGTGTTACTGCACTGTCATTGCAAAAAACAGGATGTGGTTACCATAGATACAACATACCATCCTCTGTAACTATACCCTAAAGAAATGAATGCATTAGTACAATTTAATTGTTCCTTAATAATGGCAACGTGTTGGTCAACTTGTTATATATAAAGATTCCCTATCGCAAGTGCCTAATAAATCCAGAGGGACAAACAGCAGTGATTAGAGTCTGCACTTCCTTTGTTGTCTTCTGTTTTCTATCACATACTGCACCAAAGTAACTAAATAAGGATTTTTTATTTTCTCCAAACAACAATAATATACTTAATAAAGACACTCTCTTTCCCAGTATGGTCATCAAATATGCTTAATATGCTCATACACATTTTTGATTATGTTATCATGTTTTATTGTGTTAGTTATCTCATTTTGGAACCAAACTCTTTATTTATATATATATATACATATATTTTTATAACTATATATTTAAATTTGTAAATGTAGAATATATTCATATTCTTTCGAAACAGATGTTATGCTTCTGAAGTTATTCTTTGTAATTGGGTTTTTGGATCAGAAAAATGCAACACACACACCTTTGTGTTGTGCTGTCCAGTGCGGAACAGTTCACCTTGTGCACAGCTATTTATATCAATAAGCCTCATGCTTAGATGCGCAAAACGAGTGTTTAAGGGCAAGAGACTCTACTGGGCACTGTAGTGTAGGTCTGTCTGTGTGTTTATGGGAGAGAGAGACCATCATAGAGAGAAAGAGAGGTGGTGTTAAAGGGCGTGTGTGTGTATATAGTACAGGTGTGGGCCGCCTCGCTGGGCTTTGGGTGGGGTGGCAGCTGGGGAGGAGGAAGAAGCTAAAACAGCAAGAAACATAAACAGAGAGAAAAAGAGCCAGAAAGAACATCACAGTGAGGAAAACAGGGATTAAAAAGAAAAACAAAGACGATTGAAGGCAAAGTAAGGGACGAAATAGGAAAGGGGTACAGAGGAAGTGATGAAGTGATAGTGGGCGGTTCCGCAAGACCACCGGCTTCTCCCACAGGAATAAGAGACTGAGAGAATATAAATTTCCAAACAAAGAGCCTCATCCAGGCCCAGCCCATCAACATATGGAGGAGAGTCAATGGAAACCCTGTGTATGCAAGACAAAACTACACCACCGTCTACAGAGCAAGTGTGCAAGGTCTGCGGTCTTTGATTATAATCAAAGCAGTCACGTCATTTTCTTCGCTTCTAAACAGCTTTATTGATTATGAGAAAAGTGCTCCAGTTTTTTAGTAGTCACCTAGCATACCTTCAATGTAGACGTGATGTTCTTAGAAGTGAATCTCATTGATGAAAGCCTTCTTGAAGATGCAAGCAATGGTGGCCGCCATGATGACTTAAGTAAAGTCATATTTGTCCGT
The DNA here is from genome assembly GCA_006030095.1 of Triplophysa siluroides. Taxonomy (NCBI): domain Eukaryota; kingdom Metazoa; phylum Chordata; class Actinopteri; order Cypriniformes; family Nemacheilidae; genus Triplophysa; species Triplophysa siluroides. The sequence continues at coordinate 2,870,745 of VCII01000094.1, read as the reverse complement.
CTGCAATCAAAAGTCAATGTTATTGAATATCTCAATATTAAATCAGACATTTCTCATCAAATTTACCCAAATCCAGATTATTTGAACTCAACAATCTACATTCATTTTACACCTCCATACTCTTCTTGTATTTCAACAATCGTCTTGTTTCTGCTTTATATCTCCTAAAAAAACTCAAGAGAAACATTGATACTACTCAATAATGAAATCTCCCGAGCTATGAAAGAGCAAAGTCTAGGCAATTACATTGGGATTATATCTGGGATTATGAAATCTTTGTAAGCGGTATATAAAATTAAACTTCCTTTCATCTAGTGATAAAAGTGTAACTGTGAACAAAGGCAACTCGTCCTCACTTATCAATGTGTGTGTGTGTGTGTGTGTGTGTTTAGGCATAAACAGAGCTTCTGTGTCTGTCTTTATTGGGCTTGCAGTGGAGTCATTACTTGCTGTGTACAGGCTGTGAGCGTCCATGCGTTACGCACTCACGCACACACACACACATCAACACACACACACAAACACATGTCTGCGGCCCTCGCAGGACTCCTGAGTGACCCCTGCTGCTTCAGCGCAGCCCATGCAATTCAAACGCTTGATGACACGCAGCGTCTCTGCTTGCTGGAGGCATGTGTGTACCGCCGTGTACACGCGTGTGTGTGCGAGTGAAAGATGTCACGTGCGTCCTGACACCCCTCTCGCTGTCTCTGAGGGTAGTGAGCCCAGGAAGGGGGCCCGGACACAGGGGTCCGCTCACACCTTCAACAAAACGCTGCTCAAATAAGGAGACAGAATGTGTGTGTTTGAGCGTTAGTGTTGATAGTTCTCACCAGGTAATTGCTCAGCAGGTGAAATACAGAAAGTGGTCAACAGCAGGAAGTTTAACTTTCTGCGTGTGTGTGTGCGTGCGTGTGTGTGTGTGGTGAAATAGGCGTTTAGAGAGAGGTGTTGGAGAGAAAACACATGTTTGTTTTCATGCTTATTAAAATAGGCACCGCCACAGTCTGTGTCGAACCAAACCCTTTCACTCTGATCTGACAACTGACAAACGCCAAAATCTTTGATTGATTTTACTGTCCGTCTTTTGTATCTCATTGCTCAAAAACATGACTTTTTATTTACTTTTGCACTAGTTACTTTAATGTATTCACACAGAATGTGATGTATCCTGCAGTGATAGGAATCAATATTAGATTTAGAGTGCCGAGTTTCTGTTTTGGCCTATTTGTGTTAACTGGTGAGATTTGAGTTCTGTTTCATTTCAGTTTTAAAAAACATTCATGTTTTTTACTTACAAAAAGTTCCTATGTCTCTTTAATGCTCATCCTGCATTATGGCAGAAACTCTCATCAAGTAAATAAACAAAGGAAAATAAATCAATGAACAAGTAAAGACAAGCACCACTGTTCTAAGCAATGGTAACTTCAAACCTTAACCTGAACACATGCCTTTCACTTTACTGAAAAACTCATTAAATAACACTTCATTTCAAAATGTTGTCTTAATGCTGTCTCATGCAAAGGATGCTGGGAACTGAATCTACTCACCCAATCATGACGACTTAAAACGTAAACATTTTGTTTCACAGAGTCGGCATGTTAAACACAACATTATAGTTAAAACATACACAATTAAGTACATGAAATTATATTTTTAATAAAATCTTAATCCACAAATTATCCAGGTTAAAAATAATCCCTTTGACTAAATATTCATGTAAAATATTTCAATTGATTTTATAATGATAAGTACACCACCAGTAAACTCATTCAAGAATGTTATAGATTTACCCATAATTCCTTGCTATTTACAGTATAATAGTGTAATTACTTTTTACAGTTTCTTACTGTCAAAATTACTGTTAAATTTAAATATCAAACATTTGTTGCAGTGCAGATTTACCTGATTTTAACGGAACTTTTTCCACCCTCTTGCTTGAAACACTATTTCTGTTTTCTCTTCAAGTCTACTCTGATTGGTCAGCTGGTCAAGTCTGTTGTGACTGATCAACACGGTGTATTTAAGAATTACCATGCAGTATATAACCCAAATAAATGGCTGGACAAATTTTGGGACCAGGTACACAGTTGACAGCGGTATACCTAATAAAGCTTTCAGTAAAAGACAATTGAGTAACTTTTGCTTGAATACGTACAAACAAATTCTAAGATAGAAACCCCCAGTTTGTAAACATTATCAGCTCCATACTTGAAAACTAGACAATACTTACAAAATATGCAAAAAAAAATCAACATCTCCTAAATTTTGTAAGTTTATTTTATTTTATTTATTACTATATATATTTTATTTTGATTTCAGTTAATATTTATATTCGTGCCTATATTATATTTTATAACGCTTTAACATGTCACCAAGTCACCTATTTGAAACCTTTTAACATTTAAAAAATGCTTATTTAGTAAATTTGTACTTTTTTTGTATCTGACAGCTCTTAGGAGATGGGACAAGTTATTTCATATGTTAAACATACCTGTACATATTTTTTAATACTTTATACATAATACAGTTTACACTTTCTCAGCCTTTAAAGGGATACTTCACCCATAAATGAAAATTCTGTCATCATTTACTCACCTTCGAGTTGTTCCAAATCTGTATAATTTATTTGTTCTGATGAACACAGAGAAAGATATTTCGAAGAATGCGTATAACCAAACAGATCTTGCCCCCCATTGACTCCCATAGTAGGAAAAAATACTTTTTCCTTTGTATTGTTCTGTTGAACACAAATGACAACATTTTGAAGAATTTAGGACAGCAAACTGTTCTGGGGAACTTTTGACTATTGTATTTTTCCCTATACTAGTAAGTCAATTGTGGGCAAAATCTGTCTAGTTCAAAGCATTCTTCCAAATATCGTTCTCTGTGTTTATCAACAGTCCATGTTGCAAACACAAATGTGTCTTAAACAAACGGCGCAGATATGTTTGGCCGTAGATTAAATTATTAAATATGATAAATCATTTAATTAATAAATATTAACTTATGGGGCACCTGAAACTCTGGGAGAACAAAACTGAATTCTGGGATTGTTTGTACAGAGTGATGTTTAAACTTTATGTGGATGACGGATTTCTGTAATGTGTCATCATCCGTGTTGAAGCAGTGCATTTTGAAAGCCTTCCTCAAATACGGAAAAAACTGGGATGTATCTTTTCACAGAAGATTCAAAAGACTAAAAACTGCACACCATTTGTTTCCTACCTTGGATGCAATTACTGTAATAGAAAGATTCATTTTCTGAAATCCTTTTGCATCCGTGTGTGACAGCATAAAGGTGAATCTGGAATTCTTTTCCTTTCTTTTAAATGTGATGCCCCGGAACTCGAGCACATCTGCACAGACGTGACAGGAGGTCCCCCTTTCTCCCGATCTACCTTTCCATCCGTCTCTCTCTTCCTCTCTCTCTCAGCGTTTAGAATAAAGATCACATGCACTCTGCACCAGTGTTGAGGAATACTAAGTCAGGCAGTCAGATAGATGTCTCGCCAAAAGGGATTTGTCCCTGAGAGCTGAAGGCAGAGAGGAGACTGCCCTGCCATTTGCATTTCTGAATTGCTTAGCTGGTCAAGCATGCGTTATGCTGCGGGCAGAGCCGCCTTTGAAGACTGTCATAGCGGCACACACCCACAGGAGCGGGCTCACTGTTGGACTTTACCCAACAAATATGGATTATGTTAAAGGCAGCTGAGAATTGAGCAGGATATGCTAATATGTCCCTGCTGGTCTCTCTCACTGTGTGTGTGCCGTGTGTGTGTGTGTGGTGTGCGCGTGTGTGTGTGTGCGCGTGTGTGCGCGTGTGTGCTTGTGTGTGTTTGGCAGGGGCAGGAGGGTTAAAGGTGGGAGGGGCAGATGGTGCTGCACTGCCGCTGTGTCCTTCAAAAGAAAAGTGGGAAAGAATCAACCCTTGAAAGCATGAGGACATGTGGTGGTTTTCTCCTTTAAATTGTTAAAGGTAGTTTATCATTCTCCATTTACTCCAGCTTTAAAAGATACTTTAGCTTAAAATAAAAACACTGTCATCATTTATTCACCTTCACGTTCTTCAAAATATAAGTATGACTCTTTCTAATATAAAACACAAAGGAAGATATTTTTTTAAATGTGTAATGTTACTAACATTCTTAAAATATCTTAAAAAGAATAAAGATAGTCAAGCAGGTTTAGAAAGACGTTGTTGTTATTTTTTTGTTGGATCAACTTAGAAATGGTTGCCTTGAAATTTGAAGTTAATTCAACTGAAAACTCAACAAATTTCTCGTTGAGTTGACACATTTTTTAACCAAATGCCAGGTAACTTGTGTTTTTAAGTTTAACCAACATTTGTTTTTACAGTGTAGCAATTTAATGAGCACGTCTGTACTTAAAGAGTTTAAGCCATAGACTATTGTTGTTTAATTTCACTATAGCCAACTCTTTAAAACAACATAGATTTATAAAAACATGAGACTCTATGTTCATCTAAAAAGCTAATTTAAATTGAAATGGAATGACATTTTATTTATTTTTTGCTAAAATTTAATAATATATAATATATTACTATTTATTTATGCAACAATAGATAGTAATAAAATATTATTTTTTATTTGTTTTTTTATAGTTCTATGACATTTATTTATTTGTCAATCTTAATAATGAAAGAGCAGTTGTTGTTCTTTAGTTGAGACGTAATTCCGGTTACAGCAAACTGTAACTGACACCCTATCCAAGCCTATGAAGAATTATCCTCATCAAAATGACAGAATTAGCAGAGTCAGGGCTGGATTTGATCCGCTGTCCCACTGGGAGTTGTTTGTGTGTGCGTGTGGGATGTGAGGGGTGGCCTCTGGCTTAGATGTTGAATTTGCTGGGGGCATTGTTAGCCTTCTCCACCCCTCAACCCTGGATTTGGGCTAGCCTCCAGCATGTGTGGGTCCACACACACACACACACACACACACACACACAGCAGGGAGGGTAGAAGCTATTTGCCCGCGGGCAGTCAGCTAGTTTGGATTGACTCAGATGAGGCACATTAAAGGGCCGGTGATAAATCTGGTGTGTGAATTCCAAACCAAAATGCTTTTGTGTGTAATTAATTCCATTGGTGCCTGAAGCCCCAGCTGAGCTGCTTGATGTGTGGGCCTGCACAACTCCAGTCAACACCAGCGGAAGACTGAACATCTCTTCCACAGACCCTATAAGTGCACAGTAATGACTGAACAACACAGTTAAAGACTCAACTGTTTAGGTGAGGACCAAACAAACCAATACAGACCCGAGCAAACAGCTAAAGACAAATCACACATGCACAGACGCCACTACAAATAATAATAAATAAACCTACATACCTGCATACGTGCCGAAAATGTATAATCTTTTAATCTGAAAGTGCTGTTCTGTTTTGTAGCACATACATGCTATAAATGTGCATGAATGAAGAGAATGAAATACTTTGTTAAGCGCTTCATGTCGTCTGTAGTGTATGTATTGTGTGGTTTTTCATGGTTACATTTGGCATTCTTTAGTGCTTATGCTAAACTAACGGGATTATAACAGGCCAAAACATGCACCTGTTGCCCTCAGTCTTTAAATTATATGATGGCATATCAGACAAAAGACGTCAATCTTTAAATAATTGAAATGAGTTGTCGATTTCGGTTGTGTAAAGAACTGATCCAGATGAGTCTTAACTTCTGTTGTGTCCTCCATGAGGCCAGAGGCAGTACGTGATAAGTGATCTTTTTTAACTGATGTTTTCTCTCATTTGAGGATTTCGCTCAGAGAACAGTTTTTACGTCTCCTCACACTGTCAGGGTTTATTCTGCCATACCAGCCAGTTGTCTCTACATTAGCTTGCGTATTGCTTACTTTGTAATTGATTGAACATTAAATATTGATTTGAAATATTTTATTTCTTCGGGAGTTGTTATCTGGGAATATCAGACCTTGCAATATCACGAATGGCCAATCAGAACCAAGAATTCTAGATTGCTGTCACAGTCATGTTATGCCAAGTTCACACTACAGGACTTTAAATGTCAGCCGGTCATCGTGCTGTTCAGACTACATGACTCGCTCTTTGTTAAGTCTGGAGTCTTTAAGTTGTTAATGTAGTCACACTACGTGAATGATCTGCGACGAGAGGTCACACACTACACAAGCTGAGATCAACTCCACTCCATCCGGTCCCCAAACCACGTTTTGTCACAAAAACACATGAGAAGTGGAACTGGAAATGACTCAAAACAACATGCGAAACAGGAATTGTTTATTTGAAAACAAGAATAAAAGTTTGCTTCTGCCGCGGTTTAATTGGATTTAGCTCCATGTCTTGTGTCCGAACTTTTCTTGAAGCCACGTTGCTCCTGCTGCTGATGCCTCAACAGGGAGTGTGAAGGTTTTTTTCTTCCTGTGACCTTAACCCATGGCTCGCTGTCATTGGCTTTAGCTCGTCCTGACACTTGAAATCACATGATGTCGAGTCGTACGACAGCTCCAGATATTTATCAGGCTAGATATTTGTCTGGCATCTGCGAGGCATCAGCTGCGCATCAGGGAGCCTTTTTGATGCGTTTACTAATCCACACGTAATGATTGGTGAGCTCTGATCACACAATAATCATGCATTATTTTGCCCCCAATCCCACCTCGACCTGTCGGTGAGCTCAATGACTTGAAAATCAGGCTTAAATCGGCCTTAAAATCATATAGTGTGAACTTGCCATTTTGTTTAGGTTTAGCTCTGTGTTCATGTTTTCCTGAGTTTACCTTGTTAATCTGTTCTCTTGGTTGTTAAGTGCCTCACACCTGTTTCTGTTCTCCCTGATTGCGTTTTGGAGTATGTAAGACCTTGCTTTTGTTCAATGTCCAGTATTATGTTTATGTGTGATTATGTGTCTTGCTCCTGGTCTCCTGGTATTCTCAGTGGATTTACTTTTAAAACCTGTTTTGGATATGCGCTTTGTGTACCAGCGATACGTGACAGGCTCCTCAGGCTACGTCTCGTCACTCCGCCCCTTTGGCTCTGTCAGGCTCCTCCTTACCTCTGGCTCCACCTTTGTCCTCGGTCGCTCTGGCTCCGCCATGGTCTTCCCGATCCCAGTCTCAGTCACCTGGTCCGCCTTGGCACTCCAGATCCTCGGTGTCACACTGGATCTCTGTCTGCTCGTCTCCACCCTGGGGTCCACCGGCCTCGTCTCTGTCAGGTGGCCCCCTGGTGTCGCCTCTCCCATCCCCACCATGGCTCTTGCCTCTGGTGACTCCCCCGTGGGCCGCCATCCTGGCTGGTCTCTGGACCTCCACCAGCCTTCTCCTGCTCGGGGCTCCTCACTCTAGACTCTTTCCCGTCACCTGCTCCTTGCCGGATCCACGCCCGCCTCCTGAACCCCCACCCTTCCTCCTTCGGTCGACTTGTCGACGAGAGGAAACGCCTTTCGAAGCGGGGGAAGAAATGTCACGGTCATGTTATGTTTTGGTTTGGCTCTGTGTTCATGTTTTCCTGATGTCCAGTATTATGTTTATGTTAACGTGTGTTTTGCTCCTGGTCTCCTGTTATTCTTAGTGGATTTACTATTAAAACCTGTTTTGGATATGCTTTTCTTCATCGTGCGCTTTGTTTACTAGCTACACGTGACAATCGCCATATAAAAAAATTGATTTAAAAATGATACATTTTGTTACTTTACAGACATTTCCGTTATTGTTAAACCCAATGAAGTGCATGTCAAATACAGGTAATACAGCACAAATAAAAAAATATGATATGATTGTACATTTTTATCTTCATTTGTGTCTTTCCCATTCCAAAACCTTGTGTTTATGAATCAAATGGTGTCAGTACAGAACACAATATACTATTTTCTATGTTTAAAAAATGACTAGTGTTTATCCACTTCTTAATAGTGTGAGACTATTGAGAACATGTGCAAATAAGAGTTTAAAAAGTGTAATATAAGAAAGATTCTTTCTTTGTTATCAAAAGGGCCAAAGAATGCCAATAGTTAATGAACCACCCACTAAACTATCCATTATATATATAGTGAACCAGATAAAGTAAAATGCAGCATATGAAATAGGTGTTCAGTACAACAGACTTGCACTTTTAGCTGTGTAATTACCCTTAATGCAGCTCATTAAATAAAATATAACCAAAATTAAGAGCACCTCTCTTCTCAGCCATAAATCTCCATTTCACCTTAGAGACCAGACAGATAGAGTCAGACGGGGAGGGAGGGGGCTCTCTCCACTCCACCGCTCCGTGTGTCATTACGCTGTCACACCATCAAATCACATGATTACACCCACAGAGGCGGCCGCAGCGCCACACCGCAGTCCCCTGATGATGACACGCACAGGCAGCGGTCTCTTGATGATGACACGCGCGGGCGGTGTGATGAAACGCTGTGAGGTGGCCTTGGCGCAGAGGCCGAGGAGTCGCCATCCCTCAGTCCGGCACCGACGAGCAAATCACACATCTGAACAGCTCAGACGCTGATAACAGTACAACACAACATAGGTTTTATAAATGTGACTGGTTGCAGTCAGAGCATCACTGTATCGTTTGTATTTTCTTCAGGGTCGGAGAGGCGTGTTATTGGAACGTATGCTTTTCATCGGGTGGGAAAAAGTGAAGTCCAGTGAAAATGATACCATAAGAGAGCATTCAATAATGAATTAAAAGAGGTGTGAATTCTCCGACTTTAAAGCAAAGGGCTACAAAACACAGACAACTGCAATGCTCAGAGTAAAGATGGGTGAATTCTTTGAATCAAGTTTGAACGATGACTGACACCAGGGCACACAGCATGTGTTATAGAGGAGAGACAGACAAAGATATGGGAGTAATTAAATGGATAGAGAGGTACTGAAAGCTCCTAACAGGCCCGTGCGCCGATGCAGGTGCGGAGGACAGTTTGTCGATGGAGCCTTTTACAATGCAAAGGCTTATAATTATACCGCAGCCCCTCTCTCTTCTCCCTTCTTGGCTTTGACATATCGCTTTCCTAAATGTCAGGAGGAGTGGTCCAGCATGGCCAGGCCCGTAACGCTCCTCTCTCAAGCCCGTGAAAGCTCAGCTTTAGCCCAGAGATCTCCGCCGGCTCCTCTCCCATCAGGGAATAGCCATTCAGGCCTCGGTGAACGTTGACCTGGCTATTGTTGTTTGTGATACTTACTGGTAAACTTTTGCAATCAATACAACATCAGGCAGAAGAACCCGGGGGAGCGGAGAGCCGAAGCAGTGCACTTAATCTTCCCCGCGGTCGCTGCTCTCTGCTCTGCCGCTAAACTGGGTAGTTGGCCTAGTTGATGCGGTATTATTGCAGCAGAGGTCAGATGAGAGCTGTCTGCCCCGGCTCCTGATGAATGGCTGTTTTTGATAAAGCGCCTCTCCCATCTAACAAGAGACATTTAATAATGATGAACCATAACAGCACACAAAAAAATCCTTGTAGGCTGCAGCAGTGGAAAAAAGCCTCATCTTCAGCTCTTCTCCTCTCCGCTCGCCTCTCGTTCACTCTGTTTTCCATCTCTCCGGTTCCCCGAAAAGATACATGCTGTTTTTGTTGGCTTGTGCCTTTAGAAAGACCTTGTAGTGTACAAAAAACCTGAAGGGTTAAATAAATATGGCTGTTTAGAAGTATTGTGTAATAAGTACTGTTGATGTTTCCTTTTGCTACATGTTTGCGATCTATCACAACTGTTTTGATGTTTTGTTCACTGGTCTTTTATATGACCAAAAGATGAATTGGAATTTTTCAGGCATATTGGCATTTTTTCTTTTAATCAACACACTAAATGACTTTTAGTGAAGACACATATTTGTGCTGAAGGAATCAATGGATACACAAGTTCCATATCAGATACAGAATTTGAAAATGTACATGTTTACACCTATGCTGTTAATGGTTTAATATGGATCATTTCAGATATTTTCAAAGAATTTCAGATGTCTTAAGATGTGTTTTACTGACCTGACCTCAAGTGCTCACCATTACAGGCCTAAAATACACTCTTAAAATAAAGGTTACTAATTATCTATGAAGAACCTTTAATATCCGCAAATCGTTTCTGACGCACTGAGAGTGAAAAAAGTGAAAAAAGATTAAAAGCATTGCTTCCAAGTACCTTTTTACTGAAGGGCGTCATCTCTTTGCATTTTAATATATCCATTCAGGCCTCATCTATGAGGAATGAAAAGTAAATCTTCACATTTCATAGAGAGAGAGAGAGAGTTAAAAAGTCAGATTATGCCTTCCTGATGAGTGTCTTCATGCGCTCCGACGCGCAAATTGAGCGCGTTTTAAAGCGCATATGATCTCTGAGCTGAGAAAAGCAAAAACAGCCTTGCTTTGCTTTGCCATATACATCACACTGATGAGCAATCAAAGCAGTGTTTGCTTTAGAATGAAGGGCCCTCAGTAAGACGCGCTCCCGTTATGAAGGAATAAAATGCCACTCTTCCTGGAGATCCGGTGGCGAGAGAGAGAGATGACAGGCTTTGACGCGCACCAGGAATAACACATTAATTGGGACAATAACACATCTTTTCCAAAAGGTGAAGTAAACACAGGACACTGAATATTTTTCAAGATCAGTAAAATCTCAATTGGATCTAAAAATAAAGGCGAGACATTGAGCAGTTTTAATGGATTTTGACATGTCTGTATTATACTCATGGGCGCCGTAAAGGGGTGGAAGGTTAGGACGATTCTAAGGGCCCAGGCTGATTTAGGGCCCAGAAGAGCAGACCCGCTTTTTTTTCCTATTTCTTTTCTCTTTTTTATACATACATTAAATGTGATAGGGCCCCCCACCATACACTAAATGTGTATTTTGTCCGTTTTTACCATCGATTTAATATTTAAAAAACAAATAATGTATTTACTGTTTCAATCACACCCCTCCCCTCACAATGGTTCATTCCACCTGCGCTGTCCGAGCTACGATCGTTAGTGTAGCGTCTTTTGCTAATTGGACTTGCTGATGCTGCGCAGACAGTGACACACGCCGGCATGTCAACTCAAAAGTCAGGGCATCAAAAAAGGAAAGAAAAGAAGGAAAGAGAGGACAGAGAACGCCAAAGTCGACAGTATGTCACACAATTTTTCAAAAAGAAAGGTAGCTTGCCCTATTCCTGTATTCCTAAACTTATTTTTGTTGCTACATGACCTGCTTTTATCTAGCTAGCCTAGCTTAGTAAAATAATTACTGAATTATGATTTACATCCAACAATAATAACATCTCCGGGACGTTATCATGTCTCGTAGACACAGATTCAGCGGCTGCTGCACACCGACGTCCTCCTTCCCCCACCTGCCCCGTCCTCGTCTCAGCCGAACAAAGGTGAGCCTGAGCGCGAAACTTGGCGAAGATTGAAGCCTCTAAAAACGTCTAATCTGCTGTTTTCGCCACATGATGATAACTTTGCAAAACAAAAAGCAATCTACACGCTTCAAAAATTACAAAATCAGTTTGCCGTGTCGTGTGTGTCATGTGTTCTGTGAAGTGACTGTGCTGCTGCTACGATCGATGCTGTCAAACTTGACGTTCTTAATATGAATAAAATGCCCCAGAAAAAAATAATATAAAATTGAATAAAACGTTTCTGTAGTAACCATTGGGTATAAGGAGTTAATAAAATAGATATTTAAATTTAAAAAGATATTAAAACTTAATAGGCCAATAAAAATAATATGGTGTGTGCGTGTGTGTGTGACTTATACAGATGCAGAGTCAGCTTTATTGTCTGCATCTCCTCCTCCTCCTAATGACCCAGTCCTCTCAGTGTCAGGTAAGGTGAACATGGTCAGCTAAAACAACGTAGTAAAAAACTAATTAAGTTTAGGATTGTCACATTTTTTTCTTGTGTTGTATAGTTATATGTTTCATATGATATTTTTCAACAATGCAGTTAAGAAAATATTAATTCTAAGCTGTAACTTGTTGTTGACTAGGGGACAAAAATGATTTTGCTATCCTAACCCCACAGAAACAAGAGAGGGACAGAGACTTTTGCCAGGAAAGAGTGTGGAAGTTGAGGAAGCGGTGAGAATAGTGGAATATGAGAGCACAGAGGGAGCCCTAAGTGTAAGGGAAGATATTAGAAGAGAAGATATGACAGAGAGGAAGATGAGAGAACAGGGGAAGCCATGACAGCAGACTCAGAGGAAGATGAGAGAACAGGGGAAGCCATGACAGCAGACTCAGAGGAAGATGAAGAAGAGACTGTTGTGTCAAATGATCCTGGTTTGTGGCCAGCAAAAATTAGCAATGCAGACAGAGAAAAAATTGTGGAAAAAATTGCTTCTTCTAAAGATAAAGAACAAGAAATGCCACATGATTCAAAAGGTAAAGCCTTCCCCGAATACCTCAAGTACACAAAGTCAGGAAATTGCAGGGAAAAGATTAAGAGAGACTGGGTCATTTACAGCCAAAGCACAAATGCACTATTTTGTATTCCTTGTGTATTATTTGGTCATGAGCTAAAGAAACCTTGTATGAGCGCACTTAGCAGTCAACATGGTTATACAATCAAAGACATAACATGGCGTCGAATGTATGATAAATTCCCTAACCACGAAAGCAGCAAAGCACACAGGGAGTGCTACTTAAAATGGAAAACCTTACAACAGTCTGTGATGGCAGCTGTCCCTGGGGGAATAGACAGCAAGCTGAAGAAGCTCATACAAACAGAAATAGACAAAAATAGAGCTATTCTGAAGAGGATACTAGATGTAACCTTGTTCTTGGCCTCTCGAAATTTACCCTTTAGGGGTAAAACAAAAGACTTGGGGGACATTCAATGGCAACTTCTTGGGCACCCTTGAGCTCCTGTCCCATTATGACCCACTACTCAACGAACATCTACAAAAAGTCAGAGACAAAAAAACTGGAACAAGATTGACACACTATTTAAGCTCAGATATTCAGAACGAATTTTTGAGTTATGTGGAAAACGAGTGTTAAGTAGTATTCTTAAGGAAAGGGAGGAATCAGTCTATTATTCAGTCATTTGCGATGCTACTCCTGATATTTCACATACAGAGCAAAATGTATTACTCTTACGATATGTAGGTTTTGATCAAGAAAACAAGAAATGGGAGGTTGTTGAAAGGTTTTTGGAGTTTAAAAATGTTCACAAAAAATCAGGAAGTGAGATTGCAGACATGATGTAAATGTGCTTAACAGTCATGGCATAGATCTGAATGACTGCAGGGGCCAAGGCTATGATAATGGGGCAAACATGTCCGGAAAAATCAAGGGGGTTCAAGCCCAATTATTAAAAAAGAATAAGCTGGCTACTTTTTCCCCTTGTGCGTCTCATACTCTGAACCTTGTTGGTGTGCATGCAGCTCAATCAAGTCCAGAGGTTACCAACTTTTTTGGCTTTGTCAATCGCCTTTATGCACTGGTTAGTGCCAGCCCAGAGCGATGGGCCATCTATAAGGCAAAAACGGGTTGCACTTTACATCGACTGTCAGACACTCGGTGGAGTGCAAGGGTTAAGGCTGTTCAACCTATAGCCAAGCACCTGCCCAGTGTCCTAGATGCTCTTGATGCCATCCTCTCAACCTGCAGTCTGACACCAGAGGCTCGGTCTGAAGCCAGCGGCCTAAAAAAGTATTTTGAAACTTTTTGATACTGTTTTTCTGTTGACTGTTTGGGTCAAAGTTCTGCAAGCCATTGACAAAAGGAATATTATTCTCCAGTCAGGGAAGTTAACTCTTGAGACAGAGGCAGAAAATATCAGAGCATTGCAGGAGGAGATGCAACATCTGAGGGATGAATGGGAGAGTTTTATTTCTGAAGCATCACTTGTTGCCCAACAGATGAGCATCAACCCTCTGTTCAGGTCAGGATTTAGCCGCCAGAGGAAAAGAAAACGGTTTCACACGATGAGACAGAGGTAGAGGGAGCAAGGGAGCACAGTGAAGACACCATATTCAGAAACACTGTGTTTCTTCCCATGATGGACCACATAATCAATGACTTGAGTACCAGGTTTGCCACAACAGCTGAGATCTTGGATCAGTTTTCTGCAGTTGTAAAAATGGGTCAGTTACGTGATGATCAAATCCATTCTGTATGCCAGCCATTGATTTCAAAATACAACACTGATCTGACTTGTGAATTTGAAGATGAAGTCAGACACCTCAACTCTGTATATAGGGCCACTTTCCCAGGGTGTCTGTCACCAATTGATCTGCTCAACAGCATTTACAAGATGCAGCTGCAGAGTATTTTTGGGCAGGTCTGCATAGTTTTGCGTATATTTTGCACACTGCCTGTGACCGTTGCTGGTGGCGAGAGAGCATTCAGTAAGCTGAAACTGATCAAAGATTATCTGAGGTCTGCTATGTTGCAGGATAGACTTTGTCACCTTGCCATTCTATCCATTGAAAGCGAACTGGCAAGAAAGCTGAACTTTGATGATCTTATACATGATTTTGCCAGCAGAAAGGCACGCCGCTGGGCCATTATAAAGTGATAATGAAAATAACTTTGTTAGCTAAAGCTTAAGCTTGTTAATGTAAAGAATATGTCAATATGTGTACATAATGTTCTGTTGTGCTTGCAATTGCAATTGCGATAATAAATGTTCTCCCTTTTATGTGAACAAGTACATATTTCTATATTTTTTTCTTGTTTTTGTAGGCTTTGTACTCATCTTTAGACATTTCAACTATGAAATGTGCTAAGTATCTTTTTTTAAGTATACAGGGCATGTTTATTGGGGTAAATTTTATCTGAAAAAAATGTAGGGGGGCCCAGAAATTTTGGTTTCCATAGGGCCCAGAATTTCTGGCGGCACCCCTGTATAATTTATACTGTCACAGCGGTATAAATGAATCATAACTTCGCTCCGCAACAACGAATTACCGGCATTTTGAGAAAATACATCGTGCGACAGTCTGTGAATTATGAAGCCAGATCAAAATAAATGCGTAATGACTTTGGAGAAGCTTGGAATAATTTATCGACAGGAGAAAAGTGAGTAAAACAGACGCCTCTTTCTTTTCAGTGGGCAAACGTCGCCAAATGTCAGACTTAACGCCCCTGTTGGTTATTGAAGCTCGGAGAATGAAACTTCCGTAAACATATCTGGATTTAATCACACACTCGTGGATCGATCACACACACATGTCAGGATGAGATGAAGGGATTCACCCATCTGAAGCAGAGCATTTTCAAGAGGAAATATTTCTGAAAGTCTTGTTTAAGATCTGTCATAAGAGTGAATAATGAGGGTAAAATGACAGATTTTTACCCTTTTCATTTGACATAGATCGTATAGCAAAAATAACTTTAAATAAATTAAACCGTACTTGGTTATTTAAACGTATTAATTGTATTTTATTATTATTATTTTATTTTATTCAGATTTGAATGTATATGTTACATTCCGATTTTACAGTTCGATAGTAATAGACACGTTAGTTCCCCGAAATAAAAAAAGAATGGTGCCCATAAAAAATAACGAAAAATAATAGGCTATCTTGATTTTATCATTAAGGTGACTTATCTTGTTATCAGAGGAAATAAGATGTGAAACTCGATGTCCTGTGAAAAATCCCATGATAATTAATTTCACCAGTAAATCAATAAAAATAATGATAAATTATATCCAAAACGCATATTAAGATATACAAATACGAGTTTAATGTTATTTCTAAATATTTAAATATACACATAAATGGATCTGATCATATCACTTGATGTGTTTTTTTTTAGATTTTAATATTGAAATGCAACACAGTTCAGTAAATAAACGATTAAAAATCTTTAAAGTGCATATACCCTAATATAAAAAATACCTCATTTTTTTCTGTTGAAGAAAAATTAGATGTTATGTGCTCCAAGCCACCATTCTCTGTCATTGTATCCTATGGATTAACAGCGTCAACACTCTTCTATATGTCTCCTCTTGTTTTCCAAAAAGCAAGAAAATTGCGTGGATGTAGATTTGCATTTTGAGTTATCTAACCCTTACACATCTAACCCTTACACCTACATCAACACCATCTCAGAAATAGATCTAGATTAATTGCCTGTAATTGGCCTGGCCAGACATATTTGTCATGAAGAAGCAGATAACATCTGTTCCACATTAATTACTGTAGATTCACACCCAAACCTCCATTAACACAACAACATTAACCCACAGCTCAACCTCAGTTGTGTTCATTCCCATGACTGTAGACATGACAGCATATAGATGGTGTTATTGTGTTAATGGAGGTTTCAGGGCAGTTGGAATGCGTCTTCAGGATGTCAGTGATTTCATTACCACTCCTATCCAGTACACAGCCCACAGTCAAAATCCCAATTTCTATTAAATATGCAAAGAACACACTGAGCTGGTAATAGGGAAAAGATATTTACATCACTGTTTGGATATTTAACCACATAAACTGCAGAATGTGCGGCTCGTATAGATGATGAGCTGAGAATACAACACTGCTCAGGTAAAGCCTTTGTTCTCACTTTCTCACTCTCTCGTCGCTTTCTTTCCCTGTAAACACTGCTGTAATATTATTCACCCCGACAGCCTCTGGAGAATCAAGCCGGTTGAATATTTAACACGCGCTTTTGTCCTCATTCACCCAATATCAGACCAGTCCTTAAGCAGGCCGCCGGCACACGTGCCACTCTTTAGCGGTGGAGGTTAATCCCCAGGCCCGGCGAGCCGCTCTGTTGTTTGGTGCTTGTTTCAGTGTAGTTCATAAATTATAGATGGGCCATGTTGAGGGCTGTCACTGTTCTGAGGCCTGTCTGCTCTGACAGCTGTATGATATCCACTCAGTGCTGCAGATTGGGAGCTCAGAGTTTCATCAATAAATATCAGGCCCAGCCTTTCCTCCCAGCGCATGTCAGCGGTCAAGGTAATGGCTTTTTATTATGGTGAAGGGCAGCACAGCATGGGGTAGGCTTAAGGTTCGCTCGCCCATCGCTGCATTTCAGACAGGGAGGGAGACGAATGAGTCGAGAAAGCGAGAGAGAGAGAGAGAGAGAGAGAGAGAGAGAAAAGAATGGTGCTCGGAGGAGAGAGGCAAAAGTTTAAAAGGAGGAAGCTTCGGCTAAGTGAAGTGTGGGGAAATGTGTGGACGTGTGTGTGAAAGATGGTGTCTTTTTTTGGAAACGGAATATAGAGGGACATTTTTGTCGGCGCAGACTATTATTGTTCTTTTAGTGCTTTTGGAGACCATCAATTAAGGCCTGTTTTTCAACCCCTCCTGTCATAATAGAGAAAACGATATCGAAACAATATTCTTGTTGGTGGAATCTTTAAAAACATTCAGAAATAACGATTTTATAACGTGATTGGAATGTTAGCAAAACATTCTTACAATGTATCTTTGTTAGCTGGAACCCTACGTTACTTTTCTCCATTGAGTTTTTAATAAAAAAAAAAAATGCCGTAGAAGTACAACAGGCTGTGGCTAGTTTATCTTATGTGGTGTGTTGCCTAAAGCCGCCTGCTTTCAGCCATCTGCGGAATAACCGTTTTTATCTCGAGCGCTCGAGAACAGAACAACATTTTGTGTAAAGTTCATTCATCAGAGAGCAGCATATTTTGAAAAGGGTAAAAGCACTATACAAGTCTGTCAGTGTAGCTCAAAGGCTAGCTGCTATAGATTACACCCACCCCCCTGCCACATCTAAAACGGATAATTACATATTTGTGGCG
Source organism: Triplophysa siluroides (assembly GCA_006030095.1). Lineage (NCBI taxonomy): Eukaryota > Metazoa > Chordata > Actinopteri > Cypriniformes > Nemacheilidae > Triplophysa > Triplophysa siluroides. The sequence goes on along the minus strand of VCII01000094.1, from coordinate 2,853,052 downwards.
AAGGCTGACTGCTGAGAAAAATCAATACAGCTTTTTTCTTCTTCTTTGGGATGACACTTCATTAGAGAGGAGAAATCTGGAGCTGAGAGAAACGTTCTGCAATTAAACGCTCCTCCACCGCAGTGGATATTATCAGACGCTTTCTCCGGCAGACACACGGGCTTCGCTGGAGCAGCGAGCACCAGGCATTGATTATCTTCTGTAATGTGCACACTGTTGCAAATCATTACGGCGAGAAGCGATACTTAGTTAGCCTTTCTAATGAAGCGCTAATTGCACTAAGTAGGTTAAGATGTTCATCAAACAGCACTGAGCTGAGATCACAGCAAAAACACACTTCAACAGACTTTATCTAAGTACTTTAGAGACGTAGACACAAACACACTGTTGTTCCCAGGTTTTTATTTCTTTAGTCAGAAAATCTGATTTTCACTACGCGGTTATCGTTGCCAAGAGAATCCGCGATGGCGACATATCGCAATACCTGTGAAAATGTGAATAAATATCAAATTAACCAGCACCTGCGTTAAAGTGTCAACGTGGCTTTCGTCTTTCTCTGCGACTTAATTGGATGAATAATAACAGCCATTGCATTTTGCAATGGAACTGGCAGCAGATTGACAGTTGAAGGGGAGGAGTTAACGGAGGCTCCACCCAACCCGTCTAATTTACGTCATCTAAGATGGATAGTCACTACAGGACGGAAGTGCATTTTCAGATTTTAACTAAAGATAATGAGGGCACACGAAAGAGAATGACCCATACTAATGAACTATTTACAATAAAACCTGCAATATTTCGTGAAAAAATTGGCATCGTCATTTTTTATTTCACTGGGACTTTAACAGTTAACTCAAATTTACACTACTTCCACCGCATTTATCAATCTTAGATCATGTTAATTTAAACATTAATGAGATGAACTCTTAACATTAGTCAATGCACCATGAAACAACATAACCAATTTTATTTTTGTATTAACAAACATTTGGAAAAATTCGTAAAAGCTGAAAAAACATATTGATTGTGTTTAGTTAAAGTTATACTTCACCCAAAATGAAAATTCTGTCATAATTTCCTCACCTTCGAGTTGTTCCAAATGTGTATAAGTGTATTTGTTCTGATGAACACGGAGAAAGATATTTGAAATAATGCTTATAACCAAACAGATCTCGACAACCATTGACTCCCATAGTAGGAAAAATTCCAATGGTAGTCAAAAGTGGCCCAGAACTGTTTGCTGTCCTACATTCTTCAAAATATCTTCATTTGTGTTCAACAGAACAAAAAAAATGATAAAGTAATTTTTCCTACAATGGGAGTCAATGGGTGTCGAGATCTGTATAAGCATTCTTCCAAATATCTTTCTCTGTGTTCATCAGAACAAAGAAATGTATACACATGCACAACTCGAAGGTGAGTAAATGTAAATGATGACGAAATAAACAAATTTGGGTGAAGTATTACTTTAATATCCGCTAATATAATGCTAACTAATATTGCAAAGTGTTACCAATACATCTGATGGCATACTACAACATGGTTAGTCTTGCGAGTTGTTTCAAGGTTGTGTCTGTTGTTCTGGGTGTTGCTAGCTTCCCCACATTCATGCTGTGTCCTCAAAAAGTACGTACACCTGTAAATGCACATCATTTAAATTCTTTATTAATGTGACAATTATCAAAAATAAGTTATGATTTATCGTCTTTGAGAACGGTTAGTTTCACACAAGCAAGAAAGGCCCCGATTGTGTCCGCTCTCACCCAGTGCATTGTGTTGTTCCTAACAACACCCATTAACTGTGTTTCATTCACACACATATAGTTTTTGATCATTTCACCATCCAAAGTGAAAGCTCATCAGCTCTTCCTTTACTTATGAACTCTCGAGTTAAGTGACCCCTCGACTAGAACTCATTATTACCGGTGTCTACATTTATCTCAAGCGTGCGGAACGCGTTCTCCTGCATACGGACAGGTTCTCCGTCAACAGTAATAGACTCGTGTCAGGAAATCTCCTAGCTTTACACAAGCGTCAAGGGAGGAAGCCAAGCCCTGTTAGCTGTCATTGTACATAAAAGGATTAATGTCATCTTCTAAGAGCAGAAAGAAAGCGCCTCGGTCTTATTTATTCTGCTCTGTTCTCATTCCGCAACCTTGCTGGAAGAAGAAGACTAATGTCGGGTCTAATTTGTAGCCCCTTTAAATTCCTGCCCGAGTATCTTTACATATCTCTGGAGCTCAGAGTTCCTCTGCTTTCCTCTCCGATCCCTCTCTCCTACTGGGAATCCCTTAAACCCACCAATTTAAGATGTGTAGCAGACTGAAGATTTACATGAGTTTGTACTTGAATGGCTCCAAGAGCAGAGACTGAGTTTTTGTCCACTAAACACTCGCGCTATAATTACCAGATCCAGATTCATGGCTGAAACCTGGCCCATCCACTTACCTACACGAAAATCAAAGAGAGAGAGAGAAAATACTATTCCCCAACGCTGATTTGGAGCCCTCCTCGCGCTGGATTTGTAATTGGCTGGGTGTTTTCCGCCGGCTGCTAATAAGGAGCTTACTTTGGTTCCCAATAGACTTGACCTACCACATTTTTTGTTTTATGAATTTTACAAGGGGATTTTAATAGACGCTTTAGGCTATGCAAAGTGCAGGGTGAGAGCAGGGCATAATGCTGCTGGAAGGGCTCGGCGCGAGACTGAGAAGCTTCTTATCATTGTGGACAGGTCTCATAACTTTCATTAGGACTAGCGTTGGACGCGTGCGGCGATCTGCTCCCGGGGATGCGAGAGTTTGCTAACCCCTGTTCTCTGACCAACTATGATTGTTAAGCAGTGAGCGGTCTGCAGGTTTGGCCTTCATTATTTGAACATGGAAGAACTTGAGTCTGCTGATACCTGACCTGATGCTTGGTAATGACCCCTGAAGATGTGCTAGAACTCAACACAGGTCAGGAGATCCTGCAATCTTCTGCCGAGTGAAACCGGCATCTTGGTTTCGTGTAAGATTCCAAGACACATAGCATTGCTTGCTTGGACAGCATCAAATTATGACTGAAGTCAAATAACCACTTTGTTCTTTGTTGCTACTGTCACGGACACGTCAGACTCCACGTTCACATTCAGTTCTAGACAGAAAACCTGAACCTCGTCACTAATCACCGCACCCAGCACTACAACAGCCAGCCACTGTCACAGACTCATTGTCTGGTCTCCCCTACGGAAGAGGACTCAAACCTGTGGAATAAGACTTTATCAAGAACCTACTTCCATGTCTCCAGCGATCTCCTAGTGTTCTGTGACCATCTCCCAGTGTCTCCTCGTGTTTTCCCAGTTCAACGGATCTCTCCAGGATTAAAGGATTCTGTGTTTCCCCCATCGTGCTCAGTGGCTGGTTGTCTGCACCTCGTCTGTTCACCAACTCCTGGAAACAAGAACATTAATCAGTATCCCGTTTGCCATCCCAAGAACTCTATACATTCATAGTCGTTATTTACCCTGTTGTCAATAAAATACCTGTCTGGATTTTAACCCCTTGTGTTCTGAGTCTGCTTACCCTTACAGCTATCTTCTGCCTCGGTTTTTAAGTCATTGTTTCAATACAGTAAGGGGAAGAAATGCATACCACAATTGTGTTTTTTTTATTGTAAGTTCCTTACATTATTTGCAGTTTTTTTTATGTCGCTTTTAACATCGTAGTTTCAGTTGTATTTTTCGGTCCTAATGATTTTACTATTAAAATCGAAAAATATAATATACTACAGTTTTTTTTCACGTGGGTGTGTCATAATTTGTTCAAGTTAACCGGACTTTTATTTTGACGGGTCGTCGCAAACACCTTCGAGTTTCAGTGTGTGTTTGACGATAGCTCATATAGTGAAATGCTTAGATTTTGTGTTTCCGTATGCATTGTCTGCATCACATAAATCATAGGGCCCAAATTTGAAGTATGTTGGGTCAACCCGTTCTCATCAATAGCGTGTAATAGTAGTTCAATTTTGCGTGCATATGATACGGCAATGTCTGCGTGTACCTCGGTGGAGAGCAGCCATTTTGAAATGTACATGAAGAGAAAACACTGAAATAATTAAAATAATACTGTTAGGTTTAGGTCAGGGCAGAGGTTATAGCACGCACCCTAACATTACGTTTATTGTTTGGGTTAGGGGACAGGTTAATAAGACAAATTGCCCTTCAATATGCAAGCACGCTAAAGTTGGCGTTTCATATGCACACAAAAATTAACTAAAGCGTACGAATTACATGATATTGCAACAGCGCGTGTTATTTAAACTCAATTGATGAGAATGGGTTCTGCAAGCAAAACAAGCCTAATGTTACCAAAGATTGCATTCTGTAAACATGAGCACCGCACTGGAAGTCGTGTACTGAAACGGTTTGATACAAATCCATGTACCGTTACCCCACCTTCTACAGTATGCCTATTATTCTTACAGACGCCTAATACATGCCATTTTAGAGGACTCTACAGGCCAACAAATGCACCTCTTCTGAAGCATATGGTAGGAGTTTAACGTTAGCATATTGCTAAGCTAACTTTAGTTAAGTGTAAAAAAATATCCCACATAATACACAATTACTCGCCCATTTCCATTAGAATTGATTTTTGCACACGTTATGGATGATTTATTCATAAGTAGCAAGTAGCCTAAGTATATTTTCCAACTGTCTAGTATTTTGGATGAATCATTTTCAGCCTTTGCATTCACGGCATGCCCCATTTAGCCCTATTTATAATATACTACTAAATAACTACTATGGAGTACTATAAACTATAGAACACAACACACACACACATGTGGTTGTATTAAAAAAACGTGTCTCTGTAAATCACATTTCTGTCCCTTACCTTCAGTCTCTAATTGGGTGGTTCCAGTACACTAGACTATGATATGTAAATTTCAATGTCCTCTCTCTCTCTTTCTCTTTTCTCCACCCCAGAACTCATTTGAGGTGTCGAATGACAGAGTCTCTTATACAGGGTCACTCGAATGAGACGAATGAAAAATTTAAACACGTCCGCTGACCCGTGTCCGGCCCACTCTGTCTATTCAATCATTAAAATATTTCCTGCTACCACTTCTCATTCTGCTCGGCATTATTGGACATCTTCCTGGTGATTTTAGCACTGACACACTCTTACGGCCTTTTTACCATCATACCCATTTCCCCCATAATTTCTTACTAAAGAGTGAGTGAAACTCATTTGCTGAGTGGATTTTCTGTGGGCTATAAGAACAGCACACGGCGATGCTCAGATCCTGCTCTGCCTGAGCTCACTTTCTTGGAGATTTAAGGCAGAGATGCTATCACTCCTCCTAGCCTGGCCATGAAATATTTTTAAACATTTCGAACAAAATAATAAACACAGCACCATAAGCAATAAATAGAGGGTTTGCATTCCCCTGGGCACGGGTGGCTAAACACCCATCAAAATGGCTGAGGAGAATAGGAGAAACAAAGAAACCATGACTATAAGAAATTACAAGCAGCTGGACTCGACAGTGATCCTTCCTTCCGGCTTCCCTACAACTTGCTGAAAATGTTGCGCGGATTTGCGTTTCCTGATATTGTGAGCAGTCACCTACGGGTGCGCTCCGGCATGCTCACGTGGTGAAGTGATGACACGTCCGTTCCCTCTATATATTTATAAATAATTCACACATTATTATAAATGAAATAAATAAATGCATAAATATATTCACCTCCAGTACAAAACAACCACAAAAGAAATCGATTCAATATACAAGTTTCCATTTCTAATTTATATTAATACTTTTTTATTTGACTTTGATTAGAAATAGACTATTCATATGTTATATCGAATATTTATGTTTCTCTTTAAATATTCCAGGAGAACTGGCAAGGTTAAACATGACTGAGAACTCCCCTAGGCTCGGAAAGGTCATTTCTCTTTAATATTATAATTGTTGCACTTGATCCTCCTGCTTTTCTCCTGAGAAAAAAAGAAATGTATCTGTCCTGTAGAGTTTCAGAAGAGATCACAGCCTACGATACAATATGTCATGGACTGTTCTCAAACTTGTCAAGATGTAACAAGTAACGAATTCTCTCAAGTTATCTGAGTCATCAATTCGTTTCCTTCAGAGGAATTTTAGGAGAAACTTCAATACTGAAATGAAACAAAACTTAGAACCGATTCTCTTGAGCTTTAGAAGAGCAATAACGTGTCCCTGTGGTCGTCTCTCTCTCTCTCCGACTGAACTACAACATGAGTTAGATCATCGCAAAGCTAACACAGCATGGAACTCTAAAACCTCCACGACTATTCTTTTGTCTGTTCTTTACATCCATATCCCTCTTTCTCCTCTTACCGCCGGGAAACTCTCCTATCTGGCCAAGAGAAACAAAGCAACACGTAAAGGGGTGCAGCGCACAGGGGCGTCAGGTTGTCAGTAATCTGACAGCTATGGTAACTACCCTGTAATCCGGCCGCCTGAAGCCCGGCTCTCGTCTTGACACTCAGTCCGATGAGTGACAGCTGCGGGGGGCGCTCTGCCCGCCCGCTCCAGTGACATCCAATCTATTAAAGCAGACAAGTCCACAGCCCCGAGCCCGTGCCCGAGAGCAGCCTGCCCCGCTCGCCCGGCCTTCCCCCTGCGCCGGAGCCCGGCTTCGCCAGACAGGGTCAGAACTCTGCTATCATATCATAACCAGATAGTGATGATGCTGCTGGTCTGTGAAGGTCCATGATTGCTCAGCCTGACAGACGGAGGGAGATGACGTCTGAATATTTCAGATTCTTTCTCTTTCCATCCTTCACTTTATGTCTCTCACGCTCTCTATCTCTCGTCCTCTCTCCATCTGCCTCGCACACTGACTGAAAGAGCACAGAAAGTCTCTTGGTCCCAGATGCCAGTCAAAACCGGATCTACAGCTCCCGTCCATTTCAACACACACTCGTCCAGAATGGACTGAGCCGTGGCAAAGACAGACAGAGAGCTTTGGGCCAGGACAGAGCGAAAAGGTGTGATCAACAGTGTCTTCTCTTCAGAGAATGGCTTTTTACTGGGCTCTTCTGGACCTGTGGAACACAATGATTCAACTTATGAGTTGATTTCATTTGCAATGTCCTACGGTAGACATATACAATATATATCACAGAAATATTCCGGGGGGGTTTTGTCCATGCAAAGTCAAAGTTCGAAGAATTTGAAAAATGTCATTTGTCATAAAATTGACCTTAAAAGCCTTAAATGACTAGGGATGAAACATTATCAAATCTCACTGTACGATAATACCTCGGTGTTACGTCCACGGTAAATGACAAAGGTAACATTCTCTTGTGTTTTACCCGGAAGACCTATCGTTTCATTGAGACAATTTTGCTATTGCAATTATAACATTATATCGATAATATTGTTACATCCCTAATAATGACAACATCAAACTGGGTTTTTTTCGTAAACTATCGGACGATAGTGCGAAATATTGCTTTCATCGACCAATACCGATTATTGCTCGATACATCGGTGCATCTCTAACAAAACAGAAACAAACTACACAATTTGTTAAATTACTTTACACAAAGAGGTGTAAAATGAATGAAGATTTGTTCAAATTTGATGAGAAATGTTCATATTGAGACTTTTGATTGCAGACTTAGTTTGTTACATTGTTGAGAAGCCTTCTGAGACGCAGGAGCAAACGTTTCCATTGGCTCTCCATTTAATCTCATTGATGTCTCGCAGAACTGATTGAGATATTAAAGAGGTCTCATCCGTTTTCATTCTTATTGGAGTGCCATTGTTCAAAAACAACCAAAGTATTTGTTCTCATTCATAAAGACGTTACAGTTTAAATAGCGATCTGTAAAGGACTAATATAAAACCGTGTCATCTGCTTTGCTACATAGTTTAGCTCAGGCAGATATACATGGTTGGTTTCGGAGGTCTATTAGAGAGTCTCTTTGTTTTGTTTTGACTTTAGGGTGATAATTTGCCCTGGCAGACCGTGTTGTTGTTAGGAGCTTCATTAGAATACACATCTAGCACCCGGAGCAAATGAGCAGCCCAAGCGGTGTTTGTGTAGGAAAAGCCCCAAAGCCAGCCCATGCCGTAATGACACTCTCAACAGACTACATTATGGTACAAGTTTACATAAATGAGCTTCCAGTGCTGCTACGCTAATAGACAGTGGAGAGGCTATTGTGAGTCTAATTAAAAGCACAGGAGACTATTATTTGTATAAATCTCTTTTCTTTTCATCGCGAGTGAGTTTTAAACTCTGCTTTTATACAAGAGAGCCGGTTGTGAGCTGACCTGCTGCAACAGATAAACTTTTCTCTTTGGCACACTTTGATGCTTTCAGACATCTCTGGGGCTTGTTTTTTGCGTGCATGATATTATTTATTTTGGCAGGAGATTATAATGGGGTGTAGAGCATGCTGGATGACGGAGGGAAGCTGATTTCCTCTTGAGTGCTTTAAGAACACCGTAAATCCCTTTCAGTGAGTTTAAAGGCGACATCTTATTGCTTGAATGTTAAAATCATTCGCTTTTCCCCCACCACCTTTTTCTTCTTCTTTTCTTTATTTTTTCATTCTTAAAGGTACTTGGCATGATTGCCAAAGCGTTACACATAAAACAAGTAATGACGAGAAATATAAAAGATGAAAATGACATCAAACACCCTCCTCTCCACTTGAAGTATTAAAATATTTACTTAATATAAATAATAAAAACAATAAATACAACAAATATTTCTCGCTGAAGTAAAGCTATGCATTGATCCATTTATACGAAAACTGATTTTTTAAATAACATATTTTAAAATATATAACGATAATAAAGGCTTTAAATATTTTCTAAAATGGTTAATGAAGGTTGTTAAAGGTTTGAAACGTCACTGTGGTCATTCACTTACATTACACTGAAAGCAGAGGCTACTGACGGCGCCGCATGATGGCTTGAACCAATAGAGAAACATTTATATGGCTTCTGTTGATAAGATTTCTTCTGTGACCTTCTGTTGTGTTTTAAAGGCCGGGAGAGAGGCACTGTGATGAAGTTTTGTGAGATTTCAGTGACTATACAGTTTGTGTTCTCTGTTCAGCATTATAAAGCTTTCGGTTCACTTTAAACCGTTGAACAGCTATTGAGATGTTGGTGAAGGCCGGTCGCTCGGTTCTGTTCCTGCTGCTCATTCCACACACACACACACACACACGAGCCGATACAGCAGTAATGAGACTGATAATTAGGGATGTTTTTTATTCAATGGCCAGTTAATTGGTTGCCACCAGTGTCTCAGTAAAGGTTAAACTTAAAGTTGCATGTCACCAATTACAATCTCGGCTGGATCAGTTCATCTGAAAACATTCTCTCGGCGAAAAGTCAATGCTGGAGGACAAATGACAGCGGCGGACGTGAATGCTGTTCAGATTTATGCTTAATATTTCTCTCTTCTCTTGAATCCTTTCGTGCCGACCATAATCCTCTCTTTGGAAAAGTGGAATCGATGGGAGCATAATCAAACATATTGACAGCGCTCATATGCTCTCCTCTGTGTGGCAGAAAAGAAGAGAGACAAATTATAAAGGAGAGAGGAAGAGAGAGAGAGAGGGAAAGAGGATCAGAGAAGAGATGAATGAATTACCATGTGCTCAGTCTGTCTGACACATAACAAAAGCCCAAAGTGTGTGTGTGTGTTAACAGTGAAGATTAGGTCAACTTTTTACGTCCTCTGAGCTCTCCGCCTGTAAATGACGAGTTTTGATGTGAAACAAGCAACATGTCAGAAGGAGTTGAGGGCTGTAGGCATCCTGCACCTCGTCCGTGTGACAGGGCTGCGAATATCTGGCCCATTAGGGGCTTATTAGCGAGTAAATGGCCAGATGGTTCAGCCATGCGCGAGAGATGGACAGAACTGCCTGCTACTAATCAGCACTGCCCGTACACTCACTGTCAAACCTCAGCACGCTGTAACCCATAGCAACCGAATAAAAGTTAACATTAGCAAGTCAATTTCCGCTGAGGAGCCTGTAAACAGGCATGTGAAAGAGAGAGAGGGAAGTGATAAAGAGAGTTATACAACAATGTATCTGTCCAAATAGTCTTTCTTTAAAAAGTTGCTGTGACACAAATTCGTGAACCGTGTCGAATCAGCTTTGATAGTCTGTCTGTCTGTCTCTTTTAGTTGACGTGAAACGTATGAGGTGAAACTATAGTCACACTGACGCCCTGTTCAGACCCCACGACACCCAGCATCAAATGATTCCGTTCATTTCAATGGACTTCCCGCAACACTAGCGACAGTGACTGTTGGCGACAGAAAGTGGGTGTGTCTGGCGATGCGACAAAGTTGACCTTTATGCAAATGATGAGCGACTTTCGGGAGCGCCTACCAATTGGAGTAAAGTCCTGTGTGTCGCTAGTCTCTTGCTACGAGGTCGTCAGAAGGCGTTCCTAGCTTTGGTTGCTCTAGTAACATTTTTATACAAACCCTTCAGTAAAAGTCGCTCATAATTTGCATAAAGTTAAGCAAATCTCAACTTTGTCACGTCGCCAGACGCACCCACTTCCTGTCGCCAACGGTCACTGTTGCTCGTGTCACCGGAAGTCGCTGGCTGTCCATTAAATTGACTGACATCGTCTCGCTTTGTGGAAGGGTGTTGCTGGCGGTGTGAACGGGGCGATAAAAATAGCCTTTTCTCTTTAGGAATGGATTTATTTGATTCATTGATTTGTTTAGACCCCTAACTAACAGTACAGCAAACCTCATAACATTAAAAAAGTGTAGTTGTGAGCTAAGTAAGGGATAATCCACGGCCAGCCGTGCATTAAAGGATTTTAATGCACGATGTGGAGGCCAAGATCCATCCAACGCGAAGCAGAATGTGCAAAGTGCATTAAAATCCTTTAACGCAGGACTAGCCGTGGATTATCACGCTTATACCATGGCCGTTTGCTAAATTAAAGCTGTTATTGATATTTACAGTGTTATTTTTGTCAGATAATTTCAAACATCAAACTTCCTGGAACTACCTATGCATTAAACGGTTTTAATATATACCTTCCAGCCAATCAGAATCGAGTACTATTCAAACAGCATGGTATAAATCGGTCACACTTCAGTATAGGGGGCAATTCTCGCTATTAACAATCCATTATGACCTTTTTCCCCAATTAACTCTTAATTTGTGTCTTATTAATAGTTAGTAAGGTAGTTGTTAGGTTTAGGTATCGGGTAGGATTAGGGATGTAGAGTATGGTCAAGCAGAATATGTGCTTTATAAGTACTAATAAACAGCCAATATGCCAATAACAGGCATGCTAATAACAACTAGTTAACAGTGAGAATTGCCCCCTATACTGAAGCGTTACCTATAAATCTGCTTTTATGGAAATTACATTTCAAGTCTTGCGTTGTTTTAGTTGTTTGTGAAACAACCGCATATAAATATGAAGAAAACACACCCCAGGTGTATGTACAGTAATTGCATGCGTGCATTCTTCACTGTGAAGCGTTTTCGCTGACGGACTATTTGTCTGAATTTTTTGATCAAATAAACAGCACTGTTAGCTTGTAAATAAAAACCTCTACTTTATGATTTACAATTATGAATAATTCACAACAGAAACGCACAGGACATGCTTAATTAGCACGGCCTATTTCCCTTATTATTATTATAATCGTGTGATCCATTGATTAGATTAACCCACCATAAGTTACTGTGACTTATGGATGCCATCGTACTGTCTTACAAGTAACATAACATTTGAATAATTTATGAATGTAGATGGTCTTTAGCTTTTCCCCTTTCACAGCAGCATATTTATAGACAGACTTATAATATCTGTGTGTGTTTGTGTGTGTACGTGTGTGTGTGTGTGGTTGGCTGGCTGGTGGGTAACAGTAGGATACCATGTTATTGCTGCAGTCTCCATTACACCTAATACTGCTCACTCCTATTATTTGTCATCATATGCTAATTATGCATCATTAATGTGAGGCCTTAATGGCCCCAAGAGTGGGTAATAGGCTGAGCGCGCGCGGTGTGTGTGTGTGTGTGTGTATGCGGAGAGATGGACTCTGCAGGGAGATGCAGAAACACATGCTAATGAAGCAGAGCTCTTTAATCTTCCAGATTAAAAGCAGAAAAGATCATAACCTGCACAATTCACCCTCTGACATCACTAACTGCACAACTGACACACTTCTGTGGACTGCAAGACTGGAATTGTGCTCGTTTTACCTAAGGGAGCTAATTTTACCTGATCCGACCATTAAAATTACTTTCATAATGAAGTCTGCTTGATTTAGTCATACTAAATCATATTTTTGAGTTGAAAAAAGCAGGTAACTTGGACGTTACCACATGAGGCCTGTTAAATTACCTAACAGAACGTTTGTTTTTTAATTGTATATTTTGGGTTAAATGCCTCTTCACAAACCATGATGCACAGTGATATTGCACAAAAATGTGTTTCTCAAAACGGTTTTCAAGACACCAGGCTACCAATATAAAAGTACTTCAATATTTGCAAGATGTTTGCAGGTAAACCACCCTTGAACAATATACCATGATCCATGAAAAATAACCAAGACTGTAAAAACAATTTAAAAAATATATTTTCTGTCATGTGGAGTGGCAGACATATACCGTAAAATAATATTTTTTCCTCTAAAATAACAGGATGTAAGGATATATGATAAATAGTTTTCCCCGTTTTTCTTGTAAATGTGCTGTCTTTTTCTGTATTTTTAATTTTTTTGACTATATCTAAAAAATAAAATCTTGCTAGGAAACGGAAATTACATTTATTTTTTTTTTTTTAATCTGTAAAGAAAACATTACAATTTTGTTTCTTGACATATCAGGTGGAAAGTTTGTCAAAATCTGTCAAAAATATTTTTTACAGTGAAGGTTAAACGTGTTGTGAATCACAAGGGTAAAAATAAATGGTCCAACATGCAGGATGCAAGCAGTAGTTCAATTCTAAATAACAGCAAAAACAGAGTAACAAGGCAGCACTCGTAACATCTGACTAGAACCGACAATTGACAAGAGAAATATTGTAATTTAAATAGAAAAAAATAATGAGGGCTAACAAGCTAACACCTGTGGAAAAATCATGGAGAACTAATGAAAAAAGTAACTACAATGGACTACACAACGGCACAGGACACAGGATATAAAAAAATACAAAATAAAAGTCCATAGAACCCAGAACATTGTACACATTAAAAATATGATGTTATGTGGACCCATTATATTTGCTAAACTAACAAAATATGTGTTGTGGTAGCTAGCACACAATTAAAACATTTATAGGTTAAATAACCTATACTATTGAAATAAAACATTCTTATTTGTGAAAGGTTATGCAGTTTATTAAAACATTTGGTAACGCTTCAGTATAGGGGGCAATTCTCACTGTTAACTAGTTGTTATTAGCATGCCTGTTATTGGCATATTGGCTGTTTATTAGTACTTATAAAGCACATATTCTGCATGACCATACCCTACATCCCTAATCCTACACGATACCTAAACCTAACAACTACCTTACTAACTATTAATAAGACACAAATTAAGAGTTAATGGGGGAAAAAGGTCATAGTTAATGGCTTGTTAATAGCGAGAATTGCCCCCTATACTGAAGTGTGACCAAAAATTTTAATCTGGGTGTTTTTTTTGCACCCAGATGCACGACGTTGTGACCTCTCGAAGATTAGATTTTTACTGTGAGGGACAAAAACAACTGAAATGTTGACCATTCCAAGATGGCGGCCGAACCACCGTGCCTGGAGCAGTCAGATGTGCCATCTAAGTAGGCTATACTTTTCTACACTGTCAGGAAAAAAGGTACAAGTTAATTTCTGTAACAAAACATTTAACTGCACCCTTAAAGGTACACACCAGGTCCATGTAAAACGTACAACATTTTAAGGGTACAAAAAGGAACCCTTAAAGTCCCAGTGAAATAAAAAATTACAATTCTTATTTTTTCATGAAAGATTGCAGCGTTTATAGTAAATAACTTTTTAATGTTGGTCATTTTCTTTTTAAAATTCATGTATCCTCACAAACATCAGTTAAAATCTGAAAATGCTCTTTTGCCCTGAAATGACGATCCATCTCAAATGACGTAAATTAGACGACTCGGCAGAGCATCCGTTAACTCCTCCCCTTCAACTGTCTGCTGCTAGTTTCAAATCAAAATGCAACAGCTGTTTTAATACATCCAATCAAATCGCAGTAAAAAACGCAAGCCACGCCCACAAATTTCCTCATTTTAAATTCCTTTTCACAGGGAAGTGCGTCAGAATACGGAAGTAAAAACAATCGCAACTTCCGATCACGAGGACTTTAAGGTACTACCTCATGCTACCTTAAAAGGTACATTTTTGTTCTTTATTTCTGAGAGTGTATGGTTTGTGTCACTATAGCATTCACAAATATTCCCTCAGATTTTAATCTAGATTAAAAATGACTCACTAAATTGTAAGTGCGTCTACAGGACAGAGTCGATGTTTCTTGTATGTCTCATGTTTTCCTTTCTCTTGTAGGCCTATTTCACACCTGCACATGTATGAATTCACTGTATAAGGACTGCGAAGTATATTTAATCTTATTGGACTTTTTTTCTCTCACAGTGACGACAGACACTTTGTTTGCAGGGGTGGAACCTAAAAGCCCTTTTTATTGAATTCCCGTATTTGTATTTGGCTCTGAGAGAGAGAGAGAGAGAGAGAGAGAGATAGAGTGAAAGTGTGCATATGTCCTGCTGAAAAGGTTCTGGTCTGGGAGCCTTGAGGAACAGAAAGTTGCCAGCTGGTCCGGCACACCTCTGTGTTTGACCCGTGGCTGCGTGTGTGTGTGTGTGTGTGTGTTTGTGTCTCCCAAGCGGTTGAAGGTACAATAAAGCCTGGAAGACACACGATCATCTCACAACACCTGGCAGACCTCACACACACACACACACACACACCGCATATGCATTTGCGATCTCTCTCTCTCTCCTACACACACTCGTCCTCATCACGGGGGAGTAAAGTGGGCTGTCTGGGGTCACCCTGGTTTGAGTACTGCAGCCACCTACAGCTTTCCCTACACCCCCTGATCTCACAACTAAACTTCTGTTGTATGATCTTACAAATGCTTTCCTGGATTAAATGATAAGGCTTTTGCGCTTAGAAGAGTGCGACGTTGATTCATACACTTAAAACATGGAAGGTAGTACAGTTTTTTATCTTTTTATATAAAAATACAACACGTCTCTCGGACACGTCTCTCACACCCACGTCTGCCCGCTCACTTCCCCACGTGTAATAATTCTCAACCAATGGAGATCATCACATACTGTATACCGTTCATGTCACCAACTGCAAAAATCAAAATATTTTTTTAAATCACAGATGTCAAGACACAAAGAGGACATTCAAAGAACATTTCTCACCTGTACTCTCTCTGACTGTAAGTTTATTGATATTCAATTATTGTTGGAATTCCTGTGAACATATAAAGAAAGCGTAATCGTTAGATATGAAAATAAGTTAGATATGTTTTTTCTCAATTAAAAGTATTATACTGTGGAAAGAATAGAATAATAGTCTATGCCTCAGAGTATACTAGAAGTTTATTACATTATAAAAACTTTATTTTTTTTATACAAGCTACTTGTATAGAAAACATCACTTTAAAAAAAATAAAACTTGCATTAAATATGAAGTATATACAGAACATCTAGATCTAGCATTGGCAAAAAAATGATCTTCAGTATAAGATTTTTATGTGGCAATGTTAAAAACATTAAAAAGGGTCAAATAAAAAAACAAGGAGAAGAACAACAATCTTTGAAAGCTAGCAAAGATAATTGTTTTCAACTTTTTCAAGCGGTCTTTTATTGTATAAAATGCATAATTTATCATTTAATCCAAATCTTGAGACATGAAAGTGCCTGTAGCAAACCTACACTTTTTCTGTGTAGCTGTCCGTGTTTCATCACACACGAGAGCGTTAAGGCACGTGTGTTAAAGCGAGAAGGACACGGAGCTCACGGCGATCTCCGGCGGCCGGCGTGTTTAATTACAGCCGCTTATCATGTTTAGCTCCTCCTTGACTCAAACACGTATGTAATAAGCGCGACAGTACAAGTGCAGAGGAGGAGTGCGAAAGGTCAGCCGTCAGTTTTAATACGAGCCTTGCGCTTCTAATGAAATGCTGGTTGCAATATGTGTTGAATATGAATGCATTAATTCCTTAAATGCCTCTCAGATTTATGTGCCTCTGCCTTTTCTAAGAGGGATAATTTGACAGCGGCCCCCAGACCAGCTTTGACAGCTCGGAGCAGAGCGGACCAACACCTGCGTCCAGCCAAGCATCACGGGCCCATCCTCCGCTTCTCCTCCTCCAACACGCTCACAAATGAACTGTCACCTCATTACTGTGCCTGATGCAAAATAATCAGCTTCCAAATTAGCATGGGCCACTCCGCTCAGCCTCCCTCTCTCTGCCTCCCTCTTCTGTCTTCATGCCGCTCGCTCCAGTGATGGGCCTGTTTGAATATGCATCTCGGAGCATTTCCATGCGGCGTTCCACAGGGACGGCACGCGGCGGGCGAGCAGCTCGCTGCATTAGCATGGCTGGGAGTGTGGAATGGGGTCCTGGTGGGTTTGGGGTCCCTGTGCAGATGCTCCGGCCCACTTGTTCATTACAACTGCATTTCATCAGCTTGATGATGTCCACATGTCAATTGAGCGAAAGGATTTTACACACAAAAGAGCCTGTGGGAGAAGGACTACAGCAACTAATCAGCTGATTATCATAACTCAGACTCCTACTGAGACGAGAGAGAGAGAGAGAGAGAGAGAGAGGGACAGTCAGATGGAACCCCCGCCTTCTTTATATGAGATAGGCTAAGCATGAGCTGAAACTCAGCACATGGTTTTAAAGTAGCCTGCATGGATATTACTGGCATAAAAACCTTTTGCTCAGTGTTGCGATAATGTTCAGTCATTTTGATTTCTTTGATTTCTTTTACTTATAAGCGCTTAAATAGTTTTTTTTATGGTGGCGTTTAAAAAGCATGAAATGATATGACAGTTGTTTTTGTGTTGACGCACTTCCTATTGATGGGCAGGACATTTTTAACAGCCAATAGCATTAGTACATTTACATTGTCCATAATTTGCTACATTCTTTTGCAGTAGGGAACTTTTGTATTGTACAAAGAAAATGTATTGGTCTAAAATAAAATACGAATAGATATCTATTCTTTGGCATGTTTTGGACACTGTCGATGTAGTGACTACATTTTAAATGCTGTAAGTAAATTTGGTCACTATAGGGTTGGGTATCGTTTTAATTTTAGCGACTCCGCTAATCGATTACGATTCTTATCGATTCCCAGTTTCAATGCCACCGTGGAAGCAAAACATTTAGATATCAACCTGCATGGTCATTTAGCCAGCGTTGCAAAATATATGAGCCCCTGATTTTGTATATATACACGTAGCAACCATGTTTTGTCTGATTTATTACAATTTGTATTACCATACTTGAACTACATCATGGTTAAACTGTAGTTTCTATAATGAAACTATGGTCATTTGTGGCTCATGTGCTTTACTGCAAGTACTGTAGTTAAACTACGCTTACTATAGTAAAAATATGGTTAAGCTTCAACAGGGCTTTTATGGAGATATCAGTAGGTTAACACATGCACATTTCAGAAAATATGCACACGGGAAATGATAAGAGAAATTTTGGTAACACTTTATTTTACGGTGCCCTTGTTACACGTTACATGTAGTAACAAAAGTATTTACTATGCATTATGCAACATTACATGTAACTACACCTAAACCACACCCTAACCCTATAGTAAGTACATGTAGTTAGTTATTATTACTCAGTACTTAAATGTATAATTACACTGTAACACGGGCACTGTTAAATAAAGTGTGACCGATTTCTAACCTTTCAATTATGATTCTGAATTGGACAGATGCCCCCAAGTAGGGTCTTTTAATGGCATCTTTACTTTCACAACTCACAAGGCATATTTTTTGTGAAATACATACTTTTTCAAGACATTTGACAGACACACAAATTAATGTTTAATCCTAGTACTGTATTCCAGAAAAATCCTGAGAAACCTGTGAAATCCCATCTTTATACTAAATGGATTGTGAGAACATGACAAGGCTGGACTGTATCAGCAGGTAATATAGATTGTATTGTGAACAGTATTTTGTTTTATAGTGTTCATTATTATTTATTTTTATATAATTTGTTTAAATTAACCTTAAAATGATTTTACACCTCAGTTATTCCTCGCCACCATGCAGCCCCACTTTTATTTAAAATTGTCTACATAAAGAAATTATTTTAATTTAAAAAGAAAACGGAATCAAATATACAGTAGAAATTTGTAAAACATACTGTTTCAATTATTTCAACATAAGAGATGTAAATGATGGATGACTCGACTGCACAGATTTACACCTGATTTCTGAGTAACATCGGTTGACCTAACTGAGATAAACAAAGTAGACGGCGAATTTACAATTCACTTGGCTCAAATACCTGAGGGGACATTTAAGATTACAAGGAATAAAAATTACGGCTTTTTAATGATACTAAATGATCCTGTTTGTGGGCTCGGTTATAATTTATTAATAGCGACATGGTTCAGCTGTTCAAAGCCCCTGGTAACAGTCTCTCACAGACACACATTTAAAGAGAGATTTCCCCTTTTTATTGATATGTCATAAATGTCCGGCCTATCAGAAAATCAAGTGTTTGACCTGGTATTTATATGCATTGTGTGTGTATGATTGTTTGTCTATGTGGTCATGTTTGTGGCATAATTCATGTAGAATCACCAACCTTTTCTTTCCAAGCAGGCAAAGGGCACGTCTGTCTGAACTCTCACACACACAACACATAGACACACACTCCTACATGCACCATCACATAAGCACATCACACACACTGAGCAACACAACACAACACAAGTCATCTGAGAGTCACAGGCCCAATTATAAAGTCTGCAATCTGCATTGTTCCTGAAGCCTCTGGATCAATGCACCGCAGGCATGTGCACATCACCGCCTCTAATGATCCCTTTCTGGGGCACAGACTCGCACACTGCATAGTAATCTTCAGCTAATTAACTCTATAATGCTCAAACAAGCTTTCTCAGCTCTGCCGTCCCCGCTTCTATTTGTTTCAATGTTCTGGTCTGCTTTAACCTCTCACACAATTACACGCATATGATCGGGGCAGGAAGAGGGCCGTTGTTTCAGGATTTACAATACGAGGTCAATTCATTGTTTGATCAGATAAGAGCTGTTATTGATTTGTGACTGAAGACTCAAGCTCATTACTGGAGTGCTGAGAAATTCCTCCTCCAAACAAACTGAGCCATTAATAAGGCTCACTATTGAAACTCAACTTTTTTACAAATATTCTTGGCCTTGTTTTTGAATTTCTTGAAGTCAGAACCAAATGTTAGGGGCGGTTGAGTGGTTGCCAGGCCGTTGCTGGTAGCTGAGGAGGCTGCTAGGGTGTTATTTACTTTTTGGCACGTGCATTTTTAAATGTTTACAAAAAAGATGCATGTTAGCTAACTGCATAAAGATTGTATAATGTCTGTTGCATTATCCAACATTAGTTTGTCAAACATCCATCTGAACAAATATTGTAAATTAAATAAGCCATCAAAAGCTTTGGTTAGCAGTAAATTAAAAGCTAAGGGGCATTATTAGACAGGAATATACAAATTTGTCTTGCAATAAGCTTGTCGCAAATAGTGTGTAAAAAAGTTTCAGTTCCTGTTAAGAATGCAACCAAATACTTAACATTGGGTGGCACCAATGGCAAAATGAATAATACACATCCCTGTTGATGTTTCAGGCATTTTGAGCAAGTAACGTAACACATTTATTTATTATACAACTATAAAAACATGATACAGATACAAAACAGTTACAATGTTTAAAAAGTACAATTCACAAAACCGATTCACATTTCACGGTTAAAACCGCACGGAAAACGAAAATTTTATTGCGTCATACTTTTAGAATAACGAATATGCGCCCAGAAAAGACATGAAATGTAAATCTGGCCTTTCTCCGACTTCACAAAACGGCATTGGGTCGTTTTCATAACAATCGCTAGAGGGCACTTAAACATAAAACGTGAACTGTTGTCATAATAAGCTACGTTCACAAACAACCTTTTGAGTCGTTTTTACTTGGAGGACAGGCTGTACGGCTCTGATTCGTGTATATTTGAGTGTCCTAGAGTGACTGCATATGTTTCCTTGAAAGTGATGTGTGTGTGTGAAGTCTGCAGGGATTCATACACAGCTCATCTCATCTCACCTGGGAAGCATTAGGCTAGTGTGAGTCTCACAGGTGCAGGAACCTCTGCAAAGCCTAAATCATCATCGTACCCCCTCCTAGAGAAAAGAAGAAGTTGGATTTTCGAAACGGCGAAACCTTCATAATCAGAGAGGTTGGATCTTTTGTTCGCTCCGGTGGAAATCATATGTCTTTTTTATCTTTCTTCCGGATAATTCCCATGTTCCGTGTTCTTCAGAAGATGTATCGTACCTCCGCCGCTGAGAGCGTCCTCCTCTCTGGCGTTTAACGTGCATTCGTTTGGTCTTTGTCTGGCTTTTGGAGAGGCTAATACACGTCTGCTACCTGACAGCACATCTACCTGAAGCGAGCTCTCACATACCTGCCTGACAGAATGATGGACTGCCAAAGCAGACTTTCCCTTCTTCTCTGTTTCCTCGCTTCTCCCAGACCATACATTCAGAGAGGCTGAGTGAATGATGTTTATGCCTCTGTCAAGTCTTCCAGCTTTCCTCCCTTTCGTTCTCCCTCTCATAAGTTGATCTCCTGGTGGGAGCGCTTTGATAACAGATCTTTCAGGAGTTGTGGCCTGGGTGAGAATTGCAGAGGGGGTTTTGAGGTCGTCTGATCCACCAATTAAGGTCTGAACTCTGATCTGAAGAAGTCTGAAGAAGGGTTCACGTACTTATATGTGACCTTGGACCACAAAACCATCTTTGGCTACGGCGCCTCTGATGGACAACTTTAAAGGCGATTTTCTCAATATTTATATTTCTTGCACCCTCAAAATCCAGATTTTCAAATAGTTTTATCTCGGCCAAAAAGTGTCCTATCCTAACAAACCATACGTCAATAGAAAGCTTATTTATTAAGCTTTCAGGTGATGTATAAATCTCAATTTAGAAAAATGTACCCATAAGACTGGTTTTGTTGTCCAGGGTATATACATATCATACTTCTTATTAAAAATGTCTTTCAATTGGCCGTGGGCTAGCTGTGCTAGTGTTGCTTATCACTACAATGTGCCACAAAAAAAATTAGGAATAAAAGTCTTTGAAGAACAGCTGATACCTACAAAAGTCATTTGTTTGTGGGGTTTAATGTTTGTGATTTTGTGATTCTGCTTCACTTGGAGGTCAAGGTGATGCGTGCCTCTCGTGTCGATGTTGATTCACAAACACATCTCGCTTGACAAAAACACTGCGTCCGCCAAAGCCCCGGCGTGAGCTGTGTGATATTCGAGGGCCTTTGATATTTGAGCCATCGTACCAGATTGGTGAAGATCTTTAAACTGTAGTTTTATCTCATCAGTCAAGCCTGAGCTGTGCTCTTGATAGCAGGAAGTTTCGTGAATCCACTTAAGCAGTGCTGAGACGCCGTAACAGATCACAGAGCGAGAGATAAACCCCTGACATCCCGCGACCTGCCACTCACCGTGACCCCCTCTGCTAGTGACAGCGATGTCAAAGGAGCCAGACGGCTCGATATCCTCACACACTCCATAATTAGCCATTATAGTGTGTTTGTGCGAGGAACAAGTTCATGAGAGCCTCTCTAAATCGAGGAACCACTGGGATTATGAGGGGAGTAGAACAGCGGGGTACTATCAAAGATGGCTACCCAGGCAATTTAGGCCGTGACTTATTTCCCACAAATCCCAGCTCCTACGGGCTCTGTGAGTGTGTTTGTGTGTGTGTTTGTGTCCTTTGCTCCGAGCTTGCTGCAACATTTCCCCTTAATAATATGCAGGGTGAGCGTAATGATGAGGGGATGTTGGGATAATGGGACGCCCCTCTCTGCTCTAATACTCACTCATAGACGACCGCACACAACAAAGTCTTGTTAAATCACACAAGCACACAAGTCCTGACCCTCTGCTTATCATCATTAACATGCTGACAATGAAAAAATCATTTGATGATGATGGCATATTAATAAACCTTTATTTAAAGCCTGTATGTGATGCTTATTCAAAACTCGTAATGACGTTAAAGGCACATTAGGTGTATCATGACGCTTAAAGTAGGTGAAGTATGGCACACAAATAAAAGTATAAAAATAATGTATTATTTTCAGACAGGTTTCCTGAACACTCCCCCGTTGGATGGACAAACAGAAAGCCTCACGTCCAACACACAGAACTGGTAACACACTTCCTCATATTGAAAAAAAACGATATATCTTATAGTTACACAACATGTAACAATACATGTTCATGGTTACACGTTTATCTTGTATTACCCTAAAGGGGTTTCTTTTGTGATAACAAACAGT
Organism: Triplophysa siluroides; assembly: GCA_006030095.1. Taxonomy (NCBI): domain Eukaryota; kingdom Metazoa; phylum Chordata; class Actinopteri; order Cypriniformes; family Nemacheilidae; genus Triplophysa; species Triplophysa siluroides. Next base: position 2,830,413 of record VCII01000094.1, on the reverse strand, counting down.
TGTACGTACATTATTTCACTTGTTTAACAGCTGGACATGAAATATTGATTTGCATTATTGGTAACACTTTAGATTATGGTCCAGTTCTCACTTTCAACTGGTTGCTTATTAGCATGCTTATTGACTGTTTATTTGTATGTAGAAAGCACATATTTATGCCTTACCTTTTTCAACACTCAATACCTTAACCTAACAACAACCTTAAAAGGAGAAATTAGAAGTTTAATGAGGCAAAAATAGTAGTTAATAGTTAGAACTGGACCCTAATGTAAAGTGCGAATGCATTGTTTTATTTATTGCAAAAACGAACCTTCGGCAAAGAAACCGTCACACGCGGTTCAGACAAGACAAAGAAATTATTCGGTTTAATAATTGGTCAATTTAATCGTATATATGTTGTGGTGTTATAAGTTACTGTTTATAAAAACGGTAGCTAGGAATGTCATGATGACTTTAGATCTTTCTAATGAGTTTAACACATTATTTACGCATGCTTTAACAAAATGTTAGCAGTACTTCCGTTGTTAAGATGGTTATTTTGTTACTAAATATCCGACATGATCATTACAGGTAAGTAAAATAATTTGCAAAATGAAGCAAGCGTATGGTGCTTTTCACTACAGTGATTTTGCATGAGTAATATTTATTCTTTGAACATCTGTCTTGGCTCTCAGCGAAAGCAAACAGCACATTTGTGTTTAATTGTAGAGCACGAGTTAAGACGAGAGCGTCTGGAGCGGATCAGGATCAGTGATCGTGAAGAGATCAGATGGAGTTGGTCTTCCAGAAGTAGAACAAGCAGCAGTCGGGCTTAGAAGGGTGTGGCAGCTCAACGCTGGCACGGGTCCCAAAGTTCATAAACGCAACTCTAAATGTAAAGATGGGAAAGATGTCGGCGAAGGAGAAAGCCAAGATTTTACTGCGAAAGCTCACCGGGTCTCTCCCTCTCTTTCTCTCTGTCAGCAGTATTTCCATGCGGGAAGAGGAGCCGTTCTGCTAGTACTGTCCCGTACTCTGTAAATAAGGTGCCCTCATTCTGTCGTGAGAAGGAAAAGAAGCGTTTGACTACAATGGGCTATTATTGGCCATCATAGAGATGAGACAGACTCTCAGGGGAGCACAGAGCACTTTTGTGAACTGGAAACGTCGGCTGCTTCTCACTCGCACTCGCTCTCCTGCGGCTGTGTTTTCTTCACCGGCCTGGAGGTATGATGATATCTGAAGATATCCGCTTCACCTTCGGAGAGGAGAAACTTTGAAAACAAACAATAAATAAAACAATTAAAAAACTGAACCAAATTGGGATACGTGTAAATTAGGCCTTCCCAGTTATACACACATACATTAGGTTCAGGGGATATAATTTACAGTTTGTACAATGTAAAAGTCATTATGTAGGCCTATATTGAAAATCCCCATGAACCTAATGTGTGTATTATATTTTCCCAGGACGAAGACGAGACGATGACGAGACGAAAAGTGCACGGAAAAAAAGGATTCTGTGTTGTAGTAGATTTCATGAAATGAATTGAGTAATCTTACTTAATGCAATTGTGTTCTTGTTTTTTTAACCAAAATTTAAGTTAAAAGTATAGAAAAAAATCTCAGAATTCTAAATGCACAAACTAACTTTCGGAGAAATCCACTTAATTTAATCACGTTCAAACCACTTAAACTTGTATAAAGGATCTTAACTTCATTATTTTGTGGTGGCACTGCATCAATTCTTTTGGTAAATTTCACATGGACATTTTTGTCCATTTTCAGCCTGTGAGTACAAAAGTATTGTTGTTGTTGATTAACAACATATACAAGACTGTAAAACCTATTTAGTATCTAGAAAATAATTAGAATTAAAAAAAACAACAGGGTCACCATGTAAACAAACTGGTATTTAAAGGGTTAAAATTCTAAAAATGAATGAATGTGTGGTAGTTATGATAAGAACTTATTCTAGTGTGAAAAAATATGTATATATAATATTTTTATGGCTGTGTTTTGACATGGACATTTTCGTCCATTTTCAGCCTAAAGGCCATTGCACATTGAGACAGAAATTTGCATCCAAAATTTCGGCAGGTTAAAACTAAATACCACAAGTTGTTGTCAATCACATTTACACACTGCCTCCGATATTTTCGCCCGTCATAAAAAAATTCGGACTGGGTTTGTTTTCTGCGTTTTTCGCATCCGTAGCAAACAATTTGAGAGGCGTTTTGACCATTCAGAGACATCGTACAAACGAGCGTCAAATACGAAAAAACGCATACGCAAATTTCGGACTGTATGTGCAAATACCTTCAGTGTGAGTTTTTTTTATTGATGCACAAGGGCTAAGTTATTAAACAAGAGTTTAGTGATCTCCAGCCGGACATCTCTCATGAGCTGCTGGAGCGTTGATCTCCACTACATTATATGTTTGCGATTGTGGTTGCTGAATAAAGACATCCCACCTCGCGAAAACTGTCCGCTGGCGTCTACGTTCCGAGGGTTCTCCTTCACGGTCAGTCAGGTTGTTTCTGGAGTGTTATCAATATTTTGCGGGCAAAATAAGAACTTAAGGTTGAGGTTGGATGTCTATGGATTATCCTTCCTCTGTGGAAATACTTCTTAGATGAAGCTAGATGAAGTTGAATAACTATGCACATGATATTACATTCTATTCAATTGTGCTTATTGGTAAAAGAGATGCTTATAATGAAATCGACAACCATCACCGTGAGTATAATTTTAAGCAAAATAACAATGTTTATCATTTTAACCATTATGAGGAAAACGTGACTAAAATGAGATGAAAATGCTTTAGTCGACTAAACAAAAACCAGACATGGATGACTAAATAAGATAAAAACTAAAAAGTATATTTGTTGTGGGGCTAAAACTAAGACTAAAATAAAAAATAGCTGACGAAATGAACACTGACCTGTCTGATATAACAAGCAATGGTGACTCCCTCATACGGGAAAAGATCAGCAGCGACATTCTTCAGGAGTTCTGCACTCCGCTGCATCAGAGGAAAAATTGTATTGCTCACAGGTTGCTCGTTCTTAACTTAACAGAAATCATTCTAATGCACTGTAAAAAACTAAAAACAAATCAAATTGGCTTGAATTAAAATGATATTAAACCAACTTCTAAAATGAAGTGAAATTGACTAAACTAGATTTTTTTAAGTCATGCGAAATGCAAGTCGTCTTTAATGGATCTTGTGTTCCACAGAAAACCAAGTGATACAGGTTTGGAACAAAGGCGAGAGAACAATGATACATTGTAAAGTGTAAAACAAAGCAGAAGTAACCCAGCCCAACGGGACGCACTAAACTCTTGCCTGTGCAGTGTGTGTGAGTGAACAGCAGTGTTTGGAGTGGGTAATTAGCATAGTATTAGTGGATCAGTGGAAGACAGTCAGAGAAGGAGGGGAAAATCTGTCCATCATGCCTCTCTTTGGCTCTCTCTGCCACTCCTCTGGGGTCTTCCCTCTGTTCTGAATGTTTGAAAGTTTGGTGGTTATTCCCAGGAGCGGAGCTGCTAGCAAATCAAAGCCTGGCGTTGCAGCAGTGACCAGCCAACCTCTCTCTCTCTCTCTCTCTCTCTCTCTCCTCTATGCTTCCATCAGAAGAAAGTCAGTCTCACAGATGCACTGGTTAACAATGCCATCTCACGCACACACGCGCTCACACATCTCGCCCGGCAGCCCGTCAGAAGCGGGGGGAGGGTTCAGAACAGCGGCCTGACGAATGAGGGGAGCAGGTCCCCTGTGATTGGCGCGCTCTGAACATTTGATGCCAGCTTCCATCTGTCATGATAGCCCCAGTGCTGAACCTTCAATCTGTCAGCCACTGCAGCACCCGGCTCTCACAGTGATCTGGCCTGCTAAACACAGCTGACAACAGGCATTATCACAGCCAGAGAGAGAGAGAGAGAGAGAGAGACAGAGAGAGAGAGAGATGTGCTAATTGTGGGCGGGGATGTAAACTGTCACCTCTCATCGGATTGAACAGCGCGTCCTCTGATTTTTTCAGACCCCTCGACGGGTTTCCGAGCGGATGTTTTGATAAGCAGATGGAAATGTTTGGGTTACAGGCCACGTTATTTGGGCACAGAGAGCTGCTGATGCTTAGAATGTGTGAGGACAACAACAGAACGCCCATGTTATACTAACAAGTGTTGGTGTTTGTAATCTGAGAGTGACTGTGCTTTTCTGCTGTCCTTTATTATTGAGGAAAAGCTGACCAAAAATAAAAAACAGATCTTTTTTCATTTAAAAAACAAAAGATAAACGTCCGATCTTTTCTCATTCAAATTTGAGATAAAAACAGAATATTGCTTGAAATTGTATATGATTTGGATCACTACAGAAATCATCATGAACTTTTATCATATATTGCTTAAGGTAAAATCACACAAGGACAACACGAGGATAAAAAAGGTTTTGGCAGAAGTATTCCTTTAAATGACATTATATTATATTATTTATAATATTTTACGCTTATTTTAGACATTACGCTTTATATGAAGAGCCTTTACTCTTACATAAAGCCGTCAAAGTTTCCAAGAAAGTTTCCAAGAAACATTAAGCAAATCCCACCCATAAGATTAAGTGAATAACACTATGTTGATTTCATCATGTGTTATAATCATCACAACCCTAAAGAGTTATTTTAAGACCTTATAGCTGCATTATTATACATAAAGAATGCCTTTATAATGCATTTTAAGGCATCAGGCTTCATGGTAAGTCTTGTCCAAATAACATTTTCCATTTCTTATTGGCATCTGTGGTTAAGCCACTAATAACAATCCATTAATGGTAAGCTTTATGCACGTGTCTGTGCACGTGTGCGTGCGTGTGTGTGTGTGTGTGTGTGCGTGTTTGCGTGTGTGCGTGTGTTGTGGTCGTCCTTGTCAAAGCTTTCACTGACTCTCAGTAATTAGTGCAATCATGACACATCGGAGGAGCTGTTTCTGTGACAGCACTCAACAGAGACAAGTGTCCCCGCAGACAGAGTTCAGCCCCCAAACACACACACACTCTCTCTCTCTCTTCTCTCTAATATGACCGTATCTTCACAGGATTCACACCGTCAGTGACCATAATACACCATGAGTATTCTCACAGAATAACAATGAAGACATTTTTCTTCAACAGTCATTTCTTTACTAAAACAATGATGCTGTTTATTTTCGTTGGAATTTTATTTATGTAGGTTATTTCCTATTATCCAAAATACACATTATACAAACTTTATATAAACGAACTGTGCCTATAGCTGAAAAAAGTATTTGTATATATGTTTCTGCATCAGATCGGCACTTTTCAAATATTCTCAGGGATTTTAATGACATTTTATTTACATTTACGCATTTGGCAGACACTTTTATCCAAAGCGACTTACATTTCATTATACTATACATTTGTTTCTAATTATGTGCAATACCCTGGGATCGTACCCATGACCTTGGCGTGTTTGTGCCATGCTCTTTCCACTGAGCTACAGGAAAGCTGTGATTTGTGAGTCATTGTATATGGTTCATATGTAGCACAACAGAGTTCTGTAAAGAAACTATGTCAATAGATACCTTAATACTTTTAGGGGCGGTTTCCCGGACAAGTATTAGGTTAAATCAGGACTAGGCCTTAGTGAAATTAGGATATTTAAGTCAATTTAAAAATCTTATTTTACAAACAACTTTACAGGCCTGCATCCTGAGACAAAACAATCGCACTCATATATTTGAAGTTATGTCAGTTGAAGTTGTTTTCCATCAAGACACCTCTAACATTTAGGTTAGTCTAGGACTAGGTTTAAGCCCTGTCCGTGAAACCGCCCCTTAATGTTTAAGTTTGTCTTTGTTTTTGCACATGTAAGTCTCGGTTTAGTGTGTTCTTGACCCGCTTTAAAATGTTAAAAATTGCATTCTTGAGATGAACATATAGCTTAAAGTAAAAAGAATAAATCATATATTTTCTTCCATTTCATCACAGTTCAACCGTGTAAAGACAGTACTGACAGAGTAATTAAAAAACATAGACTTTATATAAAAAGAGATTTTATATATATTTATTTTGCTCATCAAGTAGTGATTATCCTGCAAAGCAGATAAAACAGCAACACTTTACAATAAAGGTCCATGAATAATCATGTACTAATATCTGAATTATTACTTATCTCACATGAGCTAATGATGAGTGCGGGAGTGGGTTCACAAAGAACTAAAGCTGGAGTCATGAGGATCCGTGCCCTATTTGTTAGTGAATATAATTAACACCCGGAAATAAAACTGATAAAATGGACCCTTTAATAAAGAACAAGTTCTTGTCAGTATTTTTAATGAGTATTTTGATCAGAATTATTATTATGTTTTATTTTACTCAATGCTGAAATGTTGAATATCTTTTGTAGGCCATAACATTTCAAGAAGCTGCCCGATTTTATTGAATCCAGTGTTTTGTTCCTCGTAAGTAGTAGCCTGATCACCTATGATGTGCACATTGACTCCCTAAACAACCGGCCAATCACATTCAAGCTTTGTTTTTCAGCTGTTTTGAGTGCAGTTTCCATCACTTTGATTTAGAATAATAATAATAAAAAGTATATATTTGTTTATTTTCATTAACAGAAGTAAATGAGAGGTCAGTTTTTAAGTAGCTTGGCAAACGCATGTGTGTGTTAGTGGGTCAGAGGTGACAGTGGGTTTTGTTGCTGATAATGGCGGGCCAGCACAGACTGAAGCACTGTTCATTTGTGTGAGGAGCTCGCTCGCTCTCCACCTCTTTTTCTCTCTCTCTGCGCTCTGTCCATCCTCTCGGGATCTCATCATCTTCCCTAACAGTCAGAGAGGGATTTCGTTCCCTCTATTCCCTCACCTTCATCCTCTTCCTCGCTCTCACTCCTCTCTCTCTCCCAGAACCTCAGCCCAGCACCTCTGTATTTAATGAAAGTTCTTTTGTTATATTCAATTCTTCGCTTGTATTGACTGGAGAAGAATAAGCTTTCATATCTGAAAAAGTGAAACCTGAGTGAGATTTGCTGATTTTATAATAACGACAAGGTCAGAGGTCAGTTTTAAGAGCTCGGGGAACATGACACAAAAATAAACAAAATAACTCATATTTTAGACTTTTTTTTTAAGATCTCCTGAAGTGCATTGGACCTGCAAAGCCAGGCTTTTGATAACAAACAACACAAAGTCTGGTCCACATTGTCAATTTTCAAACAAGGAAATCAGAAATCTGGCCTAAATGTGAAGCAACCAACAGCAGTTAATTTGGTTATTTTAAATTTTGTAAATTTAAGGTTTACCAATGATTGATGTGCAGTGGTGTCGAAAGGCTCCGGAAAGAAGACATTAATGGAAGGATTATTTTCGGTAGTCGGCTAACCTTATAAAGTAACATTATTGCAATGGAATATTGTAAACTAGGAAGTATGTCTAAATAAAAAGGTGCAGCAACCTTCCTTGCTAGTGCCAGAAACTAAATTCAAGTCTATGTTTTCTGTTGGACCAGTAAAAACGCAACGTCACCAAAGTCCGTTTACAGAAGTCTTCCCACTCGACGGCCATGTTTGCATGCCTCTGGGCAGCTATTTACATCATAGCAAGTCCACAGTCCTATCTACGTGAATGGGGGAAGGTATATATTTCTATACTCGCTGGCAAAAATCATAATTAAACAGCATATTTCTGATCAATAGATAAACATGACATGAACTGTATTATAACTTTGGTTTGCTAAGCTAAATTGGGCTAAAAATCACCTTTTTCGAGGTCGCCTCATCTACTGCGCCTGCGCCTGCGCATAGGCTGGCAAGGGCGTCACGAGAGCCCCGCCCCAGAGAATCATCAGTCTCGTTTTACCAGAAGGCGGGACTTCCTTCGCTAGAGCGGCCATATTGAGCGTTGCATTCCTCGCCATTCATTGTAACGGCAGAGGCGCATCTTATATATTAATATCTTTGATGTAACTCTATATTCATATAGCAGTTTTATTTTTAAAACTCAGGACGTATTTCCTGACTCTAAGTATGAGGGACTCTCTCTCTCTCTCTCTGTGTTTCTGTAGGGTTTGAAAGTACCCAAAGCATCCTGGGTAATTAGCCATTACGTTGCTGTCACAGTGGGTTGTGCAGTCAATACAGAGATAATTTGGGCAATGGTGAATGACAGCGCTGTCCGGGCTGCAGGGCTTATCAAGGACAGAGCCAGCTGCACCCGGCATCTGTCAGACCCATGTATCACACACACACACACGGGCACTGCCGCTTAAAGAACAACAGAGGTCGGCTGAGCCAGAGAAAATGCATATATACATCTTAAGTTTTGCGAGGGTCCTCCTCTCCTCATTTAGCTCCTTCATCACCTCCTCTTCTCTCTCTTTCTCGGTCTCCTCTCCTCAATCTCTGCTCCCTTCACGAGAGGAAATGGCTGCTTACAGACTGTCTCTAAACTGTTAGAGGCTTGTTACTGCAGGTGGCAAATGAATGACATTGGAATAGAGGCCTCTCAGGCCCACGGAGAGCCCTTAAGTAATGGCAACAGAAGCAGAGAGAGAGAGAGAGAGGGAGAGATCACAGCATAATGAAAAAGCTATTTATTTCAGTAATAAAGACAAATGTGCCACATTGATTTCAGTTTGGCTAATATGAAATAGAGATGTCGGCCTTGCTTATTGTGTTTGTGCGGCTGGAAAGAAAGTGTCGGGTAAGCAAAGGTTATATTACTGTCCTGACATCGGTGACGAACACAACCATATTACTCATGCTGGTGGATTTTAAATTATTCTTTGGAGCTTGCATGTATGTTTTCTTTATTTAAATCACACAATAATAATTTCGCAAATATTTGATGTTTTTTATATAAATGTAATATAATATTATACAACGTCTACATTATAATGTCTGCATTATAATGTCATATGTATTATAAAAAAATCTTATTAAAAATGTATATTAATGAAGCCATTTGTTAAATTGCTTTACAAACTTTTTTACATTTTTTACATTACCTGAGATGCCCAAGGAATTGTATAATTAAGTTTCATTTGGTACAATGCATTCGTGAATTAATGAATGAGTATAATTTAGTAAGTGATTATTACAGTTCTAAGGATTAAAATGGTGACGTTCACTGCCATGAGTTTGTCTGAAATTAATTGTTTAAGCTTGTTTTAAGTACACTGCAAATCTCCAGTGTTAAAAAATTATAAATTAACACCCAGTTTATATATATAGCCTAATCCACACTATCGAAGTGTGGATTATATATACACTGTGAGAGTTAATTTGACCTTTTATAACACTGGTGATTTTGCTGTGGAGTTCAAGCGTAAACTATAACTTCCATCACTGAAATCCTGTCGTATGTAAATTCTGTGTTCTGGGGACCAAATGCCCTCACATAGATACGGTAGTATTTTTTACTTTGGATGGTCAGTTTAGAGACCTTTGACTTGCATTACTTTAAACTTGACTTTCATAGTTTGTGTTATACGGGTTTGAAATGTAAGTGAATAATAACAGAATTTGAAGTGAACTGTGCATTATATGTGTTATCATTTTTGCAGGTAGGAAAGTATAATCATTTTGACAGTTTTCTTATAGGAAAGGTTCATCCTAAAATTGTCCAGACTTTTATAAAATAATCTATTATATATATGTATTTGCCATCAGGAGGCTTGGAACGTATGGCACTAGTTGCATGGAGTTGTTTAATTATGCTTCTGTGTCCTTTTGAAGCTCGAGAAGGTACACTTGTATAGCGAAGGGTATTTAAAGTGCTCTATTGTCACAAAGTTAGTTTACTTCAGATAACGTACTAAAAATATAGTTTTTTATACTTCTATTTATGATGTCTTAAAACAGCACCGTTGAGTCTATCTAAAATATCTTAAAAATGACTGATGTCCAATTTAAAATAAATTACATCTTGTGTGAAAATGGAACACTCAAAGTACATTTAAGTGTATTCTTCACCTGGGTCATTTACTCGCCCTCACGCCAAACATTTATGATTTTCTTTTGTTCTGCAGAATACAAAAGAAGATATTTTAAACTTTGGCAACCAAACAGCACTGGGCCGCATTGACTTCCATTGTATGAACACAAAACTCAAAATATCTTCTACTGTGTTCCACATAAAAAAGTTATCTAACGGTTTTGGACAACATAAACATCGTTTAATAAAAAATGGCACAATTTGTAGGTGAACGATCCTTTTAATGTTATAAAATAATGTGAAATGAAGCATGTGTAATGTGTGTCCACCAGCAATTGCATTTATGTCCTTGTTTCTGTCAATACTACAGATCTATACTAAATTGAGGTAGTCATTCAGAATATCATCATTACCATTGAGTCTTTAAAAGCATGAATCTGATTATAAACACAATCGCACTTTCCGTCATTGCCCAAAACCTCATGAACTTTGGAGTATTAAGCGGCGTTTTCTGTATGATCCTGACAAGCATGTCCTCCCACTATATTAGGAGTTCCTCTGGGACTTCTCACGCAGTTGTCCTATAGATAGAGAGAAGGAGAGAGAGATGCTCCAAACAGCATCTAAATGATAATTGTCTCTCCATTACTGCTTTGGGATAAACATTTAAATGGCCTTTAATGAGCATGTCCTTCTCGCTTGTCGATAGGCTTGTGCTAACCGCTCAGCACCGTAATGAGCCATAATTAAACTGGTTCAAGTCAAAGCTGGCAGGAGAGTGCCTGTCATTTGTAAACAGATAAACAGGGATAGATTTCAAGTTTGACCTCGGGAAAATGATTGTTGGTTCAATATTGGGTATTAGCTGGAACAACTTAATGATTCACAGACTTAACGCTATAATAGGTAATAGGACAATGATTTCACCGAGCACAGTAACTCATTAACGTCTGCAAAATGAATGACTGAAGTGAGCAGAATTGCTGTTTTCTCATGTGACACTGCTCTTGTGCAGTTTAAAGAAACATCACCCTGAAATGACTATTGTTTGTGGAACACAGAAGGAGAACAGGTTAAAGCTGTCAAGTTCCAAAAACAAATCATAATTCACAAGATTGTGTCTGATGTAATGAACCAATTGTGTTTGAGGGCAACAGAATGTCTGGATCATACAGCAGTGGCCAAATGTAATTGCTTTTCATAACCCCATAGGTTAAACCATTAAAACATCAAGGTGTGTGGTACAAAACACAGGAAAACAACCCAAAACTTGCTTAAGGTAGAGTATTTTACAACATTATTTGACAACAAATTACTGCATTTCAGAAAATACAGGACGTTGGTTTTATTTTAATATACAAAAATGCTACGAAAAACACAAACCTCACAGGCAATAAAGCAAACATTTACAACTACAGATCCTTACTTGTTTTTAACTGCATTTGTCATTCTCTTGGGTCTTGACCCAATAAACGTTGCACATGAGTTGTGTGTTATATTTCACCAAGCCTACATCTTCTCAAAGTTGAGCTACAAGTACAACAACGCAGCATAATATATATAATTTATTTATTTAAACAAACGGGCAAAGACATCAGTTTGGACAAGCTGGACATCACCTTTGGCCAAAAACGTACAGACCCATGTGCTTTATTTAAAAAGCAGAATGTGTTGCGAGTAGAAAATATATTAAGACTAAGTAGCTGGTTCCTCAAAAAAAAGTAAAATAACATGAAATAACGAAATATAATATAAATGATATGGTATTTTACACTTAAATTTGATATTGGTGTCTATTGCTGTAGTTTGACATTTTTACAGAATTTCAAAATATGTGAAAATTCTTTAAATAAAACAGTTAAATTCCATAAAATTACTCAATAACAATTTATTTTGGGGAGTTGTGGCAAAGTAGTAGATGCTCAGGACTTGTAATGGAAACATAGCCCTGTATAGATTGTATACATTACTACACTGTAAATGACTGGATTGCTCATGACGTCATTACACTGAAGCTCCCGCACCGCCATGTTGGTATGCCCAAAGATTCTAATATATTAATAGGGAGCTATCACTTATTAATGGTAAAACAGTAACTTACCAGTCCCTGTTTTTAAAGTCTTACAGTATATTCTTACAACGCAAATGTCTTAAGCAAGTAAATTGTTCATTATATAAAGCCGGGAATTTTCCCGTCTTATTAGATATAGAGTGAGTTACGTTCATTTTCATTTCAGTGGCGTACATATCAGAACAGACTAACGTGACAAATGTGCTTGTTCTGAAATCTAAATACAGGCTCTATATATACTGTATGTTCTTTAAGTCATGAAGCTTTATTTCTGAACATTTACAATTAACAAGTTTAAACGATTAATTTAAACACACATGTGAACTAAAAACTTATCGTGAGCCTAATAAGCTAAAAATAAGCTATTTGACTGTAAGTCAATGCCGTTCTCTGGCTTCACCTCCTGCCGTTGGTTTAGCGTTTTAGGTGCAATCCAGTTATTTATAGATATAATATAAAATCTGTAATTATACTTTTATTTTTTAAATATTTTAAAAACTTTACAAATGACGCAACACGACTTCATATTTGCAAGCAAAACATGAAAAACTTGTTTTTTTAAGTGAAATGATACGATTTTACGTTAATTGTACTTTTCTGACACACCAGCTGCAGTACACTTTCTTCTTTTTTTTACATTTTTACATTGTATGAGTTCTCATCAACTCGTCCTTGAGCAAAGCACCTTAACCTCTCAGGGTACTGTAGAGGACCTGTCCGTGTAATTAAAGTGAAGCAAGTGTGCTGTGCGTTGCTTTGATTTAAAGTGTCACTGAAATGGCTAATTACGAATTTGAGATTTTTTAAGCCCAGCGCTATGCATTCGTGCTACTGACCTTTCACGTGTTGAACTAATACTGTTTTTTGAAGTCCCGTGGGAAAGGACAGACTCATAACGATAACTAATTTAAATAACACTCCATATTACAATACAGCACAGCATTGTATATGCAGTTTATTCCCACTTATCGTGACATTTACGCAGTCCGGGAAGGCCAGAGTTGTGTGTGCAGTTAAATCGAGGTGTCGAGATCTTAAATGTAAGCACTGCTTAAAGAGACCAGGAGCAATTAGAGGAAAAAAACTTTACAATGGAACTTAATGTCCTTGTTCCTTTGCTCCGTGTCGCTAACTGCGCTGAAACTTTCTGTCCTAATTATCCATTTCTGCCAGTCAGTGTGTCTCGGCCTCCGTCTCTCTCTCATTATTCTCTCCCTCTCTACCTCCATTAGCACACAGGGAATCTGATAACTGTAGACATAAAAAGAGATGAAACAAGAGAAGAAAGAACTGATAAAAGAGGAGGAGAAGTGAAGGCCAGAAGAAGAGAGATGAATGATGTAAGTAGTTCATTGAAAAGAGGCGAATAACAGGAGGAGATGGTTCCACAGCCCCGCAGAACTTCACCGTTGACCCGATGTTCATGACATTGACTAGTTTGTCTCGGTTTCCTGTGAAAAACTTGTGTCGTTTCAGGTCATTTCTCACACATTGTCTGTTCATCACAGGATATATTATAACCAGGGGGGAGTCCACTGAGTTCCAGTGCAAAATCTAGAGAATTTTCATCTAAACCACATTATCGTCCCCAAATGTTATGCAAATCTATAAATATTTGGGGATTTTCGGCATCTGTGATTTAAATTTGTCCCCTTCAGTGAATCTGCATCTTTTCCACCACTTTACGACAAAGACCGGAAAATAATAAGCAACAATTAGATTGCAAATAGTGCAGAAATGACTGCCACAGTGGTTACAGATATACATAAATAAATAATAAAGTCATCCCTGATGCCGTCCGAACCAACATGAGCGTTTGCAGAAGCAAATGGCAAAATGGCAATGTTCTTATAATAAATTAGGATGGCCTGTGTGAAGAAGACTCTTTCTGTCTGTACCGAGTAAAAACCGTGGAACAGCAAACCCAACCTGACATTACAGGCGCCTTATTAGAGTCCTGGTGGACCGGCCCCTACCTGACTACAACTCCACTCGCTACTGACAGCAAAAAGAACCACCATCATGTTGGGTCAGCGTGTGTGCGTGTTAATTAAAGCCACAGCGTTCTTCTTCTCTTCTCAGTGTCTGTGCATATTGGGCGTAGGGGACACTGCAACTCATTATTCCCGGAGCCCAAACACTGAGGCTGTGTCAAGCCAGCATCCATCACCACGGGCCCTGCATGCAGTCAGCACAAAAAAAACACACACACACATTCTCGCTCACTCAGCACATTTGCCAATTTGCAATTTTCCAGAGCGGGGTCGGCTGACATGTTTTTATTGCTGAAGATCACTTTCAAACGCACAGATCATGAGAGCCAACGCTCATTAGCCTAGCGCTGCTGACTCAGGCGCTAATGAGGATAATTAACAGCCGTGCATTACAGAACGCATCACAGAGGAAAAGACACGCCGCTATTGGCTAACGGCTAACGGCGATGATACTACTGATCTGTATAAATGACCGGATTGAGCATGCATGAAACCAGCGGCAGGTGTGAAGCCACCGAAGGTTTTGAGCTGCCATGTTTGTATGGCCAATCGACAGAGAGCATCATTGACTTACACTCAAAATAATGATCTGAACACATCCACTTCACCCTCCGGCAAAACCAATCAAATGATGCCATATTACAAGCATAAGATTATTTGCAAATATTTTTGAGTCAAATTTTAGTTTATCTGGCGTTAATGAAATCGCTTAATCATTTATACTTTACAAACAGATTTTGTGTGTACCAAGGAAAAAAGCTGCTGTATGCAAAGGGTGGTCACGCCAAATATTAATTTGATTATTGTTTAGAGATCGATCAATAAAATTGAGATTTATGACATTATCTTGAAAGCTTATAAAACCAAAAATGTCATTTTGAAGCTTCAAAATCTCTGTAGTTCTATAACTCTCTGAAATCAAACAGATATGTTGAAACTTGAAACGCCCCTCGATTATGATGATATTATGCCAAGGATGACAAATACAAAAACGTCTAAAAAGTTTCAAGATTAAACTACAAGAGTAAAATTGCTAGCTGATTCCACACAAAGGTTCACGTGTTATACAGTTTTGTAAAGATGCTGTCATAGAAAGATTGGTCACTTTAATCGGGACTTGATAGCAAACAGTTTTAAAGGCACAAAAGCAAAAATACTTATTCTAGAGTTTAGACAGAAGGTGGAAAATGGTGATGAAAACCTCAAATATGACTGAGACTTTATAAGTGGACCTCAAGGGAGGAAGTGAAATAAAAATGTATGATAAGACCCCTTTAACAAACTCAGATTTTTACATTTATTTTATTCTTTCATCATTATTCAAACCGAAAGGCAGAAAATGTAAGCAACAGTCTAGAAAGGTTTTAGCCAATACTTTGCTTCCAGCTGTGGGCAAAAGTACAGTACTACAAATGAGCAGAAGGACTTCTGGCTTTGAGAACAGCATGAGTGCAGTCATTCACTAACTTCTTTTTGTTATCCCGAAAACAGTCTGCTTTAAAGAGAAGTGCGCGTCTGAAAGGATGCACACGCATCTCCTGATTTCCATTTGCCAGCAACCGCGGAGTGCATTTGCATCTGGTCATAAAAGAAAGTGACTCTTATGCCACAGCTGTTTAGTGTTGTCTAAGTGCTCGAACACTGCTCATTCACAGCAGCTAACAGATTGTGTGAGATGTAATGTTTGGGACAGCTGTTACTATTACACTCACAGCAACGTCTGCTTTCACAAAGAAACCGCTGCAGACTTATTGGAAACCTGCACATGATGGAAATCCTGAGCTCTGATAGTGGACAGAAATTAAGATGTCACAGGTACAGAAATCGGATGTTTCAAGTATTATTTAGGATATTCAATAAACTAAAAAATGATGAAACAGTACAATTTTGCTATGTGCCTTTCATCTTGTCATTTGTCGCTGTTGTGTGCTTGTTAGAATCCCTTACAAAAGTTGGAAGTCCTTTTATATGTGTAGTTTTGTTTGGGAAAATCATTATCAGTGTTACAGTACTTCAAGGAAAACAACTCTCTAACCTGAACACCTGGGCAGGTATTCTTAAAGCTTCAAAGAATCCTCTAAGAAAGCTCTTTATTTAGCTTAAAAACTTCTATGTAAGAAGCTTAAGATTCAGGACCAATCTGAGAGAAACTCTGAGCAAGGAAAAGACAAAAACTTCTTCTTTTATTAAAAACTTTAACTGAAATTTAACTTAAATGGATAATTTCTTTAATATATTTAAATAAAGTCTGTGCTGTTGCTATTTACAGTCATTATTTTGCTCAGAGAAAAAAATTGGATATTCAGACATCCAACTCATTGCCTCCATGAATAAAACCAGGGACCTATGAAATCCGTTGGATTTTTGAGCATTTCTTTTCTTTTTTAATCTTTGATACTGTTAGTTAATTAAGTAATCTTAACAAATACAGCCATCATGGAAAAGTGTTACAGTATCTGTACTGGATCCACCACAGAGTTACCATGATGACTGTGAAACAAAAGTCAATGTGTGGTTATGATTTTACTACAATAGTTACTGTAGTTACATTTTCACTTTTAGGCATTTAACTGCTTTTATCTGAACAACTTTAAGAGTGATGACAAACAACAAAATAATTCATCAAAGATAAGCAATAATACGTGAACAACTATTACGTGTCGAGGTAGAGAAACATAGGTTTTTGGTTTTATTTCTTTTAAGAAAAAGACCATTCCTGCCAAGTATTCACAGGAAAGGATTTGATATCGTGAGGGATGAATGATCATATTGAATTTGGACAATCAGCACCAGCATCGAATAGTAAAAGAGAATTAGCTGGAGAGTGATTTCGTGCACTTTTAATGTGGGTCCATGTCTTTAAACCATGGCTGAATATATATTGGCATATTAATCATTATTTGTATTATTTTATTGCAAGCACTCTTTTGTGCGTCTTTAAAGGGTCCTGTATTTTTGCAAACTAACGATGCTTTTACATTTAAAGAATTTAAGAAAACGAACAAAAGACAATAAGACAATTTTAATCCATTAGCAATGTTTGTTACGCTTAGTTTTGTGTTTTGGTGGAGTAATGATCGCAGATGATGTAATTCAAGAGAATACAGTGAAATAAGTATTCTGAAAAAGCAACATTAAATGGCTAATATGAGTCGTTTATTCCACTTATTGAGCAAACAAATCTCAATAAGGTCAATGAGCTGCAAGCACGGCTTTCTTTAAGTGTGGAGATGTGCTGTGAGGGTCCGGCGTGTTGATCTGACTGCGACTAGATGTTTGGGCTCTATTCATTATGTGCTGAGACCGGGCCCGGTCTCTCCTCACAGCCAGGATGAGAGTATTAAAGCTGAGCGTCTGACACCTCTCTAATGAAAAATAGAATCCTCCTGAAGGTTATGTAGCCAGCCCATGCTGAAACTCCTGCTTCATTTCGCCCGCTCTCTCTCTTTCTCTCTCTCTGCTTGGGTCAATGTAATTCTCTCCTCGTGATAGATATTTTCTCTTAAAGTTTTTCCTGGGTAAGTGTGTGCTAGTCTCATCGTGAGGAGACACTGGTATTTCTAGTGAGGTTTTCCTCAGCAGCATCGCCAGAGAGGAGCGTTCCTGCGGCTGAATCATATCCTGCAAGAATCTCTCTAAAACGTATTGCACGCCTTTCTCTTGATAGTGATTGGTGGTAAACCACAAAATGTGACCATTGATTTTCATATTGCAAACCAAGGATATCAAAGAAATGCCACAAGTGATTGTGTGTGTGTGTAGTTTTTCGCGATGCTCAGCATGATGTGTGTGGCTTCTCAACAGTGCGGAGGTCACGCTTTGTGTGACCCCGGACACATACACACTTGACAATCGAACCACACACACGCTCAGCAGAACTCTTGTCACCCATCGCACAGCCTCATGGGACGTCCTGTCAGTTTCACAGTCTCTCTCACAGTCTTGATGCTTGTTTTTCATTACTGATGGATTCTAACCACAAAAAACTGAGCGTATTGTAGTCAAAGTATTTTTTACTTTATTTTAAGAAAAACAATATCCGATAGGATTTCAATATGTAGAACATCTCACCTGCTAACTATACGGAGCTGATGGGTCTGTGATCTGCCCTACAGACGCTGTGCCCTTTACACACGCATATTCACACCAGCCGTGTCACATAAGAATGGCTACAACGCTGCTCGTGACACCATACCGATGTCCCTGCCGAGACACACTCATTCATGTGTGTAAGAGAGTGTGTAGAAAGACCTGCTACTTCAACACAAGAGCTCATTGCATGTAGCCTTTAAGTGTGTGAATGTCATTGAATGTTATATGTTCAAGAGAACTTCATTGTTTCTATGAGGTTATAAAATTATTGTTTTGGGTCGATGACAAAAATGTAATTCTCTAAATAGATTTCTGAAAATATGTCATTTTTACAACGAACAAAAATCCTAAAATGTTGTGTCCAAATGTCAACATTTCCCTTTTCATTTTTTTAAATGAATAACAATATAAATAATGACTTTATAATAAAACAATTAATATACATAATAATATAAAAAATAATTATTCTTATAAAAAGTGAAAGGCAGTTTAATATGCTGCCGCAGAAAAAAATTAAGAGACCGTTTCAAAGACCATTTTCAGTTGTTCTGAATTTACTATTTATAGGTATGTGTTTAGGTAAAATTATCATTTTTGTTTCATTCTGTGAACTACTAAAAATATTTTTACCAAATTTCTAATAAAAATATTGTTTATATTTGAGTTTATTTGCAAAAAAGAGAGAAACAGGTGAAAATAACAGAAAAGATGCTCTGTATTTTTTCAGACGTCAAATACGGCAAAGAAAAGAAGTTCATATTCACTTTTAAGCATCACAACAGTCATATTTCTTCATGTATTTAGGAAAGGAAAAATATTTTTGATATGATAACCTGGAGTTGTCATTCACATTGCTGTTGGACTATATGTCACTCCTGAGCTTTGATTTTGTTGACATACAGACACTGGACACTGGAATGAACACAACACATCTAGAAATGAGGATTTGAAATGAAAATGTGTCTCTTAGTTTTTTCCGCACCTTCATGTAAGTTTTCGTTGTATTTAAAATAAATAAATGTTGTAGATTATTGTATAAATGAGATTATGCTACACTTTTGGTTAACACATGACATTTATTTGTCTCAAATCCAAATTTAAAATGGCAAAAAATAAATTTGACTTCAAAAGTAAAGTCCTAAGTCATTATCTGTTTGAATTGCACAATCGACATTGAATGGAATAGAGTTCTTAAATGAACAGGTGACCATGTCATCACCTGACCCTGCTGTCTGTGTGTTTTGTGGAAAGATGCTGAGGCCGGATGCTGAGGCGAGGTTCTGTAGTGTAATTAGTGTGAGTATGGTAAGACTGTTGGATCTTAAGTATCCCAGCAGGGTGCTAAACTGTGTTTATGATACAGCTGCACTCCTATGATGAAGCAAACAGTACAATTAAAAGCCGACTCTCTCTCTCCTTTTGTCTCCAGGCTTTTTCATACGTCAGGACTGGAGAAATAAGGGCTTTTAAACAAAACACGCGCTCGGTTTTCAGGCCCTGAAGGTCCAGTGTTTGTGTGCGTGGACTGAACACCTGTAGTTTACTGAAACGGCAGATTACACACTTCCTGTGGCACGACTAACAGTGTAGATGTGTGTGCGTGTGGTTGTGTTTGTGTGTGGATTGTTAGAGCTGTTTTTGAAGCACAGACTCCACTTGTCAGATTATGCCACATTTCCATTTGACTTTCATAAGCTGTTTACGGCTCACAGGCTGTGCAAAGAGACGGGCTCCCCAATGTGTGTGTGCGGATGCAGTGAGGGTCTTCTACATGCTATTTTTTGTTTGTCAGAATTACTGCTTTTGCTGGGGTGACTGAAAAACACTCCAGGTGTTTTCTCTCACATCATGTGTTTGTTTATTTTGTTCAGTGTTTTTTTTTGTCTCAGTATTTCAGGTGAGCTCATCATCCGCCTGTTGTATAATGAAGACAGTATATTCACAGCGGTCTCCTCTTTAACGTTCGTCTCCCACAAAGCCTTTGATAATGTAACTAATGGGATGTGTTTTTCTAGCACGGATGTCGAGAGGGCAGGCGTTACACACTCGTGCTGTCTGGACTTTTCCAAAGGCCCACACAGGGCAGGGAGATCAAAGCAGCGTCTGGGAAAAAAAGCCGGCGCGAGTCCTGTTCAAACACTCGGATCTCTCCTCACTGGATTAACGTTTATCGAGCGTCTAAAACCGGCTTCGCTCACTCCGAGACAAAGACACAAACGTAATTGCTGTGGTTGTTTGGCGAGCTGATCACCAATGTTCCCGGCAAAGCCCGGCTAATGGACGTTTCATTACGGATTAGAAAGTCTCTATTACAATACAAATTAAACACGCTGTGATCTTAACCTATAGGTCGAACGGCATTAGGACGAAAGTTTAAACTGTTAGGTGTGCGAGAGGCGAAGAGTGCGTCGGCACTGAGGTTGCAGTTTGGTATTGATTTTACGATGGGCTTATATGATGATTTATGGAGAGCTTGTGTCAGTATAACAGGCTGAAGGACACACAATATCATCTTCAACATCATTAAAATTCAGATGCTTCTCCGGCCTACTCATCTTGGGCTCGCACCGGCAGCCGGAGACAAGCGCACGTACGCACACGTGAAAGCAAATACATGCACACACATGCTCAAATAAACACGACTAAAATAAATGCATTCATACACACATAACCTGTCACTCAAAACACACACACACACACACACAGTCAGTACGTGTGTGTCAACAAACATAAGACTACTAGTAATATCAGTTATTTACAGCCGAAACGTATACTGTTCAAACACTCTGTTGAGTTATTTTATTTGACTTGTTTTGATAGGATTCGAGGTGCATCATAAGGCCGCCATTGACAGCAGGAGTAAAAGAGTTTCAAAGGCCACGTGTGTTTCCTCTAAGGTCGGATTGTGTGGTACACTAGAGCCCCCTGTGGGCCGGCAGAGATACTACAACCAACAGAGATCTGGACACTTTACCTTTAATTCATCTCAGGAAAATATATAAATACAGTGGTGGAGAATTGTGCAAAAAATATTTTTTTATTGAACTTTGCTCAAATTAGAAATCCAGTTTTGATAACTTTATATAAGAGAATGTCACAGATTATGAAGTATTTTAACATGTTACTTTTTTTTGTTAAGAATATGTTTCATTTTTAGAGTTTTTCCTTTTATGCTGGACCCTTATGATTGTAAATATTTTAAGTATAATGAAAAGGAGGGTAACACGTTACGGCTTTGGAAAAATATACATACATATACATTGTTGTTTCTGAAGATTCTTTTTAACAAATTTGCTTTTTTGCAGGATAATTATTATTTGCATATTTGTATATGTTGCAGGATAAACATTATTTGCACATGACACATTATTTGCATATTACGTAAGTGTTTTTATATTAAAATCAAACCTTATTTTTTCACAGTTCACCAAACACACGTTATGATAAAAAAAAAGATAAAAGAGTAGCAGAATACTACCAAGAAACAAGCAAACTGTAACAGGGTCGGCAAAAATATACAAAAATATGTAACATAACAGAGACAATTTATTTAAAAAAATGAGCATGAAACACATGCGCAAAGGATTAGAGCAGAGCTACAATATACATACTGCAGCAAATCTTATGAAGTAGGCTAGAAAGAAGGCAGTATTTCAAATCACAATTGAATGCAGTAGTGAAAGACATTGAGGCGTGTGTGTGTGATGAGAGGCTGTTGACATGTAGATGAATAATATGATGAGTCCTCTCCTCAGCCTAATGACTTAAGTAGCTGTTAATTTCACTCTTGTACCGTCATTAATAATCACATTAGAGGCTCTCAGCATCTTCAGAGGGGAAAATCAGCCAGAACACAGTTGTGTCACTGGGGAATGCGCTAAAGCGCAAAGCACAGGCATAAATGCTTCAAACGAAACATTTAAAACACTTATTATGATATTATATTTATTTTAAAGCATTAACAGCTTCACTGAACTTGAAAATACAAGGAATAAAACAATTAAGTCGAATCTTAGTGGGTGAGATTTTCAGGCATTGTAAACAAAGTCTTGTCCTTATCCTCAATTAACCTTTTTCTGCAGATTTGTTTATGCATTTGGCTGTGTATTTTCATCAGTATCTCTGTTTTTATATGTAAAATATGAGCTACAAGAATGATTTGATTAGACAAATAGAGAAACTATATACTGAGTGTAAAGTGAGAGAAGCAAAAATGTGTGGTCATATGCGTGTAGAGTAAACACAGTCTGTGTCTGCTGGAATCTTCTGGACCTCACGTTCTCATCATCATCATGGGGTTACAGGCAAGATGTGATGGTCAGGGCAGAGGGCAGCATCCACACGCTGAGGTCTGAGTGAGAAATAAAGAGGAGGAGGAGAGAGACGGAGGGTGAAGAGAGATTGAGTGGTGGTAGATGGTAAGGCAAGCTTACCTACTGTGACTTGGCGCACCCCTCTGGACAGCTTGAGACTATGGGAATGAAGAGCCTGCCAACTCTGACTAACTGAGAGAGAGAGAGAGAGAGAGAGAGAGAGAGGTTTTTACAGTTTTCTTTAAGGTTTTTACAGTGATGGAAAGGCCTCTTGAATAATATGGATAGATCAATATAAAATTACTACTATGCTATCATTTATTCACCCTCATATGGGTCAAAACCTGTATCCCCTGCGGAACACAAAAGTAGATATTTTGTGGAATGTCTCAGTGGTTTCGAGTTCACACAATGAGAGTCACCGTTGTACGTTTACCAACGTTCTTCAAAATACAAAGTTCCAGGTTTGGAATGACGCGAGACAGTTTAATGAAAGAATAAAAAAACAATAAACACACAAAAAAAAATTAAACAGCAAACAAATAAAGACAGTAAGGGTCTGTAATTATTTAACACAGCTAAATGCTCAGACAAGCACGGACAAACGCACAAATATTTCTGTGCTTATGATTAAATGTATTTGTGCAGTAAATTAAACGCGGCCGCGCTGCCACGCCTGCTCGTAATGATGCATAATGCACCTTAAACTCTGCGTGTGATTGGCTCATTCCTGATAAACAGCGATCTTTTCATATTTATCCTGCTGTCCCATTATGGAGAACATGGAGGATGATTAGACTGCAGAATTACGCTTCTGACTGAGGCCAGAGAACACAGAGGATTCAGTCAGTGAGACAACACAAGATGTCTGTGTACGCCGTGTGAATTACGAACGGAAGAATGTCGAGAAATGTGGATAAAATGGGTCAGTAAGAGTGAGGAAAGGCCAAAACTCTCGAAATATAGCGAAATTATCATATAAATTATGCATAAGCTCTTCAGATAGAGGAAAATGTTTTCTCGCATGAATTATTCATTGTTTGTGTGATTCATTAGCATTTTTTTCTTCTTGAAAACACGAGAAAAGTTTGGAAGAGAAAATGATGTTGTTTTATCCATTTCAAGTTCCCTTCCAGCAGTAGAGTAAACCCATCGATTCAATGTCTGCTGTCAGAGGAATCGGCATGAATATGACATGTGTCACACATCTGTTGTTTGCAGTGAAATCAGAATAATCGCAATTCTTAACGTGTCAATATTTTTGTGACGTCAGGCCTCTGTTGTGTTTTGGTTTTTTCGCAAATTCAAAATATATTCTTATTCATTAATATGGCATTATACATGACACTTGTGATATGATGCATAATTACATGTCCAATTCAGGTAAATTAATAATTTGTATATCATTTCAGACTAATATGCGACACATTGTATTTTCTAAAGATAGCTGAAAGCTCTCGTGGTTCATCTGGTCTCAGTTTAATAAACACTTTGTGCTTTCAGTGGGGCAGTGAGGAGATGTGTGTGTGAAAGTGTGAAGTCCCTTTTCTGCACGCAGCTTGACCATCTCTACACATACACACACTGCTTGACACGCGTGTAACACACACATACAACCGTTACTTCATTCAGCTTGAAAGTAATGCTTGACCCCCTTATTCTCTGGGTTATTTCTAATGTCAACGCCTCTGATAATGTGTGGAACATCCACACCTGTCTACATGGCCTGTAGCGAGAAATTAAATAAATAAAATGATGCATTTAACTCTGCCGGATACAACGAGAGAGAGGGAGAGGGGGGGGGGGTATTAGCATAATATCCTCTTCTGTAAGGTGAACACAGAATCGTAATTGGCTTGGCCTTTTCTCTCAGTGTGTTGTAAAACAGTTAGGCATTAATTTGAGGATAACTATGCAATTATTTCTGAATGCTGCAAAGGTTGAAGGAAGAGCTCCTGAAGAGAGAAGACATGAGGAGACGGGAGGAGTTTGTTTGGGTATATGCATGAGGCACGATGAATAGATATTTCACTGAACAACAACTTCATTTAGTTCATTTAGCAGACAGGGGGCACCAAACCAGAGGGGCTTATTTAAACACAATATATGGAGAATTGTGAAATGTTGTGACATTGTGCAAGAAATGATAAGAAAGCTGCGCTATAGACTCTAAAAGCATGCTCAGATAACAGGTGTGGCTTGTGTTTGTGTCTAAAGCTACACTTATCTAAAAGCATGTTGTCAGCTGTTTCTTGATAATGTAAACGAGTGATCTGCATTTCACAGACAGTTGTCAATAACTGTCTGCTCTTCAACAAATGCGCTCATCACACACACACACATGATTATTCAAATAGGTAAAAAGGTGTTTTTCAGTGTTGTTATTTAAGTTAAGTTTTACTTTCATGATGTAAAGTGGTAATGAGCCTGCGTTGCACTAGTTATATCATCAAAGTGCATCAAACCTCGCAGTAATGTCCACTTGAGTCATAATGGCTGGAATGTTCTTGACTGCAAGAGTAAGAGAATGAAGCTGTGAGACAGGAAACAGTGCTAATGTTTCTAGATCCTGTGAAATTTCACAGACGCACAAACACACGCTCACACAAGACGCGTTTAACAGCAGGAAGACGGGCATAAACACGGTCATTTGCCATATTGTCTTGTACAGGCGTTTCCTGTTCTGACGTGAATTAACACACATACAGAACGGAAAGCAAGAGATTGTCGCATTTTTACAGACCTGAATCACGCCACGAGGAAACGAACGCTTTGGTTCACGAGCTCCTCGCTTCGTCTCCACTGTCCCATTCATTTACTTTTATCTCTCTCCAGTTTCTCATGTTCTCATCCGCATCCTCTGGTGAGCTTTAAAGCTGTCATTCTTCACATTAATTGTCCACAGTGTTATCTTCCCATTTCCACTTACCAGACACATCTCTGTCTGTCTGTCTGTATGACCGTCTCTACTTCAGAGGAGATGAGTGGATCATATTTACTGTATGGTCGTGAATGTAAGTTATGGTTAGGAGTGTAAAGGTTAGTTTACCGTAAAAAGAATCCTGTAAAATGTTTTATGTGTTTTTCTTGTATATTTTCTTGTTTTTACTATATTTTGGAAACGTTCTCTAATCTGAAAATTATGTAAAATTACATTTTTTTTCACATTAGATGTGAAAAATCTGTGAAGAATACCAGTAAAATTCTGTACAATTCCAGTTTTTGCAGTGCACACTGATCCAAACAATGCCAACAAACACCAATAAACGTTGATATTGTAGTTTAGAATGAACGAGTTTGATGGCGTTTATGGGGTCGGTGTGATTAAGCCTAAAGGGGTCATAGCGTGTTTTACGAAGACCTGAATCTGTTTGTGGGGTGTACTAGAGTAGCTTTTTCATGTTTCAAGCACATTATTTTCACATTTTACACTGCAAAAAATGACAAAGTGTCTTTGTCTTGTTTTGTAATACAAATATCTGAACATTCTTTAATCAAAATACAATTACTTGACAAGAAAAGTGACCTGAGATATTTGGTCTTGTTTTATGAAAAAAAAAGAAATAAGTAAGTTTATGGTAAAAACAAGCAACAAATTCTGTCGATGGGGTGAGAAAAATGCACTTTAATTATGTACTTGAGAAAAAGCTCAAATTAAATTCAAGTTTATTTTTCTCACCCTGCATGGAAAGATTTTTTGCTTGTTTTTACCATAAACCTGCTTGATTCTTATTCTTAAAAAAAAAAAAAACAAGACTAAATATCTTAGGTCACTTTTCTTGTCAAGTAATTGTATATCGATTTAAGAAGTTTTTGATATTTTCACAAAAAAAATTGCACACAAAGAATGTCATTTTTTACAATGAACATATAGAAAAATCTCTTTTAAAATCTTTTCTAAAGGCTCTGTTTAGTTGCCGGTCTCTTTCCGAAATGCTCTGATTGGTCAAGCTGGCCCAGTTAGTTGTTATTGGTCATTGGCTAAGAGCATGTTTTGATAATATCCCGCCTCTTACCATAAACAGAAATACCTTTCAGGTATTAACAGTAACAATGGTGCCATTTTTGCCTCATCAGTGTAACACAAGGATTGATCAGAAGCACTTTTGCAAGCTTCCGGTGTGTGAAAGATGTGCAATAACTCCCCTGTTTCTCCCTTATGGTGAGGGTTAGGACACCGGATAGATTTTCAGTGCACCGCCCAATTGGAGGGTACTTTGCATCGGACTGGTTCCATAAACAGGAATGACAATATCCTCAGTTCGGCCTTATCAACTGGAGCACATTTGTATACAGACTTCAAAGTTATGTCTTTAGAGGTACAAAAACATAACAATCTGTGTATTATGCAGATGATAAAGTCCTTGAAAGGATTATTAGGGCATATCGGTGACTGTTGCTGCGAATCGTACCATAAGTTATCTTAGAATGGGCTCAACAAAGCCACGCCCTCTTTTTTGCACGTTCATAGAGGCGGAGTTTATTTAAATTCAAAGGGTTTGTGATGTCACACACCCAGGGAAGAAGCTCTTCCTGTTTTAAAGGTGATTTCTTTTCTACAGAATATCCTCTATAGCGTTGTTAATGTACAGGTCTTTTTTTCTGCTTAAACAGCCAAACGTAAACTATAACTATACACTGAAAACACACAATAGGACCCCTTAAAATAGGTAGATGACATTTAATGACAAAAACAGCCCAGATCACACATAAGAGATTTTTTGAGTATTAGTGCTCTTAAGTAAACAGGGATGTGTGATGATGTGTAAAAGCCGACACCTGTTTTATCTCGATCTTACCCATGATTCCTTTTGATCTGAGGGTTTAGTGTGGTCACATGGTCAGCAACAAGCACGTTGAGCAGAAATCACTGCTTTGATCACTCCATACAGACAGTGCTAAAGACTGCTTACACACGTTTTTTCCGGCTTTGTGATCGACACTTTAAGACCACTCGAAAGACCTGGACAGAATAAACGCTTGCATGGCAGAACGTCAACCTTTCCTTTGACAATAAAGTTTGTTGTTTTTGTATTGCTTTCATTTTATGCTTTCGCTTCTCTATTGCTCATCCCTCTTAAAGGATTTACAACAAATGAATCTAGAACTCAAGGCATGTGTCTTTGAAGTATATTCACACAAGGTTTCACCATTGTGGCATCTAAAGAAATCCAAATGTTACCTAAAAATCTTAAAAGAAATCGTGATTTTGGCAGGTTAGTGCACGGGTTAGGTTTAGTGATCAGACCGTAATGCAACCCACCACATCTGAATCTCCAAGTTCTTCCTCTGAAACTTTCTGCAGGACGGCTTGTGGCACCGCCGTAAATTCGATGTCTTGGGACAGCAACAGCTTCTGCAGAGGTGAGATGTCAAAAATCGATTTTTATCGCAGACACAATCTGTATTGGCACGACGTGAAGCTCTTGATACCGCCCGACCTTTACTGCGGAACGGAATATAATCACGACATCATGAAGCGCGCCATGACTTATCTTCTTGGAAATAATTATTTCTCGCCGCCTGCACCCGTATCCTGTTTTTAGGTAAAATATGTCCGAGACCGCAGGTCTGTAGATATATAGCAGACTCATTCTCCGGTCAAGGTTACGTTTCTTCCTTTGTTTAATGATTCTTTTCACGAGCCCAAGGTTAGCAATAAACTCGCTCCTTGGCACCTTTTCACAGCCCCAGATCTCAGATAAGACGTATGTGTCTTTAGGGACTGCCATTGGAATCTATTTTAATGTGTTACACAAACAGTTTGTCTCGCTTTCTGCGGCCCTCGCATCGAGTCGCGTCTCGGTAAGGAACGGCTGAAAGCTGCTCTCGTGGATGCCAGTGGCCCACTTATAACTTAAATGACTAGTTTAGTTAACCTCTCCGCTCAAGTCCAACATATCGTTATGGCAGCAACCGCATAATCTTACTGGCATTAACATCCGTCATCTTCTCTCTCCGGCTATAAATAATGCTGTCAACGCACGCGCTCGGCGAAGGAGTGAATCAGGTTCCAGAGGTGGGGCACTTTGGTAGTCCGGCAGATGAAATATTTGCTGACTTCTCTCACCTCAGGGACTGGCGCGCTGATGGAGCCGCTCAGATGTGGCCCTCGCGAGTCTCCGAGGATTTTCCACAGCCCACTTTCAACCCGACCCGTGCCAATTAAGCAGCCGAATTATGTATAATAGTGGGAGTGACTCGGATTTGCTACAGCGGGAATGCAGAGGCCAGGATGACAGAAGGATACCGTTGAATAATTAGAGGGAATTTTCAGAGCCCTGGAAACTCAATCATATGGTGCCACGCGCTAACTATTTTTAACCTAATCTCTGTTTTTTTTCTTTGTAATTCTCTCGGATTTCGCTTTTTCTCTGTTTGTACCTGCTCTCTCTTCTGTCTCATGGAACTGCAGCAGGTCTCCTCAGTGGCCTACAGAAGTCCCAGTGATGGGCTCTATGGAAGGGTATATTCACACACCTCTTTCCACTGACAGGAAGAAGGAGGTTCTGGGATGCAAAAATGATCTTCAACTTCCAAAAACCTTGACCCAGGAATGGATGACATCAGAGGCTGCGGACAGGGTCATGCATGGTCTTGCAATAATGTTTGGTTGTCACCAATCAAAATCTAGGCTTGTTTTATTGTAGGATGTGGACTTTTTACACGGTCCCCTACCCACCATATGTCTCATTTCTTAAAAATATCAAACTAATAATGAACTACAGTGCTGATGTACTGAAGGGTTTGTTGACTACAGTACTTACCCAATTGTTACACAGAGCTGCCAGTAGGGGAAGTCACTATAAGTGACATATGATCTAAAGTACACTATAGGGTTGGAGCAGTGTTTGGTGTAACTGGTTACTATGTAATTAGTCACTCTAATTTAATTACTTTTCCCTTGAAAATGTAAAGTAAGGGATTACTCTTATTTTCTCTGTTATTTCAATACAGTTATTTCTGATGTAATTAAAGTAAATACTGTGTGTAATATATGTGTGCAATAGTGGAATTGACATCAAAATTCAAAGTCTAACTTTAAAATCTGCGCTGTAATCTATCATCGTTAATCACATACTTGGTCAACTAATAAGATTAAGAATACTTTATGTAGTTTCCTATTATTTATTTGAATGAATTAAAAGTTATCCTTGAATCACTGAACTAATCAAGGTTGATGTAGGATATAGAAAGTTATTAGTAAGAAGTGATGAAATACATTTTGGAAAGAGTAATTTGTACAGTAATCTAATTACACTATTGAATATGTAATTAGTAACTAGTAATTAATTTAAATTTAATTTAAATTAAAAACTAGTAAATTTTTTAAAAGTAACTTGCCCAACACTGGGTTGGAGGACATGTTCAATTTCATGTACCTTTAAGAAAATTACCGATATGGTTTGCGACAAAGAAAAAACACAAAAAAAACACGGTTACTATAGTACTAACATTAGTAACCATATGACACTTTCCACTGCATAGTATGGTGCAGTACAGCACGTACAGGGGGGTTTCCACTGTGTACAGTACCTAGTAACTGATTCCTTTTTAGTAACACCTCGCTTCCAAGCGAACCGTACTGATACCAAAATGTGACGAGTTTAGACACAGATAACTGATTGTTTAGAGAACAGCCATGACCAGCGTCATTAGATTTGCAACACGAGAATGCGTGTTGTTAAATGCAAGATTCGCATAGCCTTATGCACCGTCAAGCAAACTAGGATGTCGGCGTCTGCTTTTTGTTGTAAGAGTTCCCAAACTCTCTGGTATTTTAAGGCAGTATTTTACTGCCATACGCTATCGATATGTTCCATTGCTCCTGTGTTGTGCGTTTGTTTGTGTCACATCTATGATGATACATTTATAATCCCACCCACTTTGAACCAGTACTAAACTGCAGTGGAAAAGCAAACTGTGCCGAAGTGATGCGAGCTTTACCGAGTTGAGTTGTACCGTGCCTAACCATACCACGCAGTGGAAAAGCTCCAATAGTGTAACCATGGTATTTGACGTCTCAAGTCAATGGAATTGTGTGAGAATTGCATGAGAACCGGCTCAATTACAGTGGAAAAACAGCCAACGGATCTGAGATCAAACCCTTCACATTTGGTGCGAAATTAATACTTAAGACCGTTTCATCGGACGCGCGCTCCTGATCCCCAGTTAAATTCCGGTTTGCGTTTGGCTAGTGTCTAATAATATAACTATTTATATTTAATTTAATATTAATTTGCATTAATATTTTACGGCATATTGATTGTATTTAATAAAAAATGTGTTGAATGGGTCCTTTAGTTCGGTCGCATTTAAACAAACCATATGGTACATTGACATCTTGCGGTTGAGTTTGGTATTGCAGTCTAAATTTAAAATATTGAAGAGACAGTTTAGCCAACGCTCCTCGGTTTCTTTTGATTTTTATCAGAAATAATCTCAAATTTGTACCGGAAGTTCAGTGGGGGTCACAAAAATGCGCATTCTAAGGTATATTTGTTTACATTGTAAAGATGAAACTGTCTACGTAACTGAAGCTAGGCGTGAGTCAAAGTGAATTTGAGAGATCTTTATTGTGGGAAATGAAAACAGACTGCTGCGGCCCCGCCATCCTAACATCTGTCCATCTATCCCGAGCACATCACGCACTTCCCGCCAATACACACAATTAATTGATGTTGCTAAGTTACAGCTGATTGGACCATCTGTGTGTAAAATAAATACATTTGGAGGGGCGGTGAGGAGGGTACAGGGGGAAGGAGAAAAGAGAGATAGAGAGAGAAAAGGTAGGTTACAATCTTTAGACAATGGCTTCTTTTGGTAATTAAGTCCCTTTGACAAATTCTCACATTTACTGAATTACTAACCCTATTATTACTCAAGTTTGTTACAATTACTCGTAGTTAAAACTCTTAACCCTGAGTATTAAACTTCGTCAAGTATCTTGTCCTGTTTATGGTAGTAATTTGATTTTCACTTGGAAGATGATGAGCAACCACCCATAACACGCAATACCCTGAGCATCTTAATTCAACAGATGCTGAAACTGAAATAAGATTCAATGTACAATATACTGTACTGTATTCTCCTATGTTTGTATACTCCACTTTTTAGTGTTTTCTTTTTCCTGTAAAGCTGCTTTGGAACAATGCAACATTGTAAAAAGTTTTAATTTACATTTATTCTCCCTTTTGTCATTTCAAACCTGTATGACTTTTTTCTTTCTTCTGCCGAACACAAAGAAGATATTTTGAAAAATGTTGTTCACTGGCCCCCGTTCACTTGCATTGGTTTTGTGTCTATACAATAGAAGTGAATGGGGTCCAGTGCTGTTCGTTTACCAGCATTCTTCAAAGTATCTTCTTTTGTGTTCTGCAGAAGTGAGAAAGTCATAGAGGTTTGAAATGACAAGAGGGCGAGTAAATGATGACAGAATTTTTATTTTTGGGAGAACTATCCCTTTAAAATATATGATGCAATTAAATTTGTCTAAATATTAAATGCAATCAATTTAAAGTCACTCTGTTCTATAATGTAAATCTATGTGATTTTTTTCAACTGCTAAATCAATCACGTGGAACAAATATGTATTACCACTTTTCCTTAACGTGACACATCCATACACACACATGTGGGCCGTGTTTAATGGATAGAGCTTCTAAAAGATTGTAGTTATGCTTGGCTTACCAAGCGCCACTAATTAGAATTTTTCTTTAATAGTTCACACCAGTGCACATGTCATGGAAATAAATAATTTTTTTTATAAATAACACGTCTTTATTCTTCGGGGCAGGCCGAAACCTATTTTGAATAGACATCAGTCAAAATCTAATGCGCATTAAATAATTTGTTGTTTATTTCTCAATGTTTTGTCGATTCAACCAGATAAGTGTAAATCACAGAAGACAATTTCAGCATGTTTACATTTTTTTGCCTTTTCTTTTAATGGCTCCCACATAATGTTATGAGTCACGGCCTATAACACATCCCATGCGAATACTCATCCGACTTCTATACCTCCAGCATCCTTTGACCCGATGCAGCAGGGGTCAAAGGTCACATGTCCTCACATCCAAGATTTGATTGGGCCGTGTTCTAATTACTGCTTTGTCATTGACACATCACCCCTCTCTCCTTCCCCATCTCTCCCGCATCCCCCGTGTTGGGTAGCCTTGTAGAGGCATCATTTTGTCCTCCCCGTCTGCCGGTCGCCCGCGGAGGCCGGGATGTCAGCCTACTATGAATTCTAATTTAGCTCAGGCCGCTCCGTGTCAGTTATTTGCATCGTTCCACGGGACCGCGGGCCTGCGGAGAGGCCGCTCAGCACCTCAGCGCCACTGATTATGACTAAATGACTTGTTTTCTTCTCATTTCCAACACTTGAACACCAACATTAGAAAGCCAAATCCCTAACGGGCACTACGCAAAGGTTAATAATCCTGTTAATTAATGAGCAAACCGGATATCGAGCATAACATATAATTGCTGAAGGATTACAACCCAAATTAGTAGTTGCAGCAATTAGACTGATGATGAACGTTTTAAGTGTGAGAGGAAGAGCCTGCGCGCCCCACGACGGGTTGTAAAACTCATGCCGTTGTTAAGGGAGGTTGTGGAAATGTTAGCGTGCGCATTAACCGTGGTGCGCGCAGCAGTGGGCGCGCCCGGGGGTGGCGGTGAAACGCGCCGTCCCAGCGGGGGCGAGCGGCAACAGCTGGTCCCGCCGTAGCCCGGTGCTACGCGCAATATGATCTCTCCATCAGCGTGCGCTCGCATCTGTATCCACCCACCAGTCTTATCAATAAACAGACCGCCGACAATTAGGCAAATCCGAGGGGGACAAACACGGCGTTAATCAATAAAACGCCTTCGAATCTCTTCATTAAACTTTTTATTGGTGGCAAAATGGGGTGTATGAGATGCCGCGTTCCATCAATGGCAGCGGGACTCTCCGTGCGGCTGATATCGGTGGCGCGGCCGCTCACGCAGGGGATCCGCATGTCTGTAATTGCATTTTGTCACCTACAGAGGGAGGTGAGGATGGCGGGTGAGGGCGACGGGAAATCTCCCCAACAATTATTGTCGAGCAAATTACCAGGTAGGCAATATCTAAACTGTCAGGAGAGGTTAAGGAGAAATGGTTTAAGGAAATGAGGCGCTCAGCCGTTCATCATGGAGGCACTTTCTGAGTCCGAATTGAAAACATGTCATTCCATCTACAAGAATTAGAGTATGTTAGCTTTGCTTATCACAGCAGCTGACACACGAACGGAGGAGAAAAACTGCCCATCTGAACTAATGCAAAATATAGACGGTTGAAAACCCGTCGGAACAGAAGGGATTTACTGCGAAATCCCACAATTCCGGCCTTAGCGGTATCAATGGAGAACCGGTTTGTTCTCACTCGAGAGATGTTTGTTACCATCTGCTTTATTCTCAGCGTGGTGCCTTCAAACACACACACGCGCCTCACTCTGGTGCACATGCATACACGCCAACGCAAAAACACACAGACACATGCAGAAGTTTAATAAGGGTGAATACATCAATTTAAGGAACACGTTCAGTTGGGAGGAAGGCGTTTATGCTTGACTAAAAGGATATCCTTTTAAAGGACAGCTGTGCCATGTCTAGGATTACATTTAAACAGAAATTTGGGTTTGTGCAGTGTGAAGTCACTGAAGCGGCGGAAGGGTTAGCTACAGTCAAGAAACCATAGAAACAACGAAAGACTAAAATATCAACTAGCCTAAATCCACTTTGGTTTAATTCAGGCACGGTGTTTCAGAAAAACGATTTGTGTAATTCATATGAAATATTTGTGTAAATATTCCTAATCACCATTCTGGTCTTGCACCAAATTTTACATTAGATGCTGTGGCTATGAAAATCTTGGCACTAACACAGAAAATGGAAGCAGTCCCTGTGTAGTCATCGTTTAAAGCATTAAAACAAATGACTCTAAGTCCCACTGCATTCGTTCATTTTATCACTTAAAACTCATCTTTAAGCATAAAAATAGCACATGTTAAAGATGAGGTAACACGCACTTTTGCCAATTTCATATAAATACATTTTGAGTACCTATTCACTTTTTTTTCGCTTGCGGTTCATGTCCGGCATCTTTTTGCGCTGGAACCGCTCCATCTATCAATTCAAACGACCTCCAAATCCAGCGTTATATCCACCGTTTATATAACATTCATCACCCGAATGCAGTGAGCAAACAAACACAGGTAAACTGTCGTCAGCCGAGTGAAGTGGCATTGATGGCGTCTCAATACTCACACTGGCTGGTTGAAGCGTGGGCGTGCTCTTTCTTTCACGGTAGCGCATTATATTTCACTCGCTGGATGGTGCGTGGGCGTGGTTTTCCCTCGACAATTGTCCAATAAGGACTAAGAACCCTTGTTACGAAATGGGAATCCATGTTCAAAAAAATCTTTCCAAAACCTGTACGAACCCTGGCGGAGTGAATCGAGCACAGAAATACTACGTCATGCGTTCAACTCAAGTTGACCATGTTTAGCTTGAGAAGCCAGCACGTTTAACAGTGTAAAGAAGTCAGAATGCATGAAATAGCATGTTACTTCCACTTTACAGTTATTTCCTGTGATGATAATGCCTAAATTTTTGACTCTAATGTAACTCTATTACACCCTTGCTTCATTAATGCTGCCTTCACGTGCTCTCGGGAATTTGATCATTCCCACTTCCACCCGGAAGTAACGTCTGGATTTAGTGACAGTAAAACATTAATGTTACTAATGATTTGGTAGCATTAAAACATGACAAGTATCTGCTAACAGTCGAGTAACGTTCCATAAATTATTTCCGGGTTGAATTAGGAATAGATTTACTGAAGGCAGCATTAGTAGCCTATAGGTGGATTCATGAGTATGCTAATTAGTCCCCGCCTCCATTCAATCGCGTCAACTCGGACCATTGATATATACATATATGCCTCATTTGACAACAGAGGCAGTTTCAAACTGCAACTGTCTTCGGTAAATTACAGTTTTATTGGGAAAATACTACACGGTGGTTTGAAATAGCCATGCACCGATACCATTTATTAAAGACGCAAATCGGTGCATTTTTACGAGTGCAAGGACATGAGCTTAGTATCGACCGATACCGATGCGTCCCTAGTTTTAAATGATTAATTTTGCGTCGGGTGGTTCTTGGCCTCCACGTCATGCATTAAAATGCACGGCTAGCCATGGATTATCCCTAACATATCAAAAATAGACATATAAACAACATGAAACCACAGGGTACTTCAGCCTATCATAATAATTGTGTCTGAGAATGGTGACTCAAGCTTATTCTGACAGAGCATGTGATGGCCTCATCGTACCGCTGTGTAGGGGCCGCTAAGCTAAGCACTAACATTTTCGCCCATGAACAGACGCCCAACATGTTCCCAGACGTTTCCAACGTCTTTCTCATAGGCATTAGCTCAGGAGTGAATTTGCCGTCGCCTGGATAGCACAATCCTGTTTTTTATTATTGTTTTTTTGTGATATCGGCCCATTTCGGGGTTTATTGGTGGTGTGGAGTGTTAGCGCTCAAACGGCCCTCAGGGGATCCCAGCATCAGGCAGCTGAATTTCCACAGCCATTAAGCGGTCTCCGTTCAATTAGAATACATAGAATCCTGACGCGCCATAACTTACGGCCCTCCCGGCCGACATAAAGTACGG
The DNA here is from genome assembly GCA_006030095.1 of Triplophysa siluroides. Taxonomy (NCBI): domain Eukaryota; kingdom Metazoa; phylum Chordata; class Actinopteri; order Cypriniformes; family Nemacheilidae; genus Triplophysa; species Triplophysa siluroides. The sequence goes on along the minus strand of VCII01000094.1, from coordinate 2,794,299 downwards.
CTCCACGCTCTAAAAATACTGAGCCAATCTAAGTGCCGCTTTTATAAGAAGCTAATTACAGCCTGGGTTTCTTGTTTCAGAAAATTAAACCTGGATTAATGGTTCACCTTCTGCGAGGGGGAGCGTGGCCCAGGTTTGTGTGCTTTAATGCAGATAGGTACGGTGAGGCGGTAGGAGGGATATGATTTTCTGCACGCCTCAGACTCGCCTGCCATCAATTAGACCGCGTCTCAGACCGGCACTCTCATACCTGCACGTCTAATAAATTATGCTACGTATCAGAAATGGCACGGTTACCTATTTAAAAAACAGGATTGTGTCGGGGAGAGCCATAAATATGAAATATGAAAGGCAACAAATTGAGACAGTCAATAAAATCGGAGATTTGTTACCGGGCTAAACGTTTCGTGCAGAAAGGTGTTGCTGAAAATCAGGAATTATGATGATAGAAATGGACTTTGATTGGTGTTAAAATTTTTTGCTGCTGCAGGTTTCGCTGGAATGGACCGTTCTTCTTTTACCACCCGATTAATTGCAACTCGTTTCTGCGAATTACGGACATTATTCGTAATGCAGATTTTATTGTAGAAATCACCTCTCTCCGACACAGAGCTTGCATTCAGTTATTGGTTATTTTGGCTTAAAGCATCTCTGCTGACTTCATTTAAAATCTTGCCCCTTTCTGTTTTCTATTTTGAAAGTAGCCTACAAACCAAGCTAAGAAAATAAATTCAAAGAACGTTTTGCTAACGTTCCCATTCATTTTTGAAAACGTTATTAAACATTCTTCTTTGTTTTTATACCAATGTTTTTATGACGTGTTTAGCAATGGGATACAATGTTGACAAAATTAGTTACCGCAAGAACGATTTGGATATCTTTCAGAAAACATAGGCCTATCCTCCTATGAAAGACAAAGTTAGATCATGTGTGTAAAGGTTTTAGCATAAAACAATCATTCTTTAATAACTTTTTTGGTATAAAGAGTTATAGTACTTTCAACCTGATCTCAAGGGAAAGTGTAAATTTTTAATGACGTGGTGATGTTGTATGATTAAAAAAGCAAGAATGAAGCTCCCCAACCTCACCCCTCAACATAACCATCACTGGGGGCGAAAGCAGATCAAACTTAAATGTTTTAATCAGATCGTACGAATTCACACAAATTCGCCACATCGTAACATAGTTATGAATTGTCATGAAATTGCGTAGGTGCTTTTCTTAGATATCTTTCTCCTTTTCCCACAATTTCAATGGGAAGGTTGAAATACACACTGTAGGTTTATATATGTAGGTCTCCCAGTCGTTTGTGACCTTCCAGGCTTGTAATTGCTTGTTACATAAATCTGTCCCGGGGCTTGAAATAAAAGCTTTTACAGGGCGCTCACCTGAGCTCATGAAAGGCCTGCCAAGTGATTTTGACAAACTCCAGACAAGCCACATTTGTTTGGAATTAGTGTGAGCACACCTAGCGTGCGTGTGTGTGTTCAGTCCAGGTAGCAGATCGCAGAGCGAGCCATTTCCTTGGCTGGTGGCCGATCGAAGGTGAGCCTTCCCTCCATCAACAACAAAGTGTGGTCCTGCGTGTTCACACTCGGAGGTCACGAGAGGTCACTGCCGCTGCAGGTTCTGACAGTCTGACGGATTTAAAAGAGGTGACGCTGAACCGATGTTTTCGGGACCACCCGTATTCTCCATTCTGTTTGCATTAATGTGAAGGGAGTCGGGTTGAAGCACAACCAGAATAGTGAGAAACCCATAAAACTGGATGGAATCAGATGTGATGTAGGGGGCCAGTGGGGCTGGATCTGACAAGTTTCCATAGTGTTGACTGGTCTAAAAGTTGAAGCACATTGTGTGATTTTGTACTCATTTCGGAAATCCTAAAGTGATCACCATCATTTTTCCTGTTATATTACATGCAGTACGCAGTGATTCCTGACATTTTTATTTTATATTTTGGAAGTTGAAATCCTGTTGGTTCAAAAAACCGATGGGCGATTTATTAGGGCTATTGATTTTCCATAGCTTCCATTGAGCTTTGGCCCACCACATCAACTCTCTTTATACGGTATCTTCATATTAAAGGTGCTCTCATGTTCTTGGTTGACCACCACCTGGGATCACAGTAATGTTTGTTTTTCCCGCCCTGAGCCTAAACCGTAAGACCACCGTCAACATCCCACTGCACAACTCCAGAGCCCCAGACAGCCCCACAACATTTCTTTCATTTTCACAGTTTTGTGGTGGCCTTTGAACCTTTTGAGGTATTGAAGGATTTGTCTGTGTGAGAAGCCAGTGTCTCTGCGAAACAGACCGCCTGCGCTCATAGCTGGGGAGAGAAAATTAATGCTTATTAATGGGGCCTATAAAAGCGACTAATTGAGCATTCCGGAACTTGCTGAGTTTGGCATCTGCTGCTGACATTCTGCAGCACGGGGCTTCCATACTGCCCCCCTCCCTCATCCCATCTCTCTCTCTCTCTCTCTCTCTCTCTCTCTCTCTCTCTCTCTGACATTAGGTCAGGCCATTAAATATCAGAGAAGCTCGACAGGTTATTACCGAGATTGGCATGTTAATGACATCTCCTCTTGCTACCCAGAGTTCAGAGCAACACGAGTCTTTGTAGATGTCGAATTGTCGACGTTGAAGTGTTGGAATTAGATAAAACAACATATGTGTTCCCATTTCAACCGTGTGCATGTCTAGGAAAATTCCAACACTCCTGCGAAGCTGCATCCACATCTCAGTTGTATATAAATGAATTTATTTTCTCTCCAGATGTCCACGGAAGAATCATCTCCATGAGTGTGTGTGAAGAACTGTGTTAATGCGATCATCTGCCCTTCACTTAGCACCGGAGAGGTCATATGTGTTCCATTATCTGGGTTTTTTTAATCATCCTGCAGTGGCTGAGATTAAACAGCGAAGGAATTCTCCCATCAAACCCCACCGTCGTAAATCCAGCTCACCTTGGAGACCAGAAAGGAAGTGCACATCTGTAAACCAATCATCGCTCGGCTGCCCCCGTCAACCGCGCTACCACCCAGACACACAGAACTATACAGACAAATGCATACAAATGCACAAAGGACCACGTTTAAAGCAATAGTTCTCACAAAATACATACGGTATATGAAAGCCCCTCTATTCATATTTAGATAAAAATGAAACGAAAGCAATTCGAACGACATGCTTTCAATGTTAAGCAGATATGTTGGGTAAAAAAGCGAGAGAGCAATGTGGCAGCGTGTATGAGAGCAAAACCATGAGCTCTTTTTTCTCCTCGCCTTGCAGCTCATTTGATTCCAATAACACTTAATAGAGAACACGAACGCACACATTTGACAACATCTCTCCGCCTCTCCAGGTCATTTTATCTGTTCACCTGGGCAAGCTCAAGCTTAATGAATTCTGCACATCGATTGGCTTGATGATTCACTCTGTGATACTGGTATTATTATGCCTGAGTATTTCTAGGTTCCAGTCAAAAACCCATTTCATGGCTCCTGAGGGAATCTTTTACGTCTGTACGAGAAAACAGCCTTGTCTCTCTTGCTCGGCCCCTCTCTCGCTGCCTCTCTCAGTTACTCTGTGGATTGTCAATAGACTGCTGGTGTCACCGGGGTGAAATTCTGCCAGATTACATCCATTTATAATGTATCGCATTATAGACAAACCAAAATTAATAGACTGTGGGAGGATTTGTAGTCACGTGCCGGTTATGAGTCCTGTGTGTGTCCATCAGTGGTTCTGTCTGGATGTGTGTGCGTGCGTGTGGCCTTGTTTTCATATCCCGGTGGGGACCTAAACCTGAGCAAACAATTTGCCAGCTGAATTTGTGTCCCAGTGTATTACAGTATATATAACATATGTGCTATATGCCTATATAATGCATACATAAGCAGCTGCAATCTAAGTAAGGATCTAAATCCTCGTGAATATTAAGTTTGATGTAAGTATGTTGCTAAGATTATAGCAGTTATCAGTCTAGTTTGAGCCAAAAACCACAAGGCTTCTTAAACATTAAAGACCAGTAGACCCGTCTCTCCTATTGGAAATAATTGCATTGTGGCAAAAGTTCAAATGTTTTATCTTTTGTAATGACATGTTTTCTCTATGTCCTTGTGATGCACTCCTCTTAAATCAATGGATTCACAGAGTTCAATGAATCATAAAGTCTGTGGCATGTGTAGGTGCCCTTACGCCAACTTATGCCTCACAGCAAAATGTCCTCTAATCACTACAAGCAAATCACCATTTAAATATGATAATCATTGTTTGTGTAATGAAAAGAGCTTTGTTAAACAAAGAATATCTCAGGAACTTCTCAGGAACCACAAAATGGCCAATAGGGTTGATGTACGAATTAAAGAGATTCCCTTTTCTTGCCACAGCTACATGTGTTACTGGGAGTTCTAGTTAAAAGGTCTGGCATATTGTTCATGCATATTGTCCATTCAATTGAAAAAAAGAATAGATTGACCCAGCAGAGATCAGTGCTGTTATAGATCAGCAGAAGATCAATGTTGAGAATACTAATGACCTTCAGATCTCTGAATGACTTCAAACAGGATGGAATCATGTCTAGTAGGACCACGTGGTATAGGAGAAAAAGCCAGCTGGACACACACACACACACACACACACACACACACACACACATTGTTTAGCTACCTGAATAGGAACATTTCATAGACTTCTTTTGTTTTCAATAAATGTAGTGTATTTGTGAAAGTGATCTTGACACATTTGTTTCTGTATACTTGTTATTGTATTGTATTATATTATATATATTATTACATTTCGCTCTCAGTTTAATAAAATTATATTGTAAAACAATTCAAAGGTAAAACCATTTAAAAAACTTAAGAAAAGACCAATTTTCAATATAAATGTTTTCCATTTGGACACAGAAGGATTTTGATAACACTTTAAGGGAAAATGTCATAGCTACTTCTAAGGTTGCCAATTCTTTCATAAATCTAATAATTACCATTTTTAATGTTAAAGTCACATAAATAACGTGTATGTGAATTGCTGTTTGCAGCTATGCTGCAATGTGACATTTTTCCAACAGGATATTAAAAACCCGGCTTAAATAGCTGTTGGGAAATTGGTTCTCCAATAGCCCGCACAGCGTAAGTGGCCTCAACAGAAAAGGGTCGTGTCATATAAATATGTCTTTGATTTTGAATGTGTGTGTGTAGGCCAATCTGCATGTGCTGTCTGCATGTATTGATGTAGCACGTGCGTGTGTGTGTCTCTGGTGCTGTCAGTGTACTGAATGCCTCTCACAGCTTGTCAAAGGTGTTGACCAGAACCTGCGCGAGCCGTTTTCCTCTCCAACAACTCCACAACACACACACAGCGCTCCATAGGTGCGTACATGTCTGACAGGATGTGGGGCTGGCACAAATTGTAATTCATAAAGGTTAAGGGGGTCAATGCCTTTTATCAGCCGCCCGTGCGAGTGTGTGCCGTCTGATGAGGGCCGCATGCAAATACACCCACTCAAGATGTTCCACTCGCCGAGGGGGAAGGGAAGAGTAGTAAAGACAGTCAAGCATGTGAATGAGGTGGAGGAGTGCTGAGGCGATCATAAAACACTGAAAATAAAGACACAGAAGAAGGAAAAAATGATAAAGAGGGTAAACAGAGAATAAATGAATAGCGAAAGTGGTACTGACTGCAAGTGTGGCGATTTAACGTCATATTGTTCCCAGGTGAGTGATCCGTCTGATAGACGACCTCATAAAGCACTTTTCTGCACATTGTTGGGTGGTGATTTGGGTGCATTCTTTTAATGCAACATAAACAAATCAATCGAATACATAAAATCATGATCAAAACAGAATGGAATATTATCTCATCTTTACGGAATTATTGTGCTGCACTACAAAAAACAGCAGTATGGATTTATTTTATGGACACTTTGTAGCAAATGGATCTTTGAATATTGTTACTTTGCATTTTTAATTCAATTTTCAAATAAAACCGAACGAAATAATGAGTCACATTTTAAATTAGTTGATTAATCACAAAAAATAAAGGTAAAGTTGAGTTCATTGCATTGTAGGTCTATACAGTCTACATTTTTCACAGATAGTAGGAGTGATGTGTTTGAATGATCTTGTGAAATTAGCCTATACATTGCGTTAGTAATTGGCTGATGTGCCTGGGCAAGAGCAGGGCACTGGAGGCACATCAGGCTCACTGACCCCCTCTGGTGGACAGGGGACACAGTGACCGTCTACTGTACTGCCAATCTCTCTAAAGAACATTATATAGAAAAGCACTATCTGAGCTGTACTATATGCTACTGTACTCACATAGACATTATAGGGAATGTTCTTACATTAGCTATCATTCCATTGTGTTATACACATGCTTATTAAAATATGAATTATCTGCAATGCCTCTGTTATTGTATAATACAATTTGTTTGTTATTACCCCCTTAATTATACATATTTATTAAATAATTTATATCACAATGTTAAATAATGATATTGCATTTGACTTTACATAAAAGAGGTCCTGGCATTCAAGGTATACATTTTTGGAATGTGTGTGTGTGTGTGTGCGTGCGTGTGTGTGTGAAGTAGGCCTATGTAAGACATAATAAGTAAATGGTTTTAGGTGTGTTCTGGACACTCGACTGGCATGTTTTCAGTATGTGTCAGAAGTCTTTGGCCTGTATTAGTAGGACCGATTCTGTAGCCTACGAGTATGGAGAGACAGAGCGTCTAACACCCGAGACACCAGCTACTCATCAGGACTCATGCTAGGGTCCTCATTACCTGAACCTCTGCACACCCCACAGAACCCACCGGCAATTCATCATATTCAACCTGACAAATACTGCACGTGATATAGCACAACTTTATGTGGAAGCTCAGTGAAAGCCCCTCTGGAAGAACATCACTGACACAGATAGCTATATTATATTATCCGTATGCGTAAGGTTGAGTCAAATTATAGAACTAATATTTTTATTCACTGAACAGTCACATAAGCTTTGTGTTTTAGAATTCTTATAGATTTTTCCTATTATCTATAATACAGGTCTATGAATTAGGTCAGTATTAATACAATCAATTATAAAGAAATATATATAAAAAATATGAAAGAAATCCAATATTTTGCTTTTTTCCCAAAATGTATCCCCTTTTTATTTCTGTTATGTTTTATTAACAATACTACAGTGATACAAACATTCATCACCGTAAAAATCATGTGATCAATAAGTAATGGTATATTTTACATTACGTTAACCTATCAAAATACGTTAAGCAATTTCTATTCGTTTCTACAGGTTACAGCAACTTATCATCAACCACCATTTCAAAAGGTACAATTAAAATAAATGACTTGTAAAGCTAATTATACTATCAAAAATGTGTTTACAGCGATAATCGAAGGCGCCCTGAGTAAATTGTTTTTGTGCGTTGTCAAATAAAGTTCGATTGAAATAACCTTGTAGTGACGTCACGCCTACATCCGGGATTTTACGGGCACGCTTTTGTGCGCAGGCGCAGCTTTATTAGTGGTACGACCTCTGCTTTCGGTGAGTGGAACAGGGACGTGAGACTTACATTCAACAGCTAAATTCGCCTTCATCCACTGTCTGTAAGAATACAGCGTGTCGGTTTTGATAGAATAATGTTTGAAGAATGACGTTACACAGTGATAGAGTCGTTTTCCGGAAGCTATTAATCTTATTTCATTTCTGACCTCCGATTTTCTCTGCAGAAATCCCGAGCCGCTCAAAATCAGCCGAACTTCAAAATGTTCACCTGTGCAAAGTTCGTGTCCACACCCGCCCTGGTGAGTGCTTTTAAACGCGGTCGTCTCCTGCTGTTCGCTGTGTGAAGCGCTCGTGGAGGGCCTGCAGGGTGAACTTCATTCATTTCAGCACAGATCGTAAAGGGTTAACGTTTAATGTCACGTGCATTAGACGTTTGACCTTTGGTTTAAGTTTTATATGTTGGGAGACAGTTAGTTCAGGTCAAAAGCTGTTGCATTATCTGTTGCTGCGGTTGTCATTTTTGGAAGGTGGCCACTCAACCACCTTTGCGTGCAGTAAACTGCATAAAGTGCATTAGTCAATGGAGTCAAATACGTTTTGACAGTTTAACGTTAGTTGGCCAGAAGCAAGGGGCAGCCCCTCCGCAGTGACCTGTTGTGTGTCTTTACCAAGGTTACCATGTAATGTGTGTTTTGTGGCATTTAAACCCATGACCTTTCAGCTATCTGCCAAGTTGTATGATAAGTAGGCTACACCTTTCTGACATCCTGTTCTATCCTGTGTGTACATCTTTGCAATGTGCACTGCATTTGTTGACCTTGATTCTTAACACCAAAGAGTGTTGTGAGTTTTAATGTAGCTATCCAGCAGAAACACTTCGAATACACACTTTAGAGAAGACACCGTGAAAAGTTTTTTTTTTCTGCAAATGAAGTACTTGGTTTTGCTAGATGTGTAGTTGATGCTGTAATACTATCATAACACGGTGTTTTTTTGCGTTCTGAAGGTGCGTGCAAGCTCCCGAGCCCTCTATAGGCCAGTCTCTGCTGCTGTACTGTCCAGACCAGAGGTCAAACCAGAGGTGAGCATCAAAATGTCTTTTTGGCTTTGTCCTTCAGTTTATCCTACAACATTTACTTGGAGGACTTTGGGTCATGGCTTGTAGATAAGACGAGAAATTGAGATGACGATCTCTGATTATTGGGCCATTGTTGGTTACATATTTGTTTCTTCTAGGCAATGCAGTGTTGCGAGAGCAATAATAATGTCGCTTAGTTTCATAAAGTTATCTCATATTGGTCAGTTTGATGTTCAGTAGTTGCTGTTGATGGAGAGAAGCGGGGTCATACAGAGTCCTCTCTTTGAACCTAGGTCAGTGCTGCTATCCTGCCTCAGTCACCCTTCGCTCAGGTGGTCCTCAGAAACTTCCAGACCAGTGCTGTGAGCCGTGACATTGACACGGCTGCTAAGTTCATCGGAGCAGGAGCTGCCACTGTGGGAGTGGCTGGATCCGGTGCTGGAATTGGAACGGTGTTTGGAAGCCTTATCATTGGATATGCCAGGTAATTTGTATGAATGTCACACTCAGCATCTATGTTTTACCAATTTAACCACGATCTAATAGTGCTGGGAACTCTGATGTGTTTGCTGTCGGACAGTAGAAATCTGTCCACACAGACACAGATCTTGTTTATACTGCGGTATGTTTACAGAACGTTTTTATGATTTATGATGCAAACCGTAGTCCCCTCAGTGAACTGTTCCTAATGGCGCTTTTCCACTGCATGGTACCGTCAGTTTAATACGGCTCGGCTCGGTACAGCTTACTTCACTTCGGCTCAGTTTTCTTTTCCACAGCAGTTTAGCACTGCTTCAAAGTGGGTGGGGATTATTAATTTATCGTCACGATTATGAAATTTGGATGACGATTAATTGTCTGTTTTAGGGCTTTTACATTTAATTCTTAATTTACTTTTTAATTCGGCTTTGAAACGACCATATTGTTTTTTTTCTCCGAAAAAATGGGGGTCATCATATTTTTAAGGTCTAAGCTTTTCCATGTTAATAATAAAGCCGCCAAATACGTGTAAAACGAGTTTGATCAGGAGTGAATTGAAGCCCCCATTAAACTGCTATCAGTCATAGAAAAGCTTCGAGTCCGTTTTTTCTCACTTCCAAGACTACAATTACATTGTACTTCTATGTTAATAAAATTTTGGTAGCTGGTTTTCACATTGAGCTTAAATAATATTAAATTGTACTACAGGTTTTTTACAGGTATATGCTTTAAAGTAAAAAAAAAAAAGTGATTGTTGGTACATTCGACCAGTATTATCATACTTTAGTTACAATATATACACTAAAATATGCAATATGCAGGCACTACAGCTCCCCCTCTTGTCTTCTATAGAAATGTGCAATAATTGCGATGATCTGAAACCATCGCTATGAGCTCAATGCATGAGGAGATTGTTTAATAATTGTGACATCACCTAGTCATAGTTGCGCCGCCTCTACTGCCGTAGCATCATTGTGAACGTGACATAAACACACGCACAACACAGGAGTAATGGAGCAAATCGATCGCAAATGGCAGCAAAACAAAACACTGCTAAAAATACCGGAGAGCTTTGGAAAACTACAGCAAAAAGCAGACAACGATCCTTTGATATGCTCGACGGCGCACAGAGTAAAACTATTATTACATGTACAAAAGGACCATGTCAGAAAGTTCAACTCATGCTTAGCTCAGATTGTGACTGACGATGATTTGTTTTTACACGACCTTTCAAAATTTCATAGTTTTAATAATAAAACAAACACGGAAATGTGAGAGCCTTTTTTCCAGTTTGTTGGGCACTAATGATAACCTGGGGCTTGTATGTTTTATAGTAAATCATATCCTTGTGCCTCTTTGCGTGTTAATGTTCGACAATGAAACTTATGATGGAATTTAACTTGTAAAACTGAAAAAAGTTGTATTTTTACCATTGAAGCATTACAAATACTGTTTTAGTCGTACTTCTCAGCCCATTAAAACATGTATGAAAAGAATTTGGTTTATGGTGTGTTTCTTTTCTTGCAGGAACCCGTCTCTAAAGCAGCAGCTCTTCTCATATGCCATCCTGGGTTTTGCTCTGTCTGAAGCTATGGGGCTCTTCTGTTTGATGGTTGCTTTCTTGATCCTGTTCGCCATGTAAAAATCTGCTAGTCGTGTATTGCTTTTAGTACAGTCGTGACTACATATTTAGCTGTTTATACCAAAATGTCTGCTGTTGGTCTCCGTGGGAGATAAAAATGTACAATAGTGAAAAATCATCTAACAATTAAAAAATTGTTGAACTGTTTAAACCTTAAATCGTATTTAAGCCCATTGTATGATAGAGGCAACAGCTCCACTGGTGCTTCTGAAACCAACATGAAATTCACTATGGAATGAAGACCTTAAGCACTTCTCTGTACATCAAGATTGGGGGAATTTAGTGCTGTTTGTGTAGACTTTATGGGTCCACTCGGATGTTTTTGGGGGTAAAACTGCTGGTCGACAGTATGACTGTAAATTTATTCCAATTGGTTGAAATTGCTTTTGTAAATTGCATTGAATAAATTTAGATCCCAGTTTACCTTAAAACAATGGTGTCTGTTTTCTTTGTCTGATATCTTTTTGTTATAAGAATGTTAACTTTATAAGTGAACTTTTATGTGTGGTCACATTTATTCGCCGCAATAGCAATAAATACAGGCATCGAGTTTGAAGGGTTCGCGATTAAGCATTTAATGTCTCGCGAGAGTTTTGCTTGCTGCAGCGGCATTCACAGATTTCGCGATAGTTGAATTAAGTGGGCTTTAAATTGGCTCTGAAGGGTTCAGCCTGCGGGTGAGTAAGCGCACCAACACACATTTATGTACAAACTCGTCTTTTTAAATGAGCAGTTGGCTGGTTAGTAGAGGACGTGCCGTATGCAATACAATAAAAGCGCTTCGTGATATATACACGGTCTGTCGGCATTTCTTTGTTAGGTAGCGACGGGTGAATAGCATGCTAGCAGCTAGCCGAGGTCCCATTTAAATGAATGGAAAGAGAGGCTAACGTCGCTAGCAGTGCTTAGCTTGTTGACACTGATGTAAACAAGATGTTTTGTCCTGATGCTGCACCAGTGTCACTAGCAATGTTCGTGTAATCTGAGGGAATGCTTGTCTGTGCCTTTCACTTCAACTGTGGCTTTATGAAAATACAGATTTACATTATTATTGAATGACATTCAGAGGAGAATGTGACAAAAGGTTGAGCGGAATGAACACCATCCTCATCATTAGTCATGTCAAAGTCATTTATTATTTTGTGAAAGTACAATGAAAAACTATCGAATAATTCACATACTAAAATTACAAACAATTTCTAGGCAATAAAGTGACATATTCGCATTTCACTACAGCATTAGAATGATTCTGTTATTAACACACAGACTGCTATGGAGTTCTTCATGTTATATACACATTGTGCTATAGAGAGAGAGATGCTTCTGTCTTTAATTTAACCAACATTGAGACAGCATGTTATTATTGGATTATCAAAATGTTACAGCTTTGGTTTAATTGATCTTTTCCTATCAGGTGGCAGACAGAAGCTGTGAATATGAGTGATGATAAACCGTTTCTCTGCACTGCTCCTGGCTGTGGACAGGCATGTGAAATACCTTGTGTACCTTAATCAACACTGATATTAAGATCCGAGCAGATTTACCTCTGTTGCCTTTTCCGATCAATGTTTCTATACTACATCTTTAATTGTTCGTCTTGTAAACAGCGATTCACAAATGAAGACCACCTGGCGGTGCATAAACACAAACATGAGATGACCCTGAGGTTTGGTCCAGCACGCAATGACACTGTCATCATCGCTGGTAAGCCTAAAAAGAAACGAAGCTTCTTTTTTTCTGAAAACAAAAATGAACTGAACTGTTTCTTTTGTGCTGCTGTTACAGACCAGACACCAACACCGACCCGCTTCCTCAAGAACTGCGAGGAGGTCGGGCTGTTCAATGAGCTCACCAGCCCGTTTGAGCATGACTTTAAAAAGGCCACGGAGGAAGACATTAAAAAGGTAAACGTATAGACATTGTAGGACAGTTCCCTGAAGACAACATGAAATTAAAATGACTGTCTTTTATAGTTATAATGTACATTCAACTCCTTGTCCTGTTTTCTTTTGCAATAAAAAAAACCTTGGATGTACATCATCCTTTTTATTATATGGCTAATGTATTTGTTTGAAATATTTTTCAAATATCAAAGAGTGATGCATTAAACATAAACTTAATGGTGTTTAATATGACTAGCAGGACCCTGATTAGGGGTGTGTTATCAGTTTTAGCTGGGAACCTTGAAGTGCTACTAACTATACAGGTGAAGGTCATATAATTAGAATATCATCAAAAAGTTGATTTATTTTTACTAATTCCATTAAAAAAGTGAAACTTGTATAATGTATACATTCATTCCCCACAGACTGATATATTTCAAGTGTTTATTTCTTTTAATTTTGATGATTATAACTGACAACTAATGAAAACCCCAAATTCAGTATCTCAGAAAATATTAATAATAAAATGTAATTAACGTTGTAGAATTCCGCTTTCGTGATTCCTTCCATGTTTTACCCCATCGTGCAGATCATAGGGCTCTAGATCAATGGACTCGATGCAGCCGGAGAACAATTTTTTATTTCAAAAAGTAAATAAAAACAAAAATAAATAGTGCCGCGCCATTAGTTAAAGGAAATGTTCATCTTTTTTTTTTTTTTTTTACTCACCCACATGACGTTCAACGTGTTTTAAGGTGTTCCACGGTGTTCCGATGGGAGGTCTTAAAACACGTTGAACGTCATGTGGGTGAGTAAAAAAGAACACATTTTAGATTTTGAGATGAACTTTTCCTTTAACCTCACACACGAACAAGCACAACGACAAACGCACTCCACACAAACAAGCGGCTCTGTCTAATGCGCCTGCCAAACTGTATCGCACGGTGCTACACTTTTAATTTATTCTTAGCACAGACAGATTTTTTCGAAGCATGTGCGACATATATGTCAGCCCTGACACCTCACAAAAAAATATTTCTTCAAATTGCAGCTGCCTCTGGACTTGTCTCCTCTTGCCACTCCTGTTGTTCGTAACAAAATTGAGGAGCCTCAGAGAGTCAGTCCGCTCCCTCACCCTGAGTCTACTACCACTGATGACAAGGTGAGACACGTGTCTGCCCCATTGAACCCTATAAGCACTGGCATTAAGGAATTACATTTTGATTTAGAGAGGAATCTTTATTTAAATCAGAATGCATTACAGAAATAACACTGTAAATCCACAACAGTGATGTTAGGCTCTTGTTGTGTAGAATTATGATGTCAGCTGTCGCCACTTCCTGTGATTCTAAATGTTACCTTTGTGTTAGCAGCCCAGATTCATGTGGCAGCCGCTTATTCTCAGTCAATATCTGTGAAACTGAAACCACTGTTTTGAAAACTTGCAACACACTGAGATGTTCTCATAAAACCCAGTACCTAAATATTGTATTAGATATTTCTCGAACAATACTAACACCATTTCTATCAAAACAATTTTAACTATGGCCGTTTCTCAATATGTGTTCTTCAGCGGTCTTGTGTCCTCGTGTTCTCGCTCTACGTTATCAATAACCGGTTCCAATACTCAAGAACAGAGAGCGCATGAAAGTACCCGGATGTGTTCTGGATATCGAGGATGCATCGAATGCAGCCTTGCGCGCGTACGGAACCCGTTTGAAGTCCCAGAAGTCACTGCGGCGCGTCTATCCAAGTTCGTTCTTCCGAGACTGCCTCCCAAGACCGATCTCCACGAGAACACAAGTCCGTTCTTTGCATTCTTGGAATTGAGAAACGGCCTATATCTCTGTTCCAAAATCTAGTACGTTGCCTCACTATCTAAATAGAAAGCAACCTACTAAGTGATTAATATATATGGACAGGTACTCCAAGCTCCACAGAAATAGGAAAAATGATGTTTTTTTAGTTGGAGTTACTGTGTGTACTGAGTGAAATACGGTCTTTTAGGTCTCGCATGGAAATTGTATTTTTCTTTGTTGCAGTGCATTCTGGGATTGCTTTGTCTGTGGTGGATACATGCTGCCTCAAATATCTTAATGGCTTAGTTTTTCTGCTTATTGTGTACGGAGCGGTATACACAATAGGAGCCTGTGTGTGATCACTTCAGTTGTTTGTAGGTTTTGGAACAGAGAATATGTGTTGAACCAGCTGTAGGGCATCTTAAATATACAGGTCTCTATTGGTGTGAAGGCTCTTTCTTCTCAGGAAGAGTTGAGTTAGATTAGTGCTGTGTGAGCGGTTGATGCAGCTTGGCTCTCGTGTGGTGTTTTCAGGAGGTTTCTTTGCAGCCGACCTCTCTGCCTCCATCCACTATAGTCCGTCCTGCCGCCCTCCAAGTTCCCAATGTACTTCTGGCCAGCTCTGACGCTGGTGTTGTTATTCAGCAAGCTCTCCCGTCTCCGACATCTAGCTCTGTTATAACCCAGGTCCCATCCTCTAGTAGGCCGATAGTGTAAGTAACTTCTGAACGTGACTTATTTTGCTTCTCTCTCAGTTTACCATCATTTTCTTCTACATGACTCATTTGGCTTTTTCGTTTGTGTCACTCATTTACTTGGAGATTTGATGACCTCATTTCAGTTCCTTGTGATCCGTATGTCCTTACTTTCACATCAAATATTATTTTTAAGTGCTCAACCACCAGAGGTTTTTGTTCGAGCCTTTTGTTTTATTATGCACCAGACAATTTGTTTTACAAAATGTTGTGTTTGATTATTTGTTTTGTCGAATACTTAAAGTCAACATGAAATTCCAATTAACACTGTCTACTTTCCTAATATACCTTCCAAGGCTTGTTCGAAATATTCGTCTGTGATGTGGAGATACTCATTTATTATATTATTATTTTAAATGATGACAGTTAATTCAACATAGAAATGGACAAATAATAAGAATTATTGTTTTAAATTATATTTCAATGCTCATTTTGTCTCATTTCAAATTATTAGTCATCCCGAGGCCCCCTTGGAAGTCTAAGACATGACAAAAGCTTGACAACACACATGTGGAAGGAATTGCAAATTCTGCTTCATGTTGACTTTAAAGTGTGATGCTATGTTGCTTGTTTTGAATGATATGATACATTGTTGTAGCTCATCTTACATTTGTTTTGAATAATGTGTGTGTGTTTTTCTGTCCTCAGTCCGGTGTCAGGCACGATTCCGGTTCTCCTGCAGCTGCCTAATGGTCAGACCATGCCAGTCGCCATCCCAGCCACCCTGGCCAGCTCCAGCGTCCACATACCCACTGCCATTCCTGTGAGTGTCGTGCACACACACTCCTCTCTCACCTGCATGTGTTCATATAGCTTCCATACTAAGACATTACATGAATGTCATTGAACCAATGATGGCTTTAAAGCAACAGTGTGTTGCAGTTAGATAAAAATTATATTATTCATATGTTTCTCCACTTTCTTGTATGGATGCATTTTTTTATACTTCGATCATGGCAGTGCATTCTGGGATTGCATTTTCCACAAAATGTAAATGCTAGATACTGCAAATATAAGAAGTGCCCTCTGGAAGGGCATTTACACAGGATGCACTTTTATCCCAAAAATTGTGCGCCACCTTTTGGAGCAATCTCACGATCCAGATTAGAGGAACGTATTCAGTTTGAAGGTTCATGGCTTCAGTTTGCTCAGAATGTGCTGCTAGATGTTGTTGGCTTTTATAAAGAAGAAAAATCTGTCTGGGGCAGTTTTTGTGTTTCTTGTTGATTTCATTTGTTTATCACATTTAGCACGAGAGTCACAAATATTGATCGTTTACTGTTCAAACTGCTTCTGTATTTATGTGATTTCAGCTGGTCAGACCAGTCACCATAGTGCCTAGTGTCCCTGGAATGCCTGGCCCCTCCTCTCCGAAGCCTGTCCAATCAGAAGCCAAGATGGTAAATCTCTAATGTTAAATATGAATTCACATGCCTCATAGTATGTTTGAGTGTAAGCAGATTTGTCTCTAGTCCAGAGGAGCTGGAGGGTTTACAATCCACAACAATGCCCCAAAAAAAGATCTTTGCAACATTGCAAATTGTAGTTCAATTATAGTGGCACTAGAGGGCATCCGTCTGGATTGTGTGTGTGTGCGCGTGACACCAGCATAACATTGAAACCCTACATTAACAGACAGATTCATACATTAAAACATTTATTTTGATCGATTTTGAAAATGAGGATTTTTCTAATTGGAATTGTTATTTCTCTGGTCTGATTACCTGTAATTCTGCCACCTCTCTCTGAAAGCTCAGTCTGACTTAATGTTCCGCCCACGGTATTATCAGATTGGTTACATGTCTTGAGTAAATGGCCAATCAATATGGGCTTTTTATCAGTGAGGGGGAAGTGGAGGAAGGAAAGATGACAGAAAGAAAGATGAGAAGAGAGAGTATATACTTGCAAAAGTAAATTTAACATATAAGCAGTATATATGTAACTAAATTTATGTGTAATAGAATGTGCAATGTAATTTATGCAGCTTTAAGAAGTATTTATAAATTAATAAAAAATGCTATGAAATATGACCAATATGATGAAAATCAAATTACAAAATACAATCAATATTTTTATGTTCCAAAAAACAGCATTTATTTCAAAATGGTCCATTATCTGGAAATCTGTATTAATACCCAGTCCTAACCAACTTAGACAAATACTTGCCCAGGCGTGTGTTATATTAAACATGTATGAACTTAAGTACTCATTGTTTAAAAAACTTTTCAGTTCTAGCCCTCACAATCCTACATGTAGCTTTACTATAAAAGTACTCCATCATTTGTTGGTCGCGTTGGATAAAATATTGATACATAATCTTCAAAGAGAGCCGCGGAGATGATGTATTTTTGTATGCAAACCCTGGAAGCGAGATAGCATTTTAGGACTTCCGGTTCCATCGCTCCAAAGTCTATGGGTTTTTGGAATGGGATTTTGGTAAAAGGCCTGAAATAAGGTCTGTGGTAAACCAAACCTCTAAATATTTTCACGTTTTATTCTATGACACACCAATTATAACCCGCTTGTGATTTTTTTTAAGCCTTATTGTGTTTTAAAAACTTCCGAAGCTTACAAGTTTCTTTGGCAGGGACATCAGACACTATCGCGCATATTGAGCTCACAAATAATGCGACTTGGGCACAAATCTCTTAAAACGTAGATGCAGATTCATTCACGGAGTTATTACTTACCAGTGAACACATTTTTAATCACGTTTGAAAGAGTTGTTGGAGGCTTGGTGGTGGTGGTGATGTAGATATCAAACGACCTCAAGTTTACTTATAATAAAATAATGTGTTTTTCCAGTATTATTCCAAAAGATAATAATAAAATGTGAGAATTTCATTAAACATGTTTCGTTAAAGATTTAATAGATGTTTTTTGTTGGTGGTTTGACACAAAAATATTTACGACATCTACTGTATCATTGTAAATGATCTAACTTTTTAATAATAAATATTTAAAATATAGTATCTGATTTACCTTGTATTTAGATAAACAGCATTTTCTGAAAGCTGCACATTTCTTTTCCTTGAAACAAACATTTTCCGAGCCCTGAAGTGGCCATGAACTGCTGTATGCATTAAAACAATAAAACAATAGAAGCGCTCTTTCTCTCACACACAGAGCACATGATCATACATCTACACACATAAAAGACGTTCACACACATACGAGACTCCCACACTTCACACAAAAGCTCAAGTCATCAGAAAACATCTAATGAGCCCTCATCACGCAAACACCCCCCATCCCTCTCTCTCTCTCTCTCGCTCGCCCGCTCCCCAGCCACACAGACACGGCACTTTACAAGGACTGATGATGCTGCAAAGAGCACAATAATGATAATTAACTTGCTGAATTTAGAAGATTATGCTGTTAATTAGTTGCAAAATAAAGATAAGTAATAAAGGAGCAGATGGTTGATAAAAACCCTCGAGATGGAGGGCTACTGCTCTGAAGGGGCTGAGACGGCAGATATGAAATATGAATCTGACTGGCCCCGCACACATCCTTCATAGACCCTCCGTCTATCTCTCTCTCTATCTTAGTCTCTCGCAGGCACTGTATGAATGGTTTCATGTGAATAATTCTCTGGTCTGGTAAGGATCGCTGGTCAAATAAAGCTCTTTTCTTGTTTCTCCATAGAAATGAATGCCCGCGTATGGTTGTGGCCGTAGTTACACACCCCACCTGCTATGGAGGTGTTTGTTGTCTTGTTGTTAGCACAGTTGTTTCAGCAAAACCATTTAAATTTGCAGTTTATTGTTATATTGATATGGAAAAGAGCTTGAATATGGTTCTTCCTTATTCTTTAGTGAAAACCAGTATGGAAACGCAGTAGTGATTTTATGTTGCTATGAACATTCTGAATCAGAAGAAATTTAAGCTTTTTCAGACAAAATGGAATATCATAACAATGCCGAAGAATTTGCTGTATATTATTGTGTCTATGTCTTCAAGCGTTGTCATTATTGGGGGATGCTGATAGTGAGCGGTGCTCAGCGATGAGGTCTCCGTGCTGCATGTGCTACAGTACGCCAGGGAAAGGCAGATTTAACAAGAGACGAGAGAAAATCACAGACGTCTCCAGGGAACAGGGAATTAGCCACGACAGCTCTTCCTCCTGTGGAAGAGCTCTGAGGGAAGCATCTGTTTAAAGCCGTGATGAATATGTTGTTTTAATCCTTGCCTCTGGTTTTCCGCGGAAGTTAATTATTCCAATCTTCAGTCCTCGCATCTTTCTAATGTAGTTTAGCCTCCTGATCCCTGAAAGAGCGGCGCGCTTTTCTCGTTTCACTGCAGTTCTCCTGCAGGTATACAAAAGTGCTGAAAAGAGGGAGATTTGACAGTTAAATGCGCCGCACATAGACAGATTTTTTACTCACGGCGTATTGCTGGTGCACATCGCAGATTATAAGAACAGCCGGTTTTACAGGAACGGCCCGCTTGACTTTCGGCTGACCAGCTTGGGTTTGGTATAAATGTTAATGTGTCCGTTTAGGGTCGGTGGATGTAAAATGAGACGTAAAGCAGAATATGCAAGTGTGCGTTCGACAAAACGTTTGAATAGATTTTGAAGATATTACACTGCAAACATGAGAGAACAACATTTAAAAAATGCAAATAGTTTCACACAAGCTTGATTGTGTCTGCCTTGTACTTTTTAACCTGGTGTGTGTTTTCTGGCAGACGGATGGGACTCGTGCACCCTGACTCCTGACAAAATGTCAAGCCGGCCAATCAGATTGTCTGTGCTGTTTGTGCACGCAGTACGCATCAGACAGTTTTTTAATGATCCATTGGGCTTTCCATCGGAGATTTGATTTCGTGTGACTAAAACAATGAAAGAGATGATTTAGTGGCTGTGTGTGGATTTCACTGATTGTATTCAGATGCAGACGTAACAGATCACTAATGCATACATTTCAAGCGTTGACGTTTGGCTTCGCTCCTGTCTTCCTCATCTGCAGAAGCTAAAGGCGGCTCTCAGTCAACAACTCCTTCAGGTAACCAACGGAGATGCAGACGACATCCAAAGCAGCTCAGCCAGCCAAACTCCGCCCCCAGACCCGCCCCCACCAGAGGAGCCCCAGCCCAAAGTCACTACAGCAACCAGCTACATCCACTACAGAAACTCCTGTATGTATTGTGAGAATGTGCCGAGTTTTAATTGTCACCGGCAAATGTATTTCAAAAGGAACACTAGGCTAAGTAGGCATTACATATAAATAAGGCGTTATATATGGTTTATTACATAAAATAATCAACTCAGTGGAATAACCATCTAAAGTTTAGCTCAGACTTTTTACTTAAATGGTTGTAACTGTCGAACTCCATGTGGCAACATAACATAACCCTGACAACTATTATCCGAGGAAAAGGATAAATATTTGCTCAGGTGTCTTTTGCCTCTCTGTCGCCATCTATGTTTGAAACATAAAATCGAGTCGATGTGTAAGGAATAATTGAATAAAGGAGAGCGAGAGAGAGGAGGACAGACAGCACAGCCCATATGCACATGCGTTTGCTTCATTTAGACAGAAAAGCTATATATCAATATATGTTTTCGCTTTTGTTTTTCGTCTGGACAGTCCAGCACGTAGAACGTTCGTGAGCCAATCAAAATGAAGCATTCCACAGCCCCGTGGTATAAGAAACGATAAGCTGCAGCCCAAAGGAAACATCATAATGTGAATCGGGTCCATTTTCAACCCTGAACTTAAGTTTTGTTGATTTTTAACTAGAGATGCACAGATACTGAATTTCTCCACTATACCGATAGCTGATTATTCAGAGGGATACCCACCGAGACCGATTCTGAAGATTAAATTCATATTTCTTAACTTTCTGAATGTTATTAATTCATATAATAACTGATAATATTGAACATCAAACAGGTGATGTTCCTAAAGGCCCCATTGACTTTCCTGAGTTGGAATAAAAATGACTATGGAAGGTGAATGGGGCAACATTTTTTATTTACAGAGCAGAAATTCATTGCATTTTTCTTTCATCTTTTGATTGACGGATATATCAGCCTGTTTTTAAACTATGGGCTGATCATTGAAAACTGCTTTTATCGACCGATAGCGATTATTGGCCGATATATCGGTGCATTATTATTCTTAATCCAAAATAGTTACGAATTGGGGTTTTAACGTGTTTTATTGAGCTGTGGTTGTTTCTTGTTGCATATGTGATATCTTTGATATCTGTTGTATCCATAGTTGTTTGTGGGTTACTATTCCTGTAATTTTAATAGGTTTATTTTTGCACATGTATGTTGGATTGGCGTCTAGGTGTCTCCAGCCCCACCAGCGCAGCACACGACCAGTACAGGCGGTCGGCGGCGGCGAACCACCAGCGAGGACCCCGACGAGAAACGACGGAAGTTTCTGGAAAGAAACCGGGCCGCCGCATCTCGCTGCAGGCAGAAGAGGAAAGTCTGGGTGCAAAATCTGGAGAAGAAAGCCGAAGACATGAGCTCCATGAACGGACAGCTGCAGGTACACACCTAAGAGATGCAAAGTCACCCGACTCGAGCGCCTGTCACGTGCACATCTGATAGCGAGACAAAGACCTTGATGAAGTCATTAATAGAAATTAAGAAGTGCGTTTGCATGACAGCCACGCCGTGTTCGTTGGAGTCCCGCACATGGATATGGCCCTGTCAATAAAGACGTTTCCTCCAGATGTCATCGGCACACAAGCGTGTCGTCTCTTCTGTCGGAGCGTTCGTGAGCTGCCCCGGAACTCTCTCAGGGAAAGCCGTCTTGTTCTCAACCCCTGGTTTCTAGCAGGCAATTAGGATCCGCCACTGACAAGTTCGAAACAGTTCACGTAACCGTTGTCTCTGCTGATAACGGAGAGTGCGGCTCGGCGTCGGCACGTTCCAGACAATTTAATGAGATGTGCCACTGTTGATTTGCGCGCCGTCTTTTTTATTTGTCCATTTAAACAAAGCGCGACGGTTTAGCGCGGGGGTGGGGCCATTCGTTTGTGGCTTATGTGACGAGATAAACTAACATAAAACAGATGGAAAGCTGAAGAAGGCTGTTGGGTGGATACCAGAACGTTTGAGACCGAGAAGAAGCGCGACAGTGTGTTTGGTGTTTAATACGAAGGCATTTATCAGCGCTGATGGGCTGGTGTAATGGTCCCTCTATGCCCCGTTGGCCCAGCTGATCAGAGCGTCGAGCTCTAATGATGCTCAATTACGTTAACATCATCCTTAACAGGCTTTTTAATGAGGTGACAGGGTTTGCCGACCAGCACACGGCAACACTCGGGCCAAACATCCCCCCTGTGCCGACTTTATGGACGCGGCCGCTCTGTGATAACATTAAACACTTTAATGGGCTGAAAGGGCTCGCTCTTCTTCATCTGCCGTGTTTCTGAAAGCAGGAGATGGGAATATTCAGATTCATCCGATTTTATAGTTTTTTTTATTATTGAATAGCAGGGCGAGAGCACCTGTATGTCGGTTGCCGTTGAAACTTACCCAACACGTTAAATGCTCTCTCATTTGCTTTGGATAAAAGCGTCTGCTAAATAAATGTAAATGAAAATTCACTTGCATACTGTTTCAGAATAACAGCTGCCTTTGGTCAAGAGGTTCAGATGGACACAGTGAATTTTAATGGCATGTGGGAATACCAGAGAACCAGAAAAGAAAGCGAAAGAGAGCTGCTTTGTGGTCATAATGGACGATGGCAGTGTGCATTTCGTCGGCGCGGACCTCGGTGTCGCAGCATCTGTGTTTAAATCTGCTTCTCTGCTGCCCACCGTGCCAATTCTGCCACGGTGAAACAGATGGAATGAAATAAACTGGCACGCTTTTAGACTGCGAGATTAAATGTCGGCCACGTTTCTGAGGAACGGAGGAAACGGTTAAATGTGCGGCGGGTGTCGTGGCCTCTCCTCGTTTCTCTGTTAAGTCACCTTCACTGTTAAACAGTCTGTCTTTAGCACACGCAGAACAGCGCGGCCCCATGGGAGTCCTAACGGCAGCCGTGAGTAAATCTCACCAGAATGGGCGACAGCGTTTGGCGGGAGGGATGGGGGGCTTCTCTCTGTTTCTCTCTCCTGGGAGTCTGCCATTAAGCAGCTATAATTGTGTCCCAAAAAAATGAAGAGTTAAGGATTCCTCGCTGTGACAGATAACACGTTTCTTTCTCTTTTCTTTGTGTCCAGAATGAAGTGACTCTTCTGCGGAATGAGGTTGCTCAGCTGAAACAGCTTTTGTTGGCACATAAGGACTGTCCTGTGACACTCCTACAGAAGAAATCAGGATACCAGCGTGAGTACCACACCACCAAAGCAGGAACAGTGAACGATACTTGCCCTCGTGCCGTTCTAGATGCGTATGACACAAAGAATCGTTTTTTTGTAAAACAAGGCCATGTCTTACGTGGGACCCATGATCCGTGAAGCGCATCCTTTCACAATCCAAAAGACTCCTGCGGGTTAGCAAATGACTTCTAAATATGTTTGTGATAGAAACATTTTTAGTATTAAATAAACAAAATAAGCGCAATTTATAGTAATATTAAATTAGGGATACACGTCAATATCTTATTGGCTCTTTCGTGTCTTGTGACTAGTTGTCATATGATTTTGTTTAAGAACGGGAAGTCATATAGATCTGGGATGGCATGAGTTTAAGTCTGAGTTTGAGTCTTCATAATCTTCAACTTATAAATATATTTCAGTTGTTGTAACCAAGGCATCATTAACCAACTAGACTTTTGATTAAATGTTATGATTGTTTTTTTTTGCTGTTCCTGACATGTTCTGATTGGTTGACAGAATGATTTTTGTGTCAAAGTTTAATACTAAGGTTGGGGGTTAGTGGTGTGTTTATTACATGAGCAGGTAATAATAGTATCCTAGCCTAGCACGGCCCACTTTCCATTTAAATCCTTATGGACACAATGAAATTCTTCTCTACATTATTTTCCACTGAATGTTGTGCTTTACGTCAAGTCGAATCCATTGCAAATTACTTTAAACTCATTTGTGGCCTGAGATTGATTTCAGTGCTCACGTAATTTTTCGTATTTATACGATGTTTGGTTGAGCCGACTGTCGATCTTTCTGTGAAGATAAGCTCAAATCTCTGGACTGCCTGGTCTGCTTAATGGGCTGTGAAAGTTTTTTTTGGCAATTTATTTTTTGACTATAACAGATGAGCGTTATTCCTAATGAGTGTTCCATAGGGTATTTGATGAAATGCGAAGAGCGAAATATGAACTAGCCCTGTGTGCAAAATAACACAGATTCATCTCTTCCCATTATCACTGTAGAACGACCACGGACTCATATATTTGCACACCAGTGATGCTCCCAAACAAAATGATCCCGGCTGTATGTGGCGTCGTCCTCTTTAAGATGAGTGATAAAGAGGCATTCAGAAAATGGGGGCTGCTTCGGTTACACGTGCGTCTTTGGCCGTTATGCCTTAATGACGCCTTGTGGAATGTGCAGATCTGAGGCTCGATTGCCATATGCAGCCACTTCATATCAATTAGCTGTTGTCACGGGGACGGACGAGCATTTGTCGTGTGCGTGCCTGCGCATCTGCCGGCGGCTCTTCCGCGGCCTTCGGCAGACACTAAAACTTAATGGCCGCCCATGCCGCTTTGCTGGTGTCTAAGCCCTTTGTTGTAGATAACTTTGGCCACTTTGATTTCTCGCCGCTGCCGGATTAGTCGTCGATTTTACGCACGCCGTCATTCCGGAAGCCGGCACTGACTTGTATTGACTATGATTGCCTTCAAAATGAGTGTATTATAGCCGGGAGCCTGACAGAAGCGCAGTTTCGCAACTGGGATGCGGCGCTGCAGCCGCGCAGTTCATTATGCGACGGCATTGTTAAGCGGCTTGACTGACAGGTCTCATGCATATTATGGGCGGGTGAGATTGGCTTGTCAGGGAGCGGCTTCATTTACAGTCATCTGGTAGGTCTTTGAGAGGAAGAGGAGAGCGTGGAGATGATCGAAACCATTCCTCAATCCTGTTTACGCCGCAGATGTCACAGAGCAGCGTGAGGGGTCATATATTAGTCACCTGAGCAAATGGGACGCGCGCAGGAGCGCCGTTCGGTCTTTGCCGGATTTGTAAACAACGCCAGTGGGTTCTGCATTCATCGCGGGACAGAGAGCGGCAGATGGTCATCGCCTGTCAGAGAGCGTTCTTAATACGATGAAAAAGTGCAGTCTGAGCGATGTGTTGGAGCACCTTCGGTTACCGAACGCTTCAGTCCGGTTCCCAGACTACTGTGCTGCTGTCTGGATTAAATGCAAAGCTCTGTACCTGTTTCTGTCTGCCTGAAACATAATCTATGCAAGTGCTTTACAAAATACTTCCAGCTATCCTCAAAAACATCTAAAAGACTGTACTAGGGGCCGTTCACATTTAGCCAGTTTTGCGCGCGCAAATTCGTTATTTCAAATGTAGACACGCAGCAAGCGTACTCAAATAGGTAGCAAAGTCATTGCAAGTTATTTTAATTGTATATTATCCATATATCCTTTGTAAATACCTCATCGTCTTAATGGCAAGCGTGGGTCCATGGTTGCTTAGCAATGGCAAACACTAGGAAAGCGCAAGCTCCCAAAAGCTTTGGTTTTCACGCGGATTTTGATGCGAAATGTGAATAGCCCCTTATGTAAAACACTTTGTATAAGGTAAATTCTTGGCCGAAGCAGAATACAAATGAAACTCTTGGCCGAAGGCTGAACACCGCACATGGCTTTTCGTATTTCTTCTTTATTTAGCCAATTTTTTCACTATTGCAAAACTTAATGGTCAAAATGTGCTTTTTATATTTTGTCTTGCTTTTCAATATAATACAATATAACTTAAATAAAATTGAGCAAAACAAGACATCTAAATCACTTCTTGAATAGCCTATATTAGGCCTATAACTGACTGCTGAAAGAATGTACTGTACTCTTTACCCCTTCAACAAAACACTTCATTAAAAAGTGTCACTCAATATAATATGCTAAAAATATGAATTTGTTTGGCTCCGTATTTGTTTAAAAAAGTCAGAAACGTCTGTGCTGTGTCCTGACGCAATTAGGAAATCCTCTGCGAGTCTAGACCGGCTCATTTCAGTTCGTTTCTTGGACTTTTGAGGCTGCGTGCTTTGAAAAACAAGTCCTCGTTTTTAAGTCCGCGACCTAAGAAGGTTGTAGCCCCCGAACTGGGACACAACTATGGACTCCATCTTATTTACATAGAAGAGTGCTCGTCGGAGCGTAAAGTATGTCCAACAGGACCACGCTTTCCTCGCGTCGGCCAAACATTGCGTGCATGTTTTTCGATATCTCTGGAGTAGCACTGCCTCGATAGCAGGTGGGAAAAAATTACCCGAGCTGCCCCGCAAACAAGACGGGCCATGCTTCCGTTTGGCATTGCATGAGCCCCATCTGCTCGGAGTGGAGATGATCTGAGAGGAGGTGAGCAGAGATACTGTGCAAGATAATATATCAACCCCTTTTCCGTTTAATACCATTAGGAGTGATTACAGAAGCCTGAATGCAGAGACGCCAAGAGAAAAACCACTTCAGATTTATGGAGAGTTCGACCTTACGCGTGCGGGGCAGGCGAGTGTATACAACCCTGTGGCATACACGTGTAGCTCAATCGGAGCCCAGTCGATTCAGATACGAACCGCACGCACAATGGAATAGCCCACCGTTAATTACCAAGTGCCATTTCAGCGGCGTTCGCTTCATTAGCCATATTAATTATCACGCCAGTCTGCGTTTCGCTACGAGTCAGAGCGAGAAAGAGCGAGAACGGCCTTTCTCGTTCCCTTCCTCATCAGGAGCCAATTAATGCAATGCAACTGCAGAACAGCTGGTGGCATTTGGACCGCGCATCTCTCGCGCTCTCCTGTGTGTGTATCATTAAAATCAGGTGCAGTAATTATCTGTCGCTGCAGTAGTTGGCAGGAACGAAAGGGGATCGGAGGGAGGGGTGTGAGAGTCTGGCCGCATGCTACAGCCTCTAATACACCCTGATGATGTTGGTTTAAAATGACATTGTAACTTTAATTAAAGGTTACGAGGCAAACACGGGGATTAATAAAAGACAAAGCGTTAGGCGTGCTGCGTGCAGCCGGAGCTGAAAAAGTTCAACCGTTCGCAGGGTCAGAATTGAACCTTCTCTAAAGGGGTCGCACACCAGAAGCGGCACGTCACGCCAAAAAAAAGCGTACTGCGATTGATAAAGATCATGCATTCGTGTTCACGAGTTCTCCGCGTTAAATGTGGGCTGCATTGAGTCTAGCTGTGTCTGTTGATGTCTCAGTCGCTTCTGTGCTTTGTGTTTCAGAGCCGGATAAGGAGGACAGCTGCGGGGAGATGTCTGTTCCCAGCAGCCCACAGAACGAGGCCATTCAGCACAGCTCCATCAGCACATCCAATGGCGTCAGCTCGTCCACGGCAGCCACGGCGGCACTCGCATCCAGCGCCGCTATGGAGCCCAGCACAGAAGAAGAGGAGGAGTCACAAGTGGGCGGGGCTTCCGCCGCTCACACCCAGTCTTCAGGAAGCTGATCGGGCCTCTGATCGGTCACTGTAATTCTTGGCAGCCGCGTTTTTGTCTGGAGAACGCTCTGGTCACCACACTTTTGATCTGAGCTCTTTTTAATCCAGCGAAATTTTTACAAAGAGTCAGAAGACCGTAGTGGATAAAAGGACTGATCATGGGAGATCAGTACTGATTGTTTAATTGTGTTTCTGTGTGTGTGTATTTATAGAGCGCTGAATGAAGGATTGTCTAGTTTGAATGTGTCCTGAATCTTATGGAGAAAACGTGGACTTCAAAAAGCACTAATCAGAGGCTTAAAGATGGAGAAACTGGTCACTTTAATTTCTTTGCCTTTTATATTTTGCACATGAGGAGAGAGAATGAAAGGTTTTTTTTTATTTGAATGATTGTGGATCGAATGCTTGCTGACATTTGAGCACTTCCAGCGGCTTTTAGGAGTAGCTTTAAAAACTGATCTGAACTGACCCTCAGTCTTGAAACAGAAACCTGCCATTGTGTGAAACTTCTGGATGAAGTTTTTGGGAACATTTTTACACCGATAAGATGAAGATTTGGTCTCGGACAGTGGACTTTTCAAACGCTTTTTTCTCTGTGTGCTATTAGTTATTTGTTGCAGGTTTCAGATTGTATTCTGTATTTGTTTAGTTCTGTTTACATTTTAGGTGAAACAAGTAAAAAAATGTCTGATACTGGAAGCTTTCATTGACTTATTTTGATAAGAGGCTTTATGCTTTTTTTAATATATATGGTTTCCATTCCGCTTGCTTACAAAGTGGCTGACTTTGTATTTTTGGTGTCTGGTTCTTACAAACATGGAGAGAAAAGAAAAACATTATTAGTTCTTTCACTTTACAGAGTAATTATGGAAGCATTGTAAATGCCATTACTGATGGAATTATTGTGTGTGATCTCTACTGGTACTATGTTGTCTTCAGATCATAACAACAAAGTAAAAATGATAAAAAATCACCTGAACAGACTTTTAAAGCGTTCCCAACCTTTGAAGCTGTTTGAAACACGTCTGGCTTTAGAATAAAACTCTAAACAGACACTAGAGCTGCTCCTAAGATGTCCGTGTAAGTTAAACTTTGATTAGTCATGATTGCGATGTAAGAATAGATTGAAAAAAAATGTTTGATGACTTTGTGTCCACTTCTCTCTCTCTCTCTCTCTCTAAAATGTTTTGGCTTACTACTGTGTAGTTCTACAAGACTTTTCTGCATTTTTCGCTTTTAGCTATTGACTATTTTAAACTTATTTTTGTTTTCAGAGCTTAATTTATAAGACAGTTGTTATGCGCTAACCTGCATGATTCTGAGAGAATTAGACCAATGTTTCAACCAATGTCTCCGTTGGGTTATTGCAGTTCAACATCTTGTAACTCTTAGAGTTTGAGCCAGAACATGGCAGCTTCACTACAGGGTTTTGTTCTTAACTCTGGGTTCACCTCGAGGATGTGATCCTTTTATTATTGTGTTATTATTGGCGGTGAAGTTGTAACTTGTGAAAGCTATGTATAAAATATACAAATGACTAAAATGTTGTAATAAATCTTTTCATAGCTCTTTAAAAGTTATTCAGGGTGTGATGTGTTTTTGTTTTCGTGTGTAAATCCTGCCATCTTGTGGAGGAGCCTGAGAATATTCAGTTCTTCATGGAACTGTCCCGTTATTGACTGATGCCCTTTTTACTGACTTCATAAATGTGCACAGCGTATTCAAGTAATATGAATGAATATCGTTTTTTTTCTGTAGATTTTAAACAGACCAAAGTGTATTTTTGATAACACGCTTCAGGATTAAATTAGCATACATATTAATGAAATTAAGAAAAAGAATGCTTATGTGTTGTTAGGTTTTATTCTTAACTATTTGAAGAACATGCTGTTTAATTGTGTACTATATTTAATGTTTAATTGTGTAATATATGTGTTTATTTTGTATCTTTCTATCACTGGATGAAAACATGATTTCCCTGGTAAAGCAAGATTATGTCAAATGTGACAACACAATGCAAAACTATATATGAACATCAATTTGTACTTGTTCTCTTGATCTGGTTTGCCCATCATGACCTTAGCCACCCACTCAGACGCATATTGTCTCCTCAAGCGATCTTTACTCACACATTATAAAAATAGTCTGTTAAACTGTGTTTGTGGCTATAGCCTCCGTCCGCTACTAATGCAAAATTGCAACTTTTGAATACTTGCTCTCAAGTGGCCAAGACTGCAAGTGGGGGTATTTGGACGCAGCCTTGGTGTATCCTCCGGGTATCTGAATTTAGCATCTATGCAATTTGGGACACATTCAACGAATAGTCTAACTTTTAATGATTATTCGTTATTAGAGCCATAGCGCAACAAATTGAAAAATAATAATAATAATTTGAGAAATGTAAAACGTTACTGTGCTTTTATTCTTTAGTTTTTAAATGTTCTGCATATCTCTGCATTGTCAGCTGAGGTGGTCTCATGGAATAGAAAAGTGTCCATCCGTCATCCTACTGAAAAATCTCATCTGTGTTAGTAAGAAATATAATTTTGTTTATGTTCCTCATGATGCATGCAGTGCCGAGTGTGACTTCAGTCACAGTTTCACAGTTTGTGTTTTTGCGAGGTATCTGAACTACACACATCACTGACTATAAACCCCCTGTTATCTATCTGATTCATTGCATCCCTCTGCGTGTGTTGCTGGTGGTCACTCCTCATCTTGTTTGGTCAAGCGTGCAGAGACCGAGCAGATCAGGGCTGTGGATCGCTGATCTTAGTGTGAAGTCAATGACCTTTCAGTTTGTCTGAATAAAAGCATCTGTGAGGAGGCTGCCAGTGTCATATTCAAGTATATTTCGGCCTTCAGACTTGTACCTACACCTTTCCTTGGAAAACAGAGTCATATACAGGTTTTGAATGACATGAGGGTGAAAATATAATTTTATTTTCATTTTTTAGTGAACTATCCCTTTGAATAAATGACACTCAACACCATCAGGGGGCTGATTCCCGACCAGTTTCCACTATACGATGTCATCCAGTTGAAATTTCATTTTTCTGACCAGATCATATGTAGTTCAATGCACTATGACATGCTGTTATTTTTGAGATCATCAGTATTGAAAATAACCCTTTATCTCATACTTTATACGAGACACGCTGTTTTCATCTAGTAATAATCCGCAGACGGTATATTCACTTTTTATTCAAGGCCCGGATATGAGGGCTGAACAATGAATGTGGTGTCAGCGGATCATGTCCTCTGCTGGTGACTATTGTCTGAACTTCCTGTAGCGTGTGCACTCCTGCACGTCAGAACAACACAATAACCATCTGGGGATATTGGAGATTTTATTTAAACCTGCTTTGACCTTTCTGAAGCTGCGCTGATGGGTTTTTGACACATCACACACTCTTAAAAAAAGGTGCTTCAAATGTTCTTTGATGCCAAAGAAGAACCTTTTGGTTCCATAAAGAACCATTAACATCTGAAGAACCTTTCTGTTTCACAAAAGGTTCTTTGTGGCGAAAAAGGTTCTTCGGATTATAAAAAGGCCGGAAAGAGATGTTTCTTTGTAAAACTGGTTCTTCTATGGCATCGCTGTGAAGAACCTTTTGAGCACCTTTATTTTTGACAAGCTCGGTATAAACTTTTTTTCCACCCATAAATTAAAGATTGAAAACATTACATTGACATTGATACATACAACCTGCAGAAAGAAAATAAGAGACCATTCTAAATTCTCATTTAAGCAGCATTTCTAGATGTATTGTGTTCATTCCAGTTCAGTGTCTGTTGAATTTTAACAAAATGAAACCTCAGGAGTGACAAAGTCATCCAACAGCAATGTAAAAGACTGACAGCATGACAAGACACATGCAAACTTTGAGATAAATAACGGTAATAACATACTTTTTTTTTACTTTTCCTAAATACATGTAGAAATATGACTGTTGTGTTGTTTAAAAGTGAACATGAACTTGTTTTCCTTGCAGTATTTGTGGTCTGAAACATACAGGGCATCTTTTCTGTTATTTTCACCTGTTTCTACAGTTTTCATTTTCAGCAAATAAACGCAAATAGAAACCATATTTTTATTTGAAATTTGGGAGAAATATTGTCCGTAGTTCACAGAATAAAACAAATATAATCGTTTTACCTAAACACACACCAATAAATGGTAAATTCAGAAAACTGAAAATAATCTTTAAAATAGTTTCTTATTTTTTTTGCATGGCTGTATACATTGTACTGTATTGGGACACTTATAATTAAGTATTAAGAATTTCTCTTTATTAAAAAAAAACTATTAAAACTACTAGATAAGTGACATCTAACAGTAAAAATGACTTTGTGACCAATTGGTTAAATTTTACTTTAAAAAAGATAAAAAGATTATTTCTGAAAAAGCTCTAACATAATTAAATGCTATTAAAATGAGTTGAACAAAGTCATAAAGATCTTGAGGTAAAAATCTCCTTATGACAGCAAAGCGTTAAAGTAAGCTATAATAAATCAATCTGTTCATTTATAGGCCAAAAAGTACCTGTGTTAAAATAGATGTTCATGCTGTTCACATACAGTGCACATTTTTCAAATATGCAAACCATATACGATAGATTCGAGTTTGATTTGGCCTACGTTTAGAACCAAACGCCGTTTACCCACAACGCATTTAATACAGTAGCAGGTTATGATGTTTCCAGGGCTATTATTAATAGCATGAACACAGCATCACAGATAGGAGAGGTCTCCATAGTAACGGCCATGAGGAGGCTGCGGCCCCTGGAGATGAGCGCGTGTGTGGATCATGTGGGTCATGTGCTCACACAAGATGGCGACTTCAGTGTTGGGATGTAAGGAGTGAATCAGAGCTTTAGCCGACGGAAAGTGCTAAATAAATGGTCGGACTGGATCTGCAGAGGACCCGATACAGCTCTCCTCTCTGATAAATGCGCGTGAGGTCTCGTGCGCTCGCGCTTGAATCGTCGCTGTTAGTCAGGGATCAAAGTTGCCCGGCAACAGCTTGTAACGACAGATTACTCATCGTTCGTGCTGGACTGTCGCGTTAGACAATTCAACAAAACCGCTTGCGTGGAAAGCGCACGTGACATTGTCGCGTTTTCGGCGAATATCAGACTCGTCCCTCATGGAATAATCGTGGACAGAAGAACATCGAGTGTGTTGTTAAAACCTTTGTCCACCGGATCTCTGCAATGGCCATCCATGTGTTTGGTGAGTCGATCTCATGTGATCGCTTTTATTTGGAGTTGGCAAATCGGCACGAGTTAGAGATCGCAGTTTGTGTGTATAAACACACGCGTGAAGACATCAAAGAGACCGCCATTGCCACAAGTGCGTGTAACATTGTAACACCGCACGTATCGTGTTGAGGTTAAACGTGGCGCGTGCCATGTTTCTAAATGATGATATCAATATATATCGTGTTACCAAAATAACCGACTTCATACCGCAATATATCATTATTGTAATGGCACTGAAATTCAGATATAAGGATTTCTCTATCTTTGTGGCGTCCTCGATGTTTGCTTTGTTTGTCGCAACGGTCCAAACTGTCTCGTCAGGTACATTATGCAGATAAAAATGGCCATGACAACAGATAACGAACCATTAAAGCAGACTGCTGTAGACATCACCCCACACACATGTGACACATGCACAGTAACGTGCGATACCTCAAAGCACACAGTCTCAGACACTTGTTGGTGAGGGAGGAGAAATGCGCGCTCTTCCCGGGCTGGAACTCTTATCTTTGGATAAGGAAGCAGACGTCTTCTATTAATATTTAATGCTGAATCATAGACGCACAGATAACGAGTGACGAAAGGCCTCGCGTGCCTGTTAGAATAAAGAGAGATGGGAGACAAAGTCATTAACGTTTCAAACAGAAGTGTCTACAGGCCGTTTTTATGATATTTACTGCATTGAATATATTAAAATGCTCTATGCTTGGAAGTACTTTTTTGTGAGAAACAATAGATTTTGTTTCCTTGAAAGGAAGAGGAAGGTGTCCTGAGAGAGTGAGTTAGTGTGATGGGTGGGCTGCAGTGTATGGAGGGGGGCCAGGAGTTTAAAGACTGTAGTAATCTGAAGGACCTCTCCCTCCCTCCCTCGGTGTTCTATTGTTCATGAAGTGCTTACTGCAGGGTCTTGCAACAGTGTTTTCCTGCTTGCATTCATGAATCCTAGAAGGAACACATTGAAGAGACATCTGCATCTTGCTGTCAGTTCCTGTAGTACGGTACATAAGCTTTTAGCTGCTCAATTATTCTGATGCACCGTGTAAAATGAATGGTGTGTAAATTGTTTATTATTTAGTTATGGAAGTGTTGTTTTATTATTATTTCCATGTCCATCAACTAAGATTGAGAGCACGCTGGTTTTATATCATGTGGAAATGTTTCGGAGTGCTTTAGGTTTGGTGACGCAGTGACAGATTAAGAAATTACTTCTGGGATTTAAAAGATGAAGAATTGTTGCTGATTTTCAGCTCACGAAATCATATCAAACTCTTGTTTAAACATACCTTTGTACTGAATGAATATGCACACAGCATACTTTTTGATTTAGTATGTATAGTACGATCATGCAGAAGTGTTCAGTTGGATTTTATGATCTGAACAACAGCAATATTTATTCATTTTATAAGTAACTGCCATCACCTCAATTAAAGACTTCTGAAATATCTCTTGATGATATAAAACCTACATCGCATAAACTGATGCACAAATTGGTTCCAAATTTAAACAAATCTGTACTTGAAGTATAGGACCTTTCTAAGGGTACTGTACATGGGACAGCTTTACCATTTTATAAATATCCATCCATCCATCTTCTTCCGCTTCATCCTGGGCCGGGTCGAGGGGGCAGCAGTCTAAGCAGGGATGCCCAGACTTCCCTCTCCCTAGACACTTCCTCCAGCTCTTCCGGGGGGACACCGAGGCGTTCCCAGGCCAGCCAGGAGACATATTTTATAAATATACAGCATGTAATTTGTGGACCCTGTCCAAGATGATTCCCATCCCATAGATATGCTGGGATAGTCTTCAGCACCCCTGTGACTCTAGGTGGTGAGGGTGGATGCACCTGTAATCTTCTTTGATATTTGTTTCCTTTAGCTTTTATTGGCAAATAATATTGTTTACAACAAGTTTTGTAGGTAAATAAAGTTAAAGAGTTTTAAGCCAAGTAAGACCTCCCGTAAACCTACTTGCATGTTTTGTATTGTCCAGCAGAGGGCAGTGTCACACCATCAGTACACAAACTATGACAACACAAAATTCACTTGAGTACTGCTGATGTTTGCTTTGTCTTTATAAACATTTATTGTACACAATAAAGGTGTAAATAAAAATATCCGCGTTTGATAAGCTATACAATGTATAAGAATAAAGTAAGGTAAGCTCAACACGTTATTTTAATGCCTTTAAAACACGTGTAAGGAAATAAGACGGTTTTGATGAATGGCATTTTTATGCTTGTACTCTTTTCCAGTTAAATAATCTTTCTTATTTCTTTCAGATAATGATGAGTACCGACCCCCTGTGTGGAAGTCCTATTGTAAGTATTTTTTGTAACTACTATAATAACGTTGTGCAAAGTAATTTTTTGTAAAAAGTAGATCCTAGAATAAATGCAAAAGTTATTTCAAGCCGTGCTAAACTCTATAGAAATACGCATTTAGATATGATGATGTATGATTTGTGATCCTTCTGAAAAGATTGTCCTGTGTTGTTGTAATAGTGTATCAGCTCCAGCAGGAGGCGCCACATCCTCGCAGAGTCACACCTGCA
Source organism: Triplophysa siluroides (assembly GCA_006030095.1). Lineage (NCBI taxonomy): Eukaryota > Metazoa > Chordata > Actinopteri > Cypriniformes > Nemacheilidae > Triplophysa > Triplophysa siluroides. The sequence continues at coordinate 2,758,755 of VCII01000094.1, read as the reverse complement.
TCTCTGAGGTGAGTGGAGAGAACATAGAAACAGTAAAATGACAACATAACACACTGTGACGGTACATACTGCATTAGATGAAGTGCCTAAACAACGTTCATTTAGTATGTTTTATGTCGTATGCATGGGTGAATACATTCCTAACATACTGCATCTGTCCTGTTTTCATTTCCACGTGACCCTTTTGTTTGGCTCACCTATGGTGTACTTGCATCCATGAGCATAATTAAACATGTATTGTTCAGCAAATAAAATGTAACAATGAGAAATATGTTTCTTGGTACCTATATCACTTTCGTTTGAAAGAAACCAGTCACAGTTTTCCAGTTTTTTTTATTTATTTTAAAGCTTGAATTTAGCCGTTTCTCAAGTGTGTGATTTCAGGCACAGGAATAGAAAAATGAAAATAACCGGCTACCTAAAACTCTATAGTTTTAAGTTGCAAATTGGTTGACCGTAAGAAAGATGGTAATATCTTCACAGGCCCACTGTAGTAGCTTCAGTGTTGATATCCATAATAATTCATCTGTTTTATTCTGTATTTCTTTTTCAAAAACTGTTATCCCAGTGTTATTTATGTGGCTCTTAGCCCTGGTCGGGCTGTTTTTGAGTACTGGTGAAGTTATCATTTTATGGAGATTGGAAAGGTTTGCCAGGTGCCGATCCTTGGAATGTCTGCAATACAACAACAACAACAACATGGCAAATGGATTTGAGTGCAGGCCAAAAAAACACTTCAGCTTTCTGAGCTGTGTGGCGGCCCCTAGAGGAGGATACATGTATAGCACACTTATTACACTGGATTCCAATGCTTGTGTTGAATTGAAAATGTATAATTTATATGAGTTGAATTTAAGATCCTCAACAAATATTAAACTGTTCAACGTACCTAAAAACATCATGTTGAGGCCTTCCAGTGGTTCATTCAGTTATGGCTCCCAGTTCATGTAGCTTGTTGATATTGTTTTATCGAGTAAATGGTTCAAGATCAACCAGAGTATTATTTAGGTCAACCGTCTTCAATGAATTACAAATGCATTTTTTAATTGCGTTATGGTCTAGACTGGCAGTAGTCTCCAGAGGCGCAGTATACAATATAAACACAGCAGACGCAAGCGGTACAGAATCCCCCCCACACACACACACACTCACGGCAGCGCTCCTCGATGAGCCGGAGAGATAGCGGCTGTAATTAAAGCGTGAGATACTGGTTTGAATTATTCATCTGTATCATAGTCGTGTATTTCTGCAGGAAAACGCCTTTGGTCCATCTCCGCTTCAGATATGGGAGCAAAATTACCCCCTCTGGGGCGAAACATTTAAACTCATTGCCCCGTCTGCCTTTTTCTGCCGTCTTAACTGATGAATATTAATTATGAGGTCTAATGGTCACCGTTTGCGGTAGTATATCTTTTTTTGCCTGTATCTATCTATTTGTATGAATATATCTCAAAGGTCACCCCTAATAAAAAGACAAAAATTTAATATTCTTACGAAATGAAGCCTATATTAGATTTTTTTACCGTGGCATTTTTGTCATTACAATTAAGCGCATTTCCCCCAATATCCATTAGTGTAATGCGTCTAGACGTTTTGATTTTATGTGTGTTTGTGTGTGTTAAATTAGTTCTTCAATTGTGATTCTAATGAGATTTTTTTGCTGTTTTGTTTTTAAACTGCAATACGATTTAGTAAAACTAGCACAAAGGCGATACAGAATATATTTCTGTCAACTTAAATCATTTAAAAAAAAACAAATACTTTTTATATTACAGTAATAAATGTGAGCGATGCCTGATTTATCAGTTAATATAGAACTTGGGCTTTCCTAAATGCAAACAACTGGCAAAATATACATGAATATTGCCAAACATATAGATTATTGGTCTGAACATAAACGGCTTATGAGTAGTGTATCAAAGATATTTCAACCGCATGCGTTGTGATTCATTAATATGCATCAGCAGCCATTCCATACATGTGTCTTTGTGTTACTGTGTGTGTGTGTGTGTGTTTTATTGTGATTTTCTCTTTGAATGATAAAGAAAATGTGCATCAGTAACTGTACAGACGCAGACGGCAGTGTCTGTGGAGGGAATTTTAATAGGATGTTGATGTGCTGACTGTGGGTTATGTCTTATGCCTCCTGCTGTTAGCAGGATTCAGCAGGTATCCCCCCGTCCCCCCGCTGACCGGACCTCTTCATAATTAGTGCGGGATTAACATTAAACAGATGCCCGTCGCTCTTCATGTTTATCTCAAGAGCTTCTTAAGGATTGGTTCCGGCTGTTTACTTGCTCTGGGCTGCTGGCCACTTATCTGTTTCTGTGGAGGGGTTATTGTGGCAAGAGGTTTAACACTGTATAATCCCCTTCAAGCGGCCCCCAATTTTCCTTCTTATTCAGAACATGCAGATCAGTTGCCACACCCCCACACTCATCACCACATCATTACATTATTATACAAGGCATCTTTTTCTCTCCCATTTGCCCATCAGTCCACACTGAGATGGCAAAAAACACTCCCCGGATGTTTCATTTCTCAGCGGTGGAGCGTGAGGGCATTTTCACTCACTTGAGTAACTTCATAGTCTTGTGTTACCATCCGTTACATCTATTTTGTCTTTGTTCACCTTTGATTTTGAGAGGAAGAGAGAGACAGGTAGCGATAGAGGAGGAGAGAAGGCAGCAGGACCGGGAAAGGACTCTAAGCTGGCGGTTTAACTCAGATCACAGTTTATTTCTGGAGCGTTGTCTACACAGCCACAGAATTAAACTTTATGATCCAATAACCTTTTTTGTCTAAATGGTTGTAGAAAGAACCTTTAATATCGGAAGAACCTTTATTCAGATGTTGGATCTTCTATGGCAATCTTTTAAGCACCTTTATGGCATCATTTCTTCTCTTTTTTTATTACACGACTCGTTGGAATGCTCGATTCCGATTGGCCAGTCATGACTTTTGCAGGTTTGTTATTCCCAGATAACAACCGCTCAAAACTAATAACACATGGTAACCTGGATGCAGCAAATCATTTTGACAGGTTTTTTTTACAAATTAAATATAAAATATGATATTATATTTACAAATGATTGAACCAAATTGCCTTGAACGTCGTTTTTAACCTTAAAACCAAAAGTAAACGGCTTTTCCTTGTGGGAGGTCTGCATTGGGTAAAAATTATCTAATGAAATATTTCAAATTCACATTTCGTGCCTATTTTTTTGTCATGTGGCAAGTAGCCGTGGCGTGTAATAAATCGGATTATGTACAAGCAGCCGGGTGTTATCGCGAAATAAACCCCTTCAGTCTCATACAAGATCACACTGACTTTCTGTGATGACAACCGGCTGCTTGTACATTATCCCTTACTTAGCAAAACATATGTTATTGAAATGTTAAGGCTGTTACACACTTAAAAATAAAGGCGCTTAAAAGGTTCTTAACAGTGATGCCATAGAAGAACCATTTTTGGTTCCACAAAGAACCGTTTAGTCAAAGGTTCTTGAAAGAAGCATCTCTCTCTTACATTTTTATATTCTGAAGAACCTTTTGTGAAACAGAAAGGATCTTCAGATATTAAAGGTTCTTTATGGAACCAAAAGGACATTTGAAGAGTTCGGTTCCAAAATGTTTTATTGTGCATTCCAATTAATATCAATCAAACTCAGTTGGTTTGTTTTGATTTAACCCAAAATAACTCAAAAAATACAGCTAACTAACACAATAAAACACAACAAAAACATGATAACATAATAAAAAACATGATTTTTTAAAGACTTATTATTTTAATAACAATGTTCAAAAACGTGTTCAAGTTTTGAAGTGAATGCTTTTGACCATGTCAGACCTTTTTTAATGCCCGGAAAGACAAGTTGATGATACAACGTTGGAAACCAGGATTTGGTGGGAATTGTGTGTTCACAAATAATGAATAATGGCTGACAGCGAATAGTGCATAATGTTGTCTTCTGGTTCAGCTAATGGTGTGAGCGCTGCATGCCTGGCCAACCAATGGCAAATATGGGCACATCTTTGAGAAAACCCTTTGAAAATAACATCTGTCCATTTGGAGCCACAGTGACTTGATGATTTCCGCAGAACAAAATTACAAGTGGAGAATCCTTTCAAAAAATTAACTTTGTTAATGGGGTAAAATATTATTATTTGGACCAAACAAGCAACATCTTTTTCCTTTCTCGGTTGTGATCATTTAGAACAGCCCAGACAAGCACATGCTTTCAACATAAGTGCACGCTCGGCACACACGTGTGTGTGGTGTGTGATTGTTAAACTCAGGCTTTCAGTGATTGATCGGCTGTACTGTGTTGCTGATTCCCCTCATTAGCTGATTTTATTACCCCGTCGGTCATCTCACCTCCAGCACACACACACAATAACACCCACCTCGCTTCACCGGACCCTTTGCTGCCTGTGTTCTCATCAGGAAACGGCCAGTTATTCCATCCCATTTACCCAGCAGCACTCTATCATTCACTGACTGACACTTCTCGTCGTCTGGATTGTGTTTCATTACGCTAGAAAACACTTGTGTTTTTGTCCTCTGTATTATTTACAGTATTTGAGGGGGGTGTGCTTATTATTGTTTTTTGTAAATGTGATAGCATGACTTTCTTTGTCTTTGTTGTTTTTGAAGCTGCTCAAACACATACTGTACGTACATTACATCCTTCTGCCTCGCGCCTGTGTTCACTGTGGTACATTGAAGAGAGAGAGAGAGAGAGAGGCTGGGGGAAGGGACAATGAGAGTGTATTGTGAATACAAAGCTGCAAGATGCTTTATAAATGAGTCAATCTGCATTAGTTCTGTTCATCTCTCTCTCTCGTCTCTCTCTGTCTCTCTCTCTGTCTCTCTCTGTCTCTCTCTCTGTCTCTCTGTAGCTCAGGGTTAATCTTCGGGAGTGTGTTGTGGGGTTTGTTATGTTAATGTATCTGTTCAGCTCGGGTGTATTTAGCTGCTATTGTGGAAACATGGGTTAGATGTCACCAACGGACATGCATCCAAAAGATGCTGCTGTTTCCTTTTGAATGTGAGCAAAGCTCCATATTTCCATATTCTCTTTCTTCACAAAAAATTCCAATATTTGTGAACCTTGACAACAAAACCAGTCTTACGAAGCACGGGAAAAATGTTAGCGATCGGCAAAAATACATTGTAGGGGAAAAAATACAGATTTGTCTGTTTTTTCATTAGGATATTAAGTAAAGATCATGTTCCATGAAGATATTTTATAAATTTCCCACCATAAATGTATAAAAACTTTCTTTTTGTGAGTGGATGGCCTGCTACAGTGCCTCAGATTAATAACTTGAAAGGCGATTTTCTCAATATTTCTCTTTTGTTGCACCCTCAGATTCCAGTTTTGTAAACAGCTGTTGTTCCGCCAGATATCGTCCTATCCTAACAAACCATATATCAATAGAAAGCTTATTTCTTCAGCTTTCAGATGATGTAAAAATCTAAATTTCGTTTATTCACATTTGTAAATAAATCTTGATTGCTCTGTTGGACATTATTTTGTACATTTGCTTGTGTTTCTTTCCATCCGTAGCCTATATACTGCATTCATTTAGTTCTTCTATAAACCCTGTCAGTGTGTTGTGTGCTTCATGAAGTCTTTACAACCAGAAGGATGTTTTAAAGCTGTTAGTTATATTAGGCTTTGACATCCAGACGCTGATGATGTGTTCACCAGTTGGGCAAGTTAAGGTCTTTGCACATACAGTCTGAAGTTTTCGTATATATTTTTTTGTATTTGGCGCTGGTATGTACGTTGTCTCTGAGTTGTCAAAACGCCTCTCGAAACGCTTGCTACGGATGCGAAAAACGCAGAAAACCGAACCCAGTCCAATTTTTTATGATGAACAAAAATATCGAAGGCAGTGTGTAAATGTGACAACGCGATGTCGTATTTATTTTTTAACGTGCGGAAATTTCCGACTCTATGTGCAATGGCCTAAAATTAACTCTGAAAAATTCATTAATTACTAGTTTCTAATTAAATATTCAATCGTGTAAAAAGATAACTATGCAAATTATTCTCTCCTAAAAGTATTTAATTACTTTCCTACATCAACCTCGATTAGTTAGGTGGTTCAAAGATAGACATGAAACGGCTCTTATAATTCATGTAAATAAACATTATCAAACTACATAAAGTAGTATTATTAACTGACCAAAGTATTTCAAATGTGAGAATTATAAAGCACGGATTTTAAAGTAAGACTTTGAATTTTGATGTTATTCCACTATTGCACACACATATATTACACACAGTATTTACTTTAATAACATCAGAAGTAACTTTAATTAAATAGAGAAAAAATAATAGTAATCCCTTACTTTACTTTTTCAAGGGAAAAGTAATTAAATTACAGTAATTAATTACTTAGTAACTAGTTACAACCAACACTGGTGCTTTGAAATGACAAGGTTCTGTCTTGGACGGTTATCACACGTATTTGTTTATGTTGTGTACATTTTGGGAGGTTTTTAAACAAAAAAATGCAAAAACATTGAAGCTCAATATCTCAAAACGGCTCAGAATGTAGATAAAACCGTACAATACAATTCCATGGTGGTGATGCGTGTTCTCCAGATGGGTATTTTGATTGTGTGGTGATTTTATTATTGCTATTGATGTCTCTTCTCTCCACAGGTGGAAAACCGGCCCAAATACTATGGACGAGAGTAAGTATCTTATAGGTTGAATTAAGTGTGTTATCAGACTGTATAGTAATACAGGGTACAAAACTGTAGTCCAATATTGAATTAAGATGTTTTGTTTCTCATTGGATCCTTGTGAAGGTATCATGGGATGATCTCCAGAGAGGACGCAGACCAGCTGCTCAGTGTGGCCGAGGGAAGTTATCTGATCAGAGAGAGTCAGAGACAGCCCGGCACGTACACCTTAGCTCTACGGTACATCACTGCACAACACCAAAGTGTACTTTAGACGTTTATTTGAAGTTATATTTGAAACAAAATCGTATATATGACTCTAAATGCTAAAAATGTGATGTATGACAAACAAAGATCTATTTACATAGTATGTATTTCTGTATGTTCTCAGCACAAAACTAAGGATTTGCGTGTGCTGTGTCTATCTTTCGGCAGTTAATTTGTTGCGAAAAATAAGGGAACCGTGGTACAATCTGTCTTCTCTTTGGCAACATTGAACAATCGATCACTTCTGCTAAACATGGAAATAAATAAAAAATGAATGGAAAATACAAGTTTAATTTAACATACCTACATCAGTGTCATAGTATGGAAACGCTTATATTTTACGTAGATATTACACTGTTATGAGATGATGTTTTGTTTAAGTTATTTCATGATCCCCACAAGAGCCGTAAAGCCTGAAATCTACAATTCTACTTTTTGGAGACCCGTTCGCCCCTCTGAGAATAACGGATTAATACACGTGATAAATATTGTGCTGCAAATAATGTGTAAAATGATTTCGTTAGATTTATACGACAGGAAGTTTCAGCTCGCTGTGAAAACAATGGAAGTCCTCATCATGAAAACGTGTGTGTGTGTCGGAGACAGAAAGTGTGGAGGTAATCGCTTTAATCTGCTCACTTGAGCGGACGGACACACACCGCTACACACCACACGTGCCAATTCTCTGTGTGTGTAGTGCTGTTCCTCAGGCATGTGGTTCCTCGGAGAACAGCGTCTGTTCTGTGCTCAAGAGCTTTGACATCAAAGAGCTCTTTTGCCAACAGGCTTTAATGACATTACATTCTCAGCATCTGTGTGTCGAAAACTAAAGGCACAGTAGAAGTGCTGGCTCTGCGGTTGAAAGACGTTTAATAGACTGGAGCAGGTATACGGTTAACTATTATTCACCCGGTGATGATGTCGCTGTGGACGTGGTTTGACAGTAGTATTTATATGTTGGATGGACTTGGTGAAAAAGTGTAAGCGTGAAAGGTTTTCAGGCCCTATCGTACACCCGGCGCAACGCGGCGCAAGTGTTTCAGCCCGACACAGTTCTCATTTTCCCGTCCTGCGCCGCATTGTGTAAATAGCAAATGCATTTGCGCTCATTTGTGTGCATATGGGCGTGTTGGTCTAAAAAAGAGATTGTTTTCATGCGCATTTGTGGCACGTTGCACCTGCGTCATGCGCTTTAGACCATGCGCTTAGATCGTTAAAATAGGGCCCTCCGTGTCATTGTGGGTGGAGCCTTATGTCACACCCACTTTTTTTGGACGTGTGGTAAAATGTTGTCTTTCATATGTGTCTCACCGCCATGACATTCATTTCAATTGAGAGCCGGTGACACAAGCGACAGTGACCGTTGGTGACAGGAAGTGGGCGTGTCTAGCGATGCGACAAAGTTGAGATTTCCTCAACGTTATGCAAATGATGAGCGACTTTCGGGTCTGAACGTACCTTTAATATTCTGAGCTCATTTAGCAATCTGGACAGCTAGTCAAGAATCACTCCAGAATCAATGGATGGATTTTTCATCCCACTTCCTGCAACAATATATGTTATCTTCTCCCTCTCCCACCTGCAACATTATAGACGGCAGTAATGTTTGTTTATGTTGTTGCTTTGAAACCGCCTTTATGTCGATTTTTCAGTACATCTGGTTTCCAATTGAATAAACTAAAACCGAACCAGAGAATAAATAAAAATGTTGCAATGTTGAGTGTAAATCATTTCGCTGGCGTTTCATATTTCATCGCACTTCACACTTTTGATTTACTTGTCAGTTTCAGACTTGTTTTTGTTTAATCGAAGAAAGGAAGTCATATATCTGCAACGGCATGAGAGTGAGAAAATGATGAGAGAATTTTTATATTTGTGTGAATTACTCCTTTAACACAACTTGTGTGTGGTTGTTGTTGTGCATGTGTGATGGAGGTTTGACCGTGTGTACATCTGGTTTTGTCTCTCTGGGATCGTAATGAAAGTCAAACAGGAAACAGCAGCATTATAAAACAGTTGACATGTCATTTCCTGCGACTCTTAACAACACTACCACGTCTGGTCATGTTTAACTGAATCATATACTGTTTGATGCGGATATAGTTTCAAATTCAGTAAGATCATTATATCAATTTCTATATATGGAGAGTCCTACAGCTTCACGTTTTGGGATATAAGCTGATATGCAACCTAAGGCCTTGTTCACACTTGACTTCTTCTCGCAGCGTTGTGGTTACAAATAGCAGCCGGCAATGTTCAAAGATAGCATTTGTGCACGATGGCAGACAGGCTTCATAGGCAGCGTACCGGGAGTCTGTTTGAATTATAAACAGAGATCGTCTTTGCAATAACCAATAGCATATTTAAAAACTACAATACTAATTTCTCGCTAGAAATGCAATCAGAAGTTATTGAAATTGAAAATACAAAACTATGCTCCAACAGGCGTTTGGCCGGAATCACTTTTTTTCAAGCTTTAGCCTTCTCGACCAATCACGTTCCTTGCATGTTGTTATGAAAACGATAGGTCTCTTGTCATTAGTTAGCTATGAAAAAGACGCTTGACGTAGGGAGTTTTTTTCAGAAAAGTTGAACTTTTTTCAACCTCAAAAGCGCTCCGAGCTGAAGAAAAAGACGCTTGCGCTGGCATTTAAAAATGCACACTTTTTTTTAAAACACGGTTTACTCCATAGGATCATAATGTAAAACAGACGCTAGCAGCTTAAAAAAGAAGTCAAGTGTGAACACGGCCTAACCCAATAAAAATCACAGATACTGTAACCTGAACCTTACAAAGAGATCGTTCATATTGATCCAGAATAAATTCTTTGAGTGTTTGTACAGGAATGCATTCAATCATATTCAATAAATAGGTCATATAATGAAAAAAAGTATAATATATTTTTTGTTTCTTTCGTTACCTCCAATGTTTCAACCCTGTGAAGTGTTATGAACTTTGTGTGTGTGTGTGTGTGTATATATCAGAGTATCCGGTCTTCATATTGATCAGGATATGATATCTTCCCCCTTCATTCTCACTAAAACTAAAAGCCCAAGCACAGAAAGATGATACAGCCCGAGATGTTAAGTGTGTGTGTGAGTCCCTGTGCTTGTTTTCTCTCTGGATGGTCTCGCAGCTGTCCGTTATAGCGCTTGGGTCCAACACGGTCTTTCTCTCTTTGGTTTTTCTCTCAGCTTTGGGAATCAGACCCGAAACTTCCGTCTCTTTTATGATGGGAAGCATTTCGTCGGGGAGAAACGTTTCGAGTCCATCCACGACCTGGTAACAGACGGTCTGATCACGCTGTACATCGAGACCAAAGCAGCCGAATACATATCGAAGATGACCATCAACCCCATCTACGAGCACGTGGGCTACACCACCCTGAACCGCGAGCCGGCGCTGAAGAAAGCGCCGCCCGTCACCAAAGACGTGCCCGACGGCAAAGAGACGGACCTGGAGGAGAGGGTGAGATGCAGATTTCCCAGCATGCCTCTGTGTGTTTGTTTGTGAGTTTTGCCCTCATATATCCTTCTCCTCGGTCATGTGCCGCTGGGGTAAAAGTTCAAGTGAATGTGATTTCTGCTGTGAATTATAACCGCTCTGTCCCATCATGGTCTTGTGCACCAGACTTCTTCTAAACGTCATTGAAATTCCTAACCTCATTTTATTTGTTGCGTTAGTGTTTAGCAGGATACGAGATGGAAAACAAGCACAGGTCACGTTGTTGCTTACGATTAGTAGTAGTCACTACCTTTAGTTGCTGTAGTTTTTAAAGAGTAAGCCACTTTTAAGGTCCTACTTTGGTTAATGGAGTGTCCAACATGTAGGTTTACGTACATACAAGGTGTAAAAACACTCAGATGATTCGTTCAGCGATCTGTCTAATTTTGTCAGCCTACACTGATCTGATTGGTCAGAGGGTCTAGTCAGCTGTGATTGGACTACCAGCTGTGATTGGAACGTAGACGGGCATTATACCGACTGACACGGGCGACAGACGACTCGTTCGCGTGATTCAGAGTCGACTCCTTTTTTCTCAAGCCAGTAACTTTGTTATTCGTTCACTTTCGACTTTACAACTTGGCATTCACACACAGCAACATTACACACCGCATGAAATGGACATGTTTGTGTTCTTATCTAGAGCATGAAGTTTCTTTGAGTTGCTTTCGGAAATGTGGAATAGCCGCGTGTTTATGCAGAAGACAGTTGTTTAGTCACACAAGTGCCTAAGGAGCTTTGGTCATAGTTCTGTATGATTCAGCATCACTTCAGTGTGTTTTCACCAGCACAATGCTGCTGTGACGTATGCGGGACGGGACTTGATTTCGTCCTTCGGAAATTGATTGGATTTTCATTGGAAGTCAGGCCGTTGAGCGGTCAATACAGTCTCCAGCGACATCTGTCATGAAAAGAAAAGATGTCGTTGTTGAAGGGGAGATCTCTTTGGTTAATGATCACGAGGGCACATGAATTAAACAAAAGAACAGCATGCACAGATTAATCATCTAATGTATAATAAACACTGCAATATTCCATAAAAAACTAGAATTTGGGTTTTGTGTTTCTCACTTTGACAGATGTAATGAAGAAGATATCTAAACAATGTGAGAATTGTTCTGTTTGTAGATGAAATGTTTGTGGAATCTCATCATTTTCGGTGGTGTTGTGACATAGTAATAGTTCTTTTAGCGTTGGGCTCACTAAACATGTAGGACTTTGGCAATTCTCATCAGTATCATTTTATCTTACAAGAAACATAATCGGTCCTTCAATACTTCTGACATTTTTTGGATGTTACGTAATGTTAGGTTGAAATAGTAAGCCATATGTGGGAAACGTAAATGCGATGGCGCTATTAAAATGTTTTTTTTTACATGTCAGCATCGAGCCAGCGGTGCGAGTTTGGGACTATTGTTCTGTATACTGTGACAGATTTCTGAAATTGTGTTTGATGATATTAGTGTGCGTGTGTGATTTGTCCGGCCGTACAGCTGTGGTGGATTTCAACGAAACGCAGCAGACAGACTCGATATATCTACATGTTTATTCATGAATGTAATCAGACAATCAGCGATGATTAAACTCACAGCAGCTCGCCACTGATCCTGAATCAGAATATAAACACCGGGAGGGAAAGACGTTTTCAAGGGTATAAATATTATGATTAATGTGCTTTGTTTTGGCGTGCAGATTGTCTTGGTATTTACCAATAGAGATACATCAATGTTAATCACAAAGCTGCTTTTACTACATTGCATTACTTATTGAAGCGTATACTGAAACTTAGGACACAACACATTTACAGTTGATGCTTTATTTATTGCGATATATTCACAACAAAAAAGAGAACAATCGATAGGAGCTTCTTAAAGGGACAGTTCACCCAAAAATAAAAATGTTGTCATCTATTCACCCTCGAGATGACTACCATAGTAGGAAAAATGACATTGGAACTGAGACCCAGAACTGTTTGCTTCCTATTCAAAATATCTTCTTTTGTGTTGTAATGGAAATGTATAAAGCAATTTTCCTACTTTGTGAGTCAGTGGTGGCCAGGACCTGTTTTTGACAACCATTCTTCCAAATATCTTTCTCTGCGTTCATCAGAACAAAGACATTTATACAGATTTGAAACAACTTGAGTAAATGACGACAGAATTTTCCTTTTTGGGTGAACTGTCCCTTTAACTTCTCCATTAACAGTTTTATACAGGACCATTGTTCAGTATGCTTGCATTTACTTGCTGGATCTTTTCTCTGCGTTTAAACCGTCAGAAATGAATTGTATTTTTACACACAAGTCTTGTGATTCAGCGTCACATCATCACAAGCTAAATCTCTTTCCGGATCAGTTGATGTTTGTGTAACATGGGCTGGTTTTTCCCGGTCACCAGCGGCAGTGAAGCGAGAGTCTGTCGCTGTAGGACATTGAGAACATTGAGGACATGTTTCATGAGTGCTCATGTAAGACTCTTATTCTAGTGGGTGCGCTTTTTTCCTATTTATCACTGGCTCTTCTGTTTAGTTGTCTGTTGAAACATGGGCTGAATTCTGCACACATCACACTCCCTCATAAGCTCTAATTTAAGTAGTAATAAATGAAATATTGGAAGAATTGAACAGAATGTTTTACTGACTTCTGTATTTACGTACCAACGTCTGCACTGTTCTTCATCAGTTTGAGTAAATAGTTGTGTTCACACTAAAAAACAACTCGACTGCATTAGAAGAACCTCGTGTTCTCAAGGAACACACATAGTGATGACATGTACAACATGAATAAAAGTATCTGCCAAATAAAACCTATTTATTTAATATTTAAATCACATTTCTTACTTAAATGCCAATCCCACATGTTTTTTAGTAAGATGATGCATTTATGTGTGAAATGATGACTTTTTGTGGCATGGAAACAGAAACTTAATTTGAATCGGTTGAGAATGCTTCGATTGAACCAATCAGCTACTTTGTTTTAGTTTTTTGGCGCGCAGTGAGACTTTCAGACAAAGAGACAGCGTTTCTGGTTAACAGACAGTAGCGTTCCCGTTATCTCTTCTTCATAGGGAACAAAGCGCTCTGCAGGAACCGAATGTCTGAGAGCTGATTGGCTGTTGGATGGATGACAGCGCACGGCCGTGTAACTTGGCAGCATCCAACAGAGGGTTTATTCAGCATCATTAGCCCTGTTACAAGATTATCAGATGGTTAAAAACAGCATCAGCAAAGCAAAAGATTCAAGTATATTCCACTACTGTGTATACAATCATAACAGCCCAAAAATCATATTTATTTGAAACTATATAGTTAGATTTTTTGTGTTATTTTGTCATGTCCTCTGGCCACACGAATAACTCCAGCGCTTCCTAACAGACATTGCTCAAATGTTTATCATGTTATTATTCTGTTTGATTCATATTCTCTTCTTTTTTCACCGAAGGACGGCAGTCACAGTTATGCAATTTTTACAGTGCGTTTATGAATCACGAATTACACTTGAGGTTCTATTTTAAAGCTGTTTGTCTAGATCCGGTCCGAGAGCGTGACTTACAGAGATAAACACTCGGCATCAGTGAAGAGGGTTGTTGTGTAGGAGTTGTGTGACGAATGCATTCAGGTCGGATGATTCAGACTGTAAAGGTGCTTTTTTAGAAGTTCTCCAGAAATCACGGAGGATGTTCAGAGGTCTGATAAAGCGTGCTCATCCACGCAGGGAATGTGCGTCACACTCGACGTGTTTCTGAGGAAGTAAAGCTCTACACTAATATAATGTCTTATCATACTTATGTAGTAGCTACTCTAGTAATTGACCAGACTGATTCATAAACCAATATTCAGTCATTTTAAGATAACTGGCAACCCCACATCAGAACTACTATTTTCCACATTGTTTCTTATTCTTATCTAGATTTGTATACTATTTTACTGTACAAAAATGCATGCCGTTTCTTTATATGGACAGTCCAGTATGTTGCAACTGTTTTTTCTGTAACATAAATGATAAAACAGGATTTATTATTGTTATTAGTTGTCAGTGACAGCGACATGTTTGAATACTGACACTAAAGCCTCTTGTTTCACACATTCTTTAAATCCATCACCTCTTGATTTATTGTGTCTGGAGTTGGACGTGTGTGTGTGTGTGTGTGTGTGTGTGTGTGTGTGTGTTTGTGTGCTCTCCTGTCATGCGTGGGATACGGGAATAAAGAAATGCAGCTGAGTTGTGTAACACGATCGATCTGCGGTACACTGTGTGACAGCCAGATGAAGTGAATAGAGAAAGTTAGGAAGAGAGAGAGAGAGAGAGAGAGAGAGAGAGAGAGATGGAGGTGAAGAAAGACACCGGTGTCTCATCATTTTGCAGTGTGTACTTCATTACTGTACATCATGTTCTCTGCGGCACAGTACAAACAACAACATCTGATCTCACTAAAGGAGTGGTTTACCCGTTCTGAGATTTACTCGCCTTCATTTTATTGACAATTCAAAAGTCTTCTGTAGAACACAAAATGAGAAACTCGATGTTTAACGCTTATTTATTCCATACGATGTTCATAGAGATGGACATCGCCATTGAACAAAAGTAAAAAAGAAGCATTGTAAATATAGTCACACTGAACACAATTACTGTATGTCAATGTTGCGTGCTGTTGTGTAGACAGAATGATTATCATTTATAATCTAACACAATCCTGTTAAAAACAGCCGAGGTTGTCAGAAACATTCCGTGAATAACAGTTTTTCCTGTAAAATTACACTATATCCCCTTTTTTCTTGTACATTGTATTTTTCTGTAGTTCGATGTGTTTTTGACAAAAGTAGAATTTTACAAAATCACGTACAAAATCTAATTTTCTAACAGCTTGGGTGCCAGAAATATACAGTAAAATAATTTTTTTCCCGTAACGGTTGTTTTTTTACAGTAAAAAAGTTACAAAAACCTGTAATATTGAGTTGAGTTCTTCTTCTTCTTCTTTGACTTTTTTTACAGCCAGAGGCGGTGCAGCAACTAAAATGTTGACCGTTGTGAGATATCTGAAGCATCAATGTATCTATAGGGGTCGGATGTGGTGTCAGTGGTCTTGTACTGACACGCATTGGGATTAATGCATATTATTTACTGAATGTTTTTAGTTACAGATGCCGTTGATGTAGATCTCGTAGATGTAGATCAAATCTCATGATCAGTCATTTTAACTGGTGTTCTTATGTCGTTTGAAATGATATCATTTCAAGCATATTTGTCAGAAGCACTTTTCATTTCTTTAGGGTTTAAATCTTTTTTATGATGCTTTAGATATCGATGCGTGCTGCTATAGTGACCGTGTTTGTTTCGTTCTGTGCGTGTGAGAGTTTTGAGGATGATGCTGGTAGTGAATCAGTTAAGTGTTCCTGGCCTAAGCACTCTCGCTCCCGGTTCCGGTCTGCGTTCATTCATCATAAATTGAGATTCAGCATCAGTGTCCTTACATAACGTTATATAACATAACCACCCACATCACCACCACACTGAGAGAGAGAGAGAGAGAGGTTCTCTCAAACTCAAGTGTGTGTTGAAGGGCACTGATGGCACGAAGCCATCTGAATGATCGAACGCCTTTTTAAATGCTGAACCTCACAGCAAAATCATGATGTTATTATGGAAAATGACAGAGAAAGCGGTCGTTCTGAGCGGCGTGTCCATAGATGAAGGACAGGATGAGAATGAGTTTATTATGCAAACTTAACAGTTAAATAAACATTTTACTTAAAAATAACACTTTTATACTGTTAGATGAGTCGTGTTTGTTGTGTCGTATGGACAAGCTTATGTTGCAAAGGTGAGTGACAATATAGACTAGAAATCAAAATATTGTTTCACAGCAGTACATATAAAATATACACATTTTTATATAAATAAAAAATATTTCGACATTAAACGGCCTTTAATAACCCTTAAAAAGAGTAATTGTGTTTAGTCCGACTGATCTCCGTCAGGTGTTTTTCGTGTCAGACTCAACGAGGGATTGCACGGACAGATGACTTGTGTCATTTTAAGAGAAGGAAATGCTCATGAATTATCCATTCCTTGCCGGTTTTATGACCACTGCAAACACTTTTTAAGAAACCAGAAGATCAATGTTGTCAATTAGAGATCGGACAGAAAGCCCACTTCCTGCCAGACAGACGCCGCAGTCGTCGGACCCCCTCTGCCGCCGCGTGGAGCGGGCGTGCGTATATGAAAGGATCCGGATCGCCGCGTGAACCCATCTGCTTCAGGTTTTGGTCAGGGTGTGAAGGTTCCTTCAGGTTTCAGTGGGATCGGCACCGCTCGAGTTAACGCTGAGTGTTTCATCATAGCTCCAGCAGTTTCATCTTCTCTGGTTATTGATCTGGAAGCCAGCGGGTGGGAGGTCTCTCATCCAAGCCTCCATTTGGGGTCTTTGCGCGCTGGGGTTGGAGAGAATCGAGTCCTCTGGTATTGATCAAAGGGAAGCACATGGTGGTGTGTGTGTGTGTGTGTGTTGGCATGTGTGGTTCTGTCTTCAGAGGATGAATAATTAGACTGATATGAAAAGCAAAACTGATGCAGAGATTATTTAAGTAAATTAAAATGTGGTTTAAAGTTAGTCACATGCAGCATGTTGTATCTAAAGATCACACTAAAACTTAATAATAATTTCAACACAAATAATAATTTTATATTACAATGCCATTGTTATTTTATTCTGGAGCCAACATGGCGAACCTCCACAAGGTACAAACATTCATCATTAAACGAACTTAAAATGACTAAAATGAAAGAAATCCTGAATTACCAGTAAAGTGATCCAACGTTGACGATCATTTGTTTGTGTCTGTCCTGTGAGGAAACATGCATATCATCTCTGTTGGACTGAAACCATCTTCGTTTACATTTTTTTTTGAAACATTACTATTGGTCTCCCTTCGTTTCTGTAATTTCAATTATTGGAAATTTCCTGTAAAGTAGCAATTTTGGAGATACGAGCTTTCAGTCTGACAGCGACGATATAACAATTAGTCATAAACACGTGAAAACCAAAAAGAGTTGAAGTGCCTCCATATTTGAACACCACTATGTTAAGTACAGATTGTTAAATAAACTCAAAAGTATTTATTTTTCTCACAAATGAATCGTTTAACTTCAGAAGACATTTATTAACCCACTGGAGTCATTTGGGTTGCTTTAATGATGGATTCTTTAGTTTTTTGGGACATGTTTGATGCTATATAAGAAGGCAACATGATGGAACAGTATCTGGGATGGCATGAAGTGAGTTAAATTATGAGGAAATGTTCATATGTGGGTGGCGATATGCTTGCTGTTTTAATATCATTTGTTTGAGAACAATCCAGAATCATTTGACTATGGGATCGTTGTGTTTTATGAAGGATGAAGTATCAGATGAGACAGAGAGAGGTCTATGATGTGGTGGTGTAAAGGCTGTTTCATTACAGTGTGTGAAATTCAATCCACATCTGGTGGTGTTGTTTTATAAGTGTGAGCACATGTGTGATGCTTTAAAGGATCTGAGATTGGAAAACGCATATTGCTCGATTATTTATAATATCTATTATCTACAGCCCTTGTGTCCCGTCCACATTTGCAAATGAGATGCAAATGAATTTGTTTGGCCAAACAGTCCTGGTCTAAACTCTAACTGATATTTTCTGATTATTCCTGATGGATGTTGTATGATGGAGACTTTGTGCTTTTATTAGCCTCAGAGCTTGGTCATGACTCATTCACCTCTCATCACCATCCCACTCCTTATCATCTACCCCTTCTCTCTCTCTCTCTCTCTCTCTCTCTCTCTCTCTCTCTCTCTCTCGCTCTCTCTCTCTCGCCCACCGTCAGTGGGGGAAGCGGTTGCTGTAGGGGCGGCGTGCGCTCTCTGATAAACCGTAGCTGGGATTGGTTGATTCGAGCTGTATAATCCAGTGTGACTGTCGCTGGGTCCTCCCCCGCTCGTCCCTCTCTCTCTCTCGCTCGCTCTCTTTGAGGCAGCGTTCCAGAGAGGATATCTGCTGCTCGCAGGCAGGACGGGATTAACTCAACAACTCCTCTCATCTGCATATAGATGCCCAGAGAGAAGGACAGCACACACCGTCCGTGACGCACTCGAGCACAGCAGGGCGTTTGTGTCTGGACTAACCGGAGAGCTTCACATCGCCGGTGTAGTTTCAGTGGGCTTTTATATATCAGACCTCCGGTGAACGATGTAGAGCGTAGTCTTTTGAAAGAGTCATAGGAAGTTTGCTTTGGAGTCTGTCGGTCTCTCTTGCGTGGAATCGTTTTTGCGAGAGATGCCATCCCGCGAGTCCTACGCGCTCCGTAAGGAGGAAAAGTCTCTGGTGCACAAGGCCAAGGCGGAGAGCAGGGAGCAGGGGATCGTGGCGGCGCTCTGGGGATGAAGATGAGTCCTCAGAAACCTCCGGCCACTCTCTGGCAACCGCTCAAACTGTTTGCTTATTCACAGCTCACGTCGCTGGTTCGCAGAGCCACGCTGAAGGAGAACGAGCGCGCACCCAAGTACGAGAAAGTGCACAACTTCAAGGTAAGAACTTGTAAAAACAAGGTAAAAACAAGCATATGTCTATAAACAAGAATATATGTAGAATTTGGTTCCAAAATGAGTAATGAGAAATGAGATATTTTTTATCATGTTTTTTATTGTGCTTTCCAATTAATATCAATAAAACTGCAGTTGGTTTGTTTTGATTTAAGCCATAATAAAAAAATAGTGCTAATAAAAACATGATGATATAATAAAATACATGATTTTTTAAAATCTTTCAAAACGGAGTTATCTCATTTTGGAACCGTACTCTTCATATCTTGAATTAAGTATTAAATGTTTGTCTTAGTCCATCAACATATTGTTATTTTTTCTTGTTTTAATCATAAATCTAACATTTTGACATTTTAAATTGGCATTATATGACATTATAACTTTATTTCAGTGTTCCGTTATTGTTTTTGATGCATCAACATTCTCTCAAGAATAGTCTCGGTTCTCTCAATGTCACTGGTTCATCGAAACGTGCAGCCGACGCGTGTTAGGTGTGATTCACTTTTGGAGTGAATATAGGGATGTTATGCAAATTTTACCCAAATGTGCTTTAAACACATCCCCAGAGACGTGTTGTTGCCGTGGCAGCTGCTGCAGGTTTCATGAGTCGGGTCGTGAGAGTTATCAATCTGTTGAGATGAGTTATTTAAAGCCATTTCAGCCTGAGG
The DNA here is from genome assembly GCA_006030095.1 of Triplophysa siluroides. NCBI lineage: Eukaryota > Metazoa > Chordata > Actinopteri > Cypriniformes > Nemacheilidae > Triplophysa > Triplophysa siluroides. The sequence continues at coordinate 2,739,039 of VCII01000094.1, read as the reverse complement.
TTCCAAAATGCATTTTTACATGCGTGTATCAGAAAATGAGGGGATGTAGAGAGAGAGAGAGAGAGAGAGAGAGAGAGAGAGACAGATGGAGAGATTAAGACCTGATAGTGGATTGGTAAACACAGCCGTGTTTCCCCGTTTGGCTTTAACATCATCAGCAGGTACTAGACCCCCAAACCCCCCCACCCCACCCCCAGAGGAACACAAACTGCTGACTGCTCAAACACTCGTTCTGCTCATTTATCTCTCCGTCTCGTGGTTGTTGTTCTTTAAAACGAAGCTTTCAGCGTCTAAGACTTGTAATGGTTGCTTTCTTTGGTCTCACCAGGAGTCGGTTTAATTTTACAAATGGTTCAAAATACATTGGCTTAAGATGGGAATTTGAATCAAAACACCATTAGCGTTCACAGCCAATACAGTTTTATTCGGTGCCCAGTATAGTTATATTTAATACACTGTAAATATTGTAATATTTATTAGAAAGCTGCTTACCAAATACAGTAAGAGTAAATGGAGTTATTTTATAGAATGGGTTGTTTGGAAAGATACGCTTTAATGTTTGTTTTCCCAAAAATATTTGAACCCTGTTCAGTACTCCAGAGAGCAGCACAATAACAGAAGTGAAGAGAAGACTTGCGGCAAGACGGTTTCTTTGATGTACGGTGTGTAACCGGCGTAGTCTTTGTCTTCACATAAACAGCGTAAATCTCCCGAGCTGTATAAATATTAAATCATTTATAAGGAACGTCTGTTTTATATGCAAATAGGACAGTTCTGTTGTTGATGTTAGTTTAATGTACACAGATTTCATCAGCTACACGTACGATGAGAGCATTCACAGGGACTCGGGGGGGCTGCACCAATGGTCCTGTCCCATAGGAGGTGTTTATGTGCTTCTGATTGGCTGAGCTGTTCCTGGTAGGAGGGCAGGGCTGACGGAGAAGGCTCTCAGAGACTCTGTCAAACTCTCTCTCTCTCTCGTGATTGGATTAACCAGCAGTCAGATTTCACGTGGCTTGCGTGTCTTTGTTGCACATTAATCTTTATTAGCAGCTTTCGTAGGCTTAGAGCATCTGTAGTTGTGTATTATTGTCCTACATGTGATTGTTTTTATATGTGTTTTTTTTCAAGGTGCACACCTTCAGAGGGCCACACTGGTGCGAGTACTGTGCCAACTTCATGTGGGGTCTCATCGCTCAGGGAGTCAAGTGTGCAGGTAAATGAACACAAACACAGAGAAAAACGTTTACAGCGTCGTGAGTGGGAATTGTAGTTTTTTCCAAAATCTTGTAGTTTTTGTCATCTTGACACAGCATACTTAATATGCTGTTGTGTTTTATCTGAGAGAGTGCAGTGTGCACGAACACTGTGCTGTGCAAAACAAAATGTGTCACTATCATCTGCATAGTTTTTTTATGTTCATTTTAGTTTATGTTTTAGTAGTTTTGTCATTTTCCATTTTATTTATTTATTTTTTAATATAGCTATATAAGTTTAATTTATTTATTTTTTAATATAGCTATATAAGTTTAATTTATTTATTTATTAATATAGGATAATACAGGATTTTTTATAGTTTTTGTTTTTAATTAATAACCCAGCTCAAAACCGTTTCTATAGTGTGTAAAATGACTTCCTCCGAGGGTAGTAGGACAGATTTGGGGTTTTATTATGTCAGCTGATGCTAATGCGGTTTATTCACACACATACACATTCACATACAGGTTTAATGGAGTGGTAGTGTCTGTAGATCTGATTCAGGTCACTGTGTTTGTGCGAATGTTCATTTGCCTGTGGAATGAACACAGACTGGCCTACATGCATAAGAAACAGATGAACACATGACGGATACAAACTTTTAATCTTTCAAAATACATGAATAGCGATAGATACGCACATGATTTGAATCCATCAATTACCATCTGATATCAGTCACACCAATAATCCGCTCAGTGCTCTTTGTTATTCAATTGATTTTAATCATTTATGATGCTAAAGTTTCAGTAATGTTGGACATTTAAGGTTGACAGATGTACATCATTTATATATTCAGTGATTTTTTTATCCAAGGCTCCATTTCGTATCGCATGAGTTGGTAATCTGGGCTTTGTTCAGCAATGTGTCTGTGTGGAAGGAAATTGTGGTGTTTTTCGTGTGTTTTAATCATTTATTTATAGGATAATGTGAGCCACACATATGTTTCCATAAAGCAGCTTCATGAATAATACATGCGGCTGTTTTGATAGCAGCTTGTGTTCAAAAACCTTTCATTCTGAGACCCCTTTACGCTACTTGTTTCCACCTCATTTTCTCACCTCTTCCCATATTATATCTCTGCTCTCTCTCTCTCTCTCTCTCTCTGTCCCTCCGTCTCTCTCTCTCATGCCATCAGAATGTAGGGCAGGGAAATCTCATTTGATGTCGAGATTTGCATTCAGCGTTGTGCTCTGACAAGCTTTCTGCTCTCTATCGCTTTTTGTCTGTGTGTGTGTGTGTGTGTGTGCGTGCGCGTAAGATATTTGGGCAGCTGCCAGCGTGCCAGCCCCAGTTCCTGGGCATGTTATGCCACATTGCCTCATGAGAGGATAACCACCCCCCCTCCCCAGCCAAGTCCATCATGGCAGAGACTGAAAACAAAGCTGGCATGTCTTTATAATGAGAGGAGCCGCTGAGAGCTCACAACCCGCTCACATTAAGATTCACAGCTCATAGCGGCACTGGGTCACACAGAAAGGGGAAATTCACGGCACTGCCTCAAAACACTCCCACAGTGATATTCTGTGAAGCCATCATATCGAATTATTATAACTAATGGTCTTTCATATTAAAATAGTTTCTCGTTCACAGTTAAACCTGAAGGAAACTGCTTATACTGTTAAAGTGATTTCAGTGTGTTGTGAGGATAAAGGACGACATGATTCCTGAACAAAGCCCTTAACATCACTGTCACGCATGCTCTCAAGTGGCTTATTGGTTTTATTAAAAGTCAACATTAGCATATCAGCAGCGTATGCGTGTATACAGGCATCACGTAAAGTGTTTTCCAGTGTCGTTGACTGACAAAGAAAGGATATTTTATATGGTTAAAACAATAGATCTGACAGAGAGATAAGCTGTGGGTATGTATGATACGTGTGTCACCTGAGAGCCGGGGGTCACCTCTACTGAACAAGACCCCAGAAGACCTCAGCTGACAGACACAATGCATTGGAGATGTGCCCTCTATTAGCGTCTGTCTCCTCGGCTTATCAGACGCCTCGCTCTTCTTCTTCAGAAATAATTACAGTTCTGCATGGCTGAAGTCTCAGGAGAGCACCGGTCGCTCAATGGGCCATTTTTAATCACCAGGCATCGAATCTTTACCATAAGTGTCAGCAGATAAATCTGTATTTGCATTGAATGGTTTAGGTTACACTAGGTGCGCAAGACAAAAAGAAAAAAAATGCGTAATATGCATCGTTTCGAGCTGAAGAAAACCCAGCCACCGGCAATAGATAAATGCGGTGTATGTGATTTTGGGGTCAGTGATGTGACACTACATTATTGTGTGTTGATATATTTATGATAACATGTTTTCAATGATTTCAAAATAATAATTGTAGGATTTAAAATAAAAAAATGGTGTAACTCTCCAGTTATTGTATTGAAAGTACAAAGACTGAAATTCGTAACAGAGTAGCTTGTCATAATATTTATTAATTTGTTTTTAACAATAATTATGTTATATTTTTATTAAAATATTATTTATTTTATAAATAATGCTTAAACCCACATTGGTCTCACGATTTTGACCCCACCTTAACGTCCACATTCACAAACAGTTGAGCGCCTGTAGATTATTTCTGATAACAAGCAAAAGAAACCGAGAAGAACGGATACTTGGCTAAACTTGTCTCTACAATATTTTGAATTTAGACTGCGATACCAAGCTCAACCACTAGATGTCAGTGTACCATACGCTTTCTTTAAATGCGACTGAAATACAGGACCCATTCAACAAATTGTTTATTTAATAAAATGAACATACAACAAAATTAAAAAAATCTTTTGTTTCATACAATTAATATACAGTAAAATAATAATACAAATTAAAATGAGTTAACTAACGTACAAGTAGTTATATAATTAAACATTAGCCAAACACAAACCGGTTTTAACTGGAGGTCTGGCACGCGCGTTCGATGAAACCGTCTATAGACCGTTTAAACAAAGCATTTCAAAATTAAAGGTAACCTTAAGGAAGAGTAAAGTCAAGCCATTGGCCTATTTAATGTGGAGAATGAGGTCTGGTGTTACCCGCAGGACATCAGTGTCCACTCCACCATCTCTCTCTCTCTCTCTTTCCTCCAGGTTTTCCTCTTTGCTTACACTAAGCACATCTGTCTCGAGCTCTCTCTGTTTTGCTCGACTGGCTCATCTCTCTTTATTTCTTCTGTTTTTTCTTGAATGTCTCTGTGTTTTTCAGTCTTTTACTGTGCGTTGCTCTGACACCTGCTTTAAAGCAGTCAGCCGGTTGTGAGGTGACATTATATATGAATGAGCTCATTTGCCTACATTAGCATAAGCTGTGCGATCTGTGTGTCTGTCTGGACCGGTTGGGTGGACTCAAGGGTGGGTTACTGTTTTAAAGGATAGAAATGAGATGTTTTCAGGTTAAAGTTGTGGTGTTGTGCGTCATTATTTGTGGTGTTAGTGTTTATGGATACATTTGAACAAGTGTTTCGCTAAATCTCTTTCCATTCTTATGTTAATTGTTCAGCCCCAGAGAAAATGTAGCGTTGAAGAAGATTTCTGCGTTGTGTTTTAAGTATGAAAGTAGTATAAAATGTGCCTCTCATAATTGCTTAAGAGGGAAAACCAAAAGCAATTGAGTGGATTGTTGAAACGCATGAAGATGGAGGTGAAAACTGAATGTATACTGTAGAAGAAAAATAATCTGGATCTGGGTAAATTTGATGAGAAATCATTTAAGATCTTTAATAATATTGACTTTTGATTGCAGACTTGACAAATCTGAGCGCAGTCTGCATTGTCGAGATCTCTTGTGAAAGATCTCTAATGACATTTGTGTGAGATATTAAAGGGATATTTCACCCAAAGATGAAAATTCTCTCATCATTTCCTCACCTTGGAGTTGTTCCAAATCTGTATAAAGTCTTTGTTCTGATGAACACAGAGAAAGATATTTGGAAGAAAACAGATTGACTCCCATAGTAGGTCAAAAACAATGGAAGTCAAAAGTGCCCCAGAACTGTTTGCTGTCCTACATTTTTCAAAATGTCTTCTTTTGTGTTCAACAGAATAAAAAAATGTAAATGTATTTTTTCCTACTATGGGAGTCAATGGGGGGCAAGAACTGTTTGGTTATAAACATTCTTCCAAATATCTTCCTCTGTGTTCATCATAACAAAGACATTTGAAAGGGTAAAGTGTCCCATTAAAGAGATCTCATCTGTGATTAGTCTTCTGGGGCATCCCGTATGAGTGACGCACGTTTATTCTTGAGGGTTATGAAGCTATTAGGTGCCTGAAATTGCTCATGCATTTTTTATAAGGAGCCATTTGTAGTCCTGCCTTGTTCAGTCATCGCCAAGGTGAAAGCCGTCAGCCAATCAGAGCGTCTGAAATCACTGATCAGAGGTCAGCCGAGGTCACCGATTAAGCTCGGCATGCTGGGCAAAACGACCAGGATCTAATTAAAACATTTCAATCTCAGGATCGATAATATCTGCTGTAAAACTGCTGCTGTCGACACACGGGACATTAATTCTGTGATTTCAGCACATGACTGGACGGTGCAGGATTTATTGCTCGGTTTGCAGGTCATTGTGTCAGGAATAATGAAATAATGACATGAATCCGCTGTGTTGACCGTAATGTGACGCGAAGGGCGATGTTCTGTTTGTTTTCAGATTGTGGATTGAATGTTCATAAGCAGTGCTCTAAGATGGTTCCCAACGACTGCAAACCGGATCTGAAGCACGTGAAGAAGGTGTACAGCTGTGATCTCACAACACTGGTCAAAGCTCACAACTCAAAGCGACCCATGGTGGTGGACATGTGCATACGAGAGATCGAGTCACGGGGTGAGCAAACAGCCCATCGAATGTGTCCTTCAGATTTATACCTGAGACGCACGAATGTAAACATTTTGGCAGATGCCGATATCTTGAAGGGACGGTTCACCAAAAATGAAAATCAAGTCATCGTTTACTCACCCTCAGATTGTTCCAAACCTGTATACATTTTTCTGTTTTGTTGAACGGACAGGAAGATATTTAGAAGAATGTCAGATCTCGGCCCCCGTTGCCTCCCGTGGTATTTCTTTTCCCGAGATCTAACATTTTCCAAATTGTATGTTCAGCATAACACGAAGTGAATACAGGTTTGAAACAATATGAGGGCGAGTAAATGATGACAGAATTTTCATTGTTGGGTGAAGTTTCCCTTTAAAATGACTCATTTCTCGCTCTCCAAAATGACTCGAATGTGTTATTAACTCGTATGAATAAATAGCTGCTTGTTTTATTTATTATATAATTGTGTTTATCATGATCTTCTGTGTCAGGTCTGAAGTCAGAGGGTCTGTATCGAATCTCTGGATTCAGTGAGTTAATTGAAGATGTGAAGTTGACGTTTGACAGAGGTGAGTGCTTTTATTTTCTTTTATGTTCAAGATAGGGCTGTCAAACGATAAATCGTAATTAATCGCATCCAGAATAAAAGTTTGTGTTTACATCATAAATGTCTGTGTAATGTGCATATTAAAGCTGTATTCTTAAACACATACACAAATATATTTAAGAAAAATATCAAACGTTTACATGCAATTTAAATGATTTGGTTAATATAAGTAATTCATCAGCATTTTTTATTAAATATATATACATTTATGTGTATGTTTTTGTACAAAATGAATATGCACAATACATATAATACAATACACAGTACACATATTATGTAAACGGAAACTTTTATTCTGGATGCGATTCATCGTTTGACAGCCCTAGTTCAAGACATCCTTGCCCGCACATTCCTTCACAAACACATGCTTCACACGCATATCCGTGCTGACACCGTGTGTGTCATGCAGATGAATCACACACGTGCACAATGATGCTTTTTTAGGTCACTCAGATGTAGAGCTTGTGGGTTTATGTCATGTGAAATGAAGTCTGAGCTGCTTAAACGTTAAAGTTGCACATTTGTGGGAGGATTTACGCCCATCTGTTCACGTTCACACACAATACTGTTTCATAATGATTCTCGAGTGACATCAGTATCAAACACACCGGGATAGAGAAGATGAGCTAGAGAGAATAACAGACGATGGGTCGGTAACGAAGGAGGTATAGAGAGAAAGTAAATAGCAGACTGAAAAGCAGCTGTGGAACATGATGATATCGAAAGAAGAGATTTAAAGGGACGGTTCATCCAAAAAAGAAAAATCTTTCATTTATTCACCTTCATGTCATTTCAAACCTGTACGACTGCAGAACACAAAAGAAGATATTTTGAAGAATATTTCTAAGCAAACAACATTGCACTTCCGTTATATGAACACAGAACACACATTTCTCAAAATATCTTCTTTTGTGTTCCACAGGGTTTGAACCGCGTGAGGGTTATCACACAATAAGACTCTTTGACCACATTTTCGGACCATTATAAAGCTCAACAGCAGATTTTGATCAAAACACTGAAACGCTGTCAACACATCAGCATCACGATACAGACAAACTCACATGACCTCCGAATAATCCAAAGTTCTGCTCTAGAGTTCATTCAGTTGTCATGATGGACAGTAAAGGCAGGGATCTCTCTGCAGCTCAGCGTTTCTTTGATCTGTGGATTTCTAAGTGTGTGTGTTTGTGTTCAGACGGGGAGAAAGCTGATATTTCTGTGAACGTGTATGAAGACATCAACATCATCACAGGTGCTCTTAAACTCTACTTCAGGGACCTGCCCATCCCCGTCATCACATACGACGCTTATCCACGCTTCATCGAGGCTTCCAGTGAGTCACACACACACGCATGTCTGGTTTGCTATCTCCGTGGGGACAGTCCATAGGCGTAATGTTTTTTATACTGTACAAACTGTATATTTTATCCCCTAAACCTAAAGATCATAGAAAACTTTTAGCATTTTTAGATTTTTTAAAAATATTGTTTATGTACAATTTATTCGTTTTTTTTGCCCATTGGGACCTCAATTTTGGACCCCACAGTGACACGAGTCCCCATGTGTTGGTTTAGGTCCCCACCGGGATATAAAAACATGTCCACACGCACCGTCTCTGTGTTGTGCATCACAGATGTAGTTTCCGCTTTAATGTTTACCTCTCCCCTCACAAAGCTTGTTTCCTCACAAACACACTTTTTCTTCATGATGTTTACACTCTTTCAGTGTGAGTGTCGATGTGTTTCTCAGCCTGTCATCCGTGTTTGTGTGTTTCAGAGGTCACAGACCCTGATGAGCGTTTGGAAGCCCTTCATGAAGCTCTGAAGCAGCTTCCTCCCTCACACTGCGAAACTCTGCGCTATCTTATGGCCCATTTAAAAAGGTAAGAAACACTTCAGCACGGTTCTGTTATATTTAAACAATCTTTTTTTTTTATATAACTGATTATTTAAAAATATTATTATTTATATTTTATATCAAAAATGTTGTATCTTATTTGTTCGATTTTTACATTGACAACATGTTCATCATTAAAGTGTCCTGAATTCATTTGTATCGTTTGTATTTTAGCGATTTCGGTTCCTAGCGATTCGCAGTTTCGATTCCACAGTTGAAGTAAAACACTTAGACATCATCATGTAGGGTCATTAGCCTGCTTATTGACTGCTTTGCAAAATATATATATATATATATATGAGCACATTTTTATGTTTATAGCAACCATGTTTTGTCTGATTTATTACAATTTGTATTACCGTAGTTTAAATACATCATGGTTAAACTGTTGTTTCTATTATGAAACATGGTCAATTTGTGCTTGCAATGCTATACTGCAAATACTCTAGTTAAACTATGCTTACTATAGTAAAAATATGGTTAATTTTCTAAAAGGTTTTTATTGCGATATCAGTAGATCACAAGTTAACACATCCACATTTCTGAAAATATGCACACAGGAATTGATCAAATAATTCTATTCTTTTGATTCCGATCCGATTCCTGACCTTTCAATTCCCGATTGTCAACCACATGTACTGAATGCTGACAATTTTTTCGTATTTTAGTAAAACACGCATAACATAATTTAAGTAATTTCCAAATGAGGGAACATTCAGTATTTAGATTTATAAGCCAGTTAATCCAGACAAACCCTCACACCTCTCTCACGTGTTTTGAATCTCCACTGTAACATATTGTATGTCCTATAACACACTTACTATAAATGTGTGTGTGCAGGGTAACGCAGAATGAGAAAGATAACCTGATGAACGCTGAGAATCTGGGGATCGTGTTTGGGCCGACCCTGATGCGAGCGCCCGATCTGGACGCCATGACGTCTCTGAACGACATCCGCTATCAGAGGCAGGTGGTGGAGTTACTCATCAAGAATGAAGACATCTTCTTCTAGCTTCTTCTAGCAGCTGCTCTTCTCTTTTGCTCCGTCTGGACTTGAACATGAAGGACTCTTGTAATATAGAACTTTTTTTGGACCAGTACTTACTAACACCCCTGTTCCTCGTCTGATGGATAATGTTCCTGTATCTTGCATGTCTTCCTCCCCATTTTTGTCGGGGTTTGTTAAAGCTGACGGTGGGCGCGCTGTGCTTCAGCATTGCTCTTCTGCTGGAGTCTGTTTGGAGTCCTGCCGTACTACAAACAGGCGTTTTTTTTTTTGTAAAACGTGAATTTGAATACGACACAGTCATTTTTGGAAACACTTTATCTGAAGAGCCGTAAATAGGGATGATGTCATATTGTGCAGGCGTAATAACCCTATTCATATGATCTGTATAGTCATTTATCTCAATCTACCTGAGGTTGGGTTCTTGAATATGAGGTTTGTTTTGTCATAATCCGGTGTTTATGGATCAGCGGATAAAGTGTCAGCAGTGATTTTTCATAATCTGAATCTGTTTTATTTTCTGGTTGGTATTTTATTTCTTCCGTCAGGTTTATCTGACTCTGCCTTCACACGCCAGACCTCCTCATGAGACTCAAAAGACTTCTGCAGTTACCACATATTCAAACACTATATCTACGGTCCGTGTTCATTTCAGAATTCATGATCTTTAAATCTGCCTTTAGAAAACCTCTTGCACTCTTAATGTGACTTCTTGATGTTTTTGGTTCTGTTTTTGTAATTGATTTGAGCATGAAGACATTAATTTATTAAAAGTGTACTTTTAGAACTGTGTTGTGACTTCATCAGTATATTAAACACAAATGGTTTATTTTCAAGCCACAATCCGCGACTTTAATGGTTAAGAAAACAAAAATATGTACAGAAGCACATAAAAATGAAAATTGTCCTCTTGCCTTACCACCTTATCCTCTTACCATGATTCACATCACAATAAACTTGATGATTTATAATTTGAGCCGTCGGCTCACGGGAAATAATGTTTTAACCCACTTAAAGATACAGTAAGTTAAGTTGCCTCTTATATTAGAGAGGCACACGTAAATTCCTTTTTAAGAGATGTATTAATATTTTGGACATAATTTGGATTTTATGATTTTGGATCATAATTGGGACTTTATTTTATACGTTGTTTTAAATTCTAAATAGTTAATCACGTGAAATTAAATTGTTACATTTTATTATTTCACATAATCTCATACTACTATAAACTAAGACTAAGAACAACAGCACGAGCACACAATACATCATCGCATTATCCCTTCTATTGTTTACATAATGCGCGTACACGCCAATTGCCAACAAAACATAGACACATGACTTAGTTTGACTTGACTTACCGCGTGCGGTTCATGTTCGCCATCTTTTAGCGCTGGGATCACGTCATCTATCAGTTTCAAACAACCTCCAAATCCAGCGTTATATCCACCATTTCTATAACATTCATCACCGAAATGCAGTCCGCAAACTAACACACCTCAACTTCCGTCAGTGGAGTGAACAGCATTGATGGGCGTGCTCTTTCTCTCACGCTAGCGTGTGGGTTGGTCTTTCGCTCGGTGGATGACGCGTTGGCGTGCTTTTCTGGGAGAATGGCCAATAAAGGAAAAGGATCCCTGTTATGAAATGGCATGGTACCCCATCTTTAAACATGGTTTTCATGTCCTGCTGTGTAAAAAATGTTTTCAAATCTTGAAATATTATACAAAATTAACAGAAAATAAAACTGCGCATATAATACTAAGTTTGACCTCCGGAGGTCTATGGTCGACATTTAATGAAGGCAAAGCGCATCCTACTGATTCTCGTTAGAATAAGAAGCACTATTTGCTAATGCAACGCTCTGTATCTGTAGTCATGAAACATGACTTTAAATAAAGCAGAACTGTATGTTTAATATTTCATATTTAAAGTGACACTTTAGCTGAGGTCCACCGAGCCCCGGGGTCTGTCTCCATCATCCTGATTTATTTAAAGATGAACAGAGACATCAGTGGTCCTGAGGCGGCCCCTCCTCCCACTCACAGCCTGTTTTAATTGCTGAATGTACATGCAAATACATCAGATGAGATTTGCATAGTTAATCCTGGATGACTGCAGTGACTGAAATACTTTCAGCCTTTATATCGCCACCCGTACGTCATTACGAGTCGAAGCGCGTCCCGTCCACAGCGCTGTAGTGCATTGTGTCTGGACTGTGTTTCAGATGTTTCGCATCAGATCTTCTGTCCAGATTGCATTGTTTTCTGGACACACGGCTCTCCCTCATTTATGACCCTTCTGTCAGCTGCCCGCTCTTTATTTTCCATGAAATCCCATTAAATGAACGTCCTTTGTTCAGGCTGGTAACCGTGAAATGACCGTCGCAGATCCTGTCGTAAAAAGACATGATGCTTGACAAACCTCCATCGGTCTGTGTTTTTTCTTTTTGTGTAGCTGAGATTAAAAAGACTCACAATTCCTCTGGAAATTTAACATATAAACACAAATGCAATATAGAAATCCCAATAAAATATCAAATCAGTCTAAACGTCACTTTACTGTTTTTTTTACAAATAAAGCTATCATGTTATTCCAAACCTATATGACTTTCTTTCTTCGGCACGACACAAAAAAATATATTTTGAAAAACCAAACAACACTGACCCCCAACTTCCGTTGTTTGAACACAAAAGCACAGAGACATTTCTCAAAATATCTTCTTTTGTCTTGTGTTCATTTACAGTACATGTTTTGGACAACATCACAATGAAGACATTTATTTTTGGATGAATTATCCTTTTAAGACAGGCAGCATTCAAGAATGTTTACAGCCGCGGAAAAATTAAGAGACCATTTTCAGAATTTTCATTAAATCAACATTTCTAGATGTATTGTGTTCATTCCAGTTTAGTGTCTGAATTTCAATCAAATCAAAAGGAGTGACATAAAGTCATCCAACAGAAATGTGAAAGACTGACAGCATGACAAGACATGTGAAAACTGAGAAAAATCCAGATTATCACATAAAATGATAACTTTTGAACTTTTCCTAAATACATGTAGAAATATGACTGTTGTGTTGCTTAAAAGTGATTATGAACTTGTTATCTCACCAGTATTTGAGGTCTGAAAAATGCAGAGCATCTTTCCTGTTATTTTCACCTGTTTCTCCAGTTTTCATTTTCTGCAAATAAATGCAAATAGAAACAATAAGTTTTATTAGAAATTTGGGAGAAATATTGTTCATAGTTCACAGAATGGAACAATAATACGAATTTTATCTAAACACATATTTGAAAATAATTTCTAATAATCTTTTCCACGGTCAGTAATCAGTAATCTGACCCATATCTTAAAATAGCCCATTTCATTTTCAGTCTCCGGTGAGAATGGATTACTGTATATTTCCAGCTCAGATTCACAGCAGCGCCTTGAGACAAAATACACCAAAAGACAATCATTTATTGAGAGAGTTCCTGTATAAATGAGTAATTCATCTCTATTAGTAAAGAGTCGGGCACTGCATTAAAATGTGCTTTCCACACCTCTGATGATGCCACAGTACTGGAACCACACACACATATGAACACAGACGTAGACACACACACAGACACACACACAGACACACACATGAACACAGACGTAGACATGCACGCACACACACACACAGACACACACATGAACACAGACGTAGACATGCACGCACACACATATGAACACAAACGTAGACCTGCACACACACACGCACAGACACACATGAACACAGACGTAGACATGCGCACACACGCGCACACATGAACACAGACGTAGACATGCACAGACACACACACACATGAACACAGACGTAGACCTGCGCACACACACGCACAGACACACACACATGAACACAGACGTAGATACGCACACAGACACACATGCATAGACACACACGTACAGACACACAGACACACACACGCACACATGAACACAGACGTAGACATGCACAGACACACACACACATGAACACAGACGTAGACATGCGCGCACACATGCACAGACACACACACACATGAACACAGACGTAGACATGCGCACACATGACACACTCACACATGACACAGACGTAGACATCACACATGAACACAGACGTACATCATATACGTAGACATCACACACACACACAGACATGACACACACACACATATGAACACAGACGTAGACATGGGCACACACACACAGACACACACATATGAACACAGACGTAGACATGCGCACACACATGCACACAAACGTAGACATTCACGCACACAGAGACACACACACACATGAACACAGACGTAGACCTGCGCACACACACGCACAGACACACACACATGAACACAGACGTAGATACGCACACACACACAGACACACATGCACAGACACACACGTACAGACACACAGACACACACACGCACACATGAACACAGACGTAGACATGCACAGACACACACACACATGAACACAGACGTAGACATGCGCGCACACACACACATATACAGACACATGGCACACACACACACACACACATATGAACACAGACGTAGACATGCGCACACACACGCACAGACACACACACACACACATATGAACACAGACGTAGACATGGGCACACACACGCACAGGAACACACACATGCGCACACACATGCACAGACACACACACATATGAACACAGACGTAGACATGCGCACACACATGCACACAAACGTAGACATTCACGCACACAGAGACACACACACACATGAACACAGACGTAGACCTGTGTACACACACGCACAGACACACACACATGAACACAGACGTAGATACGCACACAAACACACATGCACAGACACACACGTACAGACACACAGACACACACGCACACACATATGAACACACACACACGACGATTGTGGCACAATAATAAATCACAATTCCACAGGATATGTTTTTGTGTTTGACCTGTGAAATAAGTGACCTATGTGGGCCGATTTCCAAACAGCGCTCTCTCACAAGACATAAATATTGAAATGGTTTTCCAGGGACCTCAAACGCTCTCATCCGTCGACTCTTGAATAGATGGGTCATTCTCAGGAGAGGCTGCTGGTTGGGAAAAACAATGAAAATGAAAATTCTTTTAAAACACCCTTAACGCCAGAAAAACAAACAACAAAGTCATGTAATTCACAGACTGCGCTGTAATGCACACAGCTGAAGCTGACGTTTGGAAGATCAAACTCTCCCAGCACGTCGGTAGCAGATGTTCAGCATGGTCCCGTGTTTCGCGTAGCTTTTATAGGCCGGCGATCAAGTGTAAGAAGCAGATTAGAAGGGCAGTCTGTTTGCTCCTGCTGGGATGATGAGGGCTCTTGTGGAAAGCTGCGTGTTTGACTCTTTCAGTGGGGGGCTTCTGTCCTCAGTCAAGGTCGAATAGCTTTAATATTTGCAGGGGTGGCGATCGGGGGGCTGGATTTCACGCGGGGGCGGGCGGGGTACTGATGTCTCTTAATTCAGAGCTTGCCAAATGTGACAGTCCGGCCCTAAGTAAGATGAATGGACGATGGGAGGACTGCGGTTGGCTCGCTCCAGCATCCGGATGGGGGAGGATTTTACACCGCACAAGGACGGGGGTTGATCTCCAGATTTTGGGTTTGGCAGGTAATTTTACTGTGTAGGGTGGGCCGGTGTTATTGTGGTTTAGGAAGGTGTGGGATCAAGGGCAGTGGGTGTGTGGAGCTGGTAGGAGGCGAGCAGCTGTGAAATCTGGGAAACCAAATCTAAATCAATGCAGTCAATCACCTTTGTGGAGTAATGGAATAGGACACACAATTTTCCACCCTGTGTGTGTACCCGCATTTATATTCTGCACGTGTCTTTGCAGATACATTCACCCATAAGAAACCAAACGATGGGAAAACAAAATCCTTGTACAGTAAGGGTAATAGATGGCTTTGTCATGATTAGTTTACTAAAAAAAGCTGCAATTGTTTGTTCTTTCAGCCTCAGACGATCACATTTATTTAATATAAAAATGATTTTTTTTTTACCCACATCATAGAAACACACCTTTTTCATAAATGTGATTTAACTTATAAAATGTGTGCGTTTAATTGAATTGCTCATAATTGGGATGAAGTAAACATCTGTATATTTACATACATATTGATTTACGATATACATTTTAGTTCTCTATAACACATACTGTTCATTTCTAACAATGAATGGTGAAACGCTCATGCAAAATAATGTCAAATGCATGTTTTGAAGGTAAATGTATGAATATTTACAGTGAATATCTCCATATTATATTATAATGTTGTAATTTTATAGTAAAATACCACAAAAAAAATATGTTTCAGTGAGTCAAAAATACAAGTCCTGTATAATTCACAGTGTAATACAGTAAAAATATGTTCCTATAACTCCCAGATTTGAACATCTTGCATAATGCTTCGATCACTACAAACAGTATTTTGTCACAAGTATCATTTAAACACATTTACAGCAGATTACAGAGAGATTTAACATCACTGGCTTCGGCTCACAAACTAAAAGAATGATCAACAACAAAACAAAAACGTGAATTCTGCTGGTAATCAAACATTTGCTTGTCAAACAAACTCCCACCACCAGAGAGGTCTCTGAAGAGTGATGAATGATCTCAACTGTGCTACATTTTCCTTTTTTCTATGCACAAGACACTTACAGAATGAGTGACAGTTGATTGTTAATGTGAACTATCATCCCTTCTCTTTAATGGTAATGACCTTTTGACAAATTCATTTATTTTTTATATTTGGATCCTGCAATTTACGTCTATTTTGTTTGCCAAATTGATATAT
The DNA here is from genome assembly GCA_006030095.1 of Triplophysa siluroides. Taxonomy (NCBI): domain Eukaryota; kingdom Metazoa; phylum Chordata; class Actinopteri; order Cypriniformes; family Nemacheilidae; genus Triplophysa; species Triplophysa siluroides. Next base: position 2,722,609 of record VCII01000094.1, on the reverse strand, counting down.
GGCCTAAGAACAACTAATTACTTTGATCTTCTAAAAACATGTTGCCGGAAGCAAAGGTCCAAACACTGCCCACTGAAACCATTTGTAATGTTTTTTGATGACAAAAGAGCAAATTTTCATTATCCTAATATAAAGGTATGTAAGGATTTTTAAAAGAAGTTTTTTTTTATCATTAAGTTGTATAAAGGATAATCCGACTGTTAAAGTTGCTGAAATGATAAAACAGCTATATGGTGTACTGGAAGATGAATAAAAAAGACTGTTTATACATTTATAATTCTCCCCAAATTATGCTTTTTTTATGCCAAATTTTAGTTTTTGCACGAATGCCATTATTATTAAACATACATTGTACATTTTCAAAGTAGAATATAGGCCATATTTAATATTTCAATACTGTATATTCACAGTCATGACGTGTTCTGTGGCTTCACGTTTGGATTGAATTTTTGTAATATACAGATGACTCTATATTAGGCTCTTTGTATAATCGAGGTCTTTCTGACAATATTCACACACATACCCAAGGCTTTTCTCCCTGACGACGGGCCGTGTGTCTGTGGTAAATCTCTGTGGCTGGCACCAATTCTGCCAGGCTCCTGGCAGAGTTGTCTGTGCGGGTTTACGTTGCCCTCATTTCGTCTCCCTTCTCCTTGTCATCATTTCTTTTCTTCAGAATGCTAGTGTGAACATGCACAGTACTACAGTAAATACTGCAAGCATGTAGTATGCAACAGTAAACGTTTCAAACAATAGTAGGCTACACATAACTTTTTACTGCAGTGACATCTGGTTGCCAGTTAACATCTAAGATATTGTTATTGTTAATCTGATGACGATTTAATAATTTGATCAAATAAATGTATGAGATGTTGAATTTGAAGTGCATTAGTCATGTAATGAATGAAAGGCATGAGGCAAAATTATGACGTTTACACCATCAGAGTCTTACAGAAAACCAGAAACAACATCTGACTCACTGCTGCCCCCTGCTGTTCCACCTCTGAACGAATGAAATCAATTACTGATTGATTTAACCTCATTGATCATCTCTAACCTCAGAGCCGACAGACCTGACAAACACTGTTCTGCTACTTCCAGAGGCATTTTATAAATACCATAACCCCAGGTTTTACTATTATTAAATTCCTATTGAAATCTTGGAAGCGTCATGGTTTCATGGAGTATTTCACAGTATACTTCTGATAACAGTATTGCTACTGTACAGCTGATTGTATTCATGCTGTGTTTAGCTTGTGTACCGTTGGACTTTTGTTGTTTGTTACATTTTAGAATGTGAAAAGAGGAACTGCATACTGTTTGAGAATTGTCTAAGAATAAACACATAAACATGTTGCACATCATTAAGACTTTCTCGTGATGTATCTGAAGCAGGCATCTACCTCTGCTGTTCATCTCAGTTACTTATTTCTTTTACCATACGAAGTACACAAAGGTTTGGGGTAACTTGACTTGTTCCTATAGAGATTAAAGGCCTTTTAATCTGATGGTGTATGCATACATGTCGCAAATTATTTTTGTAGACAAACATATAAATTTGCCCGCATGTTCATTTCTATCTTTAGAAAGCTTCACTCAGAAAAATGTTAAAATGCGGGACGTTAAATAATAAAGAAAAAACAGCTAATGACAAGATAGGATGTCTGCATATTCTAGACAACGTTTAATGACACTGAAGAGGATAAAATCATTCACAACATAATCCCAAATTACGTATGTGTCACAACATAGTTTTGATGAGTTTAAAATTATTCTTGAAAGTGACCCTAATCTTTTGATAGTAGTGTACGTCATGGTGGAGTGGCTCAGTGGCTGAGGTGGATGGGTTTGAACCGGATGTTTGCTGGTTTAGAGCTGTCAACACTGGTGTGCCCTTTAAACACCTGCTCATGTGAAACATGTCATTATCTCTCAAAACTTCTAGATATATTTAACATTGTGGGGACCATGGCACGATATTTCACAAACAAGATTATTCCAGGACTAGTTAAATGATTATATCTAGGCCGCGGCAATAAAATGCATTATAAAATAACATTACCTGAGAAAAAACAACGTGTTTGAAGATACGTTTGAAGAGACGAGATAGCTGCACGGTTACTGTATTTTTTAGGGATAGTTCATCCCCAGATGTAAATTCTGTCATTATTTACTCACCCTTATTATATCATTTCAACTATGTATGGCTTTCTTTCTTCTGCAGAACAGAAAAGAAGATATTTTGAAGAAAGTTGATAACTAAAACCCGTTGGTCCCCATTGACTTATACTGTATAGACACTAAACCAAATTAAGGTCAATGGGGACCAACGGCTTACTGCTATCAACTTTCTTCAAAATATCTTTGTGTTCTGCAGAAAAAAGAGAGTCATTGCAGGTTTGAAATGTTAAGAGGGCGAGTAAATGATGAGCGAATTTTCCTTTTGGGGTGAACTAAGTTTGTATTAAATCCATTATTGTTAAATGCCTAAATATATTTGCCCTTAAATAACCGAGGGCTGGGCTGTACATGACCACGGACCAGAGGCCGGTGTCAGGTCTATTTTTCTCAAGATGAGTCATTTAGTTCCTGTTCTGCTAAAGTTCATAACACCTCCTGACTGACTAATTTCACTCTTTCACATACATGTGTATGAGGAAACGCGTGTGGTCGCATTCACTGTGCAGCTCAATTGAGTTGCAAGACAAGCCGTTGAAGCAGCAGTCAGATCTCTGATTGGTCTGCAGCTGGAGACAGGAAGTGCAGTTCATCGGCGTGCAGAACTTTGACTCCGCTGCCTTTGGAGGATCAGACACAGGTATGTGAGTCTCTCTTCTGTCTGTGTAAATGATGGAGTGAAGCTGCTGAGGGAATGATGAGAGAGATGTTCTGGTGAAGGCCCGTGAACGTAAAGTTGGTGTTTCTTGTTTAATGTACTTTGTACTTGATGTACTTCATGTTTTTGACAGCGTTTCACCACAGAAGGAAACTCAACTCAATAGAGGAAATGCAACGGAGTCTTGGTTTTCACACAGCTTCTGAACAAGAAAGGTTTTAGTGTATTTAGGCATTGTTTTAGTATTTTATCTAGCATTTTATCTATAAGAAAGAAACATGCTTTTAATGCACATTAATAATTACAGCTGTCCAGGAGAACTGGATAATTATATCTGAACGCAAATATTTGAAGCAAAACAAAGAATAAAATCCTAATAATAGGCAAGGCAAGTTTATTTATATAGTGCATTTCATACAGATGGGCAATTCAAAGTGCTTTACATAGAATGACTGACAGAGAAAAATATGACGTATCTTTAAAATGCAAATGATTTAAGATCACAAATTCAACTTTTAGATATTAAGAAACAATAAAACAACAATAAAATTGATTTAAAAATATATAAATAAGTTTTAAATGAGTTGCAATGATAACTGTGCAAGCATTGAAATTGAAAATGAAGTGACACTGGACAATTTATTTAGTCCCAGACTAAAATGAATTTTGAGCTGTCTTAACTGAAAATAACCCTCCCCGACATATCTTACAATATGTCGGTGCCATTGTTTTGTTTCAACATGCACATCTGTAATGTTTTTTTTCTACAGCATTTTAATAAATGCGACTTAAATAGCCTAAATGAAATGGCTTAGCATTGTATATGAAATTTTCTTCATATCTGCACTCGTCAAAATGAATTATAAAGCTACTTGTACACTAGATACACGTGTGTTCAACAGCTGTAATGTGTCACCCATCATCATATTCATAGTTTAAAGGTCTTTGCATGATTTTACAGTGATGGAACAGCAGGGCTGGATTGGGAAGAAAAATCTGCCCTGTTTTTTTTGGCCCACATAGGCCCTCCACCACTGTCCATCCACTGTGGCATGCATACTTGTCTTCTGCATTCGCGTTGCGTGCATTCGCATTTATAATACGTCCATCTGAGCGGCCCAAGTGTCCGTTCGGATGGCCAGTCCGCCCCTGTGGAACAGTCAGATCCAGGGGCGCCTGCAGGATTTTATCTCAGGGATGCACAGAATACCCCACCCAATATAAAGCTCTCAGACACGCAAATACCAAACACTCAAGAAATGCAAAAATGTAATAATATATTAGAGATATAAGATATACCTTTTTATGCTGGATATTTGGTCTTTAGCTCATAAAGCTCGGCATTTTATTTCTAAAAGAAATGCTCAGTTAATGATATTTGAGTTTTTGTGGTCTTCTAAAATATAACCTATTTGGATTTTTTAGGTTTATTTTCGGTTAATCTTTGTTGGTTGTTTTTATCTATGAAGATCTGGCAACATGTTACTTTAACAGATCGCGAGAACTTACACACATTTGATTTTACAACATACACACTATTGATTTACTCTCATTATCTCTTGCTTTCTCAATATGTCCTGAGTGTACACACATTACTAATCCATTGTAAATACTATTTAAATATTTAAACATAAATAAAATTATAACTAGCGCCACTCAGATCATGCCTATACGCCCAAATGAAGCTATATGTTAATATATTTACTGAATCTTCGTTAGCAGGCTAAATGTGATCAGCTGAAAGGCAGATAAGATCTCTCGACACTTTACAACAGTCCTACAGTCGGTGCATTGCATCATTGTACTTCTATGGCATGTTTTAGACCTATTAGGGTATTTTTGAAAAAGCAATGGTGCTACTAATAATTCACATCAGAAAAACTCATTTGCACCATGTCCAAAATACCATGGCAGCCCTGTATAAAGCGATACGGAATATGTGGTATTAGCATCTTAATGTCACAGGAGAGACTGCTCTCTGAGACTTGTGTGGTTTTTCAGAAGCTGTTCAGGAAGTTTGTGATAGAATGTCAGTATCAGTCTGAAGCTGCTCTGAAACCAAGAGACACGAGAAACACACCATGCTGTGATTTGACTGCCTAGGCCTATAACATCCACAGTCATGAACATCAGCATTCAGGTCCTGAAAACACAGACGCCCGCTGGGATTTTACAACCGGTCTTATTTTACATGATAAAACGAATACTTCCGGCCCCTGATTTGTGAGCGAAGGTGTTCTAAATAACTCTGGAAACACACCTGTGACCTCATCACATCATCACCTTTAATGCTCTGCAAAACACTCTATCCAGTTGTTTATGATTTAATATGTATGTATCATGTAATTTATTGTAATGTAGCCTACTGTACTGTCTATTTATTGGCAGCATATAGGAAATGATCAAATTAAATTAGACATTGCACCGAGGTAAAGTATCTCCAGTAGATGTCTTCAATAGGTTAGTTATTATTCGATTTGTTGTTAACACGTTTGTTTCTATGTGCACTCAGTATTGTAGGTGCAAAGTAAAATAAGAAACAACAATAAAGAAGAGATGCCTGGACCTCCTCCTCCACCACCTCCCGGACCGCCTCCGACCTTAGCAGTGGTATGAGACACTTACTCATCTGTCTTTCTCTCTCACACGTTATTTGTTCTATAGACAAAATGACTTTGGTACAATTACAAACCATAGAGTGTAAAAAAGTTAGACAGCGTGACGCCGCGGCCACTTCTGTCATGAATTTATTATAACGTGATTTGTGCAAAACTATTTAAGGTTGAAGTTTAGGTTCACATTCACCATTTTATATTCATTTACATTTATGCATTTGCCAGACGCTTTTATCCAAAGCGACTTACATTGCATTATCCTATACATTTATACATAGGTATTGGCAATCCCCTGGGATCGAACCCACAAACTTGCGTTGTTAACAATGCTCTTACCACTGAGCTACATGAAAGCTGTATTCACTGTTCATAATAAGGAATGTGTCAAATAGAAATGTATAATTGTGTATTTCTAATGATAGAGTTAAAATATGGACCATGACAGGCACAGTATGGGTGTATTATATCACATTTTTCCTCAAAATAGGCCTACATACGTTGACATGTATTTCCACAGGCGAACACAGAGAAGCCGCCTCTGAACCGCTCTCAGCAGCAGGGGAGAAATGCTTTACTTTCTGACATCGGCAAAGGAGCTCGGCTGAAGAAAACAGTCACCAATGATCGCAGCGCACCAACACTGGACAGTGCGTTTTCTTCTTTTCACATAACAGTACACTTTTTAAACCACAATAAGAGCAAATCTTTACTTGGAATTAACTTTTGGGAGCCAGTTATAAGCAATTGTAATTATGATGATTGTCTTAAGCTTAATGATATTTTTGTTTATACAGAGCCCAAAGGGGAAGGAGGTGGAGGTGGAGGAGGGGGTGGAGCTCCAGGTGGACTGGGCGGTCTGTTTCAGGGTGGAATGCCGCGGCTAAAATCAGGGGGCAGAGACACCAATGGTAATCATTCAAAGCATACACATATTATAGAATTTATTGTACATAAAGAACTGTGAATGTATATAAGAAAGGTAGTTTAGATGCTTAAAAAAATCTGTTTCGGGATTAATGTAACAGAAACTTATATTTTATAAGTATAAAAAGTATAAAGTTAAAAGTATAACTTTACTTTTTGATGTTATACATTACAGTAGCATTAATTGTATTGAATGTTGATTTCAATGTCAAAAATATTGTTCATCTTTTAACATTACAGTAATGACCAGGACTAGCTTAATTTTCTTAAAGACAATGTTTAAACATACAAAATAAAATCAATCCTGAAAAGTGGGCTTTATTTTAAATAACAAATCGTATTCTTTATAAAAAAAGTGTGACTCTTAATATTTCTTCATGTGATTAACCTAAAAGCAGAAATCTAAATTTTTTCAATCAAAAATACAACCTGCCTTGTTTTTTCTACTGTCTACACAGTAAGACCCCCGATGCCTCCCACAGGCGGCAGATTCCCATCACCCGTGAACTCAGGTGGAAGCAGACCCCCGGTCCCAACCTTTGGACGACCTTCACCTGGGAGAACCAGCGCCCCACCTGTACCTCCTTCTACTCGCCCACCACAGCACAGCTCTCCCGGCGGTCCCCCACCTCTGCCGGGAGGAGGTCGACCGCCTTCCACACAGCCCCCTAGCCAGCCGGGCAGACGTACCAGCCTTCCTCCAGCCCCGAGGGAAGCTTCCTTTCCCCCCCCACCTATGCCCGCAAGTGGCCGGCCACCATTACCCAGCAGGTCCTCAGATGACTTCCCACCTCCTCCTCCACCCACAGGCGGTCACAGACCATCTTTCTCTCGGGATGGACCACCGCCGCCGCCACCACCTTCGACAGACAACAAACCACAGAGACCTTCGGGTAATCCACCTCCAGCTCTGCCTCCGGGAAGAGGGGGGCTGCCACCCATCCCCCCATCATCAAGAGATGAGCCGAGCTCTAGATCCCCTTTACGAAACAGCCTCCCTCCTCCGCCACCGTCCGGGCGCTCCAACCCATTGCCCCCGCCGCCCAATGACTCGCGCCCACCGCCTCCTCCATCAGGCCGGAGTCCGTCTTTACGGTCAGGTGCGTGAGGGGTCATTCCTGTCATGCAGTAACTTATGAAACCTGTAACTTTTGAATATGAGTCATGTTTTTGTGGTTCGTTCATGCTGTCCGTGCTGTGGCTCTCCAGGTCCTGTTCCACCTCCACCAGGAAACAGAAGCGGGGTTCCTCCTCCGGCACCTCCTCCAGGGCGACCCGGTGGATCCGGCAGACCCCCTCCACCCCCGGACCGTCCTGGAGCATCTTGCTTTCCTCCTCCACCTCCCCCTGACACTCTGAATGGTTTTCAGTGTCCTCCGCCTCCTGCCACAGGTAGATCTGACGCTGAAGTCCTTATTCAACGACTCACGAAACATTTACATTACATTTTGTATTTCATTTGCATTGTGTCACTACGTTTTCGAGAATATTTATTTACTGTCTCTGTTTGGCTGGACATTCAGTATTCTCCTGTTTTCTTGTCATACAGATGAATGGGGGATGAGGTTTTCGTTCCATCCCCTGTCTGAATTACCTCCTCCAGAGCCATATTTGCCCTTCCATAAGTCTTACCCCAGCAAGGCCGGAGGCAAAGGTGAGTGTATTTCATGTAGTGTTATAATATATCATGACTTTTTTATTTCCCCATTCATTTTAATACACTTGTCACATGAAAGACCAAAGACGGCCATTTGTTGGAAGTATATTTTATGTGCTGTTTCAAATGTATGTGGTGTTCATATAATAAGCACAATGTAACAGATATTTCCAACTTTTAGAGTAGATAAGATGAACAACAACAGATTGCTTACAATCAATTGAATCTTCTTATTTCAGAATGATCCACATCATTGATCTTTGTTTGTTTGTGTTTTCAGTTCAGAGTGACAGAGGTGCACCCCCCTTACCCCCAATTCCTAGATGAATGTGGCTTGGATGAAAGTGCATCTTGTCATTATGTAGTACATTAAGTGAAACTTGGTTCTTGGAGTGCATTATTATTTGTTTGGAAGGGTGTTTAAGTGGTTTCTTATCAGCTCAGGTCATTAGAGTTCAAGTCTCTACTATGCAGAATAACTTTTTAAGATGATGTGTGGCAACGCGTGACTATTGTCTGTAAATGTAAAATTGAAAAAATACCACAGCATGATGTTATAGAAAAGTAATAACATACTGTATATTAAAGTCCCTGTGAAATTAAAATGACAATTGTTATTTTTTCATGAAATATTGCAGCGTCTTTGGGAAATAGCTAATCAATGTGGGTCACTTTAAAGTCCCTGTGAACCGGAAGTTGCGATGGTTTTACTTCCGTATTCTGACACATTTCCGAGTGAAATGGAATTTCAAAGGAGAAAATGAGTGGGTGTGGCTTGCGTTTTTCACTGAGAATTGATTGGATGTGTAAACCAGCTTTTGCACTGATTTTGAAATGGAACCGGCAGCAGACTGACAGTTGAAGGGGAGGAGTTAACAGATGCTCTGGCCAAGATGCTCATTTGAGATGGACAGTCATTTCAGTGCATTTTCAGATTTTAATTTAGGATTATGAGTGTACATGAATTTCAAAAAGAAAATGACCCTCATTGATAAGCCATTTACTATCAACGCTGCAATCTTTCATGAAAAAATAAGATTGTCATTTTTTATTTCACGGGGACTTTAATGATTCATTCATGTTTGTAGCACAAATTCAGGACGATTATGCACCAGTGATCTCTTTTTAAATTAAAAAAATGAGTAACACAGTAGTTATAGTCATACTTGACAAACAAATTTTAGGTCTAGATTTTTTCAAACATAATTGTGACAAAAAAATGTGGATTAGTAAAATGATAATGATTAACGTATGTTTCTTTTTCAACTGTGATCTGTGGTCATGATACTTACATTGTATCAGTCACACCTTGTGTTTTATACCTGTGAACAACATGTGTAGTTCAATGAAGATTCGTTTCATTATGGATGAAAACGCCATATAGGAAAATAAATAGCAGAAGTAGACTTTTAAAAGACAAAGCACAGATCCACAGCCGTATTATTCGCAGCACTATACTGCTCTCTACTTGTGTTTTGGTTAATTGGCTCTGTCGCCTTTGACTCGCTCACTGGGAAACTGTTGATGTTGGCTGGGCTTTGATACTTAAAGCTTTTAATATAATAAATTGTATTTAATATATACATCTTACAGGCCTTTTATTGTATTTTTTCAACATTATCATGCATATGGTTATTTTCCATTTTTCAATAACCGTGCTATTGATAACTGTAATTACTGATATTGTGTTGTGCAACTATGCGCAAACCTTACCATGAAAAATTTAAGATTTTAGTTTTGTCAATATGATGATATCCCAAATTTAATTTTAAAGCATTTTGAAGCATTTTTTTAGTAAAACAGTAAAAATAACGGTAAAAATATTACTTAAAAAGGGCAGATGCGAATTTAAATATAACAACTATTTTATGTTCTATGAAGAGCCATCCTCTCTGCGTGTGTTAGGAATGGTTGTTTCTGGTGTGTGTATTTAGTTTTCTGACGTATAATCAAATGGTTGAACGATTATATTTAAGATTTTATTATATGTGTTAGTTACATTATGTGTAAAAATGATTAAATAACTAGTCTAAATTAAATTAACTCTGGCTGAGACGTCATACCTCGATCGGTCTGCGCAGCTCGGTTACGTGCGCACGCTGCGCATCTCATCTTGGCCAAAGATCCTAGATAACAAGAGGCGAAACTCAACAGAACGTTCCATGGAAAAACACCGGAAAATGATCCGCCATTTTGGGGTGAACGCGACTCGTCTTTTTGCCATCGCCATAGAAATATCAGCTGCATTGGTAAATAAAAAAGTAAAGCTGAAATTCAACCTGAATGATGATGATAATACGTGACGACAAAAGACTTGGCTCCCTAGAAACCGCATCAGTTATCTGGCATCTTCACCCCAAAATGGCGGCCGCGCCGTTTCCAAAAAAGCACCAGAGTTTCGCCTCTTGTTATCCAATACTCTTTGCTTTGGCTCAGGGCACCACGTGAAACGTCAATGAACTGCGCTTGCGCAAAGTCTTCGCCATTTGTGATTGGTGGTGAAACACATTTGCGTGCGATGATGCGATCACATTATGACAGCAGCGCGCGCGTGTGTGCTGTGAGATAACATGCAGCGCACATGTTTGCACAGGAGGACACAGACAAAGCAGAAGACAGAAGTGAGTAGAAATGGATCTGAGATGACGGATCAAGGTCATCTGAACCGGTGCGTTTGTGAGTTTTACACAGTCTGGGTCGGATCAGTGCCCCAATAGTGCAGCCGGATGGGATTTACAGGAATCAGCTGATCCGGTGAGTCTGTCAACAACTCAAAACCACAACACGGAACTTAAAGTGAAGAGCTAAACGTTAAGATAAATGGATATGGTATATATTCTGTAACGTTACATAAATACACAATTTATGTACACAAAAATATTACATATATGTGCTACGACACATTTAAGCGCATCTTAACTTAACTAAATCATTTTAATTCATTTGGCTCTTACGTCATCCCACATTTCTGCTGAACACATATATTTTGACCAAACAACATAGGCCTCCAATGACTTCCAGTGGATTGACCCAAAACCACTGAGACATTTTTCAAAATATCTTTTGTGTCCCACAGAAGGAAGAGTCATATGCAGATTTTGAAAGACAAGTTTTAGGTGAACTATCCCTTTAATTCTTCTCTAACTAGCTTTCGTGTCCTATTAGGGTTATGCCAAAGATATAACAAAAATGACTCATGGGTATGTTTTCCTTTATTCTTTTAGAGCTTTGAGCTGCTGTAAGGGGCTTGTAGTTTGCGGTCCGACAGAATGGAGAATTTGTCTGTCGGCAGCAGGAATGGGTCGGTCCCGCCTGTCCCACCCAGCATGTCTATAGATAAACTCTTCCCAGCTCTGCTTGAATGTTTCGGCATCATTCTGTGCGGATATGTGGCCGGTCGTACAAACATCATCTCGGCCACACAAGCCAAAGGACTGGGCAACTTCGTGTCTAAGTTTGCGCTGCCAGCTCTGCTGTTTAAGAACATGGTGCTTCTGGACTTTGGAGACGTCATCTGGCCGTTTTTCTTCAGTATTCTGGTGGCGAAAGCGACCGTGTTCTTTTTTGTGTGTGCACTCACGCTGTTGGTGGCAAACAGAGAGAGCCGATTCTCAAAGGCCGGCCTGTTCTCTATATTCGCCACACAGAGTAATGACTTTGCTCTTGGATACCCAATAGGTGAGTATAAAGACAACACACTTTGTCTCAAAGCGTCTGGGTTGCATGATTCTTTCACTTTCACAAAAACGTGATCCATATGTTGCACAGCCTGTTAGTTGAGTTTGAGATTAAAGTCTTGAATGCGTGGCAAGACCTGCATAATGCCTTCTTTCAGTTGTCCAACCGTGTTTTTAATTCTCCCTTGTTTGCATGACAGTATATTATGTAAACAAATGTCGATTTATTTTTTCCACCTCCACAGTTGAAGCACTATACCGAAACACTCATCCCGAGTATCTGCAGTACATCTACCTGGTCGCTCCCGTCTCCCTCATGATCCTGAACCCGTTGGGCTTTGCCTTCTGTGAGGTTCAGAGGTGGAGGACTGGCGAACATCAGCAGCAGAGCAAACTGAAGGTGCTGGGTTTGGTGGTTCTTCAGGTGGCCAGGAACCCCATCGTCTTTATGGTGGTGATCGGGGTGATTTCTCACTTTCTGTTGGCACAGAAGATCCCAGCCTTCATGGAGGAGTTCGTGGATGGTCTGGCGAACTCGTTCGGAGGGACAGCGTTGTTTTATCTGGGTCTGTCTATGGTTGGTCAGCTGAAGAAACTCACACGCTCTACAGTCGTGGCCCTTATTCTGCTCATCACTGCCAAACTGTGAGTGTTACGGGTTAATCGATAATGTTCTGTATTGTTTATATACATGAGAATATAAATGTGTACAACCTTCAGTGAAATGTTTATTTGGTAAAACGTTTAGGCTGTGCAAACAATACATTATAATAAAATATATCAAAACTAAAATATATCAATAAAAAACGATTTCGTAGACACTTTTAAATAGTCGTTGTTATAATTAAATTTATAACTTAAACATGTCTTTATATTTTAATATATTATCATCACTTTATTTTAAGATCAATGATCATTTTATTCTATTCTGAAGAGTATGTGTGAAATATTTGAGATTCAGGGGCCGGATAACTGTTCTTAAGACAAAAAGAAAAGGACGTTCTTAACAGAAATTAAAGGAAGCTCATAAGAATGTTTCTTCTTAGGAAGTTCTGAAATACTTTCTTAAAGGGACAGTTCACCCAAAAATGAAATGAACAAAACGACGCATGCATTGGAAATCAACCATCAAGAACTGCCTTAAGAAGTTTTCTTTCGGGAATTTAAAACATTCCTTACTTTTTTCTTAGAAGAAAATATGGGAGTTAGAAGTGTTTCCTTCTTAAGAATGTTTTGTGAATCCGTTAACGTGTCACATTGTAATGCATGTGAGGTTTCAGAAGGACTGTGTGTAGTCCTGTAGTCTTGCTTTGACATGCAAAGAGTACATTTACATAAATGGCTTGAAACATCATCGAGAATAAGTTGTCGGAAGGCCAGACACATGGTGTAACAGCCATTGAACAACGTGACTTCATCAGTGGACCTTGCATGATTGTTTCATGATGAGATGTTGTAAGAGTGTAAAGCCCTTTTGTATAGTTCCCTTTTGACGGGTACGAGAGACAGCGTGCAGTGCATAAATTTCGTCATCTGAATAGTACGCGCACCACCTGAATTTTGTAACTTCGCGCGCAGGTTGGGCATGCGCATTCCATTTCTTGCAGTAACCACCAGGTGGCAACCGTGTCCTGGGAGCATCAATTCAATGTAGTTGAAGAAAACCTGACCCCTGTTGGCCCGCAGAGATATTGCAATATGTCGTAATGCGCATGCGTGTACACGTATGAGTCAAAAGCAGTATACTTTGCAAGGCTGTGCGTTCGGCTCTACACGTACACCCGCGTACACGTATAAAACGAAGTATGCCACAGGCTTTAAGATGAGGTTTCTGATGGTTTCTCTCAATGCTTTCTTTAGGCTGGTGATGCCTTTGATCTGCAGAGAGATGCTCGAGGTTCTGGACCAAGTAAACAGCAGCTCTCTGAATCACAGCAGTCTGGCCAACTATGCCTTTCTGTATGGAGTCTTTCCTACGGCGCCCAGCGTGGCTATTTATGCATCCCACTACAACATGGAGCTGGAGGTGGTATGTGCCTTGTGTGCCTGTTTAAAATATCACCCAAAATATCACCAAAGGACACTTGGTCTCGCGTAGCTGGATCTTTGAACACGACGAATGGCGTCCCACACATTTAATGCTGGGACTGTGGAGGACACTTGGATGAGACGAGATTAGCACATGCACAAGACTGCATGCACACACACACACATGTTTTATTATCTCTGTGCGTTCAGGTTTAGTTCCATCAACATATAAAAGCCAAGTCCACGCACACACACATCAAGCAGAATGTTTATCTTGGATGAGATGATAGAGCCACAGATAACAAATGAGGACTTTGGACACTTTCTGAATGTCATTACCAAAAACGGCTCATAAAAGCAAAGTTAGTTCTGTACAAGCATTTGTTTGCAGATGCCACTTGGTTTGATTTGTTGTTTTCTATACCGAGACATTTTTAAGTGTTGTGCATGATATTATAATGCTGATTTTTAGCGATCCATCCTCAGGTGACCTCGGGGATGGTGATCAGCACGTTCCTCTCCGCACCCATCATGTACGTGTCCGCCTGGCTGCTGACCATTCCCTGGATGGACCCGACGGTGCTGGCCTTAGCGCTCCAGAACGTCAGCTTCAACATCAGCATCGTCAGTCTCTTCGCGTTGGTGAGCGCACAGATCTCTCCGGGTTCACTTCCGCTCTTTCACTTCTTCAGTTTTCTCTTGTTCTGCTTTTTCTCAAAAGCATGTGGATGAACAGTGTTGGGGGCGAAGGCACATGTTTGTGGTGCCACGGCTGTAACGCCGATGATTATTATGGGATGAAGGTAAATCTGTGTTCTTATCAGTGTTCAAGCAGGTCCCGTGAGTAAACGAACTCCCACGCTGTGGGAAATCTGTGATGATGACAAACTGACAGGAACAAAGTCTTTGATTTACGCTCCGGGAAACTACCAGCAGATCATGAAATCTGGTTCATCTAATCGGAACGTATGGATGGCGTCACAATAAAAGTCAAACACGGAGTGTGTGTCTGGTAGAGATTTAGTCTCGAATGCTGAACACAGATGTTGAGTCACGATACCATGACTTCCTCTTGTGGTTCTGATCTCTATATAGCTTCAAAAGATAAACCAGTAATGTCTTGATCCAAGTTTAAGTTGATGCAATATCCAGTTTAAGGCCTAGCATTGGAGTTGTGTAGAGCTGTTAAACTGGTTCCTAGAGATTGTCATTGCAAGTGTAACGTATTCGAAAACCGGAACCTTCTCTGAATGCACGGTTGCTCAGTGTTATTTTTGTCACCGCAGGTGTGGAGCGTTGCAGTCATGCTGTTGAGCCGCAAGTTTGGCAGAGTTCCCCACATGTTCACTATAAACTTGTTTGTGGCACAGGTGAGCGTGCAGAACGTGAATGTAATACAGAAGCTTGTGTGAAATTGCAGACAGAATGTCAGTCGATTTTATTTTGTCTTTGTGTCTTGTGTGCAGTTATTGGCATGTGTGGGTATGATATCATGGAACTTTGTGGTGAAGGGCGAGAACTTCCTGGGTCACGTCTTGAGCTTTACACTGCTATACTCTTCTCTCTACAGCACGTATGTTTGGCCGGGTGAGTCATGAGAACATCACCTGTCTTACAGCATACTATTATAATTATTATAACTAAACCTGTATACACAAAATAGTACTGTCTGATCCATTACCCACAATTAATTCATTCCAAAACTAATTTTCTGTTCATATATTATGTGTGTGTGTTGTGTATATTTATATACAAATGCACATACATTCATATGCATATTAAACAAAAAATTACATAAATAAAAAAACGGTATAATATAATTTACATTATGTATACATATTAATAAATATTATACATATTTTATAAACCCACACGCTGCTTTTAATCAACACACAATCTTCATTCAGACACAAATTAGAGCTTTTATGATGTTTATAAAAACACTATTTTGCATATACTGTATTTCTTTGGATCATTTCACTGCCATTCGTTGTGCAATAATTAATTAATTTAACTATTTAAGTAAATTTAGATCCCTCATTTTTGTGCGTGCAACCCACCCAATAGAGACCATTCTTCATTTAGCTAACTAAAAGCAAAGCACTTTTTCTACATTACTTCATGCACACAAAATCAAGAAGTTAGGTTTTCCCGTTGTTAAATATTGACATTACAAATTCACTTTTTTCATCAGTAATTACAATGAGGTTTCAATAATTGTATTCGTCTGTGTTGTGAAGGTCTGATCAGTCTGTCCATGCTCCTCATGAGGAGAAGTGAGGAGGTGAAGGTCAGACCAGGACTGGCTCTCATCGCTGGCTGGGGGTGAGCGGCACGTTTACTTTACATTACTGAAGACTTTCTCTCACAATGTTTCCTCTTTAAATGAAATGGGTTGGTGGATGTTTTCTGTCTGTGTGTCCTGCAGTCTGCCTGTGTTGGTCGTGAGCATCGTTTTCCTGTCAGGAGAGAGAATGCCAGACACCATAGACTCTGCGTTCTTCTACGGGAAGACACAGGTACTTTCTTCACATGGACCAACATGTTGACTTACCCAAAAATAAAAATTCTGTCATTTCCTCACCTTCGAGTTGTTCCAAATGTGTGTACATTTCTTTGTTCTGATGA
Source organism: Triplophysa siluroides (assembly GCA_006030095.1). Taxonomy (NCBI): domain Eukaryota; kingdom Metazoa; phylum Chordata; class Actinopteri; order Cypriniformes; family Nemacheilidae; genus Triplophysa; species Triplophysa siluroides. The sequence continues at coordinate 2,706,244 of VCII01000094.1, read as the reverse complement.
ACACAAAAGAAGATATTTCGAAGAATGTAGAACCTACTGTGCTAGTCAAGGGTGTCTACCACATTCGTTCAAAAATCTGTGTTCAAGCAAATTAACCAAAGAAATGTATACAGGTTTGGAACAACCAAAGAGGGTGAACTATCACCTAAAACTGAGATAAACTTGACCTTTCTGTCAGTTATAGTATAGTAATTTTCCTGCAGTTGCTATCGTGGTGTTGTAATGCTTTTGTGAACGTGTGTGTGCTGCAGGTCATCTGCACGTCTGTGGTGTTGTGTGTGAGCATCGCTGTGTGTGGCGTCTCTCTCGCTTTACTCAGCAGACAGACGCAGGAGCATCAGACGCTGGAGCGCGGCTCGCGGTCTGACAGTGAAGAGGATCTGACCCCGCCTGTGACACAAACACACAGAACCCTATTGAGCATCCCTCGACAGCGGGCAGCATCAACGCCGGTACGACTGACACGCGTCTGATTCCCCAACTGTAACACTGCTTCTCAAATAACGTACGTGTGTGTTTCAGACTGTCAGATGTGTGAATGCGAGTGTGCTCGAGAGCAGCCCATGCCGGACATGATCACCAGCACAAGAGAGCGTTCATCTGCATCATCAGGTAAAACATGTGTCCACTTTGATATTCCTCCAGTTATTTCATCATTGTGCACGAGACTGATCCATTTGTAATCTATTTTTCACTTCGGTGTTGTTTGTTGGTGTAAATCGCTGCTCTCATGGCAGTGTTTGGACATCTTTTTGCTGTCTGATGTTTAGGGGTGTCCTCGACTAAGGATTTATATAGTCGAATCAGAATCGCCACGTCTTGCTCATAAGTCGACTGATAGTCGAACCGCGCATGTGCATATAACCAATATGGCATGATCCCCATTGCATAACGCCTCTGAGATTGGTAGTCGAATCAGGCTCCTCATATGGAAGCATCCAATCTTTGACTATTCGGTCTCCCTTACTGATCTCTATTGTTAACTGCTGTTCTCAGGTCAGTGCGGGCAGAGATGTGCATCCACTGGCTGTTTGCTGGTGGAAGAGGAACAGAAAGAAGCAGACAGACAGAACACAGACATACAGACAACCAGACATGTGCTGATGTGTCTGTTACTCACCGTCAGTCTGCTCGCTGTGAGTACACAGTCACTTCTAGATTAAATGTTTATAAAAACGAATTATACTCGCTGGCATTAACAGTACTCTTTAAAAATACAGTTTTTACCATACAAGAACTATGTGGTTAAACTGGATGGTAATAGATGTTGGTAAAACATGTTAAAATTTGACCAGCTAACATCATTTCTAAATGATACTGTTAGTTACAGTGAATTATAATGAAATCCTTCCTCCTAGGCTCACTTTCTGTTTTTTTTTTGTTGCAGAATCTCTTCAGTTGTCTGTGGTGGCTCTTCAATAAAGTTCCAGGTCGGCTTTATCTAGAGCTGCAGTTCTTGTGTTTGGCTAACTATGGTCAGGTAATATATCATGTGTTATACTACAGCCAGACAGCATACAGAAACCGCATACTTCTCTGTCCGATGCATACTTCTCTCTGTCTTTTTTTATTGTAGGGTTTGATGTCATTCGCATTTTTTGGCCTTGACAAGCACCTTATAATCTCTCCATTCAAAAAGAGGTAAAGATTTCCCTCATTTGTCAATATATAATCACTATATATATCTATATATACATATACATATATATTTCAATGTTAAAAGTAGGGGTGTGACAACATATCGATATAGCGACGTATCGTCGTCCTTCTCCTTGCGATACGAGAATCGCTACGCTGCGCAAAATATCTATACTTTATTTAATTAATAAAACTAGACGCTCTAAATATATTACATTTTGTTTTGATAGTTAGGAGAGATAACGTTATGTATGTAACGTTATGTAGAATTGCCAAACAATACATGATTATTGTAGCATCTTCGCATCATTGACTTTTTTCCATCCGCAGAACACAAGAGAAGATATTTTGAAGAATGTTTATAACCGAACAGCGGTGGCACCCATTGACTTCTATTGTATGGACACAAAACCAATGCAAGTGAATGGGTGCCATCGCTGTTCAGTCAACAGATTATCTTCTCTTATGTTCTGCGGAAGGAAGAAAGTCATTCAGGTCTGAAATGACAAGAGGGTGAGTAGATGATGACAGTTTTCGGGTGAACATCACTTTAAATTTAATGGTCTGAGGCTTTAAATTCTGAAAATTAGAGTATGGCTGTGTCCGAAATTGCCCCCATACCCTCATTACCACTGAGCTACAGGAAAGCTACTAATATAGTCCACCAAGGAGCGAATGACAGCGAACGAGTGAATGAATCCAGGCGCCATCTTCTGCCGAGATGTGAAAATTCAAGATTCTATTTTATTTCCTGTGTCTCAGTGGTTAGAGCATGGACGCCGGCAACGCCAAGGTCATGGGTTCGATCCCAGAGGATCGCACATAGTCAGAAATGTATATTACAATGCAATGTAAGTCGCTTTGGATAAAAGCTTCTGCCAAATGGATAAAAGTAAAGTACATTTCGAACAAAATAAACATGTGTAAAGCAAAGCACATGCAAATGCAGTTAATCAAACAAACAAAAAAAGAGCCTCACAATGTATGTCTAGCAGCTAGCCGTGAGTGTACACTCGTTATTGCAATGCATCATGGGATTGAAGTCACTCAATTATACCCACTATGAATTCAAACACCCCTAAAAATGGATGTCCTCTACACTATATTAGGGACATGGGGCTGTTTCGGACACGGCATATGTCTCATTTGAATTCCTGCTGATGAACGATTAAACAACACCACATTCATTTTAATCCGGCTTCAAATACACATAACATGTATCGCTCTTGGTGTGAACAGGCCTTCGATATCAAGAAAAGTTCTGTTTCCTGTTATATGACTGAATGTACATAACTGTAACGTTCATGAAGTTGTGTGTGTGTTGGTAAAGGTTAGTGAGCCTGTGGAAGAGTTGGAGTCCGGAGGTCACGGACTCCGCCGCGTCTGAGGAGATCAGACTGACCTGCAGTCAGTTCCTCACGTATCACAGAGAACAGTGCATCAAAGATGTTGTCAACAAGAAGAGGTAAAGACCCTCACGGCTGTTTTCTCCACAACTTCTGAAACTTCAGTTTTGCATGGATTTGCGTGTTGGGTGTGTTTATGGTGCGTCACGAGAATGATTTTGTCTAATTCGGATGATTCACTCATCGCCACGTTTGTTCGCTTATACATGTTTGCACGAATCCGCTTCATGCATGACTCTTGTTGTGTTTCAAATGTCCTCCTTTTGCTCTCCTGTCCGTCTGTTGCCTGCTTCTGTCTTTGTGTCGGGGTTTGGCTGCAGTGGGTGACACGTGCTCTGCTCTGCAGGTGCGGAGAGAGAAGCAGCGTAGAGACGTTTCTGGGCAGCGATCTGGTCCGCTGGCTGAAGAGCGTTGGATTGGCCAGCGACAGCGGGGAGGCGGTTGCGTACGGCTCACGTCTTTTAGAGGGCGGAGTCATTCAGCACATCACCAATGAGCACGGGTTTCAGGACGAAGCCTTGCACTACCGTTTTTCTTGAGCGGAGACGATGTCGATGGTTCATGCATTTCTTCTAGTGAACTGTTTGTCTTGCAGTACTAATAGCAATAACGACATGTGAATGAGTTTGGTCTTAAGACGGCACGGCCTTACCTACCTCACACGTACAGAATAACACAGGGATGATGGAGAAGGAGTTACATTTCATAAAAATATGATGTAAATAGTGCGTGTTGAAACACATTTGGCTCGTTTGATCCTGCTGAATCTACCCAACATAATGTTAATGTTAAGACACTGTCTTTTTTTGTTTTAAATTGTTGTTTGTAACGTACAACAACAGTTATGATTGTAATAGCAACACTGTATTATGTTCCTTCGGGAAAGGTCTTATTGGACAAGTATATGGAATCATATGCAGAGGGTATGTTTCCAAAACTGAATTTAACCAAAGTATCTAACTACTTTTCAAGAGCACAGATGCGATGTGATTTAAATGTAAAGGGAAGAATGTTTTGCCATGATCTAATCAGGTTCATTAATGTTGTAAACCTGGCGAAGTTGTGATTATTATTTTATTTTTTTCTTGAAAAGTAATTAATGATCTTTTGTACTTTTCATAAAACGTTTTGATGAATGTGGCCGATGTCTATGTTTGCATAATGTTTTATTTACTGTTCGTCTTTAAATCGAACCGGCCAGTATTTACTGTATGCGGTACCGTGACGTGTGGGATGAGATTATTTTGTTATTTGTGTTTGAGGGAGAAGCGAAATAATGCATTATTTTGCGTTTCATATTTTAAGTCCTGCCAACTTTCCGTTCACACAATAAAATATTTCTCCAAGTGGATACAGACATAATCTGAATTGAAAGTTTATTTGTTTTTGACAGGTAGTCCACAATGATGAAACAGACTTCGGTTGTGTGTTCTGTTGCAAAGGGTTTAAACGTTAAACACATAATCTTTTAAATTACATATAAACTCACAGAAGGTGACTGACACCCTGTAGTTAGTTACAGCTCTCACTTGTATTGGGAAACAATAATAATCCTTTAATTATATTCTCAGGCTTCACTGTAAATGTTAAACTCCTTGGTTACAGTGTCTGTGAAGAGATGAACCAGTAGTGTTTTGTCCTCAATTCCCAAAGTCAGATATTTCTGCATCTCTGCCAGCGTCTGCCTTTCCAGATCTCTCATTTTCTCAACGATCTTCTGTCCTCTCTCCTGAACAAACACAAATCACAGAGAAATATCATTTAACTGATGAATGGGAAATCATTCATATTAAAGGTACATTCTATACTGGCTTATTTAGATCACTTGCAACGTTTGTCAGTGTTTCCCAAATTATAGTTTCCATTTTAATAATGAAACACGTGTACATTGGCGCTATCAAATCATTGAGCATCCTGATAAGGCAAGTTTGGAGTTTACTGATCGATGGAAGATGGGTGGAATGTTTAAGAAAACTGCCTGAAAATATTTTATTTGGTGGTGCTAACAGACTGTCCCATTTCCGTTCAAACACTACTGGTCAAAGGTTTTTGGAGACTTACGTGTTCATATTTTTTATATGTTTTAGAATAATAATAAACTCATCAAAATTATGAAAGAAAACAAAGGGAACTATGGGAATGTTGTAATTTAAAAAAATAATGTTTCATCAAATTCAGTGTAGTCAGCTTTTGACTAGACCTTGCAGAAATGTTTTCTTGTCATTTTATCAAGCAGCTTAGATGCTTTTTAAACAGTATTAAAGGACTTCCCATCTATTCTGTGCTCTTATTGGCTGATCTTTCTTCATTATTCAGTCAAAGGCATCCGTTACAAAAAAAATTAATGTTTGTCTACTAAACTAATTTCACACATTTGAGCAAACGCTTTCAGATCAAAAGTTTTTTAAAACAACAAGAAACATTTCCCTCAAGTGTCCCAAAACTTTCGACCGGTAGTGTACATTCTTTGAGTTGTTGTTTTACATGGAACATTAGTTTATCGAAGGTTTAATGGCTCACTCCGGTGCTGTCGATGATGGCAGCGGCCACCTCGTGTTTCAGGAACAGCGGGTGCTTGCGGTTCGGTTTGCTCTGAAAACGAGGTTTCTTCTTCACAGGATCCTCTACTCCATAACACGGAGAACAAGTTTGCTTCAGCTGCTTGATGTCTGGCACGAATACAAACGGCTTAAAAACAGACCTGTCCACCAAACACATGAAACTCGACAGCATTAATAAAAATACAATCATTATAACGGTTTAATTTCACATTTTAAGAAAAAAAATGCACGTTGGTACAGTATATAGCTGCCTCGAGTCTCTAAGACATCCTGGTCTGTGTATACTTTATGGGTTTTGTCTAAAAGCTGATCGATTAAAATACTGTCAATAGTCAAAGCTGTACTTACAAATGCCATTCACAAATACAGCCACATGTCTGCAGGTTACATAAGTCAAAATATCCCTGTAGTACATTTAGTATCAACTACCCCAGTGTACCTGTCAGGGTCTGGAGTCGCAGTGAAGAAGTGAACGCCGGGGAGATCGGGGTCTGTAGGGACCACTGACACCATACTGCCGGTGGTCATAAACATCCCCTCCATGTTGATTCCACTCTCCTTATCCCTCAAAATATCCATCATGGTCTCTGCAGTGATGTGACCTGTTTGCAAAATGTTATATTATTTTGTGTGAATAATATAAAGTTGCAACAGATACACACTATAGTACGAGTTAAAGGTTCTTACGCTTCTGAGATCGTGTGTGTTACAGATTTGAAATTTGATTTAGCAGAATGTGCTATAACATATTACAGCTGATATCTAGGATAAAGCAAAATAAAATAAAAACATTTTTGTTAACTAAAGTGCAGAACCGTAAAAATAAAGAATGAGCATGTGTGTTCACTTTCAGCTTTTACTGTATAGTAATATGGCAAACAGTGAAGTACTAGACATTTAACTACACTTAATATACACTTGTGAACGTTCAATCCTTTTTTGCATGAATCTGATGACAGTTTTCCCGGCGCTCACCTTTGCTCTTCTCCAGAAGTTTGCGTCCCTCACAGTATCGGCCACCTGCAGCCTCGATCCGGGCTGTAGTTTGGAAGGAATAAACGTCTGCGAAACTGAACTGAGCCTGTCCGTCCCACCAGCCCTTCTCTCGGCGTAGTCCTTTAACCTCGGGTGTTCCTTATCTATCTTAGTAGTGATGGAGTACTGGTTGGAGATGTTACGATACCCTTCTATACGACAGAGAGAGACAAACATCAAAGGAAGGAAGTTTAAGACTGTTTAGCTTCCAAGAGTCAGGCTGGAACCATAAACGTTTGCAGCATGCCACATGATGATGTATTTACCCTTTACTCTCTCTGCTGCCCAGTATTTCCCAGCTGTCTCCAGCACCCAGGCCTCAGTACGATCTGATATAAGGAAGCTGTTGTGGTACGTGAACCCGGACTCGTCTTCCATGCAATTCCCTCCCTGGCCGTGTTTTCCAGCAGCTCTGTTATAACATCTAGAGCCTTTTTGGCTGTGTCGGCCCTCTCCAGTGCCAACCTAAATACAAATGAAAAGTGCAGGTATTTGATACTTTTGGCCTGCAGTTGCTGGCAGAGGCAGTGACAAACTGAAAAACGTGTTAGTAGAAATATTGTGCGACTATTTTCTCACCTAACAAGATCCATGCCCAAGAGAGCTTCATCCCCATCCGCATTCTCCTTCCCCCAGACCGCCTCGTTCCCGATGCACACCTGATGCTCATTTGCCCCCATCTCTGCCCCCCACAGCCAGGCGGGTCGGCTCAGCACCACTGCGTATGTGTGCGCTGCCTGCTCGATCTTATGTATGTACACTATAGGTGAATGGTAAAGTCAGTCTGGGACAACATTCAAGAGTATTTTGAGCTGTATTCAGATGTATGTGGAAATATCGTAGATGTTTTTAAAAACAAACCTCAACTTTTTTCCATCCTCATGGCTCTTGGAGGGGAAGTGCACCACTTCTTGGACTTCATCGCAGGGTCTGTCCGAGTTCTTTCCGAAGACTATATTCTGACCCTCTGTTGATGGAGGCAGGGCTACAAATGTGTCACAAGAGTTTGGCAGCATCCTGTACAAACATGTAAATAGACCATCAGACTTCTCCTCAGTTTAATCCGTAGGTCAAAAATCTGTAGGTGACTATCAATATAAAATGCTGGCAGAGCATTTTATATTGATCAACTTGAAATGGGTCTCTCCAACAATCCCTATAAATCTGTTCAATTAATAATCACTGATCAATAGCACTTAGTTCGTGTATTCAACTTAATGTTGTTATTTAGTAAACATGCGTAGACGTCTTTCATTCATGAATATTTAAAATAAAACATGTACACAATGAAGGCTTGCGCAACAAAACCTACAGCTGATGCACGATTAACAATATTTATTAAATCTTTGTCCTATGAATAACATATTTTACCCCTGGAGAAACTAAAACGGTCACTAATATTTTGAGCACAGTTAAATCCAGTAAGTCATAACATTAAAATGTCAAGGTTCATAATGAGTGAACATTAGCAGTAGCACATTCGCAAAATATATGATGCATTAAAAATATGATTTACCTCGTCCAACTAACAAATGCCAAACCTTAAGAAATATCACGTACTACTCGGTGAGATTTCACATATGTATACTTTCCTTTTCCTAGTAAACAAAACTGACTGCAGTTTTTCTTCTCTGATCTCTAATGAAGTAACAGCGCTGAGCGTCAGTCAGACACTGGACACTTGTCAATCCACATGAGTGTAAAATCTGCGGTGGAGTCTACATGGGCGGAGTCAGAGGACGGAAGAGTCGCTTATTGGATACGTCCTCCCGAGTCAGGTGTGAGTGACTTTTGTTTACGCACTCATATCAAAATTAATGTGTCCATTAATATTGTATCTGCACGTTCATTTGAAATGTTGTATTTATATTGTATTTATGCATTAAGATAAAACAATGTAAATACGTTTGGCTCGCGGAATGTGTTTACATTTTAAACAAGCCCGAAAATAAAATGCATCAGTTATATAATATTTATTATTTAAAATGTATTCTTCTGATGATTAGAAATACAATAATTAATTTTATTTTATCATTTTATTTTATACAGCCGGGACTCTTAACCGGAAAACGCGTCGCCGTTGTTGTCATAATAAAAGGCGACGCTGTGCGTGACGCTGCTGTTGATCGACATCGAGCGGTGGCTTCTGTTTTAAATGATATTTAGAGCGTGAAAACCCGTAGTCAAACATGGGGAAATCTTTTGCAAATTTCATGTGCAAGAAGGATTTTCATCCTGCATCAAAATCCAACATAAAAAAGGCAAGCGGGACGATTTAAGAGCTGTTTTTTAACGCGGCTATTAGGCTAAGCTACTTGTGCTGTGGTGTAAACATTAGCTCGCGGCTGTCAGTCAGCTTTAATCTTTTATTTACAGAATGTACCGATGAGTTCTTAACAAATATGTATTTCATCACGAACGCTTTATAGGTTTTAGTCATATTCGTGTGGTCAGTTTGTTTTGGCGTGTAAACGGTTGTTAAACTTATCAAGCTGTTTCTTGTGGTTCTCAGGTATGGATGGCAGAGCAGAAATTAACCTTCGACAAGAAGAAGCAGGAGGACCTGATGCAGGCTTACGTAAAAGAGCAGGACACCTACAACAACAGGTGAGAGGAGCCTGAATAACCACAGTTCAGTAAACATGATCATTGATGTTGAAGTGATCTGCAGTTTACCTGTTGCTCGTATTATTTTCCAGGGTGCTGATGGGTGATGATCGCGTGAAGAATGGCCTTAATTTCATGTATGAAGCTCCTCCGGGAGCATCCAAAGGTATTTGGGGAAGTTTCAGAAGAATGCCATCTTTTCAGGATGTTGTTGACCTAAGAATTACGTTTGAATGGCAGATTTGATCTGGGTTGAATGGTGTAATGTTTAACACGACACCAACTTTTATCACCGCTAAACATTTTTCATCATGATCATTTGAGAACCTACAGTAATGGCAGACAATCTGGTCACCGAAACATTTTTTCACTCTAATTTTTAATCACATCTTCTTTATCTCCTGTTCATTCATGTTCCTGACTTTGAGCAGAAGAGACTAAAGAGAACGAGGTAATGTTCTTCTACATATTACATTTGGCTAGTGACCTGACAGCATCAAACTTGGAAAACAGCTTTTAGCACATTGTGTCAGTCTTCACTGCTGATCGTGGCTTTTTCTTTAGGAAGGAGAATCTGATTACAAATTTGAGTGGCAGAAAGTGGCACCTCGTGAAAAGTATGTTCTCTTATTAACAATTGTATGGTTTGGATGTGGAAAACTCCTTTACAAATGTATTGTGCTTGTAGCTTTCATTCCAATGTTGTATCTTCAATGCAGATATGCTAAGGATGACATGAATATTCGTGATCAGCCTTTTGGGATTCAGGTTAGTGGTTTTGAATCTCTAGCCTATGTATACATATATTAGCAGTTAAAGCTTACCCGTTGATATGTGCTTATGCACTAAATGTTTGAGCTCTGTGGTTGTTGTTTGATTGTTTTAGGTTCGGAATGTGAGGTGCATTAAGTGTCATAAATGGGGTCATGTGAACACAGATCGTGAGTGTCCCCTCTTTGGCCTGTCGGGGATTAATGCCAGCTCTATGCCCAATGATGAAGCAGGTATGTCTTAACACCGTGCAACACAGTATCTCCATATGTATGGGTGTTTCTTCAACTAAATCCTTGTGGATAGTTCATGTATTTATTTTGTTTATTTATTTCATGTCTACTTATACTGCCCCACAGTGGTGTAAATGCATAATAAAAGAATTCCTATAAGTCAAATGGTCTCGCTAATGTGCATATGACATGTATTTTGACTACTTTAAATCAAATTAAAGTCTAAATATTTTACACTTGCTGCGTAATTTGTCAATTACATCTTAAATGATGTATGAAGCACAGTCATTTTTTAAACAACGCTCATAAAATAGCCACAATTTATGAAAAATCATCAAATAAAAAATGATGTTTTACGACAAGATATAGTTTTTACAAAGTATAAAAGTTGGTGACATATTCAACAGCACAAGTGAAAAACAAAACATCAATATAATGTTTTGCTCATTGCTTGTTTACTGTACTTATGTCAGAGCTGTTGTGATTTTTTTATACCTGTAGGTGGCAGTCTTGTCGTGTTAGAATGCGTCATGCATGTAATAGCGTTCTTTCTGAACATTTGCATCTTGGTGTAATCAGTAAATGTATATATTTTTGAATTTTGTCTCAACATTTTTGCTTCTAGAGGTGTTTAAAATGCTACTAAATGTGTTATGCCTCTTTATGGACTAAATTGAATATGAAAGAGCAGTGCTCGGGAGATTTTCTCTGTTGCTCTGTCTGAGTTGTGTGTTTGACCATTTGTTTGTGGTTTTGTGTAGCAGTACAGTAAAACTGTGTGTATTCCAGCACAGTTCATATAGGTGTCACTCCTGCAGAAAATGTCTATCATTGTGTGTTCTAATTGATCCAAACCTCTGCTTTAGCAAACAGTATTGCACACTTAACCCAGCGGTGTTACGAGAGAGTTGATTTGTTGTCTTTTTGTTAACAAAACTGCTAGTGTGCATCTCTCAGAGGGGGAGAACATTATTTGTTCTGAAAGAGTGATTTGTCCTAACAGGTCCGTCAATGCACCCCTCCGAGTTAATGGCAGAGATGCGAAACAGCGGCTTTGCGCTGAAGAAATGTGTTCTTGAGAGGAGCAACACCATGAGTGATCAAACACAGGTAATCTCCTGCTTCTTTCCCATATAAGACTAACAATATCCATGTCTGGAGCTCAGCGTGTCATCGCAGAAAAATGCGGCCAAATGATCAGATAGCTGGCTCGCATGCATTTCCTGTCAGTTTGAGTGTACGGCTACAACGGATGAGACCAACAGCTGCAATTACAAGAGAGAAACCTGTGTTTCTGTACTGTTCACCTGTTCTGTGTGTAGTCTGTGAATGGACCTATTGATTGTGTGTTGCAGGATTTTGTGGCGAGTGAGGAAGAAGATGATCCCGAGGTGGTGTTTCTAAAGTCTCTATCTACCAAACAAAAGCAGAAATTGCTTAGGTATTTATAACACAATCACAATTCATATTCATAATTAATTCACTGAATTGTTAATACAAATAACATGATGCAATTATCGACAAAAGTAACACATTCATGAAGTACATGGCGTACGTATTGTATAATACTATGATTGAATACATAATTATATGTAATGTAGTCGGTTAATTATATTCATCATAATATTAGAATATAACATTATTGGAAATTGTGCTTCAAAATAACACTGGTTACATATATACATACAGTACAGTCAGCTGTTTAGTGTAAGCTATAGAATATTTTAATTTTAAATATAATTTACTTATTTATGGATTTAAACATTTAAAGTTGTTTTTAAATGGTCAAGATGGACCTCCAGATGTTAGGTTGTTAAGGCTGAAGTGCATATGAGTTTAATCTCATCCTCTTGTAATGACTAGAAAACTTGATCGTCTTGAAAAGAAGAAAGAAAAGAAAAAGGGAAAAAAGGAAAAGAAGAAGAGCAAAAAGAAGCAGAAAAAGAAACAAGCCAAGGGTGAAAGTTCTGAAGAGCTGCTGGATGAAGACAGCAGCAGCGATTCTGAGCCGGAGGAACGTTCTGGAAAGAAAGCCAAAGATAAAAGCAAGAAAAAGAGAGACTCCTCCAGTGACAGCGGCTCTGAGAGAGAGCGTGATGACCACAAACAGTCACGCAGTCTGTCAAAACGCCGCTCTCCAACACGCAAAGAGCGGGACGGCAGAGGAGAGGAAACTCACAGATCACCAGAGGACAAAACCAGACGGGACGACCGAGAGAGATGCAGGGAGGAGAACGAGAGAAGTAAAGAGAAATGCAGAGGCAGAGAGGGAGGGAGAGATAAACGAGACGAAAGCAGAGAACGAGGGAGAGATAAACGAGACGAAAGCAGAGAGAGAGGGAGAGATAAACGAGACGGAAGCAAAGAGAGAGGGAGAGATAAACAAGACGAGAGCCGAGGGAGATATAATCGAGATGGAAGCAGGAGCCCTCAGAGATGGAGGAATGAGAAACGCAGAGAGAATGAGAGACACAGGAGTGCCAGCAGGGAGAGAGGGAGGGAGAAGATGGACAGAAGTCGCGAGAGAGAAAGAACTGGTGGGAGAGGTGTAGACCGGAGCGTCAGTCGGGAACGAGGACAGGGCAGAGGAAAACTGAGCAGAAGTGATAGCAGGGATTCAGGGTGGAGAAAAGAAAAACGGTAGTTGAAAGTGTACACCACCTTTACTCGCATTATGGCAAAACTTATGGGACTGTTGTCTTCGATACACAAAAGCTGTTTTTAAGGAACCTCCTGACCACCCTTTTCTGTATAGTGGTGTTAAATCTGGACATAAAAATGACCAAAATGTGCTATATGTAGTCTGTGTGCTGTTTCAAGTCTTCTAAAGCTATGTGATCAGTTTTGTTGTGAAACAAAACCTTTGTTTAGAAACCTTCCCCTTTGTTGGCACTCCAAAGTGTCATTTTTATTTGTGCTTTTAAATTTGTTGCTTTTAACCTTTTTAAATGAAAGAGTCAGTTTAGTGTAGAGTTTGGGGTTTTCAGATCGTTCCCTTTTTGCACACTTGTGCCAGGACTTTGCCAGCAGAGGGCGCTGAAAGAATGCAGAAAATGCTGATTATATACTGGGAATCAAATGTTGAAATCTTTTTTGAATCGTTGATACTTTTTATTTGTGTAGTTTTAATGCAATTATTGTTCTACCCTAAGCGTTTAATCTTTCAAAAATGTCAAGTTTACTTAAGCTTTACAGGAGGATATTATATATCAGTTTAAATGGTTTATTTGATTACATTATGTGCACCTGTTGACGTGCAATGGGCGACGTTTATGCAAATATGTAGATGAGATTTAAAGCTTAATAATGCATAATGTTTTCATTTGACTTTACCTTAAACCCAGATACAATGCTGTCGAAAGTACTGCTTTAGTTACATTGTTTTACATATAAAATTACATTTCCACAAAACTGAATTTCAACCCTCTTCCTTTTAGAAACGAAATGTTGTTTTAATGGAGTTTATGATCAAACAGTTGTAACATATGGTTTTAAATGTGGGAGGACGAGACGGGTGATGATGAAACGAATTTAGTATTTAATATTAGCTATGGAACGAAGTTTCAATATATTTTCCAGTCCTACTAACGTAAACAAACTGAATATAAAATGAATGTTTTCTACAACCCTTTTTACAACTTTAGCCCTAAATTAATATTGTGCAACTTCAAACAAAATTATTCTATTTTTTTTGGCTTACAAAACTCTGGCGGTCTCGCCGATCACGAAATCACAACCAATTCCTGTGAAATATCCCCATTTCTCGCACAAAAGCGAAAAGTATTTAGCAATCTGCAAATGAATCCAAGGGTGCCGCTGAAGTATCAAAAAGCGTAAATAAACTATTTGTAGTTCTTCACAAGTTTTTTTTTTTTACTACGATCATGCGAATAACGCAAATATACATAAAGTGACATTAAAGCATGATTTAATTTTTTTTTAAGAATTTAACTTAAAGACCGTAAACTAACTCGATTGATCTACGGACACGAAGAAATATAACATGATCAGAAACGAGCGCGGGAAACTCGCTAAGTTTCCCGCGCTGTGGCGGAGCGGCGCTTCTGTTTGATCTCTCTTTTATTGCCGCGCGGAAACAAAGCTGACTTCTGCCTCGCGCGCAGTCAGAGGGCATTCCGGGAAAGCGCGAACAAAAGGTCGTGAGTGACAGCGCTACTGTCCGCAACCCCAGGCGCAAAGCCTGAAAAGCACTTAGATCTTGTCCATGTATAAGCTCCCGTTTGTAAATCTTAATAGGACCATATAATTGTAAAGCGTGCTCGTGAATGCCTTCACGCCCAAATAGCGCTCATTTCCGTAACACAAATTTTGAATTGTGTGCAATAAAATCGTTGCATCCAACATTAATTTTATAAGACTTATTGCTTTAATTTGCACCTTTAGAGAAAACAACTGCCTACATTTATTGTTTCAAGACGGAAACTACATGTTGTTTTTTAGTCAATTGTTATTCCGACTTATTTGACAATTGCACTTAACAATTGTATTACTTATAGACAATAAATGTTTATTTATTTGTTCATCCGTTATTTACCAAACGTTATAAGTTTTTCACGAGGTCGTTAAATTTTAATGGACTTTAAATTTTGTATAGGCCTATTTGTGTATTTTTTCCCTGAAAGGCCACTGGTTGTTCGGCACCTCACAAAAGGAAATGAAAATAATTTTAGTCTATTGCCTTCTGGTCAATTTACCTTGAAACCCCCCCCCCCCCCAGAAAGGCGTCTGGCTCTAACGAGTTCCCAGGCTGGGGCTCGGGCTGTAATTATTCCGCCGGGTTTTTCTGTGGGATCGGACGCTGCGCTGGATAAACACAAAGAAGTCAGAGAGCATCCTTGAACCTTTTCAGTACAGGGCCACTGATATTCAAATAACAGCCAGAGACCATTTGACTGCGAGAGCATTTTAAAATTCAACATTTGCATAAGGCCTCTCCCCATCTCCCCTTTCAAAAGTGGGTTCCAGAAAAGGCAAGAAAGAAAGAAAAAAACTGTTCACATAACACCAAATCAAGTGTAGCGTTTTATAAAAGCTAAACGATGCTTTATGCCTTCAGCTCTCTCTTGGATGGACATTTTCCGTTTGACATGCAAATTTAAGCAGTTAATTTGAGCGATTCAAATAAATATTCAGAGGTCCTTTGTCACCAAGTCCCATCGGAAAATGTGCGATAAAGAGCCGCTGAACAAATGATTGTCGCGGAGAGTAATTAGATATTTGATAAGACACGAATCCCTAATCGCAAATACAAGACACATGGGGCTGCGATGTGCTCCAAGTCATAATTAATACTATTTAACAAGGTTTTCATTTGGACAAAAAGCCTTTTCGGGGCATTAACTATTGATTTATCCCACTGGGAACACGAATTCAAATCATTGCCGAATTATTGATATTTTTTTTTGATATGCTTATTTTTCGTTTTCCTAAAATATAAATAAACGCAACGGTTATTTTGACATTTTCTAGATTCGACTAGCAGTAAGAAAATTCCATTTCAATCAAATAATTTCGATCAGACAAGCCAAGCTTTAGATTTTAAATCCCTTTAATTACAAAATGAAAGCCTTAAGCGTGACTTTATACAATTAAACATTTATATATTTTTAGCAATGTAAAGGAAAGGTTAAATGAAATTTTAAATAGCTGTGTAACATACATACTGACATCCACAAAGTGCGTCGAAAGGAAAGAAAATTCCCTGAATTTCAGGATCCACCACAAAACAATCATAAGTAACATTTACAGGGGAAAATAACATATTTTTGTGGATATATGTACAGAATTATCTCACGCCGGCAGCCGTGGTTATTTAGCTCCCACATTTGCGCATTGATCCAAACCAAATGTCCAAACACTGAGCCTTGACAAGACTGCTTCGCGCTGAAAGGTGAGGTGTTTGTCTGTGCTTGAGTAGAGATAACCAGTGTTGCACTGATTTTGTTTCCTCGTGAGCCACGAATCGCCTCGTTTTTCGAAGAAAGCAGAACACTAAAAGTTTTCGTACACGCGTACTCCAGACCCGTTTGCTTTTCTCGATTCAGCCGCGAGGAAAACGGAGTCGAGGTCATTTTTCATAAATCGTGTTCAGGACTCGTGGTGCGGAGACTGATCTTTGACCGTGACCCGGGGGTTTACACCCTCTAAAATCAGTTCCGGCGACTCGGACCTGGGGGTCTCCAGGTTGCTCGTGTCGGTGTCACTGTCGCTGCCCTTTTGCCTCCCCCTCCAGCGGTGTGTGTTTTGATGTGTTTGCTCAAGTGGTCGCTCCTCATGAAGCGCTTGTTGCATACCGGGCAAGCGAATCGTTTCTCCCCCGTGTGCGTGCGCAGGTGCCTCTGGAGCTCGTCTGACCGGGTGAACCTTTTGCCGCAAAAAAGCCAGTTGCACACGAAGGGCCTTTCGCCTGTGTGCCACCTCAGGTGCGCTTTGAGATGAGAGGTCTTACCGTAGACTTTGCCACAGCCCGGGATGTGACAGCTATGGAGTCCTTTCCTCCGCAGGCTGGCACCCGCAGGCCCGAGACGCTCTGCCTCCTGACAGTTCGGGCAGTCGCACGTGGCCCGCCCGGAGTATCTCCTGGACGACCTGGACGAGGTGCCTATGCCAGAGCTGGCACCTGATATCATTGCGTTCGTGGCCGATGCGTCCGTGTACGTGGGGATCACAGTTTTGAATCCCTCCTGCGTCAACAGGTGTTGGCTCGTTGACAGTAGGTGGGACGCCGTGGGGCTGATGCCAGTGGAGCTAAACGCGGAGTGCGTGAGGCTGGAGAAATCCGGCTGGTAGCCGCTGAGCTGGGAGTGGATGGCTTGTGGCGTTCCCGAGTGCAGCGAAGTTTGCAAAGTGCTCGCCGGATTTTGAACCTCGAGCCACGAGCCCGGATTCGTGTGAACGTCCCACCACGCGGACGCGCCGTTGGCCACCTCACCCGAGATGGTGGAGTGAAAGCCGGACTTGTACCACGATTCGTACGGGTGCGCCATGCCGACCCGCGGGTATAGAGTCTCTGCCGACGAGTGAACTTTGGAAATGAACGCAGACTGTCCCGAATCCTGCGAGGAAACGCTGGCTGTGTTGGAGAATAAGCTGCTGTATTCGGCGGAGAACGCGGAGGACGTCGGTGAGGTGGAGGCCAGGCAGAAAGCGCTGTTGCCCGTGCCGGTGGCGGTCGTTAATCCCGAGGTGCTGCGGCTCGTCGCCATCGTGAATCCCGGCAGGCTGGATCCCAAGTTGCAGCTCGACGAGGATCTTTTCCAGGGATGAAATCCGCCTTTGGAGAACGCGCTGGAGTCAGGTAAAGTCGTGAGGGGGCTGGTGTTGCCGATTTTGTTGCAGGTTGCGGCCAGCATGGCTAAAGGGGTAGTTCCAAACCGCGGCTCTTCCTGTGTGGATAAAAAGTTGAAGCTTTTACTACACCATAAAGCAGACTTGGAGTGTTTGGAAAAGCAAGCGCGTATAGCCAGTCTTTTACCGAAATGCACAACTCGTGGAGACTTTCTGCAAACTTTAAACGGAGTTGCAAGGGTGGTCATGTCAACGCGTCATAAAGAAATGTCTGTTTTGACTGTGACAAGCGCGAGTTACACAGAACTTATTTTTAGGCAATATTGTTTACAGCACAATAACGTTTCTTGAGTTCTTAATGTTACATTGTCAAATTGCAGTAATTCTGACACGTGGTTTTGTAAAGAACTATAAGACAAAAAGTTTCTGGGTAAGCAGAGTGTCTCATACTCGTCCTTTATTGGTTGCAGTTACAAGAATGTAAACACAAGTCACAGAAAAGTTTGATGACACGTAAGACTGAAAATCAAAGATACTGCTAAAGAAGAGAGAACACGCAAACGTCCTCTCTGTCCAAATGAAAATGAATGAAACAGCGCTTACCCCAAGTATAGACGTAGCCATATCCAGGCCCTTTCCAAGAGCAACTTTGCAGCCTTGCAGGGAACAATGAGTCAGTGTTGCAGTGTGACTGAGGGACAGTGCGCTCGAGCTTTCTCTCTCTACTCGAGATGTATAGTGAGCGCGTGCTTTGAAGTACAGCTGGCTGCAATGCGCAGCCAATCTGAGGGCGCGCCGCGACGCGGCCGACCAATAAGCGACGCGACCATGACAGAAATACTAAAGCTGTACGTCAATCAACGACTGGCGTACTGATCCTACTGTCAAGCAATAAGCATCAGCTATTTTTCAACGTTTTTTATATATATGGCCATCAAGGCGCAGTATCTGCACAGACTATAGTGCGCAGCTTATATTGCTATTTAATACGTGCATCTTGCGGCGGTAAGCTTCTCATCTCGATTTTATGCATGATATCATATAATATGTTTTTTTTGTTTGTCGACGCAGACGCGCATGCTTTAAATGAAAGATTCACACGCGTGACCATTCGCGGTTTTAACTCGAATGTAATCCGCTTTATTATTATTTTTATCACCGTTAAGAACGTCATTGTGTTGATGCAAGTATGGAAACATTTTGTTTGGATTCGTTATTAATAGATAATAATTATGTTTTCTTCGTAACAAGGAGCCATTGGTGTCATAGTGTTGTTATTTCTAATGTACAAGTTTCTAAAAATATTTTCTGTAAAAGTACCACAAAAACTAAAAATATATCTAATTTTCACATTAGAAGAAGTCACCGAAATACGAGATTATTATTTGGATGAAGAGGATGAAGAGGACTGAACTCCCAACAGGTGTGTTAGACTTTTGTGCGAGACAATTGTGTGTGTTTGTGTGTGTCTGTAAGAGAGAGAGAGAAAGAGGCAGAAAGAGGGAGGGATATTGGGGCTGTGTACTGTAGGTTAGAGTTTGGGGTGTTAATGCGCGCGTGCGCTCAGTTTTGCGGTTTCTTTAAATACATTTAGAACCGCGAGTGAGTGCTTGACCCCCCAAAAATCAGGAAATTATTTAAAAAGGCGTTACAAATGTTTTTTTAACTTCCGTTTTAGTCCCAAAAGCTCAGGACGAAATAATGGAATAAATAGTCTGCTTTTGGATGCAGAACAAATACGAAGCAATTAGACGATATTTTTTTCTTTCTTGATAATTTTCATTTTTTCCTTCCTCAGTATTTTTTTAAATATAAAAAGATCAGTGCATTATAGCGGTGTGTTGCGCTGCTTGTTAAAACATTTAAGGGTAATGACATAATGTAAGAATGGCCTGCTTTGGAGTGAATCGCCGTCCTTTTAAAAGTTAAAGCAATTTTCTTGAGAATGGCCCCGCCGAAACGCTGTGCATTACAGTATTCAAAATGACCAAATAATGCTCCATTATAGAGGCTGAACGCTGCCAGTCAGCCTGGATGCAATTTACTCCAGAGCGCTTTGCTTTAAATTCCCTCCTATGGAGAGAGCTGGGGAATATAAAACAATTTATTCAAATACTACCGGCGGAGTCTCGAAAATCGCTTGATTTCCGCAATCACTGCAAATTGACGGAGGAACAATTAACACTATTAAACGGCTGTTCAGCATAAAGAAATTGGACTCGAGCTCACAGAGGTTTAGGTTACATATTTAGATATGAATGTATGCACACTGCATGTCAATTCAGAGTGCAATGGAAATAAAATCAAGATTTAAAGTGACATGCATTTCTTGTCAGACCAGGCACAATGATAAAGGAATTAATATATATGGTACACTTTGCCGTTGCGTTGTTTCTGTTGACCTCTGTCAGTATGTTATGTCAGACTGGCTAAATACATTTGATTTCTTCGTATGAAAATAAATAGCATCAACATTGAATTATAGTATTAAATTGTAAATATAATTTATCATTTGTTGAACCTTAATTTCTAAATTAATTAAATACGCATTTCAATATATACTGGATATCATATTTATGAATTAGGTTAAATTCTTATAACTGTACTAAATAATAGCGTATGGCTTTAAAGGTACACAAAATTATTTTAGATTTTTCTAAAAATCAAAACGCATTCCGGCCCGACAAGCACTTTTCTGTGGTAATTAGGAGCCTATTACAAGTCATTAGATTGATCAATGTACCTTAAACAATGTGAATGATTTATTTGGTAAGAACAAAACGCGGTGCATCTATTGTCATGAGTGACGATATACATCCATCACAGCGCTAAACAACACAAGATGAATGATTAATCCGGACCTATTCATTAAAAGGGTCTGGCCAGCTCCAAAAGCCCTACACTCGTACAAATGCAGGGCTGGAGGTTTCACGGGAGAATTTGTGTCGCTTGCCGCTGGGATTAATTTGTCTCCACCCATAAGAGGAAAAGCGCATTTGTGGATAATTAACTAATCTGGCTCATTTTAAATCCCTCTCTACTACAGGTCCTTCACTTGATCACCCCAAACAGGCTGCTCCCCCCTAACAATTCCAAGAGAGTCAAAACAAATACGAGCTCGCATCCTATCCATATAGGATGTCACTCGTCAATGTTCCTTTTGCGATTAAATGTTTTTCTTTTGTTAGTAAAAAGTGTTGCGAGACCAGCAGTATTTTTCTTGCATGTGTGTTTTCGCACTTCATGATTTTGACAATAAAACAAATGCCTGTTATGTCCGTTGACAGGTTCAAGCATGTTCAATGAGCACAACATGATTCGAGGCTGTACGCAAAAACTGGCTGCATGAAGAACACGTCAACATCTATTTGCATGCAGTAGCAGTGTGTTGTTTTGTCCTGTATGAAAGGGTTTAGCAGAATGTCTTTATATATTTTGGTGTAAAACAAAGCGCAGTGAAGCAGTTTAACTCCTTTGTGCGTCCTCAATAAAGCAGAACAATTATTGCAGTTTGCTGATGGTGTGTTCGGTTTGATTTTTTAGAAAAAAACAGAGGACACGTCTTAGATCGAAGGATATATTAGTTCAATGGTTTGAGAAAATGGGCTTTTATAAAGCTTTTATGGAGAATTCTCTCTCGGTTTGCTAATTCATTTCTTCATAGCCATATAATACCTTCATTTTTATATATGCATTGTTTTTTAGGCCAAAATTAATGTCACCAAATGTTCGCGCATTATGAACAATGTACCTGCAATTCCCGAGAAAGTCCAATTTTACAGCTATAAATAAGTGTTGACATTACGCCATTAAACCACTCAAAAACCAGTCCCGAATTAACCAACTTTTTTATTTGTTTATTGATGATAAAGAGTAGAGTCCAGTGTCAGGTGCATTTGCATGAGAAGAGTTCATCTCTTTGCATCATTCTGCGTTATTTAAAACAGGGTTACACCTGTATGATCTTTTTCGTGCACATTATGATTTAATTATTTTTAGACATTTGAAGACCCTCTGGTGTTTTTTTCTGACACGCGGCGTGCAGGTCACGGCGAATGATGTCGTGTTTGTTGCTAAGTGGCCGGTGAATGTTATCTATTATTCTCCGCGTGTGTGATGCTCGTGTCACAATAAAGCAACAGTGACACTGCGCGCATTAATGCATGCCTACTTCTTGGAAATTTGCATGTGTATAGCATGTGCATTTGTCCTGTTCGCTGTTGCGTCTTGGCGGAAAACTATAATGCGCATTATTTTTCCTTTAATCTTAAGGATTCTGATATTATTTTAAACAAGCATTAGTTATTTGTTTGAATATTTTCTTGTTATTTATACAATAACCTTTAGCTCTTTTTATGTTGAATGCCACGTTTCGGGTTTGCCAGAGTTTGGCTCTGTCGTGTCTGTTACGCAGAGGATCCAGCTCAGATAAACACACGGGCCAACAGGTGCTCAGTGAAACATCCCTGGACTCACGGCACAGTCTCGGCTCGAACTCTACACGACGAGCCGCTCTCCTGTAATTTCTGGCGCAGATGTGTGCGGTCCACCACTGCTCGTCTCTGCAGAGGCCTCGTGACTGACGGGTCTGCTCTGTCCAGTCTGAGATTTCAGTGCAGGCTGCATTCACGACCGATACCAAGAATGAAGATTATTAAACATTTCTCTCAACCAAAATGTACAATGGGTTTCACACTGCCATGATGGTTTCCCATTTTAAATATCATAGCATTTGTATGTGAACCAGTGCTGTGATGGTCTGACTAAAATATACCATTATTGGAATGGAGTTTTATGTCTTGTATAAGGGAGGTCATGACTCTTTAAACTTGTTGAGAGGATGAAACATTTAGAGAAGGGAGAAATTGTAATTTCTCGGTCTTCGCCATTAGCGAGTTCAAAGGGCTTCGATGGACCTCACCCTATTTTATTCATCTGTTTACAGAGAGATTCCTGCAGTACTTTAGAGGTCACCCTTAAAGTGCCCTTGAATTATATTCTGCTGTCAGATTGGATGCGTTATTGTGGGCAGCGAAAGACCTCGAGCCCTGTGTCATCAATCTAAAGCAATTTCAGCCCTATTGGTTTTTTGAGTTTCGACCAGGCAGTCATTCACATTCCCAGCAGCAGGTGAGGTGGAGACAGCTGCTCTCGCGGTCACCCGTTCCAGAGTGAAGGACTCTTCAGCTGCCGCGCAAATCGTTCATTCAGCTCGGCATGGGGCCGCGGTCTCACACCGTCACTGCACCCGCACAAACAATTTACCCCCGAATCCCAAACCCGACAGAACAATTATGGGATTAAAGGCCTTGTTATCAGGCTTTGTGTTGGAATAGTAGCAGGGCATCCTTTACGTTCAAGGCATAATGTATATGATTTCCATTTGTCTTTCGTTGTTTCGAGGAAATGAGATTCATGGTCTGTAATGTTTGAGCGGGTCTGATCTGGTCATGTTTTGGTCTGTGTGTGCTCCGTGTCTCTATTTGCAGGAAGTCAGCTCGACACAACGGTACGCTGCATCTCCAGGTTTCCTCTTCCGCATGGCTGAGCCAGATGAAAACACTGAATTCAGGCACCACCAACGCTGCCGTTCGCCCGCGCAAACACACGCACACCTGCCAGGTACGGCGTTCGTCTGTCTCACGCTCTGCGTCTGTCTGTATTCTGTTGAGAATAGACATATTGTTCCTGCACCTGACGCAGTTTACGGTGCGAGAGGGTTTTTGTGCTTTGAGAAGATATTTCAGTCTATGTTCTTACTTGATATACATGTCACAAGGTTGTAAGCGTGATTAGAAACTAACAAACGTTCTTTCCTTTTGGTCACCCGATGGCCCACTCCTCTACAACTAGCTACTGGACAGGGCTTAAAGGAACAGTTCACCCAAAAATGAAAATCCTGTCATCATTGTTTCACCCTCAGATTGTTCCAAACCGGTATATATTTCTTTGTTCGGCTGGACGCACAGGTAGAAATTTGGAAGATCGTCAAATCTCGCCCCCTATTGACTCCCATAGTATTTATGTTCCCTACTTTGGCAATAAGTGGTGGGTGAGATTTGACATTCTTCCAAATTTCTTCCTGTAAAATATCCCCTTGTAACCTAGTCTAAGACTAAAATGCATGTTTGGAGCTGTCCTTACTGAAAATAGCTTGCGCTGACACCTTAAAATACATCGGTGCCCTTGTTTTGTCTCAAGATGTTCACCAGTGTTACATGTTTGTAAAAACTACTTAAACATCTTAATCTAACCGAGGCCTAGTCTTGCCTTAATCTGTTCCAAAACCACCCCATAACATGTGAATGTCATTGCATTAGATGTAGTTCTTTGAACTATGTTGTCGAGTGCGTAGGATGTATGCAATGTATGTTTTTGCTATGGGGGGTGTGTGTGGTATGTAAAGGCTTTCAGTCACGCAACAGTTTTCTGTTCTGCGTTGAGTCATGCGCGAGAGCGTCTGTCTGGCCAGGTCGGGATGGGACCGCACCTGTTCCCTCTCACACACATTTATCACGGCAACCGTGAGCAATGCTGTGACTCTCTAAAGTTTTATTGCTTCATCGTCGTGATCACAGCGGCACGCAGGAAACATGTCTGAAAAATCAGCAACCGCATGCTGGCATGTTACTTAACACAAAATCACATGACCTGGAGTCATTCCGAGAGAGTAGGTTAAGCTTGTTTGGTCAATGTTGAAGAGTAAGAGCACATCTGGGGCTTGGAGAACTTTTCTGTACCCCATATACAGTACTGCAGTGCACCCCCAGCGTTACAAAAAATGTGCTAAAATAATAACCCTCTGTGATGCTGATCAGATGTATTTCCAAAATATAAAGATTTACCAAAATATTACATCAGAAGTTGTGTAGACAGAGGTATTTTTTGAAAGATGTAACGTGTTCCATGATAAGACATTTTTATTAACCTTATACATTATATTGTAACCTTTAGTTAAAAATAAACAACACGCATTGAGTTATTGAGGATATAAATTGTTAAAACATTCTCCTTGCCTTAGACCAAATATAATGGCAAGTCTGTAATAATGATTTATAAGTTGAGCTGTTTGGAACGTTATTGTGGGAAATGTCATTTTGACGTCATTTGACTGGTGACGTTGTCACCTTGTAATTAAAAGGTTCTGCATTCTGACTTTCAAAGTTTTTCCAATAAACATTGTAGATAGAAACCTGTTTGTTTTTCTAAACGAATCACATAATGTAAATAAGTTGTCATCGAATAAGAACATGTGAATAACTCAACCTTATAGAATTCAAACGCTCCGATGTGTACATTTTTTTTGCAGTTTCGTAGATGTAATGTATTTTTCATATTTATCCGACTTGCTCGTTTAACTTAACAGTTCCAGTGTATGTAAAGTCAGTTGCAATATTTTGTGTCAAACAGAGATGGCGATAGAGAGGCTGATATTACAGACTGCAGCTTTAAGAAACTTTATTACTTTAAAAACAGCATAATAAGCACAGATTTCTTTCCAGTATTGATGTATTTCTTTTTTAATTAGAAGATGAAAGTTAGGCCAGGACATACCAAGCAATAGCCTTAAATTTACAAAACAGCCATGAACCAAGATTTGCTATTCACTAGAATGCGTAAAACCGCGTAGCTTCTGAACTACACTTTTGTCATCTTTCAGCAGTACACAAACATACTGATGGTCTCCAAGCTCGTAGAGACGGGCTACAAAGCTCCTTTAAGATTTCACATGTCATTATCAACAACATAATAAATAGACAATTCCAACATTCTCATATAAAAGAGTTGATTAGAAAGGTCTCTCTGGACAATCGATATCTTTGAAAGCCGACCCACAATGTTGAAACGCTGGACATGAAACTGTCAGTGATGAAATCCAACAGGAGAATTCGTCACGTCCCGACTTTGATATGCACCCCTATAACGGCATTTCTTTATCTTCATTAAGAGGCTGACATTCACAACAGCTTAAAGACAAACTGTTTGTCTCAGCCTTATTATGGCGACTAACTACAAACTGTCATTGGGTATCGGCGGAGCGGTCGGCGCTGAATGCTTATCACATGTCATCTCTGCGTGGCAGCACAGAAATTACGCTCCTCTCATGTCTCTTTTGTGCTCTCGACATCGTCTTTGTCTTATACAATTAAGGTGTTACACGGTAGAATAATTTAAATTGCCGGCACTAAAATGGAGACGGAGGCTCTTTTTAAAAATAGCAGAATTTGTTTACTGATTGTATGCAGCTATTGACTTTCCCATTACGGCAGAAGGGCTCTGATTAGTGGATGTGCCGCGAGCGAGAGGGTCATGAGACACGGTTACAATACACAGCCTTTATTCTTATTGTGTCTTTCTGGTCAACAGTATCGCTGGACGCCGGTATGAAGGTGTCACAGAGACGGGCTGAACTGTGTTCTTCACAATCCATACCATAAACATCGTGCAAACCGTGATGAACGGCAGCTTTTCACTACATATAGCCGCAGGAAAAATGAATGGATTGCATTTATTACGCATTTTTGCATTTATTGTGGTCATTTCAGTCCAGTCTCTGTTGAAATTTAGCAGAAACAAACCTCAGGAATGACATAGGTTACAGTCACAGTCACGTGAAAGACTGACAGAGTGCAAAGATGCCTTAAAGTTGTGAAAAGCAGGCATATTTAATCATGTTTTCATTTTTGAACTAATCCTAAAATACGTGTGACAACGTTTGAATTGTGTTGTTTAAACTTCTTTGCAGAAGATCTGCAAACAATGCACAGCCCATTTTTGGTATTTTTGCCAGTTTGCAAAGTAGTTCAATTAAAAACTATAATTTCGGAGATTGGGAGAAATGTTGTAACAGAATTAAACAAAAATGATAATTTTACTTCTTTTTTTAATGACATGTTTTGTAAAATGATACTATTTGTAATATTACAGTAATATATCTTAATAAACTGTAAAACATGTAAATTGTCTGCATAATGACGTCTCAGTTAGTGGTTCTAATTTTATAGCTCGACTGGGTTCAAGACTACACAATATTAGCCCAATTCTGGCACAATCTTTGATGTAGGGAGTCATCTTGTTGATTTATAAAATCTCTATGTGACACAAGAATCAATCAAATTATCTTTTTGCGCTTCATAGTTTTACAGCGTCCTGACAGAAATACTAGCATGATTCATTTCGTCAGGTTCAGTAAAAAGCCTGTCGCTAATTTCATTTTCCAGATGACATCACGCACATTATTAAAATGGCAAGAGATGATTGGTCTGGAAGCAAGGTGTAGTCTGATGTGTTTCTTGTCCATGACATAAATAGAATTTAGGAGTCAAAACCACATAATCGCTCAGTTTGCCATTGGAAATTTTGTAACTTCTTACTGGATAAGTTTAGCATCTACAGTGTTGGGTGTAACTAGTTACTAAGTAATTAGTTACTGTAATTGAATTACTTTTCCCTTAAAAAGTAAAGTAAGAAAGTTCAGGTGTTTGTTTGTTCACTACATTTGGGTGATGAATGTTATATAAACGGTGGCTATTACGCTGGATTTGGAATGTTTGAAAGTGATATATGGAGCCGTCCCAGCGCTAAAAGATGCCTGACATGAACCGCATGCGGTGAGTGAAACTGATGTTTGTGTTTTGTTGGCAATGAGTGCGCACATGCTTTGGTTCAGCCTACCCCTCCCCCCCGCACGCGCCGTATGTTTTCAGAAACAATCGTAAAGCTGTGTCTATCTTTTATAAATGTGACCAAACTAAATACTCTTCGAAGATACGAAGTATACAATACTACTCTATAGATACTCAAGATTAATATGAGATTGGCAGAAACCCTGTGTGTTAGGGCCGCTTTAACTAATCAAGGTTGATATAAAACATAGAAAGTAATTAGTGATAAGTAATCAAATACTTTTCGGAGAGAGTAATTTGTTAATCTTATTACTCTGCTGAATATGTAATTAGTAACTAGTAATGAATTCATTTTTTAATCAGAGTAACTTACCCAACACTGAGCATCGCTACTTTAAGTTAGTTTTGCGACTATAAACCTGTATTAAGATTGAATGGCTCAGCCCCGAGTAGGCCTATCAGAGGTGGCTGTCTTGCAGCTGTGCATCTGTGTAAATGACATTAGCCCATCAGATCTTGTCGTTGTCATGGCAATCTGCAGACGTGTTGCTTTATGTCAGCTGTGCGCAATAATCAACAATCTTTCGAGCATGTGATGCGTATTTTCTGTAGTTGTCAAGTACCAATCCATAACATGTCTTTACAAACTCTGAATATCAATGTATGAAGATAATATCGAATGAAATCAATCAAATGAGCCTTGTCTCGGTTTACTCGAGACATTTCAACACTCATCTGTTGTGTCATCTGATGGCAAGTAAATTCCTCACACACTACAAATCACTATTGGAGCTTCCCCGCGGGCAATATGCAAAGACATAAACTGTGTCGCTGTTAAATGTGTTAAATGAAGATGTTTCACAGGATGCAGCAGAACGCATGAATATGTGGCCGCACGTGTAGTTCTGTTTGAGAATTATCTTTATTTTTATCACCAGCACAATCTAACCCCAATTTGTGCAATCTCATTCGCATCTTTTAGTAGGACTTCCTTATGGTTCAGTGTATGATTTAGTACGGTTAGGTTTAGGGTGGGGTTAAGGTAGGGGCTTCAGAATGGCTTTTTCGAAAAATCGTCCATTTTTGTATGATTCACAACCTACGAATTTGCCACCTCGTAAAATAGTCACCAATTTCTGTGAGATCAGGCTGGTTCCACGAAAGTTTGTTTTTAACTCGGCATATTACTTGTATTACACTCTTAAATATAAAGGTGCTTTACGATGCCATAGAAGAACCTTCTTTGGTTCCATAAAGAACATTTAGCATCCGAAGAACCTTTCTATTTCACAAAAGGCTCTTTGTGGCGAAAAAAGGTTATAAAAAGGTAAGAAAGAGATGGTTCTTTCAAAAACCTTTGACTAAATTGTTCTTTGTGGAACCAGAAATGGCTTCTATACGGCATCGCTGTGAATCCTCTTGTCTTTAAAGAGTAGACATCTTTGTTTACCCTTACGAGAGTAAATTGATCATGGTTTTACTACAAATTTAATAAAAAAGACATGGTTACTATAGTTAAACCAGGGTGACCACAAATGAACCATGGTTTTGCCATAACAACAGTTTAACTCTGGTATTTGTAGTAAAACCACGGTTGTGCAAATGGTAATCAATCAAACTCCACAGAATGTCATCGAGACACTTAGCAATGCCACAGGACACTGTTTAACCGCGTAGCAACACCCTGCCAACAGCCCGGTGAGTTTTGGAAGAGGAAGCCCTTATTTTTCAGACAGTTAGTCTATACTGTAGATTTGTCTACAATACTCGTGTTGCATAGTAAAGAGATGAAATGCTCTAATTACGATATTGCTGTATTTTATGGCTGCGTGTATGTTTAGCCATATCCCGTTCCTTTTTTTTTATCTCCGTCATAAACAAAGCCTGTGAATGGAAGTGGAAAACCAGCCCATAAAACAGACACTTTTCTTTTATGAATTTACGGCTCACTGTTTTCACTCGCCATTGTTTTCCTTGAACAGATTCCACTGAGAATAAATGGCTCCTCCACCACTTAACCATTAACAATTTCTGTCTTTGTTTTGTAATTATAGAAATGTTTTATCCAGTGTCAGCAGGGACATGTTTCAACATCCAGGGCTCTTCTTTTTATCTCCTGATTATATGGTAGTGGGGACACGCTTTTTCTTGCATCGAGATGAACGCTTGCCAAAACGTGTCGAGCGTTCTACATATAACTGCACAAAAACCATGCGGATTGTGAACGGGCATTTTCACAGCTTCACGTTTCACGCCATAGCCGTATTGATTTTGGGCACGGTATAGATGCTTGCTGGGGTCTGGCGAGGGCCAGAGTGGGCATGGCGGGGCATTGAGAGGGGTCAAAGGTCATGATGAAGTTTCCTGGAAAAACTGCATTTACACTGCATTCATTTGAAGTATTTTACAACAACAACCATTCTGCCTGATCCCGATCTCGGTATTTGTTGTAAACTTGGAAGAGTTTTACCAACTAGACATGACCATGTTACTGTAGGCTATGTTGGGTTTATCTTCTCATTGAGCTTGTTGCAATACATCCAATCCAAGATTGTCGTGTCCAAGACTCCTTCTTTTAGAAACAGCCTTTGAGTCAGCAGCACAGCAGACGCCCTCAAATTCTTCCTCTGTAGGCAGCTCACTAGGTTTTGGAACAAAGCAATTGTGTCTCGCTATGATAGCCGAGCTTGTTTCATGGGTTGAACCGCTGCTGGAAGCGTGGCTGTTACCAGACAGAGCGCAACTTTATCAGCGAGCGATTGGAGCCAGGCAGCGGTCGGACTGGAATTGCCACCTCTCGCAGAGACTTTTGAAGTACAAGGAAATGTTGCTCAACCTTCTACCCAGCGTGTGTGCGTGAGCGCCTCAGATACTTTTTCTGCTCCTCTAATGATTTCCAAAAAAAGCTGTGTAAACAGTGTATTCACTTTCACTGCGAGCTTCAAAAAACTATTTGAGAGGAGTTTGGGGATCTGAAGGTTGAAAACCGAAGCCTCAGCGTGCCTCGTGTTCCGAAAGGGGTTCACGCTACCTAACCAATGGAATACTTCAGCCGAAAGACCTGCGGTTCTCCTCCTCTCCGTTCTTCTCAGTTGCTTTAGTCTGGTACACATTATGAGCTTCTTTCCATCCCACAGTGTTTTTCTTGCTCAACTGCCATTAGCAGCTCAACGTTTTCACATGGGCTGCATGCGGCTGATCATTTGGTCTGCCGCTGTTGTGCTTGGCCTCTCCAAACCGTCACCTTCTTTAATCGCTGGCGGCTCCGGCACCTGCACGCGGCAATTCAGCACAACGCTCGCTGGAAAATGCCAGACTGTGGACGATGGCTGTTATGTAGTTGAGAAATCCTTTTCTGTTTACATAGAGCTGGTAGTAAGCCAAACAACGAGCGCGTTTGATTTCCAATTGCTTGATGTGCTAACTGGCACGGAGTCTCACCCTGACCCGATTCTTGCAGTAAATGACCACAATTTCTTGAATTTCAGCATCCGACACCTCTGAGCTTCTGGAGGTTACCCATATTTCATATTTCATAAAGCGTTATGTGAGAGACGCTCTGTGATGTGGCGGGATAATTAACGGAGATTTTTGTCCTGTAACGGTCTGTGCAACAGCAACCGTATCCGCGCATCTCTTCGCTGTTTTTATATCATTCAGCTCGTTTTTATCTCCCAAGAGTTTGAGAAGTGCATGGTGCATGTATGTCGGTCAACTAGCAAGGTCTCTGTTAACAAAAACAGGTGTGGACACCAGCAAACCTTCAACCAAAACACAAAAGAAAACTTAATAGGTTAATATCAGTGTTTCTTGGTAAGGTTAGCATCATTGTTAGCACTGGTATTTTTTTCTCTTTAATAGATTTAACTTAAGCATGGATTTCGATTAAAACATACAAACATCCATACAAGAACAAGGGACGAGGGCCGAGACTTGTGGATGGCCTCTTTAATCTTAAATCAAGAAAGGAACCACCAGAGCACCCTACAGCAGCCACATAACAATGTCCTGCCAACCATCCATAACGTACAAGCGTTGTGACAGTGAATTTTCATGGACAAGCATCCCTAACAAAACATCTAGTGTAGTACTTTTCTTCAGGGTTACTTCACCCAAACGTTGTCCGCTCAAAACAAAGATTTTTTCAAAGAACCTGTCGGAGATATCGCTGATGTGCATTATATAGACTTCCTAAAATGCGTCAACTATAAGCACTGAGACTGCGTGCTGAGAGAAGGCACAGTTTGTAACTTTGACAAAATAATGGATTATCCAAACCCATTCATATGTGCTTGGAGTATTTGGCACGAGTCTCCGTTTCGGTTCCAACTCGTTTCTCTAATTGATAGCATTATGTTATGATGCACAGGATAGAGAAACCGTAAGTACTCGTTGGTTTTTGTGCGCACAGGTGAAGCATTTAGCTTACACACCGATGTCACGGCACAACATCAAGGAGAAATCCTCTCGTCGTACAGTACACACGGCAACGTTTACACACTCCATCACCATGATGAATAACGTGATTGCAGTCGGTGAGAAAATCTACTGTATTCGGAGCGGCGTTTCCAGGCAGCGGCGGAGAGGAGGGGTCCTCGATCCAGCGGCGTGTGTTTACGGCCCTCGCAGAGAGACTGTCACCGTTTAAAGCGAGCATTTTGATTAGGCTGCGATTGAGGAGTTTCTCTCTGTCTTCGCTCATCCCGGGTGATTAGACTAAAACGGTCAGCCGTCTTGACTTGAGATCGCGGCGGTTCCGCGTAACACGCTCCGTGATTGAAGGTCGAAATATTTTGAATTCTAATGGAGGCTGGCTGGCTGGATGAATTGCCTGAAATGGACTGTAGAATTTCAGAGCAGCTTCAACAAGCCCCCCGCCACCCCCACACCACCACTGCCGCCCGTGTCCACTGTGAAAAGAAACGGTTGGGAAAGGCTGTGCTTGATGATCATAGAATTACTGGATGGTGATTCTAAACCCCTCAAAGAGGAGTTGCTATGGAGATCTCGTTCCAAACGGCGAAATGATTCCCCTCAGAAGGCCCGGAGCGCGGAGGGCTGAACACATCATTGTTCAGGTGGTGGTTGGTTAGGAAATTGCCAGCGACTGAGCAATCACAGCGGCGGCTATAGTTAAGGATCTAAAACGGTTTGCTCTCGGAATGGTGTGGGACAACACGGATGTGCATATGATGGCTCCTTTCAATCAAGCCGCACTCCAACGCGCCGGGGCAGGGAAATGACAGAGAGAGCTCGCGTGAAAGACGAATGAAAACCATTATTGTCTCTCCAAGCTAATGAAATCTGGGACTCTCCTGATATATCTATTCTTCGACCGCGTGAATCTCGGGGACGGTTTGAAAGGTTATCTCGCCCGGCGAGTGAAACCTCTCAATGTCTCATCTGTGCCCCTATAATATTATGTTAATTAAGTATTTCGACAAAGATCGGTGGTGGCTTTGTGAGAACGAAAATATTTTGCCTTCGCTCGGCCCGTCACAAATTTGGGCTGTTGGATATCTGAAAGGCGGCGTCGGCCCTCGAGTGAATTCGCGTGACGACAACTCGCCGTCTGTCAAAACGTCCCGTAAACACGGCAGAATCCCGGCGAGCGTATTATACTTGCGGATTATTTTGCCGTTGTGAAGAGACGAAGGGCTTCTATTGACATGCTCGTAAAGAAGCTTTTACGGCCTTGAATGCCAGGGCGATTGCAGAAGCACATTCGTGTAGAACATCTTAACAGCAAGCCAAGGAATGCAAGTGATCTCGATTTGCTCTTCCCCTTTCACGTGTGAGAACACGCACAGGAAGCGGACTGCCGCTGAGTACTGTAATTTGAGTGAATGATGTCGATCACATGATCTCGCAGCCATCAACAACAAAAGATACAGTCGAGGCACGATCACAGTCTGTCTCCAATGTCTTACATACAGAGTGCGTGCGTGCGTGTGGATTTACATTTCTCGGCTTTGGAACAGTCACTGAATAACTGTAATGAAAAATCAACTACGTGAAAGCCATCTTTATCACAAATCTTTATTATGTACATTTCCATTACATTTGGACAATGTTTATACAACATTTAGGCTACATACGAATGTTGCACTAAGAGGCTGCAATGACACTTTTTCTGTAACTACAAAAATATACTGTGCTGTGAAACCTTAGTCTATCATAATATGTACAAAATAGAAGTCTAATATACTAGGTCACACACACGTTGTGCTGACAGATATGAAAAATATTTATTAAAACTTACAATAATGCAATACCATGTACATTAATATTCATTGACGGAAAATACCTCTGCAACCTACATAAGATCCTAGACATATTTTGGTTGCACGTTATTTTACTCTAAGAGTACCTATATTGTAGGAAAGTACCGGGTAGTATAAGGTAACTAATTGGTATACGTTTAGATTAAGTGGTAGGTTCAGGTTTAGTACCTTGTTATTATACAGTTGATCATGTAATAAGTACTAAGTGCTACCCATATTTTTTGAACATTGATTGTTTAAGGTCCAGTTGCATTTATTTACATAAACCTTCATAGCTGTTTGGTAAAAGAAGGTAAATCGTAAATAAAACATAAATGATCTGAAATGTTGTTTTCTTGTGTGTTTGCACACTTGTAGTCTCTGGTGTTGTGGTCCTACACATCTCTTGTCAGTTTGACTCTTTTAAAGATGAAGGCTTGTGTCGGGTCACACAGCCCAGGCACACCTGCTAATGGCCCCTCCATACATACAGTAACTAAAGAACAGCAGTAAAATGGTAATTGGCAGATAGACTAGACTTCAGAGGCGCTCTCGCTCTCTCCCTCCTCCAGAGATCTTTTTTTACGGGCATTGCCCCCCCAGATTTTTCTTGAGCCCCTTCAAAAATATCCAGCTGAGAATTAAAATAGTGAAACATCGCATACTTCTCATTAAATACTTACTAAAGACTTATTTGTATTATCTATTGAAACCGATCTGTCAATTTAATTTAACAGAAAAATGTCAAAATGATGCATCCAATGAACTTTGCTTTTCAGCCCAACCAGAATTGCCAGATTTCGGACATGTTTTAATCAATTTCTTTTGTCAAATGATTAAAAAGAAATAGTCGCTAGGGCGTTCTCATCAGAAATTCAGTATGCAAATAAAGTGTTTAAATGAGCAGATATATTTTAATGTACATACTTCCGTACATCCAAGAGCGACTCGTGTCATTTTTTCCTGAAAGTTCAAGCATTAACGCAGAGAACAATAGCACATTTTCTTCCCAATCACCGCAGAACTGGGAGCCGGCAAATTGAAGCAGGAAAACAATAATTCCCTTGATTAGCCCCTTTCTGTGTGGGGTAAGTGAACTGTTTATACTGTGGAGTACCTCAGAGAGAGCAGAGCAACCAAAACAGCCTCATTAGCTGCGCTGTAATTGAATAACTTCATTTCTACAGGACAGTCAGAACATGTCATGACGGCTTTACAGGCGAAGTAACGATAGAAATCTCACGAAAATATGCAAACACTTCACAGAAATAAACATTCATATTGTATGCAATTTAAATAGATCGTTATTGATTACACTTGGTTGTATTTGTGAATATTAGTAAATGTATGAACTAACAATGAGCAGTGCTGTTTTTTGATCATTGTTAATCTCTGTTCATGTTTGTCCATTGATTGTGCGTTAACTAATGATAACAGTTTACTTTAAAAATGGATGTGTAAATGCGGTAGTTCATGTTAGCTAATGTATTAACTAAAGTGTTACCTTTTATTTACAGTAATATGCATTCAAATAATCTGAAATGTCTATCATAATCTGAAACTATATCACAACGTAAATGTAACATACGTTGTGATATAGTTGAATTATTTTATTAGTTTACATTTAATTCCTAATTATATTTTATAACGACTCACTTAAAATAATCTTTAAAAAAAGTATCAACTAGAAATACTCTGGCAAGAAGGTTTAGCCTGCAGTAAACTGCTTTTTGTTAATATTAGTTTATAAATTAGCTAATATAAGCTAACAACAAACAATACTTCTAAATCATTTATTATATTTATTTATTTATTATTATTATTTATTATTATATGAGTTCATGTTAATTTGAGCATTTACTAATACATTATTAAAATCAAATGTTGTCACTGTTAACATTAGTTAATGCACCATGAATTTACGAATAACTGTATTGACATGAACCAACATTGACAAAGTTTCATAAATTCTGAAAAACGAAATTGAATTATTAGCAAATGTTCGCTAATGCATTTACTAGTGTTAACTAATAAAGTGTTACCAAAGGTCTTTAAAGAATAATGGTGAAAGTGAAGCTTAGTTGTTTTACTGTGTGGTGAGAAATCGATCAAAGTTTTACTAAAAACCCACAGCAGTTGCGTATCATTGTTTAGGTAAGTGAATCATCGATATTTTCCAGCTCAAACTTGTTCGACATTATAAGTGACATTTAAGATGAATAGTATGGATAATTGTCATGACGTATTGCTGTCATCAGACGGCTCCAGGGAGGTGTCACTTCAAATGCCTTCAGGCCATCCGCAACATGCCGATCATAGCACAGCCCCCCCCCCCTTTCACAATTCGGAAATAGTCATCTGTGATTTATGAATGACGAGGTTAATGAATTCAGGCAGTCCTCAGTTAGGATCTTTAGCTTTTACTTTTTTAAATGCATACACGTACCAACTAGCACCCCCCCCCCCTCTCTCTCTCTCTCTGTGTTGTGTATGGTGTTTTGTAATGATGATTTCACTGTTGTACACAGCTCGAGGGCTTTCCGTGAAATCGTAAAAACTTTATCACAGGTCATGTGACCCCCTTCGAGCGCTATGAGTGGTCAAACATGCGAGTCATTAGCTTTGAGAAGGCATGGATCACAGACAGTGATTGGTTCTCATCCCACACCAATCACAATTTAGCTTTTTGTCTGTCTGCGGACTAGCAGCCCTGGCATATAATGATGGTTGTACTGAATCAGACCTTAAGTGTCTAAGAGATTCATTATCTAATCACGACCAGGACGACCCACCACAATACACCCTGATTATGATCGGAGGACCCTACACCCATACTGCCAACTCTTTCTCATGAACGTGTACTGTATACAACTGACAAACAGCGCCGTCATTTGCCCCGTGTGTACAGACACCACCATGTTACGAAAGAGGGCGTCAGTTGCAGTATTTTGATGAGAGCTCATCTTTTTTGGTTTCTTTTGTTTTGTTTATGTTTTGCTTAGTTTTTTTGTTGTTTTGCGTTTGTTTTCGCATTTGTTTCACTTTGTCGATGTGTTTTTTTATTTTTATTTTGTGTTGCTTCATTGTTTTTTTATTTGTTTTGTTTCATTGCGTATGGTCTAGCTTTGTTCATATGTTTTTCTTTTTGGTTTATGTATTTTCGTGCAAGATTCTCTACACGAAAGTATGCTAAGAAGTAAGACTAAATGATTTCAAGCTCTTCTATTCTTTGTTCTCCATTTGTTTTCTTTGATCAAGTACATATGAGCATGTGTGTTTGTGAACCGACAAACTCAAGCATCTTAATAGTGTGTGTGTGTGTGTGTGTTTGCGCACGCGTGTGTGTATGTGTGTGTGTGTGTGTGTGTGTGTGCGAGCCTGTGTGTGTATGTGTGTGTGTGTGTGCGTGCGCACGCGTGTGTGTGTGTGTGTGCGTGCGAGCCTGTGCGAGCCTGTGTGTGTGTGTGTGTGTGTGTGTGTGCGTGCGTGTGTGTGTGCACGCACGCACGCACGCGCGTGTGAGCCTGTGTGTGTATGTGTGTGTGTGTGTGTGTGTGTGTGTGCGTTGGCTCTTACACAGACAGGAAACTAAATTTGACAGAGCGGTAATTTTACAGTTGTGAGAGTTTGTTTGCAGGTATGTGTTTCATGGAAGTGAAGGATGTAATCTATAAGTCTGAAGGTTGAGAGGGTTTATTGGACGGATCATCCACACACACACCACACACTCGGCTTGTGCATCACACTACAACTGCATACAAGCAGTCAATGCCCCAGCATGCACCACCCTCCCAGCATGCCTCAAATCACCGCTCTCTCATGCCGTTCCAATCTGAAAAATATATGTATTCTTTCTTGTGTTCTTTCTTCCCCCTCTCATCCGTGGCTCCCCTCCCCCTCCGCTCGGTGGCCCATTTCTCCTCTTTTCTGTGGAAATGGAGAATGTTGGCAGGTCAGAGGGTTTTGCGCTGTAGAAATCATTAGCAGAGAGATACTAACACAGCAGCTGAACCCGGGTCAGCGCTCCACGCTAATGAAAGTCTCTCCACCAGCAGCTTTTCATCTGGAGTAAAACTCACATTCAGAGCGCTGCTTACATTCGGAGCACTTGCATTCTGGGAAAGGGCCATGTACCGCGGGTCACCCGCGATCCCCAAGTCATTCCGTCTGTCTGTCTGTGTGTGTGTCTGTCTTTTTACTCTCTTTCCAGGGTAATGAAATAATGAAATAAGGCTGGATTTTGTCCATCAGACTGCAGAGGAAAATGAAAACATTTCAGAGGTAATGAAGCAGTGATTTATGCGTCTGTGTCTGTATGTGGTTTTTTCCACCCGCTTGTGTTCTGTCGTGTGCCAGCCGTGTCGAGGCCGCCGTCTGCCGTGACCCCGGCTTGTTCAGGGTTTTGTCGCGTGCGTGCACGTGTGTGTGTGGGGGCCGGGGGCTGATAATCCTGCTTTTCAAGCAGCCCAGCACACACAGCCTCTGACCACTCATTATCCTAACAAGAAGGGCCATTTCACCTGCAACCGGAGGCCTTGTACGCGTCTTGTTAGTGTTATCCCGTCTCACACACGCGCACACGCGCACACACTCCGCCAGACCCGCTGCCATTCAGAACAAGCAGGTGGCCACTGACGCACATAATTGCAGACAATTTGAGGCAATGAATAAAAATGATCTACATTACTTCTTGCCGAATGTTGTGTGCACTTGGTGCCAAGTGAAATCTATGGAAGAGCCTCTTTAGATAGAGCAGAAAAAGGCCCTATCAAAAGCCCGCAGAGGAAAAGAGGAGGAGCGGTAATTAATTTCTTAAGGAGAGATTTGACACATTCAGAGAAGCGCCGCCGCCGCCGTCTCGGGGGAGTCAGAGAGGAGCGAAGAACAACATCTTTCAAACTGTTTCCTCCAGATTGTGTCATGTAGCCTGTGAACTGTCTCTCGCTTTCTGTTTTTCTCTCTGACTATTTGGTTTGCACGAGTTTCGCTTAAAGTCGGATGGTAATGAGGTTTCAATGACCTCATTAAACTCTCAGTTTAAAGTGACTTTCTTACAGAGGATCACATTTTTTTTTTTTTGATCTCAATTGTCTCTCCTGAACAGATCGCGTGTTTCCAATATAGAGACTGGAGTTTCAGATGAGACCTTAACAATATCGAAACTATACTACATGTTATTGCATTTCATTGAACTTAAACAAATGTGACTGTAATGGTTGAAACACATGAAGAGTATGAAGATGTAAAATGAATGTAGGGTCAACTTAATCTGGATTCGGGTCAATTGGATGAGAAATGTTTGATTTCATACCGAGTTATTTAAGAATACTGATTTTTGAAATACTGTTTCAAATCGGAGCTTAATTCGAGACATTTGTGAGACCATTGGAGAAAAGAAGATGCCTTTGAGACGTTTGTGACATTTCTGGGTGTCCGGAAGACGTATGTAAGATCTGCGAAATTTAGCATTTTGCTCTCTCTTCAATCACACCGAGGTCTAGGAATAATAATAGAGATATTTTCTTTCTCATAAGTAGATTTGCCATCGTTTGCCATCAAAAGTCAGATTTCATTGTGAACTTCGAGGTTTGTTTTGGCCTTCACCCTTTTTTGTTTGAGACGATGTGAGGTTGAGGAATATTATCTCCGGTGAGCCGTGATCAGATGCAGTAATGACTGAATTAGATGTGATAAAACAGCATTCAGGCCTCATTTCACGAGCTCCAATTACAGAACAATACATCACCTCTGCATTCACAGTCAAATGACTGCGGGATCAGGGTGGGTCACTCCGGCCCCTCCGAGACTGAGTGAAAGAAAGCTAACAGAACATCTTCTACGGCTACCGTTTGCATTTTCTGCCGCTGTGTGTCTGCATGCGTGCGTGTACACGAGAGCGCATCTGTGGGTTCGTATGTTTGTGCACGCCTGCATGCGTGTTTGACCCCGGCAGACCTGTGGGTCTTTATTAACACCTGCCTAACCGAGCGCTCCACCAGCTGATGGGCCCGACCTGCCACCGGCTCAACCTGTGACATCGACAGTTTGCAGCCTCCATTTCACACATGATTAATCTGAACAAGAGAGAGAGAGAGAGAGAGGGGAGGAAAGGGTGGCCCGTGTTCGGTCCGCATGGCTAAAAGGTCTTTAGAATTCCTGCGGAGAGAACCACGGGAAGAGTGAATGTAACCGGTTGGGGGTCACTGAGTCTTTGTGTAATTGAAGCGGTGGCAGTCTCTCTATCCTCTCCTCCTTTCAAATGGAGCGAGCGAGGGATTGTGAAGTGTGGGGAAGGGTGAAGCCTGGAGGAGGGGGTCCGGGTTTTTTCGATGTTTTTATGAAGGGGAGGTTAAGTTGACAGGAACAGAGTGAATGTCTTCGGCTCGCTTCTGTAGTGCGGTATTATAACATGTGCTACATCTTTATCAAAGAAATAAGCCGAGACCGGGCTAGTGTGGTCGTTTTAGTACAGTAAGGGCGTTCAAATATCGGCTTAATGGAAGTGCGATTAAATCGGTGGTGCTTGCATCAGTGTCAGTGGGTTGCGGTGGTTACCAAGGTGTTGCCACGCAGTTGCTAAGGCGTTATGGGTGGTTGCTTGCTGGCCCACAATCCGGTTAAAAAAGGTAATTTCCTGCAGCTGGGGCGCCAGTAAAATAACAGTTTGACATGTAAAATCAGTTTTCATGTTGTTGTAAATTTGCAGTCTTGTTTTTAATTTGACGTTTTTTTTACCGTATTTAAAAAATAAACTGTAAAAAAAACCTTTAAAAAGGTCATTTGGGGCGCCAGTAAAATACCAGTTTTGCCGTGTAAAATTACATTTTTTTCATAAACTTTTACCGTATTTCAAAAACAGTAAAATTCCATTAAGTTACAGGTTTTTATACAATAGACATGATAAACCTGTAAAAACAATAACAGTAAAATTCTGTAAAATGAGAGTTTTTTACATATAATTCTCTATGATTCTATGTTCACTGGATTGGGTCAGTTGTTTAATATATATATACAGTATGGGAGGTTTTGCTCATTTCATATCCTGTCAGGCAAAAACATACAATTAATTGAAGCTTATATAAAATAGTATGGAACAGTAAGGTATGTAGATAAGAATAAAGGTGTCTAGGGAACAATTAAACAATACACATAATGCGTTATTAGTTAACAACCATATTAGCTATTTCAACATAATCTCATAAAAATTTGTAACTATTTTACAAGGAGGCTATTTTTACATGAATGAGTACAATCTCATTTGTATTATCTGCGTTTTATGTTGAGAGGTGAACTTTCATGCTTGCTTATTTTCTTAATAATCTTTTTTATACGATTAACATCGTATGAATTTATACTAAATCGCCACCTTGTATTTTTCCAGTGTAGCTCATGAGAATCTTGAAATTTAGAGTCTAAACCGTCTGTTGTTATAAACGTGTATTTTTTATATGTGTCCACATCAGCTCCAACCAAGACTGACTAAACATTTACAGTTTCATGACCTTGCACAATCGCTTCTTTCCTTTCGGTTTTACCTCATCTTTACTCTCTCTACCCCGTTGCATAACATATAAAAGCTCAACAATGTAATCCTTCACGCTAATCCTTCGGTAGTCTGAAAAGTAAACATCACATGAGAATTAACAAGCGTTTGTGTTGTTTGTACAGGACTGTGCTTCTGCGGTGAAACATCTGCTTTTCATTTTAAAGAAGTGTGTGTGTGGTGTGTTGGTTGAGTGTGTGTGAGAGAGAGTGAGAGAGAGAGAGAGAGAGAGAGTCTGCATGCCATCTCAGTCATACCTGTTCACCGCGCACTGCAAGGGAGCCACATTGTTCAGCGCAACATCAGGATGCCGTGCATTTAGGAAATAATTACCCAGCATCCCGCTGTTCCGAAACTCTGTTTCATCTTCTCTAATGGTTTCTTCTTCATTGGTCTCTAATCCCAAACAGGACGTAACGTGCAGAAGGAAGACGCGGCCGCTGCTGTCCCCACCGGAGCAGAGAGGACGTGAGCCTTTGATGTTCCACTCAGAATTATTAATTCCCTGCGTCAGGTTGGCCGTTTCATCTGCGTTTAAAGTCAAAATCTCACTGTTCACAGCAAAGCTTCTGCTATGCAAATCAGCTCCTAATGTGCATGCTGGGTTTGGTGGGGATCTTAATGTATTAGTTTAGAGAAACGAATGACATCAATGTCAGTTGATATTGATCTGAAAGCTTGAGAGCGTCCCTGCTGGGTGTCGGATGAGCTTCATGTCTTCACGTGGCCTTCAAAAACCCAAAGAGAAAAGTTTTGGCACTTGATTTGGAAACTAATGGCAGACACAGCATAACGCATTAGCATACATGCTTAACTGTTTGAGAAACACAGATCATGTCAAACAGTAGTCTAAATGAGTCATTAAAGGTACAGTACACTACAAGAATTGGTTCTCTCCAATTTAACATGTCTTCATGTGTTCTGTAGAACATAAAAAACAATGTTTAGTAGAATGTTTCACAACGGCAAACCGTTGCACTATTTTATAGATGTTTTTGCTGTTCTCTGTGGTGTAGATATAGTACCGCAGGGAAGGCGCATTTTTGTAGTTCAACCTGGTTAGCGCAGCATCGGTTTCCTCGACCCAAGCCTTTCCCATAGACTTCCCGAAAATAAGCTCCGTGATTAACAAAGGTCTATGACACACATCTTGTCAATCAAGATAATCTTTACAAACTAACATGACATTTATGAATTTTGAAGCATGAATACAATCGGCAGAAGTAAAAGGCTAACGTGAGGCTACAAACAGACAACGCCACTGTCGCTCGATATCAACGTCACCACCGCCGAGCCACCGACATTATTTCAACTTTATTGAAAACGTGTTTCCTGATAACTTAAGTATTCTTCGAATGAATCTAGATGAATGTTTTTAGGGGTTTGTGCCCATGTTTGCATTAGTTTTTATGCGTGATGACCTGTTACATCCCCGACAATGTATGCAGTCGCATTTAGCAACTTGTTAGCAACCGCCGCTTTTAAGACACAGTAAAGCTTTAAAAAATAATTACGTGTTTTATAACGTCGAATATCCACAGTCCATTTTGGGCATTCAACCAAAAACCCTTTGAAAAAATCTGTTGTTTGCTAACTCGCTTACAGGTTTTGCATACAAAACTATGTCATTCCTGTGGCGCTCTATTTTAGTACCGCATGTTGAAATAAAAATGTTTTTTATGAAAAAATGTTTTATTTGGTAACACATGACAATACAGTTTTATTTGTTATACTTAAAACAATTCTGGGATGTTTTTAGGGTCGGGTAAAATGGGGACAAATATGAATGTATTGACTAATACTAATAGATAGAGCCTTATTTTAAAGTGTTGCCTTTTCTTAAATGTGGACCACTCTTTTGTTATTCATTCTCTAAACTGCTTTAAAACTATTAGTATTATATAAAGCGCTATACAAACATGGGAATTACTCTATTAGATATTTATGCGTCCGAAAATATTGACTATTTATATGTAATGGTTAGTATTTATTTGTTTTAAGTAGGAATCCAGAGCTACATGAGCTACCAATTCT
Source organism: Triplophysa siluroides (assembly GCA_006030095.1). NCBI lineage: Eukaryota > Metazoa > Chordata > Actinopteri > Cypriniformes > Nemacheilidae > Triplophysa > Triplophysa siluroides. Next base: position 2,663,219 of record VCII01000094.1, on the reverse strand, counting down.
GCAGCGTCTGGCACATGTAATTACATTGAGAGCATCACTGTTCTCAGATCAGGTGCAGTGCGAGTGTTTATTTAGCTTGAGGAAGTGTCCTCCTCCCTCACTGCTTTAAGGACCCTCAGCATTTTACTGCATGTCTTTCCATATACTCCATAAAGAGCGACTCTGTTCAGTGTCCCCCGTCCATGAGTGGCACCAAACCAGACAACCCCGCCCCCAATAAACCCACCCCTCATCTCAGCCCCACCCCTCGAACTCTTCTCATCACAGCTGTGAGCTCACATGGTTTTCATTTCCCATTAAAATGTCTCATTTCCATACAATATCAAAGACTGAATACTTTAAAAGTCTCAGAAAACAAATAGTCAAGGACTGGATGCCAGCAGAGTAATTTAAATCATATGGCATACGCCAATGAATCATTGGAAATGATGTTGTTTGAGCATGATGTTGTTTTTCATGTTTGTCTTTGGTTGAGTCTGCATTTAATGCCCGTCTGTAGACACTGTAAGTGTTGGGAAATACTTCCCAACACATGTTGTGTTAGTTTTATTTGCTTGAATTAACCCCGTTGTTTTAATGAATTTATGACTGACAAAGAGCATCAACGAGGCATTTTGTTTTGTAAAATTCAGATTTTTGTGGGTGAGACATCGGTCTCTAAATGTTTTTATTGCCAAGTATCATGTACTGTATGTTGTGAAAGAGCTGCACTTCTTTTGTATTAGTTGACCGTACAACAATTAGTTTCTCACTAAGAGACACCAGAGTTTTCTGACCACATAAAACACGACTTGCAATATGTGAAAGCTGATATGAAACTGTCAGTATACAAATGGAAACAACATTATTTACTATCTGTTTGGTGAAACAAAGCGCTGCCTTAAGCAGAAACATGTGAGACACCAAAAAAAGTCATGTCAGAATAGTTATCATTACAGAGCCAACATTACCCACAATGCATCACTCAAAGGAGAGGAAGGGAGCGTTATACAAATTTGATCGAGGAACCAGTTATACATCGCACATATTATAAATCATCAGATATTTTGGAGTGAAATCACCTTCTATTTTCAGTGTCGGGAGCCAAAAATAAATTACAATTTTAATCTGAACAGCAAACACAAGTCAGCTAACAAAATCTGTTCTGAGAACATTTTGCTAACATTCCCATAAGATGTAAAAAACGTGATTCCTTTTTTTCCCTGATTTCAATGCGTCGCTGGAAAAGAATAACATTTTGATAACGTTTTTATTACGCTTTGTTACGTTTGTATAACTTTTAGCAATAATATATAATGGTGAAAATCACACATTTCAACTTTTTGGATTATTTTAAGAAGACTTTTAAAGAGTGTTAGCCAGTTGTTCTTGCGAACATCTGACACAAACTTCTCTAATGAAAATTGATCTTGCTTTTTAGAAAAAAAAGTCACTGTTGATAAATAACAAATTAATAAAGTATGCAGTAGCCTAAAAAGAATGGTACATTCCATTTAAAGCACGGACACTTGCTTTACACCCCCAACATTCATGCAAGACTGAGCGGAAAGTTCTCTTCAACGCTTTACTATAGTTCATGCTACTAAACCGAACTGTAGTATATTACGGTGATGACTACACGTTGTTAATGTCTACTACAGTATACTACTATAGTGAATTGAGAAACTGTAAATACTGTAGTCCACTTTACTATATTAAACTAGTAAATTCCCAGAATATGAACTCATTTATAGCAGTGTGTCTCTGATAGGCTCATCTGTGTCCAATAATGGGCAGTAAACTTCACTTCCTTTAATGATGACCTAATGCAGAATGACATTCCAGCACAGCGTCTTCATTTTACAGCGTCCGCCAGTTTACACAAACAAACACGCAATGAGTACACACATAACAAACCCACAGAGGAGCTTTTGTGTGTGTGAATGGGAGTGTGTTGGTTCACTTTGCTCTTCATACTTTCCTTGTAAATGTAATGTATTGCTGATAGTTCATATGTTTCATGTACAGCTGCTTTGTAACAATGAAAATAAAAAAAAGTCTAATTTGAGTTGAGGACGAGACAGTTTATATGTTGGAATGCTTGTTACCTCTTCTCTTCCGGTATGTCAGCTCGGCCCAGTCCACTAAATTATAGTGTCATATTTGTTTCTCAATCTGACACCAGCGTCGCGAAACTAAAGGAAACGATTCACTTATGACCGATCAAAGGCTTTTGGCTCAACTCCGGCGACTGTCAAACGACACGTCGCGCTGAAGACAAATCACATGACTCATGACTCCCGGATCATTCGTCATCAACGGGAAACGCCTTCACGCGGCCCGTCCGTATCTCTGCGTGTGCGTTTCACAATATACAAAGTGCAATAAATCTCACTGAGCGGAAAGATAAAGTCTGAAGCCGGAGAAGCTTGGGGCAGTTTTTGCTCTTGAACAATGTGGAGATCAAAGAGGCCGTCTCTGACAGCTGATGACTGGCTTCCCATGGCCGGAGCACCAAAGGAGGCTCACACCTGTAGCAGGTGATTACAGGTAGATCTGCCTGCCTCTAATTGGACAATAAACACCGCTCTCCGTCTGCTAATGGCTGCAGTCTGCCTCTCAGACGCCACTCTGCCATTTGGCCGTCGCCAGAAGTCCCTGACTCTCCTCGGAGCGGTTGAGATGATGACACGATGAAGACAAATTGCATTTCTAGAGAGAGAGAGAGAGAGTCTTTTTTATTTTCTGCTTGTTTTGATGTGTATCTTTCTTTTTAAAGCACGAATGGCCTGTAAAGCGGTTTTGTTAATGATGAGCTGTTTGTTTTTCACAAATTTGTGTTTTAACATTCTCGAAATGACTTTGTCAGACGCGCATTCCTCCGACACCCATGCCGCTTCTGCCAGACACAGTGTTTCTAAAAAGTGTACGTTCAGGACCACAAACATACATTTCATAGTATGCGATGGGTATAACATGTAAAATAGGTATATTTTCATGCAGTACATGTATGTGTTTGGCAGATGGATTTGAATTCAAGATATTCTAATTGTGTTCCTTGGATCTCGACCCATGACTTTGGCTATTATCATAGCAGTTAAAATACAGAAACCACACGACAGAGTATACTCTATGCGAAACTGTATCCCACAATGCAATTCACTTTACCTTGAATGTGTAGTGTGTTGAATAAACCTGAGAGAATTTACGCTGCAATTTTAAAATCTCTTTCTTGACTCAGTGGATGCACTTTAAAACTTTGCTGTAGTTTTGCAGCAGGTTTGCCAATTACGGCTTAATGCTACTTTCCTATAAGTAATGTTTTCAATTTGTGTTACTTTAATTTAACTTTAATCAAAATCAAAACACTTTGACTCAGATTCAAAATGAGCAAGAAGAGACTGGCATTAGCACAGCTGCAAAAAATGACATTCTTCTCAAGCATTTTCTCTTGTTTTTTTAGTAAAAATATTTGAAACTTTTTCAATTACGATACATTTACATAACAAGAAAAGTGACCTAAGATATTTAGTTTTGTTTTATAAATGAAAATATTAGAACTAGGTAAGTTTATGTTTAAAACAAGATTGTAATTTTTTTTTTTACAACTGAAGCGATTACAATTGTGCACAAAACTTGATTTAAATCATTTGGAGACGTTGGTCATGAAATTAAATATTAAAGTCATATGTGAATAATGACAATAATGCAGAATACTGTTTAAAGTGTTTAGAATCATTGAAAATCTGAAATAATGTTTTTCTCTATGGTCTTGGTGATGACAAAACAATATTAAAAGTGATCTCACAGTGTGAGTGCCAAAGGGTTCTCCGCAGCTCTGAACAAAATAACAGCAACCAGGTACAAAGAAATGTACTTCAAGTCACTTGAATCTTGCCAAATGAAAGAAATAGAGCGATAACACATGAGATTTTCTTGTTAAAGGTTGATTTGATAAATGTTGATCACAAAATATTTAGATAGAGTTCTGTATGATGGTTGGGGTTACATGACTGTGTTATGGTGAGGTGTGTGTGTTTATGAATGCAGATACATCAACCAGATCATTTTCTCTATCAATCATCCGCTCCCTTTGTTTCCGTTCCAAAAACCCAAAGCCTTTTAACGGGATCATTACATTACATTGGCACTTTCTCTCTATTCATAATGTATTAGTCAATAGAAACCTGTGAACCACAAGCAAAAAACTACTGTATTGTTAAAAATAAATATCAAACTGAATCAGTGTATCACATCACTTCTTCAGACACACAACAAACTTCAATTCTTCTTCTTTAAGGCTCATTGAAGTTACAGACTGAGCCGATCATAAACCATGTGCTCAAACTAAACTCCAGAATTGCTGTGAACTAACCCCGTGAAATGAAACTATTGTAAAGATTATTTAGATAGTGTGTCTGTGGTGTTTGTGTCACTTTAGTTTGTTTAGGTTAACTGTCATGACTGTTACTGTAAAAACTGCATTGAATGAAACCATTTCATACAACCTGTATTACCACTATTATAGCGACCTGATGAAACGTTTTACAGCGCAGGTTTCTGCGGTCAACGATTTCAGTTTAATATCTCCACCGGAGTCTGTATGTTTATGTGTCTGCATACAGCTGAGTGTGTGTGTGTGTGTGTGTGTGAGAATGTGTGTTCACGTGCATGTTTGAAGTCTGAAGCTGGTTTGGATGTGAATGTAATTACGGTAGAAAGATCAAAGCTGTGTAGGACGAGTGATGTTTCTCTCTCTCTCTCTTCTCTTCTAGCCTCCAGCCCTGCTGCTTGCGCGCACATCTCCGCTCATAAAAAATGATGAGGGTCGTATTTGTCATGTTTATGACAGAGAGGTATTCTGTGATGGAGAGTTTATGAGAGATGATGTACTCCTAACACCGGCGTGACATGTCTCTCTCTCTCTCTGTCCCTCACCAAAAAGTGTTGTGAAGTGTTCTGTCAGTGATACTGCAGGGGTTCCCAAACTTTTCAGCCCACGACCCCCAAAATAACAGTGCCAGTGACTCGAGACCCCCATAATCTCGGGAGGTGGTTAAAGGATATAAACGTTGTGCGCACATGCTCTTATAAGGTCTATCAAGTGCATAATGACAACGCAAAAGACAGTCTAACATAATATTATTTTATAGTAATTTATTCATTACTTGACTTGTTGTTGTACATAAACCATGAACTATTACTACAGTTGGTCAAATTTCATCAAACTGATTTTTCAAACTGAAAGTTTCTTTACACCTGTTTGTGGCTTATTTAATTGAAGTTTACTGTCTGGCGCATGTTTTAGTGTGTAAATGCAATAAGAGCGCAGCTGTTTTTTAATGTACTCGCAGTTGAATTAGTGTCTCTTGAGGTGTGTTGACCTTTAAAAGAATCAGCTGAACCGAAGGCCAACGCACTCATGCCTCTTAGCAGTCTTCTGAAGATGCTTTTCATAAAATCGGTGTGTGTTGGTGTGCATGTACAGGCCAAATATATGATGTCCTAACGTCTAGCACGTCCCCACAAAGATACCAAAACAAACGCTATGCTTAAGGGAATAAACAGGTTAGATGTTTTTCTCTGTTCACGATGTTTGATTCTTCAATAATGTCATTTATGGTTTATCTTGCTTTGGAGAAATAAGATCCACATAAATGTTGTATGTACAGATTTTGTATTGGACAAAAAACATCCTCACAAAAACAGTCATATTAAAGATAACCTGAAAAGGAAGGTTCATAAATGGATCAGTTACTACTTTCTAATGTAAATACATTAATAAATGTTTATAAGTAAGGTTAAGCTGATTGCAACAATACAGGCTTATGTATGTATGCATTTATTTTACAAATCAGCTATACCGTAGATCGATGAGTTTCTGATTTCAAAAACATTGTGAAATTGTAAACATCCATTTCTTTTTTTGCCTGATCTGCCTGAAACTATGTTTGTTATTGTAACTTAGGCTTATATACATCTTTTCAAAATAAAGGTTCCTAAAATGGTTATTTGTCAGTCTATTTTGCTTCATTAAAAACATCCACAGAACCTTTGCACAAATGTTTTTTTTTGTAGTAGAAAACGGTCATGCAAAAATCAACTTTCTTTTCAGTTCAAAAAAAAGAATTTAATGTTTCTATGTTATAAAAAAATATAAATAAATGTGTGTTGTCTGAATCACATAAACAGTGTACTGGAATTCAATCTTAAAACAGACTTTCTGTACAATCATAACCACGTACAGCAGTAACGTTTCTGTCGAATGACTTAATAAACTTTTCACAGCGGCTCTGTCTGTGTGTTTACAGAGGCACAACAGGACGTATTTTAATGGCAGCGAACATAAAACTCCTGTCAAAGGAAAGCCATCATCCTCTGGCACTACTGTAGTGTGAACGTGCCCATCCAACCAGAGTAAGAGACTTTATAGAGTCGAAAACCACCGGCTCCATCCACGCTTTCAGGAACTGCTGTTTCCTGTCGCGTCAGTCACTTTCAGCTTCATGAAAAAGATGTTGGCAAGACGTCTGAGCGTCGACACCCTGTGAGTCTGTCTCCTCTGGGAAACAGTGCTGTCCTGAAGGGGGAAAAAGCCTCTTTCCCATGAGGAACCGCAGGTCCCTGCTGATCGTCAAGCTTGTGGCTGGAGCTCCAGTAATGAGAAGACTGACACTGAGTTTAAACAGAAGCAGATGGTATTAATAAAATACTGAGAGCGTGTGTGTGTGTTTGCGTGCGTGTGTGTGTGTATGTGTTTTCATGGCTGTCCTTTAAGTACAGGCATTTTATAGACTCTAAGGTGTCTGTGTTAAGGGATAATATTAACACGAATGCTCTATGTTGTCAGTTTATAATGTGTTATAAAGTTATTAATAATGCATTATAAATGCGCTATTAATGCATTATAAAAATAATAACAATAGAATATTAATCTAAACATCACATCACATTCACCTGCATCAGTGCACATTTACCTCGGACTGAATCAATCTCAGCTCACATTTTTATTTCATTGCATTTGTTTCTAAAACTCTGAGATAATTATATTATATTATATTATATTATATTATTATATTATATATATTATATATATTATATATATATATATTATATTATATTATATTATATTATATTATATTATATTATATTATATTATTATTTTATATATAGTAACAATATGCTGGCCAATTAAGTTGCTTTAAGTATTTTTATGCCATTTAGGCCATTGTTATTATTCAGGCAGATATCTCTAAACATGCTTATTGTTAACAAGCTTGTATTACACTAACACAATATTTAAGACAACTAATGACTGATTAACAATTTTTTTATGTTTATGTTTAACTAACCTGACTCAAACTTAAGTTTAAACACAGACATTGATTTACTCACTTAAATTAAATTGGTGTCAAAACAACTCAGTTGGTTTCATTTTCATTTTCAAAAGGACCAAGTTTTTCACCCCAAAACTAAAAACCTATATACCAAAAAATTGCATACAAAACAAAGACATTTTTACAGGTTTGGAAGAACTTGAGGGGGATAAGGTCTAATTCATGACAAAATATTCATTTTTGGGTGGACTGTCCCTTTAAGTTGTGACAAAAGTGTAATAATAAGTTAATAAAGTATTAAGAATTTTAAGTCAAGGCGCAGAATTATTATTATTATTATTTTAAATGTGGTATATATTTCACACACTGGAACAAGCTCTGATGGACAGAAGTGTGTTAGATCTATTTTAAGGATATGGAAAGGGTCAGCTTGGGTCGGTTTGCTTTGTGACAAAGAGTTCCCATTGAAATCCTTCTCGAGTCATTTTCAAACACAGCAAAAGTCTATAAACTGATGTGTTTTGACCCCAAAACCATCTGCATTATGTCCTGATCCGGTTGCAAAGAGCATGAAAAACAGGGCCAAATGCAAATGTCAACACGGACACATAAACTGACAAGATTGTATCTTCAATAGGCATTAAAGGAAGGAGATATGTTCCATTAAGTGCAGGTTATCTTGCTTGAAGCATAAACAGATATTGTTGCCGATGAGTTTCGTGGTGTGAGTTATTTCCTGCCGAGAGAAATAATAAAAACGTAAACTGTTACAAACATTGTCAATTTTCCCGCTCATCCTGTGGCGTTAATAATGTCACATTTCAATAATTGACCTCAAGGACATTTTCATCTGCCCTTGTATGACGATTTGTATAGTGCGTTTGATCGCCACAATGTCCGAAGCACAATCTGGGTGCTGATTTAAATCCAGTTTAAAACTCAAATCTCTTTCGTCCCGTATCACTTTACAATGTGAGACAGACTCTAGTAACATCCTCCGAGCGTCTCACCTCCGGTGTCTTGGCTCAGGATGGTAGGATTTCTCCCAAACTGCAGGTGTTTTCATTAAGGCTAATGATAGCGTGCGTCGCCCAGCGCCGTTACGACGCTTGTTGTTTATTAGTTCTGCGATAAGCATTATAACAAAACGCACATGTCACAGCGAGCGTCCCTGCGGCCCGCCGGCACTAATGAGATAAATAAATGAATTTAGTACGGCCGCAAAGGGCTCCTGAGAGAGCTAGTTACCAGAGACAGAGAGGAGAGAGAGATGAGGTGAGAGCTCTCGTGAGGACCCGGCTGCGGCTGATGTACATATGTCCTTGATTACCGCCGGTTCCCCTGCTTTTATTCTAATAAGTGACATTCTTTGTACTCCTGTGGACAGCTAGACAGTCTGACAGTGGATGGGAATAAATATTGCATGTGGCTCACATTAAGCTGTCAGCTGCGGGCCGAGCCGGAGACGGAGCAATGCACGTGACGTTGGGAGCAGCTACACTTTCTCGGCTCCTGTCACAATTGTCACATCTTGATGATCTGAGACCCCCTCCTCACATCCCCCGTATCTCTCTCTCTCTCTTCCTTTGGAAGTCAGCGCGGTGCTGTGACATCATGGCATCTCTGAGTACAGTATTTTTTTTAAGATGTACACGCTCTTGAAGGGTTTTGTTTGGTTTTTTTTCTATGTGCAGATCACTTTTGGCCCAAACTGTAAGCGATTCGCTGTCGTATGATGATGATGATGCATCGCTTGTTTCGAGAGCTGAATGTTACCTGGTACATTTTTATGTCACTGATTTCAAGATCGCAGCAGTTACGTGAGATGTTTTATGGATGCTTGTAGTGTAGACGGATAGCTTTAATAATAGTTTTATCACATGACACAGCATGCGTGTGGTTATACACAGACGTACAGTGAGGGCAAGAGAGAGAGATAGAGAGAACCTATATGACATCATTTGATTTCAAAATAGACAAGGAATTCTAATTTCTGGTGGTTGCTAGGGTGTTGCTACGTTGATGCTACGGTGTTGTAGGTGGTCATCATAGACATAAAAACGAGATGCCGCATTAGCGTCTGTTTCTATAGGCTGCTATATGTAGGTCGTCCGCCATATTGGAACGGTGCAAGGGTGCAAGAGCAAGCTGACTGTGTTACAAAAACATATTTATTGTTGTGCAAACACTAACACATGACAACAACAAAAGGTTATCCCATTTTTAGAATTTAAATCCCCACGGTTTTCACAACCATGGCTGCACAGTGTTGGGCCATTCTTGCAAACTGTGAGTGACGTCAGTGGACTGTTCCAAGATGGCCGACATGTCTACGTGCCTGAAGCACACCTGAATGCGGCGTCTAGTTACATACAGTGTATATCCATGGTGGTTTTTCTAGGTGACTCTGCAAAGTTCAATGTTAAGGAGTAGGGCTTTGTTCAAATGTAAACCCACATTAGATCTGTAAGCAAATACCTCTGTGTTTACTCACAGCCTGTGTCACATCTTACTAACAAAACATCTTACTTCCTTAAAGACACCTGCTGTGTTTAACACTGAACTTCAGCAATGATGTTCGGATTTATGGCTGGGGTGGAAAAGATATTGCACTAGCAAGAGACCCTCCTGGGACATCTGCAGTCTTTCTAGTGTGTGTGTGTGTGTGTGTGTGTGTAGGCTGCACTCAGCGTCTGCGCCCGCGTCATGTCCAGCCGTTCACTGCTGTGAGGATGAAAAGAGTCCTGCTGTGGTTTCCATCTCTTTCTCATTCTTCCATCAGCTCAGCTCATCTCTCTCTCCATCACACACACGTCTGACATATACTGTGAAGAACAGAATGAAAGCAGTTTAAGATCAAGTGCTGAGGTAAGAACTGAAGTCCGTCTAGTTTTATATTAGGGGTCATTAACCTCGATAAAAACCTGTTCATTTGTGTTGTTCGGCAAGACTCTCTGGAAATGTTTGTATTTTGTGGTGTTTAGTTTGGGGGTAGAGGTGAAGTTAAACTTTGGGGTGAGTTTAGGGTCAATAATGTCAGAACAGGTTAATTGCATAGGATTGTTTGATAACAATGACAGCTAATTCCGTTTCTTTCGACATTTTTGTTTACATTTATGTTCAAATGTAATAATTAAATTAATTCTTAATTGACTAGTCTAATTTGATCATTTTTGGTTATTTTAGACTGGTTATTTATGCGGAAGTATGGACAGTAAAGGAAATGATGGAGTAGACATTGACACTGTAAGTATTATGGTTCACGGTCCATAGGATTACTGTCAGGTTATGAGTACTAACCACACCTACAACCCCCCTATTTTGCATTTCGTTTTCTATTCAGTTGAGATAAAGCCATTAGATTTTTTTTTCAGTCATCGACAGATCTGTATAGTATCATTCCCTATACGTATCTCACATAACAATTGTTATGACTGAACAGCCATACTCAAATAACATCATGACTTATTAAACATTTGTAATTATTTACACAAATGTACCTCCAACTATCACTGACATCATCATAAGTCAGTGACTGCTTGACAATGAGATAATCATCATCTGCCTCAAAAATGATATTTTTATAATGCCTTTCTGATCTAAAGAAAGCATAAATAAAGTAGTAAGCATCATGGTTGTTGCTGTATGATTTCTATTCAGTTCCTAAATATTGTCGCACAAATGTATGGACCTTCTGACCTGCTGAAGCACTAAACCATTTTACCCCCCTCTCTCTCTCTCTCTCTCTCTCTCTCTCATTCAGCAACACTACTACAGTATCCCCTGATCTCCTCTCCTCATTTTCTTCTCTTCTGCCCATCTATGACATTTAAAGAGATCAAAGCTTAAGCCCAGGGCCATCTCTGGCATATGAAAACAAACACACACACACTGCACTCTTTAGCTCGTAAATGTGGATCTTTCATCCTGTATGACTCCACTAATGTTCTCTAGGCGATGTGAACACAGACGGTGATAAACCGGTTTGATATTATATCAACAGAAACGCCATAAAGGACCTGTTCACATGAACTCATCTGTGCTGGCTTCAGACGAGCAATATGAAACATACATTGCACATGAATGTAGGTCATGGTTAATTGATTTATGACATTGATATGTTTATGGTTTCCGGTAATGTCAAACAATTTGACTAAAAGCGCATGCATGCTCGACGCGTGATGGAAACCTCCACCGGCGGAACGGCCCGATAGAGCTTGTCAGCACTGAGTGATTAGCTGAAATAATGTCTCTGTCAGCTTTAATCACATTAAAACGTGGTTAACATTTAATTTTTCTCTCTTCATATGCAAAAATTTCCACTAGATTTGCAGCGAAGGCCATTGAAATTCCATTATAAAAAGAATAAAAATTTCAGGCATCATTTATTCAGAGAGAAAGAGTGGAAGCGGAGGGAGAAAGTGCTGAATCTTTCTATTAGCGCAGCTGAGAAATGATCTTCGGCGGTGCAGGATGAGAGCGCTGAGACCAGACGCCCTGAACACACATTCAAGACTCTCAAACTCTGACCCGCACCACGTGTGACCCCACTCGCTTTGATTTACACCCGTTTGCTTTTGCTTGTGGGAGCCAGTGAATCGGTCACACTGAGCTAAATATCATGCAGTCAACTGTGTATACGGGGTTATAATGATGTTATCACATCTGTCCACTGAGGACGCCTCGAGAAATATTTGCGGCATTGCAATTTCTTTGTTTTTAATGACAAAAGCCTCTTCAAACAAATGATGCTAGAGCTTGTGGTTTTTAGTGGATGAGTCAGTTCCCCTTAAGATCGCACGGGTGTAGAAAGCATTTGTTCAACTTTCTCATCTATATCAATTAGGGCTTTGCGAAATAGGCTATACGAAAAATGTGATATGCGATAATGCTAAATAATGCCATGGCTATATTTAAAAACGGGAAATTATATAACCAGCATATATTTCACATTATTTCTTTTACATTATTGATGATCTTCCACACATCAGACACAGGCTCTCTGAAATCTGCATCAACCTAAAACTTTGACTATATAGACCACTTCGCAAGATAAGTCCTGAAGCACTTCCGGTTTCAGTTTTTATTTACTTTTTACATCTCACATACATAATTAAAACTTAAAGATATTCGGTTGACATTTTTGTTGGGTTAAAAATGTTCTGTTATTTGTGTTTTGTTCAACCAATGTGTAAAATAACTGTATCAGGAAGTTGGGCCAGCGTTGTCTATAGTAACTTTTAAACATTTTTAAATGATCCGGTTATTGCAAACTATTGCGGTATGCGCGTCTGCGACACTTCGATCATTTCGATATACCGTGCATCCCTAATATCAATTATTTTTCCTCATAATTTTAAAGCTAATAATCTTTATTTTTTGTTATCCAATATAGCATTCACAAGTAGGCTATAGGCTAAGCGTAACCTTGTGCCCGAATAACGCGTTATAGTGATGGACCGGATTTCATGTTTTTCATTGTTTCACATCCTTCACGAAAATGTTTGTTTTCTTGACGTCAATTCTCAATGTATGACTTATTCAAAAGCAATTATTTCTCTATCGTAACCAGGCTCCTCTTCAAATAACAAATCTGTAAAATCACTACCGCGAAACGCGTTTGATGTTTCGTCTTCATTTGTCAAGATGTTTGCGCGAGAGGCAAATAATTGGGGGAGACTTTTGCCTTTCCCGTGTCATAAAGTTGTTCAAATTGGTGTTCAAAGTGGTGTTGACATCATATCAGAATCTCTAATTGACAGCGGTGCGTGTGCGGGCTGACGGCGAGAACGCGCATGTTTTGCTCTTGTCTTTGTACGCGTGTGCGTGACACCGGTCCCGTGTCACTCAGTGCCAGGACCCCGAGACCTCCGAGCTCATTTAGCGCTAACATTATGAAAATCATCCCTCAGCCCTAAAGCGAGAGATCTTTGTTACGACTCGCGGCTCTGTCAAGCCTTCACCAATTACACTCGCAGGTACAATGGTCTATTGAGCGGAGCGCAGCCCTTGACTGGCGCGGCGACAGTGATTTGTGAATCGTTACTGCGTCGCCGGAGGAGAGCTCCGTACCTGAGGAATGCAAATAATGTGCCGCCAAACCAAACTACAGCTACTATTACCGCAGATTGGATTTTTCTTCCTTTCCTCGCCTCTCTCGAGTGCGAAGTTTTCAACTAAATGTAAATTTCTCTCCATCAGAAGAGGCCACTAGCTCAGAATGATGGCTTTGACTCTCGGCTCCGGCTCAAGTGCCTTTGGTGGAGGTGTGATGTATAAAAACAGCAGATAGGCCTACTGTAGAATTACTATAAAATGACGACATGTGCTGATTGCATGTTCTCAGAAAGATGTGCCGAGACTTCTTTAAACCTCGTGGCAAATACAGCACGGCTGCATTTTAACATATTGTTTGATACATTTGTGACACTGTGAAGTGCACGGATGGAAACCACCACGGTGAAGCCTGGTTACAGAGAAACGTTAAGCTTACTTACAAATGAATGTATTCGAATGAAAAGTTAAGCCACGGCACCATCTCGGCACCAATTTTACATGGTGGCTAATTCATATGAAGTGTCATAGTGATATTTTTACATTTCGCTCTTTGACTGGTTTGTCCAGGAAGACGGTGTGGTTCATAGTGTAGGGACACATGTGTGCGAAATTAGTCCAAAGTGCTGTCAGAATCGATGTGTGGCAACCAGTCCGAGATTTCTTTCCTTGAAATCAATTCAGAATGTCTTTTGAAAGCATATGGATGTAATCTTATAATTCCACACTAACTTCTGACCATTTTCAAAAGGTGCGTCTGCTTTGTCCCAATGTGTCAGGTGTCCCACTGTGTGTTATAAGAAGAGAGACGCTTGCGTAAAAGAATTGTTACGAAGGTGATTGACACAGAGGGTCTTGACTGCACATTCTTTTAGCACGTCCACTGAGAATGACTGTTTCCCATTATGCAGCCCACGGATTTATTCCAAACTTCTTCAGTCTTAACATCACTATTGTCATTGCTCATACTTCGGATCCTGAAACGAACATGTTGCTTTTTTAGTATACATAACTTTGCTTAACTGTTCTATTGGTATGGCCATGACACGAGTGATACTTTACATCATCAAATGACCGGACATAAGTAAGTTAAATAAGTAATAACATCACAGTGCCGGGTCTAGGGGGATTTGGGGGGGCACGACCCCCCCCCAGATTTTTTGGGGGCCCCTCCAAAAACATTTAGATGACAATTAAAATAACTTAAAATTAAATTATTCTTATTTGTATTACCTATTAAGTAAGGCTCTCTCAATTCAATTTCAGAGATTTAAAAAGAATGCATGTAATGAACTATGATTATATATCTGTCCTCCCCATGTTTTATCCAGCCTAGTACGGGGCCTGAAACATCATGTACACATATGGAACCGAGCCATATAAACATTTAGACATAAAACATGGAACATCATGGAAGCTTTAGTTTTTACTTATGCCAGAACGCAACTGCCTACCAACTACATAGCACCACACTAAAAATCACTCAAAACCCTTTAAAGAGACCCCATATCAATTATTGTTTTTTTTAAACATCCATTCTGTTAAGAATCATTTCGCACAACTTCATAAAAGTAGCCACATTGAACAACAGTTACAAGATAAAGTAGATCAGACTGAGCACCCTAACACTGTGGTGACGATACAGTATCGGCACGTTACACTTCTTATGTTATTTAAGTATATAAACACTATGTTTCAATCATTTTCCATACAGTTCAGCAGAGGAACCTATAAAACTTTAAAAACTTAAAATTGAGATACAAGTGTGCGCTGTGACCTTGAAAGCCCACCATTCCGAAACAGAGCGATGAACGGGCGTGGCTGGGATCATGAATATACAACAGCTTCTGAATAATAAATACCCTTGTCCGTCAGTAATATTAATAAACTGCATCACGTTTACAGACCGTCGTAACCAAGTGCAGCGGAGATGCCCGGGTGGAAGTTCGGACCCGACCGACCGGGTCACGGCACCACCGGGGGTACAGAGAGAAGCTAACGAGGCTGGCAGCAGTCGTGAGGAGCAGCCATCCCTGAGGTTAATTAGCATTCTCTTTCCCTTCTCTTTATTATCAGCTGTGTCCTCCACACACCCGTTTAATTGCGTGAGCTGATCGAATAATAAATGGCAGAGTAATTACCATTCTAAAGGAGAGATCCCTCTCTCTCTCACTCTCTCCAGCACACACGCAACTCCGTCAAAGGAGATTTTTATTCTAAATTAAGTTTTTAACTGTCATCTGTCATCGTAGGTATAATTATAACTTAGACATTTCGGCTTCATTGTTCTCGCACTGTGAAATTCTCGGCGGAGAAAAGACATTGTGACAGCAGATTTTGGGGCGCTTGGAAAATGATGTTTCGGAGGAATTCTCAATGCCTCTAAATGAGAAAGCAAATATGCTAATTAATCAAACTCTCTCTCAGGTCAATAACACAGAAATCCTGCTCTTATTTTAATATATTTAATCAGTCTCTCTGGATGAGGTAATGCAGTGTGTCTTTGCAATAGGACGGGCTTAATGTTTCTTCAACCATATGCACTTTTGGCCCTGTAGATTTATAACATTTCTTTCATTGCTTATAGTGAATTTATTGTGTTTGATGTGTGTTTGTAAACTGTATGTCATACTCAACTGCACCATAAAATAATTGTATAAATATCTAGAAAAAAGTTTCCAAAAACTGCATAATTTGTGTAAAAATGGATATGAATCATTTTTTAACTAAATTGTAAAATGAAATTATTTTACTATTTGTTTGTACATAAAATAAGAAAATTCAACAAATGTAACCATTTTTATGATTGAGATTGAAAATGTAGCAATAACAAATGAAGACAAACTATATGGAAATGTTTACATTAAAAAAGCTTATTCATAATGATAGTAATAATCATAATAAAAAGTGCTTATACTTGAGGAAATATCAACCTGTCCATCACCTATGATTATATATCTTCCCTTTAATATGCCAAACATAACAAAAATGCAAATTGTTTAGACAGCTATGGATTTATTTTTCTCTTTAAAAAAGTCAATAAAGAAATATTTTGGACTTTTTTGGGGGGCAAAAACAGATTTCTACACATAATGCTCCTCTGTGTTTTGTTTAACCAGGTGTGTTTATATGAGAAGCATCCAGGTGAGTCGCATTCTCTCTACCTGCTCCTGCCGTTCCAAACCACAGGCACCTGGTCGGATATCGCCGGCCTCCACCCAGGTCAAGCCACCATCCCAGACGACGGAGAACTTCAATTACACCAGGATTCTGGAAGCAGAGAGCGAGGGGGCCGCATTGATTGCGGAGGGCAACAATTGATTTTGTCCATTACGCGGTGAGAATGTTTCCATCCTGCGCAGATCAGGCTGCCCTCCTCCTGTGGGTGGAGATAAGACCCCGTGGCATTGTGGCTGCCTAATCTGTGTGACGGCGCTTGTCTGTGCTGAAATTGATGTGGCTTTCACGCGGCCGCGTGTGGGTCTGCGGGGGGGTCTGTTCCTCCTCATCCCCCCCGTCATGGATCCACTCAGACCTCTGAGAGCCGTTCAAATCTGCAAACATGAGAAGGATTTGCATCAATACAGATATTTGGCTTTGCATTTGTTCCAGTGAATGTTTCTCAATAGAATAAAGGAGTTTGTAATGATGTCTGCGACTTGTTGAACTCTTGACATCTTTTGACGTTGCAGTGGGGCGGAGGTTAGGAACAGGTTATAAATGTTACAAGAAGGAATTCAAATGATGTTTTCAGTAAGTAGTTTATGGGGAAAAAAACGTCGAAAGTTACAAACAGAATATTATTTAGGATAATAGTGCTTATTCTTAATGGAATAGAATAGAAGCAAAATGTCATCGTAAACTTTCATTAAAATGTAGTATCTTGCCCCTCTGACATCACAAAATAGAGAAAATGAGTATATAGAATATATATACAGTATATATAATAATAATAATGATATGTTTATATTTTACTAACACCCAATGATAGTCCAGACATAAAAAAAAATATCAGTCTATGCACACGTTTTCTGTTTTAAATGAATAATAAAGAAAATGAAATGAGAATAATAATAAAAAAAAAAAGAAGAAATAATACCCAACAAATGGAGACGGGATGGCTGTTCATAGACTTAAAAATAGTTTTTCATTTTAATTTTCATGTGCTCATTTATGAGGAATATGGAGCGTTATGGACAATTGCCTTACCTGACTATGGAAAACTGTGCTTTAAAAAACAAATGAAGTGCTTTAGGTATTTGTGTGAAACCCTGATTATTCAAGTTGTCCCAATATGATTTAAAAATGTCAAAAGTTATGTACAATGGAATTAACCGATATCACAAATTTGCTCAAACTTTGTTCAAAAGAGTTGTTTTTGCAGACAAAAATGAAAATGATCTCATTATTTACTCTCTCATGCCATTCCAAACCCTTGTTTGACTTCCTTGCCGAACACAATAAATTATATTTTGAAGAACACTGCTGTCTGAACAACATTGACCCCCATTGTCTTCCATTGTATGGACACAAAACCCCGAGACGAACGAGTCATAGGTTTTAAATGACAGAAAATTAATTCTCGGACAAATGCCATACGTCTTACATGGCTCAAGTAGATGTTTCTCTAAATCCAAAAATGACCTGTTAACACTAGATTTTGAATGTTCAGTCTCTGACGTCCGGACCCCACTGTATGTTACATTACAGAAGCAAATTCACGTTCACTTAAAAATGAACAACACCAACAAGAACATGCGCTCATTAGGCGAAACAGGACCCGGCGCATAACTGATTACGAGAGGCCTTGCTCCGAATGAAAGGTACTTAGTCAGGTAAGCACCAGTGAGTAGCTATATTAACCCAATACATCTTACGCTGTAAAAACTGCACTCTGTAACGCCGCTAAGCCCTGTAACATGCTTTATTAGGCAGCATTGAGGTGAATGTTATCTATCAGCCCGCTCTCGGCATCAAGATCCACGGCGAGAACGTCGCCGGCTCATCTGTTCCCCTCTAACAAGACAAACCCTGATGCTGATTAATGACGGCTAAACTTACAGGCTCTCCGTCAGTGATGTTACACAGGGAGGGTAATGTATGAGAGCCATTAAATACACATCATTTTCCTGGCATGAAATATGTTGACCCCGATCTTATTACACACGCAATTAAAAGCGTTCAACAGTTCTGTGGCGGCGCACGCGGCGGAGCGGACTTGCTCACCGACAGACTCCAGTCAAATTGATGCTTTGTGAGAGAGTCATTTGTTTTATTCATCTCTCAGAGCGTCATTCCCTCGCCTATGAATATAAATGGATTTTTATTAGGTCTGATTTTCAAAACTTAATTTATTGAGACGGATGTGTTTTGTCAGTTTGGCCTCCGAACTAGCGGCGATCATTTCTTTAGTTGTTTAAGTGTGGGTTTTTATAAAGTGCATCAATATGTTAAACACGGGGATTTTGTAAACACAAACACAGTTGTTCGGAAACAGCAAGGGTGCTGTCAGCTCACATGTGTGAATCCAGACTGCAGACACTTTTGAGGTCTTTTTAGATCTTTATACTGAATCCAAAAACCAAAACACTGGTCTGAGGAACATATGATGAACTGATCCATCTGTTCCTTCTCCAGCTCAATTAGTGGAGTATTGTGTTAATAATGTAAAGGTCACGGCTGAGATTCCTAGGGAATACACGGATAAAAAACGTATAGGTTGAATGCATCGCTTTGGATATATGTGTCTCATAACGGTATAACAACTAAACAAATTTGCCAGAAAAATCATGTCAATCAATAAATGTTTTATTAGTATTGGTTATCAATGACAATTGCTTATTTAATACTTAGAATTGTAGAATTGAACCCTACAAACATGTTTGTGCACTGGACTTGAATGGTATCATAAAGTGTGCAGCTTATTGAAAAAAACTGTGGGATGCTTTTATAAAAAAAATTATTGTAGAGTCTTGAGTCTTATAAATGATAAGATGCAAAAAATATATTGAATATAATATACAACATTTTAAAGGGAAACAAGACCATTTTTCTCAACCGCTTGTCATCGTATTTTTGCTTGTTTTGCCACTTTCAGACACTGAGGTCACTACAGTGGACAGCTATCAAAAAGCCATTTCTTGCGTTTGCGTGAGTCTTGATGGCATAGTTGCACATCAACCACTACAGGGGACACTAGTGCATCATCCTATGCACTGTCATCTCTTCAGATGTCCACTCAAGTGGAAAATACACAAGAGAAAAGAGGAAAAACCTGAGGTTATCATAATCCATGCATTGAGGGTTCAGCGTAAATTTGACATTTTTTAACACTGGCGAGAGTGTGGATTATATATACACTGTGAGTTTTAATTTGACTTTTTTTAACACTGGCGAGAGTGTGGATTATATATACACTGTGAGTTTTAATTTGACCTTTTTTAACACTGGCGAGAGTGTGGATTATATATACACTGTGAGTTTTAATTTGACCTTTTTTAACACTGGCGAGAGTGTGGATATATAGAGTTTTAATTTGACTTTTTTAACACTGGCGAGTGTGGATTATATATCCAGTGTGAGTTTTAATTTGGCGAGAGTGTGGATTATATATACACTGTGAGTTTTAATTTGACCTTTTTTAACACTGGGATTTTACTCTGTAAAAGTGTACTGAATAGCTATTTCATCATCAATATTTACCAGTGATCTTCTCATCTCAGCTCTGATGCGTCTGCAGTGTTAGATGGATGTGAATCAATAACAGATGTGCGTGTGGTAGACTGAAGGCGGTTGTGTGCTGATAACAGGACAGATGTCTTATCTCAGTGTGAACTCTGTGTTTAACACTCACAGAGAAATCACTTACAAGACCTGTACCTGTAGCCACACACACATCTCTATCTTCATAAAATCTCTAGTTCTTTCTCTCCCATCCGTGTGTTGAAGCGAGGAAGTTCTCCGCAGGTATTCCGGAGTAATCCACAAGGACTCGCTGGCGGCTTTGTTCCATCTGATGTGATCAAACTGGGTCGTTATAAAGAGGTTGGCAGAGGGAAGGATGTCAGAGCCCAGATGAGGGAGGCCTCCGTTGATCAGAGAGCTCAGACGGGCTCCAGACGTCGGCACGCTGCACACACTTTTACACAGAGGGAGAAATTACTGCAGTCCGCTGACAAACCGTCCAAATCCAGTCCACTCTACATACAGCGCAGTCATTTCACAGAGCTCTCCGGGCTTCTTTTTATCAGGAGAACATCTACACGCTACGTGTTGCCAGATCCTCTTTAACGGCTGCGCCGCGCTGACACTGATACCAACAGGCACATTAAATAAAGTGTGAAATTCTTAACATAAGGACTGTTACACGGATGAAGGGAGCGCGGATAAGGGTCGCATATCTTTTTTTTGTGACCGCCGACGTGTTGTGACCTTTTTAACAGCCGGCGTGTTTTACACGCAGACAGATCGGCCATATGTAAGTGAATTTTATGGTGGATTTGTAATGACAAAAGCATCGAGTTAAAGCGTGTTGACATGGCGATAAAAGAGTTTCACATGGGGTCTCGGTGTCTGACTCACTCAGCTCACGGGTGTTAAACGCTTGACTCAGGCTGTAAATCTAACACTCCTCATTCTAAATCTTTACGTATGTTTATAAAGTAAAAGGGCTTGAATTTCTTTTAAAGGTTTAAGTCTTAAAGTGAAGCAGTGTCGTGCATTTAAAAGCAGATGTGAGGGTCTCGTGTGATCGTTTAAACGTGTGTCATTGGATTTATCTGCTGAATGAGGTAATGCCGTTGTGACACATCTCAGTGTTTGTGGGAAATGCCAAAGGCTGGGAAAAGCATTCCAGGACGCGCCACTTCACCGGATACAGCCGATACGGAGTCAGTGGGGAATTTTAGATCAAACCACTTAAAACATTTCTTTTTTGGTTTGTAATCGACAAAAGGGATGAATTGTAATCCTTTTTTTTTTTTTAAATGAATGAACTGCCAGACCTGGATGCTGATGGGTCAATATATCATTTTAGTCGTGATAAAGAGGAACCCACTGATAAAAACAGAATGTTCTCGTGAAATTCTCCTAATACCCATGGATTTGCATTGCAACGCACAACATTGTCGTGTGACAATGAGCGGCTGTTTAATGCTGTCCTTAAGGGCACACAAGGCCTGCAGGTACCTGCAACACCTGTTCACACTAAAGGGGTCTTAATGGGAAAGAACTGAACCAGGTGTGAGAACAAACCCTGACACAAAGGTCTCTACTAAACTGCAGAGATTAAACCTGAGATGAATTATGCAGCTCATTGTTTACACCGAACCCTAAAGGTATTGGAATATTTAAGTCACGCCACATACATACAGCGTTAGATGGGCAAATTCATGCAAAAGTCAACCATAAGATGAAAAACTATGAAAAGCTTTTCAACGTACTGATGTCAACATTTGGTTGTTTAAATACGCATGTGAAGTCTTTTCTGTGTTTTTAAAGCATAGTTTTCCACGATGAGGTAAGTGAATCGTCATCCATAACACTTCGTATTCCTCATAAATGTAAAGTAACTTTAAAGTTACTCATAAAATAACTTTTTTATATCCATATTTGTTGGGTATTAGTGCTTCTGGTTAAATCCTATTATGTCCTTTCTCAAAGACATGCATGCTATTTTTACATCGCATGATTTTTTCCCTCTTTTCAAATATAAAATTCGTGCTTACACTGATGTTTTTCTGATGTCTGGACTCTATCATCAGGGGTTTAGTATAATATAAACAGATGGTTCAATATATTGGAAATAAATACATTCTCGTTTATATTTCAGGTTTTGACTGAAAATGTCACATCCAAAATGCTGGAATTGCCCAGATCACAAAATGTCGAAGTAAGTGGCATCTGCTAACTAATGACACTAAAACCTTTATCAGAACTAACTTTTATTTATTTGTTGAATAACTTTTATTTACTTTTATTGGTGAAAGTGATGTCAGTGAATACTGTCTTTTCACAAGTGTCTAGTTCATCACAATAACATGGACACCAATGTTTGACAAGGAGAAATTCTCAAAATGCTTTTTGTTTAGACAGTCAACTTAACATTTAAAACTTGTGAAACTTAACATTACGGTTTCCTTTGTAAAGCATAAAGTCATAAAGGAGTAATAACAATGCGTCCTTGATAGATAGGCATAACAACATGAACTCCGTCTCACTATAACAGCCTGTTTTTCATAATCATGAATATGATTTTGTATCAAATATATATGAATAATTAATTGATTAAGCGCCTATAACATGATTTGTATTTTATCAGTCACCATTTTATTTAACACCCCAATCTCACGGCAAAAACACAACTCTTTTACAATGTGGATCATTTTGGCTAATTCGTATGAATTTGTACGATCTCATTCATACATTTGAGTATATTTTGCTTTCACGCCTGTGACGTTTAGTTAGGGGTGGGGCTTCAGTGTTGCTTTTTTCTAGCAATTGTACATACATTCATACGAAATAGCCACCTCGTAAAATAGTTACGAATCCCTGTGAGATCAATGATTTATAATACATTTGTAAATGAGTTATTAATCATTAATAAACGCCCGTATAAATGCTTTAAAAGAGAGCATTAATGTAATGATCTTAAACGTTTCGAAAAATGTGCTTGTGTTTGGTTTCTAATCTAACATTCAAGCATTTTACAGTAAATGTGTCTTAATTCTCCAAATAGTTTGGCTGCTAAAGCTGATAAGGAAATGAGTTTAAAGTGTGAAAACATTCAATGACTGTGTAAACTGGATGTTAAGTGATGGATTAGATTAACCAGTAGCCTGAAGGAGATTGAGTTAAATTAAGAGAGTTAGGGTGTAATCCTGTGCATGTGTATGTGTGTGTGCGTGCGTTTGTGTGTGTGTATTGAGACGGTCCTTTAACCCTTATTAGCAGTAGCCCGAGGGATGTGACACATACGGTTTGTTGTCGTAATTGTAATCTCTAAATATACTTCATTTGTCTCTATTCACATCCCACTTACACCTCCTTAAAGCAATCTCGCTCTAGGTTACTTTACCGCATAGTAAACAGAAATTCACTTTCGCACATGTACCGTTACGTACCATAACCATCCATTGTTTCTGCACGCCGACCCAATCTAATCTCTACAGCGTATGCTCTTTTTTTCTGAGTTATGTGAGGATAAAGGTTCGTCTGCCAAACAAACACACATCGTGCGGAAAGTTCAAAGAGTGTGCTGGGCCCCGCGAGACCCCTCGGCGCGTCTCTTTATCCCTCCACTCCAGCGATACGCCGTTTGTACGTACGTATATGCATGCGTGTGACTTCTCCCAAGGCAGAAACCAGTGCTTTTCATTTCAGCAGTGGGAATAGGGCGTCTGAATAGGCCAGCATACGGCTATATCACATTATTAGTAATCATATCTGCTTAAGCCAAGCCTGCTGCTCCAGATGGCTGCTTTCAAGTGCAAATGAAGCAGTGAGACGAGGCCGCCTTTAATACGTACTCACGATTCACAAATAGCCATTGATTTTTTTCTGTGTCCCCCTCCATCCAGCCAGTCTGCCGGCATTGAGCTCGGATTAAATGGTCTCCTGAGTCTTTAAAAGGAACATTGATTCTTCTAATTAATTGTGCGCCGCTCAGAAGCAGAATGCATAAACTCGCTGGTATTTGCACTTCAAGTCAATTATTTTGAGTTCGGCCGGACAGGGAACAAACGGGCCCGACGTATACGAGGAGCTGATGGGACTCATTTTGTTTCCTCGGGAAGTGTGAATGCTCTCAAATGAAAGAGAGTTATTTCCATTTTAGCTGTACGTCTGAATGGGAATCGACAGAGGAAGAGGTACGGTCGCCCGCTGGGAGTTCAGACGCGTCATGAATAACGCATGATGGACGTTTCCGCGAGAGCGCGCGGCGCGCTGGAAACCTTCGGACTCGTTTTAACGTGTTGACAAATCCCCGCTTTTCATACCTGTCATTATTTTAAATGAAATATCTCAAAGGTAGTCCTACGAATTCGCCTCACATAGGCCGGCCCGCATCATTTCGCCCACCGGAAGGAGCGGCACGTGGTGAGAATTAGTCTCGAATTTTTGATAGCCACCTGCCAAAAGGTGGCCCGCCACTGCATTATCCGTGTCCGCTCGCTCGGAGATCACCCAACGCCCCCGCGCGGGAGCGAAAGGCCCTCTCGACGCTGACAGCCTTGCTATTTAAGACAGGGATGGTCCTCTCCTCCAGATTGTAAGAGTGCTCGAAGAAGCGTATTACTCTCCTGATACTTCATTAATCTCCATCAAACGCGGCGACACTGCCACGGCTGACAGCGGGGACAAAGCGGGGTGCTGCTCTCCTCCCAGCTCAGATAATGCGTGTTTTACAGTAGCCCAGATGTCCACACTCAATAAAACATTTGAGGGAATCGGGCGAGGTGTGTTTGGGGATGTCTGTATTGACTGGCTGCTGTGTGGAGACAGCGATACGGGGGCTGCTCGTCTCTGATTACAGAATTAAAAGAGTGGGCTGACAGAGCGACTGGCAGGCCGGGGGACGGGGATAATTGTATCTGTGGAGGGATTTGGATTTGACCAAAGTGTGGCATCCTGATTATCTCATGCGGGAAGAGCTGCACGACTGAAATGAGACTCGGATTAACCTTTCTGTTTTCTTTCGCTCGAGTGGGGGGGAAATAAACACTGTTGCTGTTATTAACAATAATGAATCGATTACCTCAATCAATTCAAGAATTATTTACAGCGTAACCCATGCCCATCACCACATTTAGAATTCGGGTGACAATTCAGGAGCGTTTCGTGGTGTAAGATGGGCCAGCGGCGGGAAGTCTCTATCCTTTCCGTCACCCATTCGAAATATTTAAACATGAGTGTCATATTTTCTTTAAGCTGGGATGTGAATATCAAGAGTGACCAAGTATCAAGTTCTCAAGTAGTTCTGGAGATTTCGAAGTATCTTGTACATCTTATAGGCTCAGATGTTTCTCCCTAAAACTGCTTAGGAGAAATGAAAACGGAAACAAACGATTGTTGAAATCCATGAACGGAGGTGTAAAATGAATGTAGATTGTAGAGAGAAAATAATCTGGATTGGGCTAAATTTGATTTCATATTAAGATCTTCAATGACATTGACTTTTCATTGCCGACTTGAAAAATCTAAGCTCAGTTTATGACATTGTTGAGATGTCGTCTGAAACTCTAATGGAGACGTTCTCTCTTTGAGACACTCAAGCAAGTTTCCATGAGCTCTCCGTTCAATCTTAGTTATATCTAAGAGAAATAACAGATATAAAAGGGACCCTTTCTGTCATTGTTCTTATCGGGGGTGTTTTCGTCACCCAAACGTCTTCATAATGTTCTTATCCCGGCTTTACAATCTGTCAAAATCTATATTTCTCATTTCTCAAAAAAGTTGTAGCACGCCGCTCTTTAACAAACTCCATGACTTGTGATATCAAGGTGCGGAAGGTCAAAGTGAGTCGTTCCACTGAACCACTTTTTCAGCGATGTCACATTTTTATCGCCATGTGTCTTAAAATATAATAAATGACATTAGTTTTACCTGATTCCCTGTCTCATTTCTCCTTGCCTGGAGAACAACTTACGAAAGAGCTGGCGCATCTTACCACACCTCCCGTTTGTGTGTGATGGAATGGTAATGAGGGTTTGATCGCATTCTCTGCAGGAGCTGGAAAAACACACACACATGATCGCTTCCGCAGAGCATTTTCCTCGTGACACAGCAAACTCTCACTTTGCAGAAAGACTGCATAAATTGACATCTTTTCTCGTATTTACGAGACAAAGTCTGTGCTGATGTGGTGTAGTATAGTGTTCCTGCCTAAAATTGCACTCTCAGATATGGGAAAACAAAACCGTTCCTTACTGCCTCTGTACTTCAAGGGGAGATTGAGTAGAAGATGTGTATGATAAAAAGAGAGAGATGATAGAATATTTTAAATTGTAGTACTTTACATGTTTTGATTGTAGGTCATGGAGCGGGATATTTTGGCTTGCTCCGCGGGAACACTAGGAAAGCATGCATACTGATTTCTGTCTCTGATTTCCACCCCATGAAAACACACGAACACACACACTTCTCTTTGTGATTCCAGCAATTTACCGTATAATCTGTACTTTTGATGGGAAAGAGAAGTACAGATTATGATCGAGCTTTTCGTTTTTAAATCTGTGCTTATTTCAAGAATTTCAAGAGTGCCTACAGTTCTTCAACATTATGCTTTTTCAGTTCTTATTAGCTTGAAAATGAGTCAACTTAATCCAAACAAGACAGAAACGCAGAGAAAAATCTGAAACATTTTCACTTTTTTGAACTCGGCAGTATTTTTTCCAGGAACCTCTGAGGTTTCGCCCATTAAGAAGTTCGCAGATATATGTTGGGTTTCTCCAACTTCCACGGCAGGGTTGCGCTTGTGTTAGTCAAAGCTGTAAGCCATTACTGAGGCCGGTTTGTCAAAGCTAAATGAGTTAGGATGGAAAGTTGTTTTCTGCGGTTTGGCTACAGTGTTTTGTTTTGCATAGAGTGACATTCACATTTCTGGAACGATATTAAGTTATTTAGAACATTGCAGATGCACTTCATAAGACAAAACATCGTAAAGCTCCTCTTGCGTGTCAACACGTCATCGCTCAGAGATGTCCGCAATTTAATGGCAACGAGGAAAGCCATTTGCAACTTTAGTGAATTAAATACACATCAGAGAGATTATGGTTTTGCTCTTTATTCTGGACGGCTTTCGTTTGATTTAGTCCTAACAGATTTGAGAGAAATGAATGGATTAGAAGATTTCAAAGTCTGATTAGTGGCTGGGTTTTGGTGCCTGTGCTACAAATGTTGTCATAGTCATCCGTCAGATGGTGCCACTCCGCCCGGAGGCAAAAACCACAATGGCACCACACCAAGCGAGACAGTGAGACGAAAGAACTGCACCCATAAAAGACTCGATCCTGCTGTTATATAAATCATAGCAATAAGCCAGAAATACAAACGATCTCTGACATTACATGTTGTGAGATGGAGAGAAACAAACACATACATTTACATGACAATTCAGCACAAACAATGCAACAGAATAACGATTACCCCTAAAAGTTAATTAAAGGAAAACAAAATGTATTTTTTATTAGCATTACTAAACACTCATCAATGCTAGTTATTCCATAGAAAATACACGGACTTGAAAGACCTCTGAGATTTCACTCCCTTTCTTTTCAAACACTTGTCACCCACACAGACGTCACAGTGCAAAAGAGAAATAAGTTGCTAAGTGGGAATTACGTTGACTTATATCATGTAGACTAAATCAGCATTTCTTATGGGTTTCCATAAGGAATGGTAAACAATGCTAAATGCACCTATGAAATTGTGCATATGGTCAAGCAATGAAAATGAATAAGCTTTCAACATACTTTATGGTAAATATTAAGAGCCTTAATCCATCTGTCACTTGGAGAGGGTCGCTTTTTGGGTGTTGTACGGCCTAATAAATACATGTTTCAAAAAAAAGTTCAAAATGTTTAATTGAAAGTACATTCATGTTTTATCCTCCATCATCACACACATATTTTGACCTGAATCAAAAGTGGATAAGAACATCTGGCTTACAAATGCATAGTTCCTGTGATTCACATTTCTATATACAGTATATATATGGAGCCAGTACTACTCATCAGCAAGAAATTAGCCAAGAAAAAACACACAAGAAGACCTTATGAAGCAGTCTAGCAATCAGACCTGCAGACATGCATCAGACAAAAGCAGCATCTCAGTTCACTGGTGTCAGAGCATTATGAATGCAGGGTAATTTGTCTGAATGTTTCCTTCATCGTAACTACTAGGCCAGACGTTTAGAAGCAAAAAGCAACATTTTACCCTAATTGTCGCTGGTGTTTTCTTTAAACATAAGCCCAAGCTGGTAGCACAGTATGAACCTCTGTCAGTGTCCGAATGGAGGTCCCTTCTCTCATGTGTCATTGAGAAACATTTGATATTCCGGCCACAGATTTTCCTGTGGTGCCATTTTGAAGCTTCCCCATTGAGGTTCCATTTGCCCAGGCCACCGGGAGCCTCCAGCCGGGCGGACTCTCTCCACGCGGTCCCTTCAACTGCAGATCGGCCCCAGCAAGCGGCTCCGCCAATATGTTAATACGGCACTTTCAGAAACAACTCATATTCACGCTGTAAGCAGGCCCGGCTATTTTCACCCCAGTAGACGGAGAGCTTGTCTCACCTCTGCGCTTTACAAAACGCTGGAAAATTACTGATTTTTTTCCCCGCGAACGAAACATGCAGATTTCCGAAAGGTCATGAATAACTGGATTTATATTTGATGCCTTTGAAACACCTTGTAGCCTCAGTTTTGAAATGCCTTAAACTAACTTTCGACTAGTTTCTCAACCCCCGGTCATGAGTCTCATGTTTTATGGTAATTACACGCTATGCATAAATAATTCTATCATTGAATTGTTTGTGTTTCAGTTGCTTGAATGAGGTTTTACCATATAGGTCATGTCCCAAAAATATGCAGAGAATCACAGCAGATGATATGGCCGTGTCTCTTTTAAGTTGTTGGCATCCAACACACACATTTTGATTTGCTCAAACATTTGATGCAAACACACTTTGTAGAAACAGGACGTGATTCTCCACTTGATGTAATATCTGTGTCCTGAAGTACCATCGTTGTGCACATCCCACCCTGAGACCAGATCAATGAACGACACCAATACAATCCCGTGCATGTTGAAAGTTCTTGTTCAACGATCTCCCCACCAGACTGTTCTTTGGTTTGCAAGCCAATTTGTCACCTTGCCCGAAAACACATCCTTTCACGCACAAGACAAAATCTCAAAGCAATTAACTTATTGTGTAGTACCTCAATCTAAAGATATGAGATTAGATACGTGCGGCATTGTACAACAGCTGCGTTTTGCCTTTCCATGTGAGTGTGGGTGTCTTTGTGCGGTAGATTGTGGATAAGGCAGCGCGGGGTACGGCAGGAGAGCGAGAGCCACAGATGTGGGCCTTTCTAAAGGCTCTGTCTGCCAGCCTGTGTTTACCTGACACTCAGATTGACAGCGGAGTGATTGGAAATATCCCCCACTCACTGATGCGAGCCCCTGAGTGCAAGGAAAGTGCTTTTGTAGTCTGGCTGTAATGGTCCAAGTTTGAATTGAAGGTTGAAGGAAAACGCTTCTCTCTGGTCACTCTCAGGGAGGAGCTGACACTGTGGAAGCGATGCAGAGAACAGCGAGTCTTAGATCGGGAACGCAGCTGAGAGTGCAGAATGTTTCTGGGCTGTTATCTCAATGCAATCTTGCTAATCTCTCGGCGTTTATAAAAGCAACGCCAGTGCTTCAGACAAAGTTCGGAGACTTTTGTCTCCTTCTAGACATCTAGGACGATGCAAAGTGATTTTTCTTTCTATAGGATCTCGGTGGGCGCTTATCGAAACAACTTCCACCCAGTTTTCTCCGCTCAAACTCTCTGGTGAATAACAAAACAATCTGCCGAATTTGCCCCCCAGACACAGTCTAATTTACTCAGTTAATTTCCTCATTCTGTGCTGTTGAAATCCCTTGGCGCATTATGAATCAGGGAGGCATAGGTACATCGGTTGTCAAAGTTAGTCAAAATGACAGACGCTTTTGTTTTTCTTTTCTTTTTTAACTGCGAGACAAAGTGATTCCTGCATGCTCTTTATCACTAAAGGGCCTATTCAGTTTTGAGGCCCAATAGTCTTTTTCTGACATTATATTGGCACAATTCTGTCCTCATTTACTCAGCCTCTTTGTCATTTCAAACCTTTATGACTTTCTTTCTTCCGCAGAACACTAAATATATTTTGTTGGTAACCGAACAGCACTGGCGCCTATTCTCTTCTATTCTATAGAAGACGCAAAACCAATGCAAGTACATTCTTCAAAATATCTTCTTTTTTGCTCTGCAAAAGAAAAAAGTAATACAGGTTTGAAACTAAAAGGGTGATTAAATGATGACACAATCTTTATTTTTTGGATGAACCATCACTTAAATATTTCCTTAGTGCCTCACCTTGGCCTAGTATACTTCCTGAACGAGTGTTTGCATATTATTGACAGCATTATTGCATTTTACGGTGCTTGAACAAAATATGAATCCCATAAGGCCCCCGAAACCCCTCCTCACACCTTTATGATTGTATTCTTTTCTTTATTTAGAAAACAATTATGGTGACACGTTTACAGTATCTTTGCTACAAGTGTTATGTTCTCATGTCTGTAGTTTTAACCATATAAATGATAAGTACACCATAACAATTCAGTGAATAAGCAATACACACCACATACACGCAGTACAATAAGAGTAAAGTGTCACAAAACTTACAATTGTTATAAAATATCATATTCAATGCTGGAATTTATACTTCACTTCATTGAAGGCAC
This sequence comes from Triplophysa siluroides, assembly GCA_006030095.1. Lineage (NCBI taxonomy): Eukaryota > Metazoa > Chordata > Actinopteri > Cypriniformes > Nemacheilidae > Triplophysa > Triplophysa siluroides. Next base: position 2,632,363 of record VCII01000094.1, on the reverse strand, counting down.
GTTTTTCTTTTTGCCACTTTGTATTTTGCTCTTTCATCTTCGGGAATAACTAGGAGGACTATTGTTCTGTATTTGTGTTGAGAGAAAGTTAAAAACAAACCCATAAACAACACAGACCAGTGGTATTCCAGTGATTTCTCCGCCTCATCCTCCAAACAGATTTTTCTGCATACCACAAAAATAATTGCATATCATTAATCATTCTGGTAACTTGAGCAACACTTGACAGAGCTGAAGTGGCTCTTACATTAAACCACAAATCTCATAATAGATGATTACAAAATTGTAAGACAAAGAGAGATGATGTGTCGCCAGTTTCCCTGAAGAAGAAAAAACAAGCGCCCAAAGTTGCCTATTAAATATTCATGCAAAATATATGAAAAACACGTCTAAAAAATTAATCATTTGTGGTAATATAAAAATGTGGGTATACGGATGAAATAAACACATTTGAAATGAAAGCAAAACAAAGAGTTCAAGATTTCTGCGTGCACATCGAAAGCGCGTTCACGCCTTCAACGTGCAAAACTTTCAGTTACACACAGGATCAGCGAGGAAAAGGACACAATCCGGTTCAAATGACAGACATCACGCAAGGCCAATAAACAGGCGCGCTCTGAAACGCGAGCACCAATCAGAGCATGGATGATGGGCGGGACTTCCTGTCGGTGACGCGTAGCGAAGTGGAAGCGCCGCCGTCAATCAAATTAGGAAAAAAACAAACCGGACTAAAGCGAGCGCAGGCACCGATTACAATAACCATGCTCGGAGTGTAATATAACGTAAATATCAGCGTTTAAAAAAAATCAAGTAATGACCGGTACGTAGATGTTGTAGGTGCGCGGGAATGGCTGCTTTGAATCTTTGTGCAGTCTCTGTGTGTGCTAAGCTAGGCTAAGCTAACGCTAGCTGGCGGGTAAATATGCGAGTTTAAGATCCACGGATAAATAGCTCGAATTAGAAATAAAGCAACTGCACGTCCCCGTTAGCTTAATCGAGGCTGTTTGCACGGCAACCCTGCATGGAGGACGGAGTCTAACGGCTTTTTTGTTGTTGTGTGTATTAGCGCTTGAAGGGCCAGCAAAAGCGGGAGTGATGGCGGACGGCAGTAGCGCTCAGGACGGCAGCGGCGTGGAGCAGGTCAGCTCAATCAAACCCTCATCGGTCTTATTCTCTAATGCATGTGCTTTCTTGTAGTTTTGTGTTTGTTCGGTTTAAAAACACTGGTACTTCCTGTGTGGCCACCCCCTTACATTGTTAAACCCGCCCCTCATCAGGACGGCCAGCCCTCGCCTCTCGCCCTGCTTGCCGCCACCTGCACCGGCCTCGGTTCGCCCGCCCCCGGGGGAGAGAACGGGGCGAACTCTAACAGTGCTGCTGGAGTGGTAAGTCACTAACTGCTTGTGTAAAACTGCTCTTGACCTCGTTTACTCGAAGGATGCATGCTTAAGTTATTCCTCAAAGAACTGTTCCGGGTTCGGTCCTAGTAATTGAGATAGATCACTTAAAAACGAAATTTTGTCATTATTTGTCCAGCCCCATTTTGTTTCAATCCTGTATGACTTTCTTGCCTTTGTGGCACACTCAGATTGCAGATTGTTATGGACAATAGCCCCGTTCTCCATTCATTACCATGTGAAATGAGGTGGCCAGACATTTCTGTAAAGTAGAGTCACTATGAATTAACCACTTAAAACATGAACTCATTTATGTAAAGAATAATTCAAATCACATTCACTGTAACGCAGTTAGAAAGTAAGGGGTTAGAAAGTTAGAAAGTAAGGGTTCACTCTTTTAAAGCAGAAGCACTAAGTTAGCTTTAAGTTGGAGGAACATTTGGTTATGTGGGACATAATTCCTGTGGGAGCAGTTTGTTACACGTAAACAATACGTTGTGTCCTTTCGTAGTCTTCAAACAGCTTTTCTAGTTTTACACTGTCATGGTTGAAATATTAAATCATTGCTAAACATATTTTAGAGAGGAAGTGTTACAAAATTATTTTATATGAAAATCAACAGAACAGATACGGAGGTTGCATTGAAACCCGATTATTGAACACATGGGTCCATGTGATGTTGTAATGTTAAAGTAGGCTTTAGTGAACTACCAGATGCATTTTATTTTCTCCAATGCGCATTATAAATGAGTAGTGAGAAAAACACAAACAATTTCAGCTATGAACTGATACATGTTGTTGGCGTAAGATTTACATTAACATCTTAGCTCCTAACCTAGAAGCTCCTTGTTTCCATCCTTGTTCGTCCTCTGTGAAACACGCCTGTTTTTCCCCCGTAGAACGCAGACATCTCCATGCAGTTGACAGGGTCGTCTGACAGGTGGGAGGCAGTAAAGGACGATTCCGGTGTCTTGCATCTCCCCGGCACGGGTATCGTCACGTCCAACGGGCAGTACGTTCTTCCTCTCCAGAGCCTGCAGGGTCTCCAGAACCAGTCCATCTTACTCACATCAGGGACAGACGCCTCCACCGGCACAGTGCCTAACATCCAGTACCAAGTGATCCCTCAGGTGCAGACGGCCGACGGGCAGCTGGGTTTCTCTGCCTCTGTGGTTGAGGGGGCCTCGATGGCGCAGGACGCCTCGGGGCAGATCCAAATCCTCCAGGACGGGACTCATACGATCAGCGTCACGGGAGCGGGCGACATTCTTAGCAACAGTCAGAACCTCATGACCCAGTCTGGCCAAGTGCACCAGATCCCACAGGTTTCTCTGGGAAGTTCTGGCTTCAGCAGTCAAGGTCAGGTGGTCACGAACGTGCCTCTGGGTTTGCCTGGGAACATTACCTTTGTGCCCATAAACAGCGTCGATCTGGAATCTCTTGGACTCTCGGGGGCCCAGGCGATAGCCACCGGCGTCACGGCCGATGGACAGCTGATCATGACCAATCAGGGCATGGAGAACTCGGAGGGCTCTGAGAAAGCGGGACGCCATCAGCAGACGCTCCACTCTAATGACATGTTCGTGCCTACCACATCTTCAGCATCCTCGCAGCAGGCCAGCACGATAGATGGCACGGGCGTGCTGACCCAGCCTACGGCGGGAGAACAGGGCGACGGGTCGGGCTACCTCAGTCAGGGTGCGGTGCAGCTGTCGGGAGGACAGCAGGTGGTCCAGCTGCAGCAGATGCACTTGCAGAGCAGTGACGGTCAGGTGTCCGCTCAGTCCCACCAAACCCTGCAAAACATTCAGCTCATCAACCCCGGAACCTTCCTCATCCAGGCCCAAACGGTCACGCAGTCAGGACAGATACAGTGGCAGACCTTCCAGGTATGATTAAGAACCATTCAGGTTTTTAAAGGGTTCTTAAACATGTGCATTCTTCCTCGAATGTGGGATTGAAATACTAATAGACCAGACATACCAAGAACACCCGGTTCATAAACACATGTCACTTGGTTGATTTTAATTCATTTGTAACAGAGATGTACAACAGTTCATCTCGTAAGAGACCTAGCATACCCTATTTAGTTTTGTTCCCATGTTGTTAACCTAGTAACATATTTTTAGTAGTCACACTACACTGTCCCACTTAAATCCATTTTATTCCTGCAGGTCCAAGGAGTTCAGAATCTTCAGAACCTTCAGCTCCAGACGGCTCCAACTCAGCAAATCACTCTGGCCCCAGTGCAGACGCTCTCTCTGGGTCAGGGCGGTACACCGGTCAGCCTGGCGTCAGGACACATTCCTAACCTGCAGTCGGTGACGGTGAATTCAGTGGGACAGTTCCAGCAGTCTGAGGACACTGACAGCACCGGAGGTACGTCTGCAGATGACTGAGAAATGCATCTCCTTTAGAAATAAGAAATATTGGATTAAAGATGTGAAATTAACATTTCGGTCTTGATTGCGACGTTATAGCCAAGAGCTAAGTAACCTTTATAGACATCGTTTTCTATTCAGTGCTCTGATGAGGTCAGTCATGACAGAAGTATATGATCAAGAATAGCCTGTTAGACAAATGTGTGGAATGTATGTGGTACCTCTAAAGTAATGCATTAAAAGGGAGAAGAAAGGGCACCTGTAAAATGATCGGGAGATGATGTGCTTGAAGAAGTCCAGCAGTAACAGTTCAGTTTTGTTAGTGTAACTCTGATCATACTATACTCTATAGATATTCAAATTAAGGAGGAGCCTGATTCGGAGGAGTGGCCTCTGGACAGTAGCTCTACGCTGAATGCCAATGACCTCTCTCACCTTCGTGTTCGTTTAGTGGAGGAGGAGATGGAGGGCTTGGGCCAGGAGGGCAAACGGCTGCGCAGGGTCGCCTGCACCTGCCCCAACTGCAAAGAGGGAGGCGGGAGGTGAGACGGTTTTTTTACACAGTTTGCAATTTTACATTATGCCGTTTTTTCACCGGGTCAAAGCAGTGAGATACTTCCCTGTTTTTTGGATCTTGTTCACTCATGCATTCAAATGTGATGAAACAATTTTAGGCGAGTGCAGTACTCTTTAAAGGGGACCTTACCGAAAGCAATTGAGATTGACTGCATTAAAGGGGCTCCTGTGCTGAACATAATGAACTGTTTTGCAGTTTCTGCTACAGAAATAAATCAAATAAAACTCCACCGTTTATTACGGCCATTGTGGGTAACTTTCACAAAGACTAAATATTAGCCTGTTTATCAGTCTTAGTTGTTCGGCTTGTTGAATTGTTTATCATTAGATTTGTTCTGACTACATTTTCGAATGTGTTGCAGGGGGTCTAACATGGGCAAGAAGAAGCAGCATGTGTGTCATATAGTCGGTTGTGGAAAGGTGTATGGAAAGACGTCTCACTTGCGAGCTCACCTGCGCTGGCACTCAGGGGAAAGACCCTTCGTCTGCACCTGGATGTTTTGTGGGAAAAGGTTCACACGCAGTGATGAATTACAGCGACACAGGAGAACGCACACCGGTACTCTCAACCTCTCTCACACGCAGTAGTTCTTGCCTTTCTGTCTTCAGCTCTGTTCCAGAACCTACTTGCATCTGCTTACGTTTTTTGTGGTTTGCCCTCTGTGACAGGAGAGAAGAAGTTTGTGTGTTCGGAGTGTTCGAAGAGATTCATGCGCAGCGATCACCTGGCCAAGCACATAAAGACGCACCAGAATAAGAAGGTAGGGGGCGGAGCTGTGGTGGCCAGCGTGGGCGGGACCATGTCCTCAGACAGCATCATCACGGCGGGGGGTACCACGCTCATCCTCACCAACATCCAGCCGGGCACCATGCAGGGCCTGGCCACCGTCAATGCTACGGTCAACACCTCAGGCTCGCAGGAGCAGCTGGGTACAGCGGAGATTCCTCTGCAGTTAGTCTCCGTGTCCGCCGGGGACACGGCCGAGTGACCACATGACGGATGTGGCGCAGAGATGGGACGTTCACGTGAGGAACCGCTGCTTTGGGATGCAACTTGAACGTTCTGTCGGACTGCTAAGGTTCCGTCTCTTCCTGTATGACGTCACATCCTCTGCTACAGCCTCAGACTTCAAACATCACTCACGCATATACTTTGCTTTTATACCTTTGCATATTTACCCTTCTTTACGTAAATATGTACATTTACGTAAATGCATATATACACACATATATATATTTTACAAATATAGAGTTATTGGGGGTTTTGTTCATCTTTTTATGGGGAACCATTATTTCTTTTCACATACAACACTGAAATGCCTTATCTTGTATTATAAGCTGTCGTGTACAAAGCTAAAGTTCTTCGGGGGTGTTTTAAGCACCTGTTTCAGTATGTACTTGTTGGTATGGGGTTTAATAATGTTGTATAAAGAATGCAGGAGCGGTGGGGAACTGGTGGCTAATGTTCAAGTTCACAAAAAATTATTTTCATTAATTACAAACCCTCATGTTGTACCAAACCTGTATGGATTTTTATAAAAAACCATTTCATGGAGTGCAAACATCTATATGTAGCTCCTTCCTACAATAACCCTTTACAAAAAAACAACACGAATACAATAATGATTCCTAAAAATGGTGCTTACAGTCTTCTAAAGCTGTATCATAGCTGTGTGAGGAACAGGCTGAACATGTTCCAGGTCTTGACCAGTCCAGCTTTGCATCTACTCATGAAATATTACACGTCATATTGTGTAAATTTAGCTCCAAAACAAAGATTATCTGTAGAAAGCATTTGTTTTATATTTTAGACTGGAGCTTGACATAAATGGGTAACTTTGCATTGTCATGGGTGGATAAGATCTGTGTTTTGCAACAGAATTTCTATGTTTTTCTGTGTGTCCTTGATCAAATTGACAGCATACACGTCTGAGACAATATGAGGGTGAAAACGTAATGAATGTTTTCTTTTGGGGGTGAACTGAAATGTAGTTTAACTCTAGGTCACAAGTGACATTAGTGGTGTACGTTTTTCACATGTGGAGAAAGACCGAACACGGGAAGGATCGACTCTGAAGTTAAGCGTTGTGCTGTTGGGAGTTCTGAAAGTGTCCAGCTGTGTCTTTAAAATGTCTCCTGAGAATGGGGTCTTATTTGATCTAGTTTTATTTTGTGTAGGGAGTCCCAGGCCCAATAAATGGGGAACATAAACAATCATGTAATTAAGGATATTTTATGTATCGTTATTCTCAAACCGGTCGATCGGATCTTTAGTATGAATTTGTTGCAAATTAAGTCTTTTTCAGCAAAAAATGATATTTATATAAAGTGTAATCTGGATTGTTTTGTGTGTACAACTGCTTTTCTAAGAACAAACTACCTTTGGCTTCACTTTTTTTAAGAACTGTATGAGTCATGAATTGTTTGTATGAAATGAATTGGTTTGTAGGTTGCCAAATTGATCTTTATTCACATCCTTTGATACCATGTGCGAGAGGAAAAACTGTTGTTTTATGTCTATCTGTTAATGTGCAGACTTGTGTTTCAGGACCAAAAGAGCAGCTCTTCTACCTGAGCTGAGACAAATACTGGCACCAGGTGTTACAGACTGCAAAACAACCAAATGCATTGTGGGACAGTATCTGTGTCTTTTACAGTAAGGGTCATGTCTGGAGAAGTCACATCACTAACTAACTGTGTGATGATGTAGAAGTATGTTTGGTTGTTATGGTGTTTTGTTGTTGTAAAAGTTTTTTATTTCGGCCTGCTCACCGCAACCATGTTGAGGCTGACGCCTTTAATCGACATCTTCATAGAGAAAGAGATTGTCATCCTTAAAGGAGAATTATTCCCTCTCTCATTGTTAGACTGAGTTTGATCATTGAATACTTTGTGAAGAGTTGTCGGGGAGATGCACTCATTGCTGTCCGTTCACATAAAAGTTTGGCTTTGTTTTCATTTGGTACTGTAGAATTATTCTCCTCTTATCTGTTATTTTTTTATTCCTTCAGCTAATTATGATTGAGTACTGTTGCCAATTTTAGTTATACTTTTTTTATACCTCCCATAGCCAACAGGTTTGTACACTATATCCCGTTTCATATGATTTGATTGACAAGACCCAGCAGGCAAACGCCAGCTACTGAAACACTATTTGGTTTTCTGATTTGATATGGCTCGTTCTCTGTCAAAATGATCCAGATTGCAATTTGACTGTGTTTTCCTAGTTTGTAATGTCTAATTCGATTTTATTCATTATAAATAGCATCTTGTCATTTCACTTTTATTATTTTTATTTGGTCTTTTCTCCAAGAAAGCTTCATGCTATTGTACAATGCCCACTTTTGAGGGCAGCTGTTTATTTCACACTAAAATGACTAAACAATGCTCGGGTTGTCAGGTGTCTTATTTTGTCTGTTTTATTATACGAATGCGCTGTAGAAGTGTGTACTTTAGTTGGCCACCTAACCTTTAATGAATAAATGTTACAGAATGGGTTGAATTAGTAGGCTAGATGTCACACAGCTGTTACGGTGTGAAATGTTATGCCTACTATAAACTAAACAGAATAGACATGTGCAGTCCAGAATATAATATCTGGTTAGATTTTATTCCTCGGGTGTGTTTGGAGCGTGTGTGTGAGCTTTATGTGTGTGTAAAGTCCAGCAGATGTCACTGCAGCAGCAGCAGGGCCAGAGGAGAATCACCCTGAATCTCTGACCAGTTCCTGTGACTCCCATTTAGTCCTAGACCTAAATGAATGTGGATTCCTTTCTGACAGTGTTCAAATATTTACAAAAGAAAGAGCATCCACCTACTGTTTTACGCTCTTAAATTGCATTTGGAAACATGTTTATTCTTGGACTTGCTCAAGTGTGAAAGTCATTCCCCTTTTTTCATTTTCAATTTGGAAATATACTTACAGCAATTTCCTCTTTGAGGAGGTTTGCAACTACGCAACATTTTATGATCGGAGAGTGTTTTTTTTCTCTGAATGCTAAATCCAACGGTGTGGAAATTGAATTGCGTGACAAACACGTTTGTGGTTAAATGTATATTAAAAGAAAAGTGTATATTTCTAAAGTCCAATTGTTTGAAAGATGAACAAAATCTTAAGGTTAGAAATATATTTTTCAAAAACATCCGATATAGTCTCAATTAATATAGTATGTTATATTAATATACTATGAAAGAGTAAGCAAATGATGTTTAAATTGTTCTATATATAGGGGAGACTGTTGTAACAATATTCCTCCGGTCAGGAATGAGCTAGTGATGATGCTCATATGCATATGCTCAGTTAGCCCCTTCACCTTTCTGAACAAAATCTGAAATATGTGACCCTTCCTTCTAGCCAAACCAAATTTCAAGATGGCAAAGTAATTTTTTAATGGTCAGATTTTTTCTCTTACTGTCTAAACTGTTTGTGTGAACCATTACACATTTACATCATTTAATCCGTGTTTTCTTATTTTCTAAAAGGCATTGCTAGCAAGTGTGTCTAGCTAGAATAGCAACTTCTTTCATGGCTGCAATGTAGGGACAGTTGAAACATGTTGTTGCAAGTGTCCCTTATGACAACACTGATGTCGAAACTGGTCACATTAAAATAAAACAATTTTATGGATTAATAAAGAACTCTTTCGACACCTTTTAAAGTATATATCTATAGATACTGTCAGACTAGACCACAATGTAGCCCACATTAAAAACAGCCTTACAATAATAATGCAAAATGATTAACATGGTTGTTACTCATTACTTGGAAATATGTTTCTTCCAATTTAGTCTTACAATCAATTTAACTGTTCAAGTATTTGAGTAGGCAGCATTTTCAGTATCTTGGTTTTTTATGTAAAATACTTTGCCAGTTTAACTTTTCAAAGACTCTGTTTGTTCACAAATAAAGTAAAGAAATTGAAAAATTGTGTTACAGAATAGTTTTTATTACATTTAAATTAATGTTGCGACTGTCCCTGTGAAGTGTTGCAATTGCCTCCTGTTATGGGGTCAGTTCAGTTATAACATTTGACTTTGTCTGTTTAAGTTTATCATCACACATACGCATGTTACAGCAGTGGGTAGCTGACAGATGTGGGCTTAACATGTTCACATTTTGGCTTTCTACTAAAAACAGTCTCCGCGAAACTGAAGGAGTAGCAACGGTCGCCTGTTAGGTTTCACCATCACTGCGTGACATTCATGTCAACCGTCCACCGATGTTTTTAACTCCTGATCTTTGGTATGAACGAACATGTCCTTTATTTTTCTCATCACTAACGTGCATCATGAAAAGTGTGTCCACTGGAATCGTTTTTCGTCAAATCAAAGTGAAAGGCGTATGCTGGTGAATCTGAGTCGATGTGCTCCAGAAATTCTTTCTTTTATTAGCGCTCATATGGAGCCGTCCGTTTCTTGCCACCTTTCATTTGCATAATTTAATGAATTCAATTCATTGTAATGCAATACGGAGAGCACGGCGAACATGAAATGACAGTTTGAGTTAATGAAATGTGTTAACGGTATCATCATTTACTTGTATGTTAATTAGTCCAATTAATTTCCAGTGCACGCTAATCTGAATATTGTAATAGCGCTATGCGTGTCTGAAGTCAGGTGGAGAGAGGTGCATACTGAAACGGGGTCCATGAATCATCACATCCTCACCTTTCCACCAAATGAGTCGAGCCATTACTGCCGCTTACCCACAATTCCCTGCGGGCCCTCCACACGGTGGAGATGCTCACGTGGACTCTCACCTTTGTGCTGACAGATAAAAGCCCGAGCTGTTCACACCGATGGGTGACTTTTGTTTGGATGACTTCTTTCTGATCTCCGCTCCTTCTGATAGAAGGAAAAAGGGCTTGAAAGTGATATATTCCTGGAAAAGCAGCGGGCGCGGTGCGAGCGGATCGATGCGAGCCCGTGTGGCCTCGCTACAGCACTGATAAGTGAAATCGCTCTGGTGTGGATGGAGGACTTTCTGCTGGAGCGCTCAGATAACAGCTGTCGCCTGTCCGTGGCTTTAGCCAGTCAGTGTGGGGAGGGAAAACTGTTCTGTGATCTGTTGTGTGGATCAAACTATCCGTCATTGATTCGTCATGTTATGATAGTTCGTGTTAAAGTTTTTAAAACGAGGTTTTTCTACTTTTTCCGAAGCCAAGACGCCGCCCAAACTCTCAGCCAAGTCAGACAGCTTTTAAAAGGAAATGGCGGAATTGATCAGTAACGATGTTTAATAGCCTAAGGTGTAAGCTAAAACATTAACGGCTCACATGATCAACGGACTTTACAACAATCGCTTGAATTTGAGCAAATATTCCTTTATTTTGTTGACTTTCAAGCCATCAATTTTATTTTTATTATTATTTCACTTTTTTATTGATTTATTGAGCTTTTAAAATTAAATATTATCACAAGAAAAGGAAGATGGTAAATTAAGGGGCTTTTTAAAAATGCTAAGTAGGTTACTTTGAGAGATAAATTTAGAACATATCTTTTCAAGAAAGTCCCCGCGAACCGGAAGTTGCGATGCTTCAGTGTTAAAATGACTGGACGTTGTTTGCGTTTTTTTGGATGCGTAAAAACAGCCGTTGCATTTTGAAATGAAACTGGCAGCAGACTGACAGTTGAAGGGGAGGAGTTAACGGATGCTGGGCGGAAGTGCATTTTCAGATTTTAACGTAAGATTGTGAGGGTATATGAATTTAAAAAGGAAAATGACCCACATTGATAAGCTATTTATTATAAACGCTGCAATATTTCATGAAAAAATAAGCATTTTTAATTTAATCGAGGACTAAGACGATTCTTTAAATAAGAGACTATGGTGTAAATGTAGATTTTATTCCTAAATTGTGCGCATGCACAGCCAAGAGCATCCATAGGGTTTGAACATATTCACTTCAATTGTTAACAGAGAATATACTGTATATGTTTGAATGGGTAAAAAGCCTAAAATACATAATTATATCGCAACATAAAAGACTTGGAAGGATGATACAGCAAATTAGTTACAAAGTTAAATATTTGTTCAATAAAAATGTTAAGCCCACACAACAAAAAAATCTTTCCTAGTTGTTTCTTGTTCACTCAACTTTTGATCAAGTAGTTTATCGCAACTTAAATTCTCTTTACTCAACTATTGATTTTAATTCAGCCAACTACTAAGCTTTCTTATATTATTTCAGTTACATTACATAAATGTTATAACAAGTCTAAGACCAAAACTATGGGTTCAGCAAATGCTCAAGCAGTTAGTGTTAAATCCACTTTCAAGGGTGGGAGCGATGGTCATGCACTTTAGATCTCAACACCAGAAACACAAACATCAATCATGGTTACAATCACGAAACATCATTCATTAAAAAACAACTCTAAAAACAACAGGCAACTAAGCATTTTCAACAACAACTGCATGAATAAAGTTAGCAAACACTAAAACAGGATTCCTTTTTAAAGATTTGATTGAAAACCAAACTAAATATGCAACAATGCATGCTGGGAACCTTCTGTTTGTTGAAGTTTTAGACAAAAACGCTGTGGACGGATTTTTATTCAGTACACACAGAATAGTATATTGGCTCCTTCTACATGCATATCACAGCGTATATAATATTTGTACCGTACTGTGTACGGATGTGTACATTGAAAATAATGCTGTTAGAATCTCGTGCTTGTACAAAACAAAGCCTGACACACTGTTCGTCTAAACCACAGAAACGGTCAAAAAGTAAATCTGAGTATGTTTAAAAGTAAAAGCATTGAAGAATTTAGTGGTCGCAATTTAGCATGTGATGCGTGAGGGTGTGTGTCATTTCAAGTATTCTCTTTCATCCGCGGGCTGTTTGTGGTTTGATGTGCCAAATGGCTCTGTGTGAAGTGTTGGTCCCGGACCGGCCCCCACACTTAGAATTAGAGTAATTGGACCCGAGCTCCACTTTTTTTCAATTCATGTGTAAAATACACAAATAAGAAAACCATAAGGATCTGGTAGGCCAGGAGAAAGCACACAGAGCAATAACACAAAGGCATTTTCAACCGCATTTGTGACACAATTTGATATTCCTGAAAGAAAGGGCTGTGAGAGAAACGGGACCATAATGAGAACAGTTGGCAGAAATGGTTTATTTTATTATATTTACTTCAGGATAAAGCACATTTCAAAAAGCCAGAGGTTTCATCTTGGTCTCTTCCATTTACTCTAACTGCCTCCCTCCCTCGCTTTTGCTCTCTCTTCTGGCGCTTTTGAGGTGGTTAAAAATGAGGCGGTAATTTCCTAAAATGGCCACTATTCAATGAGACTGAAAGAGCAACAACTTTGCGAGGAGGGTCTTAAGAAGCGTTCTGAGAGCTGTATTCATGTGCCATGTGCTCTGTGTTCATTCAGCCACTTTGTGCTATTCACACACATTTTTACCCATGGTGTCTCTCAGCTCCAGTAAATGTGTTGATATGGAGGTCTAATGTATATTCGCACGTGTGCCGTGAGAATCCCTGCCGTATCTCAATCTTATATCTGAAACTGTGTTCCTGATGGCCTTGTTACGTGATGCATTAATATTCATGAATAAATGTAGCGAGGTGTAGTTAAACTGCACCTCTGCGTTCCGTTTATAATAACTGTGGCTCATAATTCAATTGATCTTTGGTTACGGCAACAGTCTTCGTTTCACCATCTACTATGCTAAATTAAAAATGTTCTGTGTCTGCGGCCTAGTGTCACATCAGAGTTCAAGATAAAGTTGCTGCCAACAATCAAAAGCCAATCAGACATCCCAAAGCCAAAATCTTCATAGGAAGGTCTTTGTATTAGGCGGCCATATTTGCTGTACCTTCAGGAAGGCATTTCACTCATCACAATCCATTGGGCCCCAAAACATGAACTAATGCATTTTCATATATTTTACAAGGAAAGATGCACCGATATATCGGCCAATAATCGGCTATTTGCCGATAGTGTGAAAACAGTCCATGATTAGGCTCGATATATCCTGTCAATCAAAAAAGGACAGGAAACTTTTTCTTTACCCTGGATTTAGACAATGACCACGTTTACATGGACAACAATAATCCAATATTAACACGATTAAGACAATACTCTGATTAAGAATGGACCATGTAAACAGAGCTTTTTGATTTGCTTAGTCCGTCAAAACACAAATCGAATTAAAACGGGTGGAGATCTCCTATTTTAGTTGCATTATCGAAGTGCGGTATAGACATGTACACAGCATAATCGCACTATTACCAGCACGTAGGAACTTTCGCGGCACTTTGCGACAGGTTACACACACGCGCGGCAGTGGACAGCCGTTTCGTTTTACGGCAAACAACATGGCTTCAAGCAAGAAAGCAGATTTTTGGTCCGAACAGGAAACAAGAAAGATGCCAACAAATCTAGAAAATAAATTAACCACCGAAAACTGTAAGTGGTACCATAGCGAAGACGAACTATTTGTTGATACACGAGATTATGGAGAGAATGGCGAACGGCAACGCTAAGGGACGTAATGACGTATGCCATCAATCAAATGTAGTGTAACATGTAAAACGGGAACATGAAAGGTTAATTGCTTTATTCTTAAAGCAACTCATGTAAACACCTTCATCGTAATATTAGCTTACTCAGAATAAGATAATTGATTACTGATGTCCATCGTGGTCAATGTTACCAAACATCACCAGTTTGATGTTCAATATTAATAGTCATTATATAAATTACTAACATTCAGAAAGTTAAGAAATCCATCGGCAGATATCACTCAGAAAAATCAGTATTGGTTGAAAAATTTTTCATCGGTGCATCTCTATTCGGAAGCAGAGGTCATGTTTTACTACACCAAAGTGAAAATTGACTCGGAGGGGGGTAGAGGGGTAGGTTGTAAACGTTTGTTTGCTTAAAGATAGCGCCATGATCCCTCACTGATTGAGTCAGGCATCTTTAGTCTTCTACAGTTTGAGAGTTTGTTTCTCCTCTAAGTGTCTTTAGAGAGAGTTCTCTGCATTCATCGCACACGCGCGTCCTTGATCAACCGCAGAACTGCCGTACGCTGAAGCCGATCGCTTTCCGCAGGCAAGTAGACTCAGCATGGACCAACTCAATAACCTGATATTCCCCCACGGCTGAATATGGCCAATTTTGCAGTAGGTCAGTGATTTCTCCCCCTTTTCTTCAAAGCAGAGACAATTGAGTGACCTCCCCCCATAGAGCCAGCTAGGCTCAAGGGTGTGCGAGAGAGAACGAATAGCTCATCCAATCTCTGTTGGACTGATGCAAGATGTGTATGGGTTAGGGTTGGTCTCAATGTGGTTGGCTACCTGTGGAGGTTGAGACAAGGTGGGTATTATGCAAACGATGCTCCCGCAGTCCCAGAATGCCTTGCTCTGGATTGTCTCTGCCTGAAAGTTTCCTGCCATTATTTGTAATCTGCATTAAACTGCGGTGTTCGGGTGGACACAAGATTGAGAGATCCGCAATTCCAAAAAGAGGGAGGGGGGAGGCCCGAAAGCACCCTGGGCTGCAATTGCGTGATGTGTTTTGCTCTGGCCAAGAGGTGTGTTCTATTCACAGGGTCTAATTAGGTGCTTTCTTGTTTCAGAGGAAATTACAGGTTTTGTATCTCTCTACTCTACCAGGGAGGAACATTTAAATAGTTTATTCTTTGTCATCATTGTTTGCTTAGGAGTTGTTTAAGCGATACTCTGTCTGCATCTTGCGTGGTGCAGACATCGTTTTAAAAAGCATCTTTCGGTTTGTTCAATCAGGAATACTTTGTTTTACTTCTTTAGTGGTGGCAAGCATAGCTATTCCTTTCCTATTCTGGGTTAGGGACGTGAACGAACCTATTACTTGACTATTGACTAAACAAAACTATTACCTGAGGTAAGAGTGCTATTTTCGGAGTGATCGAATGCGTTTTCAGCATGGCAAGATGAAAAACTAGCAACAACCCTAAACACTTTAAACCTTATTAAAGAGACTTTGGGTGGTTGTTAAGCAAGTATCTGGCAACCACTCTGAACATAGCACAGCTTTGCATAGGCAGCCCTTGCTCAAATCTTCTTGGGACAAAGTAAATGTCACGTTTTTTGGTAAAAATCATTCGTGCCCAAAGCAAACAGTTGACAAAAATCGGTTTGTTGCCAAACATGTGCAGCTTATATTAGTGTGTAGTTATTTTGCAATTACTTTTAGTCCATCTGAAAGCTCAATTTTTTCACATCCCTCTCACAGTGAAATTGCGAGTGCCTCAGAAACCATTCACTCAAAGACAGCGAGAATTTCTGCCAGCAAGAAGAAGAGCGGAAATCGTCTCCGTTTTGTGGAAATGTACATTAAACGGTGTCAACCTCTGAATCGAAGGAGGTCGGGACAAGGTCCCCATGGCGACAGTTGCCGGGAGAACCCATTGAGAGAAATGAAAACTAACCCATTGCCTTTAGAATGGCAGGTGGCCGAACGCTCTCCAGATCTCCCGTCACGTCTTTGGCAAGGTTGACACGGGTAATGTCCGTGAGGCAGTACCATCCATACGGAGGACGATGTACATATCATTTCCCTGGCTGGCTGATTGAAGACTGTAATCTGGACAGAAGACTTTCTCGCTTTGATTACAGTCGTCCATCCGGCAGGAGAAAAACGCGGCCTCCTCGGCGCTCGCGCGGCGCCATCAGCTTCTTCAGAGCTGCCCCGCGGGCCAGAACAATCTCCATCCCATTTGTGTTCAGGGGACACGTCGCTCGGGTCTGTCTGCGAATGACAGACACATACAGATTCATTTGACTCCCAAGGTCGTCGCGTTTCACGCAACCACAAAAAAGAAGACGAGGAAACTTAAAAAAACACCGCTTTCTTTTGAGACGTGCGTCTGAAGAGCACCTGTGATTACTGAATAGGCCTCTTTAAGGGACTGACCCCGACGACGGTCCGCGCCCGCTCCAGACTGCTGAAAATGCCATCGAGTAAGTGGATGGAAGAAAGGGTGTTTTACATGAAGGAACACTTTTCTTCTGAAAGCCCGTCTCGCACACAATTCCCTCGTCTCCTCCGCAGGCAACCCCCAAGATGGAATCTATTTTCTCCAAGATGTTCGGCCTACTCCCTCCCGCTGTTGTGGGCTTATCTCTCGCATTAGGCCGGGCTCTAAATGGGCGAGATTTCAGTGTTGACAGTCGCTCGCTGCTCAGCAGACAGACTGTAGCGCATTAGCACACGTTCCTTAGCACATTAGCGTGTTCCCGTGGGAGAAGTGGGTTCAAGATGATTGCCCTCTCTTACACGCGTTACTGCTCTTATACGGCGTTAGACCTGCCATCATTACCGCTTTGCGGCGGTTCCCACAGCAACTGGAAGCCGAGCATTAGCAGGTGTCGCTTTGGTGTGAGGTGAACCTGTCAGGCTGAGTTGGGACGTCGCGTCCTGTTTGGACTTTTCGAGCACGGAAGTCTAGAGCAGGGGTGAATGATTCGCAAAGTACGAATCCTTCTTCATTCAAGTCGTTAAGATTCTTGCATATTGTTTACCTCTGAATCATTCCCGGTATGGGTTGTTGATGCATATCACGCCCCTGCACTTCTTTTTCAACATTAAGCTTTCCGTCTAAACCAAACGTGAGCGTGTAAGAGAAGTTGTATGTCACAGAAATAAAACACGGGAGTGCAGCGCAGTCTTGTGAGATTACAGGACTGGGCGAGATTTAAGGTTACGCACACAAAAATGGATGCACACAATGGCTCCTTATCCACAATCAACACCAACATTAAATCAACGGCAAAGCCATTGTTTTATTCGATACCCATCAATCACGTTATCGTTCAGATATCCTCCACATATACTTGATGAAGCGTCCTCCCAAACTCTTTATTCTTGTAAAGTAAGCATCAAATTAGTTTTTGACTCATCTTGTTTTTTTCCCTCCCTCAGTTTATCTCGTCAAGTCTTCTCCTCCTCCCACCCTCGTCTCTCTCCTTGTTTTTCGCCTCTAAATGAACAGCTTGAGAAATAAAGCGGAGGAACTTTACATTGTGCCGGAGAGGGGGGTGAAAATTACGGGCAGTGTCAGATAATTGAGCTTGTCTTAAGAGACGCGCTAATAACAGCCACAGATGCGGAAGCCGTGTCAGTCTGTGAACGCGCTGACAGACTCTCTCTGTCGCTGATGAGCTGCGTAGGGGAAATCGTTCCATGCAAACAGCTTCGTTATTACGATCTGGCAAGCGCCGCGCATGTGTGTACCCAATTCAGCTTGAACTGACAGAATCCGATTGACCGGGACACATTCATGCCCTTTATTCTCTTTATACTCGCCAACAATGCAGATAATTACTGCGGCAAGAAAAACTGAAAATAGAATTTCGCTGCGTGCAGTTGGTAGGGGGGGACAATGCGGGCGCTGTCACCGGGAGCATTTCTGTGCCTGATGAAATTGGCCCAGTCACTATTTACTCACAGTGGGTGAATGTTTCACTCTCAGACAGCTTCCTACATTTCCTGCCTACCTGACGAACGAGCGACTCTCCGCCGAGCCTTCTAGACGTTTAACGCAACGAGACCCATCTTGTTGTCTTATCGCCGTGATCTGATTTGAAATCTTTTGTACCACTGTAACACTATCATTAAACCATTAGTTGTCAACATTTCTATGATTTGGCGGCTGCATGACCTTTGACCTGGCCTGTTCTAACTGACTTTTACATCTGGCATTGGGTCACCTGTGTATTATTAGGAAGCGTTTACAAGACACTGTTTTCAAATAAAAGTGAAATTTTATTTTATGGGGGCCTGGTATCACCTCCATGTACCAAAACTACAAACTTGAAAATGGTGATGTCATGTGCACCCTACATGAATGCACAAGTACTTAAAGCAACACTTTGTTGTTTTTAACCTTAAAATAATGTCTTTAAAATGATTTAAGTGGTAGAACTCTTAACTGGACGAATTATACTCCCGCTGCTGCCTCAGCAGCCTCAGAGCGGCTTCAACCACACTCTGTAAGTTCTGTGTTTCGGGTCGGTACGCACAGCCCCGCCCATACCCTGCCGGCGGAAGAGTGCGACATGGTTTCTAAACAACGTTTCGGCTTTCGCCGATTTCATCAGCCAAGTAAATAAATTCATGTGTATTGCGTTGCCCACGGTGAAGCTTGTACAGAGATTTTATTTACGACACTGGTAACAGGCAATTGCGCTTATCAACCACATGGGGGAGCCATGAGCAAAAGCTCTAAGTGTTGCTTTAAAACCAAAATAACAATGGCGGACTACAGACTCCTACTCCACATTTTCCTGACATTCTGCCGCTTTATAGTCCAGGGTCACTTGTAGTAATAAACGTACTTCATTGTACGTCCAGAAAAATTGCATTTTGATTGTTCGTATGTAAAAAATGTGAATGTACACAGTCATGTAGGGGTGTTTGCAAAGTTACATCGCAACTACCGGTCTGGCATCCATGATCCAGAATTGAGTCGTTTTCATGTAATCATATCCTTAGACTACAGGAATGAAAAAGGGTTTGATGTGTGTACTTCTTGTTTACGTTTTGTTGATGTCTCTGTGTTGTTATTAAAGGGGTTGACTTTGTTTGGTTAGCTTCAGCAGTTAACTCCGGCTAGTCTTCTTTAGAGCGTCTTTCTAGCATCTGCATCTGTTCTACCATGTTTATTCTTAAAAGCATGAGGCAGTCAGGTAGAAGTGTCTTAGTTTTTTTTTATACATATTGTTGTTATATTTGAGTTAATGTCCTGTCAGTGACAGCAAGTCAGCGTTGTCACGAGTCACGTGACAACTACATTTAAGGTGATTGGCTCAAAAAAGCTTTTCTCCAGGCCAACTTCCATCAGGATAAATAAGAATGCTAACGGATAGTTTTCTCCGGGTATCACTGACCTCGTATCATTAGCCGGCGGGTCAGTTTAGCGCCATGAGATCCGTCAGCATTTTGCTGCCACATAAGCTCGTCGTTATCAGGAGCGGAAATGCTCCGTCCAGAGAGATGAGTGCCGCTTTGTGCTCGCCATAGACCTCTGGCTCTCTCTCTCTCTTTTTGTTGCTCTAACAAGCCCTGCTCAAGCTCCAGTGAAGCGAGAAATTGTAAACTCTGAGAGTGTAGGTAAAGATAAGGCCGTAGTGTGTGTCTCTCCCAGAGAGAGATCAGATAGCACACACCCACAGCAGGACACTAGCATCCCAGCCTCCTCCTCTAATCCACACACCTTTGTGTTCACTTGCAAATCCTCCCGTCACCATAAATATGTATTAGCACCTTAGACGCTTCTCAATAGATCCGATCAGATTTGGGTCTCTCTCTCTCGTTTTGTTGCATTGTGTCCCGTTGCGCGAGCGTAGAAAGCATTTGAAGTCTTTCTGTGGTAATACACAGATACGGGATTGGATGTTGTGCTGCAGGTATTCAGGCGCACAGCGTGTTTTACGACTGTCGTTTATATGAAGACAGCACAGGGGTGAGAAAAAGTGCATTATGGGCTTTCACCTTCAAACAGAGAGAGGTAGAACAAGGTTTATGCGCATATCCGTGATGCTGTTTGCTGATGCACGGGTGTATAACAGATGCATTTGATGAAGCGTGACTGCGACTGAACGTCAGACGCTCAGATGTGAAGAGTATAATAAAAGCAAACAAGTTTCATTTCTGATATAATAAGTGGTAAGAATTAAATTATATCTCAGTTGGGTTTCTGTTAGACAGTAAGTGAATGTGTTACTATAAGGCCTATTCCTAGAAAATAGTTATGCAAGAATCGCTGCTGAAGTTTTAAGGAATCACATTTGTCCAGAGGACGGTCATAACCACCATATCAGCAATATAAATCATAATGTTAAATATTAATATATCCACATGTGCGTTCGTGTACTTTTCTTTTTTATATATTCACATTTATATACATCTGCGTATTTATTTTTATTGTTGTTAAATTCGTGAGATTGTACAAATTGTAATTTTCAAAGTGGTTACACTTTATTTTAAGTGTCTTGTGTTACAGTGTAATTATATATTGAAGTACTGGGTATAATAATTAATTACAAATGCTTACTATATGGTTAAGGTGTGGTTAACGGTTAGTTACATGTAATCATGCAAAATTTATAGGAAATTCTATAGTAAATATATGTATCTTGTAACAAGGGCACTGTAAAGTAGTGTTAACAAAACATGTCTAAAACCTTCTGATTTTTATTTTTATTCGAAGTAAATTTTTCTATAATTGTACGTCATATAGCCTACTGTGGGACGAGTGTTGTAGTTTGTATTATAACGAATTCAGATTAGCTGTCACCAAAAATAACCCACAATACTGAATAATGAGAGAACTCATTTTTCCTAAAATCATGTTTTTTATTATGTTATCATGTTTTTATTTTGTTAGTTAGCAGTATTTTTGAGTTATTATGGCTTTAATCAAAACCAACTGCAGTTTGATTGATATTGATCGGAATGCACAACATTTTTTTTATCTCATTTTGGAACCAAACTCTTCATATATTTTTTCTTTCGAGTATTGTGTTGAAAGCATCGTGTAAGTATCAATAAACCCAGCGTATTGCATGTAAATTGTTTGGAGAGTCAGTGGTCAGTGCACAAAAGTTTGTCAGAAACATAAAATATGATCACACACTTCACTGTGTGTATTTGAGGATGCGTTGCTCAGTTAGTGACAGAGCCCGTGTGTGTTTATATGAGGAAATAAGTGGTGCTCTGAGATAAAACTGTTTCCCAGTGGAGCAGCATCACCTGTCAAAGATGATCACAATACCCAGGAGAACACAGAACAGACAGACACGCTGTCATCATACAATTACGCCACCTATTACAACGCCACAGCTGCACCTCACACACACACACACACACACACACGCACACACGCTTGCTATTCAGATCACTGTTGGTTTAACACTTAAAATGTGTCTGCTGCAATCTAGCTCTCCTCGTTCCTCTCTCTTCATCTCCCTCTGGCTTTTTATGAATATATAAATATCCACACAATCTTCGTATGCATTTCTTGTGTCATTTTGCCATCATCTCTCTGAAGGTGTCAATCTTTGCCCGGCTTATTGTTGTGCCTCTGTTCTTTTTGCCTTTTGTACTCATGTTTGAAGATGAGTTCAGGACACTGGAATGTTTGGGTGGCGTACCTACTATTTTTCTTACGTTTTGCCGTATGTTGGCTATAATATGCACAGTATGCTGTTATCATTTTCGGTATTCATGGAACCAGGGGCGGACTAGGACTAAAAAGTGGCCCTGGACTTCTTCACCAGGAGCAGCCCACAACACCAGGCTGTCAACATAATACACCAGCTTATTGATGCACAAATCATTCTATAACACCACAATTTAGAAACAAATGTTTCTAAGGACCTTTTAAAGACACATTGCAAAGCCAATAAAACAACAAACATTAAATAGTAAAGGCCAGTGCAGTCAGACATCAGAATGGCATAAAAGCCTAAACATGTCAGTGTACGGTAGGATAATGTATGTGAACTGTTTGTAAATGACACTTTACTGACCGTGACATGTAAGAGTTCAAGTTGTACCCTGTTTTAAGTCTGAGGGTGATGACTTTCCACTTATGACCAATTTCCTAGAATTTACTATGATGCTGCCAAAAAGGTGTGACTAGACTTTGCTAAAAGCTCTTGTTTTATTACATGAAATATAATTGTCCAAAATCAACATACAAGTCTAAACATAAGTGAGCATTTAGAATTATAAACGGAGAAGAGAGAAGAGAAACATTCACGCTTTGGGCTTAATAACATTATAATTAGCATTATAAAACTGTACATTAAATAGAAATCGCAATAAGCTGTATGCTATCGGACATGTTTTACGCATGTTAAGTCGGATGCACATTAAACATCTTACATTATGTGACAAACCATCTAAGTTTTCATTTAAAACGGCAGTATTTACTAAAGTTAAGTAGTTTGCATCTCTTAAATCTTACCGTTTATCATTGTTGTGGTTAAACAGATGGATTTGTTATGTTTGACTTCCCATTTTTCAATACTTCACAGTCATCAAACTGAATTTGCATTTGTGCTGTGTCCAAAATCTCATACTGTGACAGTACGTACTGAACAAGTACATACCTATCGGCCGTTAAACCAGTACGTTCTCTATAGTATGAATACATTTCGGACAAGCTGCATCCGCCATTCTTTATGGTCATGTGACACGTATGTTTTTGACCTATGACATATTAACAACAACCTATACGTGAGCGTTGATAAAAACATAATTTAGTCATGTGAAATTCATTTATTGGCACTTGCATTAAAAACAGACGTTCGCCTTAAAGTTTTCCGCTATATTTATTTGATTTACTTTTGAAATTTGACAGTCGCTCAGCTCCCGTGGCATCATGGGATAGAGAAGTGTCCATCCGATCCACACTCATGAATCACGGCGGAAGTAGTAGACCATCCGGGTATTTCTCGCCTACTGTTTTTTGTCTACTGTACGACTACTTTCTACTATTCTGGCCTACTGTTTCGGACATACTAATTCATGACTCATACTCGTACTCGAAAGTCTAGTATACCCGGCCCTTTAAAATTCGGTTTCACAAGACTCTTGACCAAGATAAAAGGAAATAGCAGAAAAGTATTGGTAACACTTTAGTTTAGGGTCCAAGTCACAAAATAAAACATGTCTTTTAACAAAGGAGTACACTGCATATTGTTTTTTGAGAACCTTTGGGGATTTTTTCACCATAGTTTTACGACAAATAACATAGTAAGTTTAACAAATAAAACTGTGGCTAAAACATGGTTGATTTTAATGCAGAAGTGTGCGACAAATTCATTTGCTAATATAAATGTCTCAACTGCCAAACGTTACGACATTTTTACACGAAATTAAATACTTTTGCGCTGTTGTTTATTCTAACAGGACGCTCCTCACTGACTTACACATGTAATGTTATAAGATCATGTGAGTATACAGAGCAGCATACTACTGTTCAAAACACTGCTGAAAGAGAAGAGAAAATCTATTTTTAGTATACAATGTTGTGTATATACGGCACAGTATACAGTACTGTAATGTTACACTCTTTATGTAGCCGTCGTCTTCTCCTCGTCAAGTTGGCCTAAAAGGGTCGTTGCGATTGTTACATGTTGATGCATGTATTAGCGAAACGGCTTCTGTAATGAGAATAAAATGTACGGGACTTGACTCTGTGATGAATAAAAATAATGACCTGCATGGACAAATCATTTGTAATAAACACTGCAACGTTCCATTTAAAAATATTCCGTTTTTGATTGAATGGTGACGGAAAACAGGTCCAGCGTGTTCTGTTGATTTCACATGTAGTAAATATGCATGTGTTTATGATGCGTGTGTCGTATGATTAGTCTGATTGTGTGAGAGCTGGACAATCAGTATATGAACTTCAGACTTGAGTCATCACAGCATGTTGCGGTCTGATGTATCAAATATTATTATTAACACCTAGTTAAACGGTCATTAATGAGTCATAACTAAACAGATCTTCAAGATTCGAGCTGTTTTCTTGCTGTACTCCCCTCTGGCATCATTGAGTATGGGCTTTTTCTCTCACGCTGTGTGTATCTTGGCACAACCTCTGCCCATCCTCACTCACCTGTGTGAAGTTGTTCCCCAGATGCAGAGAAGTCTTGCGTCAGTAACTGCAGATTGGGCCGGTGTGAGGACTTGGCCAGCAGATTGGATTTAACAAGCCAGATGGTTTGTAATTGTCTGATCAATTCAGTGTTTGCGGGATTTTATGCCTTTCGTTATTATTTGTTTTGCCACTTATCACTTCCCATGCAAATTCCACCATCCCTCAGTGGGGAAACACTGCGAGTGTCCATATGTCTGTCCACAAACACACACATGAATACATCGCCTCGTATTTAAATGTTTGGGTTTGGGTAATGCCAGAAAGGTTTTAGTGTCCTCCCTGGAGAAATGGATCCATATGTTTTCGGGTCATTCTGTACGATTAGTGCCGGAAGTAATGTCGGCAATTCCACATTTCATAAAGCTAAACAAACTTGAACATTTCAACAAAACATTGGTGATATATTCGAAGACTTCTGTTTCTTCTATTAGACAATTAAGGAACAATTTAGGAACAATTCTATTTTAGTACTATTACGTTTAAACAAAATTTCATTTTTTAGGTAGTCAACCTTATAAAAGCGATAATGTGCAGGCAGCCGGTTGTTATCGCAGAAATAAGTGTGATCAGGATTTATCAGTCTTGTATCACACTGAAGCGGCTTATTTCGTTGTACATTATCCTGCTTATTACACGGCTACTTGCATGAAATGTGAATTTGAAATATTTGAATTCAAATGTCACGAACAGGCAATTTGGTTGAATGATTTGTAAACATAATGTCATATATGTTATTAATATTATTTATATTTAATTTGTCAAAAGAAACCTCTCAAAATGATTTGCAGCATGCGGGTTACCGTGTGTTATGAGAGGTTGTTATCTGGCAATAACGAATTGTCCCATGACGCGACTGGCCAATCAGAATTAAGCATTCCAACGAGCTGTGTAATAAGCAAAAATAACTAATTTAAAATAATTGGAAGGTAAGTCAGTATATATGCTGTTTGCAGGACGAAAAAACTTTTCTGCTACTTTTTCTTTTGTGATTTCCCCATTTCATGTTTGTCACAGTCATGTTTTACTAAGGCGCCATTTCTTTCTTCATACCCTTCGTCTGGTTACCTCTGTTACTTGCAGTAATCATATCCCCTGCATTACTCCGGGTCTTCTGTGTATTGTATTTTTGGACATCCGGGAAAAGTTGACAAGTTAATATGAAGTCCGCACACAGGTATTCATTTCCATCTACGCTATCATATGATTGCTTTGCATTTTATGTTGAAATAGTTCTCGGCTGTCTCGGACTGAAATGCAATTTAGCCAGTGTAACACGTATGACATTTGATGGACCTTGAAAATGAGAGTGTGCTGGATCTTTATTAGTTGCTCTAAGAGCACTTTAGTGAAGACAATTACCTTACACCTAAATCAAATAGCCTAGAAGCTACAGAATCTGTGCTCACTAACATGCTGGAGGTTTAGATTGCGTGGCCACTTGGTTGAGATAAGAGTGGAGAAAAAAGTGAATTGCAATATTTTTTATGGTTTTGTATATAAAATGTTTGTCATGCCGGTACTTATAGAAACTAGTATTTTGAAATGTAGCTCAATGTACAGTAACTGTCCGTTAATTTTTTGTTTAGGTTTTATATTTTCTGATAAACCTCACTTCTAATAACAGTTTTGCACTCAAACTATTATAAAGTATAAGGATGCACATGTCCGTGTAGGAGACACTGAAAAAATCTCAACTCATTTTTTGCATGTTTCAGTTTTAGTTGTACTGACTTTCAAAAGTTGGAATAACTTGAATAACGTTGGACAACTCAATTGGATTAACACAATAAATTAAGTTTAGTCAAAGTCCGTTTACGGAAATCCTGTCACTCGGCGGCCATGTTTGCATCACTTCTGGGCAGTTATTTACATCATAACAAGTCCACAGTCCTATCTACTTGAATGGGGGAAGGCAGATATTTCTAAAATCGCTGGCAAAAATCACAATTAAACAGCATATTTCTGATCAATAATTAAACATGAACTGAATCATAACTTTGGTTTGCTAAGCTTAAATTGCGCAAATTTTCTTAAATTTTTTTTTGATTTCGCCTCAACTTACTGCGCCTTCGCACAGGCTGGCAATCGCCTCACGAGAGACCCGCCCCTTTATTGATTATTGATTGGCTCGTTTTACTGGAAGGCGGGACTTATTGAGCGTTGGATTCCTCGCAATTCCTTGTAACGGCAGTGGCGCAACTTGTTAATATTGGTTTGACTAGTCAAACCATTTTTTACAATGAACATGTGTCTTTCATTTTTGTTGTCTTGAACAGCTTCACGGATACAATGCGAATTTGAAAAAGTGCCTTAAAAGTAAACTTGACAAACACTTCCTGTGAAGGTACTCTATGACCTCTGACCCGCTCACCACGACTGCCACTTGCTGGCTATAAAAATGCATCTTAACTTTGATTTCAGGAAGTCTCTTGAAATTTCCTTTAACTGCTCACTTTCAGCTTTTCCCCATTGTAGCCCACCTCTCCTCCACCAATCAGCTGCGAGCACGGTGGCTCGCACTTGGCGCCCTGCAGTCGCGTGGCTTAATTCCTGTGGCATTTGAAGTGGGCTAAAGAGTTTCTCCTGGAGCTAAAGGGTTAACCCTTCACTCGGCGCTCCGCTCCTGGCTTTGTCACTCCGTTCTTTATGTGGATAATTAAGTCACTTTAAAGCGATCTTTTGTTTCTTTTCTTAGGTGTGTAATGAGTACGATCGCTTTTGCATGCACCCAATCAGAAACAGCTAATCTGACCATATTGTTAGACAAGTGTGTTCCTTACTGCTCTCTGCCACAGGAGATGTAATCTGAAACAATTATGCCAATCCCTCGGAACAGTATGGTGCGGGTAAGTAGCTTGTTTTCCACCTTCGTCAGGTTATATTCAATGGCCTCTCGAATGACACCGTTTAGACTGCGAGCCGGGGGAGTTGGAGGGGAGTTTGCCAAAGTTTATGCAACTTCTTGGCTGCTTGCGTTTCATTCGCCATTTCATCAGATTCACTTTTAAATGCCAATAGTTTATTACGACCTGTGTCTTTGTTTGTCAGCAATAAGTGTTTTTTCTCCAATGATTCTCAACTGGTTTTGCCACAGATTAGACATCAGACGTAATGCATGCAGTATCAATTATCATACAACTGTAAGCAAAACCGTAAAAGTAAAAAGGGAACTTTATGAATAATACGTAAATCGAAATTGCTCTCAATATTTTAAAAGCACAGTGTTTTTCCATTCGCTAAAAAACACCGAATTTGGCCAAAAGTTGTGTGATGTGAGCTTGCTGTAACTTTCCTGTTATTACACTGTAAAGTTTAGGGTTAGATGAATACGTGCTGGTTTCGTTATGCAATGCTAGAACATCAATTATTTGGGTTGGTGGTCTTATTTTTCTGTTGTTTGATTGCATAAAATTTATGATACATTTCTATAATTTCATAAAATCTGTGCCCCCAGGATCTATCTTGGGACCCCCCTGGAGACCACGGCCCCCCGTTTGAGAACCAACGCTCTAATGACCTGTAAGTGACGAGTAGTGGACTGTTGAAATAAGGTCTTGATGTTCATTTCTTAAAAGAATTCAAGGAAGTAGAACGTGTCTGAAAGAGTGACAGACAGAGGAAGATCTTTTCCATCTCTCAAGCCCTATAAAATCCCTCCCACTTAAGTTTTTCAGCCCCCTCTGTTGACGCAGACCCATTCTTTCCCCAAACCAGTGAAATGTGACAGACGACGTCCAACAGGATCTTAAATACCACCCACAGGAAGTGGACTCAAGGTTGTAGAGGACTGCTGCCTACCAGGGGCAGATTCAGCTCCCCGTTGAGCCCTTAAATTTTATCACTCCCGGTATTTGTCCTCAATGGCAAATTAACAGCCTTCGCCCTACGCTCGGATTTCCTTTCAGGAGACAGAGCTTAAATTCTTTCTAACTACCCCGAATTTACTACCATTCTGCTTTTCACGGGACCGAACGAACACCGGGACTAAAGGAGAGGAGATAAAAATTTATGGTATCTTGCAATTTAATGGTTGAAAAGATGCAATTTGAAAGATCATAAATTGTGAAGGAGCGCACGCTCCATTGAGCTTGATTCAGTGCTTGCTGTTAGAAGTTGATTTGCGAGTGTCTGCGGCGTGTGATTAACGGCCCGATGAGCCCGAGCGCCGCTAACCGCGTTACCACTAATGCTGCTCATTAGAATAAATAAAATAAATTGACTGCGGCTCTATGAAAACTCTGTAATGGTTAAAAATCAAAGAACGTCACCCGCCGGCCCGTACCGAGCTCCTGACGCCCGTCGTCACCTCAGTCGCCGGCAGGAGCCCGGCTGTACGGCCGGCGGGGAGGAGAGACGATTGTTTAGTTGACTGGTAATGGTGTGTCCGGGGCATTTTCGCTCTGAAAGCGATTTGAGGAGAGGGGGTGGCGGTTTGTGCGCTTATAATGCATAAAATTGCATTTCAAGCTGATAATCGGTGGGCAGAAAGAATGTGTGTGTGTGTGTGTGTGCGCGTGACGGTCACTGTTGTTTTCGCCGGGCTTTGGAGCTGTCACCCTCACAGCTGTCACTCATTTGCACGGGGAACGGCCGTTCAGACGGCGGCGGCAGAAGGGATTGTTCAGGCTAATGGACTTGTTGCGCTTGTACAGATGATGCTGGGGGCTCACGGAAGACATCGAAATTATTGAAAGAGAAGTGAAAATCGACTGCGGAGATACATTTATTTTGACTGAACGGGTTGCTTGAGGTTGAAGGAGTGCAGATTTCCAGCCTCACCAAACACTCCCATAAACTTCTGCTTCCATCTATCACATCACCAGCTCTACATACGTCCAACACTTTTTTTGGTGAAAGGTTGTTTTTTATTGTCATAACATTGTTTAGAGCATAAGAAACAAATAGGACATTTTTTTTGAAAATTTTTATTTTATGCAAAATGATATGCAATGTCAACTGTGTGAGATGTTTTCTTTCACCATTCAATTTTTAGTTTTCAGGATTTTCTCCAACCAAACATTGTACAAAGATGATTCTCAACTGTGTTGTGAAAGTAATAAAAAATTATTCGATGTATAATTTTCTTTTATGCAATTTATAAAATGGCCGTAAATGAGTAGTCCAATTGTATACAATAAAGATGCATTTTATCTAATTGCATATTGATGTGACAACAGTAATTCATTCTCGTAAGAATATCCAATATTTCTTATTTCTTTGCTTGATGTTTCTCCAAAAATCCCTGATTGACATGCACAAGAGCAGAAGTACAAAATCTATGTCCTGTTTCATAACAGAAAGTCATATTTAGAAACCCATACCAATTCCCGAGATGGTCATTTACAACTAACAATTTGAAAATGAATCATTTCATTAATATTGTAAGGCAGACGAGTGGGCTGCATAAGGTTTGCAAGCAAGCCGAATCACTTAAAGAAATATAGAAGTTATGTTGATCTTTCTGTGGGAAGACATGAGTTTTAGATTAACAGTCCAGTATTGAATGTGTTTGCTTTGCTCGTGTATTTTTTGATAAGGTTCATTCACTTTCTTCGTAAGTAAACAGATCAAATACTTTCTGAGTAACGTGACCAATGCTGTATTTTCGTTCTTTATCCACTTAAGCGCTTTTGGTGCCATTTAGAACAACATGTGTAAATGTGTGATGGAGGAGGTGCTATACTGTCCCAGTGTTGTGTGTGTTGTGTCCCTGAGGTGTTCGTCCTCGCTGTTGTTGCGCTTTTACATTTACGCCATACACCTCTGTTGAAATGCCTCGACGATATTCCATGAGAGAATTTCAGGACACCCTGAAGTAATTAAAGAAGAATTCATTTCAAATTTATGTTTTGTCCCTTTGCGGATTTCCCCGGATATTTCCTTTCAAACGGCGAACAATGTGCTCAATGACTCGATTATGTTTGTTTGTGTTTATTATGTTGGCTGTGCTGTAAATAAGCCATGTTCATCGGTTGCCAGCCTAAAACTTCATATCTGAAGGCTGCCAAATGACGGGGTCAGACGGAGCGGTGACACAAACCATGCTGAGCTCCATTCTGTCTACTGTTCCGTGGCATTTGCACACGAGAAGACAATGGCACGCAAAAACCGAGGGGCTAGTTCATTCAGAGTTTTTCAGAGCTCGTTCGCACACGTTTGTTAGTCAGATATCAGAACGAGAGCTTCAGGCTTATTGTGTGGAAGACGCAGGGCTTATGAATGCGGTTTTGTTTTACACCACAATCTGAATCCAAGAGGAGCGTGAATATAATGTCATTGTTTGGTTTTTCTTCCCTTTGGGATGTGGAGCTGTAGACACTGCAATAATGTGTTTTAGACTCCGTCTCTCTAATTTGGCCAAATGTTTTTGCTTGTATATTCTTTCTACCAAGCTGCTTTGAAACAATGTGGATTGTAAAGCACAATACCAAAAAGGTTTATATTTAACTAACCTGTTCAATAACTCGTTGAGTCAACCGTAATATTTCTGGAAAGAGGAAAAATACGCACACACATAGTATATCTCCCATAATACACCTCTCATTTAAAGGTCCAGTGTGTCATTTTTTAAGGGATCTATGTAATATAAAATCCATATCTATGTGTTCAGAGGAGTATAAAGACCTTTACATAATGAAACGTCATTTTTTTTTTACCTTAGCATGAGCTATTTAGTATGGAATCCACCATGTTGTTTATACAGTAGCCTTAAATGTACAAACTGCTCTACAAAACGCGTTTTGTAAATATGTTATTTCCTTCGGCAAACAAGCGAACACGCGACGACATCTTAGTGTACCGTAGTGCTTCGAAAGGGAGGGGTGGAGTGAGCCGTTGGTTGCAAT
Source organism: Triplophysa siluroides (assembly GCA_006030095.1). Lineage (NCBI taxonomy): Eukaryota > Metazoa > Chordata > Actinopteri > Cypriniformes > Nemacheilidae > Triplophysa > Triplophysa siluroides. The sequence goes on along the minus strand of VCII01000094.1, from coordinate 2,601,485 downwards.
TCGCAACCTCACCACTAGATGCCGCTAAATTTCAAACACTGAACCTTTGAAGAACTTTTTTGGGGGAATTTCAGTTCTCAAATCTTCATTGGTTGTTGTTTTTTTGGCAGATATGGTCAAGGGTCATTAAAATAATCAGTTGAAATGCGAGTTTCATTCAGATTGGTGACATAAGGTTTTCTCATCAATCACATCGTTAAACTTTTCAATTGAAAAGCAGCTTCAATGTAGGTTGGACTTGAGAGTCAGATGTTGTATCTACATTCTGTTTTCTGTATTATTTCATATTTATATTGCGTTATTTGGCCATATGAATCTTTATTTTGCACTGAACAATGACGTCATTGCCAATAGAACAAGATACTTATATTTACACAGGTGTCCACATGTTGGACATTTTTCCGAGGTAAACCGACATTTGGAAGGGACTTTATTTTTAATTATTTTTAAATAATCAGAATAAAAATATGAAACACAATTAAATAAAAATGCGTCTTTAATGTTCACTAGAATGCAAAAGCCATGCACAAAAGACATCTTACAGGCACATATGAATGTGGCTATTTCTTAAAATAAAGGTAGAAACTCATCATTTATTAGCTTTATCAATGATGTTTTCAGAACATTCAGGTCATCCTCCAAATAATGTCATCCTCTAATATATTCCAGTTTATCCAATTTCACCTCCATCCCAATTCTTCAAACTTGTAAAACTCAAGTCAAACACATGTCGGCATCACATTACATTGAACCCGTCACAGGTCAGTCTTTCCCTGTGGAGTGATGTGCAGTTTCTCCTATCGTTTTACCGTAGTTCGACCCGTGCCCCATTTGTTACCTACAACAAAGCGTATATGAATTTATATCGAAGCGTGATGACAGCGGCACGTGTCCTCTATAGCCGAGTCTGTTTCGCTGGAGGTCAGAGCTCGCCGTCAGGTAACGCAGAGGAGCGCCGGGGCGGAGGAGGTGGGGTGACGGGTTGAGAGGGACTTCCATTCTAATAGCACCTCGCTCCAAACTTTAACCAACACTCTCCTCATCACACTGAAGTGGCGGGTGGACGCGTGCGGAGGGGGGCGCAGGTCAGCGGCGCCGTGAATAGACCTCATCAGCGAGGGCCAGAGATCAAATCCTCGCATTACTGGAAGCACAGTCACCTCCACGACCCCGCCAATATCGCAAGCCTAACGCAATTATTTGCAATCAGCAAATGTGCGATTCATTATAAAAGATTTCTTACCCCGATATAATTTGCTATTGTTCGGCGGGGGGAAAAGCCACACAAAGGGCCTTTTTAAGTGTTATTGTAGAGAGCGGAGGCCTTTGTTTAAGACACTTTCATATCGCGGCAGTTAAAGTCTGATTAAAGTCTGAAACGGGGAGATGAAAATGAGCTCGTGTAATGTAGCGAGTCTTGCTGAGAAGGAAATGGCTGGTGTTCTTGTACACACTCTCTATTGAACTGATTTGTAAATAGACTTTTTGACAAAAATCCTACAATTTCGGTGTCACTTTTCCCGCCGGTGTATTTTCACCTGATTGTAGGCGAGAGATCTGCCGAGATATAATCAGACGCTGTGTTTATGGGAAAGTTTCGTGTCGGAGAGACTTTTCAGAATGCTTAGGATTAGATCTGGCAATGTAAATATCAGACCAGCGGCGGAAGAAATGGGCCGCCGTTTCCATACCCCTAATATTACCTTTTCTTTATCCGTGCGTCACGAAGGGAACCCTTTTATTTAAGTGTTGTCTTCAAATGCTTCTGGAATGACATGATATTTGTCTGTAACATTTCAATGTTGGAGTGACATGATGTTTGTCCTCAGCATTTGCTTTGGCATTTGAATTCGGCACAAACGGTTCAGACAAACTTCCAGCGTGACTAAATGTGTCTGTCTGTCGTGCGTAATGTGCAGATTAATGCTGGATTTATGTGTGTGTGTGTGTGTGTGTGTGTGCTTTGGGGTTAAACGTGTCTGTTGTTGTGCGTTTAAGTTGAAAACTCTCTGTCGTGGGCCTCATTACAGAGAACAAATATCTGCCTCATTTGCATATTTCTCAATCTCTATCCGTGAGGGTCTCCCGCATAATGCTTCCTTACAGATTGTAATGCAATTATGTTTTTTTAAAGCTTATTACAATGCAAACATATGAGAGAGAAAAACAAAACGTTTTGAATTGTAAGCGAATAGCGAATTTCCTGTGGTAATTTTACGTTATATGGTCATAATTTGATAGAAAGTTAAACATTAAAGTCTGAAAAGAATTCACACTTTGAGGCTTTGATGAGTTCTCTTCTGAAAGAGAAACATATGGGGACATTTCCGCTGATATATAGTGTTCAAGAGAAATGCATTAAAGATCATTCAAACATTTCATTTATGTTTATTAAAGCATCAATGATATTAAAAATGACTTCTTAGCCATTCAGTTTATATGGCATGTCCAGTATCTCAAGGGTCTTGGTTTGGAGAAATGTAGGTGGTGTCAGCTATCATCACACATGTTAATAGCTAATAACAGTAGAAATGAGTCGAGTAAAAGTCTCTTAAATGATAAGTGTGTTTGAGAATGAAATCTGTCAACACAAACGATTCACAGACCCGAATACAGTGAAGATTTCATTAACTTCTCTCTGACTAACTTTAATTCACTAATCTGCACAGATCCGAAGGTAAAACAACAAAAAGGAAAAATATAAGATATCTCTATCAAATCTTGCAAATAGTGACTTTAAATTATAATTAATAAAATTGAATCGTTTTTGAAGAAGACTTTGTTATTTCCTTATCCAAACCTGAATGACTTTCGTGTAACACAAAGCCTCAGTTTTCATGAATTTGTATTGTATGAGTGGCAACTTTCCTCTGAATGTTTCTTCTGCATTCTTTTGAAAAAAGTCATAAAGGTTCCCAACCACACAAGCGTAACAAAATATGAGACATTGTTTCAATGACACTACTCCTATAAATCACAAGAGTCCCAATGCCAGCCGGAGTCAAATCACTGTGAAAACATCCTGTAAAAAAACGCCAGAAATGTTCAGTAAAATAACAGTTTTCTCCTGTAAAATTACATTTTTTACTTACTTTGTTACTCTAATATGCCGTTTTTTTTCATCGTATTCCAAAAATACTTGAAAAATCTGTTTATAAAGCAGCAAAATTTTATAAAATTACAAAAACAAATTGACGTATGTCAGAATGAACTTTGAAGTTGAAATGAATGAATTTTGCTGATCAGTTTGTCTCATTTGCATCTTTGTCTATTTCTCCGAAAGCCATCTAAGTGCAAACAATTTCTGACACAAAGCTGATATTTGTTTAAAAGAGGACAGAGGAGTCCATCAGATCTCCTCAGTAATGAAATACATACATTTTACATACATTGTGTGTCTGATGGATTTGATTTTAAATTCATCCGGCAGTACAGAAACACTCATCCTACTAATATCATGCAGCTTTACTTCAAGGTAAAAAGTTATGTGCGTGTTTGTTTCAGTAGAAGAAAAAGAAGAATTGAGAGTGTGTGTGTGCGTGCGTGTGTGTGTGTGTGCGTGCGTGAGTGTGTCGGGGCCCGGCGGTGCCCGCAGTGTTACGGGGACGTGTGTGGGAGGGGAGCGCCTGTCAAGAGAGCTCATGGAAAGATAACAATAAATGTCTAATAATGACAGTTAATGAGCTTGATTAAGTTGATTTGTTATGGAAAAGAAGAGTGAGGGCAGAGGAGAGGCATGTAGCCACCGTAATAAGAGATTCATTTTAATAGATACAAATTCAGTGGGGTTTTGAAACACAATGGGGCTGCGTGGAAAATTAGCGAGAAGCACAAAGGGACACCAGATTAATTCTGTCACCGACATATTCCTGATAATTGCACCAGCCGCCTCGTGTCTGAGTTCACCTGACGCTTATCACTGTATGATTTGTATTATTTTATTCCCTTCTTTTGCGAGACCGTGACATCTGGAGGCCAGACACGTAGCGGTGAAGTTTATACGTGTGTCATTTATCTTTCATATCATCCTTGAGCAAAGTTGTAGTTCGGTGACATTTGAAGCGATGTCACATCGTTCTGTATAATTACGTTTTTTTTTCTCCATGCTCGGGAACTATTGTATACCTGTTCTATTATACATTTTGCCTGCCTTCCATCTCTCCAAATGAATAAAAGCTTCGGGAGACCTCACGCAATGCCTTCGTAAACATCTTTCTTGCAACTTGCGGGGAAGTTTCATGGAAGGCGTGTGAATGTGATACTTTTCCGTCCGTGTGCGACCTTTGGGGAGGGTTAATTAGGATAAAACCTGTTGAGAAGATTTCCAATGAGCGTTTTGAGATTCGGTGTATTCAGAGGATTCAAATGGTTCTGATATTCCCCGCAGCAGTGTGTGTGTGTGTGTGTGTGTGTGTCTCCAGAGGGACTGCTGCTATAATTGAATACATTAAAGGACGAGAGAGCTCTAGGCTTTATTTATTTGCTTGCTGTCTCAGACTTGTTTAAATGAGACCCACTGCTGCTTCTGCGGAGCTCTGCTCCTCCGGGTGATGCTCTCTGGGTAAACACTCGCTGTTTAGCTCTGCCATCAGAGTCCTGTTCCTGTTATCCAAAATGTTATTTATAAATGTTGCACCCTTGAGCCACACTTTGGCAGCCCGTAAAATGGTGAAAAGCGGCTTTAACACATCATGTTGGAGATGCTGTGCTCTTTTGAAGGAGTAGGAGATCAAATGTGTGCCTTTCTTTGGATGTCCTTAAGGGAGCTTCCACCAAAAAGATCATCCTCATCTCAAAAATGAAACGGATTTATTCTTTCTTATAACTTTATTTTGGCATCGGTGGTGTCAGAGTTGGCACAGCAAAAACACTGGAAACGTTGGAGGTTTGCTCTTTCAGAGCTCTTGAGATTTGATGGACTTCTTAGATGTTTCTCCTTAAATTGCTTGAGAGAAATGAAATGGAAAGAGAATGTCGTTTTTCAAATTCGTGTAAAATGAATGTAGATTGTAGCGGTCAAATGATCTGGATTTGGGTAAATTTGATGAGAAATGTTTGAGTTCATATTAGTTGAGATCTTCATCAAGTTGACTTTTGATTGCAGACTTGACAAATCTGAGCTCAGTTTGAGACGTTGAGACGAGAGAGATTTCCGCCTCCTTTCTGGGGGAAATATGAGACAGATGAGATTTTGGGAAAAACTCCATTCGTTCTCCATTTAATCTCATCGGAGATGTCATTGAGATATTAAAGAGATCTCATCTGTGAAATTTCTGTTTTATGGGATGAAAGATATATGAGTATATACGTGAAGGATATAAGTCATCATCTTCATTTCTGACTAAAATGTTGCATGTCCTCTCTTAAAGTGATAGCTTTTAATTATTCACGCAAAAATGAAAATTGTGTCATTATTTATTCAGCCTCTTGTCATTTCAAACCTTTATGACTTTCTTTCTTCTGCAGAACACAAAAGAAGATATTTTGTAGAAAGTTGTTAACCGAACATCACTGGACCCCATTCACTTCTGTTGTATGGACACAAAACCAATGCAAGCGGATGGGTGCCTGTTAACAACATTCTTCAAAATGTCTTCTTTTGTGTTCTGCAGAAGAAAGAAGGTCATACCGGTTTGAAATGACTTGAGGGGGATTAAATGATGACAGAGTTTTTATTTTTTGGTGAACTATCACTTTAAAACTTGTGTTTTGTTATTTTTTTATGAAAACAGACGTACTGGCCTCGAAAATATAGTCCTCAGAATATTGAAAAGTTTAGAGGCAAGAGAATGTGTATGTGTGGGGGCTGTGAAATGGCTGATTTGTGTTTTATCGTGAGGTCATAATTCACTGCTGTCTCCCCGACATCCGCCACATTTATCACCCCTCACCACAAAACTTAGCCACCACACACGTGCACATAAACAGCCGCTCGCCGATCTATCTTACCACAGCAAATTAATGCATGTCACAGCGTGCTATGCCTCATTTTTGTCATTTTCTAGTCCACTGAATGTTTTGTACTTTTGTGAAACTCTCAGAGTCTTTGACAGGTAATTCACGTGTCTTTAGCGGGCCAGAGTCTCGGGATTGTGTGGGCTGTTGAAATTAAGCTAATCATGCCTTTATTTCTGGAGAAGGTGAGAGAGGAGAAGGCTGTTCTTGAGATTTTTCCTGCCTACAATACGTTTAATCAATATTCTGAGAGTGATAATGGCTTGTAAATGCATCTTAAAGACATGTATAGAGCCTTCTCGGTGAAAGATCCCTAATCACACACATGCATCAGAATATTCACCACCATGACATGAAGGCCAGGCCTTGATTTCATCCATCATGAATTGATTGAACCCTCACGTACTAAAGAAAAATCACAGATTTCTTTAATAACTCAATATTTTCGTTAGATGTCCATGAGATTTAATGGAGAACAAATGAAAACTTTTGCTTAACGGTTTGTATAAAAATGTCATTATTTTCTCACCCAGTTGTTTCAAACATGTATAGATTTCTTCGGTCTGTTTAACCCAGAGAAAGATATTTGGAAGAATGTTTGTAACCAAACAGTTCTGGGGCACTATTGACTCCCGTAGTAGAAAAATGAGTGTACAATGAAAGTCAATATAGTGCCCCAGAACTGTTTGTTTTTTCACATTCTTCGAAATATCTTCTTTCGTGTTCAGTAGAACAATGAAGTGTACACCGGTTTGAAACAACTTGAGGGGGAACTATCTCCTTAAGTTTCTCATGAGGAAAGACTCACAAATGTCTCGATTCGAGTTTCAGAAGAGCAGTCAACAATGTCTCAAACTGAGCTCAGATCTGCAAAGTCAATATTACTGAAGATGTCAATATGAACCGAAACCAAATTTACCCAAATCCAGATTATTTTACCTTTACAAACTACAATTACAGTCTTATTTGTTCCTTTTGTCATTTCTCCTAAGCCGTTTTGGAATAAACATTTGAGAATAAGTTGATACTTGAATAAAGCACAACTGAAAACTTCATGAAAATATCTGAGCAATACAAAGTTTCTTCTGTGCTGTAACTATTCTTTTTTTGTTATTTGATAGTAGTTGTCTTTAAACATGCAATCATTTTTTAGCCCAAAAGCATGACACTAAAACAATGTTTGAATAGTTATTTGGTTTGGTCCAGGTAATATCAGTTAACATTTTTGGGTTTAGGATTTAGTTGAAAGACAAAGCCAAACTTTATCTGAAACTGTAATGGATCTTGAAGCCAACCACCGCAAGAACAAATGAAATGTTATATTTTAATTCCAAAACTGAAACCAGCAGATGTGTACCACAACACTTCCGGAAATGTTGGTGTTTATCCTTTCAGACTAACTCAAAGCTTTCTTATGTGTATAGATCTGAGACAGACCTGATGCACAAAACCTTCGTTCCGTTCCCCGCGAGAGGTCTTTGAACACTCATGCCGGTGTCCACACTTCCTCTCGTGTATGTGTCATAAAGTACTGCAATTTAAGAGCTGAAATCCTTTTTAGTGAGCAACAGTGGGCAGATCCCTGAACTTGGTGATTAAGGGGAAAAGTGTGACGCATTTATAAGGCGAGCGTGTTTGATAATGAATAAAGATTCAAGCTTTAGACCCAAATGTGATTTTTTTGTGCCGACTGTGGCTAATGTAGGCAGCGTTTAATCACCCTCAGTGACAGCAGAGAGCGCCTTCATTTAACCTTCGCTGAAGATCATGAATTCTAACGTTTTTAATTGGATACATCATTTAACTGAGGGAACGGAGCAAATTTTGTGCAATTCAAAGCGCTGTGATTGACAGGCAGGGGCAGTAAGGCCTGCCACAATTAAAGAATATCTCTATTCACTGCCCTTGTCACCACACACACGCACGTGTGATATGGCTCTGTTTGATCATCGAGATGCAACAACATTACTAACCTTACCTTGTTTTGAAAGGTGCCGAGAGGTGAATGAGATCTTCAGGTGGTAACCTAAGACCTGCTGACACATGCGCGCAGTTTGACCTGACAGCTGCAAAGACAACAATAAAACCTTATAGTCATAGCCGTCAACACTCTTACATCTACAGAACTAAGCAAAAATCTATCTAAACACAAAACATTGAAATATATTAACTAGAGATGCACGGATATAACATTTCTCCACCGATACCGATAACCGATTATTCAGAGTGATATCTGCCGATACCGATTCAGAAGGTTGTTATTAATGCAAATAATAACTTTTAACTATTATGTTTCCTAACATTTTCTATATACAGAACACATATTCAATGCATTTTCCTTTTGAATGATAGGACATATCGGCACTGATCATCGACCGATACCGATTATTGGCCGATATATCGGTGCTTCTCTAATATTAACATTCACTTCGGAGAAAAAAACCAATCCCCCTTCTTCTCCAAACTTTTGCCTGCTGGGTTTTATCTGAAAGGTAATCTCACAAATGCAAGAGTTTTTAGGAGAAACCTCTGAGACTACATTGAATGAAACTTAAATGAAACACAACCGAGATCTCGATATTTATTCAGCGAAATATTTCTCTTGGTTGGTAGCAAATATTTCATAGCATAATAAAGGCATGTCTTGGTCACATGTCAAGCATTTCGGCATCTGTCTAATTTGTCCGACTAAAACATTTAGAAAAATAATGAAGCATTTGAATAACCGTACGGCCTTTGATGCCAAAAACAACAAGATCTTAGACGTTTTTTTCTTCTTTTAAATGAATTGATATGTCATTTGTATTGTTATCACAACAATGGACGATCATATTTTTTGTTGTAATTTGCCCCATGCAAATGCATTGTTTTCTGCTGTCCACGTTTAAAACACACCTGTGATTATTTTTGTTGGAGAATCACCGTCTCGGACTGTTATACCCAGCGATCTCACATCACTCCTAATTGAAATGTTTTACAGTCGCGAGCTTGTTCCTCGATTTCTGTGTGTAATGACTTTGTCTTTTGCCCTTCTGTCGTCTGTCTGTCGCCCCACGATGAGTCCAAAACTGTGTCAAGTGGCTGCTGGTGAAATGCATTTGCAGACACCTAATTGTTTTCTTGCCTCTGAGAGCTGAGAAATTAATGTGTGTAACAGTCTGCTCCTCTGTGACAGAACCTAACCAGCCAGAGCATGTTTGCTTAAAGAATCAAGCTCCAGGGTGTAATTTCATATTTTGCAATTACATTTTTTTCCTGTGACAATTTTTTACGTATTATTTAAATTATTTTAGCTCTGGGATATAAGTGGGGTTTTTAAACAATACATTACTTTGGGGATTTTGGGAGAATGCGAATCAGGCATTTAGTCAACACGCTTTGGCCTCGTTTCTTAGCCAGATTCAGTTCTGAAAGCAGATGAGTTCAGAGCGATCACGCATAATAACAGTCACGGTCAAAGGATAATGTGTGTTTTAAAAACATTCTTGGGTCATTATATTCAAATAGTAAATTCACTGTTAAACTGCTGTAAATATATATTTTATGTTTTCAAATATGAACATATATTGCATATTATTCTACAAAATAATGATAATTTATATTTAAAGGTTTCAGCACAGAGACACATGAAATAATGCAGATCATTACATTCACACATAATCATACACGTGAATCACAAGCTTAAAAAGTTGACACACTTTAGAAACAAGCAAACAGGGAACATTATATGATGTTTGTATTTAACGTTACTGCCTCCACATCTATATTAAATCATCTGGAAGGTCTTTAAATGCACACACTTTTATTACTTTAAATCTGAGATATTTTAACACACAGATTTTTGGTGCTGTCAGATGTAACGCTGTGTTAGCATTTGATGTTGTGCGTCACAGGTGTATAGAGAGGATACAGTGTACATCACATCATATCACATTCAGACGAAACGTCTTGAGGAGGAAGCAGGTGTGTTTCAACAGCTGTGGGGACAGATATATGTGATCTAGAGGAGAGAGTTCTTATACAACAGACCACTGTGGACAACCATCTACAAGCATTTTAATGACGGACTGATACTGTCAGTTGCTATTAAACAAATAGTCCTGTTTCAAGAGCTCTGTTGATTTCAACTTGACAGAACAAAAGTTTGTGCAAAAGATATAGCACCTTTAATATGAAGAGACACTATTTACATTTTACAATTTAAAATTTCTAAAGGAATGATTTGTTATTGTTTGTGAAATGTTGTTTGTAGTTCATATGGATCTGCTAGCTAAAACATTTTGCGACTTAACATATTTTAAGTCATCTTAAATAAAGTAAGTGTTGATTTTAAGTCATCTTAAATAAAGTAAGTCTTGGTTTTAAGTCATCTTAAATAAATAAAGTCATCTAAATAAAAGTCTTGATTTTAAGTCATCTTAAATAAGTAAGTCTTAATAAAGTAAGTCTTGGTTTTAAGTCATCTTAAATAAAGTAAGTCTTGGTTTTAAGTCATCTTAAATAAAGTAAGTCTTGGTTTTAAGTCATCTTAAGTAAGTGTTGATTTTAAGTCATCTTAAATAAGTAAGTGTTGATTTTAAGTCATCATTTTAAGTCATCTTAAATAAAGTAAGTCTTGGTTTTAAGTCATCTTAAATAAAGTAAGTCTTGATTTTAAGTCATCTTAAGTCATCTTAAATAAAGTAAGTCTTGGTTTTAAGTCATCTTAAATAATAACTGTTGATTTTAAATCATCTTAAATTAAAAAATTAAAAAGAACAAAAAGAAAACTTCCGTAAAATAGGGGAAATTGGATACAAATATATTTTAGGTTTTGTTTATTTACTGCAGGATCACTGAAGTCTGAATACCACATACATAAGCTCTCAAGCTCTGTTTACTGTTTTATCTCATAAACGTTTAGAAGATCTGTGTCAAGTGAATACATCATACTGATAAAGACATGAAGAGATTCAATTCACTGTACAAGTCACTGTGGATCGAAATGTATAAGGTAATTCATTCATTCTATCCGTGTATTTTATAAGAATGGTTCCTCTTAAAAACAGAAACCTGTTTCCATGAGTGCACTTATTCACAAACCTGTCTTTCTGGGAGGGGAAATAAATAAATACATTTCAAATAAATAGAATTTTCCCAGAATACAAGATTACCATTGACTGAAACTTTATCTCTAGAAGTGAAAAATACTAGTTGGTTTCTTGTATTCTTTTAAACAAATTGTTTGTCAACCCTTATTTAGTTGAAAAATGTAAATGTACTTATTGATCGTTTAAAATGATTTAATTTGTACAATATCTTCTTGAACACCCATAACAATCGAGTGACTGAATGAATTAAAAGTTGACTTGTTTGTTTTCCGAGTGTCCTCATCAAACAATATCTTTTTATATGACTGAAGCTCTCTCTGGCAGGCTGTGTAGTGTAATGAAGTGAGGTGAATTGTGTGTTACAGGTTATGAGAGAGCAGATTAATGAGGTAAAAACTAATGAAGCTTACGAGTGCCTCCACATCACAGCTGAGAGACTCTCTCTACTGCACTCATAACGGATGAGCTCAATAAAACTAGTCCATTCCACTGGCTCTCTCTCTCTCTGCCTCTCTCTCCCTCAGATCAATAGATAGGTATCTAAGGGAGGAAGATCAAGTTAACACTGGATTGAAAGGAAAAAACTATCTAAATCTCTCTGTCTCTATCTCGCTCTTACTGCTCTTCTACATCGTCTATGCGCCTCTCTCTCTCTTTCTATCTCTATCTCCCTCTATCTCTCTCTAACTCACTCTCTTTCTATCTCGCTCTCGCTCTCTTTCTATCTCGCTCTCGCTCTCTCTTTCTATCTCACTCTCTCTCTCTTTCTATCTCTCTCTTTCTATCTCTCTTTCTCTCTCTTACTGCACACATTATGACCAGCAGTGCCTTTCTCGTGTATTACCCACAAATCCACACTGCCCAGGTCAGACTGCCACACGCTGAACACACGAAAGTTTCAAACACAGCAGCTCATTAAAATCATGGAGATCATAACTGTAAAATTGTATGTGGGTTTGTTTTATTTACAGTACTGAATGTTTAGGAAGCTCTGTTGAATGTCACAATAGTCTGAATCTCAAATCTGATCTCAGTTTGGTGGATTATACTGCTGTATACTTCATGATAAAATCAGATCGGAAAAATAAAAATCATCCCTTTCTACCTTGTCATTTAAAATATAAAGCTAATGCAACATTAAACCACAAACATGAATTAACATAAAAATAAATAAAATATGATTGAGTACATTTTAAATGCATAGTTAAAAAGTGAAAAAACTCCTTCCTACCACACAAGAAATAAATTATCCACAAACTCCATTACAAGCACAAACTGTTTTGTCTTCGATTACAAGCACATTACAAATGTTCTAAACACATGTGGAGGTTTTGTGTTTCCAACTTAAAGACTAAAAGCTTTAACCAAAAAGTTAAACATTTCCTCTTTGCTGGCTGGATCCTTTCTGCGATCAATGATATTATTATTTAAACAACACATATAAAGGTTTTCCAAAACTCAGTCAACTTACAATAAGGGGTTTAAAATGTTTGACCAGCTCTCTCTAAGACAGGTGCTCGAGCAGCAGGTGAGAAAGTGTGTTGTATCAGAGCTCCCCCTTCAGGAGAAATCCAGCATCGCACTGCACTTCCTCAGGTAAAGAATAGAGCCGTGACTGCAGGTATGACCCCTTACTCATCATTAATAAAGACTATACATCTTGGGGGAAATGTCTCTACATGCATCCTTTTAACTTACAATCAAATTTGAGGGTTAAACACTAAATATGGCTTAGGCGCAAAATGACTAAGAAAATGACATGTCACATATTAAAACTGTACAATACAAAAAGGTAATTTGTTATTAAGCTTTCTGCTTAAAAATTGTCAAAATAAATCAATAATAATAATGTAATTATATAAAAAAATGAAGTAATGATATTAATAGAGATGGCCCTCATGTACATTTTACCGTCCTGTTTGTGTGTTATGGTTAAAAGTCATTTTTTTGCGAGAGAGAGAGAGAGAGAGAGAGAGAGAGAGAGAGGGGCCCTTCTTAAATTCCCTATTTATAGTCATCTTATCTAGTGTGCTTTCAGGACTGCACTGTGAGTGCACTTGTGCATTCTTTTGTTAGGGTGAGTTAGCAATTTCCTGCGAGATGGAGTCACTGCTTCAGCCTGTGTCGCTCTGTGATAATATCTCTGACACAAACTGCTCTTCAGCTATAAATCTCTCACCAGCATCTGACACTCCAGCGACACAGTCCGGTGAACTATGACCTTATCAATAAATAGCTGGACTGAAAAAGGCACAGGCTGCCATGATAGTATTTCTAACAAACATTTTGCACAGTAGGAGTATTCTACATCGTTGTCACGTGATCTCTTTATGTTAGCTCACATGTTACAGTAACCGTTTTAAAAAGGAATCTAGTTGAGCATTTTTATGTAGAGTTTGTATTTATATACAGAATTCAACACAGTTTCTATGCTATAGACCCTTTAACTATATAGCAGCAATAGTAGGAAACATGAATGGTGTTAATTTGCTGAATGGAACATGGCCTTTTTAAAGATATGCTTCTGGCATATTATTCAACTGTCGGTGATACCACAAAAAGAATAAATAATGTATTTCCCCATTAAAGTAACTATACGTGTTCCTAAAGTCCTACATCTACCCCCCCTCTCTCTCTCTCTCTCTCTCTCTCACTCAGTCTTTAACTGCGGGAGATTCTGAGCAATTTGCTCTAATGGTCTTTCTTCCCAACAGATAAACAGCACACACGTGAACATCAGAGGCCCGTAATAATAAATAATAATAAATAAATAAATCCATGTTTTACATCGTGCTCAAGCACGAGCACTGGGCTGCAGCACTGCAGTGTTTACGGGGCCACGTGCACGCTGACCCCAGCAGCGCAGGTAACGCGCCCGCCCGCACGCACGCACGCACGCGTCGTCTGTCGCGCGCTCATTTAGCGCTACGCTGCGTTTCATAATTAGCGCCGCGAGGCCTCATTAAGTTCGCTCTAATGAATAAATATTGTATTTCATCGCCTGATTACCAGATCAGCTCGACGCTCGAGCGTCGTAAACAATTATTTCCCTAAATATTCATCACCCTAAAGTGGATGATCATTGGTATTTAATACCAGTATTTTCGAGTGCATCTTTATTATGCAAATAAATACTTCTGAAGCGTTTGTCTCCTGCGGATCCGAAAAGATTCACTTTCAGGATTAAAAAAATGGATCATGAAAGTCACGAGACACGACACGAGGGTCCTACATGTCAAGTTATCCGTCTTAAATGCTTCCTCTTTTACAGCAATATTTAAACATTTAAATATTATTAGGCTACTGAACATCAATAATAATATCGTGTTTAACTAGTGTAGCCTTGTAGTTGTAAAATATTAGTGTGGGTTTTTTTATCATCACAAGTTCCCAACACCGACCAAATGGACAAAATTAAATAAGTATAAAATACTGAGATTTTGGGGGGAAATGAATTGATCCCATGATAACTAACACGTGTTTAGAGACCTTACAAATAAAGCACTCACACAAACAGAGCTACAGGAACAAGAGCCTCGAAAAATGTGATATAAACATCAAACTAGATCTTTCTCAGCTTCTTCCCCACCACCATAACATCTACTTTTATGTACAATAGTTTGGTTTTGAACAATCATGTAACAAAATTCACACGCAGTTTGAAAACACCACGGTACTCGGTGTAAAAATGGTGTTTTATGTGAGAAATGGTCAAGTCCGTGGTGATCTTAAAGAGAGAAACAGGAGAATGAGTGAACGAGCTTTAACAGGGAAAAATGATTCACAGGTATAAGATTTCCCATTAGAGTCTGCTAATTATTTCCACACCATTAGTGTTGGCTCTCTAATGAGAGATACGAACAGTCTGCAGTATATCACAGCGCTTTCTCTCCTCTGCGGGGTAATAGACCCCCTAATCCCCCCCATGCCCTCCTAACCCACAGGGGCACAGAGGGGCAAGAGCTAAGGGCATGATCAAATCACTGCAATATTCAGCCATGATTGAATTTCTCCTGAAATAGATGTCGAGGCGGATTCACGGTAAAGGGGGGCAAATGTAAGAGCATAGATGTGTAAGAGGATGTTCTGACACATGTCTATTAAAGGGATAGTTCACCCAAAATGACAATTCGGTCATTTACTCACCCCCGATTGTTGTAAACCAGTCTAAATGTCTTTGTTCTGCTGAACACAAAGGAAGATATTTGGAAGAATGTCAGTAACCAAACAATTCTCAACCCCCATAGTAGGGAAAACAAATGCTAGAGCCATAGGGGATGAGATCTGTTTGATTACTGACATTCTTTCAAATATCTTTGCATTCCTCTTGCTAGCTAGACATTTTTTACAGGTTTGAATCCATTTAAGGCGAGCAAACCAATTTTAATTTCTTGGTGAAATATCCCATTAAATAAGATAGACATGAGAATTAAAGCTTATTACGGTGTTGTGACATCAGCACATCAGTTTTTTTTTTGCACCCGGTGAATTGAATTACAAACCTCAATGAGGTATAACGTTTACTTAAAATTAAATTTAAAAGTAAGAAACTAGGACAACGTTTTGTATGACAAGGAGCGTTACGTTAAAGTATTACCTGCATTCTTTAACAATTAAATTTAGGAATGACTTTTACATTTTTCTCCTACTTGAATACCAGACACAGAACTTTGCAAAAGGCACAACTTTTATTCGAGTATTACAGCAGTACACGGCGCAGTTAAAACAGCGCCAAAGCTCAAAACGCAAGAATCTACAGATTCCAATAACGCTAAAGTATTGCAGCCAACAATTAAAAACCATCAATACAGAACAGAGATAAAACCCCTCCCTTTAGGAACAAAACAAAAATCACATTATACATTTAAAACAATGCAAATTTTAAAAGCCTTTCATGTAGACGACGGCCTACGCAAGTCTGAACATGTGCAGTAGATTTAAGGAAGCTATAAATCACGCTAAGAGGTCGAAGGAAGTCAGGAACGTTATTCTTCAATTCATCTAAGCGCAGGTCCGGTTTTATTCAGCCTCCTCCAATTCTTTCTTTAAGCTGTGGAAAGAGGTTAAAGGTTGGGATTACATTTACAGATCAGGCTGAAAAGTCAATCGGCAGCTTTAAGAGTTGTCGAGTTCATACATGAGCCAAAAACTAAAAAATGACTTCTACATACGAGGTTGAACAATACAACGAAGAATAATGACCTTTTCAGATAAGCGTGGACGTTGTCATGGCCGTGGTACTTGGCCAGGTACACCAGCACACCTGTAGCACAGCGCCCCTCTCTGGCCCGGCAGAAGCTGCAGTTACAGATACCCCTGCATGGGGGGCAGTGCCACTCCTGAGGAGAAAAAAAACATCCGAATCACAAACCAATCATATATATACACAATAAAAGGTTCAGGCTTACGGTTTATGATGCGTCACAACGAGAATTAGGATTGAAGATCTCACGCAAAGTGTACTCGTGGTGAACACAACTAACCGGGTTCAGGAGTGCATCGTGGACCTCTTCTCCATAGCGGTTCTTGAGACAAGGCCCGCAGAACTGGCCTCGAACACCCACACACTCCGGGTTACGGCAGTTTGTCTTCGTGTCGGTCGTTTTCTGTCGACACTGATGGCAGGTGGAGCCCTGATGGAAAAACATGCGCGTGTATATCAGCGATTACCAAACACAAGGCGTTTCATTGGATAAAACATCAGGATGAGTCGGACACATGCGAGGGATCTGAAGGACACTTACAGTGGCACGGTTGTAAGTCTTCTCTCTGACATTGACGCAGATGTTGTCCAGTTCAGCCCGAGTGATGTCCTCCACAGGCCTCACGACATGAGGAATCGTTAGAGAGGTGTTATAACTGCGCCGACGCGGCTCCCTCTGCGCACACACAAACACACGCCGAGAGACGATCGATATGAACCCCAAACGAAACTGAGCCAAACGCAACATGCAGCCTCAAATTTATCTACTTAGGGAAAAATGCTCATTTAAAACTCATTTCTCACCTCTTCTTCAGCATCATCATAATTTCTGTCCTTTCGGACGAGGCAGTACTTGTCATCGAGCTCATCCTCCGGAGTAGGGGAGGGCGGTCCGTCTACCAGAGAGCGCGACCGCGTGTGAGGGCGAGACGCCCGCTCCGGATTCCTCCGAGCAGAACCGGGCTGCATCGAGCGGCGTGGAACACGAGGCTGTGCGGACAAAATAAATCGTTACAATCTGAGAAATAAATAGAGGATAGGAAGAACAAAAATGATCTAAAGCCTCACCGTGCTGCCCGGAGATAAAGAGGATCTTTTAGGAATGAGGCCGGGAACTTTATCCAGCTCGGCCATGAGCTTAGCAAGCTAAATTGGGAAAAAGAATTTAAAATCAGTACAGTTATTATGATTCACTTCTAAACTAGGAACATCTCATATATGAGATGTATGCATGTAGCCTCACCATAGCTTTGTTTTCTTTAATGTTCAGAGCTCTCTTCAGCAAGAAGTTACCCCCCTCAGGCTCTTTGGTCTCCGTTTTAGGTTTGGGCTCAGGTGCCGCGGGCTTTGTGGGACTGGCCCGTTTCGGCGGGAACTTCATAGCTACTTTAAGTGTGAACGATCGGCGAGTTTTCCTGGGAGGTGAACAGGTCTCGGTGTCAGACTCCATGTTCTGAAACAAAACAGATGCCACACATGAAGGGTTTGCCTCTAGATGCATTTCTGAAACGTTCAGTGCGGTCACAAACCATGTCGGTCATGTCTTCATTCAGGTCGTTGTCAAACCCGCTGCAGGCATCTTCCTCTGCCACAGGAAGTTCAAACGCTTTCTTGCACTGAGCTGGTGTTCTCGCTAGTCTCACTGGTCTCTTCTATTAAATAAAGACAAAATGTCAAATACGAACTGCTGCCAAGTAAAAGTTTGGATTTGAAGAACGAGGGAGATCTATTTCAGCACGAGTGACAACATACCGAGCTCCCAAAACCATCAGAACCGAAACTGTCACAGCTGTCATCTGAGGAAGAGGTTTCCATGGGAACCGCAGATGTGTTCCTGTAACTGCGCAGGTTCATTCTGGTGGAGGGGGGAGACGCCTGCTGCCTCTGTACAACACAGAGCAACACTTTAGAAATAAACTCAAAATCAGATCCAGTCCTGTTGTAGAGATCAGTTCAAGATGTGCAACTTAAATAAATGACAGCAATATTAGTGACAGGAAAATGTGCATTTATTAATCTTTTCCTAAGGGACATTATAATAAAGTTAACAGCTTTAAGGTTAGTTACGTTACCGTTTTACTCAATGTAACGCGTTTCATTTGTGTAGCTATTATTTTTTTTCCAACAGACAAAAAATTGACCAAACTTCACACAACATTGGGGGAGCTCGATTACCCGCACCTCGGATCTACAAACTTAGAATCACCGGTGACTTTTCAAACTCGGAAACAACACAAAAACATGCTCTCAAATATAAACATTACACGACCCCGAAAACAAAGCATAACAGATAAGCACATATCTAAGCAGCAGCTGGGCTTGTGCAACCTTTTTACAAATAATCTCCTCACGCCGCGTGGACATTCACTCATTTTTTCGTGAAAAACAAAAGAAGGATGTTATCCCAAAATTACCTTTGCGCGCATCGTGAAGTAAAACGATGATTGAAAGATGGAGAAAAGTTTAATAATAGCGTCCGACTCTCCTGTACGTGAATGAGCCTTTATGTCCCGCGCCGCTTAGTTTAGTGTGGAAGTTCGCGCGTAATATTTTGAAGAGGCGTGGCTCTCTTCCGCGCCACAGTGGAGTCCTGAAAGATCCCTAAAGAACATAAAGTATCTCAAACAACTACATTTGAGATTGAGGAACTGTTTCATTAATTTTATCACACTTTACATATTTACTTGTTGATGTCATTCGTTTATACGCCTGAAAATATTGAAATAACAATAAATCATTCACAAATCTTTATTTGACGTAAACATCGCTTCCGGGATCTTTAGCTGTGGCGCCAAATCCCAGATCTTATTTAAAAAAAGATGCATAAATCGCGCGAAATCTTTTTGTGGTCTTTTGAAGAAACAAAGGCAATGGGTTATTTTAGAGTAAACTTTTATTTATGTATTACAGATAGGTATGAAACATATCCAATACAACAATAAATACAAATTTTATCAAATAAATAATTTCACATAATAAAATATCTCTTTTTGCAGGGAGACATACAATGGAAAAGGTATTTCATCACTATTGCCCTATTAAAAAAGGAAAATGCAAAAGAAAATTCATGATTTATTAGTGAAAATAGAAAATGACTAAAACGTAAACCCTTGAAGGAAAATAATACAAACGTTTTATATATATTAAGAATCCTTAATTTATGGCGTTGAACATCAGTGTATATACCTACTGATATGCCATGCCCATGTAGGTTATGATTATGGTAAAGTGACAGTAACCAAAAGTTGAAACAACCAGAGTTAAGTGCCTTGATTATGACCAAACTTTTATCCCAAAAAGCACAGATGAAAACTCCCAAAGACCCAAACCTACTGACAAACCCTCAACTTCGGCCCCGCCCGCCTCCCCTCCCTCCTCTCCGCGGGCGACCTCTGGCCGGCCTTACTTCTTGATGTTTATAGTCCTGTTTATTCGTTTTTTTTCTTTCTACTTTGATCCACTCCCCATCAGCCGCCCCACCCTCCTCAGTCCCTTTCAGCTTCACCCCTTCAGTCACAAGTGACATCCCCGGTATTGGGCGCTGGTGGTTTCGTGGTCGCCCGGCGTGTTGGAAGCCTCTGAATCCTTTCTGAGTCGCGTGATTAGCTCCCGCAGAAAACCTCCTGGCACCTCCTTCTCCTCCGGTGATCTTTAGCGTGTGGTCTTGGTATGTGTTCCTGGTGTAGCTGTGTTTGGCACGAGCGCTGGCGGGCCGCTCTCGATCGGAGGCGCTCTCAGATGTTGTGCTGGATGGGCTGCTGCCCTTTGACCCCAGGTGGATGGTGGAGAGTTTGACTGAGAGGGTCGGAGAGGAACTCCGAGAGTCCGGCCACGGAGAGAGAGGGCTGCGATTGGGCGATCTCCTCACGGCAGCGGCGTAAGACGATTGGTTCCCGAGCACAGATAGGAACTGAGGGAGGCTCATCTTTTCAGGGCGGCTCGATGGGCTCTGGACCGCCTGCTCTCTCATCTGCTTCATCCTCAGACTGTTAATCCATCTGGAATCAACACCTGATGGGTAGAGTGGCAAACAGGTTGCTGTGAGTGAGTTTTGTTTTTTTGAACATTTTACATTTTTTTATTTAATAATTCCTTTTAATACATCACTTTATGTACCTGAGTTGGACCTGCTTCGGTTGTGTGCTTCTTTGATGGTTGGTGCTGTATCGATGAGCAGCTCTATAGGTTTGATGACGTCCCTCCCGCTGTCTGGACTCCAATGGAGTGTGTGAACATGTCTCGTGCACTTAGGAGATCTCACCTTACTCTGGAAGAAACAGATGAAGAGAACGCATTCATTGCTTATACTGATAACATGTTAGCAGCACACACAAACTGTAACACCTGTCCTTCTTTGAGTGTTTATTAAATATAATAAAATATATTTTTTCCCAATACGTGTAATATTGACTCTATTTAGCACATTTTACCATGCTTAAAGGTCCAGTGTGTAATTTTTTTTGAGGATCTATTGACAGAAATGCAATATAATATGTAAGGGATAATGTATAGGCAGCCGGCTGCTTGTACATTATTCCGCTTATTACACGGCTACTTGCCACATGAGAAAAAAACTGGACTTTTAAATGTGAATTTGAAATACTTTATTAGCTCATTTTTACCGAATGCAGACCTGAAGAACAGACAGGAAAAGCTGTTTAGTTTCGGTTTTAAAGTAAGATACGAGGTCCAAAGCAACGAACAGGCAAATTGGTTTAAACATTTGTTAATATAATGTCATATATGGTATTAAAAGACATATTTATAATACATTTTTGTGTAATATTAAACTGCCCCTCTCAAAATGATTTGCAGCATCCGAGTAACAGGGTGTTATTAGTTTTGAGCGGTTGTTATTTGAAAATAACAACCCTTGGAATGTGGCGACGAGCCAATCAGAATCAAGCATTCAAATGAGCCGTGTAATAAACATAACTATAATACTTTCATAGACATCAACTGTATTCAGAGGTGTATAAAGATCTCACATAATGAAGCGTTTTATTACTTTAGCATGAGCTATTTCTATCTACATACACCGTGGGTCCCCATACATGGAATCCACCATGTTGTTTCTACAGTAGCCCAAAACGGACAAACTGCTCTACAGAGCGCGTTTCATAAATACGTTATCTCCTTCAACAAAGAAGCAAAAAGGTGACGGCATCTTGCAGCAATTTTTGCTTCGAAGGGGAGTGGAGTGAGCCATTGGTTGCTATTCACAACCTCACCGCTAGATGGCGCTAAATTTCAAGTTTGCGTCAGTTTCACTAGTTGGTCAACTTTCCAACCAACGGGCTAGTTTCACAAGGTGGCGCAGATGAGCTTTTGCGACGCCAGGGTCGGCAGACTTATTTCCAGTCGTATATGACTATCGAGTTTTTTCGGCTTCACGAAGTGCTCAGCAATGTAAAGAGGATCTGTCATATCGCTGATATGTTACTTCCTTCTTTTTTATCTTAAAAACACCCAACCTCCTTTTCACATACAGTGTTACACCACCCGAAATTACTCTGCCGTCCCTGGCGTCCCAAACGCTCATCGGCGCTATCTTGCGCAACTAGCGAACCACAATTAAAAATCTAAGTCCATTCTCATTGTGGAAATATTTTTGTCGGTTATCTGTTACATACCTCATAGTTTACTATGCACTCCACGGTTTGAGTTCCAGATATTCCAACTATCCATTTATCCATCACGAACGGAGGCTGGAGAGTACAACAGTAAAGCTCATCGATCTGAGGCATCCAACCATCACAAGATGGTCTCCTCACAGTAAATGTAAAACTTCTGTTTATGGAGTAAATATTCGTGGTGTAATGCCCGATCACATCAGATGTATAACCTTAACTAATCTCCTGTATTCTTCAAAACAGACTGGAAACATAATGCATGCATCGTTTCTGCTGATGAATGGCATCTCTCACCTTGGTCATTTTTAACACGTCTACATCTGATCTGTTGGCATTAAAGGTCACGTCTTTGATATAAGCTATCGCCACCTCCTCCCCATCACGCTCCATGTACATTTTCCATTTACAGTCCTGCAGAGGTCGGAGAGACACAGTGAGATACACGTGAGACATTACCAGACAGAAAGAGGTTAAAGTGAGCGTACACATGATACACACTTTGAACAAACAGCTACATATAGACCCGTATGGTTGTGCGAATTATCCACTTTAACCCTACAGTACGCATGATCAGCAATAATAGCGATGTTACGCTATTTACAGCGTTGATCTTTGCTCGGTTCTATCGCTGTGAGACAGTGAGGTGTGTCATGTGAAAACAAACATATCCTGGTGAAAGTGTGGGAATGAATCATTGAACGACACAGGGCGCATTCATGGACGCACACGCACGTGTTTCTGAGTCCAAACACGACGAGGGATCAGAGTGCAGAGATCCGAGCGTGTTCGTTTCTCAGGCATAACAAGAGCCGCAGACCTTAACATCCATTCACATTAGCAATGGAGATGAGGCCCCACGCCGAGAGGGCACGCCAGAACCGTGCATGCCGGCTAGAGCGGTAATGATCCGTCCAATCTGGCAGCCCGCCGCCGAGGTCAAAGGTAACCGTTTACAGCACGCGGCCGCACGGTGCACGCGGTTCATGCGGCACACACTTACAAGCCGTCTCAGGAGAACACGAGGGCCGTTTGTGTGTGGTTCGAGTGATTTGAGATTCAGTGTGTGTTTGGACGTCCACGTTGGCCGAACGCTGACCGAACGTTTGCCAAACGTTAGCCCAGCCCTAATGACGGCAGAGGAAAACAATGCGCGGTAATGACGGCCAGCTCGGTGAGCGTCTAATGACACCTCATGCATAATTCAGCACCTCTCCGGCGACTAAGCCCTGATATCCTCATTAACCGAAACACTCGGCGCTGTCAGATGGGCGAAGCACAATCGCAGGGCCTCATTTAGGCTTTGAGAAGTGCAGCTGGTACTGCGACACCGCCAGAACGAGAGAGCGAGCGAAGGGAAAGAGGCAGAAAAAAGCCACGAGCAGAGCGGGTTTGTTTTATTTAGTGCAAAAAACCTTGCGGTTTGTAAAAACAAGGCTGACACGGAGGCCGACACCAGGCAGGGGAAAATAATTAGCTCTCATTTTCTCAGACTCCTGTTTCCTTCTCCCCGCTGAGCGTCTTCCCCACCAAACCACCACATGTCAGGAGAAATGGGAGGCAATTAGCGGCCCCGCTTCAGCCCCGCCGCACGCGTTGAAAGGGGACTATTTATGATGGGACAATGAACAGCTGAAAGATTAAATAACATTTGCCTTTTAAAAAGAAAATGACTTCTGGCGAAATTTTTGATTAAATTCAAACGGCAAGTGGAGACGCAGTCGCTCTCATGTGTCAGGGGTCCGAACAAAGGCTCGCCGGCAAGTGGGGGTGGATGCAACGCGCCGCTCCAGATGAAATACAAATATTTATCTTACAGAAAAGGAACGAAAACAAGAGGCGCCGAGAATGCGTCTAGCGCTCGATGGGACTTTAACAGGCATCTTTACATTTTAAATCGAGGAGCGCCGCAAGAGTGACATTAAAAAACATCAGTTATGACAAGGCGTCACATCACCAACAAAAGCCCCTGTTAACACAGAAAATGATGAGCGAAACACAAATGATAACACAGCGTTTAATAAACACATCTAAGAGCTATACATTAAATCCCCTCAATGTTCAAATTCGACGGGTTATCATTTGAAAGGGATAGTTCCCGCAAAAATGAAAAATTCATCATATTCACCCTCGTGTCATTTTAAACCGGTTTGACTTTCCTTCCTTCACAGAAAAAAAAAAAGTTATTTTAAAGAAAGTTCAAACGTCAGCCCATGTGAACAACGTCGGTACCCAATTCAACTTCTTATGTACGGACACAAAACCCATTTAAGGCAGTAGGTCCCACCATGGTTCGGTTGCAACATTCTTCTAAATATCTTCTTTTGTGTTCTGCGGGAAAAGGTCATACAGGTTTGAAATGACAAGAGGTAAATGATGACAGAATCTATGAACTATCCCTTTAAAGTCACCATGCAATCAAACAGAATTCAAAGTGTTTTACACAGTGTTGCAGTGACTATTATAAATGATTTATCCGTGCACACCATTATCATTTTTTTATTCATTTGCACTTGTCATCTTTCATCAAAAACGTTAAGCTCCTCTCCACAACAACTCTTCACCACATGACGTCAGCAGCAACAAAGAGATGGGACTATACTCACTGTCCAATGGCCAGGCATAGTTTGCTTGTGTTCCCAGAAAGAATAAGATTAAGTGATCATTCAAGTTATTGGCTAAAGTACACTCTTAAAAATAAAGGCGCTCTTCAGTTATTAAAATTCAGTTATTGTGCTATAATGATTCAAGTGGATTCATTTTTGTCTCATTCAATTTTCTTTCCAAATGAATCCAAGGAATCGAAGTGTCGCAATATAACCGTATTAACGATAACGGTGATATTAATATTAGAGATGATTATTGATATCGTGGTAATACTACACACATAATAATATTGCCCTCTAGAGTTACAATGGTCACACACTTTCTCTTTCTGTCTCCCTATTCACGTGTTTTGAGTCTGATTTATTGGCCGAAAACCACCAAATGAAAGCTATATTTGACTAATAGCTTCTCCATTTTCACAATTTCATCGATATTGTGATAATGCCGTTATTGTACGACAGCCCTACTATGCATGCTTAAGTGTAAGAGAACCCGTGCTGTGATTTACTGTGTGTCCTGTGCCGGCTTTCCAGTGATATCCAAACACCAGCTCCAGGTTTACGCTTTTCTTGCTCTCCTCCTCTTCCACAAAGGCAGAACCGTCCTAAAAGAGTGGATAGAGGGATCATTCTGGTGTAAAGTAGCATTCTGAACGAAACAGAAGCGCACGCAGAACCATTGTGACAAGTGAAACAGATCTAACCTTGATCAATGGAGGAAAGTGGAACAGGCTCAAGTAGTCTTGGGTTAGTTTCTCAATTTCAGTCTGAAAAGAAAGATTTGACATGATGTTTAAAACATTACAAGATGGATTTACGCGGGGTTATGCAACGCCACTGACAATCAGCCAATGACCAGCTGTGTGCGAATGTAACGCACTGTAATTATTAGCCGTTAATGGACCTTCAGCAGCAAAACAACAATTAATGCCATTGTGAATCACTTATGAACATATAATTCATGCTTTGGGATATGTCATATACATCCCGTGCGATTCATTCAACAAATCACGCTCTCTATGGACGCACACGCTAATACCTCACAGGTTCACGTGTGCCATGTCACTTCCCATTGTTTCCCGCAGGAACGCTTTATTTCTCTGCGGTTGCTCTGTCAAAGTTCCAGACTGGGACTTAATGGAGTTCTTAATCATGTTTTCATTTAAACATCAACATGATCTCTTAAAGTTCGCCAGTTGAAATAAAAACACAGATCAAATGGTTTCCTTAGTAGTGGCATGTGAAGCTGGAGACGAGGCAGCCGTTGTATATTTTTCTCCTTGTTCTCTAGAATAAAATACAATAAGGTTTTGTTTGCATTTTCAGGTTGTTCAGTGTTTAAGCACGAGTCAAATCTATAAGCTGCTGTACAATGTTAGACAACTTAGTCCTCTGTCAGCCACCGTAGTGCTTTGAAAGGGAGGGGTACATTTCATACACTGGACCTTTAAAACCAATTCGTAAAATTTTTATTTCATGTGATATTTTTGCCGTTCAAACTGGCTAAATATGATCGGATTTCAATATTATATGCACAAAAGTTATAAAGTAAAGTTATAAAGATGTGGTTTCTGAACTTGTATTTTTATAGTTGAGCAATTTGGCAAAATGTTGTTCCAGAGAAAACTACTGAGCTTGAGACAGAGCGTTTTCAAAGTTGGCCATTTCTATTTAAGCACCATTTTTTATCTTTAGGCTAAAAAATAAAAAAAAATGATTAACAACGTTTGCTTCAACTTTACTTTAAATACTTAAGTAGATTTAATATAAAAAGTATTTTTCATACTTACGTACAATATTTATCTGTTACTTTAAAGGGGTGATATGACACGGCTAAAACATATATTATGGTTTGTTTTAGATGAAATGCAACGTTTATACACGATTTAAGGTTAATAAACGCTGTACTTTCCACATACCGTGCATGTTCGTAACTCTCTGAAACGCGCTGATTTTTGACAAAGCTCATGGCTCTGAAAAGCGAGGTGTGCTGTGATTGGCCGGTTAACCAGTGCGTAGTGATTGGTGGAATACTGCAAGCGTGTGACGGAAATGTAACGCCTGTTACCATATTTGGAACATCCGGTCCCACTTTTAATTGTACTGACAGGTACGCCCACCTTACTTGAGTATACATGTGGGCGGTCTTAGTCAAATCATACCAAGAACTGACGTAGATTTGTGGGGGTGTGGCTACACGAGGCGTTTCAGGCAGGTCTGGGTGAGCATTCGCTTTAGTAGAATGCATCATTTGTTCAGACACTTTCATTTTGCAATTTTATGTGTCTAATACATGCATGAGCAACTTATAACACACCAAAGACACAGAAAACACGTATTCGTGCCATATGACCCCTTTAAGACTTTGCCTCAAGTCATTTTCTAAAAGGTTACTTTCACTTCTACCAAAGTAATTTTCTGGCAAGATGTTTGTACCTTTACTCAAGTATTGCTTTTAGGTACGTTATACATCACTGCTAGAATGTGGTACAATACTTAAGAATGCTTTTAGATGCTTCAGAATACTGAGCAATGCTCTGGCATGCTATAATGCCCTGTTCAGACAGATTTTGGCACGTTTCGTTTGTCGTAGTGATTGGTAATATACGACAGCCGACACAGTATCTGCGATGCTTCATGACGTCCGGACAGAAACACCAGCCATTCTCCACTCCATCTGTTGTGTAAACCGATAACCTCTATACCTCAGCATGATGCTCTAGACTATTTTGCGATGCTCTAGAATACAGACTCTTTTCTCTCGAATGGCTCATGTGAGTGTGTCCTTGTGTCACGGTTACCTTGAGGTGTATGATGTGTCCTTTGGACGTGACCCCCAGGTCTCTCATGTCATTCTCAGACAGCAGCAGCAGCCTCTGTCCTGTGATGTGGTTCTGCTTGAAGACATCGGCGTACTGCTGCATTTCTCCATCACCTGCACGACACAAACACACACATCTGTTTGTCTTGATGGGACCTTTCCATTGACTTCTGTTGTTTTTTTACTGGGCTAATTCTATTTTTAGCTAAACCATCCCTGTAAGCTACTTCTCCGTAAACTCTCCCAAACGAAAACCTTGTTTCATGATTATTGAAGCATTTATTTTATATAACGGACCTTCGCTTGGTCTCCCTGACCCAAACTTTCTGTACATACAGGTATGTAAGTAATATGCCTCTACAGGGGTCTTTACAGGTGTTTTCTTCCCAAAATAATACTCACTAAAAGACTAAATGTAAGGTTTCTGTGTGTGTATGTGCTTGTTTTGTCCTACAGTATGTTATGATGTCATGCAACTAGGTTCATGGATTATATTTGTCTTCGTGCTGATTTGCAAGGTTCCCCTTTGGATCATTAAATCAGTGGTTCTCAAACTAGGGGCCCCAAGATGGATCCGGGGGGCCACAGATTTTGTGGCAGTTTAGAAAACATAGAAATTGATCATTAATTTTATGCAATCAAACATAAAAAAGATAAGCCCTCCGACCAAAAGAATTGATGTTACAGCATTGCATAACTGAATATTTTTGGTTTAATTGAAATTCTAAGTTTAAGATTCTAAGTGTTAATTCGGGGGGCCACAAAGGGATGCACCCAACATAACGGGGGCCTACCAATGAAAACGTTTGAGAACCGCGGCATTAAATACACTCAACTGCGGTGGATGACAGCTTCATGACAATGAAATCACACCTTCAAAGATCTGCTGCATCCAGAAATGCTGTGAATGCAAAACGTGAAAGTTAAAATACAAATCTACAAATCTGCCAAAATCTTGTTATGTGCAGATAATATCATTTTCAGATATAATGCTGTTGGTTCCAGAAAACAGATAGAAATGTTTTACCCACCACATGTTCTTCTGTCCAGGAGTGGATTTCCAGGTTTGGTAGAAGCTGTCAGACACAGAAGATAGAAACACATGCATTTGCAAATACAACAATGTTGATATTGAATTGACCTGATATACACATTCAAATTCAAGTTAATTTAAAGGACTGAACTTGGGTAACTGAGTATACACAGGCTGTCTGGTGCTTTTATTATATTGTGTACAGATAAATGGTTCTTTAATATAACTTTTATACGATGTTGTTTTTCAAAGCAGAAAAAACACGGTATTATTTTAAACATTACTATTGTCCTCATTAACAAAGTAGATTGTTATCTAATAAAATGGTAAGAACTTTATCTAAGACCTAAGGACATTTAGTCAATTAATATAATATATTATTATTAGGTTTATATTATATTAATATAATGAAACTATAGTCATTTAATATAAAACCAGAAATGCCTTTCCAGCTTATGTGAAAATGACCCTTAAAAAGAAAAGAAAATGACATGAGAACAGCAGTGTAACATGCATTAGAAAATGTGCAGTTATAAGAAAAAGAGAAGTAGTCAATTTCTTAAGATTGTAGTTGGATCATTATAATAAAAACTATGTTAATAGACTTTACAGAATCCTAGGCTAACCCTAAGATATGCTAATGTCAACAGTCTCCCAGTAAGCGTGCCAATGATGTATCTATCAAATCTATTATATTTTTTATCCTATGAAAGCTTAGATCTGTATCACACAAACTCTCAAAACATAGATGAGTCTTATATTAAATAAAAGATTTACTCTCAAGAATATCATTGTGTATTTCACTGATCTAACACTCTGTCTGAACAAACCGAGAGTACATTAAATATGTGGAAAAACATTACAACATCAGTAAAATACTTTTGGTTGTACTGAATTATGTTAGTACGCCAGCTCTCAATACATTACAACTGAATATACCGTATGACACTAAAGCGTATCAGAAGCTACATAGTTTTATTTATAATAATATTCTAAATTAATAATAATCTGTTTCAAGTATTAAAAACACATTTTTTCAGCTATTTTGTTTCTCTTTTACTTTATTGATATTGGCATCAGCCATATAATAACAGGGTCAACGTTAATTCTTATGTTGTAACATTTGTGTTTCCTAATAAATCAAAATACATTCATATTAATCTTATTAAGCACTAACATGTTTTGATCTATAAATATAAGTCCGGTTATTTTTACCAAATACCAAAAATAAAATAAAATAATATTCCCAAAAACTTCAATTCTAATTGTTTGGATCAGAACAGATTCTGAAGGACTATTCTAAAATCACAAACTGTGTTACAGAAGAGCTTAAGATGAAAACGTACATTTCCGTTCTACAGGAAGAAATATTGAAATACGTTATCTCGCTCTGTTTCTCTCTCTCTCTCTCCTTTGCCGGGCGTGAGCTCCTTACTGTTCACACAGCTCAAATTGGCCAATCTTAATGTCAGTGAAATGTCAGTTGTTGGTAAGTGCGCTCTGTCCTTGCCACGCTGACACACTGTTCTCTCTCGCTCTCCTCAGCATGTGGCCATACATCCACTTCATTTGCCATAAATAACATCCATAAGGACCTGGTGGGCGTCAGTCCCGCTCAACTAATACATCCTTTATAGAGAATCAAGGAAAGTGACTGCTCTAACCTCGACAGCGAACAACGCACGACTCACGCAAACTCTACTGAAAAACACCATGTCTCTCACAAAGACCCACGGCTAAATAAGATTTCTAAATAAGCTTGTGATGTAAACACTATATAACTGCTGTACTAATAGCACTACGCATGTTATTGGAGGATTCACACTGCAAGGGAAATCTTACTTTAAGTTTTGATTTGAAGCGGAGACGTAATAAAACATCTGAGAAAAGATTCTTTGTCAGTTCTGATGTAAGTGTGACACCCAACCACACTGTGGTCCAAATCACTGACGTCAGACCAGTCACATCCAGCCATGCACGTCGTCATGGTGATCGTGCGCCCCTCTCCAAGTGAGCAGGACTTTTGTTTGGCCCTCATGTGGACCTGTCCCGATGAGAAAACATCTCACCAAAACCCTTCATCACGGCCAGCGGTACCAGACCGCCCATCATCTGTCCATCAGCAGAGCCGCTGTTCTCACAACTCCATTCCTCATAAAACACCTCTGAGCTTAACGCTGCCGCCGGAGGAAGAAAGAACTGAGAGGAATGAGAGAACGATGAAGCGCGAAGGAAACCAGAGAGAAAGAAAACAACACCAAAAAAAGAAAACGAGATTTTAAAGAATGACGACCACAGGTGAGCTGCAGGTCACAGGTCAGCCTACTCTAATCCAAGAACCCTTTTTTAATAAGACACTAAAGTCGCGTGCGGTACATTGTGAATACAGCCATGGCTTTCCAGAAACTCACTGGTGTTCTGGACTGTTCGATCAGTTTTCTCTCCCACATCTTCAGTCGTCTCTCTCTCGCCTTCAGCTCTTGTTCTTTGGTGCTCAGGTCTCTCTCCAAACGCTTCAGACGCTCCAGAGTCGCCTCAATCTCACACCTGCACCCAACACGTATTTAAGAGAACATTCATTCGACACAAATGAAAACAAACTTTTGCATTTCAATTACTACTTAATGGTTCAAAGTGACTCATTTGCCTCGCTGTGCGTTTTAACCATTTTTACTGTTAAGGAAAGCTGGTTTGAACCAGTTTGTGCAGAACCAGCTAGTGGTGTTTTATTATTTCAAGAGAGATATTCTGTGATATCTGACTGAAAATGATCATCATTTCCACACCTTCGAGTTGTTCCAAATGTGCATAAATGTCTTTGTTCTGGTGAACACAGAGAAAGATATTTGGAAGATGCTTATAACCAGACAGATCTTGCCCCCCATTGACTCCCATAGTAGGAAAAAATACTTTTTCATTGTTTTTGTTCCGTTGAACACAAAAGAAAATATTGTGAAGAATGTAGGACTGCAAACAGTTCTGGGTTTTTTTCCTACTATGGGCAAGATCTGTTTAGTTACAAGCATTCTTCCAAATATCTTTCTCTGTGTTCATCACAACAAAGACATGTGTACAGATTTGGAACAATGATGCCAGAATTTTCCTTTTTGGGTGAAGTTTCCCTTGAACCAGCAGAGGGAGCCGAACATCCTTCTTTAGTCAACTCACATTCATACATGTTTCTAAATGGATGTAAGATGGAACCCATGACCTCCGTTTGAACCGCCCACTTAATCTGACACTCCCTCTCATTTAGCCCCGCCCCAATCCCCTGCTCATTTTTTCACCGTTGCCAACTAATCTGTGAAATTGATTTCCCCGCTTGTCTCTTTCATGACAAACACTACTGACGCATTACAATCACAGTTTTCCCTCATTTGAGTTTTCCTTCATTCGTTCTTTCTCTTTGTATTTCAGCTGTGGGACGGGTGGGAAAGGAGGCGTCTGTTCCTGTTTCCTGGCCCACCTCCAGACGGGTCTAATATAGCATCAAACACACAGAACATTCTGGACCACCCGCACACAATGTGTGTGAAGGGAGACATTCTCAATACTGCACCACTGAATGTGGATTTGAGAGCACGGAAAATAAAATGTGATTTCAACTTTCAAGTTCTGCGTTTGCATATCAAGACATTATTTCCTGACTAAATCATTGTCTATGTGTAGATTAACTGACTGTTGTTTCAGGGTTACTCAAGGACAAACAAACAAAACACACACAAGCATACATCAGATGAATGTTCATTGTGTAACTGTACCTCCACTCTGCTTTATTGTGCAGGAAAGTGTTGCACTCCTCAGGTAAGTGTGTGTCGCTCCACATGGTCTCCAGTGTGGACAGGATGTGTTTGAACAGCGGTCTGACCTTTGACACATGTTCACAATCAACATCAGAAACTTGTGCATTGTTTTACATGTACAGTCCTATGTACAGTGTTTTAAGGGATACTCCACCCAAAAGTGAAAAACATGTCATCATTTACTTGCTCCCAAGTTGTTGCAAACCTGCATCTCTCTATGTCTTTGTTTGATTGAACACAAAGAAAGATATTTGGAAGAATGTTGGCAACTGATACTTCTGGGACATCATTGACTACTAAACTGTCAAACGATTAATCGCGATTAATCGCATCCAGAATAAAGGTTTGTGTTGACATAATATGTGTGTTTACTGCGCATTTTCATTTTGTATTTCACATACACGTAGATATATTAAGGAAATATTTACATGTTTTTATTTAAATTTACCAATAATTGTAAAATATAACATTGATATTTTTCTTAAATATATGCATGTGTGTGTATGTGTTTTTAAAAACAAAATTAATATGCACATTACACAGAAATATATTAAGTAAACACATTATTTAATATGGATGCGATTAAACGCTATTAATTGTTTGCCCTATTGACTAGTAAAAAATTGTAATGTTGGTCAAAGGTGCCAAAGCACCATTAAGTTTCCTAAATTCCTCAAAATATCTTCTTTTGTGTTCAACAGTACAAAGATTATACAATATTTTTTCGTATTATTCATATTTTTACAGGTTTGACACAACTTGAGGGTGAGTAATTTATGATTTTAAGGGGGAGTTTGACATTTGAAATAAAATCATTTTTAATAATTGTTTATGTCTTTTAGTTACGACACACTCCTGTTGACATGTTATACTAGCTGACAAAATAAATGTAGTATTTTTCTTCCTTGATAATGAAATAAAAAGTGTGTAGATTTGTTCAATAAAACGCCTTGTAAAAAAAATCTAGTGTACAACAAGTAACAAACAGAGAAACGTGTAAATAGATGCCACATTAGACTACTCCAGACAGATCGTGATGTTAAGCAACTTTTACGTTTCAGATATCGTAAAATCAACAGGTTTTCAAAGACGTCATGACATTGTGAAGCCTGTGGTTGTTTATTCCTATATTACCGGGAAAACACCATAGATCTCTTATGTCTTACATCTTATATTGTGTTAGCTTAGCAAATACAAGAAAATGTACAGTTACAGCATCACGTAGTGGTCAAGAGCAGAACTGCAAATTTTGCCGCAACATCACCCAAGATGGCGATTCTGATAGCATCTGTATAATGTTTGGGTTTGGGTTTTTTTGGGTTCCTCGCCACCGTTTGCATACTGTTTTGCACCATTTGCCTGCCAAGTTTTACATAATTAAAATTGCAGATAGGAATTTATAGTCTGTTTAATATTTGACCTGTGTTTCTTTCTCCTTTATCTTAAATGTGTGCTTTCACAGTGCGTGTTTGTGTGTGCGTGCTTGTCTTTGTGTGTGTATGTGCGTGCTTGTGTGTGTGTCTATGTCTATGTGTGTTAGTACCTGTGCATATTGTGAGTGTGGAGTGTTTTGTATGTGTGTATTTATGTCTTTTTCTTGTTTTTACAGGTATAACTTTAATTGTTTTGCTTATAGTCAATATGCAGCTGTTTTGTAACAATGAAAATGGTAAAAAGCGCTGTATAAATAAAGTTGAGTTAAGTTGAGTTGACAGCAGAGTTGCCGGATCTGCCCATGCCGGCCCACGCCGGGCCTCTAGTACCTCTTGAAGGTGAAACTCGGAGGTGGTTGAGCAAAGGACATAAGCTGAGGGCTGTGGAGGGTGTATAGTGTTTAAAAGGCCGAAACACCCAGTGATGCAAGGTCACACTACTGAAGAAGTGTCCTCAGTAAGTAACAGATGGATGTCAATGCCATTTATGAATTTATGAAGCGCACTGGAATGAGTGGGAACCTTTTGAATAAACCTGCCACTTGGTGGAATGAAACTCAAGCCCTGACGTTAAACAGACAAAATGAACTTTGATTGGGA
The DNA here is from genome assembly GCA_006030095.1 of Triplophysa siluroides. Classification (NCBI taxonomy): domain Eukaryota; kingdom Metazoa; phylum Chordata; class Actinopteri; order Cypriniformes; family Nemacheilidae; genus Triplophysa; species Triplophysa siluroides. Next base: position 2,567,311 of record VCII01000094.1, on the reverse strand, counting down.
GAGACATTAAAAATGTCAAACGGGAGACATTGATAAAACAGTCATTACAGTCCTGACCCGGCCATCAGCATGTCTTATCTATTATTCATGCATTAACAGCATTCACATGATCTCATAGTGTAATAACATGACGGATGCTGTGAAGTGTCGATCATCAGTTATTAAGAATGACGTTCTTCACTCTTGAGTAAGCATGTGTATGGAAGTTTTCTTTGCAGCATGACGGAGAAGGGTTTGTGTGGGTCTGAACGGTTTCATAATACAATGCTTATTTCATCCTGGTGTTTACAGGCCCTTGGTCTACAGTATTGGTATTCAAGCGTGTATTAAAACAAACAACATTGTAAAGAACGTCCCAATAAGACAGCTTGATAAACATGTTTCTTACTTTTGGTTCAGTCGCCCAGCAGCTTCTCATCAGACAGGCAAAACTGGCCGGACAGCAACTGGGAATCGTCAACCTCTGCAAAACATACACGGCTAGCATCACACGAATAAAAGTGAATGAGCGAATGAGTGTCATGGCCAATGAGAAGCTTCACCTCGTTCTTCTCAACCACCAGCCACGCCACCTGCAGCCCCTCCAGACCCTTGAAGGGAATTTCACGTGTCAGCATCTCCCACAGGACCTGAAAGAACACCACTTCAAACTGAGTATCAACCAGAACTGTACATCTCTGACAAAAATGTCAGATGTCTCACACAATTGACTAGACCAAGATCATCGCTCACCACTCCATACGAGTATGTGTCACAGGTCTCAGAAACAGGAAGGCTCTGGATGACTTCAGGTGCCATCCAAGGAAATGTCCCCACCAGAGACATGTGGGTGGTGTGGGAATGAAATCTAGACGCCCCGAAATCACAGATCTGATGGACAACAACATAATGTGAAGATCGGAAGATTTTACAAAAATGTATTCCAACAAATTCTAGAGAAAACTGAGAACATGGACAGACGTGTACCTTGGGTATTTTATCTACCGTCAGGACAACTGTGAAAAAACACAAGATGTTTTTAGCTGATAGACTTAGAAAGTATCCAAGCTGGTTCACCTGTAACTAGGGCTGAGAGCCAGGTAAAAAAACACCAGTTTATTTCTTACACAATGTACTAATGAAGTCTCTTGAACGTGGCGACAGTCTTTGTGCGAATCATTACTGGAACCATAGACACGCATAGATGCCGAGATGCATTTTCCTTAAACATCACGTAACGATGCCATAAAACACTAGACCAGATCTCACCTCTAAACTATTTGTTAAACTACTTGATAATAATTCATTCTTTTTTACAAACGGGAATACAGCACTTTCACTACCAATGAACTACCAATAAAGTGACTTTATTTACGGCATGTAAAGCAGGAATGCAATAACGCATCTTACCATTTAAACAGACAAAAAGTCCCTTTCACCTTTTTTCCTGCGCAGAGAATGACAAGCTCCGAAAGTCTGCGCCGTGCTTGCTATATGCGGTGATTTTGCTTATAGTAGTTTATTATTTTTTGTTTCATGCAGCGCAAGTTCGGTGTGAAATGAATTCATATTTATACACCCAAACATTCAGTAATGGACAAATGTTTGGAAACGGTGTACAGATTTATTTGCTGCTTCTCTTTCCCGCTCTCACAGCACAGAAGACGCGGAGAGACGTGATCCTGCGCCGGGTCATAGCCAGACCTCGCGCTCACATGCGCCGGGGGTCATCAAATTCCCTGAAATGTTTATCCCTAACTAAAAACTAAACCGATGAATAAAGTAACAAACCATTCCGGGACTTGAGGTCTCTGTGAATGACTTTGACCGGAGCTTCATCGTGCAGATAATGCATTCCTATGAAAAGATAAAAGCATGCAGATACACAGCTGTGAGGAATCAAAAGAAAACGCATGTTTATGGTGTTTGAAGGAATATTCTGGGTAAAACATCATTTTGGCTTCACTGACACCATGTGTTGTGTGTAAACAAACTGGAAGCGTGTTTACATTAATGCATTTACAGTCTAGCATTAATACTTACACAGAATTCTTCAGTAACAATGCTGGATATCTGAGCTGAATGTTGACTTAAGCACACTTCTTAAGTGAATGAACTTTATGTGATTATGGGATGCTGATGTCATTCCCGTGGATGGAGTTTGCTCCCTGTAAATCAACTTTATGATGTGTCAAATCCCTGTCATATACCTTCTGCTTTTCTCACAGGCTTCCCACACCGGGATAGCAAGTAGTGTCTCCCAGTTTTGTTTTATTTGAAGATTTATTTTCTTTTTCAGATAGTCGTACAGCTATGTGTGTGCGTGTGCGTTTAACCTTTGGCGATGTCCATGGCCCAGGTCATAATCTGTTTCATGCTGATGTGTTCACTCTCAGGACTCGACAGGTAGTCGAACAAACATCCGCCACTGGCATACTCTACAATAAAACACATTATACATTCAGACGAAATGAAGAATGGTGAGTGTTGTTTTGAGCAGGAGTTATAGTGTTGTGGGCTTCTTGTTTAAAGACTTGATTTTGTTATCTTTATGAAATTCTTTGACTTCCTGTTCCCCTCCTTGAGTTTGTGGTCTTGTCATTGATTTATTGTCTAGAGATAATGGTTTTGTTATATCACTGAAGCAAATCCCTTATTGTCACTCAACCGTATACACAAGTGCAACGGTAGGTGATAAACGTGGGTGCAGTTCCGACCAACATGGCAGTGTGACAGATATGAGACTGAATTGTAGATTACAAGTAACAAAGAATGACAATACTTTACAATAGACATTTCCCTACATATAACTACACAGCAGCAAATGTACACATAACTCATGGCCATTGTCTTGTTAGCACAAGTGTATATACAGTATGACCAAGTTGTTTTTCTTTTCTAGCTTAGTTGACCTGTTTATCATTGTTGTCATTTAAAGCGATAGTTCACCCAAAAATGTGTCATCATTAACTCACCCTATTGTCATTTCAAACCTGAATGACTTTCTTTCGTCTGAAGAACACAAAAGAGGATCATTTGAAGAATGTTGGTAACCAATCAACGGCAGTCGCCTTTGACTTCTATTGGTTTTGTGTTCGTACAATAGAAGTCAATGGGTACTGCTGTTGTTCAGTTACCAACATTCTTCAAAATATGAATGAGGGATTTATATATAGCGCTTTATTGTGTTTTGCTGTACACCCGAAGCGCATTACAATCATATGAGGTGGGTCTCTCCTTTTGTATTCTGCAGAAAAGAGATTTGAAATGACAAGTTGGTGAGTTAGGGACCATTCACACAGAACGCGTTTTTCCATTCCAACTTTTTCATTTTTTCTATGTAAACACATGTTTGACGGCGGTGCATGACCGTTAAGCCCATTGCACATTGAGGCCGAAATTTGCGTCCGAAATTTCCGCACGTTAAAGAATAAATACGACATTTACGATGTGAAATACGATCACATTTACACACTGCCTCCGATATTTCCGTCCGTCGTAAAAAATTCGGACCGGGTTCGATTTTCTGCGTTTTTCGCATCCGTCAAGCATTTTGAGTGGCCTATTTTAACAATTCAGAGACACCGTACAAAAGAGAGCCAAATACTAAAAACGCATACCAAGATTTCGGACTGTATGTGCAAAGACCTTTACACTTGCGTCTCACTTTTTGCAGCGCTTCGCAGACGCGTTTTTAAGACGACGCATCAAAGTAAAAGAATTTCAACTTTTACATGCAAATTTTATTCATCATTTAATTTTTTATCAATGCTGGAAACACACAGCAGGTAAAACAACACATTTTTGTTCCATACACGTGCCATTAAACGCATGAGCTTTAACACTGGAGTCTGTCTTCATTTCAGGACACACCTTATAAGAGTCATTTTATCTTTAGACGTGTCCTATAAGACCCTACTGACACCAGGACTCTTCACGGCGGACTGTAGAAAAGTGTGTTAATAATCATAAATACTGCTATGTGTTTGGCATGAGCACACATCATATGATGCTCAGGTTATCAGGTGGGGTTACAAGGTCCAATTACACACGCAGGGGAAATTAATATCCTCAAAGACAAAACTCATCTCGTCCTATAAACATCTGTCACCTTTACCTGCCCTTTATTACATTTACTTTTCATCAATATCACATTTTACAATCACTGTTGCGTAAAAGTCAAACTCACAGCAGATCCAGCGCTTCTATAAACAAACTAAAGTGCGCACTGAACGGGGGCAATATAATGTGATATCACACAATCTTGCTGTGATACGGGATGAAACAATCACAAATGTTGTAAACTTGTTGACTTTTTGGATGGATTAAACGTTTTAGACGCTTGTTTATTGTTTCATGACTATTATTGAAAAATAATATAACATTAACATTGACAAAAAAAAGTTTTTGAATTCTTTTAAAACTTAAATAGACGTAACTGTCTTTAAAAAAAAATGCGATGCAAGCTAAAAGATTTAAAGCCTATGACAATTTAACGCTAAAATATAATTGTTATCCATGAATTTTCCATGTAAAATGCAAAAGACCTATGTAAAATTTTTGTTTGTTATAGATCACTTCGGAAGACATAAACAACGCTGGTCCAGAAAAAACTTTCTGTTTTAGTTTTTTAACATTGCACAAACGTGTTAAAAAGTGTAAAAACCGGAAGTACTGCTGTCTTGGTGTGTTTACATCTTGGTGGAAGTGGTTCATATGTCAATATGTTTGTAATTTGCCTTATAAATGACAATAAAAGCTTAACATTCTTAAAGTCTTAAGATTCTTAAAATATTTGTGTTTTCGGTTTATTATAACAGGCGGTCCAATAAATTTGTTAAACACGGTACATGATCTGTACATGATCACCTAACTTACAAACCAACAGCGAAGAATTCTGGTAACATCCGATCAAAGATGACCATTAATAAATGTTAGTTTATTGATTAAAACATGGTTTAAAGTGTAGAGAGAGTCATGCTGGACACTGACCTGTAACTATCCCATAGTTCGGTGCTTCCAGAATTGCTCCATAAAACTGGATAATGTTTCTATGGCTGAGAACGCTCAAAATGTCTGCCTGGAAATAAAAGACCACAGATAAAAACATGATGAAAAACACTGTTAAAGGTGTAGCCGTGTATTTATGTTTAAAAAGTCTTTTCTTAGTTTTCTTTGAAAATGACTAATCGTTTCGCTAAACAACATCATAATTCATCGCTGTTGTCGTGCAGAGCCTTTTGAAGCGGCGATGAAACTGAAATTGGGACCCTAACCAACAGCCCCCCGTTGAAGTCCATTATATAGAGAACCCTGCTTTCCTCAAAAACATCAATTTGTTTTTGGTTGAAGAAATAAACACAAGGACGGCTTGTATGACACGTGGGTGAGTGAATTATAATAAAATGTTCGATTTCAAAGTGAACTGCTTTAAACGATGGTAAAAAAAAGCGGAGCTTAAACAATGTTTCGTGGTATATGAACATCAATGTGTGCATTCTGATGGCATGGACCCCACAAGTCTCTAAAAATTCCCCACAAAATCCAACTTCATGGCTCAAATGAAAAACCATTCATGTAAATCAGGGTCAGAAAACAGATTTTTCATCTTCTTGCTCAAAAATGGATTTTTGTTTGTTTTCAACCGAAACATTACGTATTTCAGGTGTAAATGAAAAGAAATCCCAAACTTTTAATTTGGTCTCAAACTTTTGCATTAGACTTTATGTGATTTTACCAAATTCTCAGAAGTTCATTGTCTATCAACGGTAGCGTTTTAAATGACTTTTACCCACACCATGTAAATCCAAAGCGAACGGTACGCACGCAGATGCTACCAAAGCCATTACGCACTACAATCACTACGTGAAGAACAAAGACAACAATGAATCCAGTGCTTTAAAGTAAATACACTTCACCCCTAAGACAAACACTGCACTCAGCTGAAACTAATATGACTTAATTGTGTGACAATTTTCTCTTAAAGACGCAGTCTATGAATTTCTGTTCACAAAAGACACAGTGATAGTGAGCCGGGGGGTGTAATCACGGCGGTCCGACACACAGAGAAGCAATTAAAATGATTATCACACTGACAATTAAAGCCCGTGTATGACTCCCACTCACCTCTTTCTCAATCTTCAGGAGCTTTTTCACCGCCACCTCTTTGTCCTGCGAGAGCCAGCGGGCGCGATACACGCTCCCGAAACTCCCACCGCCGCAGTTCTCGTAGAAGAGGATGTCATCGAATTTGATTTGCACAAAGGAGGCACCCAGAGATGCCATGGCATAATGGCCCTTTGAAACACTCTTCTCTCCTGGAGAAGGAAGAAACAAGAGGAGAAACGAGATATGAGGTCCCGATGAGCTCATGAGACGAGTTTGAGACACACGAGGGTACTTCAGTGAGGACAGCTCATACGCTTTTATTGTTTTTTGTATCAGGCAAATGACATCTTCTGTCCCTTTATAACCCTCCCACAAACCTCTTTTCGGGAGTTTATTCAGTCATGTTTATTCAAACTGATTCTTAAGGCTAAAACTTCAGATTTTCAGTCTGGACTGGTTGCAGAAAGTCTGTGCGAGTCTGCAGATTTGATCAGTTAGTGTGTTTCTATCTGAAACTTTCAAAAAGTCTGCAAGTGTATGATGTCTAGTTAAAAAAAAATCTGTTCAGACTTTAGAAGTCTTGTAGTGTATTACAGCCATTTGTAATAAATGAGGCTGATTTTGTCTATAATGAAATAAAAGCACTAGAGTCCATGTGACGGTATACATTGAACAGATATATTTAATGTTCTTGTGTTGCTGGAAATGACTTTAACATCTCACCAGACCACATGAAACCTCACCCAATTCACCTGATACGCTGATATACGAGTCATATCTGCAGATGCCAGAAACTATTCAGTCTATTCCCTTATGCTAATGCAGTCATCTAAAGAATTTATTTGCTTGTGTTTGTTGAGGCAAGCATCACTATAAGCCACTACCACCCTTTAGCGTTAAACTTGATAAACGTTTAGCCGAGAAGATGACTACAGTGCTCGTGAACCCTGGTCATTTCAGGAACCACAATAACAGAGTCTTAAGGAACCTGCTGGAGAAGTGCCCTAGCAACCTTTCTGAACATCCTAGCAACCACACTTCAATGCCCTAGCAACAACTGTACAACAACGACCTAGCAACACCTTAGCATTGTGGATTCACAGACCTTTTTTTGTGTATTTATAACATTTTATTGATTTATTAGATGCTTTCTTTCATTTTTGCATTCACTGGAAATTCATGAACCTGGCGTTCCCAGCACTGTGGCCCAGCAGTTGAGCTACAGTTTAGAGAAAGAACCAGATTGCGTTGCACATTATGCTTTTTTTTACTGTTTATCATATTCATGTTTATCACATGGATGGTTTCAGCATCAGTGGTTGCTGAAAGCAGCAGCGGTTTCTGTTAGACCTCCACAAAGAATTAGTGTTAATGTCATTTAAAACAATTAATGTACAATAAAATATTACTGTAATATAAATTATATCTCAAATAAATTGTTATATTATAACCAAACACAAACCGGAAGTTAACTTCCGTGCGTCTATTGAAACCGTCTATAATCATGCCATCTGCTTGGTTCATATGAGTATCGGCTATTGAAAATAAACAAACCTGTCACTTATTCCTGTTTATTTATGAGAGCTCTCTCCATCCATCCATCTATTTTTTTGCTGCCCTAAGGGTTATCTCTGTTATTATATCTAATGTAATATTTTGATTAATTGTAATTCATATTTTGTTTAAAATTTTTAATTTTTTTTTGCAAATGAAATCTTCAAATGTAACGGCATATTAAATGTAACCTTAGTGTTATGTGTGAAATGTATAAATATATGCATACTGTACTGACCTAAAAACCAATGTCAATAAAACATACAGTATTACACAGGACGCTATGCTATAATTTCAGAATCTAAACGTATGTGACCAAATGTATATAGTAATGTATAGTATATAGTATATGTAATAAATGTAATATTTATATGTAATAAAAATACCTTTTATCGCGTGTCGCGGCTCGTTTGGTTAGGACACGTTTTCGTTCCTTTGAAAGGCAACGAATGGGACACCACTCAAAAAGTTGTTCCAGATGAAAGATAAAATGACAATAATTTTTGCTCTTTCTCTCACCCTAGCTGGTTGACGCAGCTAGCTTTCCCGGGAGAATTGCCCAATAAGAGAAAAGTTGTTACGTAACGGAATTTCATGTTCGGAAAAAACGTTCCGAAACCTAAACCAGTCTTGGGGGAGTGTACCGAGCACAGAAGTCCTACGTCATAGGTCCAACTCGTTTTTTGACAAGTTGGCCATGTTAAGCATGAGAAGCCAGCACGTTCAACAGTGTAAAGAAGCCCCCCCCCTTAAAGAACGTCGATAACCAATCAACACATACAATCCTATTGACTTCAATTGTTTTTACCTCAAAACCACTGAGACATTTCTCAAAATATCTTCTTTTGTGTTTCACGGAAGACAGAATCAGATGCCGGTTTGGGTGAATAAATGACAGATTTTTTTTGCGTGGTCGAATCATGGGGGGGGGGGTGACTGCATTATCTGATATATCTGCATTTATATTGCTTATCAACCAATAGGATCACAGCATTGTTACTCCACCCATATCAAGGCACATGGCATACTATGGTAAGCACTGGAACAGAAATGAAATTGTACACTTTTCAGATGAAAGTAAAAACATGTGTTTATGCAGATGCCATTTCAGCCCTGCCATGAAAACAGTTTACAATCCATTACAGTTATATCTGAAAGAAAGACAATTGAACAGTAGTATGTCTTACACTTCATCTTCTTAATGCATTTAACATGATACAGTAACTATTATGTAACACGTGATCAGGCCTGACCTCAGCAAAGATGCACCTTGCATTGACTGACAGTTAAAAAATCTGACGTTAGAAGTTCTTACTTGCAGTCATGTATAACATGTT